>CM039673.1:12959553-14224838 GCA_022496015.1 Hordeum marinum
CTGCAGCGACGGGCAGTGCGCTATGTCCGATGGCGGCGCATGGCTCGTGCGGCATACGGAAGAGCGCGTGCGGGTGAGGGTGGCGCGTGGAGAAGGGGACGGAGAGGCCGCTGGCGGCGCCGGTGAGGAGCGCTGCCGCGTACAAGTCAAAAGTCAAAGCACCTATTCTCAAAAAAAATAAAAGGCAAAGCACCTATCCAATTTTTTTAAGTAATCTATATCCGGAAATTTACTTTGGCTCATAGGTGTATATGCATCCATTGTCTAGATACACATTTCAAAATGTTAAAAAATCGAAAGAAAAAACCCGAGTGTAAGTCCGGATATTGTATATGCGTGCACCAAGTTTCGATGAAAAGAGACTTTTTTGTGGCTTGTATAAAAAAGAAAATTTCCGATGCTTGATTACCGCTATTCACGAGGCATATTTTTATCGTTTTTATACATGTCACAAAAAAATTCGTTTTTCACCGAAATTTTTTGTGCAAACATAGGATGTCCAAATGTACACAATGGGATTTTTTTCTTGATTTTTTCTAACATTTTGAAATGGATTTTTTATACCTATTTCATAATAGGTGTATATACACCTAGGAGTCAAAACGCCATTCTCACCTATATCCACTTACGGCATGTTTGGTAGTTTGAGAGAATTGCAATGGGAATTATTAAGGAGGAATTGACTGATGGATTAGGCGTGGGAAATGGACTGCTAGTCCTAATCCCACGTTTGGTGTAGGGTAGGAATTGTTTGTGGGAATTTAGCAGAAAATTAAGTTCCTTTGTTTGGTTCAGGGGTCTTGGCTTGGAATGGGAGTTGTTAATGATACGGTTTAGTAGTTACATAATATGAACCGACCAAGACCAAGTAAAAATGATGGGCAGTATAAAAACTCGACAAACTGCATACAAACATCATTTTAATAACTCAAAATGAGCAAATGAAATTAAATAAAAAACTGGGCAAATTAACTAAGAAAAAAAATGTACACTATCTCTACACATGCTGTGATTATTCAGGTGTTGATCCAAAAACCAATCTTCCTTTGACATTTCAAGACCTACCTGAGCCAGCTGAAAATATTTACCAAATAATAAACTACTGTAATTTAAATGCAAAAAGGAGAAGAAAATTAGTAAGCAATTTCGAATAATATATAATGTCATAAGATCATCGCTGTAGGTAGTAGGAAATGAGAGCAACATATGACACAGCAATACCCACACCGGTTGATGAAAGAGATGAAAATATCATTTTCTTATACTATTAGCATGAACCAATCATTCAGTATATTTCCAGAAATGTACTACTAATGCACTGTATAAGACAAGGCAACGCAAAATAAATTGGGAAGCATCAAATGTTGTTACTAACAAGTTTAAAAGCAAAAGAGTAGTCCCGAGCTAAAAAATAAAACTACGAATCCGTAAATCCGAATATTTACTTATTTTTTGGCCGCCTCGAGCTCCTGGCGAACAAACACCACTTTGTAATCATCACGCAAAGTAATGAAAAGTTCTGTCTTTCCAGCATCACCACCACTGACACGAATAGCCATTACAACCTCCTCGTTTGTGAGACCTTCAAGATTCTGGAGAACATCAAGTAACTTGGTTCTATTGGCTGATGTTTGTTCATGAACCTGTGATTCATGCATAAATGCCCTCTGCAAACCATTCATGGTTTTAGCATTCTCCTTCTTAGCTTCCAAAAACTTTGCAATTGTATTCGACACACTTAAAAGACCTGACTCAAGTGCATCATCATCAGGGTATGTTCTCTTACGACCATGCCTAGAACCACCGGATGGGCTTGTGTTCTCATTTGTTTCAGGAAGATTCTCCTTGGCTGGTTTGCTAGTAGGTTGTGCATCTACTGTTGATCCATCTTCTATGATTTCTTCTTCACCCAGACCTTTAGCACTGCCTCCTTTAGCCAAATCAGTAGCATATACCTCACATAGCTTGTCAAAGTTAACCATAGGCTTCATGTACAAAAGGACCTGCTCCCTCACGAGACTACAAAAAAAGAGCATGAGTTTCCATTAGAAACTAATTTCCTTTTGAAAATAATATGAAACAACGCAAATTTATTTAAAAATTGTACTAGCGTGTATCAACACTGTTGTCTTTTGGCTATCCAAGCGTTCCACATTTCATCAGCTAACGTGTCTCTTTTCTTGATCCACTCGGATGATGTTGTTGGAAATATGCCCTAGAGGCAATAATAAATTAGTTATTATTATATTTTCTTGTTCATGATAATCGTTTATTATCCATGCTATAACTGTATTGAATGGAAATATAGATACATGTGTGGATACATAGACAACACTGTGTCCCTAGTATGCCTCTAGTGAACTGGCTCGTTGATCAAAGGATGGTAAAGGTTTCCTAGCCATGGACATGAGATGTCATTTGATAACGGGATCACATCATTAGGAGAATGATGTGATGGACAAGACCCAAACTACAAACGTAGCATATGATCGTGTCAGTTTATTGCTGCTGTTTTTCGCATGTCAAGTATATGTTCCTATGACCATGAGATCATGCAACTCACTGACACCGGAGGAATACTTTGTGTGTATCAAACGTCGCAACGTAACTGGGTGACTATAAAGGTGCACTACAGGTATCTCCGAGGGTGTCTGTTGGGTTGGCATGGATCGAGACTGGGATTTGTTACTCCGTGTGATGGAGAGGTATCTCAGGGCCCACTCGGTAATGCAAGATCACAAACAAGCCTTGCAAACAATGTGGCTAAGTGTTAGTCACGGGATCTTGTATTACGGAACGAGTAAAGAGAATTGCCGGCAACAAGGTTGAACTAGGTATTGGGATACCGACGATCGAATCTCGGGCAAGTAACATACCGAAGAACAAAGGGAACGTTATACGGGATTAACTGAATCCTTGACATAGAGGTTCGACCGATAAAGATCTTAGTAGAATATGTAGGAACCAATGTGGACATCCAGGTCTCGCCATTGGTTATTGACCGTAGAGGTGTCTCGGTCATGTCTACATAGTTCTCGAACCCGCAGGGTCTGCACACTTAAGGTTTGGTGACGTTTCGGTAGTATAGAGTTATGTATGGTGGTGACCGAAGTTTGTTCGGAGTCCCGAATGAGATCCCGGACGTCACGAGGAGCTCCGGAATGGTCCGGAGGTAAATACTCATATATAGGAAGTCCCAGTTTGGTCGTCGGAAAAGTTTTGGGCTCATCGATAGTGTACCGGGAGTGCCGGTAGTGTACCGGGAGACCTTCGGGAGGGGTATTTCGACCCCAGAGGGTCCATGGGCTGTGGAGAGTGATAACCAGCCCTTAGTGGGCAGGAGAAACAGCCACAATAAGGCCCATGGCGTAGGAGACAAAAAGGCTAAAGAAAATGTGGAAAAAAGGGCCAATAGGGAGCAATCCTACTCCAACTAGGATTGGAGGAGGAGTAGGATTCCTCCTCCTTTGGCCGGCCAACTCCTAGGAGCCCTTGGGCTGGCGCCAAGCCTGCCTCTCCCTCCCTCCTATATATATACTAGTGGATTGGCTGGTTTTTGCACAGAAAATACGGCCACGTGCTACCCGTTCCACCGGTGCATAGTTTCTCCTCTAGATCTGATTTCTGCAGCGCTTAGGCGAAGCCCTGTCGGAATTGCTCCACCACCATCACCGGAGCGCCGTCACACTGCCGGTGAACTCCCTCTCCACCTCCTCTTGCTGGATCAAGACGGTGGAGATCGTCATCAAGCTGCACGTGTGCTGAACGCGGAGGTGCCGTCCGTTCGGTAGTAGATCAGAAGAACCGTGATCAAGGCCACGAGACGACCGTGATGAGATCGCGGGACGGACCGTGATGAGATCGCGGGACGGATCGTGATGAGATCGTGGGACGGACCGTGACGTGATCGCAGGATGGATCGTGACGTGATCACGGGACGGATCGTGATGTGTTCATGGGACGGTTCGTGATGAGATCGCGGGACGGATCGTGATGAGATCGCGGGACGCTCGGCGATTTGGATCGCGAAGATGTTCGACTACACCAACCGCGTTTCTTAACGCTTCCCGCTTAGCGATCTACAAGGGTACGTAGATCCACTCTCCCTCTCGTAGATGCTCATCACCATCGATAGATCTGCGTGTGCGTAGGAATTTTTTTGTTTTCCATGCGACGTTCCCCTTCAGATGTTTCGGTGGACTGAATTACATCCTCTTTTACTTGCTGCTGCTGAAGGCGTAGCATGTATTCATCTAGATATTGTTCACATGGATCAACCCGCATTTGTTGTCGTATCAGATTGTGAATATAGCAGCATGCCAGAATTATATCAACTTGTGTATCAAAAGGATAATAAGATGGATTTCTAATGATAGCCCATCGCATCTTGAGCAATCCACAATTCCTCTCAATCACCTTTCTTGCTGATGAATGCATCATGTTTACCTCTTTTTTTTGTTGTTGTTGTGTGTGTGTGGGGGGGGGGGGGGTTCCAATCATTTAGATGGTACCGTTGCCCTCTGTATGGAGCAAGAAAACCTTCACAGTTCTTGTACCCAACATCAACAAGATAATATCACCCTACGCAATAGAAACATATGTATGGGTTTGTCAACTATGCATACAATATTTACATCTAACTAACATGGACCCTTTTGTATTATCTCTTACCCCGAGGAACCTTAAGGCCATTTGATCTTGATAAAGCATCTCGAAGCACCCTCCCATCAGCCGCAGATCCTTCCCAACCCGGATATACATAAATGAATTGCATGTCTGGCGCACATACGCCAAAAACATTTGTTGCAACTTCATTCTTTCTTGAACGAAATCTTGGTTTCTCAGTTTTTGGCACGTGAACTTCTATATATGTCCCATCTAAGGCACCTAAACAATTCTATAGGAATAACAAAGTGTATTAGACCATGAACTAAAATAGACGTACAAGTGCTTTTTAAGTTGAAATATTAAATTGATACCTTAAAGCATTTCCACCTTCCATCCGTGCAATTGGCTGGAATTGGTCGAGGCTTCTTGAGCAACACTTTCCAGAGTTTTAAAACTGCGTCTAGTACTTCATGGAATTTCTGACTTACTACTTCAGGTGAACGCTGGAAATCATGATGGATTGCTCGATATTTCTCATCATGTGCAAGTATGTGAAGGAACATGGCAACCGTTTCTTCCACGCTCACATGCCTAGTATCCTTCAACCCACCTATTTTTCTTACCAAAGAATATAACACTCTGAAACAACGCCTATCCATCCGTAGTTGGAAAATGCATTCCGTATCGCTTACTCGTATCTTGTTGTTCAGGGTCTATGCTCGAGTAATTGGGTCATACCAAGAAGGTTGCCTAATTCGATGCATCCTATATCGACTCCTCCTAAGTAACAACATCAAGCTTTGCAACAACAACTATAAAATTATGAGTATTTTCTCTCTTTGTTGCCTCATTGTGTGCCATAAGATTATGATTTCCCGGTTTGTTGGTGGACGTGTCATGTCTGTTAACAAAATCATATAAGAGTGCCAAACAATCAGCTATATGAAATTAGGTACAATACAATAAATACCACACAAATCTATAAGCAATCAAACATAACGAAGCAACAAGCAACCAAAATGTCACACATTAGCACCCAAGAAAAGTAATGCATGGATAAAAGAAGCTTGTTTTTACGTAAAGTACCTCTGCTGGAAGTTTCTCATTAGTGCCTAGACCAGATCTTGGATCAGCAGACATATTTTCATGGCCTTTATGTTTAAGATAGATCTCTGCAAAGTTGTGTTTCTTTGCGAAGTTCAACATCTTAACGACAGAATTATCATCATGAATTCAATCCATTCCTTCGTCCAGGCTACAGCCAGGGATTGTATAATATAACTCAGCTCTTGTTCGTGCTTGCCCACATCTCTGCGGATTGAGGAGAAATTGATGGGTTGTGGATTTGTTTGGAGGAAGAATGGCACCGCTGCTAAATAGGGGTAGTCTGGTAGGATTTTACCGCGCTTTTTCTAGCACCTTCGCGCCATTATCCCCTTTGCGCCATTATCCCCTTCCGCCGCGGTACCACATCCCCTTTGCACCATTATCCCCTTCCGCCGCGGGACGTGAGGACCAGCTCGTGTTTTTTTTCTTCCATCAATTCCCACTCCCAGGTTGAATTACTAGGGTTCCTCTAGGGAAGAGTTTGATGGGAGTTGGGCCTCCGAACTCCCTTTCCCCTACCTCTCTTAACTCCCATGTCCCTGACCCAATCAAGGGAAATTAACTCCCATGGACCTTAAACTCCCATTCCTCACCTCCAAATCCCCCCCCCCCCCCCGCAAATAAACACGCTGTTAAGGGCATCCAATCGACGAATTTCACCCCGCGCGCATCTCTTCTTTTCTGTGAGAGAACAGAAGGACCACTTTACGGACTCAGATGCGGGAGGCCTCTCAATGTTGTCAACATACATTTTAACCCATATCTCAGCTAATCGAATGAAATTGATGTAAATCGGTCAATATTTGTCAAATTTCTATAGAATATAGCATAAATCAACTATACATAGCATGCAAATTAAGTTTAGTAGAATAATGTCTCAAATTCGATTAGATTAATCGGATGACAAGTTTTTCATCAACAGTCATGCCCTCCTACACATACACCCATCTAGCTTCATCTAGAAGTGTGTACATAAAATGACCGTCTCTCTGTCTCGTGGTACATCACGATAGAACGTACCAACTACATAATGTGTCGACCAACATTGAGTAACAAATTCGATCAGTAAGTTGAGAAAGAGGAAGCAAAACTTACGATCTCGTCCTATGCCGTCAGTTGACGAACCACGTTACAAAACTTGGTGACGCTCCTCTAGATAGCGTACCAGCGATGCGATAACGACTCCATATTGCATTCTTGAATGATGCGTATGTCGTAGGGCGTGTGCTTTCGTGCTGAAATGGTTCATGCACTTGCTGCCGGAAGGTCTACCCTCTGCTCCTGCCTACGAAATCCACGGATACGACCAACCACGTATCGCACAACAACTCATCCTCCGTGATGGAGTAGCTCGCCATACTTCGTACCCTAAAAAACGACATAACGTTCGAAAATGAGCTCAATGGGAATTGATCAAACATTTTCCTAGCGTGTTGTCCGCCATGAAGGTTGTCTACAGGTAGGCAGAGTGTACCTAGGTACAAACGTCTTCAAGATGGACAACGTCGTCGTAGAGGCAAGCGTCTGCGTCGGTGTTGATTGCGGACGTCCGACAATGCCTCTATGGCGGCTAGAGACGTACAACAACGACTGTAGAGGGAGAGCGTGCGAATGCAAAGTAAGGGGAGAAGGGGCGGAGTGGAAAGAAATGAGACCATGATGGGGGATCGGGTGGGCCAGGGATGTCAGAGTCTTACGTGTCTGTTGTCCGGACTCCCGCGAAGCCTTCCCCCTCCTCATCCCACTTTGTTTCCAATTTGCGAGCACACGTTCGGACCGCTCAGCGGACTGACACGTGTCAGTATTAGATGGCTTCTATGGTCCGCATGGATGTGAGCGGTTTGTGTGTCATCGTTGGAGATGCCCTAACAGTATAGTAAAACGGTGTGACATGTGACCGCCACATCAACACTTACAATTGGGTCCTATCTGTCAGATTTAGCATGGCCTATTGACTAATTAAAACAAGATTACTGAATGCATGATGTTTTTTGAAAAAAAACGGTGGTGATTTTTTTATTTGGGATCCTTGATTATAATGATTTTTTACAATTTACTACGGAATCCGCGGTTGAGACACCAGGTTATAGTTGCTTCCCGCGATGGCGTGGGTGATGACCGCGAGAAGCTTGCCGCCACAGTAGCCTGAATACAGTGGGAAAGAGTTAGAGCATCTACATCCGGACGTTGTAAATCCGGCCCCTCAAATGCCCACGGACGTGCCCAGGCGCGCTCGCGGACACTGACCGGTCACACCTCAAATAATGCATTCTACATCTGGACATCTCATATTAGATTCCTCAGATTCATACAAAAGCATGCAAGATATAAAACATGAGTACTACGTAGAACCTATCTACTCCTCGTCGGAGATGTCGACGATCTCCGTGCCCTCCGACGGATAAATGGCCGCCTGCCGCAGCTCCGCCCCCTCCGGCACCTCCAGTTGCTCCTTTGCGGTCTCCTCCATCTCGATCTCCACCTCCAGCTCGTCAAAGAGGGTGTCGGACTCCACCTGCCTCTGTCAGATTAACCGGTGGTTGGCCTCCATCTCGGCCTCATCCCGGATGGAATCCATGATGGCTTGCTGCTCTGCCGTCTCCTCCAATTGGGCGACGACGAACTCCGCCTCCGCCTTCACCATGCTCAAGCCGGGAGCCTCCTCCTTTGAGACGTCCTCCTCCATGGCCTTCGGCTCCTCCTCCTCATCGTCCTCGTCCTCTTCCTCCTCCTCCTTTTTCTCCAGCGAGTCCGAAGGAAGAGCCGGAGCGATGCGGGCGGCGTGGCGAGACTTGATCTCCGCCTCGATTTGTAGGCGCCGCTCTTGCGTGAGCTGCGCGTAGGTGGTGATGAGCCGGCGGACCATCCTGGCGGAGAGGGGAGTGTGAGAGGAGGCGGATGTGAGAGCTTGCCACATCGATTTGTTCAAGCAAGAGTCTGAGGGTTTACTACTCTTAGAGGACACTACATCCCACATGGTTTGGTGATATATTCAAAAAAAATTGTCAAGAGTAGTAGGTGGTCTTGTGAAGTGGTTCTGGAGCTTGTCATCTCTAGAGTGAAGGAAGAATCTAATCATAGTGGACTGATGTCCTTCCATTGGGGGAGGCTCATAATGAGGCTCAACCACCGGAAAGTAGAATATCAGTGGATACTTAAACTATAGGAGATATGCCATAGAGGCAATAATAATAGTTATTGTTTATCTCCAAGTTTATAATTAATGTTTATGTTCTATGCTATAACTGCAATGATCCTTGAGTCTTTACATCCATAAGGGATTCGAGGTAAAGCCATGTGCATGTGTGGAATAATAAATGGTAAAATATATTTCTAGTCGTGCCTCCAAGACTAGCTCAAGTGTTGCATAATGGTCATGTTTTTCTGATCATGGGCATGACTATGCTAGCAACTTTCAGGACACAATGTTAGAAGAACACTTGTGTTGAATTGACGTGATTATTGTTATGTTGTGAGATACTTTCAGCACGAGTTAATGGCTATAACACAAAGAGAGTTATCTGTTTGCATTTTCCTTCGACCATGAGAGTATCAAGTTACTTCTTACTTGCTCTGTGAACTTTGGGGTTTCTTAGAGACCTCTTAGTGTTATTGTATCCGTCATCGTCTGGCCAGACACAATGTGATTTGATCATAGGGATGCCGAAACACGGTTAAGAAAAAAGAGAGCAAAATCGGTAATGAGGAAACTGGTATAGTGAACAAGTTATTGATTCATGGAAGATGCCACTAAATCTCACCTCAGGTATTTGTAACATATCGGGAAGCAATAGGAACAACATCCGGAAAATACAGGTGCGCTCGAATGTTTATTCGTGTGGGTACATGGATCAATATGGATGCCCACGGTTCTGCTATTGGTCATTGATCAGAAAATGTTTTGGTCATGTCTGTAGTTCATCGAAACTACAAGGTCACACGCTTAAGGGTCATCTATCTCCTAAGTAATAGAAATGGAGCCTAAGAGAATGTTGTCGGAAAAGTTTTGAAGATGACATAAAAGTTTCAGAGAGAAGATCGGAAATTTTTGGAGACGAAATTTCATACCAGAAATGTCCCGGAACGCATCTAGAGTTATTTTAGGGGGTGCCAGAAATGTATTAGACCTTCCAGAATTTTTATGAATAAAACCGGCGTTAGAAAATATTTCATGAATAGTAGGGTGAATAGGGAAACACTATTACGGTACAACCCCCTTTTGAGGCGTGTTTGGTTGCTCGCATTTGGCCCAACCAGACCCGTGCGGGACAAAAATGAGGTGTTTGGTTGCTTGGGCTGCACCCACGCCTCGTCCTGCATGGAACTTAAAGCAGTCCCGGGCGAGGCCCATTAGCTATTGCCGAATCGACATTTTCTCCGCAGCCAGGCTGAGCGCGGCAATGCGTGGCTCTTCGCTAGACACCTCGGGGAGCGCGGGAGACGGACGGGAAGTCTCATAATTCCCTTTCACACCACGCTTCCTCACTCTCCTCTCACCGCCCATTGCTCTCCTCTCCTCTCCTCTCCTCCGATGAGTCGCCCGCCGCCCCACCGTCCGCTCACCCCTATCAGCATCGGCAACAACTGCATCCATGAGATGTGGGTTGTCGGCCTGGTGAACTCCAGGGTTGATCTCATGAGGGCTCTTCGCGCGTCGTTGCCTCTCTGCACCAGGCCTCCTCGTCCGGTCAATGAGGTGCCCACCGCTCTGGCTCCGCCGCCGTTTCTGGACCTCTTGGTCTTGGGTTCGGTGGTGTTGCCGAAGGGGATGGCCAGCCTGCCGCTGCTCGGAATCCATCTGGGTAGGCTTCGTTTATCTCCATCGGAGGGTTTTCTTCGGGCAGCACGGCAGGTCCATGGATGACGCGCCCTCCTCCTCGTCCGCGCGCGTGGCCACGAGCACCGAGGCAATGCCGTCGGCCGTCGGCATTGCCGGCTCCTCTTCCTCGCCGCTCGCCATCTCCCTCCTGTCGATGTTTTTCCCCGGCCTGCATACGCTCGAGCTCCACCCGCTTCGGTAAGAACCAAATCTCCCCTCCCCTCGTAGATGTGTAGATTATGGTTTTCAGAATTAGCATGACAATGAATCAATTGGATTGGTTTCGATTCGATTCAATTCCAATGATTTGATCCCTTCTTGTGTGGTACTGTTCAATTACAGGCCAGTGTTCATGCTTAGCTTAGTGCTCATAGGTAGGGTAGATTTGTGTTGTGTTCGATGTTCATAGTGTTCATGGTGTACAATGTGTTCATGGCCATGCTAAATTGGTGTTGTCTTTGATATGTTCATGCTTAGTGCTCATCATGTACAATTTGTTCATGATGCTAGCTATATTGGTGTTGTCTTTGTTGTTCCTGCTTAGTGTTCATGTGCATGTTAGCTAGATTGGTGACGTGTTTGCTGTTCATGCGTAGGGTTCATGTGCATGCTAGATATATTGGTGTTGTATTTGATGTTCGTGCTTAGTGTTTGTATGCATGTTAGCTAGATTGGTGTTGTGTTTGATGTCCTTGCTTAGGGTTCATGAGCATGCTAGCTAGATTGGTGTTGGCATGGGAATGCTATGTTGCATGATTTCGTTAGATGCATGGTCTTCATGGTAGGTAGGACCAATGTGTTTGCTACTTTAGGTACTAAAGTACAAATGTAGCATGCCGGCAATGCCTTGTTACTAATCCATGTCATCTTACCTGACAAAGGTGATGAAGATGAAATGGGACAAAGCCTGAGGAGCCCATGTCGTCGTTAGCGTCGAGCCTGTCGTGGACTTCATCCCATGAACTGCTGGCTCAAGAGGGCGAACCTGCCTCACAAGGCCGCCTTCATGAGCCTGCCACTTTCAAGGGGACGAGCTCCTAGGACCGGCCACGAGGAGGGGTCCCAAGAGCCACTGAACTTGTTAGTATGAACTTCTAGTTAGTTTGCTGCAGCGATGGGAGAACTTGCTATGGAACTTATAATATTTTGTCAAGGTTCATCACCCTATGGTGAAACAGGGGCATGGGATGCCCATGCTACCTTAAAACTTATGCCTAATAGAAATATGATTGTTTAGTTGCTTGTTTATCTGCTGCTAACTGTTGTTTACCTGCTTGTTTTTGTATTGTTTGATATTGTTTACCACCTAGTTTATTTGTTGTTAGCGCTCTGCTTCCTCTTATGTCTAATTTGATAGTAAGGCCACCATATTTAAATGAGATAAGCAAAACACAAACATGTATGCAGCCAAACAGTTGTAATTCATTTACATTAACTTCAGGAAAACATTGGTTCTCCCTTGTCACTCCCCTCCCTCTCTCTACTTTCTTTTATTTTAGTATATCATCACCCCCCTCCCTCTCCCTACTTTCTTTTATTTTAGTATCGTCATTTAATTTTAGTATTGTGACTTGAGAGAACAGGTATGAACTGAGAAAAATATGAGCAACTAAATCATGCTTCAGAAGTTGATCGTCCTGGATCTGCATTTAGATATATTTAATTGTTTTCCTATGCTTTTAGGGGGATGGCATTTTGGTGCCCCCTTGCAATGACACCTTCATCGTTTTGAAAATTTTGAACATTTCATACATGGATTTCAGCTACACACGCGAGGGAAGATGCCACTGCAAACCCCGATGCGCTCCCAGCACAGCAAAGCGAGCATATCCATTAGTAGGGCTAGATAAGTGACAGTTTTCAGAGCTGGCCGTGACAACGGGTAAGAGCAAATTAATATATACAGGTGCTAAAGCAGGTCCCTTCCAATTGCCTAGAGCCAACATGCATAGATCACGAATAATGCAGCAGCATATACTCCGCACATACTAGATAGCGGTCCTTGACCCATAAAGATGTTAAGTTACTACATAGCCATCGCCATAATGATAATGAGCACCGAGCAGCTAAAGAGAACAACATCACATGCCTTGTTTATTTTCTCAAAATCTTTCATTAATCTTTTATGGTCTTCATCAATATGCCTGCATATGCATCAAGGAGCAACTATATTAGATAAACGTCAAAATTAATATAATTTTCCCTTCAAAAATAAATCAGGAAGGGAATGGCATGTAAATACTGAGCAAGATACTAGCTTAAACATAAAAGATGTATATAATCATATTGCATGCTCACCATGAGTATTCTAAATATGCGACAAAACAAGCTAAATTCTCAAATATACTTAAGCGCTCCTCACCATGAGGCAAGTGATTTGATATGCGAAAAAACAGCGTAAATTTCGATGACCAATCAGGTTAACATACAGTTCTATTTGTGAATCTCCAATTCTGGAGAAGGAAGTGTTGATGACTGTCTTCTTAATAGAATTTTTATTTGATTACGGATGAAGAATCAACCAACCATTATTATATGTAATAGAAAAAGGCCTGTGGCGTTTTCAAGTTAAAACTGCTCTATGGGTGGTCTCAAGTCTCGACAAACAGAAAGTAAGCTACTCCCTCCATCCCAGCATATTATAGATGTAATAATGTCTTATACTATGGGACGGAGGGAGTAATAGATACCAATCCATGCAGGGTAACTTTGTTTCTACAATCGTGCGCAATCAAAAAGGAATTGGTAAAAGTTAGTCTCAGTCGCTGTAGAATTTACCTTGCAGCTTCATTATAATAAGCTATAGATTTAGCAACGTCTTGTTTGACCAGCTGCAAAATCCTTTCCTGCTCGGCGCTCTGCTTTTCCAACTCGGCTTGGTTCCTATCATACTCCGCGCGCAGGCGGTTCACTGTCTCCCGAGCCCTAGCCATCTCATCTTCAGAATAAATCTCCAGGCGCAAGCCGTCTACCATTGCCTGCAATTTAGGAAAAATGATAGAATCTCAAAAACTGCCAAGGAGTGAACAAATCACGCACCCATTAGGAACAATGATGAAGACCCAATAGATCCCAAAAATTGGATTATCTCAAATCTGAATAAATCGCCTACATAACTCCTACTGTACTAACTTCTCTAACAAACGAATTAATTTGATGGATAAGCTTTAAATTAGAAGATGGAATCGAATTAGGAATCGAAGGTGATGTGCTTACCGGAGTCCCATGGGACATAGGCCGAGAACCCGCCGCCGGCGACAGCGCCCGGAGGGGCCCCATCGGCGGCGGCCTGAGACCGAGGGCCGGCATCTTCCTAACGAGATGGCGCAGCGCCATCAGGTTCGACAGGTTTGTTAGAGCCGGCGGCGGCGGCGGAATCTAGCTAGGGTTTGGCTGGCCGGATTTCGCACCCTCTCTCTCTGCTTCTTCTTGCCTCGTTTCCAGAGGCAGAGCACGATGGTTATAGCACAAGGCCGATCCGATGAGCCCACGGGCTGGTCTCCGACTCTTCCTCCTCTTGTTCCAGGCCGAGTCCGTTTCCACCGCAACTTTTCTGGCGTTGGCCCAAGTGGCGAGGGAATTGGCCGGCCCAATTTCCCTCTCAACTACTCATGGCTTGTTAAAAAAAAGTCATACATTGCGCGAAGGAGGGAGTATATTCTTTTAGTTAAGGGAAAAGCTTACCAACTCCCAGCGGATCGCAGCAACCGTGTCCGTCACCTCCCCTGCGTGACACGCGTTCAAGTGAGGGTCTGCATACCATGTGTGACATACCAAGTGATATCCCTACCTTATTTGGCATGTAACCATATGTATGAACTTTGTGTCATGAGATCTATGTATGATTTGCACCTTTGTCTTCATGGTGTTTTTGTATTCATGCATCATGTCACCCTTCATTTCATCATCATGCCATTCTTCATGCTTGCTTGTGTTTTGTGTCTTGGATTGGAATCATGTTGTGATGTGTTTGAGTGTGGTTGGTGTGATGTGGTTGGTGCAAGTGAGCACTCCCTCTTCTACCTCTCTTTTTCTTCTTTCTCAAAAACCCCTCTCATTGCCTTTTACTCCAATATGATTTCTTGACAGATTTTAAGTTGTTTTAAAAATCTTTTAAAAATGCTCAAGAGGTGGCCCTAATGTTCTTATGAATATTGGGAGTGAAGCTTTTGTTATTTGGAAGTGTATGGGTTTTTGAAATCTATAGTAAAAATAACTTGTGAAATAATTCCATTTAACATTTTTATAAATAGGAGCATAATATTTCTCTCAAAACTATTTTTGTTTTCACCCAAACCTTTTTCTTTGCTCTGGGCATTATTTTTATCCTGGTTGTTTTATTTAAAAGAAAACCCTTCTCTGTTTTATTTGTTAGAGAGAGAGTGAGGAGCAGTTGGGTCGAGGCCCAGCCCACGTGAGCAGTAGACGGCCACCTGCCCCCGCTCCTTCTCCGTCAGGTTCAGCAGAGAGAGAGCCGAGTCCGCCGTCGCTTTTCCGTCGCCGTCAGCTCGAGGGTATAAAGCCTCTCCTCGGCGTGCGTGCCCCCTCGCCTAGGGTTCCTCTCCCTCCAGCCGCCGCCGTAGCTCCCTTCTCCCTCGCGTCTGCTCTCCCTCCTCTCTTCTTTCCCCCTGTCAGGTAAGGGTTCAGAGAGAGTTCAGTGAGCGTAGCACGTCGCCGGCGACCAGCTCGTCGTCTCCGTCGAGCCCATCGTCGACCATCGTCGACCATCGTAGAGTCGCCGGCGGCGGCGGAATCTAGCTAGGGTTTGGCTGGCCGGATTTCGCACCCTCTCTCTCTACTTCTTCTTGCCTCGTTTCCAGAGGCAGAGCACTATGGTTATAGCACAAGGCTGATCCGATGAGCCCACGGGCTGGTCTCCAACTCTTCCTCCTCTTGTTCCAGGCCGAGTCCGTTTCCACCACAACTTTTCCGGCGTTGGCCCAAGTGGCGAGGGAATTGGCCCAATTCCCTCTCAACTAATCATGGCTTGCAAAAAAAAAGAGTCATACATTGTGCGAAGGAGGGAGTATATTCTTTTAGTTAAGGAGGGAGTATACTCCCAGCGGATCGCAGCAGCCGCGTCCGTCACCTCCCTTGCGACACGCGTTCAAGTGTGGGTCTGCATATCATGCTTCTGCAACATGGACTATATGTCCGAAACATATACGATGTTGTAATTGTTTACGACGGGGCTATGTTTTGCAACAAAATCTTTATTGCGGACATTTTCTGTAATAAGACCTCAGTTGCAAATAATATTTACAACAAAACAATTTTTGCACGCACATACACACACATAGAAAACTAGTTAAGAGGTACCCTTCTATTCTAAAGGTCACTAATATTTCCTTTGGTGATGAGAAGTGGTGCATCATATGTGCGCCACATTGTCGAAAGTTGGGAGCTTTGATGGAATTTAACGGTTTTGTTTGTGTCTTTTTCCTCATAGACCTCCTTTTCCAGATGATGTATCTCTTAAACCATGCATCCAAATCAGAACCATTTTTGCTATTGTTTTTCCCATATTGAGATTTTGTAAAACTAGACCCGTGTTAATAGATTTCGACAGAAGAAATTGTGTAAAGATTGTGCTTACAAAATGGACTAACATGTGCTTTCAAATTATAGCTTTATGCTCCAAGTAAAAGAAACTTGTGCTCCTGCAGGGGAGTACAACTATGTTTCCCGAGCAAACTACGTTGTGCGTCCCGCGCGGGATGAAGTAAACATATGGTCCGGAGACGAAGATTGATATATAGGAAGTGAGGATTTGGTTACCGGAAGAGTTTCGGGCGTCACCGGTAACGTACCGGGACCACTGGAAGGGTTTCGGGGGTCCACCGGGAGGGGCCACCAGCCCCGGAAGGTTCCATGGGCCAAGAGTGGGAGGGAACCAGCCCCTAGGTGGGCTGGTGCGCCTCCCACCCCAGCCCAAGGCGCAGCAAGGGTGGAGGGAGGCAAACCCTAGGCGTGGATGGGCCTTAAGGCTCACCCTAGGGCGCTTCCACCTCTCCCTCCCTCTGGCCGCCGCCCAGATGGGATTTGGGGCTGCCGCCAGCCCCTAGGGTGGAACCCTAGGGCGTAGCCCCTCCCCTCCCTGTAGGAGATATGCCCTAGAGGCAATAATAAATGTTATTAATTATCTCCCTGTTCACAATTATGTTTATGTTCCATGCTATAACTGCAATGACTCTCGAGTCTACAAATAAAACTAGGCTTGGAGGGAAACTCATGTGCACGTGTGGGATAATAAACGGTAAAATGTATTCCTAGTCTGGCCTCTAAGACTGGCTCAAGTATTGCATGATGATCCTGTTTTCCTGATCATGGGCATGGCTATGCTGGCAATTTTGAGGACACAATGTTAGAAGAACATTTGTGTTGAATCGACCCGAATTGATGTTATGCTATGAGATACATTCGTCATAAGTTGGTTAATAACACAAAGAATTTAATGTTTGCATAAATCCTTAGACCATGAGAGTATCGAGTTTCTTCATGCTTGCTTCATGAACTTTGGGGTTTGTTAAACGTCATCCGTAAATGGGTGACAATTACGGCGGCTTACGGGTTCATGGAAAAGTATGTCAAGTAACATGATAGCTCAAGATTGGGATTTTCTCCTCCAACGATGGAGAGATATCTCTGGGCCCTCTCGGTGTTACGATATCCATCATCGTCTGGCCAGACACAGTGTGATTTGATCATAGGGATGTCGGAACACGGGAACGAGAAAAGAGAACAATACCGGTAACGAGGTAACTGGCATAGTGGACAAGTTGTTGATCCACGCGGATGCCAACATGTCTCACCTCAGGTATTTGTAACATATCGCGAAGCAACAGGAATAGCACACGACAACTGGAGGTTCACTCGAATATTTATTCATGTGGGTATAGGGATCGATATGGGTGTCCACGGCTTCGATGTTGATCATTGATCAGAAGGGGTTCCAGGTCATGTCTATGCTTCACCGAACCTATAGGGTCACACGCTTAAGGGGTCATCTATCTGTTGAATACTAGACAGGAAGTCTGAGAGAAAATCACCGAAAAGTTTCAGACACCGGAAAAGTTTCGGACAGCGGAAAAGTTCCGTAGACAGGTCACCGGAACAGTTTCGGTGAAACTGAAAAGTTGTTTCAAGGGATACCATTAAGTCAAATTGGTTTCGGCACATGCCTGATAATTCTTGGAGGGTGCCAGAATCATTCTGGAAACTTCTGGGAATTTTTCGGAAGAATAACCGGAAATGTTCCGAAGCTGCCGAAACTGCTTCAGATGCTTTTCGTAGATGAAAATCACTATTCCGGAATTGTTCCGGATCGCATTGAAAATTATTTTAGTGGGGGTACTAGAATTGTTCTAAGCCCACATAAATATTTTCAGTTCGAGCGGACGCTGAAAAATGTCGTCGTGAATAGTGAAAGTGCTTTTTGGACTACTTTATGGAAAGCCACCTTTTGGGGCTTTGCTCCAAAAGATCTTGGGGATGACATGGATGGATTGGAGCCATTTTTGGGGCCCCACATAAGGGTGTGGCAGGCCACATGGTGGACTCCTTCATGGAGTCCCTCTTGTTTCTTGGTTTCACTTTTATGCCCTTGTGGAAGGACTTCATTCATGTGCATTTTGGGTTTTATTGTAAAACCATCCTACCCCTTGGTTTTCCTATAAATAGAGGAGATGTGGGCTGCCATTTCTTCATCCTTGTGCTCTCATACACATGCTTTGCTTTGCAAGCTCTCTCTCTCTCTCCCTCCCAGCGAAATAGTTTCGTAGAGCCGAAAGGCTGTCTGGGTTCCGGCAGGAACTAGTTCTGGACGGCGAAGCCCTGCCGGATAGATGACACCGTATGTGTGCAACTCTGTAGAGAGATTGTATTTTCGGTCTTAGTTCGAGAGTGCCTCCCGAAGGGCTGTCAGTGTGACTGTCCGAGTTTTGGAGGTCCTCCCGAAGGGCTGTCCGAGTGACAGTCCGAGCTTCGGAGGTCCTCCCGAAGGGCTGTACGCGACACCGTCCGGGGGACTGTCCGACCGGCTCCCGGAGGGCTGTCCGCGAGGCAGATGAGGGTATACATCCTCGCGGTTGGGAGGTTGTAAATCCTAGCTGCGGGGATCTGCACCGCCGATCGTCATCGACTCTACTTCCGCTGCGCTACGAGTCGGTAACGAAAAGATCAAACCTTGTATGCAGTCTTCATAGTGGTCCTGGGTTGGTGCGTAGGTCGGAATTTTTTTGTTTTCTGCTGCGTTACCCCAATAGTGGCATCAAGAGCCGTGCTATGCGTAGATGCAGGTTGCGATCTAGAATACATGGAGATGTATGGGTGTTGCACAATATAATTAAGTAGTAGATGAGATCTATTACTGAAAATTATTTGTGCGGGTAGCAGATGAAATCTGTTACCCGATGTTCCTGTTGCTTCCCCTGAATATGCGTAGTCCTGATCTTGACGGAATGGTGAAATCTCACAAAGTTCTGGCAATCCGCGATCCTTTCATGCTGCTCCTGAGTATGCTGATTGATAGCTCAATAAAGTGCTAACAGTTCTTTGGGTTCCACCATAGTTGAGAAAGATGAATGTTTTGCAGATGAAAGGGCAATGTAGATGTGATCTGCACGGGGGTCATGCGTATGACGAAGTTTAGTATGGGGCTCGAGATTTTATTATCTCGTGTTTTATACACCCTAGAAAGTTAATCTAGCAACTTGAATTATCATACTTGATGATGGACGTTGGTAGATTCGGTTTGTTTCAAAACCTTAGAAGCCACGTAAAACAAGTTTTTGCATGGACCGATTAGAGGCATCTAACTTGGTTTTGCACGATGGTTTGCATGTGCATGTGATGTGGTATAGCAGTGTTCATAATAATTTGATTATGTATGAGATGACTATATGATGTAAATTGATTAACATGACTTGTGTGTCATGTTTCGGCATGATGGCTGGAGCCATATGATTGCACTTAATGACCTGCGTGTCAACCTTATGTAATACACTTATTTTATTAAGCTATAGAGATAGCAATATTATCTGGTGCATCGACAAGGTGGTGGCAATCTTCGCGAAGGTGAACACCGACGCGAATGCCGAAGACGAAGGAATGAAAGACTTCTTCGTCAGAAAGGGCTATACCATATCATGCTATTATGAATTGCCTGAGATGTTTATCCCTCTTGATGCACCCTTCTTGATTGCGCGGTAGTCCCTTTTTGTTAGGGTGATCTCTCATAAAATATCAAGTAGTTAGTGTTCTCCCAAGTGTAGCACCATCACGGCACCTATCTCTTCGGGGTATCACATGGTTACATGGGTACGAACGATTAGAGAAGTGTGAGGCGGGTGAGTTGAGACCTCGCAGCGAGATCACTTGGTTGTCTTGACGTTCAGGCATGAAAGTCATGAGCTCGGAACACACGCATCGAAAGATGAACAAGAGTCACATAGAGATGTGATTGGCAAGTTGGCCTACCAATTGAAATTCTCATCACTTGAGATGGTTACATCCTTGACGTTGAATTGAAAGCTGGGTCTTGCATCACTCAAAATCAATTATGAGAGATATTGATTTGAGTGGGAGCGCACTGTAGAATTAACTTTTTTAATTCTCAGTGCAATTAATTTTGAACAATGTCTAAGTGTGATTTGCATAATAGTTGTAGAATAATGGCTCGTGTTTCCACCTTCCCTATTAAAATTGAATAGCTGTTATATATCTGGTTAAAACTCTACGGTTGGTAACGTAATGTGAGGATTATCCTCAAGAGTGCTGAGAAGGACTTGTCCTATCGCATGCTTTCGGTATTCTCCCGCTAATGCTATGGATGATATGACTCTCATCCTTCGATCCAAAAGCTTAAATTCTGTTACGGTCAAGTGAAATATGTTTGCTTCCATGAGACCGGAACTTCGAAAGTTTGGATAGTTATGTGATATTCATGGAATCTGAAAGTCATTTTCAGAGATAGACAAAAGCTAAAAGATATGAGATATCCAAAGCAATGTTTGTTTGCAAACTATTAGTGAAGGAGTTTACTATGCATTAGACTGATAAGAGAGGGATCCAGAAGAACGCCTGTCATATGATGAAAGGTGAATAAAACAACAACTTAAAGAGAAAGGAAGTGTCCGAAGGGTGTTAGTGAGACTTTCACGCCTAGGAAGTCCGGGGCTAACGCCACTCTTAAGTTGGGTGCTTCTTCTGAGAGTAGGAGAAATACTGAAAAGTTAAACTATTAGAAGTATAATGGAAAAGGAAAGAAGACTGGAATATCCAGCTCATGTATGAATGTCATACAAGTTTTGATGTATAGAAGGCTGGTCAAAGATATAGTTCTTGGAAATTATGGTTAAGCATGTTAATCACTAATTCTTGGGTATTGTGAGTTGGTCACAAAGATACCCGCTCGATTGTATTCTGTTGCAACTCGATGTAAGAACTACTATGGCATGAAAGACTAGCCAGGAATATGAGGCTTAGATACACACATGGAACATAGTAAATGTTACTATGCCTTCCATCGGTGTATTCCCTATGTATTAAGTTTCATAATTCATTTTAGAGTTTCACACTCTAGCCCTTTGCATAAGGTATCTTGCAAGAAGGTTGTTCATAAGAGAACTTTTCATGTTCAGTGTTATGAATAACATAAGGGCCATACTTCATTATGAATGAGATGTATGTTATGAATATTGATAATAATACATTACCTCTGGGTTTACTTTCATAGTTCATTTTAGAGTTTCATACACTCTAGCCCATTGCACAATGTTTGTTGCAAAAGATTTGTTCATAAAAAAAACAATTATTGTTCAGTATTATCAATAACATGAAGGGCCATGATTCCATCCTAGATGGGATGTATGTTATGAATACTGATGGAAATATGATACATCCATAACACTGACGCTAAATGTCGCAAGACTAACATATGTGTGGCACTGCATTTGGTCACATTGGAGAAACCCGCATGGAAAATTCCATTATGATGGATTTTTGAAGTCGTTTGATTTTGAATCATCTGACACTTGCAACTTTCCTCCAAAAGGTGAACTAACTAAAATACCGTTCACGGGCCATAAGGAACGAGCAAAGAACTTATTGTTAATCATACATTATGATGTGTGTAGTCCAATAAATGTTGTTGCAAGTAGTGGATTTATCTATCTTCAGAAATGACTCAAGTAGATATATGGATATTTACTTGATGAGACGTAAGTCTGGATCTTTTGAAATCATTCTAAAGGTTTTCAAAAATGAAGTAGAAGTTATTGTAACAAGAAAATTATGTTTCTGCGATTTGATTGCGGAAAGGAATTTTTGATTTACAAGTTTAGCGAATGTCTGATGAGTTGTGAAAAGAGTTTCATAACTTGCACCTCCCGGAACACCACTCCAAGTGGAAAGTCCGTGAAGATGTAATTGAACCATTTATGACATGGTAAGATCAAAGATGACATAAATTGATTTGCCATTATCCCTTTTATAGAGTGATGCTTTAGAGACTGCGGCTTTTACACTAAAAGGAGATCCATCAGGTCTGTTGAAATGATGCCATGGTATGGTACGCCCAACCATGTTATATCTTTTCTTAACATTGGAATATGGGGCTTGTGTAAAAGGTTACAAACCTATTCCAAATCAGACAAGTGCTATTTTGTATGGTTATCCCAAGTCATTGGGTATTCCCCCACCACTATACCGAGGCAAAGGGTTTTGCCACAAAACGGTATGCTTTTAAAGAGAATAGTTCTTACAAAAGGTGAGTGGGAGGACAGTGCAACTCGACAAGATAACCAGTATCTTCGTCATCAGTTCAAAGGAAAGAAACCCTGGAAGTGATTCTGTTGTTTCCTACTATGACTGATACGTAAGTCTCTACAATAAAATGTATGGACTTCGGTTGAATGTGCAGCTGAACCACGTAGGCAAAGCTCATGCAAACCTATCAGGTGCGCAAAAGAGATATTGTTGTTGGACAACAGTATACCTACAATACACAAGGAAGCGTTGATGGGCCCTGACTCCGGGATTGGCTAAATGCCAATACAATCTGAGATAGTTTCCATATATGTGATTCAATATTAAAACCTTGATACACCTCTCAAAGGACTTAGAGTCTAACGAATATTTATGGAACTAAAAACTGATACGGATAAAAATGTTTTATCCATAAAGCTTGACTTGTTGAAATAACAAGTTCAAGGAGTTGACTACGATGAGGTTGTTTCATCGTAGCGATGCTTAAGGTCGGTTCGGGTTGAACTAGCAATTAATACATATATCAATCATGAGATATGAAACATGGATGACAAAAGGATTTCCATCTAATGGAAATGAAACCTAGGACTTGTATGTGATACAATCCAAAGTAATTTGTCCATCCAGAGGATGCTAGTAAGTATGCAAACTTCAAAGTTCCAGCAATGGGCAAAAGAGAGCAAAATGGAGTTGGAATCTTGGTGGTTTGATGAAATGGTCAAAAGGGTTTTTGACTTCATCAATGGGTAACGAAGATGCTTGTGATTCAAGAAAGTAAGTGGGAGCATAATAATATTTCTAAAAACGTTGTGTGCTTGACACATTGTTAATTGGAAATAAATTTCTTGACACGAATTATGACTTCATTTGAAAATAGTTTTGCGATGAAGTGCTTAGGCTAAATAGCCTCAGTATTAGGCATGATGATCTATGGAGATAGATTTACCTAATGGGGCTAAGCAATGAATACATATTGACAAGGTGTTAAAACCTTTTAGCACTTAAAATGCCAAGGAGTGATTCTTGCCGAAGTCACATGGAAAGAGTTTTTGCAAGACTGAGTGTCCCAAAACATTGATGAGTAAAATACATGATGGAGATTCCACACACTCTTGTGTTTGGATTAATCATGTATTCCATGGTATGTAAAACAACCAGATGTCCGATACTCCCAAGTTGTTGTGAGTATAGATACCAAAATAATCAAAGCACTGATCATGGGACAACAGTGAAAGATGTCATTAAGGACTAGAGTAGTGCTGATGACATGTTTCTCGCAAGCAGAGATTATGAAGTGCTCGTTGTAAGTAATTACATCGATATAGTCTCAATCAATGCTCCATGCAATTTTCGATTTAAGTTAAGGGTTTTGTGTAATACACAATATGGTGGCACGATAGTTGGAAATTGTTCCAAACAAGATAGTGTGGCGAATTCTATAACAAAGGCTAAGTATGTTGACGCTTTGGAAGCAACAAAGAAGTTGTTGAATCATAGTTCATTCATGAACTTAGTATGGTTCCAAGATGGCTTTGGTCTATGAGACACTATTGCAGATAGTTGCTCCATAGCTCAGTCTGAGGAATCCGGTTTCGACCAATGGTTCACACATATGAAAAGCCAAGTTCACACAAAATATGAATTTTGTGATAGCGTGAAAACGCGAGGATATGCATAGTTACACATGGAGCTGAAGTTGTCAGATCCGTTGGACATCAGGCTATACCACAAGCGAAGCATATTTTACACCAGTATGCCATAGGTGTAAAGTGCATTAGCATTGACTAGATTATTGACTCTAGTGCAAGTGGTAGTCTGTAGGAGATATGCCCTAGAGGCAATAATAAATGTTATTGATTATCTCCCTGTTCATAATTATGTTTATGTTCCATGCTATAACCGCAATGACTCTCGAGTCTACAAATAAAACGAGGCTTGGAGGGAAACTCATGTGCACGTGTGGAATAATAAACGGTAAAATGTATTCCTAGTCTGGCCTCTAAGACTAGCTCAAGTATTGCATGATGATCCTGTTTTCCTGATCATGGGCATGGCTATGCTGGCAATTTTGAGGACACAATGTTAGAAGAACATTTGTGTTGAATCGACCCGAATTGATGTTATGCTATGAGATACATTCGTCATAAGTTAATGGTTAATAACACAGAGAAGTTAATGTTTGCATAAATCCTGAGACCATGAGAGTATCGAGTTTCTTCATGCTTGCTTCATGAACTTTGGGGTTTGTTAAACGTCATCCGTAAATGGGTGGCAATCACGGCGGCTTACGGGTTCATGGAAAAGTATGTCAAGTAACTTGATAGCTCAAGATTGGGATTTGCTCCTCCGACGATGGAGAGATATCTCTGGGCCCTCTCGGTGTTACGATATACATCATCGTCTGGCCAGACACAGTGTGATTTGATCACAGGGATGCCAGAACACGGGAACGAGAAAAGAGAACAATACCGGTAACGAGGTAACTGGCATAGTGGACAAGTTGTTGATCCACGGGGATGGCAACATGTCTCACCTCATGTATTTGTAACATATTGCGAAGCAACAGGAATAGCACACGACAACTGGAGATTCACTCAAATATTTATTCGTGTGGGTATAGGGATCGATATGGGTGTCCATGACTCCGATGTTGATCATTGATCGGAAGGGGTTCCGGGTCATGTCTATGCTTCACCGAACCTATAGGGTCACATGCTTAAGGGTCATCTATCTGTTGAATACTAGACAGGGAGTCTGAGAGAAAATCACCGAAAAGTTTCGGACACCGTAAAAGTTTCGGACAGCGGAAAAGTTCCGCAGACAGGTCACCGGAACAGTTTCGGTGAAACTGAAAAGTTGTTTCAAGGGATACCATTAAGTCAAATTGGTTTTGGCACATGCCTGATAATTCTTGGAGGGTGCCAGAATCATTCTGGAAACTTCTGGGAATTTTCCGGAAGAATAACGGGAAATGTTCCGGAGCTGCCGGAACTGCTTCAGATGCTTTTCGTAGATGAAAATCACTATTCCAAAATTGTTCCGGATCGCATTGAAAAGTATTTTAGTGGGGTACTAGAATTGCTCTAAGCCCACACAAATATTTTCAGTTCGAGCGGACGCTGAAAATGTCGCCGTGAATAGTGAAAGTGCTTTTTGGACTACTTTATGGAAAGCCACCCTTTGGGGCTTTGCTCCAAAAGATTTTGGGGATGAATTGGATGGATTGGAGCCATTTTGGGGGCCCCACATGAGGGTGTGTCCGGACACATGGTGGACTCCTTCATGGAGTCCCTCTTGTTGCTTGGTTTCACTTTTATGCCCTTGTGGAAGGACTTCATTCATGTGCATTTTGGGTTTTATTGTAAAACCACCCTACCCCTTGGTTTTCCTATAAATAGAGGAGATGTGGGATGCCATTTCTTCATCCTTGTGCTCTCATACACATGATTTGCTTTGCAATCTCTCTCTCTCTCCCTCCCAGCGAAATAGTTTCGTAGAGCCGAAAGGCTGTCTGGGTTCCGGCAGGAACTAGTTCTGGACGGCGAAGCCCTGCCGGATAGATGACAACGTATGTGTGCAACTTTGTAGAGAGATTGTAGTTTTGGTCTTAGTTCGAGAGTGCCTCCCGAAAGGCTATCAGTGTGACCGTCCGAGTTTTGGAGGTCCTCCCGAAGGGCTGTCCGAGTGACAGTCCGAGCTTCGGAGGTCCTCCCGAAGGGCTGTACGCGACACCGTCCGGCGGACTGTTCGACCGCCTCCCAGAGGGCTATCCGCGGGGCAGATGAGGGTATACATGCTCACGGTTGGGAGGTTGTAAATCCTAGCTGCGGGGATCTACACCGCCAATCGTCATCGACTCTACTTTCGCTGCACTACGAGTCGGTAACGAAAAGATCAAACCTTGTATGCGGTCTTCATAGTGGTCCTGGGCTGGTCCGTAGGTCGGATTTTTTTTGTTTTCTGCTGTGTTACCCCAACACTCCCCACCTCCTATATATAGTGGTGAGTTTTGGGGCTGCCAAACACACGAGTACCTCTCCTCCCTGGCGCAGCCCTACTCCTCTCTCTCCTCGTTCTCCGTAGTGCTTGGCGAAGCTCTGCCGGAGTACCACGCAGCTCCACCGTCACCACGCCATCGTGCTGCCGGAGCTCTCCCTCAACCTCTCCTCCTTCCTTGTTGGATCAAGGCATAGGAGACGTCACCGGGCTGCACGTGTGCTGAACGCGGAGGTGCCGTCCGTTCGGCACTTGATCAGATCTACCGCAATTTGAATCGCTGCGAGTATGACTCCATCAAGTGCGTTCTTGCAACGCTTCCGCTTTGCGATCTTCAAAGGTATGAAGATCCAATCTGTCCCCGCTCGTTGCTGGTTTTCTCCATAGATTGATCTTGGTGAACGTAGAATTTTTTTGATTTACTACTACGTCTCCCAACAGTGGCATCATGAGCTAGGTCTATGCATAGATACTATGCATGAGTAGAACACAAAGTAGTTGTGGGCGTCGATTTTGTTAATTTGCTTACTGTTACTAGTCTTATCTTTATTCAGCGGTATTGTGGGATGAAGCGGCCCGGACCAACTTTACACGTACTCTTACGTGAGACCGGTTCCACCGCCTGACATGCACTAGTTGTATAAGGTGGCTAGCGGGTGTCTGTCTCTGCTACCTTAGTCGGATTGGATTCGATGAAAAGGGTCCTTATGAAGGGTAAATAGCAATTGGCATATCACGTTGTGGTTTTGGCATAGGTAAGAAACGTTCTTGCTAGTAACCTATAGCAGCCACGTAAAACTTGCAACTAGAAATTAGAGGACGTCTAACTTGTGTTTGCAGCATGTGCCTTGTGATGTGATATGGCCAAAAGGATGTGATGTGATGCATTGTGATGTATGAGATTGATCATGTTCTTGTAATAGGTTTCACGACTTGCATGTCGATGAGTATGACAACTGGCAGGAGCCATAGGAGTTGTCTTATTTTATTGTATGACCTGCGTGTCAATCATAAATGCCATGTAATTACTTTACTTTATTGCTAAGCGTTAGCCAAAGTAGTAGAAGTAATAGTTGGCGAGACAACTTTATGAAGACACAATGATGGAGATCATGATGATGGAGATCATGGTGTCGTGCAGGTGACAGTGATGATCATGGTGCCCCGAAGATGGAGATCAAAGGAGCAAGATGATATTGGCCATATCATGTCACTATATTGATTGCATGTGATGTTTATCATGTTTACATCTTATTTGCTTAGAACGACGGTAGTAAATAAGATGATCTCTCAATAAAATTTCAAGATAAGTGTTCACCCTAACTGTGCACCGTTGCTAAGGATCGTTGTTCCGAAGCACCACGTGATGATCGGGTGTGATAGGTTCTAACGTTCGCATACAACGGGTGTAAGCCAGATTTACACACGCAAACACTTAGGTTGACTTGACGAGCCTAGCATGTACAGACATGGCCTCGGAACACGGAAGACTGAAAGGTTGAACATGAGTCGTATAGAAGATACGATCAACATGGAGATGATCACCATGGATGACTAGTCTGTCTCACGTGATGATCGGACACGGGCTAGTTGATATGGATCATGTGTCACTTGGATAACTAGAGAGATGTCTATATCAGTGGGAGTTCATTAAATAATTTGATTATGTGAACTTAATTATCATGAACTTAGTCTAAAATTGTCTTTACAATCCATATTGTAGATCCAATGGCCAAGGCGAATGTCACCCTCAATTTCAACGCGTTCCTAGAGAAAACCAAGCTGAAAGATGATGGAAGCAACTATGCGGACTGGGTCCGTGGCTTGAGGATCATACTCATAGCTTCCAAGAGATTGTATGTCCTTGATGCACCACTAGGTGACCCACCCATTTTCCCAGCGGACCAAGACGTTACGAACGCTTGGCAGTCATGCTGCGATGATTACTCCCTTGTTCAGTGCGGCATGCTTTACAGTTTAGAACCAGGGCTCCAAAAGCGTTTTGAGCAACACGGACCATATGAGATGTTCCAAGAGCTGAAACTGGTTTTCCAAGCTCATGCCCGAGTCGAGAGATATGACATCTCTGACAAGTTCTTCAGCTGTAAGATGGAGGAGAATAGTTTTGTCAGTGAGCACATACTCAAGATGTCTGGGTTGCACAACCGCTTGACTCAGCTGGGAGTTAATCTCACGGATGAGTCGGTCATTGACAGAATCCTCCAGTCGCTTCCACCTAGCTACAAGAGCTTTGTGATGAACTACAACATGCAGGGTATGGAGAAGTCCATTCCTGAGTTGTACTCGATGCTGAAATCAGCAGAGGTCGAGATCAAGAAGGAGCATCAAGTGTTGATGGTGAATAAGACCACTAGTTTCAAGAAAGGCAAGGGTAAGAAGAACTTCAAGAAGGATGGCAAAGCTGTTGCCGCGCCCGGTATGCAAGTTGCCGGGAAGATGAAGAACAAGAATGGACCTAAGCCTGAGACTGAGTGCTTTTATTGGAAGGGTACCGGCCACTGGAAGCGAAACTGCCCCAAGTACTTAGCGGATAAGAAGGGTGGCAACGTTAAAGGTATATGTGATATACTTGTTATTGATGTGTACCTAACCAGCGCTCGTAGTATCTCCTGGGTATTTGATACCGGTGCAGTTGCTCACATTTGTAACTCCAAGCAGGAGCTGCGGAATAAGCAGAGGCTGGCAAAGGACGAGGTGACGATGCGCGTCGGGAATGGTTCCAAGGTCGATGTGATCGTCGTCGGCACGCTGCCTCTACATCTACCTTTGGGATTAGTTTTAAACCTTAATAATTGTTATTTAGTACCAGCTTTGAGCATGAACATTGTATCTGGATCTCGCTTGATGCGAGATGGCTACTCATTTAAATCTGAGAATAATGGTTGTTCTATTTACATGAGAGAAATGTTTTATGGTCATGCCCCGTTGGTCAATGGTTTATTTTTGATGAATCTCGAACGTGATGTTACACATGTCCATAGTGTGAGTACCAAAAGGTGTAAGGTTGATAACGATAGTCCCACTTACATGTGGCACTGCCGCCTTGGTCATATTGGTGTCAAACGCATGAAGAAGCTCCATACTGATGGACTTTTGGAGTCTCTTGATTTCGAATGATTTGACACGTGCGAACCATGCCTCATGGGCAAGATGACCAAGACTCCGTTCTCCGGAACAATGGAGCGAGCAACTGACTTATTGGAAATAATTCATACCGATGTATGCGGTCCAATGAGTGTCGAGGCTCGCGGTGACTACCGTTATGTTCTCACCCTCACTGATGACTTGAGTAGATATGGGTATGTCTACTTAATGAAACATAAGTCTGAAACCTTTGAAAGGTTCAACGAATTTCAGTGTGAGGTAGAGAATCAACGTGACAGGAAAATAAAGTGCCTACGATATGATCGTGGCGAAGAATATTTAAGTCACGAGTTTGGCACGCACCTAAGGAAATGTGGAATTGTTTCACAACTCACGCTGCCTGGCACACCTTAGCGAAATGGTGTGTCTGAACATCGCAATCGCACTCTATTGGATATGATGCGATCTATGATGTCTCTTACCGACTTACCGCTATCATTTTGGGGATATGCATTAGAGACTGCCGCATTCACTTTAAATAGGGCACCGTCAAAATCCGTTGAGAGGACACCGTATGAACTATGGTTTGGAAAGAAACCTAAGCTGTCGTTTATAAAAGTTTGGGGATGCGATGCTTATGTGAAGAAACTTCAACCTGAGAAGCTCGAACCCAAAGTGGAAAAGTGCGTCTTCATAGGATATCCCAAAGAGACTATTAGGTATACCTTCTACCTACGATCCGAGGGCAAAGTCTTTGTTGCCAAGAATGGATCCTTTCTCGAGAAAGAGTTTCTCTCGAAAGAAGTAAGTGGAAGGAAAATAGAACTTGATGAGGTAATTGTACCTCCACTCGAACCAGAGAGTAGCAACACAGGAAGTTGTTTCTGTGGGGCCTACACCGGTGGGAGAGGAAGTTAATGATGATGATCATGAAGCTTCAGATCAAGTTGCTATTGAACGTCGAAGGTCCACTAGGACACGTTCCGCACCAGAGTGGTACGACAACCCTGTCCTGGATATCATGTTGTTGGACAACGGTGAACCTTCGAACTATGAAGAAGCGATGGCGGGCCCGGATTCCAACAAATGGCTTGAGGCCATGAAATCCGAGATAGGATCCATGTATGAGAACAAAGTATGGACTTTGGTGGACTTTCCTGATGATAAGCGAGCCATTGAGAATAAATAGATCTATAAGAAGAAGACTGACGCGGATGGTAATGTGACCGTCTATAAGGCTCGGCTTGTCGCTAAGGGTTATCAACAAGTTCAAGGAGTTGACTACGATGAGACTTACTCACCCGTAGCGATGCTGAAGTCTGTCCGAATCATGTTAGCAATTGCCGCATTTTATGATTATGAGATCTGGCAAATGGACGTCAAAACGGCATTCCTTAATGGCTTCCTCAAGGAAGAACTGTATATGATGCAGCCGGAAGGTTTTGTCGATCCTAAAGATGCTAACAAAGTATGCAAGCTCTAGCGCTCCATCTATGGGCTGGTGCAAGCATCTCGGAGTTGGAACATTTGCTTTAATGAGGTGATTAAAGCGTTTGGGTTTGTACAGGTTTATGGAGAACCCTGTATTTACAAGAAAGTGAGTGGGAGCTCTGTAGCATTTCTTATATTATATGTGGATGACATACTGATAATGGGAAATGATATAGAACTCTTGGAAAGTATAAAGGTCTACTTGAATAAGTGTTTTTCAATGAAGGACCTTGGAGAAGCTGCTTGCATATTAGGTATTAAGATCTATAGAGATAGATCGAGACGCCTCATATGTCTTTCACAAAGCACATACCTTGAAAAGATATTGAAGAAGTTCAATATGGATCATCCAAGAAGGGGTTCTTGCCTGTGTTACAGGGTGTGAGATTGAGTACGACTGAATGCCCGACCACGGCAAAAGATAGAGAAGAGATGAGTGTCATCCCCTATGCTTCAGCCATAGGCTCTATCATGTATGCCATGCTATGTACCAGACCTGATGTGAACCTTGCCATAAGTTTGGTAGGGAGGTACCAAAGTGATCCCAGAGCGGAACCTGGACAGCGGTCAAGAATATCCTGAAGTACCTGAAAAGGACAAAGGACATGTTTCTCATATATGGAGGTGCCGAAGAGCTCGTCGTAAAGGGTTACGCCGATGCTAGCTTCGACACAGATCCAGACGACTCCAAGTCGCAGACCGGATACGTGTATATTTTGAACGCAGGGGCAGTCAGCTGATGCAGCAGCAAGCAAAGTGTCGTGGCGGCATCTACATGTGAAGCGGAGTACATAGCTGCTTCGGAAGTAGCAAAGGAAGGAGTCTGGATGAAGGAGTTCATCACCGACCTAGGAGTGATTCCCAATGCGCCGGGCGCGATGACTCTATTCTGTGACAACACTGGAGCTATTGCCCTTGCGAAGGAGCCCAGGTTTCACAAGAGGACAAGACACATCAAGCGCCGCTTCAACTCCATCCGCGATTACATTCAGGAGGGAGATATGGATATTTGTAAAGTGCATACGGATCTGAATGTCGCAGATCCGTTGACTAAACCTCTCTCACGAGCGAAACATGATCAACACCAGAATGCTATGGGTGTTCGATTCATCACAATGTAACTAGATTATTGACACTAGTGCAAGTGGGAGACTATTGGAAATATGCCCTAGAGGCAATAATAAAATGGTTATTATTGTATTTCCTTGTTCACGATAATTGTCTATTGTTCATACTACAATTGTGTTAACCGGAAACCGTAATACATGTGTGAATACATATACCACAATATGTCCCTAGTGAGCCTCTAGTTGGCTAGCTTGTTGATCAATAGATGGTCACGGTTTCATGACCATGGACATTGGATGTCGTTGATAACGGGATCACATCATTAGGAGAATGATGTGATGGACAAGACCCAATCCTAAGCATAGCACAAGATCGTGTAGTTCGTCTGCTAAAGCTTTTCAATGTCAAGTATCGTTTCCTTAGACCATGAGGTTGTGCAACTCCCGGATACCGTAGGAATGCTTTGGGTGTGCCAAACGTCACAATGTAACTGGGTGGCTATAAAGGTACACTATGGGTATCTCCGAAAGTGTTTGTTGGGTTGGCATGAACCGAGACTGGGATTTGTCACTCCGTGTGACGGAGAGGTATCTCTGGGCCCACTCGGTAAGACATCATCATAATGAGCTCAATGTGACTAAGGAGTTAGCCACGGGATGATGTATTACGGAATGAGTAAAGAGACTTGCCGGTAACGAGATTGAACAAGGTATAGGGATACCGACGATCGAATCTCGGGCAAGTATCATACCGGTAGACAAAGGGAATTGTATACGGGATTGATTGAATCCCCGACATCATGGTTCATCCGATGAGATCATCGTGGAGTACGTGGGATCCAACATGGGTATCCAGATCCCGTTGTTGGTTATTGATCGGAGAGGTGTATCGGTCATGTCTACGTGTCTCCCGAGCCCGTAGGGTCGACACACTTAAGGGTCGATGACGCTAGGGTTATAGGGAAATAGTGTACGTGGTTACCGAAGGTTGTTCGGAGTCCCGGATGAGATCCCGTACGTCACGAGGAGTTCTGGAATGGTACAGATGTAAGGTAACGCAGCAGAAAACAAAAATTTCTGACCTACGCACCAGCCCAGGACCACTATGGAGACTGCATACAAGGTTTGATCATTTTCGTTACCGACTCGTAGCGCAGCGGAAGTAGAGTCGATGATGAACGGCGGTGCAGATCCCCGCAGCTAGGATTTTACAACCTCCCGACTGCGAGGATGTATACCATCATCTACCACGCGGACAGCCCTCCGGGAGGCGGTCGCATAGCCCCCCGGATGGTGTCGCGGACAGCCCTTCGGGAGGACCTCCGAAACTCGGACTATCACTCGGACAGCCCTTCGGGAGGACCTCCAAAACTCGGACGGTCACACAGACAGCCCTTCGGGAGGCACTCTCGAAATAAGACCGAAACTACGATCTCTCTATAGAGTTTCACACATACGGTGTCATCTATCCGGCAGGGCTTCGTCGTCGAGAACTAGTTCCTGCCGGAACACAGACAGCCTTTCGGCTCTACGAAACTATTTCGCTGGGAGGAAGAGAGAGAGCCAGATCATGCATGGTTTGTATGAGAGTAAGAGTGTGTGATATGGCGGCCCACTCACCTCCTATTTATAGGAAAACCAAGGGGTAGGGTGGTTTTACAATAAAACCCAAAAACTCGCATGCACTAGCTCACACATGAGGGTGTTAAGAGCAAAATGGGATGCCATGTGGAGCTCCATGGAGGAGCTGCACATGTGAACGTCCCACCTTCATGGGGCCCCCCAAAGGGGGTTCCTTGATCCCCAAGTCCTTCTAGAAGCCTTTTGGAAAAAGCCCTAAAAGGTGGCTTTCCAATAAAGTAACCATAAAGCTGATTTCACTATTCACGACGACATTTTTCAGCGTCTGATCGAACTGAAAATAGTTATGTGGGCTTAGAACGTTTCCAGTACCCACCAAAATAATTTTCAATGCTATCCGGAACAATTCCAGTTTAGTGATTTTCATCTGCGAAAAGCATCTGAAGCGGTTTCGGCAGCTCCGGAACATTTCCGGTTTTCATCCCAGAAAATTCCAGAAAGTTTCCAGAATGATTCTGGCATCCTCCAAGAATTATCAGGCACGTGCCGAAACCAATTTGAACTTATGATATCCTCTGACACAACTTTTCAGTTTCACCGGAACTCATCCGGTGACCTCTCTATGCGGAACTTTTCCGCTGTCCGAAACTTTTCCGTTGTCCGAAACTTTTTCGGTGATTTTCTCTCAGACTCCCTATCTAGTATTCAGCAGATAGATGACCCTTAAGCGTGTGACCCTATAGGTTCGGTGAAGCATAGACATGACCCGGAACCCCTTCCGATCAATGATCAACATCGGAGCCGTGGACACCCATATTGACCCCTATACCCACAGGAATGAATATTCGAGTGAACCTCCAGTTGTCGTGTGCTATTCCTGTTGCTTCGCGATATGTTACAAATACCCGAGGTGATACATGTAGGCATCCCCGTGGATCAACAACTTGTCCACTATGCCAGTTACCTCGTTATCGGTATTGTTCTCTTTTCTCGTTCCCGTGTTCCGGCATCCCCGTGATCAAATCACAAAGTGTCTGGCCAGAAGATGATGGATACCGTAACACCGAGAGGGCCCAGAGATATCTCTCCATCGTCGGAGGAGAAAATCCCAATCTTGAGCAATCAAGTTAGTTCACATACTTTTCCATGAACCCGTAAGCCGCCGTAATAGCCACCCATTTACGGATGACGTTTAACAAACCCCAATGTTCATGAAGCAAGCATGAAGAAACTCGATACTCTCATGGTCTAAGGAATTATGCAAACATTAACTTCTCTGTGTTATTAACCATTAACTTATGACGAATGTATCTCATAGCATAACATTAATTCGGGTCGATTCAACACAAATGTTCTTCTAACATTGTGCCCTCAAAATTGCAGGCATAGCCATGCCCATGATCAGGAAAACAGGATCATCATGCAATACTTGAGCCAGTCTTAGAGGCCAGACTAGGAATACATTTTACCGTTTATTATCCCACACGTGCACATGAGTTTCCCTCCAAGCCTTGTTTTATTTGTAGACTTGAGAATCATTGCAGTTATAGCATGGAACATAAACATAATTATGAACAGGAAGATAATCAATAACATTTATTATTGCCTCTAGGGCATATCTCCTACACCGGAGACGAACATTGATATATAGGAACTGAGGATTTGGTTATCGGAAGAGTTCCGGGCGTCACCGGTAACGTATCGGGACCACCGAAAGGGTTCTGGGGGTCCACCGGGAGGGGCCACCAGCCCCGGAAGGTTCCATGGGCCAAGAGTGGGAGGGAACCAGCCCCTAGGTGGGCTGGTGCGCCTCCCACCCTAGCCCAAGGTGCAGAAAGGGTGAAGGGAGGCAAACCCTAGGCGTGGATGGGCCCACGCCTCCACCTCTTCCTCCCTCTCGCCGCCGCCCAGATGGGACCTGGGGCTGCCGCCAGCCCCTAGGGTGGAACCCTAGGGCGCAGCCCCTCCCCTCCCCTCTGTTGGAAATATGCCCTACAGGCAATAATAAGATGGTTATTATTGTATTTCCTTGTTCATGATAATTGTCTATTGTTCATGCTATAATTGTGTTAACCGGAAACCATAATACATGTGTGAATACATAGACCACAACATGTCCCTAGTGAGCCTCTAGTTGACTAGCTCGTTGATCAATAGATGGTCACGGTTTCATGGCCATGGACATTGGATGTTGTTGATAATGGGATCACATCCTTAGGAGAATGATGTGATGGACAAGACCCAATCCTAAGCATACCACTAGATCGTGTAGTTCATTTGCTAAAGCTTTTCAATGTCAAGTATCGTTTCCTTAGACCATGAGATTGTGCAACTCCCGAATACCGTAGGAACGCTTTGGGTGTGCCAAACGTCACAACGTAACTGGGTGGCTATAAAGGTGCACTACGGGTATCTCCGAAAGTATCTGTTGGGTTGGCACGAATCGAGACTGGGATTTGTCACTCCGAGTGACAGAGAGGTATCTCTGGGCCCACTCGGTAAGACATCATCATAATGAGCTCAATGTGACTAAGGAGTTAGCCACGGATGATGTATTACGGAACGAGTAAAGAGACTTGCCAGTAACGAGATTGAACAAGGTCTGGGGATACCGACGATCGAATCTCGGGCAAGTATCATACCGATAGACAAAGGGAATTGAATACGGGATTGATTGAATCCCCGACATCGTGGTTCATCCGATGAGATCATCGTGGAGTACGTGGGAGAAAACATGGGTATCCAGATCCCGCTGTTGGTTATTGACCGGAGAAGTGTCTCGGTCATGTCTACGTGTCTCCCGAACCTGTAGGGTCTACACACTTAAGGTTCGATGACGCTAGGGTTATAGGGAAATGGTATACGTGATTACCGAAGGTTGTTCGGAGTCCCGGATGAGATCCCGGATATCACGATGAGCTCCGGAATGGTCCGGAGGTAAAGATTGATATATAGGAAGTCCAGTTTTGGTCACCGGAAAGTTTTCGGGCTCATCGGTAGTGTACCGGGAGTGCCGGGAGGGTGCCGGAGGACCCCCGGGAGGGGTGTGACGACCAAAGGACCACATGGGCTGTTAGATAAAGTGTGCTAGCCCTTATTGGGCTGTGCAAGACTTTTGCTAAAGGCCCATGCGGCTAGGGATAAGAGATAGGGCCAAAAAGGATTTAAAAGGAGGAGATCCACCTCCCGTGTGGGAGGTGGACTCTCCCTTTAATTCGGCCGACCCTCTCCTCTTTGGAGTAGAGGCCAAGCCAGACCTCCACGTCCCTTCTCCTATATATACTTGAGCTTTTGGCTGTTTTGAGACACGATTTGATCTCTCTCTCTCACGGCGAAGCCCTACCTCTCTTCTTCCTCCTCCGCAGCGCTTAGGCGAAGCCCTGTCGGAATACCTTGCTACTCCACCACCACCACGCCGTCGTGCTGCTGTTGGAGCCCTTCCCCAACCTCTCCTTCCTCCTTGATGGATCAAGGTGTTGTAGACGTCACCGGGCTGCACGTGTGTTGAACGCGGAGGTGCCGTCCGTTCGGCACTTGATAGGATCTACCGCGATCTGAATCGCTGCGAGTACGACTCCATCAACCGCGTTCTTGTAACGCTTCCGCTTAGCAATCTTCAAAGGTATGAAGATGCAATCTCTCCCCTCTCGTTGCTGGTTTCTCCATAGATAGATCTTGGTGAACGTAGGAATTTTTTTGATTTACTACTACGTCTCCCAACAGTGGCATCATGAGCTAGGTCTATGCGTAGAATCTATGCATGAGTAGAACACAAAGCAGTTGTGGGCGTCGATTTTGTTAATATGCTTGCCGTTACTAGTCTTATCTTGATTCGACGGTATTGTGGGATGAAGCGGCCCGGACCAACCTTACACGTAGGCTTACGTGAGACCGGTTCCACCGCCTGACATGCACTAGTTGCATAAGGTGGCTAGCGGGTGTTTGTCTCTCCCACCTTAGTCGGATTGGATTCGATGAAAAGGGTCCTTATGAAGGGTAAATAGCAATTGGCATATCTGTTGGGAGACGTAGTAGTAAATCAAAATTTTCCTACGTGTCACCAAGATCTATCTATGGAGAAACCAGCAACGAGAGGGGAGAGATTGCATCTTCATACCTTTGAAGATCGCTAAGCGGAAGCGTTGCTAGAACGCGGTTGATGGAGTCGTACTCGCAGCGATTCAGATCGCGGTAGATCCGATCAAGTGCCGAACGGACGGCACCTCCGCGTTCAACACACGTGCAGCCCGGTGACGTCTCCTACGCCTTGATCCAGCAAGGAGGGAGGAGAGGTTGAGGGAGAGCTCCGGCAGCACGACGGCGTGGTGGCGATGGAGCTGCGTGGTACTCCGACAGAGCTTCGCTAAGCGCTACGGAGAACGAGGGGAGGAGGAGGTAGGGCTGCACCAGAGAGAGAGAGAGAACCGTGTGTTGTGCAGCCCCAAATACCTCCACTATATATAGGAGAGAGGGAGGAGGGGTGGCTGCGCCCTAGGGTTCCACCCTAGGGGTGGCGGCAGCCACCAGATGCCATCTGGCCGGCGGCTAGGGCAAGGGAGAGGTGGGGCGCCCTAGGGTGGGCCTTAAGGCCCATCTAAGCCTAGGGTTTGCCCCCCTCCACCTTTGCCACGCCTTGGGCTGGGGTGGGAGGCGCACCAGCCCACCTAGGGGCTGGCTCCCTCCCACTCTTAGCCCACGGAACCTTCCGGGGCAGGTGGGCCCACTTGGTGGACCCCCGGAACCCTTCCGGTGGTCCCGGTACACTACCGGTGACACCCGGAACACTTCCGGTAACCAAATCCTCACTTCCTATATATCAATCTTCGTCTCCGGACCATTCCGGGACTCCTCGTGATGTCCGGGATCTCATCCGGGACTCCGAACAACCTTCGGTAACCACGTACACTATTTCCCTATAACCCTAGCGTCATCGAACCTTAAGTGTGTAGACCCTACGGGTTCGGGAGACACGTAGACATGACCGAGACACCTCTCCGGCCAATAACCAACAGCGGGATCTGGATACCCATGTTGGCTCCCACGTACTCCACGATGATCTCATCGGATGAACCACGATGTCAGGGATTCAATCAATCCCGTATACAATTCCCTTTGTCTATCGGTATGGTACTTGCCCGAGATTCGATCGTCGGTATCCCCATACCTTGTTCAATCTCGTTACCGGCAAGTCTCTTTACTCGTTCCGTAATACATCATCCCGTGACTAACTCCTTAGTCACATTGAGCTCATAATGATGATGTCTTACCGAGTGGGCCCAGAGATACCTCTCCGTCACACGGAGTGACAAATTCCAGTCTCGATTCGTGTCAACCCAACAGACACTTTCGGAGATACCCGTAGTGTACCTTTATAGCCACCCAGTTACGTTGTGACGTTTGGCACACCCAAAGTATTCCTACGGTATCCGGGAGTTACACAATCTCATGGTCTAAGGAAATGACACTTGACATTGAAAAGCTTTAGCAAACGAACTACACGATCTTTGTGCTATGCTTAGGATTGGGTCTTGTCCATCACATCATTCTCCTAATGATGTGATCCCGTTATCAACGACATCCAATGTCCATGGTCATGAAACCGAGACCATCTATTGATCAACGAGCTAGCCAACTAGAGGCTCACTAGGGACACGTTGTGGTCTATGTATTCACACATGTATTACGGTTTCCGGTTAACACAATTATAGCATGAATAATAGACAATTATCATGAACTAGGAAATACAATAATAACCATTTTATTATTGCCTCTAGGGCATATTTCCAACAGTCTCCCACTTGCACTAGAGTCAATAATCTAGTTACATTGTGATGAATCGAACACCCATAGCATTCTGGTGCTGATCATGTTTTGCTCGTGAGAGAGGTTTAGTCAACGGATCTGCGACATTCAGATCCGTATGCACTTTACAAATATCTATGTCTCCCTCCTGAATGTAATCACGGATGGAGTTGAAGCGGCGCTTGATGTGTCTTGTCTTCTTGTGAAACCTGGGCTCCTTCGCAAGGGCAATAGCTCCAGTGTTGTCACAGAGTAGAGTCATCGGGCCCGACGCATTCGGAATCACTCCTAGGTCGGTGATGAACTCCTTCATCCAGACTCCCTCCTTTGCTGCTTCCGAAACAGCTATGTACTCCGCTTCACATGTAGATGCTGCCACGACGCTTTGCTTGCTGCTGCTCCAGCTCACTGCCCCTCCATTCAAAATATACACGTATCCGGTTTGCGACTTGGAGTCGTCCGGATCTGTGTCGAAGCTAGCATCGACGTAACCCTTTACGACGAGCTCTTCGGCACCTCCATAAACGAGAAACATGTCCTTTGTCCTTTTCAGGTACTTCAGGATATTCTTGACCGCTGTCCAGTGTTCCGCTCCGGGATCACTTTGGTACCTCCCTACCAAACTTATGGCAAGGTTCACATCAGGCCTGGTACACAGCATGGCATACATGATAGAGCCTATGGCTGAAGCATAGGGGATGACACTCATCTCTTCTCTATCCTTTGCCGTGGTCGGGCATTGAGTCGTACTCAATCTCACACCTTGCAACACAGGCAAGAACCCCTTCTTGGACTGATCCATATTGAACTTCTTCAATATCTTTTCAAGGTATGTGCTTTGTGAAAGACCAATGAGGCGTTTCGATCTATCTCTATAGATCTTAATACCTAATATGTAAGCAGCTTCTCCAAGGTCCTTCATTGAAAAACACTTATTCAAGTAGGCCTTTATACTTTCCAAGAGTTCTATATTATTTCCCATTATCAGCATGTCATCCACATACAGTATAAGGAACGCTATAGAGCTCCCACTCACTTTCTTGTAAATACAGGGTTCTCCATAAACCTGTACAAACCCAAACGCTTTAATCACCTCATTAAAGCGAATGTTCCAACTCCGAGATGCTTGCACCAGCCCATAGATGGAGCGCTGGAGCTTGCATACCTTGTTAGCATCTTTAGGATCGACAAAACCTTCCGGCTGCATCATATACAGTTCTTCCTTGAGGAAGCCATTAAGGAATGCCGTTTTGACGTCCATTTGCCAGATCTCATAATCATAAAATGCGGCAACTGCTAACATGATTCGGACAGACTTTAGCATCGCTACGGGTGAGAATGTCTCATCGTAGTCAACTCCTTGAACTTGTCGATAACCCTTAGCGACAAGCCGAGCTTTATAGGCGGTCACATTACCGTCTGCGTCAGTCTTCTTCTTAAAGATCCGTTTATTTTCAATGGCTCGCTTATCATCAGGCAAGTCCACCAAAGTCCATACTTTGTTCTCATACATGGATCCTATCTCGGATTTCATGGCATCAAGCCATTTGTTGGAATCCGGGCCCGCCATCGCTTCTTCATAGTTCGAAGGTTCACCGTTGTCCAACAACATGATCTCTAGGACAGGATTGCCGTACCACTCTGGTGCGGAACGTGTCCTAGTGGACCTTCGAATAGCAACTTGATCTGAAGTTTCATGATCATCATCATTAACTTCCTCTCTAGCCAGTGTAGGCTCCACAGAAACAACTTCCTGTGCTGCGCTACTCTCCGGTTCGAGTGGAGGTACAATTACCTCATCAAGCTCTATTTTCCTCCCACTTACTTCTTTCGAGAGAAACTCTTTCTCGAGAAAGGATCCATTCTTGGCAACAAAGACTTTGCCTTCGGATCGTAGGTAGAAGGTATACCCAATAGTCTCCTTGGGATATCCTATGAAGACGCACTTTTCCGCTTTGGGTTCGAGCTTCTCAGCTTGAAGTTTCTTCACATAAGCATCGCATCCCCAAACTTTTAGAAACGACAGCTTAGGTTTCTTTCCAAACCATAATTCATACGGTGTCGTCTCTACGGATTTAGACGGTGCCCTATTTAAAGTGAATGCGGCAGTCTCTAATGCATATCCCCAAAATGATAGTGGTAAGTCGGTAAGAGACATCATAGATCGCACCATATCCAATAGAATGCGATTACGACGTTCAGACACACCATTTCGCTGAGGTGTGCCTGGCGGCGTGAGTTGTGAAACAATTCCACATTTCCTAAGGTGCGTGTCAAACTCGTGACTTAAATATTCTCCGCCACGATCAGATCGTAGGCATTTTATTTTCCTGTCACGTTGATTCTCGACCTCACTCTGAAATTCCTTGAACCTTTCAAAGGTTTCAGACTTGTGTTTCATTAAGTAGACATACCCATATCTGCTCAAGTCATCAGTGAGGGTGAGAACATAACGGTAGCCACCGCGAGCCTCGACACTCATTGGACCGCATACATCGGTATGTATTATCTCCAACAAGTCAGTTGCTCGCTCCATTGTTCCGGAGAACGGAGTTTTGGTCATCTTGCCCATGAGGCATGGTTCGCATGTGTCAAATGATTCGAAATCAAGTGACTCCAAAAGTCCATCAGCATGGAGCTTCTTCATGCGTTTGACACCAATATGGCCAAGACGGCAATGCCACATGTAAGTGGGACTATCTGTTGGGGAACGTCGCATGGGAAACAAAAATTTTCCTACGCACACGCAAACCTATCCATGGTGATGAGCATCTACGAGAGGGAGAGTGGATCTACATACCCTTGTAGATCGCTAAGCGGGAAGCGTTAAGAAACGCGGTTGGTGTAGTCGAACATCTTCGCGATCCAAATCGCCGAGCGTCCCGCGATCTCATCACGATCCGTCCCGCGATCCAATCACGATCCGTCCCGCGATCTCATCACGATCCGTCTCACGATCTTGATCACGATCTGTCCTACGAACTCATCACGATCCGTTCCGCGATCTCATCACGAACCGTCTCGCGATCTCGATCACGGTCCTTCCGATCTAGCGCCGAACGGACGGCACCTCCGCGTTCAGCACACGTGCAGCTTGATGACGATCTCCACCATCTTGATCCAGCAAGAGGAGGTGGAGAGGAGAGAGAGTTCACCGGCAGCGTGACGGCGCTCCGGTGATGGTGGTGGAGTGATTCCGGCAGGGCTTCGCCTAAGCGCTGCAGAAAACCGATCTAGAGGAGAAACTGTGCACCGGTGAAACGGGTAGCACGTGGCCGGAAATTCTGTCCAAAAACCACCCAATCCACTAGTATATATAGGAGGAGAGGAGAGGAGAGGCAGCCAAGGCCTTTGGGTCGGCCGAAATAGGAGGTGGGAGCAATCCTACTTCACCTCCAATCCTAGTTGGAGTAGGATTGCCTCCTATTGGCTGATTTTCCACTTTTTGCTTTAGGACTTTCTCTCCTGCGCCATGGGCCTTTGTGGCTGTTTTCCCAGCCCAATAAGGGCTGGTTATTATTCTCCCACAGCCCATGGACCTCTTGGGGTCGAAGTACCCCTCCCGAAGGTCTCCCGGTACACTACCGGCACTCCTGGTACACTACCGGCACTCCCGGTACACTACCGATGAGCCCGAAACTTTTCCGGAAACCAAACTGGGACTTCCTATATATGAATCTTTACCTCCGGACCATTCCGGAGCTCCTCGTGATGTCCGGGATCTCATCCGGGACTCCGAACAACCTTCGGTCACCACCATACATAACTCTACACTACCGAAACGTCACCGAACCTTAAGTGTGCAGACCCTGCGGGTTCGAGAACTATGTAGACATGACCGAGACACCTCTACGGTCAATAACCAATGGCGGGACCTGGACGTCCACATTGGTTCCTACATATTCTACGAAGATCTTTATCGGTCGAACCTCTATGTCAAGGATTCAGTTAATCCCGTATAACGTCCCCTTTGTTCTTCGGTATGTTACTTGCCCGAGATTCGATCGTCGGTATCTCCATACCTAGTTCAACCTCGTTACTGGCAAGTCTCTTTACTCGTTCCGTAATACAAGATCCCGTGACTAACACTTAGCCACATTGCTTGCAAGGCTTGTTGTGATGTTGTATTACCGAGTGGGCCCTGAGATACCTCTCCGTCACACGGAGTAACAAATCCCAGTCTCGATCCATGCCAACTCAACAAACACCATCGGAGATACCTGTAGAGCACCTTTATAGTCACCCAGTTACGTTGCGACGTTTGATACACACAAGGCACTCCTCCGATATCCGTGAGTTGCATGATCTCATGGTCATAGGAACATATACTTGACATGCAGAAAACAGTAGCAATAAACTGACACGATCATATGCTATGTTTGTAGTTTGGGTCTTATCCATCACATCATTCTCCTAATGATGTGATCCCGTTATCAAATGACATCTCATGTCCATGGCTAGGAAACCTTAACCATCCTTTGATCAACGAGCTAGTCCATTAGAGGCATACTAGGGACATGGTTTTGTCTATGTATCCACACATGCATTTAAGTCTCCGATCAATACAGTTATAGCATGGATAATAAACGATTATCATGAACAAGGAAATATGATAATAACTAATTTATTATTGCCTCTAGGGCATATTTCCAACAGTCTCCCACTTGCACTAGAGTCAATAATCTAGTTCACATCACCATGTGATTCGCATTGTTATGAATCTAACACCCAATGAGTTTTGGGGCTCGATCATGCTTTGCATGTGAGAGAGGTCTTATAGTCAACGGGTCTGCGATATTCAGATCCATGTGTACTTTGCAAATCTCTATGTCAAACCGTAATCACTGCTACCACACTCCACTTGGTACTATTTCCAAATGGCTGCTCCACTATACGTATCCAGATTGCTACTACTAGTCATCCGGATAGGTGTTAAAGCTTGCATCGACGTAACTCTTTACGACGAACTCTTTATCACCTCCATAATCAAGAAACATTTCCTTAGTCCTCTGGTTACTAAGGATAATTCCGACTGTCCAGTGATCCACTCCTGGACCACTCTTGTACCCCTTGACAGACTCGTGGCAAGGCACACATAGGTGCGGTACACAGCATGGCATAATATAGAGCCTATGGCTAAGGCATAGGGGACGACATTCATCCTTTCTCTTTCTTCTGCCGTTGTCGAGCTTTGAGTCTCACTCAACTTCACACCTTACAAATCAGACGAGAACTATTTCTCTGGCTGATCCATTTTGAACTCTTTCAAAATCTTGTCAAGGTATGCACTCATTGAAAGTCTCATCAAGCATCTTGATCTATCTCTATAGATTTTGATGCTCAACAATTAGGTAGCTTTATCCAGGTCTTCCTTAGAAAAACACTTTTCAAACAACCTTTTATGCCTTCCAGAAATTCTACATTATTTCCGATCAACAATATGTCAACCACATATACTTATCAGAAACTCTATAGTGCTCCCACTCACTTTATTGCAAATACAAGTTTCTCGTAAACTTTGTATAAACATCAAAAACTTTGATCACCTCATCAAAGTGTACATTCCAACTCCGAGATGCTTGCTTCAGTCCATGGAAGGATCACCAAAGCTTGCACACCTTTTAGCATCCTTAGGACTGACAAAACCTTTTGGTTGTATCACATACAACCTTTCCTCAAGTAAACCGTTAAGGAAATGATGTTTTGACATCCATCTGTCAGATTTCATAATTGAAAACGCAGCAACTGCTAACATAATTCCAACAGACTTTAGCACCACTACGAGTGAGAAAATCTCATCGTAGTCAACTCCTTGAACTTGTCACAAACAACTTTGCAACAAGTCGAGCTTTACAAATGGTGATATTTACCATCAGCGTCTGTCTTCATTTTTAAAGATCCATTTGTACTCAACGACCTGCCGTCCAACGAGCAAGTCTACCAAAGTCTATACTTGGTTTTCATACATGGATCCTATCTCGGATTTCATGGTCTCATCCATTTGTCGGAATCCGGGCCCATCATCGCTTCTCCATAGCTCGTAGGTTCATCGCTGTCCAACAACATGACCTTTAAGACAGGGTTGTTGTACCACTCAAGAGCAGTACACGTCCTTGTCGACCTACGAGGTTCGATAGTAACTTGATCCGAAGCTTCATGATCATCATCATTAACTTCTTTCTTCAACTAACATAGGCTTCACAGAAACAACTTTCTGCGCTGCGCTACTCTGATTGAAACAAGGTTCAATAACCTCATCAAGTTCTATCTTCCTCCCACTCAATTCTTTCGAGGGAAACCTTTTCTCAGGAAAGGATCCATTCCAGCAACAAACACTTTGCACTCGGATCTGAGATAGAAGGTATACCCAACTGTTCTTGGCGTATTCTATGAAGATGCATTTGTCCGCTTTGGGTTTGAGCTCATTAGGTGAAAACATTTTCCACACAAGCTACGCAGCCCCAAACATCAAGAAATGACAGCTTTAGGTTTCTATCAAACCATAATTCACACGGTGTCATCTCAACAGATTTAGATGGTGCCCTATTTTAAAGTGAATGCGGTTGTCTCTAATGCATAACCCTAAAACGATAGTATTAAAACGATAAGAGACATCATAGTATGTGCTATATCAAATAAGGCATGACTACGACGTTCGGACACACCATCACACTATGGTGTTCCAGGTGGCGTGAGTTGTGAAACAACTTTCACATTGTCTAAATTTGTATGCCAAACTCGTAACCCAGATATTCACCTCCACGATCATATCGCAGAAATTTTTATCTTCTTGTCACGATGATCTTTAAACTTCACTCTGAACTTTGCTTTGAACCTTTCAAACAATTCAGACTTGTGTTTCATTAAGTAAATATACACTATATCTACTCAAATCATCAGTGAAGGTAAGAAAACAATGATATTCACTGCAAGCTATAAACACTCATTGGATCGTATACATCAACATGCATTGTTTCCAATAAGTCACTTGCCCGTTTCATCAAGCCAGAAAACGGGGTTTAGTCATCTTACCAAAAGGCATGGTCCGCATGTCTCAACCGATTCAAAATCGAATGAGTCCAAAGATCCATCAACATGGAGTTTCTTCATGCGCTTTATACCAATATGACATTTAGCGGCAGTGCCACAAGTATGTGGTACTATCATTATTAACTTTGCATCTTTTGGCATCATTGTTATGAACATGTGTATTACTATGATCAAGATTCAATGAACCACACTTACTAGGTGCATGACCATTGAAGGTATTTATTCATGTAAGCAGAATAACCATTATTCTCTAACTTGAATGAATAACCGTGTTGCAATAAACATGATCTAATCACGTTCATGCTTCAATGCAAAACACCAAATAAAATTTAGGTTCGTCACTAATCCCGAAGGTAGAGAGAGCGTGCGATGTTTGATCATATCAACCTTGGAAACATTTCCAACACACATCGTCACCTCACACTTAGCTAGTTCTCCATTTATTCCGTAGCTTTTATTTCGAGCAACCGAACCGGTATCCAATACCCAGGTGCTACTAGGAGTACTAGCAAGGTACACATCAATAACATGCATATCAAATATACTTCTGTCGACTTAGCCAGCCTTCTTATCTACCATGTATCCAGGGTTGTTCCGCTTCAGTGACCGTTCTCCTCATAATGGAAGCACTCAGTCTCGGGTTTAGGTTCAACTTTGGGCTGCTTCACTGGAGCAGCAACTGACTTGCCATCCATGAAGTTTCCCTACTTGCCCTTGCCCTTCTCGAAACTAGTGGTTTTTACTAACCATCAACACTTTGATGCTCCTTTTTGACTTCTACCTTCGCGGTGTCAAAACATCGCGAGAAGCTCAGGAATCATTTCTATCCCTGGCAATTTATAGTTCATCACCAAGTTCTAGTAGCTTAGTGATAGTGACTTGGAGAACTATATCAATCACTATCTTATCTGGAAGATCAACTCCCACTCGATTCAAGCGATTGTGGCACCTAGACAATCTAAGCACATGCTCAACTATTGAGCTATTCTCTTTCGTCTTGCAAGCAAAGAATCTTTGTTTGAGATCTCATATCTCATAACACGGGCACGAGCCTGAGATCACAATCTCAGCTCTTAGAACATCTCGTATGTTCCGTGACGTTCAAAACGTCTTGGAGCCTCAATTCTAAGTCGTAATGCATGACGCACTAAACTATCAAGTAGTCATCAGAACGTGCCTGTCAGATGTTCACAACATCTACAGACGACGCTAGAGGGGGTGGCGTACCGAACGGTGCATTAAGGACATAAGCCTTCTGTGCAGCAATGAGGACAATCCTCATATCACGGACCCAGTCCGCAATATTGCTACCATCATCTTTCAACTCTATTTCTCTAGGAACATATAAAAACACACGGGAGCTACAGTGCGAGCTAGTAATCTACAACATAATTTGCAAAGACACTACTGACTATGTTCATGATAATGAGTTCAATTAATCATATTACTTAAGAACTCCCACTCAAATTGACATCCCTCAGGTCATCTGAGTGTCACATGATCCAAATTCACCAACTCGAGTCCGATCATCACGTGAGTTGAGGTGGCTTCAATGGTGAACATCATTATGTTGATCATATCTACTATATGACTCATGCTCGACCTTTCGGTCTCTTGTGTTCCGAGGCCATGTCTGTACATGCTAGGCTCGTCAAGTTTAACCCGAGTGTTCCGCATGTGCAAATCTGTCTTGCACCCGTTGTATGTGAACGTAGAGTCTATCACACCCGATCATCACGTGGTGTCTCAACACGACGAACTTTCGCAACGGTGCACACTTGGGGAGAACACAATTTATCTTGAAATTAAGTGAGGGATCACCTTATAATGCTACCGTCGTCCTAAGCAAAACAAGGTGCATAAAAGGATTAACATCTCATGCAATTCATAAGTGACATGATATGGCCATCAACTTGTGTTTAAGATCTCCATCTTCGAAACACCGGCATGATCTCCATCGTCACCGGCACGACACCATGATCTCCATCAACGTGTCGCCATCGGGGTTGTCACGCCCTGCATGCTTCTACTACTATTGCTACCGTAGCGATAAAGTAAAGCATTACATAGCGCTTTAATGATTGACACGCAGGTCATACAATAATTAAAGACAACCCTATGGCTCCTGCCGGTTGCCGTAATCACCGACATGCAAGTCGTGATAATCTATACATCACATGATCATCTCATACATCACATATATCTCATCATGTAATTGGCCATATCATATCACAACATACCCTGCAAAAACAAGTTAGACGTCCTCTAATTGTTGTTGCATGTTTTACGTGGCTGCTACGGGTATCTAGCAAGAACAATTCTCACCTACGCAAAACCACAACGGTGATACACTAGTTTGCTTTTCAACCTTCTCAAGGACCGCCTTTGTCGGATCCGATCCAACTAAAGTAAGAGAAACTGTCACCCGCAAGCCAGCTAAGCAACAAGTTGCATCGCAGGAACCGGTCTCTCATAAGCGTACGAGTAATGTTGGTCCGGGCCGCTTCATCTCACAATACCGCTGAACCAAAATCCGACCAAGGGAGGAAGCAATCTAAGCATCAACGCCCACAAACCTTTTGTGTTCTACTCGAGATCTCATCGAACCATCAACCTAGCTCATGATGCCACTGTTGGGGAACGTCGCATGGGAAACAAAAATTTTCCTACGCACACGCAAACCTATCCATGGTGATGAGCATCTACGAGAGGGAGAGTGGATCTACATACCCTTGTAGATCGCTAAGCGGGAAGCGTTAAGAAACGCGGTTGGTGTAGTCGAACATCTTCGCGATCCAAATCGCCGAGCGTCCCGCGATCTCATCACGATCCGTCCCGCGATCCAATCACGATCCGTCCCGCGATCTCATCACGATCCGTCTCACGATCTTGATCACGATCTGTCCTACGAACTCATCACGATCCGTTCCGCGATCTCATCACGAACCGTCTCGCGATCTCGATCACGGTCCTTCCGATCTAGCGCCGAACGGACGGCACCTCCGCGTTCAGCACACGTGCAGCTTGATGACGATCTCCACCATCTTGATCCAGCAAGAGGAGGTGGAGAGGAGAGAGAGTTCACCGGCAGCGTGACGGCGCTCCGGTGATGGTGGTGGAGTGATTCCGGCAGGGCTTCGCCTAAGCGCTGCAGAAAACCGATCTAGAGGAGAAACTGTGCACCGGTGAAACGGGTAGCACGTGGCCGGAAATTCTGTCCAAAAACCACCCAATCCACTAGTATATATAGGAGGAGAGGAGAGGAGAGGCAGCCAAGGCCTTTGGGTCGGCCGAAATAGGAGGTGGGAGCAATCCTACTTCACCTCCAATCCTAGTTGGAGTAGGATTGCCTCCTATTGGCTGATTTTCCACTTTTTGCTTTAGGACTTTCTCTCCTGCGCCATGGGCCTTTGTGGCTGTTTTCCCAGCCCAATAAGGGCTGGTTATTATTCTCCCACAGCCCATGGACCTCTTGGGGTCGAAGTACCCCTCCCGAAGGTCTCCCGGTACACTACCGGCACTCCTGGTACACTACCGGCACTCCCGGTACACTACCGATGAGCCCGAAACTTTTCCGGAAACCAAACTGGGACTTCCTATATATGAATCTTTACCTCCGGACCATTCCGGAGCTCCTCGTGATGTCCGGGATCTCATCCGGGACTCCGAACAACCTTCGGTCACCACCATACATAACTCTACACTACCGAAACGTCACCGAACCTTAAGTGTGCAGACCCTGCGGGTTCGAGAACTATGTAGACATGACCGAGACACCTCTACGGTCAATAACCAATGGCGGGACCTGGACGTCCACATTGGTTCCTACATATTCTACGAAGATCTTTATCGGTCGAACCTCTATGTCAAGGATTCAGTTAATCCCGTATAACGTCCCCTTTGTTCTTCGGTATGTTACTTGCCCGAGATTCGATCGTCGGTATCTCCATACCTAGTTCAACCTCGTTACTGGCAAGTCTCTTTACTCGTTCCGTAATACAAGATCCCGTGACTAACACTTAGCCACATTGCTTGCAAGGCTTGTTGTGATGTTGTATTACCGAGTGGGCCCTGAGATACCTCTCCGTCACACGGAGTAACAAATCCCAGTCTCGATCCATGCCAACTCAACAAACACCATCGGAGATACCTGTAGAGCACCTTTATAGTCACCCAGTTACGTTGCGACGTTTGATACACACAAGGCACTCCTCCGATATCCGTGAGTTGCATGATCTCATGGTCATAGGAACATATACTTGACATGCAGAAAACAGTAGCAATAAACTGACACGATCATATGCTATGTTTGTAGTTTGGGTCTTATCCATCACATCATTCTCCTAATGATGTGATCCCGTTATCAAATGACATCTCATGTCCATGGCTAGGAAACCTTAACCATCCTTTGATCAACGAGCTAGTCCATTAGAGGCATACTAGGGACATGGTTTTGTCTATGTATCCACACATGCATTTAAGTCTCCGATCAATACAGTTATAGCATGGATAATAAACGATTATCATGAACAAGGAAATATGATAATAACTAATTTATTATTGCCTCTAGGGCATATTTCCAACACTATCGTTATCAACTTTACACTTTTTGGTACTCACACTATGGATATGTGTAACATCACGTTCGAGATTCATCAAAAATAAACCATTGACCAGCGGGGCATGAGCATAAAACATTTTTCTCATATAAACAGAACAACCATTATTCTCGGATTTAAATGAGTAGCCATCTCGCATCAAGCGAGATCCAGATACAATGTTCATGCTCAAAGCTGGTACTAAATAACAATTATTAAGGTTTAAAACTAATCCCGAAGGTAGATGTAGAGGTAGCGTGCCGACGGCGATCACATCGACCTTGGAACCATTCCCGACGCGCATCGTCACCTCATCCTTGGCCAGCCTCCGCTTATTCCGCAGCTCCTGCTTGGAGTTACAAATGTGAGCAACTGCACCGGTATCAAATACCCAGGAGCTACTACGAGCGCTGGTTAGGTACACATCAATAACAAGTATATCACATATACCTTTAACGTTACCGTCCTTCTTATCCGCTAAATACTTGGGGCAGTTCCGCTTCCAGTGACCGGTACCCTTGCAATAAAAGCACTCAGTCTCAGGCTTGGGTCCATTCTTGTTCTTCTTCTTCCCGGCAACTTGCTTATCGGGCGCGGCAACAGCTTTGCCGTCCTTCTTGAAGTTCTTCTTACCCTTGCCTTTCTTGAAACTAGTGGTCTTGTTTACCATCAACACTTGATGCTCCTTTTTGATCTCGACCTCTGCTGATTTCAGCATCGAGTACAACTCAGGAATGGACTTCTCCATCCCCTGCATGTTGTAGTTCATCACAAAGCTTTTGTAGCTAGGTGGAAGCGAATGGAGGATTCTGTCAATGACTGAGTCATCCGGGAGATTAACTCCCAGCTGAGTCAAGCGGTTGTGAAGCCAAGACATCTTGAGGATGTGCTTACTAACAGAACTGTTCTCCTCCATCTTACAGCTGAAGAACTTGTCAGAGATGTCATATCTCTCGACTCGGGCATGAGCTTGAAAAACCAGTTTCAGCTCTTGGAACATCTCATATGCTCCGTGTTGCTCAAAACGCTTTTGGAGCCCCGATTCTAAACTGTAAAGCATGCCGCACTGAACAAGGGAGTAATCATCGCAGCGTGACTGCCAAGCGTTCGTAACGTCTTGGTCCGCTGGGAGAATGGGTGGGTCACCTAGCGGTGCATCAAGGACATACAATCTCTTGGAAACTATGAGGATGATCCTCAAGCCACGGACCCAGTCCGTATAGTTGCTTCCATCATCTTTCAGCTTGGTTTTCTCTAGGAACGCGTTGAAATTGAGGTTGACATTTGCGTTGGCCATTGGATCTACAATATAGATATTAAAGGCAATTTTAGACTAAGTTCATGATAATCGAGTTCACATAATCAAATTATTCAATGAACTCCCACTCAGATAGACATCTCTCTAGTCATCTAAGTGACACATGATCCATGTCAACTAGCCCGTGTCCGATCATCACGTGAGATGGACTAGTCATCCATGGTGAACATCTCCATGTTGATCGTATCTTCTATACGACTCATGTTCGACCTTTCGGTCTTCCGTGTTCCGAGGCCATGTCTGTACATGCTAGGCTCGTCAAGTCAACCTAAGTGTTTCGCGTGTGTAAATCTGGCTTACACCCGTTGTATGCGAACGTTAGAACCTATCACACCCGATCATCACGTGGTGCTTCGGAACAACGATCCTTAGCAACGGTGCACAGTTAGGGTGAACACTTCTCTTGAAATTTTATTGAGAGATCATCTTATTTACTACCGTTGTTTTAAGCAAATAAGATGTAAACATGATAAACATCACATGCAATCAATATAGTGACATGATATGGCCAATATCATCTTGCTCCTATGATCTCCATCTTCGGGGCACCATGATCATCATTGTCACCGGCACGACACCATGATCTCCATCATCATGATCTCCATCATTGTGTCTTCATGAGGTTGTCTCGCCAACTATTACTTCTACTGCTATGGCTAACTCTTAGCAATAAAGTAAAGTAATTACATGGCGTTTGTAATTGACTCGCAGGTCATACAATAAATAAGACAACTCCTATGGCTCCTGCCAGTTGTCATAGTCATCGACATGCAAGTCGTGAACCCTATTACAAGAACATGATCAATCTCATACATCACAATGCATCACATCACATCCTTCTGGCCATATCACATCACAAGGCATATGCTGCAAAAACAAGTTAGACGTCCTCTAATTTGTAGTTGCAAGTTTTTACGTGGTTGCTATAGGTTTCTAGCAAGAACGTTTCATACCTACGCCAAAACCACAACGTGATATGCCAATTGCTATTTACCCTTCATAAGGACCCTTTTCATCGAATCCAATCCGACTAAGGTGGGAGAGACAGACACCCGCTAGCCACCTTATGCAACTGGTGCATGTCAGGCGGTGGAACCGGTCTCACGTAAGCGTACGTGTAAGGTTGGTCCGGGCCGCTTCATCCCACAATACCGTCGAATCAAGATAAGACTAGTAACGGCAAGCATATTAACAAAATCGACGCCCACAACTGCTTTGTGTTCTACTCGTGCATAGATTCTACGCATAAACCTGGCTCATGATGCCACTGTTGGGAGACGTAGTAGTAAATCAAAATTTTCCTACGTGTCACCAAGATCTATCTATGGAGAAACCAGCAACGAGAGGGGAGAGATTGCATCTTCATACCTTTGAAGATCGCTAAGCGGAAGCGTTGCTAGAACGCGGTTGATGGAGTCGTACTCGCAGCGATTCAGATCGCGGTAGATCCGATCAAGTGCCAAACGGACGGCACCTCCGCGTTCAACACACGTGCAGCCTGGTGACGTCTCCTACGCCTTGATCCAGCAAGGAGGGAGGAGAGGTTGAGGGAGAGCTCCGGCAGCACGACGGCGTGGTGGCGATGGAGCTGCGTGGTACTCCGACAGAGCTTCGCTAAGCGCTACGGAGAACGAGGGGAGGAGGAGGTAGGGCTGCACCAGAGAGAGAGAGAACCGTGTGTTGTGCAGCCCCAAATACCTCCACTATATATAGGAGAGAGGGAGGAGGGGTGGCTGCGCCCTAGGGTTCCACCCTAGGGGTGGCGGCAGCCACCAGATGCCATCTGGCCGGCGGCTAGGGCAAGGGAGAGGTGGGGCGCCCTAGGGTGGGCCTTAAGGCCCATCTAAGCCTAGGGTTTGCCCCCCTCCACCTTTGCCACGCCTTGGGCTGGGGTGGGAGGCGCACCAGCCCACCTAGGGGCTGGCTCCCTCCCACTCTTAGCCCACGGAACCTTCCGGGGCAGGTGGGCCCACTTGGTGGACCCCCGGAACCCTTCCGGTGGTCCCGGTACACTACCGGTGACACCCGGAACACTTCCGGTAACCAAATCCTCACTTCCTATATATCAATCTTCGTCTCCGGACCATTCCGGGACTCCTCGTGATGTCCGGGATCTCATCCGGGACTCCGAACAACCTTCGGTAACCACGTACACTATTTCCCTATAACCCTAGCGTCATCGAACCTTAAGTGTGTAGACCCTACGGGTTCGGGAGACACGTAGACATGACCGAGACACCTCTCCGGCCAATAACCAACAGCGGGATCTGGATACCCATGTTGGCTCCCACGTACTCCACGATGATCTCATCGGATGAACCACGATGTCAGGGATTCAATCAATCCCGTATACAATTCCCTTTGTCTATCGGTATGGTACTTGCCCGAGATTCGATCGTCGGTATCCCCATACCTTGTTCAATCTCGTTACCGGCAAGTCTCTTTACTCGTTCCGTAATACATCATCCCGTGACTAACTCCTTAGTCACATTGAGCTCATAATGATGATGTCTTACCGAGTGGGCCCAGAGATACCTCTCCGTCACACGGAGTGACAAATTCCAGTCTCGATTCGTGTCAACCCAACAGACACTTTCGGAGATACCCGTAGTGTACCTTTATAGCCACCCAGTTACGTTGTGACGTTTGGCACACCCAAAGTATTCCTACGGTATCCGGGAGTTACACAATCTCATGGTCTAAGGAAATGACACTTGACATTGAAAAGCTTTAGCAAACGAACTACACGATCTTTGTGCTATGCTTAGGATTGGGTCTTGTCCATCACATCATTCTCCTAATGATGTGATCCCATTATCAACGACATCCAATGTCCATGGTCATGAAACCGAGACCATCTATTGATCAACGAGCTAGCCAACTAGAGGCTCACTAGGGACACGTTGTGGTCTATGTATTCACACATGTATTACGGTTTCCGGTTAACACAATTATAGCATGAATAATAGACAATTATCATGAACTAGGAAATACAATAATAACCATTTTATTATTGCCTCTAGGGCATATTTCCAACAATATCACGTTGTGGTTTTGACGTAGGTAAGAAATGTTCTTGCTAGAAACCTATAGCAACCACGTAAAAACTTGCAACTACAAATTAGAGGACGTCTAAGTTGTTTTTGCAGCATATGCCTTGTGATGTGATATGGCCAAAAGGATGTGAAGTGATGCATTGTGATGTATGAGATTAATCATGTTCTTGTAATAGGGTTCACGACTTGCATGTCGATGACTATGACAATCGGCAGGAGCCATAGGAGTTGTCTTATATTATTGTATGACCTGCGTGTCAATCATAAACGCCATGTAATTACTTTACTTTATTGCTAAACGTTAGCTGTAGTAGTAGAAGTAATAGTTGGCGAGACAACTTCATGAAGACACAATGATGGAGATCATGATGATGGAGATCATGGTGTCGTGCCGGTGACAGTGATGATCATGGTGCCCCGAAGATGGAGATCATAGGAGCAAGATGATATTGGCCATATCATGTCACTATATTGATTGCATGTGATGTTTATCATGTTTACATCTTATTTGCATAGAACGACGGTAGTAAATAAGATGATCTCTCAATAAAATTTCAAGAAAGGTGTTCACCCTAACTGTGCACTGTTGCTAAGGATCGTCGTTCCGAAGCACCACGTGATGATCGGGTGTGATAGGTTCTAACGTTCGCATACAACGGGTGTAAGCCAGATTTACACATGCGAAACACTTAGGTTGACTTGACGAGCCTAGCATGTACAGACATGACCTCGGAACACGGAAGACCGAAAGGTCGAACATGAGTCGTATAGAAGATACGATCAACATAGAGATGTTCACCATGGATGACTAGTCCGTCTCACGTGATGATCGGACACGGGCTAGTTGACATGGATCATGTATCACTTGGAAGACTAGAGAGATGTCTATCTAAGTGGGAGTTCATTAATAATTTGATTAAATGCTTAATTATCATGAACTTAGTCTAAAAATGTCCTTGCAAATTATGTCGTAGATAGCTCGCGCTGTAGCTCCCCAGTTTTATTGATACAATCCTAGAGAAAAGTAAGTTGAAAGTTGATGGTAGCAATAATGCGGACTGGGTCTGTGATCTGAGGATTGTCCCCATTGCTGCACAGAAAGCTTATGTTTTTGATGTACCGCTAATTGCACCACTCCCTCAAGCGTTGTCTATAGATGTTGTGAACATATGACAGGCACTTTTTGGTGACTACGTGATAGTTCAATGCGTCATGCATTACGGCTTAGAATTGAGGCTCCAAAACGTTTTGAACGTCACGGAACATATGAGATGTTCTAGGAGCTGAGATTGTGATCTCAGGCTCGTGCCTATGTTGAGAGGTATGAGACCTCCAACAAGATTCTTTGCCTGCAAGATAAAGGAGAATAGCTCTATCGGTGAGCGTGTGCTCAGATTGTCTGGGTGCTACAATCACTTGAATCAAGTGGGAGTTAATCTTCCAGATGAGATAGTGATTAATGCAGTTCTCCAAGTCACTACCACCAAGCTACTAGAGCTTCGTGATGAATTATAACATGCCAGGGATGGATAAGATGATCCCTGAGTTGTTCGTGATGTTTGACACCACGAAGGTAGAAATCAAGAAGGAGCATCAAGTGTTGATGGTTAAGTGAAACCACTAGTTTCAAAAGGGGGCAAGGGCAAGAAGGGAAAACTTCAGGAATGGCAAGCCAGTTATTGCTCTAGTGAAGAAACCCAAGGTTGAGCCCGAACCCGAGACTAAGTGCTTCTGTTATGAGGAGAATGTTCGCTGAAGCGGAAAAACCCTAGATACTTGGTAGATAAGAAGGCTGGTAATGTCGATGGAAGTATATTTGATATACGTGTTAGTGATGTGTATCTTGCTGGTACTCCTAGTAGCACCTGGGTATTGGATACCGGTTCGGTTGCTAAGTGTTAGCAACTCGAAATAAAAGCTACGGAATAAACGGAGACTAGCTAGGTGAAAGGTGACGATGTGTGTTGGAAGTGTTTCCAAGATTGATGTGATCACCATCGCACACTCTCTCTACCTTGGGATTTGTGATAAACCTAAATAAATGTTATTTGGTGTTTGCGTTGAGCATGAACGTGATTAGATCATGATTAGTGCAATACGGTTATTCATATAAGTTAGAGAATAATGGTTATTCTGTTTACATGGATAATGCCTTCAATGGTCATGCGCCCACTCGGAATGGTTTATTGAATCATCATCGTAGTAGTACACATGTTCATAACATTGGTACCAAAAGATATAAAGTTAATAATGATAGTACCACATACTTGTGGCACTACCACTAAATGTTATATTGGTATAAATCGCATGGAAGAAACTCCATGCTGATGGATTTTTTTGACCCACTCGATTTTGAATCGGTTGAGACATGCGAGCCATGCCTTTTTGGCAAGATGACTCAAACCCCGTCTTCCGGTATGATGGAGTGGACTAATGGCTTATTGGAATAAATACATGTTGATGTATGTGGTCCAATGAGTGTTATAACACACAGTGGATATCGTTATTTTTATTTACCTTCACTGATGATTTGAGTGAATATGGGGATATTTACTTAATTAAACACGAGTCTGAAATGTTTGAAAGGTTCAAGGAGTTTCACAGTGAAGATAAAGATCATCGTGACAATAAGATGAAATGTCTACGATATGATCATGGAGGTGAATATCTAAGTTACGAGTTTGGTATGCAATTTTAGACAATGTGGAAATTGTTTCACAGCTCATGCCTCCTGGAACACCATAGTGTGATGCTGTGTTCGAACGTCGTAGTCGTGCTCTATTGGATATAGTGAGTACTATGATGTCTCTTATCGTTTTGCCACTATCGTTATGGGGTTATGCATTAAAGACAAATCCATTCACTTTAATAGGGCACCATCTAAGTCTGTTGAGATGACACCGTGAGAATTATGGTTTGACAGAAGCCTAAGCTGTCATTTCTTAATGTTTGGGGCTGCGACGCTTATGTGAAAATGGGTTTTTCACCTAGCTAGCTCGAACCCAAAGCAGACAAATGCATCTTCATAGAATACCCTAATGAGACATTGGGTATACCTTCTATCTCAGATCCAAGCGCAAAAGGTGTTTGTTGCTAAGAACGGGTCCTTTCTTGAGAAAGAGTTTCTCTCAAAAGAATTGAGTGGGAGGAAGATAGAACTTGATAAGGTTGTTGAACCTTTGTTTCAACCATAGAATAGCGCAACACAGAAAGATGTTTCTGTAGAGCCTACGTTAGTTGAAAAGGAAGTTAATGATGATGATCGTGAAGCTTCAGATCAAGTCACTATCGAACCTCATAGGTCGACAAGGACGTGTACTGCTCCTGAGTAGTACGACAAACCTGTCTTGGAAATCATGTTGTTGGACAACAATGAACCTACGAACTATGGAGAAGCGATGGTGGGCCCGGATTCCAACAAATGGCTGGGAGCCATGAAATCCGAGAAAGGACCCATGTATGGACTTTAGTAGACTTGCCTGTTGGATGGCAGGTCGTTGAGTACAAATGGACCTTTGAGATGAACATAGACGCTAATGGTGAAATGTCACCATTTATAAAGCTCGACTTGTCGCAAAGAAGTTTCCGCCAAGTTCAAGGAGTTGACTGCGATGAGATTGTCTCATCTGTAGCGATGCTAAAAGTCTATTAAAATTATGTTAGCAGTTGCTGCATTTTTCGATTATGAAATCTGGCAGATGGATGACAAAACAAAGTTTCCATAATGGTTTCTCTGAGGAAGAGTTGTATGTGATACAACCAGAAAGTTTTGTCAATCCTAAGGATGCTAAAAAGTATGCAAACTCCAGCGATCCTTCTATGGACTGGAGCAAGCATCTCAGAGTTGGAATATATGCTTTGATGAGGTGATCAAAGTGTTTAAGTTTATACAAAGTTTATGAGAAACTTGTATTTGCAAGAAAGTGAGTGGGAGCACTATAGAATTTCTTATAAGAATATGTAGTTGACATATTATTGATCGGAAATGATGTAGAATTTTTGGAAGAGCATGAAGGGTTGTTTGGAAAGAGTTTTTTTCAAAGTAAGACCCAGATAAAGCTACTATTTTATTGAGCATCAAGATCTATAGGGATAGATCAATTCACTTGATAAGTTTTTTCGACGAAGACATACCTTGACAAGTTTTTGAAGGAGTTCAAAATAGATGGGTCAAAGAAGGAGTTCTTGACTGTATTGTAAGGTGTGAAATTGAGTAAGACTCAATACCCGACCACGGCAGAAGATAAAGAAAAGATGAGTGTCATCTCCTATGCTTTAGCCATAGGCTCTATATAGTATGCCATGCTATGTGCCGCACCTGTGTGTGCCTTGCCATGAGTCTGTCAAGGGGTACAAGAGTAATCCAAGAGTGGATCACTAGACAATGGTCAAAGTTATCCTTAGTAACTTGAGAACTAAGGAAATATTTCTCGATTATGGAGGTGATAAAGAGTTCATCGTAAAGGGTTACGATGATGCAAGCTTTAAGTCCAATCCGGATGACTCTTAGTAGAAATCTGGCTACGTATAGTGGAGCAGCCATTCGGAATAGCTCCAAGTGGAGCGTGGGAGCAGTATCTACAAATATGACATGGAAAGTTCGCAAGGTACACACAGATCTGAATGTCGCAGACCCGTTGACTAAAAACCTCTTTCACGAGCAGAACATGAACAAACCCCAGAACTTATTGGGTGTTAATCACATGATGATATGATCACATGGTGATGTAAGTGTTAACCACATGGTGATGTGAACTAGATTATTGACTCTAGTGAAAAAAAAGGAAACTGTTGGAAATATGCTCTAGAGGCAATAATAAAATGGTTATTATTGTATTTCCTTGTTCATTATAATTGTCTATTGTTCATGCTATAATTGTGTTAACCGGAAACCATAATACATGTGTGAATACATAGACCACAACATGTCCCTAGTGAGCCTCTAGTTGACTAGCTCGTTGATCAATAGATGGTCACGGTTTGATGGCCATGGACATTGGATGTCGTTGATAACGGGATCACATCATTAGGAGAATGATGTGATGGACAAGACCCAATCCTAAGCATAGCACTAGATCGTGTAGTTCATTTGCTAAAGCTTTTCAATGTCAAGTATCGTTTCCTTAGACCATGAGATTGTGCAACTCCCGAATACCGTAGGAATGCTTTGGGTGTGCCAAACGTCACAACGTAACTGGGTGGCTATAAAGGTGCACTACGGGTATCTCCGAAAGTATCTGTTGGGTTGGCACGAATCGAGACTGGGATTTGTCACTCCGTGTGACGGAGAGGTATCTCTGGGCCCACTCGGTAATACATCATCATAATGAGCTCAATGTGACTAAGGAGTTAGCCACGGGATGATGTATTACGGAACGAGTAAAGAGACTTGCCAGTAACGGGATTGAACAAGGTATGGGGATACCGACGATCGAATCTCGGGCAAGTATCATACCGATAGACAAAGGGAATTGAATACGGGATTGATTGAATCCCCGACATCGTGGTTCATCCGATGGGATCATCGTGGAGTACGTGAGAGCCAACATGGGTATCCAGATCCCGCTGTTGGTTATTGACCGGAGAAGTGTCTCGGTCATGTCTACGTGTCTCCCGAACCCGTAGGGTCTACACACTTAAGGTTCGATGACGCTAGGGTTATAGGGAAATGGTATACGTGATTACCAAAGGTTGTTTGGAGTCCCGGATGAGATCCTAGACATCACGAGGAGCTCCAGAATGGTCCGGAGGTAAAGATTGATATATAGGAAGTCCAGTTTTGGTCACCGGAAAGTTTTCGGGCTCATCGGTAGTGTACCGGGAGTGCCGGGAGGGTGCCGGAGGACCCCCGGGAGGGGTGTGACGACCAAAGGACCACATGGGCTGTTAGATAAAGTGTGCCAGCCCTTATTGGGCTGGGCAAGACTTTTGCTAAAGGCCCATGCGGCTAGGGATAAGAGATAGGGCCAAAAAGGATTTAAAAGGAGGAGATCCACCTCGCTTGTGGGAGGTGGACTCTCCCTTTAATTCGGCCGACCCTCTCCTCTTTGGAGTAGAGGCCAAGCCAGCCCTCCACGGACCTCCTCCTATATATACTTGAGCTTTTGGATGTTTTGAGACAGGATTTGATCTCTCTCTCTCTCACGGCGAAGCCCTACCTCTCTTCTTCCTCCTCCGCAACGCTTAGGCGAAGCCCTGTCGGAATACCTTGCTACTCCACCACCACCACGCCGTCGTGCTACTGTTGGAGCCCTTCCCCAACCTCTCCTTCCTCCTTGCTGGATCAAGGTGTTGGAGACGTCACCAGGCTGCACGTGTGTTGAACGTGGAGGTGTCGTCCGTTCGGCACTTGATCGGATCTACCGCGATCTGAATCGCTACGAGTATGACTCCATCAACCGCGTTCTTGTAACGCTTCCGCTTAGCGATCTTCAAAGGTATGAAGATGCAATCTCTCCCCTCTCGTTGCTGGTTTCTCCATAGATAGATCTTGGTGAACGTAGGAAAAAATTTGATTTACTACTACGTCTCCCAACACCCTCCTCCTATATATAGTGGTGAGTTTTGGGGCTGCCCAACACACTAGTTCCTCTCCTCCCTGGCGTAGCCCTACTCCTCTCTCTCCTCGTTCGTAGTGCTTAGCGAAGCTCTGCCGGAGTACCACGCAGCTCCACCGTCACCACGTCGTCGTGCTGCCGGAGCTCTCCCTCAACCTCTCCATCTTCCTTGCTAGATCAAGGTGTAGGAGACGTCACCGGGCTGCACGTGTGTTGAACGCGGAGGTGCCGTCCGTTCGGCACTTGATCGGATCTACCGCGATTTGAGTCGCTGCGAGTACGACTCCATCAACCGCATTCTAGCAACGCTTCTGCTTTGCGATCTTCAAAGGTATGATCCAATCTCTCCCCGCTCGTTGCTGGTTTTCTCCATAGATTGATCTTGGCGAACGTAGAATTTTTTTGATTTACCACTACGTCTCCCAACACCCTCCCCAACGAGCGCCGCACAGATCCACTGCGAGAGCACACAACAGCGCATCAGCAGCCGTTGCACACACCACAAGAGAAGAACGTCGCTGCCTACACGGCCAGGGAGCGCCATCCCTAGTCACCGCGTGCGGACGAGCCGGACCGTCGCCGCCCCAGCCGCTCCAGTCGGTCGCCGCTGCTCCCAACAAGCCCCAACCATCTTCGACGGCTGGGCCCGCCGCCATCGCGGCCGAGGACGGCATCAGCGGCGGAAAGAGAGCTGCGGCGAGGTACTTCTTTTGTGGATCTAGGTTCGCTCCGGAGCCGCCCTGGGGAGCGACCCGGGAGCGTGCATCTTCGCTCGTGTAATCCCCATTGTTTATACCTGATGGGTGGAATAAAGCGAACCAACCTGTGGTTAGATGGTTAGAGAGATAGTGGAAACCCCAGCCCATTGGGGTTCAAATTCCGGTGCTCGTATTATTTCTGAATTTATTTCAAGATATTCAGTGATGTGCATTCAGTGGGAGCAGATGTTTTCGTCGACGACGAGGCGCCTACTGTGACTTTGTAAATCTCATATGCCATCTCAATTTCTCGAAGATGCTCATAGAGGTAGAATGTATGTATGTACGTTCATAAAAATGAATGTATATGCACATATGTGAGCGCTTGTGTCTGTACTGTGTTAGAGAAAAAAGCCGGCTTACACTGGGATGCACAACGTCCGCTTACTTACAGTCTTGCACGAAATTGGCCAGTCAAACAACGTTTTAGGCGGTATTGTTACTTTTTTTGAACAATCAACCTTTATTTCTCAAATAATAGACATGTCGTTTACAATATGAGAGAGAATAAAGTCAGGGGCTTCTCCATCCCAATACTCAGGCATAAGAGTACTAAAGCAATGCTTGGCTAGACTATCCGCAACTAGATTTGCTTCCCTGTTACAATGGGTAAATGAGATCTCTACAAACTACATAGATAAGATAGTAGCCTCAGTTATGATGGTAATATCAGAGCCATATACGCTTCTGGGCTTGCCATTGCCTCCAAAGCATTTACAATATCGCCCTCAAGGATAACCTCACTAGTAGAAAACAGGGCTTCGGTCCAGGCTTGAAAAGCCATTAATCCTGGTTCACTCACGAATCGGAACCCATGGCGGCATCGGTCCCAGTTTGTGAGGCCAGGGCGTCGACGGGGCCTCATGGGCCATTGGTCCCGGTTCGTCTAACCCCTGTGGTCCCGATTCCAGCCACGAACCGAGACCAATGGGCCTCGCTCTTGGCCCACAATCATTGGCCCCGATTTGTGGCAGGAACCGGGACCAAATGGGGTCCTTTAGTTCTGGTTCCAGCCAAAAACCGGGACCAAAGGTTGGCATATATATACCCCTTGCCCGCGCACATGAGGTGTTTGATGAAATGCCCGAGCCACACTTAAGCTTTCTCCTCTCGAAGCCCCTTGTCCAAGCTCCATTTTCCTCAAGATTTGTCTATGTTTGGCGGTCCGTCCTGTCCCGTCCCCGTCCTCACCACCGTCGATCGCCCGCGCCCATCTCGACGCTGACACCATCGTGGTCAGCCTCTTCTTCTTATCTTCTTTCTAAAAGAAAAAAGTTCTTACTTGTATCTTCTTTCTAAAATAATGAGAACTATGTATGAACTTTATGTATTTATTTTGGTCACTATTGTACTTTGGCTTTAATGTGATGATGATTTTTTATTAATTTGGTCACTTCTCTATTCATGATATGCTGTAATGGTTTTTAATAAACTTTATTATATAACGCACACAGATGAACCGGCAATGGATGTACGATGACCGACGCACCTCCGAGTATATTAAGAGCCTGCATAATTTTCTTGAAGCGGCTGAGTCAAACAAGAAGAATGGTTTTATGCATTGTCCATGTACTGTCTATGAGAATACAAAGGCTTTCTCCAACTCTAAAACCCTACACTTCCACCTGCTTGAGAAGGGTTTTATGCCACACTGTAATGTTTGGACCAAGCACGGAGAAAGAGGGGTTATGATGGAAGACAACGAAGAAGAAGAGGATGATGAGAACTATGTGCCTCCTGAATACGGTGATGCTGGAACGGGGTAAGATGAAGATCAAGAGGAACCATACGATGTGCCCGATGATGATCTTCGCCGGGTCATTATTGATGCAAAGAGGTAATGCGAAAGTGAAAAGAAGAATTTGAAGTTCGATCGCATGTTAGAGGATCACAAAAAGGGTTGTACCCTAATTGCGAAGATGGCAACATAAAGCTCGGTACCACACTAGAATTGCTGCAAGGGAAGGCAGAGAATGGTATACCTCACAAATGATTTGATAAGCTACTGAAAATATTGAAGAAGAAGCTTCCAAAGGATAACGAATTGCCCGAGAGTACGAATGCAACAAAGAAGGTTGTATGCCCTCTAGGATTGGAGGTGCAGAAGATACATGCATGCCCTAATGATTGCATCCTCTACTACGGTGCGTATGAGGATTTGAATGCATGCCCGATATGCGGTGCATTGCGGTATAAGATCAGACAAGATGACCCTGGTGATGTTGACAAAGAGTGCCCCAGGAAGAGGGTTCCTGCCAAGGTGCTGTGGTATGATCCTATAATACCAGGATTGAAACTTCTGTTCAGAAACAAAGAGCATGCCAAGTCGATGCGACGGCACAAAGAGGATCGTAAGAAAGACAGGAAGTTGAGAGCACCCGTTGACGGGTTGTAGTGGAGAAAGATCGAGAGAAAGTGGAGCGACTTTACAGTTGACCCAAGGAACATATGGTTTGGTTTATGTGCAAATGGCGTTAATCCTTTTGGGGATCAGAGCAGCAAGCATAGCACGTGGCCTGTGACTCTATGTATTTATAACCTTCCTCCTTAGTTGTGCATGAAGCAAAGTTCATTATGATGTCAATGCTCATCCAAGGACCTAGATAACCCGACAATGATATTGATGTGTACCTAAGGCCATTAGTTGATGAACTTTTACAACTATGGAATGGAAGAGGTGTACATGTGTGGGATGAGAAAGAACAGGAGGAATTTGACCTACATGCGTTGTTGTTTGTAACAATCAACGATTGGCCTGCTCTCAGTAACCTTTCAGGACAGACAAACAAAGGATACCACGCATGCACACACTGTTTAGATGACACTGACAGTATAGATTTGGACAAATGCAGGAAGAATGTGTACCTGGGGCATCGTCAATTTCTTTCGACAAACCATCAATGTTGAAAGAAAGGAAAGCATTTCAAAGGTGAGGCAAATCACCGAAAGAAGCTCGCCCTCTATACTGGTAATCACATACTTGATATGGTCAATGATTTACAAGTAATCTTTGGAAAGGGTCTTGGCGGACTATCTGTTTCGACTGACGATGCGGGATGTGCACCCATGTGGAAGAAGAAATCTATATTTTGGGACCTACCCTATTGGAAAGACCTAGAGGTACGCTCTGCAATCGACGTGATGCACGCGACAAATAATCTTTGCGTGAACCTGCTAGGATTCTTGGGCGTGTATGGGAAGACAAAATATACACCGAAGGCACGGGAGGAACAACAACGTATGCATGGAGAAGATGACATGGATCCAAAGTAGTTTCAGGGTCATGCCAGCTACGCTCTTACCAAATAAGAGAAGGAAATCTTCTTCGAATGCCTGCTCACTATGAAGGTCCCGTGTGGCTTCTCATCGAACATAAAGGGAATAATAAATATTGCAGAGAAAAAGTTCCAGAACCTAAAGTCTCATGACTACCACGTGATTATGACGCAACTTCTTTCGGTTGCATTGAGGGGGCTTCTACCGGAAAACGTTCGATTAGCCATTGTGAAGCTATGTGCAATCCTCAACGCAATCTCTCAGAAGGTGATCGATCCGGAAATCCTGCCAAGGTTAAGGAGTGATTTGGTGCAATGTCTTGTTAGTTTCGAGATGGTGTTCCCACCATCCTTCTTCAATATCATGACGCACGTCCTAGTTCATCTAGTCGACGAGATTGTCGTTCTGGGCCATGTATTTCTACGCAATATGTTCCCCTTTGAGAGGTTCATGGGAGTCTTAAAGAAATATGTTCATAACCGCGTTAGGATAGCAGGAAGCATCTCGATGTGCCATCAAACAGAGGATGTCATTGGGATTTGTGTTGACTTCATTCCTGACCTTAAGAAGATTGGTCTCCCTCAATCGTGGTATGAGGGTAGACTGACTGGAAAAGGCATGCTAGGAGCAGACTCAATAATATGTAGGGACGGGCATTCTTCGTCTCAAGCACACTACATAGTTCTACAGAATTCTACCTTGGTGACCCCGTATGTCGATGAACACAAGAATATTCTGCGCTCCAAACACCCAGAGCAGTGTGACGACTGGATGGCATGTGAACACATCAGGACTTTCAACAGTTGGTTGCAAACACGTTTCATGCGTGACAACACTGTTTTTGATGAGTTGTACTCATTGGCTAGGGGACCATCTTCGACTGTATTGACTTACAAAGGGTACGAGATAAATGGAAATACATTTTACACGATCGCCCAAGATCAAAAGAGCACCAACCAAAACAGCGGTGTCCGCTTTGATGCAGCAACCAAGAGGGGAAAGGACACACATTATGGTTACATAGTGGACATATGGTAACTTGACTATGGACATGATTTTAAGGTCCCTTTGTTTCAGTGCAAATGGGTCAATCTCTCAGGAGGCGGGGTACAGGTAAACCCATAGTACGGAATGATAACAGTGGATCTGAACAATCTTGGGTACACAGACGAACCATTCGTCCTAGCCAATGATGTGGCGTAGGTTTTTTATGTGAAGGACATGTCTACCAAACCGAGAAAAAGAAAAGATAATGATGCGAATACATCATACGATGAGTCAAAACGCCACATAGTTCTTTCAAGAAAAAGATACATCGTGGGATTGAAGGGAAAGACAAATGTCTGAAGATTATGAAAATTTTCGTGAAATTCCTCCCTTCAGAGTCAAGGTTGATCCAAGTACCCTGTTAAACGATGAAGATTATCCATGGTTACAGCGCAATAAGCAAATGACATAAGCAAAGAAAAAGTGAATACTTTCTCTCCACAACTATTATTATGATGCCTTTGATCGAGAATATCACTGCAATTACATGAGTTCAAAAAAATGAAATCCCTTTGTAACAGATGAGTTTTCATTCGAAACCCTTATATACTACGAAAGAGATTGTCCGTTTTGTACACGAAGTGCATCCAATTTTTGCTGTAACCCTCTCAACTTTTTAGCACATGCTATGTGGGTGAAATTATGATACCATTCCAACTTTCAACCTTTGCAGAGTTCATTTGTAGTGCTTTTCAATTTCAGGGTCATTTACCTTAAAAAAGCAGTAAATGCATGAAAAATACCAAATGAAGCTAGAAAGGGTTGAAAATTGATGATGTGGCTTTGAATGGTGCATTTTGAACACACAAAAAGTCTGGAGTTCAAATAAGTAAAAAAAATGAAATCCCTTTGTAATAGATGAGTTTTCGTTTGAAACCCTGATATACTTCGAAAGAGATTGTCCGTTTTGTACACGAAGTGCATCCAGATTTTGCCGTAACCCTCTCAACTTTTTAGCACATGCTATGTGGGTCAAATGATGATACCATGCCAACTTTCAACCTTTTCAGAGTACATTTGTAGTGCTTTTCAATTTTAGGGTCATTTGACTCAAAAAAAACCAATAAATGCATGAAAAATACCAACTGAAGCCAGAAAGGGTTGAAAATTATTGATGTGGCTTTGAATGGTGCATTTTGAACACACAAAAAGTCTGGAGTTCAAATAAGTTCAAATAATGAAATTTCTTTATAACAGATGAGTTTTCGTTTGAAACCGTTATACTTCGAAAGAGATTGTTCGTTTTGTACACGAAGTGCATCCAGTTTTTGTCATAACCCTCTCAAATTTTTAGCACATGCTATGTGGGTGAAATTATGATACCTTTCCAACTTTCAACCTTTTCAGAATTCATTTGTAGTGCTTTTTAATTTCAGGGTCATTTAGCCAAAAATAATAGTAAATGCATGAAAAATACCAAATGAAGCCAAAAAGGGTTGAAAATTGTTGATGTGGCTTTGAATGGTGCATTTTGAAAACACAAAAAGTCTGGAGTTCAAATAAGTTCAAAAAAAATGAAATCCCTTTGTAACCGATGAGTTTCGTCTGAAACCCTAATTTACTTCGAAAGATATTTTCTGTTTTGTACACGAAGTGCATCCAGTTTTTGCCGTAACCCTCTCAAATTTTTAGCACATGATATGTGGGTCAAATGATGATACCATGCTAACTTTCAACCTTTTCAGAGTTCATTTGTAGTGCTTTTGAATTTCAGGGTCATTTAGCTCAAAAAATCAGTAATAAGCTTTTATGAAACTCTAATAGCAAAAGGAATCAACTAAAAAGCTTTTATAAACCTCTAATATTTTTGAAACTAAAATTATATAAAATTTATGCAACTGAAATTAACAAAGTATATTTTGTTCGAAACATTAATAGCAAAAATAATTTTCATAAAGAAATTTGTTGGTAGAAACTTTAATAGCAACTAAAATAACCAAATCTGTTTTTGATTCAAACAGACATTTAAAATAACCTAAAACTTACCAAATAGCAGGAAAAGAATCAGTCAAAAAAATATTTTTTTGAGTAAAATTATTCACAAACTAGTGACTCACACAAATTTCAAAAAATACAAATTTAAACTATTCAAATTTGAAAACTAATGGCACTAACAGAAAGTTTATAATCTTTGTGACTTTAAAGCAAAAAATAATCACTGAAAAATAGTAAGTAGGAACAAAATAAAATAAATAAAGAAAAAAAACAAAACAAAAAATGGATTTAAAAAAATGCCACCAACTGGGCCACCATGGAATGAATACGACTAGAAACCCAACCAGTTTGTTGGGCTAGGATTCAGGCCCGCAAAAGGCCCAGTAGGCCCACACGCAGTGACAATTTAGGCCCGAAAGCCTACAGTTGAGAGGAGCTCGGGAGGGTGTGCGTAGCAGCACTTATAAACCAATCCCGTGCTCCCTCGTCTAGCGAGGTGAGACACAAATTTTGGCCCCGGGCAGCACCACCCTTTGGTCCCGGTTTGTGGCACCAACCGGGACCAATGCACCTTTCGTCCCGGTTGGTGCCACAAACCGGGACCAAAGGTCCCTGTTTTCCGCCATTTGGGCTATTGAAAACTAACCTTTGGTCCCGGTTGGTGGCACCAACTGTTGGGAGACGTAGTAGTAAATCAAAATTTTCCTACGTGTCACCAAGATCTATCTATGGAGAAACCAGCAACGAGAGGGGAGAGATTGCATCTTCATACCTTTCAAGATCGCTAAGCGGAAGCGTTACAAGAACGCGGTTGATGGAGTCATACTCGCAGCGATTCAGATCGCGGAAGATCCGATCAAGTGCCGAACGGACGGCACCTCCGCGTTCAACACACGTGCAGCCCGGTGACGTCTCCTACGCCTTGATCCAGCAAGGAGGAAGGAGAGGTTGGGGAAGAGCTCGAGCAGCAGCACGACGGCGTGGTGGTGGTGGAGTATCAAGGTATCCCGGCAGGGCTTCGCCAAGCGTTGCGGAGGAGGAAGAAGAGAGGTAGAGCTTCGCCGAGAGAGAGAGAGTTCAGATCTATGCTCAAAGGGCCAAAACCTCAAGTATATATAGGAGGAGGGAGAGGGAGGGCTGGCTTGGCCCCTCCTCCAAGGAGGACAGGTTCGGCCGAAGTGGGGGAGGAGTCCACCTCCCACAAGGGAGGTGGATCTCCTCCTTTCAAACCCCTTTTGCCCTTATCTCTAGATCCCAGCCGCATGGGCCCTTCTAGGAGGTCTTAGCTGGCCCAATATGGGCTGGCACACCTCCTCTAAAGGCCCACTAAGTCCTCTGGTCGTCACACCCCTCCCGGGGGTCCTCCAGCACCCTCCCGGCACTCCCGGTACAATACCGATGAGCCCGAAAACTTTCCGGTGACCAAAACTGGACTTCCTATATATCAATCTTTACCTCCGGACCATTCCGGAGCTCCTCGTGACGTCCGGGATCTCATCCGGGACTCTGAACAACCTTCGGTAATCACGTATACCTTTTCCCTATAACCCTAGCGTCATCGAACCTTAAGTGTGTAGACCCTACGGGTTCAGGAGACACATAGACATGACCGAGAAACCTCTCCGGCCAATAACCAACAGCGGGATCTGGATACCCATGTTGGCTCCCACGTACTCCATGATGATCTCATCGGATGAACCACGATGTCAGGGATTCAATCAATCCCGTATTCAATTCCCTTTGTCTATCGGTATCGTACTTGCCCGAGATTCGATCGTCGGTATCCCTATACCTTGTTCAATCTCGTTACCGGCAAGTCTCTTTACTCGTTCCGTAACACATCATCCCGTGTCTAACTCCTTAGTCACATTGAGCTCATTATGATGATGTCTTACCGAGTGGGCCCAGAGATACCTCTCCGTCACACGAAGTGACAAATCCCAATCTCGATTCGTGTCAACCCAACACACACTTTCGGAGATACCCATAGCGTACCTTTATAGCCACCCAGTTACGTTGTGACGTTTGGCACACCCAAAGCATTCCTACGGCATCCGGGAGTTACACAATCTCATGGTCTAAGGAAACGATACTTGACATTGAAAAGCTTTAGCAAACGAACTACACGATCTTGTGCTATGCTTAGGATTGGGTCTCGTCCATCACATCATTCTCCTAATGATGTGATCCCGTTATCAACGACATCCAATGTCCACGGTCATGAAACCGTGACCATCTATTGATCAACGAGCTAGCCAACTAGAGGCTTACTAGGGACATGTTGTGGTCTATGTATTCCCACATGTATTACGGTTTCTGGTTAACACAATTGTAGCATGAATAATAGACAATTATCATGAACTAGGAAATACAATAATAACCATTTTATTATTGCCTCTAGGGCATATTTCCAACAATCTCCCACTTGCACTAGAGTCAATAATCTAGTTACATTGTGATGAATCGAACACCCATAGCATTCTGGTGTTGATCATGTTTTGCTCGTGAGAGAGGTTTAGTCAATGGATCTGCGACATTCAGATCCGTATGCACTTTACAAATATCTATGTCTCCCTCCTGAATGTAATCATGGATGGAGTTGAAGCGGCGCTTGATGTGTCTTGTCTTCTTGTGAAACCTGGGCTCCTTCGCAAGGGCAATAGCTCCAGTGTTATCACAGAGTAGAGTCATCGGGCCCGACGCATTCGGAATCACTCCTAGGTCGGTGATGAACTCCTTCATCCAGACTCCCTCCTTTGCTGCTTCCGAAGCAGCTATGTACTCCGCTTCACATGTAGATGCCGCCACGACGCTTTGCTTGCTGCTGCTCCAGCTTACTGCCCCTCCATTCAAAATATACACGTATCCGGTTTGCGACTTGGAGTCGTCCGGATCTGTGTCGAAGCTAGCATCGACATAACCCTTTACGACGAGCTCTTCGGCACCTCCATAAACGAGAAACATGTCCTTTGTCCTTTTCAGGTACTTCAGGATATTCTTGACCGCTGTCCAGTGTTCCGCTCCGGGATCACTTTGGTACCTCCCTACCAAACTTATGGCAAGGTTCACATCAGGTCTGGTACACAGCATGGCATACATGATAGAGCCTATGGCTGAAGCATAGGGGATGACACTCATCTCTTCTCTATCCTTTGCCGTGGTCGAGCATTGAGTCGTACTCAATCTCACACCTTGCAACACAGGCAAGAACCCCTTCTTGGACTGATCCATATTGAACTTCTTCAATATTTTTTCAAGGTATGTGCTTTGTGAAAGACCAATGAGGCGTTTTGATCTATCTCTATAGATCTTAATACCTAATATGTAAGCAGCTTCTCCAAGGTCCTTCATTGAAAAACACTTATTCAAGTAGGCCTTGATACTTTCCAAGAGTTCTATATTATTTCCCATTATCAGCATGTCATCCACATACAGTATAAGAAATGCTATAGAGCTCCCACTCACTTTCTTGTAAATACAGGGTTCTCCATAAACCTGTACAAACCCAAACGCTTTAATCACCTCATTAAAGCGAATGTTCCAACTCCGAGATGCTTGCACCAGCCCATAGATGGAGCGCTGGAGCTTGCATACCTTGTTAGCATCTTTAGGATCGACAAAACCTTCCGGCTGCATCATATACAGTTCTTCCTTGAGGAAGCCATTAAGGAATGCTGTTTTGACGTCCATTTGCCAGATCTCATAATCATAAAATGCGGCAACTTCTAACATGATTCGGACAGACTTTAGCATCGCTACGGGTGAGAATGTCTCATCGTAGTCAACTCCTTGAACTTGTCGATAACCCTTAGCGACAAGCCGAGCTTTATAGGCGGTCACATTACCGTCTACGTCAGTCTTCTTCTTAAAGATCCATTTATTTTCAATGGCTCGCTTATCATCAGGCAAGTCCACCAAAGTCCATACTTTGTTCTCATACATGGATCCTATCTCGGATTTCATGGCCTCAAGCCATTTGTCGGAATCCGGGCCCGCCATCGCTTCTTCATAGTTCGAAGGTTCACCGTTGTCCAACAACATGATCTCTAGGACAGGATTGCCGTACCACTCTGGTGCGGAACGTGTCCTAGTGGACCTTCGAATAGCAACTTGATCTGAAGTTTCATGATCATCATCATTAACTTCCTCTCTAGCCGGTGTAGGCTCCACAGAAACAACTTCCTGTGCTGTGCTACTCTCCGGTTCGAGTGGAGGTACAATTACCACATCAAGTTCTATTTTCCTCCCACTTACTTCTTTCGAGAGAAACTCTTTCTCGAGAAAGGATCCATTCTTGGCAACAAAGACTTTGCCTTCGGATCGTAGGTAGAAGGTATACCCAATAGTCTCTTTGGGATATCCTATGAAGACGCACTTTTCTGCTTTGGGTTCGAGCTTCTCAGGTTGAAGTTTCTTCACATAAGCATCGCAACCCCAAACTTTTAGAAACGACAGCTTAGGTTTCTTTCCAAACCATAATTCATACGGTGTCGTCTCAACGGATTTAGACGGTGCCCTATTTAAAGTGAATGCGGCAGTCTCTAATGCATATCCCCAAAATGATAGCGGTAAGTCGGTAAGAGACATCATAGATCGCACCATATCCAATAGAGTGCGATTACGACGTTCAGACACACCATTTCGCTGAGGTGTGCCTGGCGGCGTGAGCTGTGAAACAATTCCACATTTCCTAAGGTGCGTGCCAAACTCGTGACTTAAATATTCTCCGCCACGATCAGATCGTAGGCATTTTATTTTCCTGTCACGTTGATTCTCGACCTCACTCTGAAATTCCTTGAACCTTTCAAAGGTTTCAGACTTGTGTTTCATTAAGTAGACATACCCATATCTGCTCAAGTCATCAGTGAGGGTGAGAACATAACGGTAGCCACCGCGAGCCTCGACACTCATTGGACCGCATACATCGGTATGTATTATCTCCAACAAGTCAGTTGCTCGCTCCATTGTTCCGAAGAACGGAGTTTTGGTCATCTTGCCCATGAGGCATGGTTCGCATGTGTCAAATGATTCAAAATCAAGTGACTCCAAAAGTCCATCAGCACGGAGCTTCTTCATGCGTTTGACACCAATATGGCCAAGACGGCAGTGCCACATGTAAGTGGGACTATCGTTATCAACTTTACACTTTTTGGTACTCACACTATGGACATGTGTAACATCACGTTCGAGATCCATCAAAAATAAACCATTGACCAGCGGGGCATGAGCATAGAACATTTCTCTCATATAAATAGAACAACCATTATTCTCGGATTTAAAAGAGTAGCCATCTCGTATCAAGCGAGATCCAGATACAATGTTCATGCTCAAAGCTGGTACTAAATAACAATTATTAAGGTTTAAAACTAATCCCGAAGGTAGATGTAGAGGTAGCGTGCCGACGGCGATCACATCGACCTTGGAACCATTCCCGACGCGCATCGTCACCTCGTCCTTTGCCAACCTTCGCTTATTCCGCAGCTCCTGCTTGGAGTTACAAATGTGAGCAACTGCACCGGTATCAAATACCCAGGAGCTACTACGAGCGCTGGTTAGGTACACATCAATAACAAGTATATCACATATACCTTTAACGTTGCCGTCCTTCTTATCCGCTAAGTACTTGGGGCAATTCCGCTTCCAGTGACCGGTACCCTTGCAATAAAAGCACTCAGTCTCAGGCTTGGGTCCATTTTTCTTCTTCTTCCCGGCAACTTGCTTACCGGGCGCGGCAACAACTTTGCCGTCCTTCTTGAAGTTCTTCTTACCCTTGCCTTTCTTGAAACTAGTGGTCTTATTTACCATCAACACTTGGTGCTCCTTTCTGATCTCGACCTCCGCTGATTTCAGCATCGAGTACAACTCAGGAATGGACTTCTCCATCCCTTGCATGTTGTAGTTCATCACAAAGCTCTTGTAGCTAGGTGGAAGCGACTGGAGGATTCTGTCAATGACCGAGTCATCCGGGATGTTAACTCCTAGCTGAGTCAAGCGGTTGTGAAGCCCAGACATCTTGAGGATGTGCTCACTGACAGAACTGTTCTCCTCCATCTTACAACTAAAGAACTTGTCGGAGACTTCATATCTCTCGACCCGGGCATGAGCTTGAAAGACCAGTTTTAGCTCTTGGAACATCTCATATGCTCCGTGTTGCTCAAAACGCTTTTGGAGCCCCGGTTCTAAACTGTAAAGCATGCCGCACTAAACAAGGGAGTAGTCATCGCAGCGAGAATGCCAAGCGTTCGCAACGTCTTGTTCTGCTGGGAGAAGGGGTGGCTCACCTAGCGGTGCATCAAGGACATACAGTTTCTTGGAAGCTATGAGGATGATCCTCAAGCCACGGACCCAGTCCGCATAGTTGCTTCCATCATCTTTCAGCTTGGTTTTCTCTAGGAACGCGTTGAAATTGAGGTTGACATTTGCGTTGGCCATTGGATCTACAATATAGATATTAAAGGCAATTTTAGACTAAGTTTATGATAATTAAGTTCACATAATCAAATTATTCAGTGAACTCCCACTCAGATAGACATCTCTCTAGTCATCTAAGTGACACATGATCCATGTCAACTAGCCCGTGTCCGATCATCACGTGAGATGGACTAGTCATCCATGGTGAACATCTTCATGTTGATCGTATCTTCCATACGACTCATGTTCGACCTTTCGGTCTTCCGTGTTCCGAGGCCATGTCTGTACATGCTAGGCTCGTCAAGTCAACCTAAGTGTTTCGCGTGTGTAAATCTGGCTTACACCCGTTGTATGCGAACGTTAGAACCTATCACACCCGATCATCACGTGGTGCTTCGGAACAACGATCCTTAGCAACGGTGCACAGTTAGGGTGAACACTTCTCTTGAAATTTTATTGAGAGATCATCTTATTTACTACTGTCGTATTAAGCAAATAAGATGTAAACATGGTAAACATCACATGCAATCAATATAGTGACATGATATGACCAATATCATCTTGCTCCTATGATCTCCATCTTCGGGGCACCATGATCATCATTGTCACCGGCACGACACCATGATCTCCATCATTGTGTCTTCATGAGGTTGTCTCGCCAAATATTACTTCTACTGCTATGGCTAACGCTTAGCAATAAAGTAAAGTAATTACATGGTGTTTATGATTGACTCGCAGGTCATACAATAAATAAGACAACTCCTATGGCTCCTGCCGGTTGTCATAGTCATCGACATGCAAGTCGTGAACCCTATTACAAGAACATGATCAATCTCATACATCACAATGCATCACATCACATCCTTTTGGCCATATCACATCACACGGCATATGCTGCAAAAACAAGTTAGACGTCCTCTAATTTGTAGTTGCAAGTTTTTACGTGGTTGCTATAGGTTTCTAGCAAGAACGTTTCTTACCTACGTCAAAACCACAACGTGATATGCCAATTGCTATTTACCCTTCATAAGGACCCTTTTCATCGAATCCAATCCGACTAAGGTGGGAGAGACAGTCACCCGCTAGCCACCTTATGCAACTAGTGCATGTCAGGCGGTGGAACCGGTCTCACGTAAGCGTACGTGTAAGGTTGGTCCGGGCCGCTTCATCCCACAATACCGTCGAATCAAGATAAGACTAGTAACGGCAAGCATATTAACAAAATCGACGCCCACAACTGCTTTGTGTTCTACTCGTGCATAGATTCTACGCATAGATCTAGCTCTGATACCACTATTGGGAGACGTAGTAGTAAATCAAAATTTTCCTACGTGTCACCAATATTTATCTATGGAGAAACCAGCAACGAGAGGGGAGAGATTGCATCTTCATACCTTTCAAGATCGCTAAGCGGAAGCGTTACAAGAACGTGGTTGATGGAGTCGTACTCGCAGCGATTCAGATCGCGGAAGATCCGATCAAGTGCCGAACGGACGACACCTCCGCGTTCAACACACGTGCAGCCTGGTGACGTCTCCAACACCTTGATCCAGCAAGGAGGAAGGAGAGGTTGGGGAAGGGCTCCAACAGTAGCACGACGGCGTGGTGGTGGTGGAGTAGCAAGGTATTCCGACAGGGCTTCGCCAAGCGCTGCGGAGGAGGAAGAAGAGAGGTAGAGCTTCGCCGAGAGAGAGAGAGTTCAGATCTATGCTCAAAGGGCCAAAACCTCAAGTATATATAGGAGGAGGGAGAGGGAGGGCTGGATTGGCCCCTCCTCCAAGGAGGAGAGGTTCGGCCGAAGTGGGGGAGGAGTCCACCTCCCACAAGGGAGGTGGATCTCCTCCTTTCAAACCCCTTTTGCCCTTATCTCTAGATCCCAGCCGCATGGGCCCTTCTAGGAGGTCTTGGCTGGCCCAATATGGGCTGGCACACCTCCTCTAAAGGCCCACTAAGTCCTCTGGTCGTCACACCCCTCCCGGGGGTCCTCCGGCACCCTCCCGGCACTCCCGGTACAATACCGATGAGCCCGAAAACTTTCCGGTGACCAAAACTGGACTTCCTATATATCAATCTTTACCTCCGGACCATTCCGGAGCTCCTCGTGACGTCCAGGATCTCATCCGGGACTCTGAACAACCTTCGGTAATCACGTATACCTTTTCCCTATAACCCTAGCGTCATCGAACCTTAAGTGTGTAGACCCTACGGGTTCGGGAGACACGTAGACATGACCGAGACACCTCTCCGGCCAATAACCAACAGCGGGATCTGGATACCCATGTTGGCTCCCACGTACTCCACGATGATCTCATCGGATGAACCGCGATGTTAGGGATTCAATCAATCCCGTATTCAATTCCCTTTGTCTATCGGTATGGTACTTGCCCGAGATTCGATCGTCGGTATCCCTATACCTTGTTCAATCTCGTTACCGGCAAGTCTCTTTACTCGTTCCGTAACACATCATCCCGTGGCTAACTCCTTAGTCACATTGAGCTCATTATGATGATGTCTTACCGAGTGGGCCCAGAGATACCTCTCCGTCACACGAAGTGACAAATCCCAATCTCGATTCGTGTCAACCCAACACACACTTTCGGAGATACCCGTAGCGTACCTTTATAGCCACCCAGTTACGTTGTGACGTTTGGCACACCCAAAGCATTCCTACGGCATCCGGGAGTTACACAATCTCATGGTCTAAGGAAACGATACTTGACATTGAAAAGCTTTAGCAAACGAACTACACGATCTTGTGCTATGCTTAGGATTGGGTCTCGTCCATCACATCATTCTCCTAATGATGTGATCCCGTTATCAACGACATCCAATGTCCATGGTCATGAAACCGTGACCATCTATTGATCAACGAGCTAGCCAACTAGAGGCTTACTAGGGACATGTTGTGGTCTATGTATTCACACATGTATTACGGTTTCTGGTTAACACAATTGTAGCATGAATAATAGACAATTATCATGAACTAGGAAATACAATAATAACCATTTTATTATTGCCTCTAGGGCATATTTCCAACACCAACCGGGACCAAAGGTTCCTGTTTCTCGCCCGTTGGGCTGCCGAAAACCGATCTTTGGTCCCGGTTGGTGGCACCAACCGGGACTAAAGGGGTGCATTGGTCCCGGTTTGTGCTACCAACTGGGACCAATAGCCTGGCTATATATATAAGCCAACACTTGTGAAATTTTTGCCTCAGTTCCTTCGCTCTCTCCTCGTCCTCTCCGCCAGGCTGCCCCGATGCTGTCGCCGTGCCCCTGCACTGCTGTCGCCGTCACCGTCGCTGTTGTCGTCGCCGTCGTCGTCGCCACCCCGAGCCCGCGGCTGTCGCTCCTCCCCGAGCCCTCGCCGTGCCCCAGCCCCGCCGTCACCGTCGTCGTCGCCATCGCCGTTGGCGCCCCCAAGCCCGCACGCTCTCCCTCCTCCCCGAGCCCTTGCCGCCCCCGCGGCGAGCCGCCGCGGCCCCGTCCAACTTTCCTTTTTTGTCTTACATTTTTTGTTCATATATTGTGCCATGATGTATATATGTAGATGTATGTATCTAGATTTATGTATACCAATTAGTTGTCTTAGGAAAATTAGGAGTCCAAGGAAAACAAAGTTAATTAGGAGTCCTAGGAGATTAGTTGATTTTGTTTATGATGCTTTTTATGTTTTAGTTGTTTTATGTTTTAGTTAATTATTAGGATTCCTAGGAAAAAATAGTGATTAAACAATAAGAAAATGTTCTCATAGGAATATTTGTCGACATTGACGATGCCCGGCCCGCATCCTCGTCGTCGAGTGGTCCACGAGAGCCTGCTTGATAGGCGCCATGTCCGGGACTGAGCTCCGCCGGGCTTGCACTGGGAGGTGCTACCGTCTGGGTCTCAAAGCTTGGTGAGGAATCCGGGTCTCGTCGTCGACCCAGAGCTTCTTTGGTGGCGGTCACGTGGGCCACTTTCGGTGCAGACGGAGCGGGCCTATGCGGAGGTGGTACGTCGTCGTGTCATGGAGGAGGACGAGCACGTCCGTTGCTACATGGCGGCGTTGGACGCCGGGTTCAACAATACCTGGCAGATTCTTCAGGGATCTCACCTGAGTTATGATCCCGTGATGGTTCCTTATCTTTGGGTGTCCACCACCCGCGACTCAGGAACTGCTAGTGACTTAGATTATTGGATAGTATTCGATCTGTATTAGTGATCTTATATGATAATATTCGAGATGTATTAGTTAATATTTGATGATGCATTAATAACTGGATTATTTGAGATGATATATTAGTGATATTATATTCGAGTTCATTATAAATGTATTAGCGATATTTTATCGCTATAATGCGTGTGTGACTTTCGGTCTGTCATTGCTCCTTGTGTGACTTTCATGTGTGTTCTTGATGGAGGAATCCCGACTGTTGTCGTGGGAGGCGCCTCTTCTTTATTCTCTTCTTTGCGATATACTCGTCGTTATAATGCACAAGAAGAGAAGAGGAGGAGCGTCCATCACTGGCGGTCGAACTATTACTATGAGAGAGTGCCCACCAAAATATATACACCATCATATCATTGTAAGAGAATGCGCACCAACACACCATGAGATATGAGAGTTATTTTAGGAAAGCCTCAACGGACCGAAAGTAACACACGCATTAGGATCCAAAGCGTGCCGTAATTCTTGAATTATGAACACATGAAATGTCGTCGTCATCAGACGACGATAGAATCCAAGCATGTGAATTTTTGCGGTGAAGATAAGGGTCTTTGTGACTAGCTTGGGCTACGAGACGGCAGGTTCTTAACCATGAAGCTTTACGAGGACTTTGATATTTCTACGATACGCAACGATGACAACTGTCTTTTCGTAATAAGCATGACTTCTATTTCTTTCCTTCAACACGTAATTTCTATTTTATACAATTCGACTAGTTTGTCCCCTGTCATGCAAGACGATATTTCTTGGAGAGGCTCGGCTTCGAAGAGCACGAGAGTTTCGAGACGAGGACAACCAACCTGAGGACTAAACATGGTCACACATTTCCTGTGAAAGTAATGAATGCACCTAATAACATTGAATTAGGGTGCTCAAATTGGGAAGCTCTTTGCAAGGCATATGGATTTCAGGAGGATATGGAAATAACCTTCGATCTTCGTCCTGAAGATCATATTAAAGGAAACATCAATATTTGGGTGGATGTCTATATGCTTCTTGTTTTACCTCCATGTGAGTTTGTCAACCATGCATATTTGTCAAATAATTTGCATCTATATATATAAATATTTGGTGTTCATCTGTACTAAATTTGTTAATTTTTAATTTACAGCTTATTTCGTTTCTTCGAGTGAAATACATAACATAATCGACATGACACACTACACTTATGGATCACATCTAATTTGGGAGGAGAAGGATGATCTTATCTACTTTGTTATTGGTGTCATAGTTGGTAGGGACATCTTCCCATATAATTTGGGAACTGACCCAAATTATACATTGTACAGGACACTAGTGCATAGGTTGAGGGCGGATGCCATTCACTGAAATATCTTGGTAAGAGTTGCTAATTAAGTATACTAATACTGTTGTGTAAATGGTATTGATTACATTGCTAACTGGCTACTATTATGTTCTTCAACAGAAATTGCCATATGAAGTTGTGCCACCGTTGATGCAATCCGAAGGTAATATGACAATAAGAAGACCCTTCCATCCCGAGTTATCTTTTGCGTACTCGACTGAGCGCAAACCACCAATAAGGCTCCAAATTGAAGCATGTGGATAAATAAAGAAGGATCATAAGCCACAAGTTGGAGACCGTTGGATCTCTTTGTTTCATCATGGAGACATATGTGTTATTCTTTTTTATGTCATTTTACCTAGGAGGAAGGAGTAGGTCCTATGAGGGAGGACTATCTCATTTTATCTTTTTTGTTTTGTTTTATGAGACTTTAACTTTGCATGATTAAGATGATGATGATGAGTTGTTAGATCTTGTGCAATTAATGGTTTCCTTCATTTGCTTATTAGCTAGCGTCGAGTACTCTCTATATGTATAGTAGCTAGCAGTGTCAACCAAGCATGGAGAAAGAGAAGTCACTTCTCTCTATTAGCTACCTAACACAATATGAAACCCCTAAAGTAACCATCCAAAAAACCCTACCCCCCCCCTCAAAAAAACCCAACTCCTGCCAGATGTTGACGCATGGAACCCTTTTGGTCTCGGTTGGTGTTACCAATCGGGACTAAAGGTCTTCTTGCCTGGACTCCCCGCAGAGGCCACGTGGAACCCCTTCTGTCCCGGTTCGTAAGCGAACCCAGACTAAAGGTTTGGGGCTTTAGTCCCAACCTTTTAGTCCCGGTTCCAGAACCGGGTCTAATGGGCCTCTGGAACCAGGACAAATGGGCCGTTTTCTACTAGTACCCTAAATCGGTTTCTTCCAAATATGGTCCTTCTTCCTCACTGAATGGTTTCGTTTACATCTTCTCACAAAATTCGTTGCCAGCACTAGAATGGACATCGCTGCCCGTTGGGAGGTGGTATTGTTACTTATTCTGTGGACTAGATTGGAACCTTCTCGGGAACGGTTTTAGGAACATTCCTTCCAGTTTTTTATTTTCTCTATCAGATTTATTCCTTTTTGGCTCATTTTTCTGCTTTTACGTACTTTTTTTTTATTAAGTCATTTTTCCTTTTACAGTTTTTATATGTCCTGAAACTTTCTCTTTAAATGAGCAAACAAATTTGTGCATTGTAATGAACATTTTGAAAAGCTGTGAACATGTTTTAAAAAATAGGGAATTTTATTTTCTGAATGTTTATAAATGTTACAAATATCATGAGAAGATATTTCTAAATGTTTCAAGCACTTTTTATATTTCATGAACATTTTCTAAAATTTAAGTTGGATTTTCCCATTTTCATTAACTTTTTTACAAAAATATCAAAAATAAAATTTAAAATTTGCGCACATTTTTGTTAATTGGTATCAATATTATTCAAATGCCATGATTCTTTAAATGTTTGAACATTTTAAAGTGCCATGAATATTTTATAAAAAATGTGCAAACATTTCTTTTCTTGAGAAGTCTGTTGATTTTTTGAATGCATAAGGAATATATTTCAAAAACTTATAAATATTTTCAAAAAATATGTTTTTGGAGCACTCTTCGAAATATATATGTGGTAAGCAACCTGGGCCATTAATCTGGCGTTGGATTTTGCTACACGCAAGCAAAGCCACGCACTCGCCAAAAGACGGTCGTAACCCCTCTTAAAGCACCTACAGCTGAAGTGGGCTAATATGACACCCTATATCTCCACGGACGCGTCCATGTGAACCCCCTCATATAACCCCCCCCCTCATATGCAAACCCCCAAATCTGTACAAACCTCATGCAACATAGATCAAACGACCATGCAATTTAAAAACCAGAAGATCTTAGCCTAAGAGCATCTATAATCGGACGCCTCAAACGACCTCTCATACGCCTGTGGATGCATCCGGTCAGTGACCAGACAGGAGAGAGAAGGAAAAGAGTGACCCAAAGAACCCCTCGTATCATCCCTATACGCCCGGGCTGTCCGCGAACCTTCACATCCATCTCAAATATAGGGATGATATGATGGCTCGCGGACGCGCCTGGTCAGTCTGCCACGTAGGACTCGACCCTACTCAAACCACCCTTTCTTGTTTCTTTATCCATTCTTTTTCCCTTTCTTTTCCCCAATCACGTGCAAATGACCGGACATATGAGAAAGAAAATGAGGAGTGTGGCTGCGCGGACGGACCGAGCGCGTCCACGGGCATTTTGTGGGTCATATTTGTTAAGTCCGGTTGTAGATGTTCTACAGGATTGATTTGCTTGTTCATCTGCAACTTGATCCATTTCATCAAAATAGTTCTTGTAGGAAACTTTTGCAAAATCCTATGCCAACTGCTTGCACTCCATGACTACAACCACATCCAAACCCAAGAAGGCATCATCAAATTGCATTGGTTCTATTGTGAAGGTGAACTTGGATTCAATCTCCATACTTCCAAGAGCCGAATAGGATTTCCAGCAAAGTACATGTCATTATGTATGGCAATCATCTCCGTCCACTCAACAATACTAACATGTCGTACGAACCAGGTTGCTGCTATAAAATCACCTTTCTCATCACCAATGACAACTCCATAAGCCCCCCAAAGTGTATCTTCATGGAATGATGCATCAAATTCACCTTGACTGGTCCATGGCTAGGGTTTTTTTCCACACATGCTCTCTATTTCGGGTAGGCAGTTTGGTTGTCAATGCTCTGATAAAATTGGTTGCTAAAACCCTAATGGATGAAGCAATTTTTTAGGTGATCGGAAGGACACTCTGCTAACAACTTGACGTCGTTGCCATCAGATATACCAAGCCGACACAATCACAAGTTATCCCATGGGTCATGGCGGCTGCGGCGACTAGGGTTCTCGGGGAAGTTGAGACGGTCGCGTGTGGTGCGCGTCGTCACCCCCCACATCTGACCGGAGGGCCAGGGATCCTGGGACGTGGGCTGGTCCGCCATGGCCCAGATGGTTGCCACGTGGGGCTGGAGAGATCGGTCCGCCATGGATGGCGAGAATCTAGGGTTTTGCCGAGCGTGGTTAGTACTAATAGGATTGGGTGCTCCCCTCCCCCCATTTTGGACATTGTCAGAGCTTCTCCCACGGGAACGTGCCGTCTAGTGCCAGATCTAGGGTTCGTCAAACCTTCACCTGGTGGAAAGACAAGATCCATGGTGATTCTCGTTCTTTTTGTCAAGTAGCTGCTTCTTCCCCACACACACCCATCCACTTGTCATGAGTCATGAGAGGAATAACACCACTATGAGGGAGGAGGGCCTCAGTGTCGGGCGCCATGGGCGGGGCGCATGTCATTTTGATCATAGTCGCGGTCGCAGCTTCGACGACAATGTCTGGAAACGCAAGCCAGACGCGACGGACTCCTCGAGTACGAGGGCCTCCAGATCTGACGATGCTAGACTCGAGAAGTGGGACGAAGTGACAGGAAGGAAACAACTTGTCCCTCTTCCTCAAGAGCGGTGGGGCCAGATTTCAGTGAGACCAGCGGCCTGCGCACTACTTGGAAGAACCCCACTCATGTCTAGAAGGGTGACCCTCCTATGCTTGCTGGCAACATCAATCCTCTACCTAAACCCTGCCAGATATGTAACTTTAGAGGTCATGTTACTGCTAAATGCCCACAAGCTAGTGTGAGAGATGTAAGAAGAGAGGGCATCTGGCTATGATTTGTGTTGAGTTTTTGCCTTGGAATTATTTACATGTGATGTGTGCTTTCCAAGCCAAGGGGCGGGGGTTCTTTAATATTCCTAATCTTCACATAGATAGGCAGACGCGTGAGAGGAATCCTAATGTGGTTGTTCCAATTTTGGAGGGATCGGCTCAGGCCAAAGATACTGAGCATGAATTGAGTGTCTATTTGGGTCAGGGGTGGCGCTTCTTTGCTAAATTCTTTCCTCCTCAAAAGTTTGTGATGAGGTTGCCTAACCCTAGAGAAGTGGATAGGGCTTTGTTTGTAGAACATGTTAGGCTTAAAATTGTGGAGTTGTTGTCAAATTCTCCCCTGGTCTGAGGGTTTACAAGAAACTACTTGGGTTAGGATTGGTAGGATCCCTCCTAATAACAGATGTGATAAAATTGTTGCTTATGTGGGGGGTATGGTGGGAATTACCTTGGAGGTTGATATGTCTACTATCAATCGTCTTTATTCAGTTAGAGCTAAAATTGGACGCCGCTACATTGACCAACTAACTGCTACGATAGAGGGTGTGCTGGGGGTGCGTTTATTTAAGTTTACAAATCAGGTGGAATAAGTACTTGTGTGAATCCCTGTTGATCAAGATGTTGTTGTTGTAGCGTCTTGGGATGATGGTATGAAACCTAACCAAACTCCCAAGCACAAATGGGCATACCAGGATAAAGATGCGAGTTAATCTGACTCCACAAGTGCTAACCAGGGGGTCCAGCATATCGGAGTGGTAAGACTCGTCGTCTGCTATCTTCTGAAAAAGAGAGCCACCAATTTTATCTAACAAAGGAAGCCTTATTTTCCATGGCCCCTAATAGAGCCCCAGGGCCTGATAACATTATCTTTTTGGGACATAGTTAAACATGATATTATGTCTCTTTTTTCCCATTTTCATAAAGGGGACTTGGATGTGCAGCGTCTTAACTATGGTGTTATCACATTGCTGCCAAAAACTTCGGGTGCAGATAAGATTCAGCAATTTAGACCCATATGTTTGCTGAGATGTCCTTATAAACTGGTTACTAAAGTGCTGGACCAGCGCGTGGAGAAATATGCTGGAAAAATAATTAGTTCTGCCCAGAATACATTTGTGAAAGGGAGGAACATTATGGATCGTGTTCTTTCTGTGCATGAGATCTTAAACTATACACATGTGAAGAAAAGGGTGGGGATTGTGCTGAAATTAGACCTTGAGAAGGCTTACGATAAGGTTAACTGGGAGTTTTTGCTTGAGTGTCACAAACTTCGGGGCTTTAATGGTACTTGGTGTGGTTGGATCAGACAAATACTACACAATGGAACTGTGAGCATCAAACTAAATAATTGTGTAGGGCCATACTTTCAAAGTGCTAAAGGAGTTCGCCGGGGGGACCCACACTCTCCTTTTTTTGTTTAGCCTAGCTATCGATTGTCTCGCTAAAACGATGACTAATGCATTGAAAAATAATTTGTTGGTTTGTCTTGCCCCTAATCTCATTCCCAATGGGGTGGTTGTGCTGCAATACACGGACGTTACAACCATATGCTTGGAACACAATATTGACAAGGCAGTTAACCTGAAGTTGCTATTGTATATGTTTGAGATGATGTCAAGACTTAATGTTAACTTTCAGAAGAGTGAAACTTTCACTATTGGTGAAGATGTAATGTGATTAAACATTATGCAAACCTATTCAACTTTGACATAGGTAACTTCCCCATCCAGTACCTGGGTATGCATGTGAGCTACTCAAACCTTAGAAACTCGGACTGGGAGTTCATCTTGGATAAATACGTTAAGAGATTTGAGGCTTGGATTGGTAATGCTGCCTTTATGGGAGGTAGGCTTACCCTGCTAGATTCGGTCGTTACTCAGATTTCCCTGTATCATATGTCTATGTGGCTTTTGAATAAAACATTCATTGACAAGCTTGATACACATAGAAGAAGGTTTTTCTGGCAAGGATGTAACAAGAAGATAAGATATTGCCTTTAAAATGGAGCACGATGCGTAGATCCAAGGACAAAGGGGGTCTTGGTGATAAAGACCTTCGAAAACAGAATATTAGTTTAATGGTTAAGTTGTGGTGGAAGCTTGAAACTCAAGAGGGGTTGTGGAAAGATATCGTGCGTGCACGGTACCTTCGAAATAAATTTATGGCCTCTGTGGTGCCGAGATTTCGAGACTCCCGTGTTGGAAATCCCTATTAAAGGTTAGAAGTCTTTATATGGTTGGTAGAAAGATTGACACTCGGTCTGGAAATATGACTAGAATCTGGAAAGACTCTATCAATGGCTTGCCTCCGTTCCAGGAACAATACCCTATATGCAGAAGTTTAGTCCAACTGACACTACCACTTTGTTCAGAAGAAGATTGACCCCTGACTTGTAGAGACAGTGGGTTGATATGTGTATAACCATCTCTAGCATCCGACTGACTAAGGCTGGTGATAGAGTGTTTTTGGCGCTAGTAAAGATGGCAAATTTTCCAACAAATCTATGTATAGGTGGTTGGAGAGCCCTCTCAGCGGATGTCACTATAGGTGGATCTAGAAAGTGAAAATTCCTCTCAAAATCAAAAAAAATATGTGGCGGTTCTCACGGGATGCAGTGCTTACCAGACAGGTCATGAAAAAGAGGAAATTTCCTGGAAATCCAAGTTGCTCCTTTTGCAGCAATGAGGAAACTTCTGAGCATTCATTTTTTACCTGTCCAGTGGCGAGAGTTGTTTAGCGATTTTTTGGGGTGATTTTGGGTACTAATCAATGTCTGAATAACTACTGGCAATATTTTTAGTGGTGCCATTCTTTCCTCCCCGGTGAAGAGAATTATTATACAGTTGGCCTGGCGGCTGCTTGTTGGGCAATCTGGCTCGCTTGTAACCTAATACTTCTCCAACATATCTATTATTTTTTATTGTTCCATGCTATTATATTATCAATTTTGAATGTTTTATAATCATTTTATAGCAACTTTATATCATTTTTTGGTAATAACCTATTGGCATAGTGCCAAAGTGCAGTTGTTGTTTTTGCTTATTTTTTTACTTCACAGAATATCAGTACCAAACGGAGTCTAATCGAGACGAATCTTTTTGGAGATTTTTTTTAGGGACAAAACAAAGACATTGGGACAAAGAAGTAACGAGGAGGGCGCCCAGGCCGCCCACAACCACCAAGCCGCGCCCTGATGGGTTGTGGCCGCCGCAGGGACCCCGTCCACCGACTATCAGCTCTATAAATTTCCAAATATTCAGAAAACCCAAGGGGAGTCGACGAAAGACAATTCCAGTTGCCGCAAGTACCAGAGCCGTGAGATTCAATCTAACACCATCAAAGAGGGGTTCATCTTCTTCATAGGTGACTCCCCAATGATGCGTGAGTAGTCCACCATAGACCTATGGGTACGTTGGCAGTAGCTAGATGGCTTCCTCTCTCTCTTTTGATTCTCAATACAATGGTAGACCCGGGGGCCGTAGGTTTCACTAGTGGCTTCTCTCATGAGTATAACGCACGGCGGGTGAACAAATTACTGTTGGGAAATTGACAGAAGATCAAATAATCATGACGATATGCAGGCAATGATCATTATATAGGCATCACGTCCAAGATAAGTAGACCAAAACGATTCTGCATCTACTTTTATTACTCCAGACATCGACCGCTATCCAACATGCATCTAGTGTATTAAGTTCATGGAGAAACGGAGTAATGCAATAAGAACAGTGACATGATGTAGACAAGATCTATTCATGTAGCAATAGACCCCATCTTATTATCCTTAATGACAATGATACATGCGTGTCTTGCTGCCCCTTCTGTCTCTGGAAAGAAGACCGCAAGATCGAACCCATCACAAAGCACATATTCCCATGGCAAGAAAAATCGATCTAGTTGGCCTAACTAAACCAAATATTCAAAGAAGAAATATGAGGCTATAAGTAATCATGCAAATAAGAGATCAAAGAAGACTCAAATCATATTCATTGATAGAAACTAATTATTAACTCAAAATTCATCGAATCCCAACAAACACACCGCAAAAGTCATTACATCAAATAGATCTCCAAGAGACCATTGTATTGAGAAACATAGAGACAAAGAGAGAGCAAGCCATCTAGCTATTGTCTACGGACCCTTAGGTCTATGGTGGACTACTCACACATCATCGGAGAGGCACCTATGAAGAAGATGAACCCCTCCGTGGTGGTGTTAGATTGGATCTTGAGGTTCTGGAACTTGCGCCAGCTGGAATTGTGTTTCGTCGACTCCTCTAGGTTTTTTCGAATATATGGGATTTTATAGGCTCGATAGTCGGTTGGGGGGACACTCGAGGTGCCCACCCTCTACCAAGCCTGCTAGGGTCCTCTAGCGCCCTGGTGGAGGGTGGCCACCTTGGGCCCCCTCTTCTGGTGATCTTTGGCCCATCTTCATTCTTCGTGTCCATAAAAATTCCACAAAAATAGTCGCATCGATTGGGCTCTGTTTGGTACTGATTTTCTGCGAAGTAAAAAACAAGCAAAAACAACAACTGGCACTTTGGCACTATGTCAATAGGCTAGTCCCAAAAAATGATATAAAGTTGCTATAAAATGATTGTAAAACATCCAAGATTGATAATATAATAGCATGGAACAAGCAAAAAATATAGATACTATGGAGACGTATCAGTGCACTGTTTATTTACTTCTTTTACTTTGTGTTCTTGTGAGATCTATTTGCCCAATCTATTACAATCTAATCTATCTTATCATCGTTGAGAGCTTGACAACCTCTCTTACGCATCGGGTTGCAAGTATTTGTTATTTGTGTATATGTGCAGTTTACATAGTTGCTTGATCTTTCTCTACGGATTGATACCTTGGTTTCCTAACTGAGGGAAATACTTACCGGCGTTGTGCTGCATCATCACTTCCTCTTTGGGGAAATACCAACGCATTCTCAAGCCACGTCATGACCGTGTCATTTTTGAGAAAAAAAGAGATCAAAAACCCTTTTGAAATTGTATTTTCTATGTGTTCTTTCTTACTTTACTGGGCAGCGCTTCAACATGGAGACACTGCTGGAGAAGTGCGCACTAGTGCTGAGATGATTAGATCAAGCACGATGCATCTGATGAAGCTGTGCAACAATGCAAGCCGGCCAATCGTGGGAGAATGATTGTACCTCAACTATGATGATGCTGGAGATGTTCTTTTGGCTTAGTTCCTTGCAAACTTTTGCTTTGTTCAACCTGCAAAAATTAGGCTAGTCTTGGAGATTATTATTGTGCCGTTAGGTTTTCGCCCCATGGCGCTCGTCATGATGTCAGACGAGCGTAGTGGGTTTCCTAGCAATGCTCAAACTCGTTTACCCTATGCCCCTCCCCCCGCGGAATGTTTCTGGAAACTGTGTATTTGCGTTCATTTGCAATGGAAAGGGGCATAGCCCGGCTCGGAAAAAAAAGATCATCAGAAGCATTACTTAACTTGGATAAAATGTCCATAGTAATCAAAGTAGATCTATCTTCAACGAATGCCCTTTTTATATATTTCAGAAAACCTAGATGATACCAAGCATCATTTGTTCGCCAACATGTAAGGAGGTCATGTTTCACATCTTCAACACCAATAGAACAAACCGGGCATTGGGTGAAACAGGGATGTGTCGGCCAGCTAGAATTCCAAAGCAGGGAAGGGCGCCATGTAGGACATTCCACGCAAAGTATCTAACCTTCTCTGTAACCCGGAGACACCAAATATCCTTCCCTATAGGGTTACCTGAGCATTGCCCAGTCCATCGGCCCTTTCCAGGTGGAACCCATACTGATGCTCAAGTTTTTTATGATATGTCGAGCGAGTCGAGAAAGTCACGATCATGTGTAGTTCCATCCAATAAAATCATCTGTCACTTGAGAATTCAGTGAAATTGGGAGAATCCACTGAACATCTACTAGAGAGAAAACATCGTGAATAAGATCCTCACCCCACTATCCTGAGTGCGGGTCAATAAGGACTGCAACCTTTGACAGCAAGGTTGCAACTCTAGGTGTAATTATTTTGTGTTTAACACTTGTTGGGAACCATGGGTGTCGCCAAATAATTATTTAAGTCCATATAAATCCCCTTTGAAAAGTTTGGATCCCCGCAAAATACTCAGCCAAGTGAAAGACGGCATGTTCTTTGCTAATATTTGTGTCATTAGAAAGAATGTTCTGCCCTCAAAAGGTTAAAAAATAATGTTCATGAATACTTAAGAAATATTCACATGTTTTACCAAAAATATTCATGGTATTTTTGGTAAATGCTCAATGTGCATGTGTTTAAACATTGTCTGTTGAGCGTGTATTTCCGATGCATTTTACAAATGTGCAGCGTCCATTTCGGATAAATGTTCATAGTGTTATTTAAAAATGTTTAACGTGTTTCTGAAAAAAATTCAACCTATATACGAAAAATGGTCAACGTCTATTTGAAAATGGTCAACATGTGTTTGAAAAATGAAAATAAATAAATAACGAAGACAGCGATAGTGAAAACATACACAGAAACTTCCCAAAACAGCTCCTAAAAAAGTTTAACACGCGTTATTGGGACGGCTTACTAGTGGGAGCACCAAAGATGAGGAGTATATGTCTCACAATAAGTGAGACTCTTCTTTACGGGTGCATCATAGTGAGTGAGAAGAAGATCCCCTCACATATAGGAGACACACCCCAGCGTGTCTATGAAAATCTTTATAAGCATGGTGGCGACAATTAAAAGGAACCACATGGTATGGCACGCTTCGCTGCGCCTGTTATAGTTGTGTTGGGCATGAGTGATGCATAAAAGATGAGATTGCTAATCTCAAAGCAGAAAAATGGGTTTGTATCTCAAAGTTACTTGTTATCTTTCAAGCCTGCTTGTCACTTCAAAAAATATGGACAAAGCTCAGGCGAGTATGCTTGTTCTCTTGGGTTTACGGTGAACTTTGGTAATCAACATGCATACGTTTTTCGGCAAGTATGCAATGTGGATAGAGATCGTGGCCAAATCATGAACCCTAGCTAACGCTTGCCTCTCAAGTTGCAAGACTCCAAGACACATTTGTTCATAGAGTCTTTGGCCCCAATAATTTGTGTCCCAAAGATCAGAAACGGCGACGGATGACATACTGGAAAAAAGTGCAGGGTTGCCACTGTCAATTGTTAGCATTCCTAGCCTTTTAGTCTTTATTGTGCTTTTGATGTTGGGTGTTCACTTCTCTCTAATTGGAGCTCAGGTTAGCAGGATTACACTAATGGTATTGAAACAATTTTGGCACTTGATCAGGACGACTAGTATTAATAATCCATCAAGAATGTAGGGTTGTTAGAGAGTTGAATGAGTTTGATTTCACAGTGATGTAAATTAGAAGTATCGGGCTTCCTGACCTATGGGCCTTCTCTGGTATACTATGTCGTCGCCCTATGACTATATTTTTGTAATTTCTCTTACATTTTATAGAAAAGGATGAAAACAGTGCACGACCGGCTGATTCCCACTCCAAAAATGAGAGGTTCCTGCTAGCATTGCACTAATTGTGCCGCGGAAATGTAATAATGATAATACTAACCCAAACGCCTTTTGACATGATTTATTTTTGTGGTCCTTAATCACTTTCATGTATATGTTGTTGGCACATATACGACCTTAACGACACAGTTGCCGAGTGCTTTTCGACGATGCACACATATAAGCTAGTTGTGGCTGATTACTTTTAGTACGGTCAAGCGTATATGGTGAGATGCACGTACACAACTAGCACCTTGAGCGATTATATGGCACAACGGTTGATGGCAACAGTGTCGTGTCGGTCATGTGTTGAATTCCTTCGAATCTGAGTTGTTTGTAAAGTAGGGGCACGTGGGATTATAGTAGCTCGGTAGCCTCGCCAGTAATTGTTACACATATGATCCGTATACGACCATGTTCTCATCAATAAGCAATACAACTATAGCACCAACTACCACCACCATATGGTTATTTAATATCGATACCGCGTGAAACATCTATAAGTACCTTATATGCCTTCTTCATTCTCATGCTTCATATCACAGTCAAAATCCAAACGTCTAACTATGATGTAAATGCCAATAAAGTAGCATTGTGCTCGCCATAAGAAGTGTAAAGTTTTTGGGTAATGCAAAAATGTTGTAATGAGCATGTGGGGTATTGGGAATTTCATATCTTGGTCGATGAAGCTCCGTTGTCGTGCTTCCGGCATGAAGGTGTATCTGCATGGAATCGGTTACCCAAAAGTTCTTGCAAAACCGTCCCATCTGGAGCACACATCCACAACATATGTTGACTGAACGTTGGCACACATACATAACATCACATGCCTTGTTTATTTTCCCTAAATCTTTCATTAATCTTTTACGATTTTCATTAATATGCCTGCACATGCATCAAGGAGCAACTATATTAGATAAACGTAATATTTTCCCTCTAAACAAAAATCAGGATGGTAATGCCATGTAAATACACAGCTAGATACTAGCTAAACACTAAAGATGTATAAAATCTTATTACAAGCTCGAGTTGTCAACATGCAACAAAACAAGCTAAATTTTCAAATATGCACGAGCTCCTCACCATGAGTCAAGTGATTTGATATGGGACAAAATAGCCTAAAGTTTCAATGACAAATCAGGAGAACACACAATTCTAGTGATCTCCAATTCTGGAGAAGTAAGAGTCTGTTCGGATTACGTCAGTGTTGGCCCTGCCAACTGCAGGCGGGCCAATTCATTGGGCCACTAGCATCAGGCCAAAAAGTTGACGTGGAAACTGAACTATCACAGCTTGGAAGAGCTGGGCACACCAATAATTTGGTGGCCATCCAAACGCCCATGCAGGAAAGGTCAACGCCAACTTTTTGGCAGGGCATGTCCGCCCCTCAAGCTTGATGACTGTCTTTTTAATGGAATTTTTATCTGATTAATTGATCAGCAATCAATGAACCATTCTGTAATAATCAAAACTTTGTGGCGATTTTAAGTTAAAAAAACTCTATAGGTGGTCCAACACAAACATAAAATAAGCTAATAGATACCATTCCATACGGGATCAATTCATTGTATCACCCATTATGTAATGTATGTTACGGCAAAAGTTTGTTCCTAATGTTGTACGCAATAAAAAGTGAATTACTAAACCTTCCTTTCAAACATTGTAGAATTTACCTCTTAGCTTCATTATAAGAAGCTTCAGCTGTAGCAATTTCTTGTTTGACCATCTCAAAAATCCTATCCTGCTCAGACCTCTGCTTTTCAAACTCAGCCTTGTTCTTGTCATTCTCCGCACGCATGAGGTTTATTGTCTCCCGTACCCTAGCCACCTCATCTTCATAATAAACTTCCAGGCGCAAGCCATGCATTGCCTACAATTTAGGGAAAATGGTAGAATCTCATAAAATGCGAGGGAGTGAACAAATCACGCACCTTGAAGTGTTAGGCTCATGATGAGGATCCAGTAGATCCCAAAAAACGTACTATGTCAACCTGAATAAATTGCCTACATAACTCCTAGTAACTTCTCCAACAGTCGAATCTTACCGAAAATAATTCCACCATCAACACAATCACTAGAGATACAACGGTGATTAATTTGACAGATAAGCTTTAAATTAGATGAAACAAGAAGAGAGTAGCAAATGAATCGTCTTTGTCCCATGTGGAATAGCCATTAGTACTCGTCACATTTAGAGAATGTAATGACTCAAAGGTTTCATTGTCTTTCACCTGATATTACTAGGACATACTCGCGGAGCTAGTTGATATAGTATACAATAAATGTGAACATGTAGTAGAAGGATTTATCACATATTCATTTAACAAAGTAAGCATTGATCTCTCACTGGCCGATGTGCTTTCACATTCACCACATATTCATCATAGACGAACACATTTCATCTGTGTAATCTGTCCTTCCCCCCTAAAACTCAAGGAAGTGGCATATACCCATTACAAATACTAGATCAATTGCAGGTTACACAAAGAGATGACACACTGTACAAAATTAACTAGCAGAAAATAAAACATGTACATAAAGAGTGCTAAGTCTACGCACCTTTCCCTCCATAGCATGTGCCCTCGTTCTCATGCTCAATTTTCTACCTTGTTATCTACATTTTCTGATTACTCTTTTTGTTTTGTTATGTCCTTTAACTTTTTGATTATAAATCATGTTTAGTACTTGTTGTTAAGGTGAATAGGAGTTCTCAGAAAAGTGACATAGACTATCCTCTTTGCAGGGTCGGGCCAACAAATATTACTACCCCGTGCCAGTCAAATAAATATCAATATTTATACTGAATTGTAATACTTGTTTATAAGTCATTTTTTCAACTTAGAACGATAGCTAATTATTATGGTAAATTTAAACAATTTATAATAAAAATGCATTTCTTAGTAAAATACGACTTGAAACATAATGTGATCAAATAATAAATGACAGGATTCCATGTCTTCTTGGATAATTGGATTAATTTATGAATCTTGTATTACTGTAGCATATTTGCATGCGTGTATCGCTAACTATCTATAGTATACAAATATATCTTGATAATGAACTTTATGATTGGATATATGCATAAAGAAAAATATGGAGGATACCAGATGTTTAATAGTAGTATGGTGCCTAATAATTGGATGTTGCTTTATTAATTTTTTCTTCAAATATATGGAACATATTGCCGTGGGTTCAATAATATGTTGATGATGTGCATATGATATAAACTTGGTACTGAAATAATATTACTACCTTTAGTAAAACTTGTAAAGTGTGCACCAAAGAGAGAGACTTGCATCCTAAGTAAAGTGATTTATAGTGTGAACTTGCTATTACAAATTGGGTCTCCTGTTTTAGTTTAGATATTCAATGGTTTCTATATTTTTAGTAGGTTCTTGGGGGTAACACTTTTTCACTAATAATGTGGTGATTAATATACACACTTAGTGTAGTGTTCTCTTGATTATCAAGGCTTGGATGTCGCTACTATTATAGTGTGCAATGATCTTTCAATGGACTTTGTGAAGTTAACAACACACATTGCTTCCGTGAAGCAAACTCAACTGTTGGTAGTCTAGATAAACATTGCTATAGTACTAGATCTTCTAGATTTTGGGATGATTCTATCCTTGATTTATTTCTTGGTTCCTTGTAAACGATCTGTTGCTCGTCTGAGGAATAAAGTTGTTTTACTGTGAAATTCACCCTGCCCAGGGTAATGGACCTACAAGACTGTAAAGATGTAAAAGAACGCCATATGAAGCAAGTTTGCCGGTTCTTCCTTCTCAGATTCTTGAATCTGAATCATAGTACTACCTAGCCAAAGAGGTGGGCGACAATGTCTGTAGACAGTTTGGCTATATGCCACGCCCCTTGACGGGCCCCAGAATCCGTTATCAACATGGAGAAACTTTAGCACTTTGGCCCTTCCAACATGAAAGATTGGTGGGTACTCTTGAGGCTGCCTGAGGGCCTCAAGAAAATGAAGGCCCCAGAGGCCTTGTTATGGCTTGATATCTGTGAAGGCAATGCTGAACTTGATGAGGAGATCAGCAACATGGTACAATTAAGAAGACTTGTGATCGTCCTTGGATAAGCATGCTGCTCAGATAAGCCAATTTTTTAGATCAAAGGAGCCTCTGGGCCCCCATTTTCAATTTAAAATAGAGTAAGTAGTTTTTACAAGAAGAAGAAATAACAGACACACACACCCAAGACACACATCGGGGGTGCTAAACTAGAATAAAAAGGAACTTAAATAGGCGACATATAAACCCTCTCAAACCCATCAACTACATGCTACAGGAGCATCAAACATTGCTGGACTCAACTCATGAAAGAGGCTCTTATGTATTACAGAACAAGAGAAAGAGGCAACATGAAAACATGTAGCAAAGCCCCAAAGTCACTTCATTGGTCGGCATATATTGTTTTGACTGTAGGCCCCACCATGCCCCTCTTGAGGATTTCACTATTCACTTGTGCAAGTCTTCTAGACACCATGAGCAACATTTTTTGATCCTCTTTTCTGTAAAGAAGTCCCAGAATCCAGCAGGGAACATAAAGAAAAAAATAACATTAGTGGAGTCATCAGGAAGTACACTTTGAAAGCAAGATTTGTTTCTTGTTTTGTACATAGTCCATGAAGTCCAGCAACACCTATAGATATTATAGCCCTATCCTTGTCGGTATAGCTAGGAAGCCAATTCTGACATAAATCAAGAAAAGATGTTGTGATTTTGGAATTATCCAAAGCAGCCCCAATAACACTCCGCAAGAACCTAGCCAGTGAGCAAGAAAAGAACAAGTGACCAATGCACTGTTTATTTCACAAAACTCACATTTCCTACTTCCTGTCCACCCTTTGCTACTCAAGTTATCTTTGGCCAAAATTCTTTTTTTATACCAAGCCAGGAGAAGGAACTTTTAAAGGCATGTCATCCTCCATAACAACTTGTAGGGGAAGACAACATGTCTAACAATGATGAATTGATAAAGCGACTTAACCGAGAAAGTACTCGAGGTTGTGAATAGCCACTTAACCTCGGGTTCTTTGGTTAGGACAACAACCTGACCACAAATATCCAACAAGTGATTCCACATAGCTAGGGTATCCCTGTACATGCATATCCTAAATCTAATACAATCCAAGTCCTGGTTAAACACCTTAGAAACTGTCACATGCTTGCAACAGGTAAGACTATACAAACAAGGGAAAAGAGCACAATCAATTTATCATCAATCCAAACATCCTCCAAGAATCTAGTCTTACGTCCATCACCCAAAACCCTCTCACAACAACTATTAAAAATATCTTTCACCTCCATGAGACCACATTGAGTCAAAGTCTTTTTTCTCAAATACTTTGCTCGAATCATGTCTTGCAGCTCCCCTTCCTCATTTTCTAATCTCCAAAGCAACTTGCGAAGCAGACTAATATTGTTAACATCTAAATTAGTAATACCCGAACCACTTTGGTCCCTAGGCTGACAAACATCAATCCAATTAACAAGGTTATATTTCCGCACACCCTCTTTCTCCTACCAAACCACACACGCTCTACAGAAATTGAGTCTTTTATCCACACCTTTAGGTGAGCGAAAAAAGCAGCATCAAGCTAGGCACACTACTCAAACAAGTTGACGTCAAGGTTAGTTTGCCCCCCCCCCCCCCTATCAACCAAGCTTCCTTGCCAGGTAGTTGATTTTTTCCTACTTTCCCTTTGGTAGGTTTCCAGTCCCTATCGCTAAGCTTATTGTAATGCAAAGGCATAACCAAATACTTAATAGGAAAATCACCTGCATAGTACATAAAAATTCGAACATAAAGGTCTTGTTTCCTTGTGCCCCCCCCTATTCTAATGCAAAGGCATACCCAAATACTTAATAGGAAAATCACCTTCATAGTACATAAAAATTTGAACATGAAGGTCTTGTTGCCTTGTGCCCCCCTATTGTAATGCAAAGGCATACCCAAATAGTTAATAGGAGAATCACCTGCATATTACATAAAAAATTGATCATAAAGATCTTGTTGCCTTGTGCCCCCCCCCCCCCCCCCCCCAACAATATAGGAAACTTCAGTTTCAAGAATTTAATTTTAAGACCAGTCAAATGCTCAAAGAGGCATAAAATTTTCTAAGATTTCTAGCCCCCTCTAGATTATCCTTGATCAAAAACATGGTATCATCAGCATATTGCAAAATGGATAGACCACCACTAAAAGTTGAGGCACCAAACCTTTAATAAAACCTTGTTCTTGTGCTCTTTTGATCATAGTAGCCCCAACATCGGTAGAAATATTAAAAAGTAAAGGAGAAATTGGGGCCACTTAATCTCTAGTATTGTCATAAAATACCGCTAGCTTTGGCCATGAAATGGGGCCACTTAATCAACCTACCGCTAGCTTTGGCCATAAAATACCTAGTATTGTCATCACCCTCTCTAACGTCTCTCTCTCTTTCTCTCTCTAGATCATTGATACCACTTAATCTCTTCCTCTCTCAAAATTTTGTTTAAGTTCATAGTCACCAGTCAAAGCCCCAGCCCACTCACATCTCTTATCCAACTCATCCAAGTAACTAATCAAAGCGCCTTTGTATCTCCTATACTTACCCTCAACATTGAAATTCCAGTCGTTCAGACATCTCCTCAACATCCTCATCTTATACTGCCAAACTTAAGTTCTCTTTACCCGTTACAGGGGTGCGCCTGACTTTATAGACTAGAGAGGGGAGATCCTCCTACGTCAACCAACAAAGCACAAACCTAATAGTTTTGGAAAATACCAATGTCTTGATACCGGTGTGCATGAGAAAAGCAGCATGGCCAGAGACACCTTGAACAAGTGGCTTGACAATGACCGAAGGAAACTGCTGCACCCAAGGGAGGCTAACTAAAAATGTATCTAGCTTAACAAAAAGAGAATCAACACGGTTATTAGACCAGGTAAAGTTAAGACCAGAGAGCTCAAGCTCCTTTAGCCCCCAATGCTCAATAATATAATTAAAAAAGGAAGACCACTTCGGAAGTCTCTTACATTTATTTTATCCGTACAATGCCTAATAATATTAAAATCGCCACCGACAACACAAAAGAAACCAAGGAAAGCCTCCTTATCTATCGCATGCGCCGCCCATATACATTGACAAGGTTCCACCTGAACCTAGTCCCTCTCTCCATAATAACCATCCTATGCATAAAACTACTAGCAATGCAGGAATCAACATTAAAAATATCTTCCCGCACACCCATAAATAAACCACCAGAAGCTCCTACAGAAGGTTGCCAAAGCCAAATGTAAGTAAACCATCCACTAATCCTTTTGAACCAGGGGATGGTATCCCAAATTACTATAAGCTATGCTCAGAGATGGTATCCCAAAGAACCTTCTCTTGTCAGGTTCTCCTAGTCCTTTATTTTTCCAGAAAATTCCAGCCATAAATCTAACTATCACTTCTCGTAGCGCAGCGAACCTTTGGCTTAACACTGAAACCTCCTGCATAAGTCTGCTTATTTTGAAACTTGCATGATAAAGAAGAAGATATAGAATCAAATCATCTCGAAGTTCCTCATCCTCTTTGAATTCATTATCAGAATCAGATAGCAAATTCTTAATGGCATCTGGGTCAAAGATATCCAGCTTTGACTCATCAACTATATCCTTTATGCTAGCTTTCGCTTTCCTAGCTAAGAATAAATCACTTGTAGATTTTTCCAGATCTTTAACTACAGAAAGATCGCCAACTCAGAGAGATAAGTCCGTGCTCAAAGAGATTGCCAACTACTTGGGGAGGATACCTTGCCTCCGTCAGATATCCGTTGAAGACATGTCGGAGGATGCAAACAACTTATCACTGTTTTACTTAGATCACCTGACTTTCCTCACCAACTCCCCTCGCCACCACTTCTCCTCCGGCACATCGCAGTTGGTGGCAAAATCGATGGTTTTACAGACTGGGTGGCCTATACGGTGATGACATATACGGTGTCTTGTACCTGCTGAAGAACACCTTGGATAGCAAGTGCTGCAAGGATGAGGAGCTGGCAATTGTTCGTGATAATAGTCCGCCGGGAGTTGTTCGATCTGAGAAAGGGGCCATGGAAAAGCTTAAAAAGCTCACGGTGCGCTTGTGTGACAAGGAGAGGAGCCTGGACGACGTTGACAACTTGACCAGCCTTCAGGAGGTGGAACTCATTGGTAAGGAAAACATCACGGGGCTGCAGGTGGCAGAGGACCAGCTGAAAACCGAGAGCCAGATTCAAAAGGAAGCAGAGCAGTTCAAAGTGGTATCAAAATTCAAAACACGAGTGAGGAGCTGTGCATTTTGCACCTTTTGTTAGAGCACGATTGTGCGTGTCTCCTTTTATTTCTTGCAAAACACAATGTGCCATGAGCCGCTGCAGTTCATTAGAGGCAGATGAAATGAGCCGTTGGTTTCCTTCTTCCTTTAAATCTGAATGAATGGTCCATATTATTAGTGTCGTACAAGGATCATGCAGGAAAATATCTTATGCACATCATCTTCTAAGCGAGAAGAGAATAGTTCCAGTTCGAAAGTTTACAAGATAAACCGGATTGAAAACCTGGTTCTGTATGTCTTCTGCACACTGCTTCACACGATCTCCACATGTGTAGCTGACACACGGGCTACAGCTTGGACGCTCACAGCCAAGTAGCAGAGACATGGCGATCCAAGGTGCGTGCCATGCATCTCATCTCCTCAACAAGGGCAACATCAGATCACCAACATGCTCGGATGCATATAGATATAAAGATGCCCACTGCAGCACAGCAGATATATTCAACAAAGGATGGGCTCACACCTTAGCAGTAAACTTCTCGTCCATAAATTAGGTGTGCAGGTGCTTAGCATGGCAATTAAGTAGGTCTACTGAGATCACACAGAGCCAAAACAGCATAGTGGTCTCGCAAACATACAAGCATCCTTAAACCACTAAGAAGTCGAGGCTGATACTGCCCCCTAGAACATGATGTTAAGGATCCCCACAACTAAGAAACCGACGTAGCATACACGCTCAATCCTGTCCAGCTTCTTCTGAACCCTTGCATCGCACCTGCACAGGAATTCACAATCTGGTGTGTTATAAGTACTGGAGTGGATGTGTGTAAGTAAAGAAAGATCGTTAGACAGCTGCTACTTGCAAGGGTTCACAAGTTGGGAGATTAGAAGTGAGGTTGGCAGGTTAGGAGGCTGGTGATGGGCGACGGACTAGTTGGGGAGGCAACATGTTAACTACCTGGCAGTCTGACCGAGGCTGACATGCTGGCTCCACAGCCGAAAGCCAACACACACACGTAACACACTGGTCATCCACTCCACTCCCTCTCCCTCTCCTCTTCGGTTGGAACTCAATGTAGATGGCTGGTATTCTTCATTTTTTAGCGGATTTTCCAAACATGGATGGTTTTTTCTCGTTGTTTTCGATATAGCTAACCACTCATGCTGAGTGATAACATGGGTACTTACCTGCCTTTCTGAACTCAATGCATCAGAATTTATGTTTTTTTATATACTTTATAAACTTGGCACATAAACTTTAGTAAGGAAAATAAGATCATTTGCGAACTCTACGAAAATACTGTACAGGGATTTATTTTGTTATCTTTGCACAGGTCAAACATGTTTATGTTTTCCTACGGAAACTAGCAGGCCAAGCTTCCATCCATTATCTACATCTACGGTTTCTTTTGCAACTTAAAACATTTGTAATTTCTGCTAAGTTTCAAAAAGAGTTGTGTAGCCATGTTTGAACCGACAGTTCCTTATTTTTCTGAGTGTGGTCGCAAGAGAACCCCTTGCCACTTCTTGCATTCAGATTAGAGATAAGAGAGAACAGAACATTATTGCTATTGTTGAAACCCTTAATTACATTTCGGCATAAAGAAATATAATCTAAAATCCACACAATTTGTTCCTCATGTGTGTCCACTATTTGCAAGTACTTATTATTGGCTATGGTGGCACCTTTTCAACTAGAGACTTCTTTCCTTACTATGATCGATCAACCGGAATCAGCCGGTTGATGGACTGATTCACAAATTAGCCTAGCAGTACTACTTCACTAAAAAAACTTAGTAGTACCATTGGTATATAGACCATAGGAAAAGGAAACAGATAATAATGCATGCATGGGTTTGGTCAACAGCACTTCACCTTCCCAACCACACCACACCACACCGCACAGCACACTCAGCAATCGATTACTTGCTACATGTCATGGTACAGCTGAAGTGAGAGCTGATGAAACATAGGCAACAGTAATATGCTTAATGGTACGCAGGCAATGATAAATCTGAATCTTCAAGAGTTGGCTGCCAAACATATCATGAAGCGCTGGACTAGGGATGTATTGCCGCCTGAGTTTCTGCGGTACGAGAAGGAAGAGGATCCGCTGAAGTATTTCCTCGAGGCGGCACAACACACTGTACCTGCTGGCTTTGGATGCTGTTCGGCAAGCAGAGACCTGGATTTGTATGTTGTGGCGGTGGAGAAGCTGAGAGACCTGAAGGTGATGTTGGAGCCTATATGGCTATATCTGCTGTACATGGCTTTGGGTTTGGCTTGACGTTAGACAGTTAGCAATTTAGGTGAGTCTGGCTGAAGGGACTTGGGCTCAAGTGATACTACTATACACATACACGGCATTCCATAGTCCAATCGATTGACCGATCGCATCGCAGGCATATATAGACTACCTTAGGTAAATTCATAGACGTAAATTGCTTAATTAACAGTGCGGGCGATGGCATTTAATACCTCTCAAGTTCAGAAAGAGCATCCATTTGCTTGCGGAAAGCCCTCATGTGCTCCTCGCACTCTGACTTCAGGCGTTTGATCTCCTCCTGGTCTTTGGCCCACATTTCCTCGGTGTAATCTGTCTCTCCCCCCTAAAACTCAAGGCAGTGGCATGTACCCATCACAAATACTAGATCGAGTGATAAAGAGATAATACCCGGTAAGAAATTTACTAGAAGAGAATAAAACATGCACATAGAGTTCTACAGCCACACACATTTCCAAATCAGTTCCGTTGACCTCATTCCCGGTTGGCTTTGCACTGAGGAACAAAAGTGCACCAAAAGAATTACACATGAACATACTGAAGAATCTCCAGAAAATTCCATATACATGAAAATAAGAAGGATACCTGAAGGTTCTTGCAAAACCACCCCATCTGGAGCACACATTCGCAACACATGTTGGCTGGACGTTGGCAGCCAGCTGAAATGTGAACAATCAACAGTTAGAAAGCCGCACGGGGCAATGTAATAACATGGACTATCGCTTCATTGACGACATTAAGCCCCACAAAGGATGATATGCATCTGATTGCTTCAAATGGTGGAAGGGAAATCTAGACTTTGTATTTGGATACGGTCAAACCTTTTAGGAGATGACATTTTCCAGATTCATGATACAATAGAGCAAATGATTTGAAATCCTCTAATTATCTGACTGGTTTTTATCTACCAAGAAGGTGTGCATGTAATCAGCAAGGCCAGCTTTTGCCCTCACCAGCAAAGACTGATGGGATTAATAAGTTAAGAGGATGATTACTGAAAAAAATCCCCATCCACCAAAGGAAATGCAGCACCACCGTCACAATCCTAGAAACCCAACTGCAATCTATCGGCAACAGGCCACCATTGCAGCACCGACACCCCAAACACAATGACAAACAAATTAAATAGAGGGGGAATAAATTTACTATGCTGGCGGAAAGAAGCACAATGGAAGAAAGAGAGTGAGGGCAAAAGACCACCGCACGGAACCGAGGCGGGAGTGGAGGTCCTCCAATGGCAGCGACTCCAACAGCCCGCCGCCACTGGCTGCATCACACAAAATCACCCGCGCACCAAGATGATCGCTCAACAAAAAGAAATGTGGCAGTACGGCCAGTACACCGGGGAGGAGGGGAGGAGGGGAGAAGAGGGGGCGGAGCTTACGGTCCCGAGGGGCGACGCGAGCTGTCGGCCGCGCGCGGCGCGGAGGAGCAGCGAGGCCGCCATGGCCGGCGACGCGGAGGGAGGCGAGGGGCGTCTAGGGTTTTGGGGATCCGCGGCGGCGGCGGGCGCAACTCACTCTCGCTCTCCTCTCGCTGTGGAAGTGGAGGTGTGGACGGAGGCCGGAGTAATGCTCTGGAACTGGAACTGGAACGGCGAGCGCTACAACGGACCGGGCCGGGCCGTGTGGGCTCGCTCTTCTTGTTCCATAATACAAGACGTTTTTGCATGAGCGTCATATTTTTTTTTTCTTGAGAAACTAGCACCATATTGTTGTGTGGTTAGAGCATCTATAGCCGGACATTATAAATCCGGCCCCTCAAACGTTTGCAGGCGCGTCCGCGGACGCTGACCGGTCATACCTTAAATAATTCATTTTACAACCCAACATCCCATATTAGGTTCCTCAATTCCATACAAAATCATGCAACATACGTACTACTACTACGTAAAACATATCTACTCCTCGTTGGAGATGTCGACGATCTCCGTGCCCTTCGACGGATAAATGGCCGCCTGACGTCGGTCCGCCCCCTCCGGCTGCTCCGTTGCGGCCTCCTCCGTCTCGATATCATCGAAGAGAGCATTAGCCTCCGACTGCCTCTGCCGGATGAGCCGGCGGTTGGCCTCATCCCCAATGGAATCCAGGATGGCCTATTTCTACGCCATATCTCTGATTGGGCGACGGCGAACTGCGCCTTCGCCTCCGTCATGCTCAAGCCAGGAGCCTCCTCCTCCATGGCCTCCGGCTGCTCCTCCTCCTCCTCCTCCGTCTCCAACGAGTCCGGAGGGAGACCCGCAGAGATGCGGGCGACGCGACGAACCTAGATCTCCGCCTCGAATTGCAAGCGGCGCTCCGACCTGAGCTGCGCGAAGGTGGTAATGAGCCGGCGGACCATTCTGATGGAGAGGGGAGTGCGAGAGGAGGCGGATGTGCTCGGGTGGCAGCGGAGAGAGGGAAGAGGTGAATGTGCTGGGGCTGGGGGTGCCGGCCGGCTTAAATAGCCGGTCATGTCCTCAGACGGGGAACGGAGCGACGCCACTCGGCGTTCACACCGCACTGATGGTCAAGGCGGCCGTCGGGCCGTCAGGTTTTTGGGCAAGTCCAGACGCACCCCATATCTGCCCCATATTTGGGCTGGATATGAGGATGCCGGTTGGCCCAGGCGTTTGAGGCCGGTTTGACAGACCCGTATTGTTCGGGAACGTCGCATGAGAAACAAAAAAATTCCTACGCACACGCAAGATGTATCCATGGTGATGAGCATCTACGAGAGGGAGAATGGATCTACATACCCTTGTAGATCGTTAAGCAGGAAGCGTTAAGAAACGTGGTTGGTGTAGTCGAACGTCTTCGCGATCCAAATCGCCGCGCGTCCCGCGATCTCATCACGATCCGTCCCATGATCCAATCACGATCCGTCCCGCGAACTCATCACGATCCGTCCCACGATCTCATCACGATCCGTCTCGCGATCTTGATCACGGTCCTTCCGATCTAGCGTCGAACAGACGGCACCTCCGCGTTCAGCACACGTACAGCTCGATGGCGATCTCCGTCTTCTTGATCCAGCAAGAGGGAGCGGAGAGGTAGAAGAGTTCTCCGGCAGCATGACGGCGCTCCGGCGATGGTGGTGGAGCTATTCCGGCAGGGCTTCGCCTAAGCACTGCAGAAAACCGATCTAGAGGAGAAACTATGCACTAGAGGAACGGGTAGCACATGGCTGAAAATCATGTGTCAAAAACCCTAAAACCTCTAGTATATATAAGAGGAAGAGAGGAGGAGGCTAGGATGTCAAAGAGACAACCCCTGGGTCAGCCAAACCAAGTGGGAGAGGTGGATTCCACCTCCAATCCTAGTAGGACTAGGATTCCTCCCTATTTTTGCCTTTTTGCCTTTTTTCCACCTTTTCTCTTTGGGCTTTCTTTCCCTAGCCGCATGGGCCTTATGTGAGACTTCCACCAGCCCACTAAGGGCTGGTATTCACTCTCCCACAGCCCATGTAGCCGAAATACCCCTCCTGATGGTCTCCCGGTACACTACCGGCACTCCCGGTACACTACCGATGAGCCCGAAACTTTTTCGGCGACCAAAATAGGACTTCCTATATATCAATATTTACCTCCGGACCGATCAGGAGCTCTTTGTGACGTCCGGGATCTCATCTGGGACTCCGAACAACCTTCGGTCACCACCATACATAACTCTATACTACCGGAACGTCACCGAACCTTAAGTGTGCAGACCTTGCGGGTTTGAGAACTATGTAGACATGACCGAGACACCTTTACGGTCAATAACCAATAGCGGGACCTGGATGTCCATATTGGTTCCTACATATTCTACGAAGATCTTTATCGGTCGAACCTCTATGTCAAGGATTCAGTTAATCCCGTATGATGTTCCCTTTGTTCTTCGGTATGTTACTTGCCCGAGATTCGATCATCGGTATCTCCATACCTAGTTCAACCTCGTTACTGGCAAGTCTCTTTACTCGTTTAGTAATACAAGATCCCGTGACTAACACTTAGTCACATTGCTTGCAAGGCTTATTGTGATGTTGTATTACCGAGTGGGCCCTGAGATACCTCTCCGTCACACGGAGTAACAAATCCCAGTCTTGATCCATGCCAACTCAACAGACACCCTCGGAGATACCTGTAGAGCACCTTTATAGTCACCCAGTTACACTGTGACGTTTGATACACATAAGGCACTCCTTCGATGTCCGTGAGTTGCATGATCTCATGGTCATAGGAACACATACTTGACATGCAGAAAACAGTAGCAACAAACTGACACGATCATATGCTACGTTTGTAGTTTGGGTCTTGTCCATCACATCATTCTCCTAATGATGTGATCCCGTTATCAAATGACATCTCATGTCCATGGCTAGGAAACCTTAACCATCTTTTGATCAACGAGCTAGTCTATTAGAGGCATACTAGGGACATGGTTTTGTCTATGTATCCACACATGCATCTAAGTTTCCGATTAATACAATTATAGCACGGATAATAAACGATTATCATGAACAAGAAAATATGATAATAACCAATTTATTATTGCCTCTAGGGCATATTTCCAACAGTCTCCCACTTGCACTAGAGTCAATAATCTAGTTCACATCACCATGTGATTCGCATTGTTATGAATCTAATACCCAATGAGTTGTGGGGCTCGATCATGCTTTGCATGTGAGAGAGGTCTTATAGTCAACGGGTCTGCGACATTCAGATCCGTGTGTACTTTGCAAATCTCTATGTCAAATTGTAAACACTGCTACCACACTCCACTTGGTACTATTCCAAATGGCTGCTCCACTATATGTATCCAGATTGCTACTACGAGTCATCCGGATTAGTGTTAAAGCTTGCATCGACGTAACTCTTTACGACAAACCCTTTATCACCTCCATAATCGAGAAACAATTTCTTAGTCTTTTAGTCACTAAGGATAATATTGACCGCTGTCCAGTGGTCCACTCCTGGATCACTCTTGTACCCCTTGACGGACTCATGGCAAGGCACACACAAGTGTGGTACACAGCATAACATACTATACAGAGCCTATGGCTAAGGCATAGGGGACGACGTTCGTCCTTTCTCTTTCTTCTGCCGTGGTGAGCTTTGAGTCTTACTCAAATTCACACCTTACAAATCAGGCGAGAACTCTTTCTCTGACTGATCCATTTTGAACTCTTTCAAAATCTTGTCAAGGTATGTACTCATTGAAAGTCTCGTCAAGCATCTTGATCCATCTCTATAGATCTTGATACTCAACAATTAGGTAGCTTTATCCAGGTCTTCCTTCGAAAAACTCTTTTCAAACAACCCTTCATGCTTTCTAGAAATTCTATACCATTTCCGATCAACAATATGTCATCCACATATACTTATCAGAAATTCTATAGTGCTCCCACTCACTTTATTGTAAATACAAGTTTTTCATAAACTTTGTATAAACTACAAAACCTTGATCACATCATCAAAGTGTATATTCCAACTCCGAGATGCTTGCTTCAGTCCATAGAAGGATCACTGAAGCTTGCACACCTTTTAGCATCCTTAGGACTGACAAAACCTTCTGGTTATATCACATACAACCTTTCCTCAAGTAAACCGTTAAGGAAACGATGTTTTTGACATCCATCTGCCAGATTTCATAATTGAAAAATGCAGCAACTGCTAACATAATTCCAACAGACTTTAGCATCGCTATGAGTGAGAAAGTCTCATCGCAGTCAACTCTTTGAACTTGTCACAAACATCTTTGCAACAAGTCGAGCTTTACAAATGGTGACATTTACCATCAGCGTATGTCTTCATTTTAAAAATCCATTTGTACTCAACAACCTGCTGTCCAACGAGCAAGTCTACCAAAGTCTATACTTGGTTTTTATACATGGATCCTTTCTCGGATTTCATGGCCTCTAACCATTTGTCGGAATCCGGGCCCATCATCGCTTCTCCATAGCTCGTAGGTTCATCGTTGTCTAACAACATGACCTCTAAGACAAGGTTGTCGTACCACTCAGGAGCAGTGCACGTCCTTGTCGACCTACGAGGTTTGATAGTAACTTGATCCGAAGCTTCATGATCATCATCGTTAACTTTCTCTTCAACTGATGTGGGTACCACAGAAACATCTTTCTGCGTTGTGCTACTCTCTGGTTGAAACAAAGGTTCAACAACCTCATCAAGTTCTATCTTCCTCCCACTCAATTCTTTCGAGAGAAACTTTTTCTCGAGAAAGGACCCATTTGCAGCAACAAATACTTTATGCTTGGATCTGAGATAGAAGGTTCACCCAAGTGTTCTTAGGGTATTCTATGAAGATGCATTTGTCCGCTTTGGGTTCGAGCTCATTAGGTGAAAACAATTTTCCCACACAAGCGTCGCAACCTCAAACATTAAGAAATGACATCTTAGGTTTCTATCAAACCATAATTCACACAGTGTCATCTCAACGGATTTAGATGGTGCCCTATTTAAAGTGAATGTAGTTGTCTCTAATGCATAGCCCCAAAACTATAGTAGCAAAACTATAGTAGCCCGTACCATATCCAATAGAGCACGACTATGACGTTCGGACACACCATCATACTATGGTGTTCCAGGTGGCGTGAGTTGTGAAATGAATTTCACATTGTCTAAAATTGTATGCCAAACTCGTAACTCACATATTTACCTCCACGATCATATCGCAGTCATTTTTATCTTCTTGTCACGATGATCTTAAACTTCACTCTGAATTGGCTTGAACCTTTCAAACGATTCAGACTTGTGTTTCATTAAGTATACATACACTATATCTACTCAAATCATCAGTGAAGGTAAGAAAATAACGATATCCACCGCACGCTACAAGACTCATTGGATTGCATACATCACTTATGTATCATTTCAAATAAATCACTTGCCCGCTCCATTAAACCGGAAAATGGGGTCCTTAGTCAACTTGTCCAAGAGGCATGGTTTGCATGTCTCAACCGATTCGAAATCGAATGAGTCCAAAGATCCATCAGTATGGAGTTTCTTCATGCGCTTTATACCAATATGACATTTAGCGGCAGTGCCACAAGTATGTGGTACTATCATTATTAACTTTGTATCTTTTGGCATCAATGTTATGAATATGTGTATTACTACGATCAAGATTTCAACAAACCATTCACTGGGTGCATGACCATTGAAGGTATTATTCATGTAAACAGAATAACCATTATTTTCTAACTTAAATGAATAACCGTATCGCAATAAACACGATCTAATCACGTTCATGCTCAACGCAAAACACCAAATAACATTTATTTAGGTTCGTCACTAATTCCGAAGGTAGAAAGAGCGTGCGATGTTGATCACATCAAGCTTGGAAACATTTCCAACACACATCGTCACCTCACACTTAGCTAGTCTCCTTTTGTTCTGTAGCTTTTACTTCGAGTTACTAACATTTAGCAACCGAACCGGTATCCAATACCCAGGTGCTACTAGGAGTACTAGAAAGGTACACATCAATAACACGTATATCAAATATACTTCTGTCGATGTTGCCAGCCTTCTTATCTACCAAGTATCCAGGGTTGTTCCGCTTCAGCGGCCGCTCTCCTCATAATCGAAGCACTTAGTCTTGGGTTTGGGTTCAACTTTGGGTTGCTTCACTGGAGCAGCAACTGACTTGCCATCCATGAAGTTTCCCTCCTTGTCCTTGCCTTCTCAAAACTAGTGGTTTTACTAACCATCAACACTTTGTCGTTCCTTTTTGATTTCTACCTTCGCGGTGTCAAACATCGCGAACGGCTCAGGGATTATATCCTTGGCATTTTATAGTTCATCACCAAGTTCAGTGACTTGGAGAACTATATCAATCACTATCTTATCTGGAAGATCAACTCCCACTCGATTCAAGCGATTGTAGCACCCAGACAATCTGAGCACATGCTCAACGATTGAGCTATTCTCTTTCATCTTGGAGGCAAAGAATCTTGTTGGAGATCTCATATCTCGCAACACGGGCACGAGCCTGAGATCCTAATTTCAGCTCTTAGAAACATCTCATATGTTCCATGACGTTCAAAACGTTTCAGAGCCTCAATTATAAGCCATAATGCATGACGCACTAAACTATCAAGTAGTTATCAGAACGTGCCTGTGAGATGTTCATAACATCTACGGACGACGCTAAAGGGGTTGGCGCACCGAGCGGTGCATTAAGGACATAAGCCTTATGTGCAGCAATGAGGACAATCCTCAGATCACGTACCCAGTACGCAATATTGCTACCATCATCTTCAACTCTATTTCTCTAGGAACATATAAAAATTCAAGGGAGCTACAGCGCGAGCTAGTAATTTACAACATAATTTGCAAAGACACTACTGACTAAGTTCATGATAATGAGTTCAATTAATCATATTACTTAAGAACTCCCACTCAAATTGACATCCCTCCGGTCATTCGAGTGATACATGATCCAAATTTACCAACCCAAGTCCGATCATCACGTGAGTTGAGGTGGTTTCAATGGTGAACATCATCATGTTGATCATATCTACTATATGACTCATGTTCGAACTTTCGGTCTCCTGTGTTCCGAGGCCATGTCTGTACATGCTAGGCTCTTCAAGTTTAACCCGAGTGTTTTGCATGTGCAACACTGGCTTGCACCCGTTGTATGTGAACATAGAGTCTATCACACCCGATCATCACGTGGTGTCTCAACACGACGAACTTTCGCAACGGTGCACACTCGAGGAGAACATAATTTATCTTGAAATTAAGTGAGGGATCATCTTATAATGCTACCATCGTCCTAAGCAAAACAAGGTGCATAAAAGGATTAACATCACATGCAAATCATAAGTGACATGATATGGCCATGAACTTGTGCTTTTGATCTCCATCTACAAAGCACCGGCATGATCTCCATCGTCACCAGCATGACACCATGATCTCCATCATCTTTGATCTCCATCAATGTGTCGCCATCGGGGTTGTCGCGCCCAGTATGCTTCTACTACTATTGCTACCGTTTAGCGATAAAGTAAAGCATTACATAGCACTTAATGATTGACACACAGGTCATACAATAATTAAAGACAACCCTATGGCTCCTGCCGGTTGCCGTACTCATCGACATGCAAGTCGTGATAATCTATACATCACATGATCATCTCATACATCACATATATCACATCATGTAATTGGCCATATCACATCACAACATACCCTGCAAAAACAAGTTAGACGTCCTCTAATTGTTGTTGCATGTTTTACGTGGCTGCTACGAGTATCTAGCAAGAACAATTCTCATCTATGCAAAAACCACAACGGTGATACAGTAGTTGCTTTTCAACCTTCTCAAGGATCCGATCCAACTAAAGTGAAAGAAACTGTCACCCGCAAGCCATCTATGCAACAAGTTGCGGTTGAGGGAACCAGTCTCTCGTAAGCGTACAAGTAATGTTGGTCCGAGCCGCTTCATCTCACAATACCATTGAACCAAAATCCGACCAAGGGAGGAAGCAATCTAAGCATCAACGCCCACAAACCTTTTGTGTTCTACTCGAGATCTCATCTACACATAGACCTAGCTCATGATGCCACTGTTGGGGAACGTCGCTTGGGAAACAAAAAAATTCCTACGCATATGCAGGATCTATCCATGGTGATGAGCATCTACGAGAGGGAGAGTGAATCTACATACCCTTGTAGATCGCTAAGCGGGAAGCGTTAAGAAACGCAGTTGGTGTAGTCGAACGTCTTCGCGATCCAAATCGCCGCGCGTCCCTCGATCTCATCACGATCTGCCCCGCGATCGAACCACGATCCGTCCCGTGAACTCATCACGATCCGTCCCGCGATCTCATCACGACCCATCTCGCGATCTTGATTACGGTCCTTCCGATCTAGCGCTGAACAGACGGCACCTCCGCGTTTAGCACACGTACAGCTCGATGACGATCTTCGCCTTCTTGATCCAGCAAGAGGGAGCAGAGAGGTAGTTGAGTTCTCCGGCAGCGTGACGGCGCTCCGGCGATGGTGGTGGAGCTATTCCGGCAGGGCTTCGCCTAAGCACTGCAGAAAACTGATCTAGAGGAGAAACTATGCACTAGAGGAACGGGTAGCACGTGGCTGAAAATCATGTGTCAAAAACCCTAAAACCTCTAGTATATATAAGAGGAAGAGAGGAGGAGGCTTGGCTGTCAAAGAGACAGCCCTTGGGTCGGCCAAACCAAGTGGGAGAGGTGGATTCCACCTCCAATCCTAGTAGGACTAGGATTCCTCCCTATATTTAATACTAGGGAATAGGCTATAGCTAATACAGACATTAGCGGCGCACTCTACATCTGGTGCGCCACTGCTATATAGCAATGGCGCACCTATATATGGTGCGCCATTAGTGTCCATATTACTAATGGCACACGAGGTGTGTGGTGCGCCATTACTAGTCGTGTCCTGGCCCCAGACCCCTCCCCAGACTTAGCAGTGGCGCACCACACCCACGGTGCGCCACTACTAACAAAAAAAATTCAATTTTTTTAAACCTAGTAATGGCGCACCACACACCAGGTGCGTCATTAGTAATCCTGGTTACCAATGGCGCATTCTTAGGTGGTGCGCCATTGCTAACACTCCCCAATCTCAACATCAACACTGGCCGCATCTGTCTTCTCTCTCCTGCACCCGACACCAATCCATCCTCCACGCCACCCCTCTCCTCGCCGTTCAGCCCTCTGCCGCCGCGCCGCCCCTCGTCGCCGGCAACCCCCCGCGGCCCCCCTTCGGCCACCCCTCCCTCACACGCACCTGCCCCCTTCCCCTGCCCCCTGCCCCCTTCCCCGCCCTTCCCCTGCCCCCTCTCCTCGACCGTTTCCTTGCCTCGCCCTTCCCCTGCCCTTTGCGTCGGCTCCACCATCCCCTTCACAGCCGCCCCCCGTCCCCATGCCGTCCACCACCGTCGACCCCCTCCTCCGGACACGCGGCCACCCTCCCTCCGCAGTCAGGGGGTCCCGGCTTCGCCCTCACCCTCGCCCTGATTCCCCGCCGGCCGGCCCCGGCAACCGGACAAGAAACGCCGCCAGCAGAGGGTTCATTGCCGTCTCTCGGTCCCAGATTCGCGTGATCCGCGCGAATCCGGGCCTCCATCGCCTCCCCCTCGCCCGTCACCCGCGATCCTCCCACCACCTACGATAATGAATTCCCCTATAGCCCGCTTGGACAGATTCATTTGCAGCATTCTGTATTTGTGAGCAATCGGGTGCCGGGTGGACGTGGTGTCTGCTAACGCAATCCTTTGTTTGTTCATTTGTTTGTTTGATCTTGGTTGACCCCATTCCCATTCGTAGGGTGATTGAATGGGGTGTAGTATTTGCACTTAAGAGCTACATGTGGATATGCAATGATGTTTAGATTCGCACATTTGTCCTTTTACACTATAAAGAGTTAATTAGGATACTCTCATGTTAGTTGTGAACCTCTAATATAAGTGGATTTCTTTTTAAAAAAAATACATGGTGTGAGCTTTAGTTCTTGAGAGAAAGGTCTCAGCTAGCTATACTGGCTTTACTAATTAACATCATGGAGTTCTAAGATTAGGTAATTAGCTCCACTTGCTGGATGTAACGAGAAAATAACTGAACTTTTTTCTGTAAGAAATTGGAGCTAGTGTGAACTTTTCAGCCGGATTTCATGTTAATTTTATGTGCTTTTCCATGATATGGAGCTAGTATTGTAGGGTTTTTTTGTTAGCGAAAAATGTGGGCTTTGGAATGACTATTGCCTTGCTGGCTTAATCATTTGTTTGCTGGTGTTGGTTGGTTTGATTGGAAGAATAAGAATGGGTTGTAATTATAAAAATCATTCATATAAAATCATTTTGAGTTGACTATAAGTCTGTCGAGGCTCCATACATGACAGCCAAAAAATCAGTGAGGGAGAGTCTCCACCATATATGAGAGAAGAAGAATGCCGACTGTTGTCGTGGGGGTCGCTTCTCCTTCTTCTCCTTATGCTAGACCTTTGTTATGCACTAGGGGGAGAAGGAGTCGCGACCATCATCGACGGTTGAAAAATCAGTGAGGGAGTGTCCACCATATATGAGAGAGGAAGGAGAATCCCGACAGACCGATAGTTAACTCGTGATGAATAATAATGATCTAATTTAGTTTTTGTAGTACATATATTTAAGTTTAGAAGTTTATTAAATTTGTTTTCATAATTAAGCATTTGTATGTTTATCCTTTTTTAAATTAGTAGATTAATATGTTTATGTTAGATTAGTATGTGTATGTTGATTTTGGGTTTTATGAAAAATTAGTATACGATGCCCGGCCCGCACCCTCGTTGCCGAGTAGCCCGCGAGAGCCTGCTTGATAGGTGCCATGTCCGGGACTGGGCTTCACCGGGCTGACACTGGGAGGTACTACCTTTCCGGGCTTGGAGGTTGGTGAGGAATGCAGGTATCATCGTCGACCCGGACCTTCTGTGGTGGCGGTCACGCGGGCCACTTTCGGTGCGGAGGGAGCCGGCACCCGCGGAGGTGGTACGTCGACGTGTCAGGGAGGAGGACGAGCACGTCCGCCGCTACATGGCGGCGTTGGACGCCTGGTTTGACAATATCTGGCTGATCCTTCAGGGATCTCACTTGAGTTATGATCCCGTGATGGTTCCTTATCTTTGGGTGTCCACCACCCGTGACCCAGGAACCGTTAGCGACTTAGATTATTCGATAGTATTCGATCTGAATTAGTGATCTTATATGATAATATTCGAGATGTGTTAGTTAATATTTGATGATGCATTAACTGGATTATTCGGGATGATGTATTAGTGATATTATATTCGAGGTCATTATAAATGTATTTGTGATTTGCAAGTCATTCTGGCAAAACAACCTCTAATTTTTTCTATGTCATTGCTCGATATATGGAATGGGTTGACTTTAGGTCTGTTTCGGCTCCTTGAGTGTCTTTCACTGAGGGAGAGTGTCCACCATATATAAATATGAGAGAGGAAGAATCCCGACTGTTGTCGTGGGGGTCGCTTCTCCTTCGTTCCCGTGAGATAGACATTTTGGTGTAATGCACTCGGGGCCGAATGGAGAAGCTACCATCATCGACTGTCACAATATCAGAAGAGTGCCCACCATATACGTGAGATGAGAGTTTAGAAAGGAAAGACTCGACACACCTAAAGTCAACCTGTTGCATATTGAGTAATTTGATAGTGATCTGTGTGTTGATCAGTTTTCTATTAGTTTCCTTCGATCGGTTTTAAATGTTTCAACTATGAACATAGGAAATGTCTGACAATGAAAGTGAATTCGATATGTGCGAATTATGCGAAGACGAGCACGGCCTCTATGACAAGACTTTCCTAGTTGATGGTAGGCGCTTCAGCATCATGCTGGATGAGAACTTCGAAGTGGATACGGTAAGTCACAATGACAAGTCTTTTTTCGTGATTAAGCATGCATGACTTCTGCCTCTTTTGCTTCAAATTATAATTAATTTTAATTTTTTACTGTTCTACTAGCGTATCCCCTGCCATGCAAAAATTGTTGTCTTGGATAAGATTGGTTTCGATACTAAAAAAGAAATGGAGGTAAAGATAGTTCACTTGAGGACCGAGCATGGTTTTACTTTTGCGGTGAAATTGTACCATGCAGACGCCTATTGCTATTTTGAATGCAAAAGTTGGCAAGCATTATGCAAGGCTTATGCATTTGAGCCTAATATGCTTATCACCTTTGATATTCGTCCGGAAGATGAAATAGAAGGTAATATCGACATCTGGGTCGATGTGCAGACGCCTCCAATTCTACCATTATGTGAGTTTCTCAACCATATTTATTAAGTAATTTATATTGTTTATTTTAAAATAGTTGACAACTTATTTGCATTTACAACTTATTTTCATTCTTCAAAAAATGTACGGAAGATGGTAGACAGAACCTACTACTACAATGATGAAGCAGAATTAACTTATATGGAGAAAGATCATCTTACCGCATTTCTTAGTCATCTTGAGAATTACAATAGCTATCATCAAACTCCTGCACATTATGGTCAATACGTGTCACTAGTGCACGCGGTGAACTACGGTAACATCCATGGAGATTGCATGGTAAGATTTTTATTCTACTATTACGACATCCGTGCATCTTTTGCATAAATTCTTTTAAAACTAAACTACATTGCTAAGTACAAAGTTATTACTATGTTTTTCAACAGAAAATTCCGGAGGATTATGTGCCTCATCTGATGTTTTCGAGAGGCCACGTTGTTGTTACGAGCTTAGGGCCACCACGGCCACGTTAACCTACGCATCACTCCTGTCCATACCGGATTTCTAAAACCAATGGAGTCATGACAATAAAAGATGGGAAAAAATGTATGTTCAATCGTAGAGAGCTACTTGGAAGCAACATTGTGTGTAGGCCAAGACTGGGAGACAAGATGATCTCCGTTCTCCATAATGGAGAGTCAGGGCCTATTTTGTTCTATGATATTATACCTAAGAGAGGGTAGAGTAGGTCCTACAAGAGAGGACTAGGTCCTACGAGAGAGGACTAGGTCCTAGCTACAATGTGTTATTATGTGCTAAAATGGGTTAGAGTTGACGATGATGAGGAGGAAGAGTTGTAATTATGACTAGTGACCAACTTGTTATATGATGTCTTATATGACAATGATGTATTATTTGTTGTAACGTATTCTGTGATGTTTATATTCTGTTCTGTAACGTATTTTGTAACCTGTGCAAATACCAGAAAAGCAAAAAATAATAATTCCTAATATTCATAGTAGTGGCGCACCATATTTTGTATTAGTGGCGCACCAGGGCCAAATACCAGTGACGCATGTTGTGGCATAGTAATGACGCACCTAGGGGCATAGGTGAAGGCAAATATGGCCCTATGAGGCATTGTAATGGCGCACTGTTGTACATAGCAATGGCGTGATTTGTGGTGCGCCACTATTATTTGGAATACTAATGGTGCACCAGAGGTGCGTCATTACTATGTGTTACTAGTGGCGTGATAATAGTGGCGCATGTATAGTGCGCCATTAATAGCACAAACAGGTGCGCCACTAACAACCTATTCCCTAGTAGTGTTTTGCCTTTTTGCCTTTTTTCCACCTTTTCTCTTTGGGCTTTTTTTCCCTAGCCACATGGGCCTTGTGTGGGACTTTCACCAGCCCACTAAGGGCTGGTATTCACTCTCCCACAACCCATGTAGCCTCTTGGGTCAAAATACCCCTCCCGATGGTCTCTCGGTACACTACCAGCACTCCCGATACACTACCGATGAGCCCGAAACTTTTCCAGCGACCAAAATAGGACTTCATATATATTAATCTTTACCTCCGGACTATTCTGGAGCTCCTCGTGACGTCCGGGATCTCATCCGAGACTCCGAGACCCCTTAGGTCACCACCATACATAACTCTATACTACCGAAACGTCATCGAACCTTAAGTGTGCAGACCCTGCGGGTTCGAGAACTATGTAGACATGACCGAGACACCTCTACGGTCAATAACCAATAGCGGGACCTGGATGTCCATATTGGTTCCTACATACTCTACGAAGATCTTTATCGGTCGAACCTCTATGTCAAGGATTCAGTTAATCCCGTATGATGTTCCCTTTGTTCTTCGGTATGTTACTTGCCCGAGATTCAATCGTCGGTATCTCCATACCTAGTTCAACCTCGTTACTGGCAAGTCTCTTTACTCGTTTAGTAATACAAGATCCCGTGACTAACACTTAGTCACATTGCTTGCAAGGCTTATTGTGATGTTGTATTACCGAGTGGGCCCTGAGATACCTCTCCGTCACACGGAGTAACAAATCTCAGTCTTGATCCATGCCAACTCAACAGACACCCTCGGAGATACCTGTAGAGCACCTTTATAGTCACCTAGTTACGTTGTGACGTTTGATACACACAAGGCACTCCTTCGATGTCCGTGAGTTGCATGATCTTATGGTCATAGGAACACATACTTGACATGCAGAAAACAGTAGCAATAAACTGACACGATCATATGCTACGTTTGTAGTTTGGGTCTTGTCCATCACATCATTCTTCTAATGATGTGATCCCGTTATCAAATGACATCTCATGTCAATGGCTAGAAAACCTTAACCATCTTTTGATCAACGAGCTAGTCTATTAGAGGCATACTAGGGACATGGTTTTGTCTATGTATCCACACGTGCATCTAAATTTTCGATTAATACAATTATAGCATGGATAATAAACGATTATCATGAACAAGGAAATATGATAATAACCAATTTATTATTGCCTCTAAGGCATATTTTCAACACGCATGTGTCGCCTTTTTCTAATCAGACGACCTGCCCAGGCGTTTGAGGCCGGTTTGACAGGCCCGTATGGGTCGCCTTTTTCTGATTGGGCGACCTGGCCGGGCGTTTGAGGAAGGTATACGGGTCCGCTGTAGATGTTCTTGGATGTGGGCGGCGGTCCGATATGCGTAGGTCTGATCATACATGAACTCAGTGGGCCTACCTCTCAAAAAAAGACTCAGTTGGCCATTATACAAGGTGCACATGTTGGTACTGGTGTACCCCCTTTGCATGTATTTGTCCATGTAATCCATTATGGAAGAAGAGAAATCAATAGTATAAAAATATTGATAAACTAAGAATAAAGGATTCAAAGAAGGAAAACGGATTTGTTTTTTGTGTGTGTACAAATTGTATAGTTAGAACATAGTATATCATGAAAATACAATTATATTAGAAACAATTATAAGTAAGCAGTTGTTCATGAGAATTATTGTGCTCCAAGGGCATTAAATTTGTGAACAGTTTAGAAATCCACGGACATTTTATAAATTTTGTGAACACTTTCAAAGAAATTCACGAACTCCTAATTGTCATCGAGCGGAGATGCAAATAACCCCATAGTCTGCTGCACCGACATCGAGGTCAATGAAGGCGCGGGGGGGGGGAGCTCCGGTTCCTCTTCCTCGTCCTCTTGGTCTGCAAAGATCTGCTCCCTCTTCAAGTCGACGGTCCACCGTCACCTTTCGCTCGATTGGATCGAGTCGAGGATGGCCGCTTGCTCTGCCTCGAAGTATGCCGCTACCTCCGCTAAATCCGAAGAATCCTAACACTACGGAACGAAATAAGGTTGGTTTCAATGCATCGGTGTTAAGGATGTCACATAGGTAAATATAGATGATGTGGCAAAGCAATTAAAAAGAAAAGAGAGCATTATGATGACCCAGAAAGAACCGATTCTAAACACGTGAACCTATGTAAAATGACTAGCGACCAATACATGAAGAAGTTTAACTATTAAACAATTTCATGGGAAAGCTTCGCAATAAAAGTTAAACATCTATGCATTGAAGAGACTAATTGCTAAGGTTTTTAATACACTTAGCATTCCCTCTAAGCATCACTCAATTGGAACCAGCCTAAGAGGAAGAAAATGGCGTGAAATTTGGGCTCATCAAACTACTAGAGAGTTGGTTGTCGAGCGGGTTTAGTGTCGGGTCGCCGACATTGCTCGTTGGCCATGGTTTCCATCCATCGGGACTATTGTGTGGCGGTCTCATCTTTATCTTTATTTGTCTAGATGTGTACTGGTCTGCGTGGCTGCGTGATGGCCTCCATATCTCTGCTGATAGTCTGCAGGTAGCCGTGCTGAGCAGCCATAGTGTGTCCTCGGTGGCGATGTGTGGTGTCATTGTCGGTGGAGAGAACACCAAGGGCCACCCCCAGGGGTCATGAAACCCACGGTCTTGGAGTCCTAGGCTTTAGCCAATTGATGTTTATAGCATCTTCAGCCGTCCCTCAAGAGCACCCCAAAAGCCTTTTTTTTACGCCGACGATAGAAAATCGGCCCAGTCGCGTTTTCAAGAGCCCAGTTTTCGTCGGTTAGAGCCTAATTTAGCGCTGGCGTACCCAGGCCGAACCCGACGCGCTGGGGCGTCAGGTGAAACGTTTCGTGCCAAATCTCGGGTAGGCCAGCGGAGTCAGCGACCCCGAGCGCTCGTCGTCGTCTTCGTCGCCTCGGTTCCCGCGGGAATCGAATCAATGCCAAGGCTGCCCGGCGGCCAGCCTTTCATTGATGAGCCGGCCGCTCAAGGGGCGGCGCAGCCAGTACGGCGCGTTCACGGGGCGGCGCCGCGCGTCCACGGTGCGGCGCCGCGCGTCCACATCCTCCCACGCGTTCACACTGGGCCACCCGCTCGCCGCTATAAAAGGCGACCTCGCCGGTGCCTTTCGCCACACCTTGCCTGCGATCTCCTCTCCTTTCCGCCTCGCTCGCCTGCGATCTCTCTTCTTCCCGCCAACACCTCGCCGCGATCTCTCCTCTCCCCCCCCCCACATCAATGGCCGAGCGCTTCCCCGGCGTCGGTGCCGCCCTCAACGGCTTCGGCCGCCGTTCTCTCCACGAGGATGAGGCCCGCCTCCTTTTCGAGGCGGAGTACTCGGCCCCGCCGGACATGCGGGCGCCCAGCAGCTGGCGGCTGAGCGTGGGCGGCGTCCTTGTGCCGCCGGTGCCCACCGGAAGCGAGCGGCACGCGGAGATCGCCCGAATCCGGTCGACGCTGACCGGGAACACCGCGACCTGTCGAGGTATGCCCCGGACAGCAACGCGCTGTGGACGGCGTACTTCGAGCGCCGCCGTAACGATCAGCTCGCATCCACCAACGGCGGCCCCGTGACCAGCCGCAACAACAGCAAGAGCCACTGGTGTTGGTGGGGCGTCCCCGGACGCACGCTCGATGCCGTCCTCGAGCACATCGAGGCCGGTAACGAGCCGCGTCTAGCGTACCCGGAGGCGCTGTCAGTCACCCGCCGGAGGGGCTCGTCGTGGCAGCCCCGTCGCATGGAGACTTCTTCTTCGGCCTCCTTGTCCCAGTCTTCCAGCGCACTCACGCCGCTCGCCGCCGATCCCGCCCTATAAGCTCCGCTCATTCGACCCAACGGACGCAGCGGCGGTGGCATCACCATCCGCGAGCCGTCTCATCGCCGCGCGCCCTCGCCTTCCCGCGGACATCTCGGCCTTGTCAGGCCCAAGACCGAACCTGACACGCCGGCGGTGGTGGTGAAGGAGGAACTCCTTGCCATGGCCGCCGATGACGAGATGGCCATGAAATGGGCGCGCGAGGACTACGTCCGCGAGGAGATGGAGCAGCAGCGCCAGGCCCTCAAGGAGATCGAGGCTCGCCACCGCGCCCGCCGCGAGGAGGAGTTCGCCGGACTCATCATCCTCGACGACGACGAGGCGCCAGGGCCGTCCAACTCCGACCTGCACCGCATTGGCGACGCAGGCCAGGGCAGCAGCAAGGACAGCGGCCGCGCGAAGAACGACGACGGTAGCGACGGGAACGGTGACGACGGCGGCGACTACACGCGTTCTACAGGCTTCTCGACATGTAGAACACGGTGGCGTGGCGATAGGACGGCGTCGACGGGATGGCGGCGACGTGTTTTTAGGGTTTTAGTATTTATTTTAATTTTTTCTATTAATTTTTTTAATGAAAAAACGCAAGTTTGGGCCATATTTGGGCCGTTTCTACGCAGATAATGGACCGAATGCGGCGGTTATGGGGTGACCCCGGGGCCGCGACTGGGTGGCCGAGCGCCCCAGACCAATTTTAGCGCCGGCTCGCCCCCAGGTGGCGCTAAAATCTGCCCCTGGGGGGGCAACGGCTGGAGATGCTCTTAGGTCGGGGTGTTGAAGAAGCGGTGGCCATAGTAGTAACATTGGTGGTGATGAAGTTGGTGCGACGATATTTGTGGGCGCGACGTCACTGGGATCGGGTTTTTTTTGAAAAGGAGAAAGACCCCCGGCCTCTGCATCTGGACTATGTATGCAGCCATTTTATTAAAGGCATTGATCTGTGTCAGCGCGCCGGCGAAACTTCTGGCCGGTTGCGCGCGAGCCGTCAGATCGAACCTTGTTGACCGTAAGATCGAGCCATGCAGCAAAAATTTTTGATGGTAGCAAAAACAAGCAGCGATGTAGCAAATTTGGCCACGGATGCAGCAAAAACAAGGTTTGCAGAAAAATCATCATCGTCACGCGAGGTCGCAACACCGCCTTGATGGATGTAGCAAAAAAGTTAGTCGGTAGTAGCAAAATGCAACTACGGTTGCAGCTTTCCTTGCTTGGCAGAGCCGATTGAAGCTTTCTCTGTCCATGATAGAAGATTTTTTCAACAACATTTGAAGCTTTTTTAGATGACGGTTACGACACTTGTATACTCGCGAGCCCGGCCATGGCAGCAGGCGACGAGGACGACAGGCGGCGACTAGAACCGGCGGAGCGGACGGCCTATGGGGCGGGCAAAGGCGATGCGGGCGGTTGACGGGGGCAGGCACCGGCGATGCGGGCAGCGATGCGCAGGGCGGCAGCAGCACAGGGGCAGCAACAGTAGGCGTGCAGGGCCGCCAGATACAGATGGATCGCGCCGACCAGCCCGAGCGTTCCGCCGGTGCCCCGGCTGTAAACGTTTCCCTTTTATTAATTATTCATAAAGATCTTACAAAGTAATACATTAGTACATCTGAAGCCACCATATTGACAACATATATCGCTAATCATATCCTTGATGAAGGGATGCCGATAGTGTGAGCCGAATACCAAACAGACTTCGCACCATAGCCTAACATCTAAAACCGAAGGCCCCAACCGAGCCACAATGCCACGTCTGGGGCGCACACCGGTTCGGCGCGCTCTCAGAGGCCGCCACCGCCGCCGTCTTCCACGATCCATCTTCAGAGTTGTACCGACGCATCGACCTTGCCAGGCCTAACTATCGTCGACGCCACCACGACGCCAGACAACGCCACCATCCTACGCTCGTCTATCATCCCACGCCCATCGTCGAGACCCCGCTGCTCCATGCCGTCGAGACCCGTCGTGGTCAACGTGCTAGATGCCACACCTCTCCTCCAACACGAACACCACCTGCTGCCACTGGTCCCATCCCCTCCGCCCGCAGTTTCTCTAATCGAGCACCCTAAACGCCCCAGGCGGCGCCTCCAAGAAGGGAAGGAACCTCGACAGCACCTGCAAGGAGGATAACAGCGACCTTAGTCGTCGCCATCATCGGGGTGAGTGAGTCATCCAGAGTTTCCTCTAATCCAATACCACCTCTACCAGCTCCCGCGAACGCACCAAGGTCGACGACTGGGATCGCAAGCCACCAAGTGCGGTTGGAGAGAGCCTGCAACATGGAGGAGATCCAGCGGCAACTCACCGCTCATGCAGTCAAGACGTCGTCCATCCGCCACCTACGAGCGTCGCTAGCCGAGGCCGTCATCGCCATGCCTACCGGGGCCGCTACCCTAGATCCAAAATCCTCCACGATGACTGTGGCGACGAGATCAACCACCGCATACCTATGCCGACGCCCAAACCTCCCGGCGCCCGATCCCGCCACCTCCGGGAGCTGCCACGCTGCTGGAGAACCCACACACCATGGATCTCGGCATCTGAGCAATGCAACAAACCTACTGTTGCCGGGACTCGCCGCGCCATTGGGAGGGCCGCACCCTGCGGATCTGGGCGCCCGCACCGTCCGCGGATCTAAGGGAGGGAGGAGAGGCCCTCCGCCGCCGCCATCGGACACACGGGCTTTGCCTGGCGTCGACCACCGGTAGTGGGGAGGGAAGGGGATCATCATGGGAGGACTAGCCAGCGGTTGGTGAGACCTCCTGTGCCGCCCGCGAGTGGGGCGACGCGAGATGAGATATCAGCCTTGGTGATGATGTGAGAGCTATTGGGCGTCAAGGATCGGTTGTCGCCACCTAAGGAGCCTCCTGGAGCCGTCATAAGTACTTGCCTTGTCTGTTTCTTATCGCCGTCTCTTCAAGTGGTTGCGGTGGGGCTTGCCCTAATGTAATCATCGGCGTCAGCATTGGTGACGATGTGAGAGCTATTGGGCGTCAAGGATCGGTTGTCACCACCTTCGGAGCCTCCTGGAGCCGTCATAAGTACTTTGCTTGTCAATTTATTGTCGCCTTCTATTAAAGTGGTTGTGGTGGGGCTTGCCCTAATGTAATCATCAGTGCCCGTTTCTGGAAACGAGAGGAGGCTTACAAAAGTGGCGCCGCCCTCAGTAATGTAGCTATCATAGATGCAACCCTTTGGGTCGTAGTCATCGATGTAGTTAGAGCAGACCATCATGACTAGATGAGACGTGAGTGTGGGCTAGTGGGTTGATGTTGAATCGGCACTGCGCCCCGGCATCACGACCTTGATTCGGGTCTCGATCGGGAGGATTATCCGTGGAGTGTGGTCGTCTTTTGAGTCGGAGGCCGATGATGCTGGTGCGGTTTTCGTGGAAGCTGCACTAGTTGCTTGATGAGGTGGTGAAACATAAAGTTGGATCTCCCCGGAGGGATCAATGAAGAATGCAAGCATTCTGAAGAAGATGGTGTGAACGGGGTTGGGCGGTGGGTCGATGTCGATCTATCATGTCCCGTCCACAACGAAGGGAGGGCGCCAAAAGTGAAGCTCTGACCTCGCATGGAAGTCGCCACGCATGATGTAAGGTCGATCTAAAGTCAGTCTTCGGCCAACGCATCCCCTCACTGGGGCACCAACTGACGGTGCAGAATCTCGTTAGTGCCCGGTAGGGAGGAGAGTGTAGTCAGAAGTATTAGAGGGGAGTTCACACAAGGGTTTTACCCAGGTTTAGGCCCTCATGGTTGAGGTAATACCTTGTTTTGTATTAGATTAATGTGGGGAACACCTCGTGCGAGGGTGATGTTATTGAGGTCTAAATAATGGAATTGATGCCTCGAACCACCCCTGGCCTCTTCCTATTAAGGGGACGAGAACTAGGGTTTACAAAGATCCTAACCGACCTCATGACGAGGGCCCTTTCGCTTGCATGCAAAGATGATGATTCATCTCCAGGCTAGGCCCTTGGACCAATTTCTAGGGTAAGGCTGTAGCTAGGCCTCCCCGGCCCTTAGCCTGACCCAGCATCAGGTTTCATGAACGATGGGCTTTCTTCGGTATACTGTGTCGTCACTCTATGACTAGAATTTTGTAATTTCTCCTAAATTTTATAGAGAAGCATGAAAATAGTGCACAATTGGTTGAATTCCACTCCAAAAACATGACATAAGTCGCACCTTCAACATTGCACTCCTTCATGTGAACTCTTTTTCATTTGTTCTTAACTTCCTGACAGCACCCTAGATGACTGGTTCTTGGCAGATGAATGACCAATCTTTGTAAAGGTCATCTTTACTAAGAGCATCTCCACTCACGCCCCCCAGGACACCTTTTTAGGTTTGGTTTTAGACTCGGGTGTCACGTTTTGCCCAAAAACGGCCCAGTCACGCCCCCAGCACCCCCCCCCCCGGGACGTCCAAATAGTGTCGGCATACCCAGGTGAAACCCAACACGTTGGGTGGCTCTTGGGGGCGCCAGCGGAGGTTTCGGCGAATTGTGTCTCTCCACGTGTCCTTTTTCTTGGCCCACTTAATCATTTCCCACACAAACTTTGGGTTGGGATGGGCTGTGGCTAGAAAGATGCCCTTCCCGTGCACTCTTATTTTAGCCGGATGAAGTATTTGGCCCCAAAGACACCAACTTTTTTGGTTCGGTGGTGTTTTGGGGGGCTCCAACGGCCGAAGATGCTCTAAATGAGTGGTTCCTGCTAGCATTACACTAATTGTGCCGCGCAACTCTAGTAATGATAATGCTAACCCAAACGCATTTTTGACATGCTTTATTTTCGTGGTTCTTAATCACTTTCATGTATACTAATTGTGCCGCGCAACTCTACTATGTCGTTGGCATGCATCCGACCTTGACGACATAATCGTCGAGTACTTTTCGACGATGCACACATATAAGCTAGTTGTGGTTGATTACTTTTTGTATGGTCAAGTATACACGCTGAGTACACGTACACAACTAGTACCTTGAGCGATTCAAGGGCACAACGATTGATGGCAACAGTGTCGTGTGGTCATGTGTTGATTTCCTTCGAATCTGAGTTGTTTGCAAAGTAGGGGCACATGGGATTATATAGCAGCTCGGTAGCCTATTACAAGTCCTAGTCGGTAATTGTTCCGTATATGATCCCTATACGGCCATGTTCTCATCAATAAGCAATGCAACTATAGCACCAACTACCACCACCATATGGTTATTTAATATTGATACTGCCCGAAACATCTATAAGTACCTTATGCCTTCTTCATTCTCGTGCTTCATATCAGTCAAAATACAAATGTCTAATGAAGTACCACTTTGCTCCCCATACATTGTTTTTGGTCAATGCAAAAATGTTGCAATGAGCATGTGGGGCATCGGGAATTTAATATCTTGGTGGATCAAGGTCCGCAGTCGTGCTTCCCACATGAAGATGTATCTCTACGGAATTGGTTCAAGCGCCATCTTCTTGCTTTGAATGGTGTTCTCGAGACAAACTTGAGTGAAGCGTGGCCATTGTCCTACTATATGCACATAAACAGAATTTGGCGGTGTGCTGGACGAGACCGATCCGCGTTAAGTTTAAACTGAATGCGCACAGAGCTTTTCGCTACTCTTCGTACTAGGGCGTATGTGAGCTTCTCGTCCAAGAAATAGAAGGCATAGTTAGAGGCCCCTAAGCAGTGCATCTAGTGAACTTCCAGCTGAAGCCGATCTTCAGCTCTACGGGATGCAATGTAGAGCATTGCCAGCTTAGTTTGTTGAGAACTAAAATGCAAAACTCTTTTTCAATACTTTTTCATTTCCTTCTACTAAAACGACGAAGCTCAAGAGTACAAAGTAACATACACAAAGAACAAAAGACAAATGTGGCTTGAAACAAGCGATGGAAGTTGGTAACCCAAAGAGTACCCTCTAACCCTCTTTAGTTCAATCGAATAAACTAGTTTTTTTTCAAAATCACATCATTTTTAGAAGACCGTCTCATTTGTTTGGACAAAATAGGGCTCGATAATGTTAGGCTCATCAATTTGGGCCTCCAAGCTGGCCAAAATGTGAATATTTACATTTCCCCCTTCTTGGCACAAAGGTAAACCAAAGCTAAGATACAAAGCATTGGTTTCACAAAGAAAGTAAACCTCATCAAGCAGCTCCAGCAGAAACAAATCAAACATTACAATTCCTTAGCTCACAACTCCATAACATGTTCAACTATATATCCACATGTAAGCTTGTAAATGGCCAGGAAGTTGAAGATATACGGAAGGCAAAAACCTAATTCTAACCTAGTTACTCGGAAGTTTCCCAACAACTCTCCATATTCTATACAAGACATGAAAGAGAACACCTTGTTCCAACCAAGGTATGCTATTACATGCACGTTGTACAAAAGGCAAAACCTCCACAATTCATCCATGTTCCACCAGAATTGACGGCAATGCTTATGAAGAGTTAGCGCCAACGTCAGTGTAGTTCGCTGCATGTTGACATCAGCGGGGCTTCGACGCCATCCAAATCCCCGGATGGGATGATCATCCTCCCTCTCGAGGGCATCATTTCTAGATATGCTTATAGTTGGTGGAATTGTGAGTTGTGGAAGGTGTGTATTGCAGCTGCCGCTTCCTTGTTTGTCGGCGACTGCCCGGTGAAGACCTATATTGTACTCATTGTGTTTGTATCCTTTGATGCTTCATTATCAGTTAATAAAGAATGTCCTTTATCAGGAAAAATTCTATCTACTGACAATCTATATATGCAACTTTTTTTCCAACATTTTGTATCATGTTTATTCAACATACCTCTAATTTTCTCGTTCATTGTTTTGATTTATGTAACATGATCGGTGCATTTGTCCCAAAAACAGAAGAAACAATCACATGTGCATCACTAGAAATTTAGCATAAGTTAGTTGGGTCGATAATTGCATGCAGAATCTCACCATCAAGATTCAAATCCTCAAGACTAGAATTTTATAATTTGCCTATATGTTAAAGAGTAGGATGCAAACATGCACAATCGGCAGGTTCCCACTCCAAAACCGCGACATGAGCCGCGCCTTAAACATTATATTCCTTGATGCGAACTATTTTTCAGTTGTTCTCATATGTCAACGATTATGTTTCAACATGCTAGATGAGTGCTTCTTAACGGGTGAGAAGAGATGAATGGCCAATCTTTTATAAGTTCTTGCTAGATGAGTGGCTCCATGTAGCATTGCTCTAATTGTGTCACAACTCTAGTAATGATAACATGCTTTATTTTTGTGGTTCTTACTCACTTTTATGTATATGTACATGTTCCCATGTTCTCATCAATAAGCAATACATTTATAGCACCAAGCCACCAACTACCACCATATGAACCTAAAAAACACAAATTGGTTACTTAATATCGATTCTTTGCGAAACATCTATAAATACTTGATGTCTTGTCCCTTCTTGCTTCATATCACATTAAAAATGTAGACGTCTAAAATGCCGACAAACTAGCACCGTGCTCACCATGTGAAGCTTCTAGGCAATGCAAAATGTTTCTATATTTGTCTAGTTTTGTTTTCGCACTTCTACTTGTGCTGGAATGAGCATGTGAGGTATTAGGAATTCGATATCCAGCTGGACGAAGCTTAGTTGTGGATTGCCTACTATATATATGTACATCACAAAAAAAGAATTTGGTGGTGCTCTGAATGAGACAAATCCAAGATCAGTTGAAACTGAATGTGGAGAGGGATTTTTGCAACTTTTCGTACCAAGACAATACCTCCAAGCTCCAATATAGTACTAGCCTAATACCAACAAGGTAGCCAAAATATTATTTGGCTAGCTACCAGGAACCCTAGCCACTGGCGCTGTCAGGGATATAACCCCACGATATGACTCACCCTACTGGGTCGGGTCAGTATAATGGCGGCTCTGGAACAATGCTCAAGATGGGTCATGTTGTAAAGGTGAAACAAGTAAGGCGGTTTCTAAGTAAACCGTCGGGTGGCCCAAAACACGTGGAGACGACGACTCAGGGCCCACGGGGCAGAAGATGCCGGAAGATTTCTTACTTCAGCGGCAGGGAGTGTTAGAGACATGATAGGTTACGATTCATAATATGACTCGGACTCTGTTGTAAACCCTAGGGTCTTGACCTGTATATAAAGGCAAGATCCTAGGATAGGAGGAGTCAAGTTAGACACCCTTGAAAGCTAGGTTAGCAATACCGCACCCCTGTAATCGAGATCATCATCAATATAGACACAAAGAAGAACATGGGCTATTACCTCCATCGGAGGAGCCGAACCTGGGTAAACTCGCCTCCAGTTCCTGTTAAACCCCTTTGAGTAGCCACCTAGCGGTGATGGCCTCACACATAGGTCCTTGCATGAGGACATCTGCGGTGACAAAACCACGACAATTGGCGCCCACTTCGGGGCTCTCGCCCGGTGGAATTGAGCTCTCAAAGGGATACTGTCCAGGGTTCAGGAAATTCGCGGTTGATCAGATGATCAACAGTTGTCGCGACAAGATCTGCACTGACGATCCAATCTGGGGTACAAAGGTCGGCTCAACCGAGCACAAACACTAGGTCCCCTTTGGTAGGATCAGAACTACCGTTGTCGAGCCAGACATCTACATCCACATTGATGAACCGACTCGGCATACGCGACCTAGTCGGGATCGAACCGGCCAGCGTCGGGTGTTCGTCGGTTTTACTCAGGGAATTTGCCTCCTAGATGAGCCAGTGGGCAGCGACGACATTCTCGCCGGCTCAGATGGTGACTCTTCCATAGGAGAAACTGAATCAATCTGTCTTATCTATGATGGCAAACTTGGGGGGGTCATTGGAGATTGAAGCCCCTAAGGAAGTCCATGAGTTGCCTAGACAGGTCACTGTCTAAGTGGCAGGAACCACGGCGGCTTAGAACTCGTCCACATCTGGAGCAGCGGGTGGATCTAGCGGGTCTAGCAAGACGATGGCTCGCCATGAAAGATTTGATGGCTAAGATGGCAAAGCTGGTGGAGAGTCCCGTCACGGCGAAAAATCAGGAAGAGCGTAACACGGAGTTGATGAAACTGTGAGACCAGATGACCAAGGTACAAAGGGAAATTTATGCTGAGAACGTCAGCATGGAAGAACTACGAACTCACATACATAATGGGTCGGAATGCCTTAAGGCCGAGGATTGGTAGTTAGGACTTCAGAGAGAGGCATCTGAGGTAGTTTACCAAAGGAGACATCGAATCCGGCTGCCACTGAACCTCGAGCCACAGCAACTCTTCAACACCCCTCGACAGACGTCGGGGGCGGGGCAGCCGCTTGGATGAGTAGCCATCTCGCATCAAGCGAGATCCATATACAATGTTCATGCTCAGAGCTGGTACTAAATAACAATTATTAAGGTTCAAAACTAATCCCGAAGGTAGATGTAGAGGTAGCATGCCGACGGCGATCACATCGACCTTGGAACCATTCCCGACGCGCATCGTCACCTCGTCCTTTGCCAGCCTCCGCTTATTCCGCAGCTCCTGCTTGGAGTTACAAATGTGAGGAACTGCACCGGTATCAAATAGCCAGGAGCTACTACGAGCACTGGTTAGATACACATCAATAGCAAGTATATCACATATACCTTTAATGTTGTCGTCCTTCTTATCCGCTAAGTACTTGGCGCCGTTCCGCTTCCAGTGACCGGTACCCTTGCAATAAAAACACTCAGTCTCAGGCTTGGGTCCATTCTTGTTCTTCTTCTTCCCGGCAACTTGCTTACCGGGCGCGGCAACAGCTTTGCCGTCCTTCTTGAAGTTCTTCTTACCCTTGCCTTTCTTGAAACTAGTGGTCTTATTCACCATCAACACTTGATGCTCCTTTTTGATCTCGACCTGTACTGATTTCAGCATCGAGTACAACTCAGGAATGGACTTCTCCATACCCTGCATGTTGTAGTTCATCACAAAGCTTTTGTAGCTAGGTGGAAGCGATTGGAGGATTTTGTCAATGACCGAGTCATCCGGGAGATTAACTCCCAGCTGAGTCAAGCGGTTGTGTAGCCCAGACATCTTGAGGATGTGCTCACTGACAGAACTGTTCTCCTCCATCTTACAGCTAAAGAACTTGTTGGAGATGTCATATCTCTCGACCTGGGCATGATCTTGGAAAACCAGTTTCAGCTCCTAGAACATCTCATATGCACCGTGTTTCTCAAAACGCTTTTGGATCCCCGTTTCTAAACTGTAAAGCATGCTGCACTGAAAAATGGAGTAATCATCGCAGCGAGAATGCCAAGCGTTCGCAACGTCTTGCTCTGCTGGGAGAATGGGTGGGTCACCTAGTGGTGCATCAAGGACATACAATTTCTAGGAAGCTATGAGGATGATCCTCAAGCTACGGACCCAGTCCGCATAGTTGCTTCCATCATCTTTCAGCTTGGTTTTCTCTAGGAACGCGTTGAAGTTGAGGTTGGCATTAGCCTTGGCCATTGGATCTACAATATAGATTGTAAAGATAATTTTAGACTAAGTTCATGATAATTAAGTTCACATAATCAAATTATTTAATGAACTCCCACTTAGATAGACATCTCTCTAGTTATCTAAGTGCCACATGATCCATGTCAACTAGCCCGTGTTCGATCATCACGTGAGACGGACTAGTCATCCATGGTGAACATCTCCATGTTGATTGTATCTTCTATACAACTCATGTTCGACCTTTCAGTCTTCCGTGTTCCAAGCCCATGTCTGTACATGCTAGGCTCGTCAAGTCAACCTAAGTGTTTCGCGTGTGTAAATCTGGCTTACACCCGTTGTATGCAAACGTTAGAACCTATCACACTCGATCATCACGTGGTGTTTTGGAACAACGATCCTTAGCAACGGTGCACAGTTAGGGTGAACACTTCTCTTGAAATTTTATTGAGAGATCATCTTATTTACTACCGTCGTTCTAAGAAAATAAGATGTAAACATGATAAACATCACATGCAATCAATATAGTGACATGATATGGCCAATATCATCTTGCTCCTTTGATCTCCATCTTTGGGGCACCATGATCATCACTGTCACCAGCACGACACCATGATCTCCATCATTGTGTCTTCATGAAGTTGTCTCGCCAACTATTACTTCTACTACTATGGCTAACGCTTAGCAATAAAGTAAAGTAATTACATGGTGTTTATGATTGACACGCAGGTCATACAATAAATAAGACAACTCCTATGGCTCCTGCCGGTTGTCATAGTCATCGACATGCAAGTCGCGAATCCTATTACAAGAACATGATCAATCTCATACATCACAATGCATCACATCACATCCTTTGGCCATATCACATCACAAGGCACATGCTGCAAAAACAAGTTAGACGTCCTCTAATTTGTAGTTGCAAGTTTTACGTGGTTGCTATAGGTTTCTGGCAAGAATGTTTCTTACCTACGCCAAAATCACAACGTGATATGCCAATTTCTATTTACCCTTCATAAGGACCCTTTTCATCGAATCCACTCCGACTAAGGTGGGAGAGACAGACACCCGCTAGCCACCTTATGCAACAAGTGCATGTCAGGCGGTGGAACCGGTCTCACGTAAGCGTACGTGTAAAGTTGGTCTGAGCCGCTTCATCCCACAATACCGCTGAATCAAGATAAGACTAGTAGTGGTAAGAAAATTAACAAAATCGACGCCCACAACTGCTTTGTGTTCTACTCGTGCATAGATTCTACGCATAGACCTAGCTCATGATGCCACTATTGGGAGACGTAGTAGTAATTCAAATGTATTTCTACGTTCACCAAGATCTATCTATGGAGAAACCAACAACGAGCGGGGAGAGATTGGATCTTCATACCTTTGAAGATCGCTAAGCGGAAGCGTTACAAGAATGCGGTTGGTGGAGTCATACTCGTAGCGGTTCAGATCGCGGTGGACTCCGATCTAAGCGCCGAACAACGACACCTCCACGTTCAACACACGTGTAGCCCGGTGACGTCTCCTATGCCTTGATCCAGCAAGGAGGAAGGAGAGGTTGGGGAAGAGCTCCGGCAGCACGACGACTTGGTGACAGTGGAGCTGCGTGGACTCCGGCAGGGCTTCGCCAAGCGCTATGGAGAATGAGGAGGTGGAGAGCTAGGGCTGCGCCAAGAGGAAGAGAGGACTGCGTGTTGGGCAGCCCTGAAACCTCACATATATATAGGGGAAAGGAGGAGGGAGGGCTGCATCCTAGGGTTCCCACCCTAGGGTTGTGTGTCAGCCACCAGATGCATCTGGTGCGGCAACCAGAGGGAGGAGAGGAGGTGCGGCAACCCTAGCTGCCCTAGGGTGGGCCTAAGGCCCATCTAGGCCTAGGGTTTTCCCCCTCTCTCCCCTTGCTGCGCCTTGGGCCAGGTGAGAGGGGTGCGCCAGCCCACCCAGGGGCTGGTTCCCTCCACCTACGGCCCATGAAGCCCTCTGGGGCTGGTGGCCCCACTTGGTGGACCCCTGGAACCCTTGCAGTGGTCCCGGTACAATACCGGCATTTCCGGAAACTCTTCCGGTAACCAAATCCTCACTTCCTATATATCAATCGTTGTCTCCGGACCATTCCGGGACTCCTCGTGACATCCGGGATCTCATCCGGACTCCGAACAACCTTCGGTAACCACGTACGCTATTTCCCTATAACCCTAGCGTCATTGAACCTTAAATGTTAGACCCTACGGGTTCGGGAGACACGTAGACATGACCGAGACACCTCTCCGGTCAATAACCAACAGCAGGATCTAGATACCCATGTTGGCTCCTACGTACTCCACGATGATCTCATCGAATGAACCACGATGTCGGGGATTCGATCAATCCCGTATACAATTCCCTTTGTCTATCGGTATGTTACTTGCACGAGATTCGATCGTCGGTATCTCCATACCTAGTTCAACCTCATTACCGGCAAGTCTCTTTACTCGTTCCGTAATACAAGATCCCGTGACTAACACTTACACTAGTAGAATGTCGATCTGTAGTCCCGGTCGGGATGGGCCTTTAGTACCGGTTCCCCAACCGGTACTAAAGGGTCGGGACTAAAGGTCCAGACCTTTAGTACCGATTGGACCACGGACCGGTACTAAAGGCCCACCACGTGGCTGCCTACGTGGGCTGGTGGAGGAGGACCTTTAGTACGGGTTGGTGATACCAATCGATACTAAGTGTTTTGTTTTTTTGTTTTCGCTTTTAATTAGGTTTTAGTTTTCCTCTCTATTTATTGTGTTTTCCATTCATTTCAAATTTATTTTCTGGTGCTACATACTGTAAACATTAATTACACAAGTTGATGCATATATATATATATATATGTAATATAATATACAATATCTCATACACAGTATATATACAAATGGAATTACGCATCCATATATATTCTGGACTTATAACTTAAGGCCCAAAACCCGGCCGGGACTAGCTAGCTAGTGCTCCGAATGAAATCTCAGTTTTCTACTACTGATTTGCTGGCATTATTGAGGCGGCGGTAAGTGCTCTCTGTTTACATCAATGACATGTTGAAGAAGAAATGCCACAAATTCCTCTTGAAGTGCTATGAAGCGTTTCTCGGGTGAGAGCTTCGACAACATCTGCCAAAGCTGGAGTTGTCTTTCACGTGCTCCTCTTCGACGTATACGGCCTTCGGTCTGGATGCAAATGTTCTCGTAGAGGAAGTATCCACATAAATTTGTCCCCTGTGGCTGCTTTGCGCACTTTCCAAAAGAATATAATTTAATAAGATAATTTATCATCAAGCATGATAATGGTATTGAAAATAGAATCAAAGAGATGCGCAGACCTAGTAGTACTACTTAATTACCTGCACCTTTTTCCACTTTAGCTTCGTGGTCCATTGACGACCGTGATGGGGGTTTTTCTATCATATTTTTCCAAACACTACGCGGAAAAGAAAAAGAATGAAAGAGTTATTATAATTACTTTTGATATCAGGAAATAATGAAAGAAAGTGAGGTCGATAAAGATTGAAATTACCGTTCTATCATAAAATACAAGTCCACGTATGATTGTTCTGGTGTATTTAGTGAGTCGTACACTTGAACAAGTCCATCCACGAGGATAATATATAGGAGGATATAGTGGTCTCTGCGCAGAAGTTTATATAGTTAAGCAGGCATGCATATAACTCATCAACTACACTTGACAGCAAGCTAGTAAGCAAAAATAGAATTTGTAGTATACAAGAGAGTAAACACTCACCCCATGTTGTAAGGAAATATTATAGTAGATTTGGTATTCATTAGTGCCTCTAGAAAATTTTCCAAGAGATCTTCTGTGTCCTTGGCATAATGTTTTACCACATGACCATTAATAGTACTTGAGTCGATGAACCCAATGTCATCGATTCCCTCTTGTTTCAATTCCCACATCTTCAATCTGTATAATAGTATAGAAAAGAACATATATAGTCAGGATAAGCCAATGAACAATATCTTAGCTAGAGACTTAAATTGTTAAAGATATAAATCACTTACAAACAATAGCAACTGATGAGAGTTTTGTCGATAGAGTCCATGTGGTATAACTGGAAAAGTTCTAAGAATTCAAGACATAAGTCACATGCATTGACGTAATGCTCTTTCCTTACTTTGACGATGACCGTCGTCTCCCCTCACTTTGCTTCACGCAGGTACCAATCATGCAACCGTCGCATCACAGTTGGTAGTTCCTTGTACAGCTTGGGTGTGACAAGTGGTTTTCCGATGGCATATTGCATTGCGTACTCAGTTGCACCGTACCCACGGATTTCCTCGGTGCCAAGGATTTGGTCAAGAGTGAGACCTGCAGCCTCTACTTCTTCGAGGTCGATTGGTTTGCCTTGCACGTCGACTGGTTGGATCGATTGCTTGCTTCCATTGGTACTCACCTTGAGCAAAGAGATCGATTGCTTGGATTGTTCTCCGAGCTGGGGAACTGTTTTCCCGCTAGTTGATGTCGTGCTTCCCGACTTCTTCCTTGGGCTGGGCCGACTTCTCTGCTCACTTGCCTTTTGAATCTGTCGCTCATAGTCTGTCGGCATAAGCTCGACATATGTCGGGGGTCGATCAATAAAGTGTTCCATAAAGTGCTCTTGGACTTCCTTGGGTATTACCTCCTTTGGCGGCACATTTTCTAAGTTCGCAAAAAAGGCTTTCACTTGGAGATCGCTTTCAATTTTGTTTTCCTCTGGTGTCATGTCGTAAGGCAGCTTCGTTTTGGCCGGAGGCTCACGTTTCTTCTTTGCTTTCTTCCAAAGAGGACTGCTGGTGGCCTTCCTCTTTTGGGAGCCCTGCTGGCGGGACCGCTGCCGGGGTGGAGTCGGCTCCTCCGGCGGAGATCGATATCGATGATATGGACTCGCGTCATGCTCCGTCCCGAGGTTAGGAGGACTGCTCATGGTGAGGTGGGGGGACTGCTGGCGAGGTGGGACGCCTCTCGAGGTGGGGAGGACTGTGGGGGAGCTCGAGGTGGGGAGGACTGCTGGCGAGGTGGGGAGGACTGCTGGCGAGGTGACTGCTGGCGAGGTGGGGAGGACTGCTGGTGAGGTGGGGAGGACTGTTGGCGCTGCGATGCCTCTGGCTGGGATCCCTCGCGCAAGACATCGATACTCGGAGGAGCCGATGGCCTTAGCGCCGAGTGTGGAAAGACGATGCAGTCCTTACTCCATAGAATGAGACCACGGCCGACTTCTGCCAGTGTGGACTCCCCCTCACCTCCAGGGATGTCAAGCAATAGTTCATCATATCCTGGCTCTATTGTGTCAACCGTGACACGAGCATACCCAGCTGGAACCGGATTGCAATGCCAGAGTACACCAGGTGTATTTGGTAAAGCATAGCCCGTCGCGACCTGCACGGGTATGTTCTTCATTTTCTAGATTAGCTCACAAGATGTCTTCTCGGTGATATCATCCACGAGGGTGTGACCCAGCGGTGCCCCCATGGAACCCACGCTGCTTTTCGGCAGTGTAGATGGGACGGGTTCCCCTGCCTCCTGCTGCGGAGTTTCCCTTTGCTGGGTCAGTACCTGTATCTGCAGCTGCTGCTGCTCGTACATCTGTTCCAACTTTGAAAGTCGGTCTGCTTCCACCTTCTTTTTTCTCGAACGGCTTTTATAACTGTCCTTCCATCCCACAAACCCCTCGTACCACGAACAACGCTCACGCCTCGTGTTTGTCCTCCGTCTTCGGCATTCCCGAGGGCGCGTGTAAGCTCGTCGTTCTCTCTATCGGGGTGAAACCGTCCTTCTTGGGCAGCTTTTATTGCTTCAATCAACTCATTTGATGCATGCTTCAGACTGGCCAGTGCAATAATCTTCCCTCTTGCTGGTCCCAACTTTCCCCCATGGGCAAAAAACCAATTCCTGCACCTCTTGGGCCAGTTGAAGGTTACTGGAGTGATCCCTTCAGCAAGCATCTTATTCTCTAATGCATCCCACTTAGGAATGGCTGACTTGTATCCACCTGTCCCTAGTTTATGGTGATACTTTTTTTCTCAGCATTTATCTTATTCTTTGCCGACTTCTCCATAGCAGCTATCGATGTCTTGTACTCGATAAATGTGTCCTAGTGATTCCTTACCTTCTCGTATATTCCTTTGAATTCGGGCGCCTTCTTGCCTCTAGCGTTGTACTCGGTCCATAATCTTTTCTTCCAAGTCTGGAACGTGCCGGCCATCTTATGAAGAGCAAACTCCTTGACTTTGTTCCTTTGACGCTCCGAGAGAGAATCTGGTAGGGTGAAATGCTCCATGAGCTCTGACCAAAGGGCATCTTTAATTCTTGTATCGACATAATTCACTCCTGGTTTTGGTTCATTTGGCCGAATCCATTCATGCATTGTGATCGGGACTCCGTCCTTAACAACCACTCTGCATTGACACACAAATGTCTTGGCATTGGCTTCAGGGTGAGTCGGTTCGCCATTATGTTTCAAAGCATCAAGATTGAGCTTTACATTGTCGTCCAATATTTTGGCACTGCCTCGTACATTTCTACTAGATTGGCTCGATCCGGAGGGCTGATAATTAAAATAAGAAAGATTTGTTAATATATATATATATATACAAATCAATTAATACACATGTAATGATCACTAGAGGCTAATATGTGTATATACCTCGCCGAAGATTGTTCGTTGTTCCGGATTTTGGAACATAAGTTGTTCTTCCTCGGCCTCACATCCATCACCATAATCGTTCAGATATTGTGAGCCATCATCATCATGTGATTCACCTTGAAGGTCCGCTAGGTTTTTCGGAGGAGCGTATCATGTCGAAGATGTCCTCTTCATGAGCTCTACCGGTATTGTCCATAGCTTAATAACAAATCCATAATAATATCGATAAAACAAATTAGTATTCAAATTAGCATGCATTCAAGAAGCAAAATAACTGATAGTTAATTAATAATGCATCATCGAATACATATATAGTAGTTCTTAGAAAAGATCTCATCTCATAATCTTGGATAATTTTCAATACATCGACTAATCCATTGATCTAGCTAATACATCATAATAATACATATATAGTAGCTAATATATCGATCTAGCTAGAACCCTAGCGCCCGGCGGATATCGGGGCAGGTGGTGGACACCCAAAGAGAAGGAACCATCACTGGAACATAGCTCCAATGAGATCCCTGAAGAATCAGCCAGGTATTGTCGGACCTGGCCTCCAAAGCTGCCATGTAGCGACAGAAGTGCTCGTTCTCCTTGCTGACATGGTACTGTACCACCTCTGCGGGGGACTCAAGCCTCTGAATCGTTCGTGGCCCATGCGGCCGCCACCACAGACCTCCGGGTCGACGACGGGCTGGCTCCTCACCGAGCTGCGCTGCCCGGAAGGCAGCACCTCCTAGTACCAGCCCGGCGGAGCCCAGTCCCTGACAGGGCCCCTCGGCTCAAGCAAGTGACCTCCTCCGGCGACTCGACGACGAGGATGCGGGATCAGCATCGTCGACGTCGAGAAGAAACACTTAATTATGAAAACAAATTAAATAAAACTTAGCAAAATTAACACTTTGCAAAATTAACACTTAGCATCAAGCAAAATCAAGAATTACGACACGCTTTGGATCCTAATGCGTGTGTGACTATCGGTCTATCGATGCTTTCCTTAAATAACTTTCATATCTCATGGTGTGTTGGTGCACTCTCTCTCACACTGATATGGTGGTGTATATATGTTGGTCGGCACTCTCTCACATTAATAGTTCGACCGCCGGTCATGGACGCCTCCCCTCTTCTCTTCTTGCACAATATATCGACGAGTATATCGCAAAGAAGAGAAAAAAGAGGAGGCGCCCCCCACGACAACAGTCGGGATTCCTCCATCAAGAACACACATCAAAGTCACACAAGGAGCAATGACAGACCGAAAGGCACACACACATTAGTCACACAAGGTGTCAGGGGTGTCGTGTCGGGGTGTCAGGGTTCGACGTCGAGGGATCCTACAAACCCTAGATTCACTTTGGTGGGTTTTTCGACGTCGAGAGACCCTAGATGCCCTAGAATCACTTTGAGGGGTTTTCAACAACGAGGGACCCTAGAAATAACTAACTAATTAACAATGTTAACATCTATTCATCATCATCATCATACATCCATCTCTACACTTAGCAAAATTAGCATCTACACTAATCCGACGATCATCGGGGCGATCGTCGGGGACTCGTCAAAGTGGGGACTCATCATACATCCATTTGTACTAATCAATTTCTACTAATCATCTAAACTACACAGTACTAAAATTCATCTAAACTACACAATAATCATCTAAACACTACACAATAATCATCTAAACAACACCACTCTATGCAATATTCATCCACACATGTGCATGTACACAGGGGAGAGGGCCGGGGAGATCTCACCTAGCCTCCTGACCCGAAGGTGGCGTCGGCGACGGGCTCGGGGCGGCGGTGACGGGCTCGCGGAGCGGCGGCCAGAGTGAGCAGGTGGCGACGGAGGAGGCGACGAGGGGCGGCGTCAGGGGAGGCAAGGGGCATGGGTGGCGGTGGTGCGACGGTGGCGAGGGGCGTGGGCGGCGGTTGTGGTGCGACGGCGCCAAGGGCGCGGGGGTTAATTTCGGCAGCCTGGCGGCGCAAATCTGAGCTCTCCCAGTGCGTGGCTCAGCCCGGGACAAGGGCGTTCCTATTACCGGTGCGTGGCTTGCACCGGTACTAAAGGCCCTTTAGTACCGGTGAAAGCCACGCACCGGTACTAAAGGTCCTCCCCAAAAAATGCGCGGGGCGGTTAGCCTTTAGTACCGACGCGTGGCTCTCACCGGTACTAAAGGGTTTTTTAATTCAATATCAGTTATTATTTTCAAGAAAACCCGTAAACTTTAGAAAATCATAGAAAAAATGTATGAATCCATTGGAAATAAATAATATATGAAAAAATATCAGAAAAATATAAAGAATCTGTTTATGGCATTTCCATGCATGTTTCAACAACTTCAACTGCTGTATAAGACAATTTGATTAAATGGCATTTGAAATGTCATATCTCGAGTTTGAAAAGCAATACAAATGAACTCTAAAAAGGTTTTAACTTGGCATGACATCATAATTTCACCCACATAGCAACTTCTAGAGAGTTGACAGGGTTACGGCAATAACTGGATGCACTTCGTGTACAAATTGGATAATCTCATAAGAAGTATGTGGGTTTCGGACGAAAACTCATCTGTTACCAAGGGATTTCATTTTTAATAACTTATTTTAACTCCATACTTTTTGTGTGTTCAATATGCACCATTCAAAGGCACATATCAATTTTCAACCCTTTATGACTTCATTTGATATTTTTCATGCATTTAATGATTTATTTTGAGCTAAATGACCCTGAATTTGAAAAGCAATACAAATGAACTCTGAAAAGGTTGTAACTTGGCATGACATCATAATTTCACCCACATAGCAACTACTAAAGGGTTGAGAGGGTTACAACAAAAACTGGATGCACTTCGTGTATAAATTGGACAATCTCATAAAAAGTATGAGGATTTCGAACGAAAACTCATCTATTACGAAGGGATTTCATTTTAATAACTTATTTTAACTCCATACTTTTTTTGTGTTCAATATGCACCATTCAAATGCACATCATCAATTTTCAACCCTTTCTGACTTCATTTAATATCTTTCATGCATTTAATGATTTATTTGGAGCTAGATGACCCTGAATTTGAAAAGCAGTACAAATGAACTCGGAAAAGGTTTAAACTTGGCATGAGATCATAATTTCACCCACATAGCAACTTCTAAAGAGTTGAGAGGGTTACGGCAAAAACTGGATGCACTTCGTGTACAAATTGGACAATCTAATAAGAAGTATGAGGGTTTCGGACGAAAACTCATCTATTACAAAGGGATTTCATTTTTAATAACTTATTTTAACTCCATACTTTTTATGTGTTCAATATGCACCATTAAAGGGAAAACATCAATTTTCAACCCTTTCTGACTTCATTTGATATTTTTCATGCATTTAATGATTTATTTTGAGCTAGATGACCCTGAATTTGAAACACAGTACAAATGAACTCTGAAAAGGTTTTAAGCATGACATCATAATTTCACCCACATAGCAACTTATAAAGAGTTGAGAGGGTTACGGCAACAACTGGATGCACTTCGTGTACAAATTGGACAATCTCTTTCGAAGTATGAGGGTTTTGGACGAAAAATCATCTATTACAAAGGGATTTCATTTTTAATAACTTATTTTTACTCCAAACTTTTTGTGTGTTCAATATGCACCATTCAAATGCACATAATCAATTTTCAACCCTTTCTGACTTCATTTGATATTTTTCATGCATTTAATGATTTATTTTGAGCTAGATGACCCTGAATTTGAAAAACAGTACAAATGAACTCTGAAAAGGTTTTAACTTGGCATGACATCATAATTTCACCCACATAGAAACTTCTAAAGAGTTGAGAGGGTTACGGCAAAAACTGGATGCACTTTGTGTACAAATTGGGCAATCTCATAAGTATGAGGGTTTTGGACGAAAACTCATCTATTACAAAGGGATTTCATTTTTAATAACTTATTTTAACTCCATACTTTTTATGTGTTCAATATGCACCATTCAAAGGCACATCATCACTTTTCAACCCTTTCTGACTTCATTTGATGTTTTTCATGCATTTAATGATTTATTTTGAGCTAGATGTCCCTGAATTTGTAAAGCAATACAAATGAACTCTGAAAAGGTTTTAACTTGGCATGACATTATAATTTCACCCACATAGCAACTTCTAAAGAGTTGAAAGGGTTACGGCAAAAACTAGATGCACTTCGTGTACAAATTGGACAATCTCTTTCGAAGTATGAGGGTTTCGAACGAAAACTCATCTATTACAAAGGGATTTCATTTTTAATAACTTATTTTAACTCCATACTTTTTGTGTGTTCAATATGCACCATTCAAAGGCACATCATCAATTTTCAACTCTTTCTGACTTCATTTGATATTTTTCATGCATTTAATGATTTATTTTGAGCTAGATGACCCTGAATTTGAAAAGCAGTACAAATGAACTCTGAAAAGGTTTTAACTTGGCATGACATCATAATTTCACCCACATAGTAACTTCTAAAGAGCTGAGTAGCTGTACATACTGGATGCACTTCGTGTACAAACTGTTACAAAGATACCATTCTAGGAAATGCATGCATGTCCTTCACATATATAGAAAGCGATGACGGTGAAGCCGGTCACATCCCAGAGTGGGATCTCATGGTGTAAGACTTTTTCTGCGTGTTTGTCCCTTTCTTATGATTGCTCCGTAACCATGGATAATCTTGATCATTTAACAGGATGCTTGGGTCAGTCTTCACTCTGAACGGAGGGATTTCATGAAACTTTTCATAATTTTCTGACATGTCTGCCTTGTCCTCCACTCCCACAATGTTTCTTTTCCCTGAAAGAACTATGTGGCGCTTTGGCTCATCGTACGATGTATTCGCTTCCTTATCTTTTTTTCTCCTCGGTTTGCTAGACATGTCCTTCACATAGAAAACCTGAGCCACATCATTGGCTAGGACAAATGAGTCGTCTGTGTATCCAAGATTGTTGAGATCCACTGTTGTCATTCCGTACTGTGGGTCTATCTGTACCCCGCCTCCAGTATATTTGACCCATTTGCACCGAAACAAAGGGACCTTAAGATCAGGTCCCTAGTCAAGTTCCCATATCTCCTCTATGTAACCATAACATGTGTCTTCAAAGTTGGTTGCATCATAGCGGACACCACTATTTTAGTTGGTGCTCTTTTTATCTTGGGCGATCGTGTAAAATGTATTCCTATTTATCTCATACCCTTTGAAAGTCGTTACAGTCGAACTTGGTGTCTTGGCCAACCAGTACAGTTCATCTGGAACATCGTTGTCATTGATGAGCTTTGTTTGCAACCAACTGGTAAAAGTCTCCATGTGTTTACGTTCAATCCAGGGGTCAGACTGCTCCGGGTTCTTGGACCGTACAATATCCTTGTGTTCCTCCATATATGGAGTCACCAAGGTGGAATTTTATAGAACTGTGTAGTGTGCTTGAGTGAAAGACTGCCCGTCCATATTTATTGCTTCTTTCTTTCCTAATGTGCCTTTTCCACCCAGTCTCCCCTCATGCCGCGATTCAGGAAGACCAATCGGCTTAATGTCAGGAAATAAGTCAACACAAAACTCAATAACCTCCTCTGTTCCATATCCCTTGGCGATGCTTCCTTCTGGCCTAGCATGGTTATGAACATATTTCTTTAAGACTCCCATGAACCTCTCAAAGGGGAACATATTATGTAGAAATACAGGACCCAGAATGTTAATGTGTTCGACTAGGTGAACTAGAACGTGCGTCCTAATATTGAAGAAGGATGGAGGGAACACCAACTCGAAACTGACAAGACATTGGACCAAGTCATTCTGTAACCTTGGTAGGATTTCTGGATCGATTACCTTCTGAGAAATTGCATTGAGGAATGTGCATAGCTTCACAATGGCTAATCAAACATTTTCTGGTAGAAGCCCCCAAAGTGCAACCGGAAGTAATTGCGTCATAATCACGTGGCATTCATGAGACTTTAGATTTTGAAATTTTTTTCTCTACCATATTTATTATTCCCTTTATATTAGACGAGAAGCCAGATGGGACCTTGATACTGAGCAGGCATTCAAAAAAGATTTCCTTCTCTTCTTTCGTAAGAGCGTAGCTGGCAGGACCTTGATACTGCTTTGGAGGCATGCCGTCTTTTTCGTTAATTCTTTGCTTGTCCTCCCGTGCATCCGATGTATCTTTTGTCTTTCCATACACGCCTAAGAAGCCTAGAAGGTTCACACAAAGATTCTTCGTCACATGCATCACGTCGATTGCATTGCGGGCCTCTAGGGCTTTCCAATATTCAAGTTCCCAAAATATAGATTTCTTCTTCCACATGGGTGTGTGTCCGTTGGCATCATTCGGAACAGATTGTCCACCATGACCCTTTCCAAAGATTACCTGTGAATCCTTGACCATATCAAATATATATTCACCAGTACGGAGGCCAGGCTTCTTCCGGTTATCTGGCTCACCTTTGGAATGGTTGCCTGCCTTTCTTAAGATATGCTTGATCCGTAGAAATCGACGATGTCCCAGGTACACATTCTTCTTACATTTATCCAAATATATACTTTCAGTATCATCTAAACAGTGCGTGCATGCATTGTATCCCTTGTTTGTATGTACTGAAAGGTTACTAAAAGCAGGCCAATCATTGATGGTTACAAATAGCAACGCTCATAGGTCAATTTCCTTCTGTGTGTGCGCATCCCACACACGTACACCTGGTTTTTTCCACAACTGTAGAAGTTAATCAACTAGTGACCTTAGGTATACATCAATGTCATTGCCGGGTTGCTTAGGGCCTAGGATGAGCACTGGCATCATAATGAACTTCCACTTCATGCACGACCAAGGAGGAAGGTTGTAGATACATAGAGTCACGGGCCAGGTGCTGTGACCGGAGCTTTGCTCCCCAAAAGGATTCATGCCGTCTGTACTAAGACCAAACCATAAGTTCGTTGCATCAGCTGCAAAGTCCTCGAACTCCCTCTCGATTTTTCTCCACTGCGACCCATCATCGGGTGCTCTCAACATCCCGTCTTTCTTACGTTCTTCTTTGTGCCATCGCGACAACTTGGCATGCTCTTTGTTTTGGAACAAACGTTTCAACCGTGGTATTATAGGAGCATACCACATCAACTTGGTAGGAACACTCTTCCTGTGGCGTTCACCCTCCACATCACCAGGGTCATCGCGGGGGATCTTATAGCACAGTGCACAACATACCGGGCATGCATCCAAATTCTCGTACTCCTCACCGCGGTAGAGGATGCAGTCATTAGGGCATGCATGTATCTTCTGCACCTCTAATCCTAGAGGGAAGACAACCTTCTTTGCTTCGTACGTACTTTCAAGCAATTCGTTATCCTTTGGAAGCATCTTCTTTATCATTATCTGCAATTCTTGAAATCCCTTATCGGTTACGCCATTCTTCGCCTTCCATTGCAGCAATTCCAGCGTGGTACCCGGCTTTTTCTGGTCATCTTCACAATTTGGATACAATAATTTCTTGTGATCCTCTAACATGTGTTTCAACTTCATGCCTCTCCTTGTCACTTTTGCAGTTTCTCTTTGCAACAACAATGACCCGACCCAAATCATCAGCGGGCTCATCTGATGCCTCTTCTTCAGCTTCCCCCATTGATGCCTCTTCTTCGGCTTCCCCCATTGTTGTATCGATGGAAGGATAGTTGTCATCATCATCTTCTCCTTCATTGTCTTCCATTATAACCCCTCTTTCTCCGTGCTTGGTCCAACAGATATAGCCAGACATGAAACCGGACTTCATCAGGTGGTAGTGAAGGGTTTTTGAGGTAGAGTAATTCCTTTCATTCTTACAGTCACGACATGGACAACACATGAAACCATTCTACTTGTTTGCCTCAGCCACACGAATAAAATCATGCAGGCCATTAAGAAACCCTGGACTTAGTCAGTCATCATACATCCATTGCCGGCTCATGTTCACTACACAACATCGAAGTGACCAAATTAATACAACTTCATCATCACATTACAACCAAAAGTAGAGCTAGCATTGACCAAATGTTATTACTGCAAATAATAGATACTTAGAGTTCATACATACATCTCATAAAACAACATACAACTATCTAAAACATGTAAATGCAACAACAAATGCGATCATAATCGCAACTAAAGTAACAATTGAGCCAACAGCATAATGATACCAAGCCTCTTTATCAATGGCATATTTTCTAATCTTTCTAAGCTTCAAGCGCATTCCAGCCATCTTGTTCTTGTGATCATCGACGATATCAGCAACATGCAACTCCAATCCCATCTTCTCATCTTCAGTTCTTTTCAATTTTTGTTTTAAATGATCAATTTCTTTTTCAGCTTGTGTTAATTTCTCGAGCAGAATTGCATAGTCGGTTGGAATTTCTGGTTCAACTACTTCCTATAGATAAAAACATCTACGTCAATTTGGTGGCATAATTAATTGTCATAGACATTAGATGATGTGTGAAATAGTTATAAAAGATAACGACATACCACATCTGAATCATAGACTGGATGAGGGCCGACATGGGCTAATACCATAACCATGACACTATAGAATAACTAACAATAATACAAGTAAAGTAAATCATACACGCAGCTATGTAAATCATACAAATATTTTTTTAACAAAAAGGTTTTAAGAAGAACAAGAGGCTCACCAAGGTGGCCGGTGCCGCGACGAGACGGTGCGGACGATCGACAGTGGTTAGGACGGGGATGGGAAGGCGCACCAAATAAACCACACCTACACATATGCAACCTAACAAGTTAATTTGAGCACAAATTGCATATAAATCAAATAAACTCCCACAAATCACATATCACATATCTTTGAGCATACCACAAGCTAATCTAGCAATGAGAGATGAAGGAGCAAAGTTGCTAACCTTTATGAACACTTGGATAGATGGGGTGCCTTTAAATCTTGACAAATCCTTGGCAAAATGGAGGATGAGCTTCGAGCAAGAAGAAGAACAGGGGAGAAAACAGAGAAATGAGAGCCCTTTCGATCGGCTGTGGACGAAGCGTATATGTAGGAAGTCTTTAGTACCGGCTGGTGACACCAACCGGTACTAAAGGGCCCAAGTCTGACCACCAGCCTGCCACGCCCCCCTTAGTACCGACTCGTGACACGAACCGATACTAAAGGTCCCTTACGAGCCGGTACTAAAGGTCGCCCTGCTCCTAGTCGTTGGAGCCGGCATGAACCAGGACTAATACCATCTTTAGTACCGGCTCGTGACCAGACCGGGACTAATGCTCGGGACGAAAGGTCTGTTTTCAACTAGTGTTAGTCACATTGCTTGCAAGGCTTATTGTGATGTTGTATTACCGAGTGGGCCCTGAGATACCTCTCCGTCACACGGAGTAACAAATCCCAGTCTTGATCCACGCCAACCCAACAAACACCCTCGGAGATACTTGTAGAGCACCTTTATAGTCACCCAGTTACGTTGCGACGTTTGATACACACAAGGCACTCCTCCGGTGTCTATGAGTTGCATGATCTCATGGTCATAGGAACATATACTTGACATGCAAAAAACAGTAGCAATAAACTGACACGATCATATGCTACGTTTGTAGTTTGGGTCTTGTCCATCACACCATTCTCCTAATGATGTGATCCTATTATCAAATAACATCTCATGTCCATGGCTAGGAAACCTTAACCATCTTTGTTCAACGAGCCAGTCTATTAGAGGCATACTAGGGACATTGTTTTGTCTATGTATCCACACATGCATCTAAGTCTCCGATCGATACAATTATAGCATGGATAATAAACGATTATCATGATCAAGGAAATATGATAATAACTAATTTATTATTGCCTTTAGGGCATATTTCCAACACTACTTTGAAGCACAAGTGTGGAAAAAGATAGTAGCAATTATCCCTTCTCTCTTTCAATAATTTTTTTTATTTTTATTTTGGTAGGCATCTTTGGCCTCTTTTTTTATTTGGGCTTCGCTGGCCTCTTTTATTTTTTTGTAAAGTACGGATACTCATCCCAACTTGTGAGGGAGTCATGGCTTCCATCATCCTTTTCTCACATGGGACAATGCTCTATTAAAGAAAAGCATCACACTTTTATTTACTTACAACTCGATACCTAAAAGAAAATATGAGTCTATATGCAAGATGAAGTGATGGTGTATGTCATGAAAAACTGAATGGTGGAAGTTGCATGGCAATATATTTTGGAATGGCTATGGAAATTCCATAATAGGTAGATATGGTGGCTGTTTTGAGGAAAGTATATGCTGGCTGTTTTGAGGAAGGAGGGTTTGATGTACCGGAGAAAGTTGTGTGGTCCTAGAGAGGCTAGCAAAGGTGGAAGGGTGGGAGTGCGTATAATCCATGGACTCAACATTAGTCATAAAAACTCACATACTTATTGCAAAAGTCTATTAGTTATCAAACAAAGCATTGGACGCGTGCTCCTAGGGGAGAGGTTGGTAGGAGTTAACCATCGCGCGCTCCCGACCCTCACACAAAGGTTGACAATCATTAAACAAATCATGCTCCGACTTCGTTACATAACGGTTCACCATACGTGCATGCTACGGGAATCACAAATTTTAACACAAGTATCTCTTCCAATTCACAACTACTCACTAGCATGACTCTCGTATTACCATCTCTATTATCTCAAAACTATATGCAAGGAGTCAAACTTCTCATAGTATTCAATGCACTTAATATGAAAGTTTTTATTATATCCCTCTTGGATGCCCATTATATTAGGACTAATTTCGTAACCTAAACAAATTACCATGTTGTCTTAAGAAACTCTAAAAATAATATAACACCGCCATTGTCTAAAAAGATATAAGTGAAGCACTAGAGCAACATTGCCTAGCTCAAAAGATATAAGTGAAGCACATAGAGTATTCTAATAAATTCATGATTCAGCGTGTCTCTCTCAAAAGATGTGTGCAGCAAGGATGATTGTGGCAAACTAAAAATCAAAGACTCATATCATACAAGACGCTCCAAGAAAAACACATATCATGTGGTGAATAAAAATATAGCCTCAAGTAAATTTACCGATGGATTGAAGACGAAAGAGGGGATGCCTTCCGGTGTATCCCCAGGCTTAGGCTTTTTGGTATCCTTGAATATGGATTTGGCTTCCTTGGGAATCCCCAAGATTAGGCTCTTGTCACTCCTTATTCCATAGTCCATCAAATTTTCACCCAAAACTTGAAAACTTCACAACACAAAACTCAACAGAAAACTCATGAGATCCGTTAGTATAAGAAAAATAAATCACCACTTTAGGAACTGTTGTGAAATCATTATTTATTTATATTTTTGTAATAACTACTTTATTATAACTTCTCCATGGTTCATACCCCCCGATCCAACCCATAGATACATCAAAATAAGCAAACAACAGAAAGAAAACAGAATCTGTCAAAAACGGAACAGTCTGTAGCAATCTGTAGACTTCAAATACTTCGGTAACTCGAAAAATTCTGAAAAATTAGGACAATCAGGGGAAATTGTATATCAATCTTTTGTAAAATTTCAGATCAAAAGCACATGAATTTATAAAAATTCTGGACCGAGCGCAAGAGTTTCTGTTTTTCAGCAAAATCAAATTGCAAACACCGTAGACCATCCCAAAGGTCTTACTTGACTCAAACACTAATTTAAACAAGAAAACACAATTATTACCGAAGTAATAATGTGGAAAACACACCAAAACAGAAATAGAAAATAAAATTGGGTTGCCTCCCAACAAGCGCTATTGTTTAACGCCCCTAGCTAGGCATACCAATTTCAATGATGCTCACATAAAAACTAGTACTCCCTCCGTTCCTAAATAGAGGGTGTATAGTTTTTGGCATGAAAATTAAAGAACGCACGTGGAAGGAAAATTTCACAAGTTTTGGATGAGATTACACCTGACTAATTGACATCACAAGATAGACCAGCTTGCCTGATATAAGGAAATGTAAGCAAATCCCTAAAAAATATCCAAACGAGTGGTGCAACGCAATACACCTTATATTTTTAATTTTTTCTCAAAAATCTATACACCTTATATCGAGGAACGGAGGGAGTAGTTGAGATATGCAAAAGAGCATCATGAATAGCATTAAAAACACGTTTAAGTCTAACCCACTTCCTATGCATAGGGATTTTGTGAGCAAACAATTTATGGGAACAATAATTAACTAGCATAGGAAGGCAAAACAAGCATAAGGCTCCTCCCAATGCTCCACCTTGTACAGGTGCTATGGCTACCACATAGGCAAAAAATCTGATGTGGCATGGTATTTAAGAGGAGAGAGGTCAATATGATGACCCTAGGAAGAAACGGTGCCAAGCGCGTGAACCTAAGCAAAATACTTAAATGAAAGGAAGACCACCAATGCATGGAGAACTTTAGTACCTAAATCATTAAATGGAGTGTGCTTAGCTACAACAAGTTAAGCACCTATGCATTGGGGGCTTTGGTTGCTAAACTTTTAAATGTTCTTAGCACCTCATCTTAGCACCAATGCATTGGAAGTAGCCTAACTTCAAAACTTTGAACACATAGAGAGAAAACTTGATATTAATGCAATTCCTACAAGCATATGTTCCTCCCTCATAATAAATTTCCGTAGAATCATGAAGGAATTCAAAAATATAACTATCATAGAAAAAATTCTCTTCATGATCTACATGCATGCAAATTTGATACTCTTCCAAAATAGTGGGATTATCATTAACTAAAGTCATGACCTCTCCAAACCCACTTTTATCAAAAAAATCATAAGATTGAAACTCTCCAAAATAGTGGGACCAATAATGCCTAAAGTTGACACTCTTCCAAACCCACTTTCAATATCATATTCATCATGAGTATTAAATAAATTATCAAGATCATAAGAAGCATTATCACCCCAATCATGATCATTGCAATAAGTAGTGGTCATGGCAAACTCATAAAATATAGCATCCCCAAGCTTGTAGTTTTGCATATCATTAACATAATTGACATTAATAAAATTTATAACAATATCATTGCATTCATGCTTTTCATTCAAGAAAACATCATGAATCACTTCATCACAATTTTCAGATTCACGAATATCAAGCAAAACTTCATAGAGATAATCAAGTACACTCAACTCACTAGCAATTGGTTCATCATAATTTGGTCTTTTGAAAAGATTAGCAAGTGTATGAGGATCCATAACAATAGATTTTTAGCAAGAAAATAGGAAGCACATAGCAACACAAGCAAACAAAAGAGATCCAGCGAGAAAAAGGCAAACAACAAAGAGGGCGAATAAAATGGCAAATTGGTGAAGTGGGGGAGAGGAAAACGAGAGGCAAAAGGCAAATAATGTAAATGAAAGAGATGAGTTGGCGATGGGTACTTGTAGGCTTGAGGTAGATCTCCCCAGCAAAGGCGCCAGAAACTGGCAAGTTGATGGGAGAGTTCTTATCCTGACTTGCTATGTATCTCCCCGGCAACGGCGCCAAGAATCCTTCTTGCTACTTCTCGAGCATGCGTTGGTTTCTGTGAAGAGGAACGGGTGATGCAGCAAAGAAGATAAGTATTTCCCTAAGTTGTTGAGAACTAAGGTATCAATCCAGTAGGAGATACAAGCAAGTCCCCAATAGATGTACCTACACAAAGAATCAAACACTTGCACCCAACGCTATAAAGGGGTTGGCAATCCCTTCACGGTTACTTGCAAGGATGAGATCTGATAGAGATAGGTAGAATAGATTGCTTGAACAGAAAGTAAAGCAAAAGGTAAAAATAATGCAGAAAGGTATTTTTGGTATTTTTGGTTTTAGATCTGAAAGTATAAGATGGAAAATAGACCAGGGGGGCATAGGTTTCACTAGAGGCTTCTCTCATCATGGTAAGTATTACGGTGGGTGGACAAATTACTGTCGAGCAATTGATAGAAAAGTGAATAATTAAGAAGATATCCAAGGCAATGATTATGCCCCTCCCACAGCCCATGAAGCCTCTTGGGTCGAAATACCCCTCCCGGTGGTCTCCCGGTACACTACCGGCACTCTGGGTACACTACCGATGAGCCCGAAACTTTTCCGGCGACCAAACTGGGACTTCCTATATATAAATCTTAACCTCCGGACCATTCTGGAGATCCTCGTGACGTCCAGGATCTCATCCGGGACTCCGAACAAACTTCGTTCACCACCATACATAATTCTATACTACCGAAACGTCACCAAACCTTAAGTGTGCAGACCCTGCGGGTTCGAGAACTATGTAGACATGACCGAGACACCTCTACGGTCAATAACCAATGGCGGGACCTGGATGTCCACATTGGTTCCTACATATTCTGCGAAGATCTTTATCGGTCAAACCTCTATGTCAAGGATTCAGATAATCCCGTATGATGTTCCCTTTGTTCTTCGGTATGTTACTTGCCCGAGATTCAGATCGTCGGTATCTCCATACTAAGTTCAACCTCGTTACCGGCAAGTCTCTTTACTCGTTCCGTAATACAAGATCCCGTGACTAACACTTAGTCACATTGCTTGCAAGGCTTATTGTGATGTTGTATTACCGAGTGGGCCCTGAGATACCTCTCCGTCACACGGAGTAACAAATCCCAGTCTTGATCCATGCCAACCCAACAAACACCCTCGGGGATACCTATAGAGTACCTTTATAGTCGCCCAGTTACATTGTGACGTTTGATACACACAAGGCACTCCTCCGATGTCAATGAGTTGCATGATCTCATGGTCATAGGAACAGATACTTGACATGCAGAAAACAGTAGCAATAAACTGACACGGTCATATGCTACGTTTGTAGTTTGGGTCTTGTCCATCATACCATTCTGCTAATGATGTGATCCCATTATCAAATGACATCTCATGTCCATGGCTAGGAAACTTTAACCATCTTTTGATCAACGAGCTACTCTATTAGAGGCATACTAGGGACATGGTTTTGTCTATGTATCCACGCATGCATCTAAGTCTCCGATCAATACAATTATAGCATGGATAATAAACTATTATCATGAACAAGGAAATATGATAATAACTAATTTATTATTGCCTCTAGGGCATATTTCCAACAGTCTGCCACTTGCACTAGAGTCAATAATCTAGTTCACATCACCATGTGATTCGCATTGTTATGGATCTAACACCCAATGAGTTCTGGGGCTCGATCACGCTTTGCATGTGAGAGAGGTCTTATAGTCAACGAATCTGCGACATTCAGATCCATGTGTACTTTGCAAATCTCTATGTCAAACTGTAAACACTGCTACCACACTCCACTTGGTACTATTCCAAATGGCTGCTCCACTATACGTATCCATATTGCTACTACGAGTCATCCGGATCGGTGTTAAAGCTTGCATCGACGTAACTCTTTACAACAAACTCTTTACCACCTCCATAATCGAGAGACATCTCCTTAGTCTTTTAGTTACTAAGGATAATCTTGACCGTTGTCCAGTGATCCACTCCTGGATCACTCTTGTACCCCTTGAAGGACTCATGGCAAGGCACACACAGGTGTGGTACACAGCATGGCATACTATACAGAGCCTATGGCTAAGGCATAGGGGACTACGTTCGTCCTTTCTCTTTCTTCTGTCGTTGTCGAGCTTTGAGTCTCACTCAACTTCACACCTTACAAATCAGGTGAGAACTCTTTCTCTAACTGATCCACTTTGAACTCTTCCAAAATCTTGTTAAGGTTTGTACTCGTTGAAAGTCTCATCAAGCATCTTGATCTATCTCTATAGATATTGATGCTCAACAATTAGGTAGATTTATTCAGGTCTTCCTTTGAAAACTTCTTTTCAAACAACCATTCATGCTTTCCAAAAATTCTATACTATTTCCGATCAACAATATGTCAACCACATACGCTTATCAGAAACTCTATAGTGCTCCCACTCACTTTATTGTAAATACAAGTTTCTCATAAACTTTGTATAGACTCAAAACGATGATTTGTCACATACAACCTTTCCTCAAGTAAACTGTTAAGGAAATGATGATTTGTCATCCATCTGCCAGATTTCATAATTGAAAAATGTAGCAACTGCTAACATAATTCCAACAGACTTTAGCATCGCTACGAGTGAGAAAGTCTCATCGCAGTCAACTCATTGAACTTGTTGTAAACTTCTTTGTAACAAGTCGAGCTTTATAAATGGTGACATTTACCATTAGCATCTGTCTTCATGTTACAGGTCAATTTGTACTCAACGACCTGCCGTCCAACAAGCAAGTGTACCAAAGTCTATACTTGGTTTTCATACATGGATCCGTTCTCGGATTTCATGGCCTCTAACCATTTGTCGGAATCCGGGCCCATCATTGCTTCTCCATAGCTCGTAGGTTCATGGTTGTTTAACAACATGACCTCTAAGACAAGGTTGTCGTCCCACTCAGGAGCAGTACACATCCTTGTCGACCTACGAGGTTCGATAGTAACTTGATTCGAAGCCTCATGATCATCATCATTAACTTCCTCTTCAACTAACGTAGGCTTCACACAAACATCTTCCTGTGTTGCGCTACTCTCTGGTTGAAACAAAGGTTCAACAACCTCATCAAGTTCCATCTTCCTCCCACTCAATTCTTTCAAGAGAAACTCTTTCTCGAGAAAGGACCCAGTTTTAGCAACAAACATTTTATGCCTGGATCTGAGATAGAAGATTCACCTAACTGTTCTTAGGTTATTCTATGAAGATGCATTTGTCCGCTTTGGGTTCGAGCTCATTAGGTGAAAACATTTTCCACACAAGCGTCGCAGCCCCAAACATCAAGAAATGATAGCTTAGGTTTCCATCAAACCATAATTCACACGGTGTCATCTCAAAGGACTTAGATGGTGCCCTATTTAAAGTGAATGTAGTTGCCTCTAATGCATAACCCCACAACTATAGTGGCAAAATGATAAGAGACATCATAGCATGCACCACATCCAATAGAGCACGACTATGACGTTCGGACACACCATCACACTATGGTGTTCCAGGTGGCGTGAGTTGTGAAACAATTTTCACATTTTCTAAAGTTGTATGTCAAACTCGTAACTCAGATATTTATCTCCACGATCATATCAGAGACATTTTTATCTTCTTGTCACAATGATCTTAAGCCTCACTCTGAATTTGCTTGAACTTTTCAAACGATTCAGACTTGTGTTTCATTAAGTAAATATACTCATATATACTCAAATCATCAGTGAAGGCAAGAAATTAACGATACCCACTGCACGCTACAACACTCATTGGACCGTATACATCAACATGTATCATTTCCAATAAGTCAATTGCCCATTTCGGAAAACTAGTATTAGTCATCTTTTAACTTTGTATCTTTTGGCATCAATGTTATGAACATGTGTATTACTACGATCAAGATTCAACAAACCACTCTCACTGGGTGCATGACCATTAAAGGTATTATTCATGTAAATAGAATAACCATTATTCTCTTACTTAAATGAATAACCGTGTTGCAATAAACATGATCTAATCATGTTCATGCTCAACGCAAAACACCAAATAACATTTATTTAGGTTCGTCACAAATCCCAAAGGTAGAGAGAGCGTGCGATGTTGATCACATCAACCTTGGAAACATTTCCAACACACATCGTCACCTCACCCTTAGCTAGTTCTCTGTTTATTCCGTAGCTTTTATTTCGAGTTACTAACATTTAGCAATCGAACCGGTATCCAATACCCAGGTGCTATTAGGAGTACTAGCAAGGTACACATCAATAACACGTATATCAAATATACTTCTGTCGATGTTGCCAGCCTTCTTATCTACCAAGTATCTAGGGTTGTTCCGCTTCAACGACTGATCTCCTCATAATCGAAGCACTTAGTCTCGGGTTTGGGTTCAACTTTGGGTTGCTTCACTGGAGCAGCAACTGACTTGCCATCCATGAAGTTTCCCTCCTTGCCCTTGCCCTTCTCGAAACTAGTGGTTTTACTAACCATCAACACTTGACGCTCCTTCTTGATTTCTACCTTCACGGTGTCAAACATCGCGAATAGCTCAGGGATCATTATTTCTATCCCTGACATTTTATAGTTCATCACTAAGTTCTTGTAGCTTAGTGACACTGACTTGGAGAACTATATCAATCACTATCTTATCTAGAAGATCAACTCCCACTCGATTCAAGCGATTGTAGCACCCAGACAATCTGAGCACATGCTCAACGATTGAGCTATTCTCTTTCATCTTGCAAGCAAAGAATCTTGTTGGAGATCTCATATCTTGCAACACGGGCACGAGCCTAAGATCCTAATTTCAGCTCGTAGAACATCTCATATGTTTCGTGACGTTCAAAACATTTTGGAGCCTCAATTCTAAGCCGTAATGCATGACGCACTAAACTATCAAATAGTCATCAGATGGTGCATGTCAGATGTTCACAACATCTACATACGACGCTAGAGCGGTTGGCACACCGAGCGGTGCATTAAGGACATAAGCCTTCTGTGCAGCAATGAGGACAATCCTCAGATCACGGACCCATTCCGCAATATTGCTACCATCATCTTTCAACTCTATTACTCTAGGAACATATAAAATTCAAGGGAGCTACAACGCGAGCTAGTAATCTACAACACAATTTGCAAAGGCACTACTGACTATGTTCGTGATAATGATTTCAATTAATCATATTACTTAAGAACTCCCACTCAAATTGACATCCCTTCGGTCATTAGAGTGATACATGATCCAAATTCACCAACTCAAGTCCGATCATCATGTGAGTTGAGGTGGTTTCAATGGTGAACATCATCATGTTGATCATATCTACTATATGACTCATGTTCGACCTTTCAGTCTCTTGTGTTCCGAGGACATGTTTGTACATGCTAGCCTCGTCAAGTTTAACCCGAGTGTTCTGCATGTGCAACACGGGCTTGCACCCGTTGTATGTGAACGTAGAGTCTATCACACCCGATCATCACGTGGTGTCTCGAAACGACGAACTTTCGCAACGGTGCACACTCAGGGAGAACACAATTTATCTTGAAATTAAGTGAGGGATCACCTTATAATGTTATCGTCGTCCTAAGCAAAACAAGGTTCATAAAAGGATTAACATCACATGCAAATCATAGGTGACTTGATATAGCCATGAACTTGTGTTTTTGATCTCCATCTTGAAAGCACCGGCATGATCTCTATAGTCACTGGCACGACACCATGATCTCCATCATCTTGATCTCCATCAACGTGTCATCATCGGGGTTGTCACGCCCATCATGCTTCTACTACTATTGCTACCATTTAGTGATAAAGTAAACCATTACATAGCGCTTAATGATTGACACGCGGGTCATACAATAATTAAAGACAACCCTATGGATCCTGCCAGTTGCCGTACTCAACGACATGCAAGTCGTGATATTCTATACAACACATGATCATCTCATACATCACATATATCACATCACGTAATTGGCCATATCACATCACAGCATACCCTGCAAAAACAAGTTAGACGTCCTGTAATTGTTGTTGCATGTTTTACGTGGCTGCTACGGGTATCTAGCAAGAACAATTCTCACCTACGGATAAACCACAACGGTGATACATTAGTTTCTTGTCGACCTTCTCAAGGACCGCCTTTCTCAAATCTGATCCAACTAAAGTGAGAGAAAGTAGCACCCGCAAGCCATCTATGCAACAAGTTGTGGTTGAGGGAACCGGTCTCTCGTAAGCGTACGAGTAATGTTGGTCTGGGCCGCTTCATCTCACAATACCGCTGAAACAAAACACGACCAAGGGAGGAAGCAATCTAAGCATCAACGACCACAAACTCTTTGTGTTCTACTCGAGATCTCATCCATACATAGACCTAGATCATGATGCCACTGCTGGGGAACGTTGCATGGGAAACAAAAAAATTCCTAAGCACGGGCAGATCTATCCATGGTGATGAGCATCTACGAGAGGGAGAGTGGATCTACATACCCTTGTTGATCTCTAAGCAGGAAGCGTTAAGAAATGCGGTTGGTGTAGTCGAACATCTTCGCGATCCAAATCACCGAGCGTCCCGCGATCTCATCACAATCTGTCCTGCGATCCAATCATGACCCGTCCCGCGAACTCATCACGATCCGTCTCGCAATCTCATCACGATCCATCTCACGAACTTGATCACGGTCCTTCCGATCTAGCGCCGAACGGACGGCACCTCCGTGTTCAGCACACGTACATATCGATGACGATCTCCGCCTTCTTGATCCAGCAAGAGGGAGCGGAGAGGTAGAAGAGTTCTACGGCAGAGTGACGATGCTCCAGCAATGGTGGTGGAGCTATTCCGGCAGGGCTTCACCTAAGCACTGCAGAAATCTGATCTAGAGGAGAAACTATGCACTAGAGGAACGGGCAGCACGTGGCTAAAATCTAGTGCCAAAAACCCTAAAACCTCTAGTATATATAAGAGGAAGAAAGGAGGGGTCTTGGCCCTCAAGGGACAAGCCCTTTGGTTCGGCCGAACTAGGAGGAGAGGTGGAATCCACCTCCAATCCTAGTACGACTAGGATTCATCATGTTTTTGCCTTTTTGCCTTTTTTTCCACCTTTTCTCTTTGGGATTTTCTCTCCCAGACGCATGGGCCTTGTGTGGAACTTCCACCAGCCCACTAAGGGCTGGTATTCACTCTCCCACAGCCCATGTAGCCTCTTGGGTCGAAATACCCCTCCCGATGGTCTCCCGGTATGCTACCGGCACTCCCGGTACACTACCGATGAGCCCGAAAGTTTTCCGACGACCAAAATAGGACTTCCTATATATCAATATTTACCTCCGGACCATTCCGGAGCTCCTCGTGACGTCCGGGGTCTCATCCGGGACTCCAAACAACCTTTGGTCACCACCATACATAACTCTATACTACCGAAACGTCACCAAACCTTAAGTGTGCAGACCCTGCGGGTTCGAGAACTATGTAGACATGACCGAGACACCTCCATGGTCAATAACCAATAGCGGGACCTGGATGCCCATATTAGTTCCTACATATTCTACGAAGATCTTTATCGGTCGAACCTCTATGTCAAGGATTTAGTTAATCCCGTATGATATTCCCTTTGTTCTTCGGTATGTTACTTTCCCGAGATTCGATCGTTGGTATCTCCATACCTAGTTCAATCTCGTTAATGACAAGTCTCTTTACTCGTTCCTTAATACAAGATCCCATGACTGACACTTAGTCACATTTCTTGCAAGGCTTATTGTGATGTTGTATTATCGAGTGGGCCCTGAGATACCTCTCCGTCACACGGAGTAACAAATCTCAGTCTTGATCCATGCCAACCCAACAGACACCCTTGGAGATACCTGTAGAGTACCTTTATAGTCACCCAGTTACGTTGTGACATTTGATACACACAAGGCACTCCTCCGATTTCAATGAGTTGCATGATCTCATGGTCATAGGAACAGATACTTGACATGCAGAAAACAGTAGCAATAAACTAACACAATCATATGCTACGTTTGTAGTTTGGGTCTTGTCCATCACACCATTCTCCTAATGATGTGATCCCATTATCAAATGAAATCTCATGTCCATGGCTAGGAAACCTTAACCATCTTTTGATCAACGAGCTAGTCTATTAGAGGCATACTAGGGACATGGTTTTGTCTATGTATCCACACATGCATCTAAGTCTCCGATCAATACAATTATAGTATGGATAATAAACGATTATCATGAACAAGGAAATATGATAATAACTAATTTATTATTGCCTCTAGGGCATATTTCCAACACTAAGGGTTGGCCACAAGGGCCCAGGGCGCGGCCAGGGGGTAGGCCGCGCCCCCTGGCTTGTGATCACCTCGGGCATCATCTCGCATTGATACTTTTTCCCAAAAATCACATATATTCCAAAAAAATATCTACGTAAGTTTTTATCACATTTCGACTTTGTTTGATATGGATTTCCTGCGAAACAAAAAACATGCAACAAACAGGAACTGGCACTGGACACTGGATCAATATGTTAGTCCCAAAAATAGTATAAGAAGTTGCCAAAGTATATGAAAGTTGTAGAATATTGGCATGCAACAATCAAAAATTATAGATACGATGGAGACATATTACTCCTCAACCAGAAACCGGGACCAACAGTAGGATGATTGGGATACCTTGCCTATCCCAGGCTCTCCGCGCCAAGCGTACGCCCAAATATTTCAAGGGACCATGCAAGGTGCCAAATTACACGGCGGATCTTGAGCCGACGGCTTTGATCGAATGCTACGAGTTAGCAATGGATATGTTGGATGTAAGTGATGCCGTGTGCGTTAAATACTTGACCATGATGCTGGAAGGACCAGCTCGAACATGATTGAAGAACTTGCCGCCCAACTCCATGAACACTTGGTCAGAGCTTAAAGAGTGTTTCATCAAGAATTTTCATGTAACATGCAAGAAGCCAATGACGATTGTTGACCTTCAACATTGCATCCAGTGTGTAGATGAGTCAGCTCATCATTGGACTCGCCGGGTAGCGGAAATCATACACTCGCCAGATAGCATTACAGCGGCTCAAGCCATCCTGATCCTAGAAAAGAATTGTCACTTCCAATCGCTGGTCCAGAAGCTCGGGCGGCTCAAGCTTAAGGTATAGAACATGGGCGAATTAATGGATGTCCTCACCAGGTACGCTGAGTCAGACAACACAAAGGATCCCGGCTCAGTTGAAAACAAGACCGGTAAAGGAAAGAAAGGTGAAGGTGATAAAGTCCAGCATAATCATGGTGGTAACCAAGGAACCCAGAATAACAATGGCAAGCGGAAGCAGCCAGACGGTGGGTCAGACTTTGTGGCCAACACCAATGTTGGCTTCAAAAACCAACGCTGTAATGGTTACCCTAGAGGGACTTATAATGGGAATAAGCCTCGTAACTACGAGGAAGCGTTCAAGGGACCGTGTCCCAAACACAGCACCCAGGACAAGTCAGCTACCCACTTATGGGAAAACTATTACATCATGCAAGAATTCCGCAACCAAGCCTTCCAAAACATCAAGGGGGCAATGGTGGCGAAAACCCAGGTCAACATGGTCCTGGCGGGTCACATGGTGGCTCAGGAGCTGGTTTTCAACATCAGTGAATAATAGCAACGGACAGCATCCTGGCCCAAGATATCAACATAACAACCAAGGTGGTTTCCAAAGTAATCCCAAGCAGCTAAATAGCGGTCAGTACCACTAGCACCTAAAAATAACTCATATTCCATGGAGAAAACTACAAAAAGGATCGTAAAAACTCCGAGGAGAAAATAACCCGTCATTGGAGCATTGTTTACCTATGGTCATATTATACTTAGAGTCACCGGCTCCTTTCATTTTTGTGATTCCTCCCCCCCCCCCTCCCCGCGGGAAAATTATGTACATATTTCTTTATGTTTCATATATAATAAAGCCAACACACCTGAAATTCAGAGTTTTTGTCATTTCATGCCTCAAACTGAGCATGAGACTTTATTTTCTGAGACCAAGGTTAGCACGGCTGATGATATCAGCCCAAGTATTAATAACGTGACCTTGACTATTAACTACAGATTGGTTGAAATTGAAACCATTTAGGTTGAAAGCCATAGTACTAAAACCTACAGCAGTGAACTAGATTCCTACTACAGGCCAAGCAGCCAAGAAGAAGTGTAAAGAACGAGAATTGTTGAAACTAACATATTGGAAGATTAATGCTCGTATTCTTTTTTATGTAATTTTATATATAAGTGGTTTAAGTCATGGGAATTTAATAGCCGAAAGTGATTCTAGATATCCCCCGTGGGTTTGCATAAGTAACCTCCTATCAGATACGATAATGTATCAGGATAGATGGATGGATCTACCTTTCTATTCACGTATCTTTTGGTCTCAGCCCCAAATCCTTGATTTGGCCAGGAAACAAAGCTCTGCTTTGGGCCCAGGAAGCAAAGGGAATGAGCTCGGCTGCTTCTCCCCCACACTCCCTTATATCTCTGTGCCCCTTCCGTGTGCGCTTCGCGCGCCATTGGCACTTTGCTCTCCTCTTATTTCTTCATCAGAGGGTTCGGATGGACTTCGCTGTTCGTTCCCAACGAGAATGGAAAGGGTTGTATCAGGTACTTGGGGGCTTCCAACTCATTGAGTTTAGCTTTCTCACCCTTGTAACCCGGCAAAAACGCCACAAGATATTGGGCATTTGGAGGCTTCCAACTCATCGAGTTCAGCTTTCTCACCCTCTTGCCCAGTAAAAAATAAAAATGCCACATAGGGTTAAACATGCCTATATGTTTGATGCGACTCCAATCAGGTGACCCCATGTACTCTTAAAAAGTCAATCCTCTTTTGGACCATGAACTTCTTAAGGTTAAAACATCGGCTTGAGTCACGAGAGAGCCGACATGTAGAGAGCTAGGATAAACCATGGGTTATCATACCCGCTTCATTAAAGCAAGACTCGAGCCTCGAAAGCCGGCATTTTATACTCTGCATACATTATAGTGCATCGTTTTCATACTGCGTCAGAATTTTCACAATCAATGAATACATCTTGTTTATAATTGAACATGATCAGATCCTGATTATGTTTTTAGCATAACCAGTTTTTTGAAGACCAGGTTTATATCACACCGGCTCAGAAAAGATACTTACTCTTGAAAAGTCGTTCTATATTACTGAGCTTCGAAAGCCAGTCTCTTTCCACCGAAGCCTTATTTGAGCCGGTTTATTTATAGCATTTTATATATCTGTGCACTACCTTATAAGTTTCAGGTACCACATTATCCTTGATTACCGGCTCATATATGAGCATACGGCTTATCAATTGTCGGCATATTGTGATTGGTTCAGTCATTATATTTTTCAATATCATTTTGAAAAGGGTTAAATAAGACTTGAGCTCTGAAATCCAAAAACATTGTCGGCTCTTTACTTTGACTTATCCTCTCTGTTTTAATTAAGAGACTCGTCGAGCATGGCAGAGATGATCAAATACAAGCACGGGAAGGGTACTATTGGCAATTGTCGAAACATGATCAAATGGATCTAGTTTTCTTAAAGGTACCTTCACGGAAGCAAACATGCACGGAGGCATGACAAAAATTACCAAGAAGTTTTTTGAGCTACTCCTATTACAGACTCATTCAGCAAGCCAAAAAATATTCAGGTTCTGCCCAACACTTTGGGGGCTAGAACCACCGGACGTCTTAAATTGTGTTTGCATATCACTTCGGTGATTGGGTTTCCATGATGGATGGGTTAACATCGGGTTGACCACTCGTCTGAGCTGTTGACGGGTCATCCTCCAATTAATCTTTCGGATCTTTAATTTGAAGGTTTTTCGTATCCCAGTTGCAATGGGTCAAGGCATGAAAAACAGCTTCTTCATTTAGAATGGAGGACGGGTCAACGTAGGGGGCAAAGAAGTGCTTGAGATGGAGAGGAGTCAGGTTCACCGATACAAAGGATGGTGGCCGGACTTGTGCGTTGTTAGTGTCATAAGCCGCCTGATAGCTTTTCAGCTCCATCTTAGCAACAAGTTGTGTAGCCAACACTCGTGATGTCTTGACACACCTACGATAGTCAGCATCATTGAAAGCTGCACCGTCATCTTTGAGATCAGAAAACCCTTTATGCATTTTTGCTGGGTCCGGCTCTTCCGAATAGGCAAAAGCCCGGCTCAGAGAGGATGTTGCACCAGCTAGGGCAGTTGATCTCTTCAGTTCTTCAAATTTCTTCGGGATAGTTGAGAGATACTTGAGCACATCCGTGATAAGTTTCACTAGCTCTTTGTTCCCCATGACCTCCCTGGTAGCAAAATAGTTTCCGGCATACGGTTGTTTAGTCAGCGTGTAAACAGATTTCAACATAAGCGTGTTGTTATCTTGGAGGCTGGCTACCCTTGGGCCTGCAAATACAATTCAAGGGTGTAAGTCGTCGGGCGACTTATCTATGAATGAAGATATTTTTGCAAGATGACAAGAATTCTTACAAGATACTAACCAAAGATAACTTGGGCCATTTGGGCAATACGCATTTTTAACCCGGATAGCTCTTCTGCGAAGGTTTTCAATCGTCCCTCAGCCTATTCTGCATGCTCCAATACGGCAACTTTTTCAGCCTCAAAGTATTTATTTTGTTTTTCAAAATGTGGCTTGGCTCTCTCCAAATCCTCCAAGGAAAGACGAAGCTTCTCCTCAACAGTTGCTTGGGCATTTTTCCCATTTCGAGATCTTTTTCAGCCCGGTCAATTTTGACTCGATGAATTTTAGAGACTCCTTCATGATAGGAGTCATCACTTCCCAGTAATAAACCGGTAGCAACATGCAATATAAAATGACAGACAAATTATCACAAGTCTCTAGAAGATTGCAAGCAATATACTTGACACTTGGGGGCTAATGCATGTCGTTTCTTTCAAAAGCAAAGATATGAAAAAGACCCAACTCATCTCAAGAAGATGAGCCGGTCCTTGGGGGTTGCATGTCGAATTCTTATTATTAATAAGACCCGAATCATCTCAAGAAGATGAGCCGGCCCTTGGGGGCTACAGGTCGAATTCTTATTATTAACAAGACCCAACTCATCTCAAGAAGATGAGTCGGCCCTTGGGGGCTATAGATCGAATTCTTATTATTAACAAGACCCGATTCATCTCAAGAAGATGAGCCGGCCCTTGGGGGCTACAGGTCGAATTCTTATTATTAACAAGACTCGACTCCTCTCAAGAAGATGAGCTCGCCCTTGGGGGCTAAAGTCGAATTCTTATTATTAACAAAACCCGACTCATCTCAAGAAATAAGCCGGCCCTTGGGGGCTACAAAGGGATACATGGAGTATGCAGCATAAAGGAACATACCTCGTATGTGCTTTTCATCATGCTGACTAAGACGACTTCCATCTCTCGGCTTGTAGCAAGTGATACGTCTCCAACTTATCTATAATTTTTGATTGTTCCATGCTGTTATATTATAAATATTGGTTGTTTATAATCATTTTATAGTCATTATATATCACTTTTTGGTACTAACCTATTGACATAGTCCCAAGTGCCAGTTGTTGTTTTTTCCATGTTTTTTACATCATAGAAAATCAATACCAGACGAAGTCCAAATGCCACGAAAGTTCACGATGAGTTTTTATGGGCCAGAAGGAACACAAGGGGCTCTGGCTGCACCTGGGGGGTGCCCCGAAGGGGGCACAACCCACCAGGGCACGCCAGGAGGCCCAGGCGCGCCCTGGTGGGTTGTGCCCACCTTGGGTGCCCCCCGGACTGCCTCTTTGCTATATAAATACCCCCAATATTCCAGAAACCCTAAGGCAACAGACGAAATATTCATCCAGTCGCCGCAGAGTCCAGAACCACTAGATCCAATCTCTACACCATCTCGGATGGGGTTCACCATCTCCATTGGTGCCTCTCCGATGATGCGTGAGTAGTTCCTTGTAGACCTTCGGGTCCGTAGTTAGTAGCTAGATGGATTTCTCTCGCGCGCGCTGAATTCTCGATGCAATGGTCTCTTGGAGATCCATATGATGTAACTCTTTTGCGATGTGTTTGTTTGGATCGATGAACTTTGAGTTTATGATCAAGTCTATGTTTTTATATCCATGAAAGTTATTTGAGTTTATTTGATATATTATATGCATGATTGCTTATAGCCTCGTATTTCTTCTCTGATATTTGGGTTTTGTTTGGCCAACTTGATCTATTTATCTTGCAATGGGAAGAGGTGCTTTGTAGTGGGTTCGATCTTACGGTGCTTGATCCCAGTGACAAAAAGGGAAACGACACGTATGTATTGTTGCTACTAAGGATAAAACGATGGGGTCTATCTCTACATAAATAGATCTTGTCTACATCAAGTCATCGTTCTTATTGCATTACTCTGTTTCTCCATGAACTTAATACACTAGATGCATGCTGGATAGCGGTCGATGTGTGGAGTAATAGTAGTAGATGCAGGCAGGAGTCGTTCTACTAATCTTGGATGTGATGCCTATGTCATGATCATTGCCTGGATATCGTCATGAGTATTTGAAGTTCTATCAATTTCCCAATAGTAATTTGTTCACCCATCGTTTGCTATTTTTTTCTCGAGAGAAGCCACTAGTGAAACCTACGGCCCCCGGGTCTTTCTTCTCATATATTTGCCTTTGTGATCTACTTTTCCTTTGCTTTTATTTTTAGATCTATATTTCCAAAAACCAAAAAATACCTTGCTGCACTTTATTTTGTTTGCGATCCATCTATCAAATTACTACAAATCTTTCTCCCGTCTCCGCGCCAATTTCTGCCGCCGTTACCCAAAAGGGATTGACAACCCCTGTAACACGTCGGGTTGCGAGTATTTGTTATTTGTGTGCAGGGGCTGTTTACGTTGTGTTGATTGGTTCTCCTACTGGTTTGATAACCTTGGTTTCATATCTATGGGAAATAACTACCGTCGTTGTGCTGCATCATCACTTCCGCTTTGGGGAAATACCAACGTAGCTTCAAGCGACATCAAAAGGAATTTCTGGCATCGTTGCCGGGGAGGATCAAGTCAAGATAGTCTCCCGGCCACGTGCCTTTATGGCGCCATTTCTGGGGAGGATCTTCAACATATACCAGGTTCCTAATCACAAATCTCATCTCCTTGCAATTTACATTATTTGCCATTTGCCTCTCGTTTTCCTCTCCACCACTTCACAAAAATTTGTCGTTTTATTCGCCTCTCTTTTTCCGTTCACCGATCTCTTGCTTTCTAGTCTTGATGGCTAGCGTCCCTACTCCTCCTTTGTCGCCAGATTTTGAAGTTCTTTACTTCAAGCAAAGACAAGGAGAAAATTTGAAAGCTACCTGGTATAGGCTTCTGGAATCATATCGTATTTCCAACTTAAAGGGGGCGCTAAAGTTTTGCTTCGTAATTTTTACATAGGATTGGCTTTGCATCATAGACAACTTCTCGATTTTGCCGCTAAAGAAAATTTCATTGAACTTGATGCCAATGCTGCCTATGAAATTTTAGAGGGAATTTTGGGAATTCCACCTCAAAAGAAGGGGTTTCCTTTTACCCCCGAGGGATCTCAAATGTTGGACAAACTTGGTGATTTGCATCAACATATGGTTGAAATACAGGAATGTAATGAACCCCTCAAACACCTCAATGGTAGTATCAATCGCATGAATACTCTGATTACTCTTTGCAATAAGCGATTGGATATTTTGGATCTTAAGATGGTTTATTTCCTGGAGAATTTAGGGAAGCGTAAAGAGCCTCTCGGGTTTGAGAAAACCCTTACAAAAGTTTCCAAAACTTCGGAAGACAAAACTTAGATCCTTGCTTTATGCCTAGCTAAGGGCGTAAAACAATAGCGCTTGTTGGGAGGCAATCCAATGAATTAAATTTATTTTTGCCTTTTGCTTTCTGTTCTTCAGTTTTTACACAATTATGCTACTGTTATGATTGTATTTTTTTTTGTTTTAATTATTCTTTGTGCCAAGTAAAGCCTTTAGGATCTTCTTGGGTGATAGTTGTTTGATCTTGCTGAAAAAAACAGAAACTTATGCGCTCACGACAACAATTTTAGTAAATCACAGAAACGTGATTTTGATCTGAATTTTTTAAATAAGATTTTTAAACAAATTAAATAGGACTTCCTAATTTAGTAGAATTTTTTGAGTTACAGAAGTATTCGAACAAATCAGATTACTACAGACTATTCTGTTTTGACAGATTCTGTTTTCTTTGTGTTGTGTGCTTATTTTGATGGCTCTATGGTTTTCTTTGATGAGTTTTTGCCATAGAAAAGTTGGAATATAGTAGGTATAATTCAAGAACAAAATATGAATTGGTTTAATACAGTACTTTTAGTAGTGATTTATTTTTCTTATACTGATGGATCTCACGGAGGTTTTCTTGAGTTTTGTGTGATTTAAGTTTTCAAGTTTTGGGTTATCTTACGATGGATGAAGGAAGGATGGAAGAGCCTAAGCTTGGGGATGCCCCGTCATTCCAAGCTATTATCCAAAAATGAGCAACCAACTAAGCTTGGGGATGCCCCCGAGTGGCATCCCCGCTTTCTTCCAACGATCATCGGTATTTTACTCGAAACTATATTTTTATTCGTCACATGATATGTGTTTTGCTTGGAGCGTCTTGTATGATATGAGTCTTTGCTTGTTTTATTTTTTGTTTTATGTCTTGATCCCTTGCTGTACACACCTATTTGAGAGAGCCAAAATTATGTCATGACTTGTTAGAATTGCTCTCTATGCTTCACTTAAATTTTTTATGAGATATGGACTTGCTCTAGTGCTTCACTTATATCTTTTTGAGCACGGTGTGCTTAGTATTTTTGAAGAAATGCTATCTTACTTCACTTAGATTTATTTGAGAGTTAGTAAAAATTTCAAGAAATTCTCTCTTGCTTCACTTAAATTATTTTGAGAGAAAGAAGAAAAATTATGCTCTTCATCTTCACTTATATTTGTTTGAGCTTATGAAAAGCAACACATGAAAATTAGTCCCAAAGTGATAGATATCCAAGAAGGATATAATAAAAACTTTCATAAAGATCATTGGACAAAATAAACTTGATTCTTAGTAATAGTTTTGAGATATGATGATGTGATATGTGAGTTATGTTGGTGAGTAATTATGCTTTAGTAAGAATATTGGTGTTAAGGTTTGTGAATCCCTATGCAAGTACAAAAGTCAATAGTCATGCAATGAAATTATATCCTACTTGTGGTGCATTATTCGGTGTTATTTATGCTTAATGCTTGCTTATGAGATTATTCGTTTCTTGGTTGGTCGCTTCTCAAATCTTTTGCTAGCCTTCATTTTGCACCAAGTATGAGCTCTACTTGTGCATCCAAATCCTTAAACAAAGTTTTTGCCACATGAGTCCACTATACCTACCTATATGCGGTATTTCCGTGCCGTTCTAAGCAAATTTGTATGTGCCATCTCTAATTTTCAAAATAAACTTCTCTTTTGTTGTTTGTTTCGCTCGCGGAGCGGTGAGGGGTGGCTAATATTTTCCATGCTAGATGTGTTATTCTCATGATGAGTGTTTATTCACTTGTCATTGCACGAGAATAAGACAAAGGTATTAGGGATGCCCAGTCCCGAAATGCAAAAATGAATTTACTTTATGTTGTCAAATAATAAATTCCTTGGAAAGTGTTGGTATGGAGGACACCCGTGGATACGGTTAGCCATGAAAAGTGAAAGTATGGTGGAAAAGGGAATAAACTTTATTTTCTGTTTGGGAACCGCCTATGATATATCTAGCATGGAAAGTGTTGGGAACTCTAAGTCGTTTTCATTGGTGGGATGGATACACCTCCCAAAATGTTTTTATCTCTAGGTTTTTCGCTTTGAGCTCTGGCACCTCTACAAATCCCTACTTCCCTTTGCGAAGGGCCTTTCTTTTACTTTATGCAATTTTTATTTTTGAATTTGAGTCTCCATCTTCTCTTACCAAAGCACCAACTAGGAGGCAATATGATCGTACTTAAGTATTGGGTGTAGCTAATATTCGAGTGTGTTTCATGAATGGATCAATATTTGAGCATCATGGGCTAGGGATAACTTATTTTAGCATTGATATTATGAAAGATATGGTTGCTTGTTGATGTGCTTGAGTATCTAAATTATTATGTCAAAACTAGACTATTCCTTTGAACAACTAAAACTCCAAATGTCCATGCTATAAGGAAAAGAATGTGATATGATATGTTAGGCAGCATTCCGCATCAAAAATTCTGTTTTTATCACTTACCACTTGAGGACGAGTAGGAGTTAAGCTTGGGATGCTGATACGTCTCCAACGTATATATAATTTTTGATTGTTCCATGTTGTTATGTTATCAATCTTGGATGTTTTATAATCATTTTATATCATTTTTGGTACTAACCTATTGACATAGTGCCAAGTGCCAGTTGTTGTTTTTTCCATGTTTTTTACATCGCAGAAAATCAACAGACGAAGTCCAAATGCCATGAAACTTCACGATGATTTTTTATGGACCAGAAGGAACACAACGGGCCCTGGCTATGCCTGGGGGGTGCCCCGAGGGGGGCACATCCCACCAGGGCACGCCAGGAGGCCCAGGCGCGCCCTGGTGAGTTGTGCCCACCTCGGGTGCCCCCCAGACCGCCTTTTTGCTCTATAAATACCCAATATTCTAGAAACCCTAAGGCAATAGACGAAATATTCATCCAGCCGCCGCAGAGTCCAGAACCACCAGATCCAATCTAGACACCATCTCGGATGGGGTTCACCACCTCCATTGGTGCCTCTCCGATGATGCGTGAGTAGTTCCTTGTAGACCTTCAGGTCCGTAGTTAGTAGCTAGATGGCTTTCTCTCTCTCGCTGAATTCTCAATACAATGGTCTATTGGAGATCTATATAATGTAACTCTTTTGCGGTGTGTTTGTTGGGATCGATGAACTTTGAGTTTATGATCAGATCTATCTTTTTATATCCATGAAAGTTATTTGAGTTTCTTTGATCTCTTATATGCATGATTGCTTATAGCCTCGTATTTCTTCTCCGATATTTGGGTTTTGTTTGGCCAACTTGATCTATTTATCTTACAATGGGAAGAGGTGCTTTGTAGTGGGTTCGATCTTATGGTGCTTGATCTCAGTGACAAAAAGGGAAACGACACGTATGTATCGTTGCTACTAAGGATAAAACGATGGGGTCTATCTCTACATAGATAGATCTTGTCTACATCATGTCATCGTTCTTATTGCATTACTCCGTTTCTCCATGAACTTAATACACTAGATGCATGCTGGATAGCGGTCGATGTGTGGAGTAATAGTAGTAGATGCAGGCAGGAGTCGGTCTACTAATCTTGGATGTGATGCCGATGTAATGATCATTGCCTGGATATCGTCATGAGTATTTGAAGTTCTATCAATTGCCCAACAGTAATTTGTTCACCCACCATTTGCTAATTTTTTTCTCGAGAGAAGCCACTAGTGAAACCTACGGCCCCCGGGTCTTTCTTCTCATATATTTGCCTTTGCGATCTACTTTTCCTTTGCTTTTATTTTAAGATCTATATTTCCAAAAACCCAAAACTACCTTGATGCACTTTATTTTATTTGTGATCTATCTATCAAATTACTATAAATCTTTCTCCTGTCTCCGTGCCAATTTTTGGCGCCGTTGCCCGAAAGGGATTAACAACCCCTTTAACACGTCGGGTTGCGGGTATTTGTTATTTGTGTGCAGGGGCTGTTTACGTTGTGTTGCTTGGTTCTCCTACTGATTCGATAACCTTGGTTTCATATCTAAGGGAAATACCTACCATCGCTGTGCTACATCATTCCTTCCTCTTTGGGGAAATACCGACGTAGCTTCAAGCGACATCAGCAAGGCGATCTAAGTAACCAGCATGTAATTGCTCAGCACTCATGTTTTCATAACTTGGAAACTCCAGCTTGGTATTCCCCTTTTCAGGCAGCACTGTTTCATTTTTAGCAACAAGTTTTGTGAGTACTGTGGAGACTCCAGGAGCGGTGTAACCCAACCCAATAACAATGACCTCCTCATTCTCAATGCAAGGAACGCCTCTTGATTCTGGAAGACTGGGCGGGTCAAGATTGGCCGCCGGGTCAGCATCAGCATCCATAACTTCAAAGTTTGATGGCTCGGGTTGAAGGGTAAATCAGTTTGGATTTCTTGATGATCTTTAGGCCGATCAGTGTGGACTTCAGGATCCGTCAGACTTGGATTTCTTGGCTCAGAGGCTTCGACAACAGTGGCCGGCTCGCCAACTTTCCTCTTCTTGGCCTTAGCCCTATAAAAACAAGAAAATGTAATGAATAGCATGCAAGTTTGAAGAATTACATAGGAAAGCATATAACAAAAGAATTTTACCTAGGATTGATGACAAAGGGTGGCAGTTTTGAGGCAGTAGAGTCGCCTGATGAAGGCGGTGACTCCTAGTAAAAAAACGGAATAATGAAATGATTGATAATTTAAATCATATTGGGAAAAGACAAGAGTTGGATTAAAAGGTACCTGAGTTGGGCGCTTACGGGTAGCCGGCTTATTGGGTAAGCCGTCTACAAGATCACCAATACCTCTCCAAGTCTTGCACTTTGACTTACGCTGAGTTTTCCTCAAAACAAAATTGCGATCCAAATAAGCATCTGGATGAGAGAATCTCACTTTCAGAATGACTCGCCTTGTTCTTGTTGGAAGCAAGGATTCTGAGCCAAAGGAAATGGAAATTACCTCAATATCTTCAGCCTGGTTTGTATCGACATCACCCTAGGAAAGATATCAGCTGGATTCAATAAAATACGGTTAAAGAAAATTGATTTCTACCTCCGACTGGACATCCCAAGTTATATTGCTGAACCTTTGGGGGTCATTTAAGTCACCGGAATAAGCACACATGAAGTTGTCCCGACGGCTTAGCGGCAAAATACTCCAAGATACCAAACACCGGGTCAAATCAACAGCAGTTAGTCCATTGGCTGTTAGAGCCCTAAGTTTGGGATAAAAAAGGGCATATTGAGCACGTTCTTCTGGAGGAGCCCAGCCGGGATGTTCGAGGTCCATGGGGAGATGATCTGTTCTATAACCCAGCAAGGGGTTCTCATCAGCCGGGGCCATGTTTCACCAGTAGAACCAAGTCTTATTCCACCCTTTAGGATGGCTTGGTAGCATGGCAGCAGTAAAGGCAACGTCTCTCCGCCTCTGGATTGAAACCCCGCCAAGTTACAGGCTGGAGCCGTCGACGCATTCAGTTTGGCGATTGAAATAGAAGGACTCTCTAAAGAGAGAAACAAAGGGCTCTATCCGCATATATGCCTCACACAGTACTTGTAATTGACAGAGATTGGATATAGAATTGGGGCCAAGGTCTTGAGGATGAAGATTAAAAAAGTGTAAAACGTTTCGAAAGAATTTTGACCCGGTAGGGGAGAAGCCTCTGAGAAGATGGTCAAGGAATATTACCACTTCTCCCTCACCAGGTTTTGGGATTTCCTCTCCAAGAGCAACGCGCCAGCCAACTACTTCCTTGGATGGCAGAATACCCTGATTTTGATAATCTTGAAGTATAGTTTCGGAAACTTGGGAAGGCACCCAGTTACAGACTTTGGATTCCGATATAATGAGTCACCTGGATAAAGGAAAAGTGGGCGGCTTAAGCATATGTTCAAAGCAAGATGATCTAGTCATTTACAATAGCTAAAGTTGCTTTACGAAGAGTCGGTGTCTTGGTAAAGCTGCTTAACACATTGAGGTTTACAATTATTAAAGCTGGCAAAAATAAGGGCGACTCATACTAGGTCAAAGACCTCTGATTTTTGCTAAGTGCGGGACAAATAGGTTTCTACCAAACTGGTTGTGATTACAGATCTACAAATGATTCGGAAAGGGAAAATATTTGCTAACCCTAAACTATAAAGTATGGTAGCAGCAGTATAATGCACAGATTCCTGAGGAAGATTTGCAGGTGCTACGCAAGAAATAAATTTGTCGGACAAAGCCGTTCTGTTTTTGTAGTAAAACTCATGGAGTCCATACGTGAACGAGTAATGGTGATGAATGTAAACGGAACTACCGAATTACTCAGGAACTTCGATGAAGTATTATAGATCTGGGAGAGAATGATTTACATGAGGGGAGCTAAGGATAGTGGAGGCGATCAACCGGACCCGATGAAGACGTGGTGTCACTGCACTTCCGAAGATGGCCACCGGCGACGAGCTGAGCAGCGGCACTGGTGCTACGAGGCTTTCGGGCGCGAGGAAGAAGAAGCGAGAGGGACGAGGTAAAAGTGAAAGAAGGGGCCCTCCAGTGAGTATTTAACAAAGAAAACCCCAAAGGGGCAACTGGCAGGCGCAAAAATCAAGGCGACACGGTAAATTTTGAGAAACAAATACGCCTCGATTTTCGGGATATATGGATACATTTAGATTCGCCATGATGTCATCATTAGTTTCCTGGATTTTTGGCGAGTGACGTCATTTAATGGACGGCGTGGGGAAAATGAAAAGCCTAGAAGTATTGCGAGTCGGTGTTCCAAGGATCATGAAGAACAGACGCAGGCAGAAGGTGAGCCGCCAAGAAAAGATAAGAGAAATTGACATGAATGAACTCAAATCAATCTGGGGCCTAATGTCGGGGATATAACCCCACGATATGACTCGCCCTACTGGGCCGGGTCAGTATAATGGCAGCTCTGGAACAATGCTTAAGATGGATTGTGTTGTAAAGGTAAAACAAGTAAGGAAGTTACTAAGTAAACCGTCGGGTGGCCAAAACGTGTGGAGATGGCGACTCAAGGCCCATGGGGCAGAAGACGCCGAAAAATTCCTTGCTTGAGGTGCAAGGCGTGTTATAGACATCATAGGTTACGATTCATAATATGACTTGACTCTGTTGTAAACCCTAGGGTCTTGACCTGTATATAAAGGCAAGCCCCTAGGGTCAAAGGAGTCAAGTTAGACACCCTCAAAAGCTAGGTTAGCGATTTCGCACCCTTGTAATCGAGATCACCATCAATATAGACACAAAGCAGGACGTAGGCTATTACCTCCATCGGAGGGGCCAAACCTGGGTAAACTCACCTCCCGTTCCCGTTTAACCCCTTTGAGTCGCCACCTAGCGGGGATGGCCTCACACCTAAGTCCTTTCACAAGGACATCTGTCGTGACAAAACCACGACAGGCGCCAAGAGAGCCAACCCTTCCAGCGTCTTCTTTCGAAGGCTCCCCTCCGTAGGCGACCTCTTAGGCGTCGGTGGTGAGGGGGGTGTCGCCGGATCCCGTGTATGCGGATCATTTTAGCTTTAGGTCAGAGCCCTAGTAGCTTAGGTTTTTGGATCATTCGATGACTGGCTTCGGTGGTAGCGACTACGATACTAGATAAAGAAGCTCCAAATTCTTCTCCGGCGAGGCGATCGCCTCTATGGTCGGTGATGAATTTGGAACCCCGTATGTTCAAGTGGGGATGTCGGGGCAATGATGTGTCCTTCGTATGGTGATCTTGGTGCTTCATATGGTGAGCATGGTGCTACTTTGTCGGCATTTCATATCACAGTCACCAAATGTAGATCTAAAATGTGTCCTCAGGCTCCGCCGTTGCGACGATGTCTGCTCCAGCGTTGTCAGCGCGGAGCTTGGGAGGTAGTCTAAGAGCGGATATAGGTTGTGGTCTGCATCAACGACATCTAAAAGACAAAACGTGTGTTGGGCTCATGATTGATGGATGGTAGGTATGGTCTCCTCGTTCGATGAATTAGTCATGCCACGTATCATATCTGAAATTCAATGGTGTGTCCGATGTGTTGCCCCGGTCTGATTCTTTCAACATCAGTGCCTTAATCTTTGGTGAGCTATCTTGGAGGTCTGCAAAGCTAGGTATCAATGATAGAGCGTCAAGCACGAGTGATAAGGTGATCCGATATTTTTTTTCCTTTTGATGATGCCAAAGGCAGGTGTTGGTGTCAAGCTCAAAGATGCTCAGATGTTTTTTCAATTTTCTCATGTCAATCTTTACATGACTTGTACTCTGATATTTACGATACAAATGAAACGTGTATTACCATGTAAAAAAATAGCCAAAACATGAATATAGTTTTCCCTTCTTGGCACAAAGCTTCGCAAAGAAAGTTAACCCATCAAGCAGCAGCTCCAACAGAAACAAATTAAATGAAACAATTCACCAGCTAAGAACTCCATAACATGTACACCTATATATCCACATGTAAACTTTTACATGGGCGAAAAGATATACAGCTGCAATCCCTAACACTCCACTAGTTGCTCGGAAGTTTCCCTAAGAACTCTCCAGATTCTAAACAAGACAGGAAACAGAACACCTTCCTCCTCTGAACCAAGGTATGACATTACACGCACGCAGTACCAAAGGAAAAAACTCCACAACCGATCCTTGCTCCACCAAAATCAATGGACAATGGAAATGTCAGTGCACTTCAGCACTCTGCCACCTGTTTACACGGCAAGACCTCTATGCCATCCGCATCTGGTTCTCTGATACCAAGCGGAAAATGTTAGGAATCTGGAAAGAAATCCAAACCTTGCAATACGTTAGTTTGACCGTCTGCTTACCTTCTGTATAATTAACTTCTCAGACTTTGCAACGATATGCTTTCCATACGTATAGTTCGTTCAAGTGCACCTGGATGCTTGACAGGATCTGCTCGGCGAGGATCAATGTTACACTTTTTATAGTTTCTTTATTTATTTTTATCGCTTGGACATAGCTTTGGTCTTCTACGACTTTGCTTTTTGCGGATATGATCCTCTCTCTGTGTGTGTGCGCGCGCACGTGCCTCTTAGTCATGCAAACACCGGAAGTGTGTTCATTGTGCTTATATCTACTTTATGCTTCATTATGAGTTAATAAAGATCGTCTTTTATCGGAAAAGTCTCAGTTTATGATCTATATATGCAACTTTTTTTTGTTCCAACTTTTCCAAAGCTCAACTTCAATTTCTAGTTTATTCAAAGTACCCATACTTTTCTTGTTCATTGGTCTGATATACATACAAGAGAATTAAAGCGCCTAAGCTACGGCACCTCCTGTGCATCCAAGCTGTTAGACCTGAGCTCTTCCGGGAATGACACGTGTCCAGTTTTTCTTCTTTGTTTCTTAATTCAGTTTCCCTATGATTTTGTACTGTATTTTAACAACTGAGAAAATAACACTATAGCATCACTAATAGCACGCTCTAACATTCTGACCAATGCCTTGCCAGATAATTCCATGTACATAAGGGAGGTACCTCGGTTTTTCCTCTCGCCCACTTTCGGTTTTTTACACAGTTCGTTCCCAGTTTTGTACTGTCGTTCCCAGTTTTGTACTGTGTTTAGACCACTAACAAAATAGCACGCGATAGCACCGCTAACAGCACGCTCTAGCATTCTGAGCAATTTCTCGCTAGATAATTTTGTGTACATAAATTATCGTGTGTCTTCGTTTTCCTCTGGCCCATTCTTGGTATTTTCTAACAAAGGTCACTCCCAATTTTATATTGTGTTTAGACCATCGAAAAAATAGCACCCTATAACGCTGCTAATAGCATACTCTGTCGTTCTGAGCAATGGCTTGCTGAATAAATTAGTGTATAATTTCTCAATAATAATGTATTTTAAAGGTAGCGTTATTTTGCTATAGCTCGCTAAACTGCATGGGTCTCACCCTATCGCTTTATCCTCTCGCATCGATCTGACACAACTGCGTCTTCTTCTCTTCTTATTCTCCTGGTTCAGATCCACCCTCCCTTTGCATCAGAAGCATCGACTCTTCCGTGTCCTGCGAACGATGCCCAACCTCTCCCCATGGCAGTAGAACACCGCATGCCCCTGACCTCGCCCACTCCACCATGCCTACCCTAGCTGGCTATGGGAGCCAGCAGCCGTCAGCATGTATTTCTTGGGATGGGTTGCGGTGCATCATGGACTCACACTCGAACCCACCATCCCTTGCGCCTTCTTCTCTTCTTCATCCTCCTGATTCAGATCAACTTCTCCCTATGCATCAGAAGCGTCGACTCTTTTGTGACCGTCGAACGACGCCCCGCCTCTCCTCATGGCAATAGAACACCGCATGTCCCCAACCTCGCCCACTCCACCATGCCTACCATGGCTAGTTTTGTCCAATGTTCACTTCATTGTACTTCTCCATTTATCTTTGCATGTATGTCAACAGTTTCTGTAATCAACCCAACAATTTGTACTCCTTTCGATATTTCATAATCTTCTCGCCGTACTTAGTAAAACTTATCAACAAAAAGTAAACACAAGCAACCAACAAATTAAGTTACAACTTAATCAACACCGGACTCATACTTGGGCGTGGCGTGCTGCCGCGCCTTCCACCTGCTAGTACTATATAAGTTGCAGCCTCCAGCTTCGATCTCTCAATCAAACAAAGCCATCCAGCGCAGGCGCTAATTAACCAAGAGTCCGAAGAACACGTACGCATTGGTCTGATATATGTAACATGAGCTATGCATGCATCCATAAGAAAAAACGTGTGCATCACTAGGAATTTAGCATATGTTAGTTGAGTCGATAATTGTATGTAGAATCTCACCATCAAGATTCAAATTCTCATGACTATAATTTTGTAATTTCTGCTACATGTTATAGACAAGGATGAAAACAGTGCACAACCGGCTGGTTCCCACTCCAAAACCACGACATGAGCCACTCCTTCAACACTATATTCCTTTATGCAAATTCTTTTTCAGTTGTCCTCGTAACTAACTCCCTGATGTCAACATCGATGTTTTAGCATGCTAGGTGAGTGGTTCGTGGCCAATCTTTGTATAGGTCCTTGCTAGATGAGTGGTTCCCGATAGCATTACACTTGTGTCACAACTCTGGTAATGATAATATAATGATGCCATTTAACATGAAAAGTAACCTTCTCGTCGCGAGTTCAAATGAGCTCGCGATGAACAATAACCTCGATAAACATTTAAACAAACACTAACAAATGTTCTAAGAGCTTGCAAATTTTCACTATGAAATCACATTCCTAGAAGTCGTGGCAAAAAAATGCTCCAAAATGCTGTTGAAAGTTGCATTTTTGGTGTATCGATTTTTTTTTTTTTGCCACACCTTCTAGGAATGTGATTCCATGACGAGTCTTTGCAAGCACTATAAACATTTGTCAATGTTTGTCACAAAAAATACAGATTTAAAAAAAAATTACTGTTCACCCAAGCTCATTCGAGCTCAAGTTGAGTAGTCTGTTTAACATCGGAAATTGCTTTTGGAGGCCGAGCTTCATGGAGGCCTTTAAATGCAAAATTCAAAATTCATGAAAATTCATTTTTTACATTTTCAAAAATTCTGAAAAAAATACAGAGATATGTGAGGGCGTAACACACATGTGTGTAAATTTTCAGAAAAAAAATATGTTGAAATGAGGCATGTACAAAAAAGACAAATCTAAGGCTTTTTAACACATGATACTATTCATCGTCTCAAGCCATGAATTTGTCTTTTTTGTGTAGATCATATTTCAAGGTATTTCATCCTAAATATTTACGCACGTAAACATAACATCCTTCCTTAGTTGTATAATTTTTTCCAGATTTTTTTGAAACCAAAAGGTTTGAATTTTGAATTTTTTAAAAATACAGAGCTCCATGGAGCTCGGCCTCCAAACGTCCGTTCTCATTTAACATGCTTTATTATTGTGGTTCTTACTCACTTTCATGTATATGTACACGTTCCCATGTTCCCATCAATAAGCAATACACGTATAGCCAGTGGCGGAGCTTCACGCAAATTGTCGGGCGGGCTGGACGGGCCTAGCGGAAGGAAATTACTACTAAGATGTTACTCCATGGTTCAATATTAGACATACACCATAGAGATTTGCATTGACTGGGCGGGCCACAGCACGGGTTTGCTCAGCCGTAGCTCCGCCACTGCGTATAGCACCAACTGCCACCATATAGTTACTTAATAGTGATTCTCCAAAACATGTATAAATACTTGATGCCTTCTCCCTTCTTGCTTCATATCAGTCCAAATATAGACGTCTAAAAGGCCAGGGAAGTAGCATTGTGCTCGCCATTTTAAGTTTTGGGCCAATGCAAAATGTTTCCATATTTTCAGATAAAAAAGGAAATTGCATTGAAATGAGCATGTGAGGCATTGGGAATTCGATACACAACAAGATAGTTTGGTGGTGCGACGGACAAGACCAATCCATGATGAGCTGAAACAGAATGTAGACAGGGTTTCTCGAGCAAGAGGGCCCTGAGTAGTGCATCTAGCTAACTTGGAGCTGAGGCAGAAGCTAGCAATGTAGGCCTTTTTCAATAAATGTTGAAACGATGAAGCTTGCAAGAGTTACAAAGCAACAAACTCATGGAAGCCAAGACAAATATTGCTTGAAACTAGTGATGCAAATTGGTAACCCATAGAGTACCCTCTAACCATCTTTAGTTCAATCAAATAAACTAGTTTTTCAAAATCACATCACTTTTAGAAATACCCTCGAACCATCTTTAGTTCAATCGTATAAACTAGTTTTTCAAAATCACATCATTTTTAGAAACAACTTCATTTGTTTGAACAAAAGAGGGTTTGTTTGAGAATGTTAGGCTCACCATTAGGCAAGACCTTTGAGCTAGTAGTAGCCTAGTACCACCAAGGTGAACCAAGGGTAAACTAGAACTATAATACGAAGACATTGGTTTTGCAAAAAAAAGTTTTAACCCCATCAAGTAGCAACTCCAACAGCAACAAATTAAACGTCACAATTCACCAAGCTAACAACTCCATAACATGTACAGCTATATATCCACCTGTAAACTTTTACACGGCCGAAAAGATATACAGCGGCAAACCCTAATACTCAACTAGTTACTCGGAAGTTTCCCGAAAACGCTCCAGATTCTATACATGACAGGAAAGCGAACACCTTTGCTCCTCTCTACCAAGGTAATGACATTACATGCACGCTGTACCAAAGGAAAAACCTCCACAGTCCATCCCTGCTCAACCAGAATTGATGGCAATGCTTAAGAAGAATCGGCATCGGCATCGGTGCACTTCGCCACCTGTTGACATCGGCAGGGCTTCGACGCCATCCGCACCCGGTTCTCTGGGATCAAGCGGAAAACGTTAGGAATCTGAAAAGAAATCCACATCTTAGCGATACATCAGTTTGACCGTCTGCTTACCTCCTGTGATTATTAACTTCTCAACCCGTGCAACGATATGCTTCCCATATGTGTAGTTCTTCAGTTCGTTCAAGTGCACCTTGATGCTTGACAGGATCATCTCAAGGTATTTGTCATCACAGGTCTGAAGGACTTTCTGTACGACGTAGTTGCCAAACTGATCCTTCATCAGTGTCTGCATAACAAATGAGCGCAGTCAGAATAAAGTGCACTGAAACCACTAAAGAATTGGTGCGCGTCATGAAAAAAATTGCACATCTAATAATAGAACACAGTAACAGATTAGAATCAAGTTTTGTCTGATAACCAGTGACCTAGAAGTCAAGCACACATTAAACCTGCAAGGTTTTGCAGACACTAGCCACACAAAAAGAACCAGACACATTTTGGGGCTTCAAGAAATGACCCCACCAATCAGAAAGTTAGCAGTGAAGATATTCAGATATTTGTAGCAATTAAGATACTCTGCAGTATATGAATAATAGGTCAGGTGAACCCTGTATTTTAGGTTTGCATATAACCAAAAAAATGTAAATGTATATTTGATCTTAGGAGCACATGCTGTTGGCAATTGGTTTTGCACGGGTCAGTGTTGATGACTAATAACCAAATCTGGCAAACTGAACTCTAAGTATCACCTCGCAAATGTTGTGTTGTTCAGAGGGGGTTATCACCTCCCGTTCAGAGGGGGTTGCTGTTGACTACAAGAAAATACCAAATGAGCAGTTTTGGTATTCATGCAAGGGAGACAGGCTTAATGCAACGTATCCATGTGTATTGCCAAAGGAAATATGGTTTTCAAGATCAAAATGGTTTGATTAGAAAATATGTAGTGTCTTCGCGAACTAGGACAAACCTGAAATGTTTGACCACAAGAGAAAATCTCCCTTATAAGGGCATCACGTTCTTCAGGAGTTCCATAGGCCAAACATTTTTCAATGACGTTAGATGCATATTTCTGCTGGCTCAAGATCACCACTTGGCCTGTGAGCTTCTGAATAATGGACGAACGCTCCTCTGGCTTCCCATGTTGCAGGACATGCTGAAGAAAGTTAAAGGTTCATCAGTAAGTACCTAACAACAACACTGGAAGGAAAGCAGCAATAAAATGGACAATATCAAATGACATGGTAGCTTTTACAAGCTTCAGTTTTCAAATGGTTAATTATTGAATAGATTACATGGCCAGACAAGTAGATAAGGACTGCATATTGCTAACATAACTCTCCAGCATTAGAAAAATGGAATGACTATTAAAACACCTATGCTTATTTTTAATTGATACTCCAAAATCCTCATGGACAGATATTATCGAATTAGATAATATGGTATATACAGAAGTATTAAGTTTGATATTACTAGATTCATCATGGACTATTACTTCTGCAATGCATAACTATGTTTATGTGAGATAACATGTTCTATATGGTCAAGGTGCAGTCATGTCCTAAAAGACTTGCATTTTCAGTCAGAAGTACATTGTTAGATTTATCATAGTTAAAAAAAGGCACGCATAGGCTCTAGGCCACAGTAAAACGCCTTGCGCTTAATGTGCGCAGAATTGCGCTCAGGCGTTCGCTTTGTCAGAAAAGCACAAGGCAGTGGCAAAACATACAATTAAAGCCTAGCTCTTTTTTTTACTTCTGAGTTTATAGTAAAATGTACGCATGTAATGTACAAATCTTTATTTAAAATAGACTAACATTTTAATAATCAAAAACATGCGGAAACTAAGGTTGTTAATTGATCATGTCATGTTCAAGTCTTGCTAAAAAATGTGTATTATTTATCCAAGTATTCCTAAAACAAGCTGGTCTTTTAATTGAAAAAGAAATCCCCCTGCAGATAATTGCAAAATTATTTGTTATTGGATCAAATAGATTTTACACGCTTCAATACGAAAGAGACCTACAACTGGCCAGCTAGTTAAGGAAATGTATCCGACTGTCAGTTCACATGATAAATGCAACACAACCTTTCTAGTTAGGATGTCACTCAGAGGTCAGAATTCAATAGAAACAAATTATTTTATCAGCAACATATATAGATTATTTGGCTGGACCAGTGGCTTAGGGCTGTACGATGTATAAATACCATACAAGTCAACACAGAAATAGAAACTATATTCCAGTATATACATATAGAATGTACTGACATACCTGAACAACATAGTTCCCATATTTATCTTCAGTCAAAGCAAAAGCATGCTGCACAATTTCATTCATCACAGCACTTTGAGTATCCGGTTTGCGGCAATGCTCCAAAACTCTCTGCAAATAAATATTACCATCTTCTTAGTTCAAAAGGGCTTAATCTAACACTTTCAAAAGAAAAGGAATGTGCTATTTTTGTACCTGAATAACCCTGCAGCCATATTGGTGAGTACAAAGCTTACAGATTTGTGATAGTATAGGCTCAATGACAAATGGAATGCGATCTTCAGGAACACACTCAATGCACTTCTGGATTACATGGTTGCCATTCTGATCACCAATACAATCCAGAACAGAATCCATGAGCTCCGAAACTATATCAATCTTTGTGTCCATATCAACTACCTCAATAACCTGTCAATACTGAATATTAGAATCTATAATTTAAAAGCATGTAGAGATATAAAACTCCACTGTAAATGTGCCATGTCAATCAAAACCTAAATGGATGAGAACTCATTCAATGCAACAACTCATAGAAGTGAAGAACAGGTGCTCCAAAATGAGTAGAAAGGGAGCATGCTGACGTATATACAAGCCAATAATGATTTACTACTCAATGTAACAGGGTAAGCAAAACACCAGTCAGTAAACTTAATATGTCAAAAGGAGTAAAAGTCGAAAATGCAGCACTATCTCTGAACTTAACCTTTGTATTGAAAAAAAGTACGTACTAGATAGATAAGTTGCAGATTCTATGCATTAAGGGGAATATATCACACTTTGATACATTTAGATTTGGGACATTCACAGAATATTTGAAGGAAGAATTTTTTGTATGGATTGGTTTATTAGGACTTTTACGGGAAAACTGAGGGAACAAAATTTGCATGACAATGTAACAGAAACAAATCATTAACATTAAACTGACCTTTTGAACAACTCTGCAACCATACATCTGACCGCTTAGAGCCTTAATATGGCCATTGAGTTTATCTGCTAACTGTTTAAGCTGGCTCTCCGTAGCAAACTCAAAGAACTGCAAACAGTGCATCACAGACATCAGTATAGCCCAAAGGACAAATAATCATCAAAATATTAGGACCTGTTGATGTACCTTCTGGATCACATAATTACCAAACACATCGGTTGTTAGAGCAATAACATTGGCCAGTATCTCTGGGAAGATCTTTTCCCTATCCTCAGCAGATGCTTCTTCTAGTTTCTGTTGAATAAACCGACTGCCATGTTGATCCACACTGCATTAAGATGAAAATGGGATCACTTCCATAGAAATATAGTTAACTAAAACACTGACTGCTCAATAAAAGAATAATATACCTGACATTCATGACATGGCCAACTGCATCAAGTAGCTCCAAGGTTTCATCACCATTTCTATCAAAGGAATCTATGCAGTGTTCTACAGCATTATCTTGATTGTTCTGTAGGCCCATATTCCTACCAGCTGACCTTCTATTAACAGAGAAGAGCCGTGATTGCTGGTCATCGTGACATGGAATGCTCCCCAAATTAGGATGAAAGTGAGACCCTAATCTTTGCGCTCTTGAAGAGGCGAAACAAGGCTCATCATGATAGAGCCTGTTACCACTATAAGAGAGACCAGATTTTGGTACAAAACTACTTTCATTCTGCAGACACTGCCGGGCAAAATGATCCTCAAGGTATGCCTTACGATTCCTGGCCAAACCCAAGTCTGTAATGGTGTTGTTTCTATTGCTCAAGGGGTTCATCATATTTGTCATAGCTGCATCACGGAGATAATTGGCCTCCCCACGCAAATTGCCTGACTGCATCAAAGATAGCCTTTCAGCAAAAGATAGGTGATCAACATTATCCATGTGATGGTGATTCATCCTTGGGACATTGGGGGCATCAATTGAACTGTTCTGCCTACGTAAACAATTTCGACGTGTCGGGCGAAAATCCATGTGCTTGGACCTAGGTGAGTGAAAAACATTACCAGCTGAAGGAAGCCGGCTATCATCAGCCATATTAGAGTTGAAATATCTGCGATGCATAAGCATTTCATCAAGCAGCTCTTTCTCATGACTCCTTTCATCAAATGATGTCCTGTTAGATAGCCTCAGTCCAGAGAAAGTATCTGAAAGATCAGAATCTGAGAGATAAGTAGAATCGAAGTCCCTTCTGCCAAAAGTGTTGATCTTTCCCATGTCTGGCATGAAGTGATTCTGATGCCCATAAAATTCAGCATCATGTTCTGTCAATGTTGAACCCATGTCAAATGTGGAGTGGTTTGGTCTTGCGCCGACACCGTGAACTATACTTGGTCTAAATTGCTGCCCATCAAACCCCCTGGTACCATTAAGCTGGAGGCCTCCTATGCCTTTAGATAGTAATGCAGAGTTACCATAATGGTCCTGAAACAAAGAACACAAAACTTAATATTAAGTGATGTATCAATTATGAACATGAACAGCAAAACCACATAAATCTGAAGTTGTGCACACATATGGAACTGGGCTAATTAAAAAAATACTGAAGAGCAATTTACAAAAATAAAGTATCAAAAATATAAATGAAAAAGGGTGACATATTTGTCCACTTAATAACTGACCAAAAATGCAAAACCTTGCTTGGCACATATAAGCTTGATGATATTTACCACACATTACATCACAGAGAACGCACTACATCATACTGAATAAGTATGCTTAGAGAAGAGTGCAGAAACAAAGTAGTCAATGTAGGCAGCAGGTTATTAATAACTGTTACAAACTCGTACTACATTATTGTAAAGCCAAATGGTCTTAGCAGATTGAAACGAAAAATAATCATCAAACTAAACAAGACAAACGGGGTATATCAACTAAAGCAGATTCCCGGTGAGCATGATACCACAAAATGATCCAACTCATCACGATAAACAGACACATAAAACACAACTCAAGTGATTGCCAAGTAAATAGCTAATAATGGTTACGATCCAAGTAGACAACTAACAGGGCATCTACTAGAGCAGATGCCACGTTTCCCTGGTGAGCCTTTTCTGCCGAGCAATGATTAAAAGCTAGGCAAATTTTTGACAAAAGATGTTCCAATTGAATACTTGCAGTATTCCAATACAGTACTGTACTTGTTAAAAAATGAGTTGCATCCTCTAAATCTGCAATAGATGCAAAGGCAGTAATATTGAGCAGAAATAAGAGTGCACAACCAGGAATACACAATTGGGCAATCAAATCAATCGATAACACCAGAGACCGCATATCGATCCTAAAGATAGCACTCCCAGCCAGTCATCACCACAAAACACCTGATCAGGTGCCCTAGATGCATACGGACAGGAACCAAAACAGGGATGCTTGCCTGCATCTGCAACAATAGTCAGTAGACCCGATACAGGACAAAAAAAGAATGAAAAGAATGGCGCTTTTGGCAACTTTCTCGCGATTAGACTAGCAGCATCGCTCAATTGGACTAGCAGCAACTTTCCCGTAGCCCTCCGTCGCCTGCATCTGCTCAATCAAACTACCAATCTAGCAACCTTCTTTTTTCCGTGATTTAAAAAAATAATGACAGCTTGCGGCCACCCCTCGCGCGAGCAGGAGAGGAACTAGCGGCGCACAGATCGAGAAGAAATCCGACGGAGAAACCCCTGATATAGAGCACACCGATAGATCCAATCTACAGTAGGCACGGCACGGCACGGCGACGGAAGTGCGCGAAACAGGACAGGACTGAAGCGTAAATACAGAGCTAATCAAGAAACGCTGTCCGGCCATGGAGAAGCGTCAAAGGGCTTTTTTTTGTTTATACCTGGTCGATGGCCCCGCGGCGCCGGCTGACCTCGTCGAGCCTGGCGCCGAGCCCGCCGGCCCCGGAGAAGAAGGAATCCCCGCCGCCGCCGCCACCTCCTCCTATTCCTCCGCCGAGAACCCCATCCGCCGCCAGCAGCGCGCCGTCCATGGTCGGCGGGGCGCTGCCGCTGCGTAGCGGGTCCCAGCCCCACCGCGCGTCCTCCTCCTGCCCCTCCTCCCCGCCGTGCCCGAACGCGCCGCCCATCCCGCCGTCACCGAACGGGCCTGGCCCCATCCCGCCGTCCCCGAACGGCGCCATCCCGGAAGGCCCGCCCCCGCGTTCAAAGCGCGGAAATGGCTGTGTGGCGGCGGCGGCGGCGGTGTCGCTAGGGTTAGGGGTTTAAGCGGGCGGAGGGGGGCGCGGGACGGAGAGGGAACGGGAAAATTTTCGGGGGAGCGGAGCGGCGGTGGCAGGGAATGGGGCCCTGGGGTATATATAGGCGAGGCGGGGGGTGGGGGTGGGGGATAGGGCGGAGGGCGCAGGTCAAAGGGAGGGGCGGACGGACGGATAGCGACGGCGAGCCGGGGACGGGACAAAACGGCGCGGCCGTTGCTGACACGTGCTGGGCCGCGAGGGCCCGGTGGGCGTGGGTCGCCGGAGCCGCGGGCGCTGGCGGGGTCGGCCCCGGCTGTCAGTGGAGGAGGAGTAGAGATGGACGGGATGTGGTGGTGGTCACGCAAGCATATGGAGCGGGGGTGGCGTGTGCGGGACTGCGCGGCGCGCCGTGCCGTTCAGATACGGTGCGGCCCTGGCCCAGCATCGTTTCTATGTATTTTTCAAAGACCTGTTTTTTTTCCAGGGAATTCAAAGACCTGGTTGGTTGGTGTGGTGTGGTGTGGTGACATCTTCTTGGCCTTGTTGGATATAGAAACAAGTCAACAAGTAGAGTCCCTTTCAAGGAGATCCATGTCTTTCCTTTTTCCTCTTTCCTCTTTCTTAACAACAAAGAAAATGGTACATGTTGTATGTACTAATTTGTGTTGTTTGGTGACGAGGTCGGGTTACCTTCGCCACGGCCGGCAAGGGATGAGATTCGGGTCCTCGCGGCGGGCATGCCGTTTGTTTTAGATGCGTCCGGCGTCTTTACGGAAGGGTTCCGTTGACGGTGTGTGTTTCGCTAGATTTTGTTTCGGTATGGTCGTCCGTTTGTCGCCTCTAACGCATTCCTTGGACCGACGGGTTTTTCACGTGCATGAGCCATGCAACGTATACGTCACTCACACACCGAAGGTTGCGTTACGTCTGCATGTCCCATGCACGTATACGTCCCACGTGCGTCACGCCACCTCGAAACGTGTGTCTCCACGCGCGTGAGGGGAGGCAGTTACGCCTAAAAAGGCATGCCTTTTTTTAATTATTGATGATGAACGCATAAGGAATCGGATGATGTCGGCTACAAACTTGATGGTTTTGTCGGGTTCTTCCGTTGGAGCAATTATGGGTTGGCGATATTGGTTGGTTTATTTATCATGCCTTTCCGAGGAGAACAAAATTAGGGGACAAGAACTGGTGGCATGCGGATATTGGTTATGGTATCTGCCATAATGGTTGACTTGGGTGGATTCGGTACCGGTATCTAGGAGGGTTCGCATGATGGTCGGCGGCATAGCATAGCTTGTCGGAACAAACACGTTGGCTGTTGTCACATAGGGGTATGGTGGTGGTGGTGGTGTACTCGGGAGTGTGTCGTCGTTGCTGCTTCGAAAATGGAAAGGGGAAGGGTGACCTTTGCTTGTGTCTTCAAAGGCCTTATGGGTGAGATCTTATTGCCTTGATACAAAAACCAACTCAACAATTATCTTCTCAGAGAAAGATCCCATATATTGCAATTGAGTGCATGATGTCACTAGCGCGGAAATGCTTACGGACAATTAAAATTAGTGGCGCGCCTTCGAAGAGACATGCCACTCGTATTTGCTCAGAATACCAGAGGCGTGGCCAGCGGTGCACACGCCATCGGTTTGTGGACCTAGTAGCCTCGGATCATGATGATATGTCCATTTTGCATCATGATTTCCTACTATTATTTATAATGTTTTTATGCATAATAATGTTTTATGGAATAATGTCTTTTCTCTCATAATATGCAAGGTTTACACAAAGAGGAAGAATGCCGACAACTGAAATTCAGGACCTGAAAAAGCATATTAGAGATACTTATTCTACACATCTTCAAATAAGCTGAAACTCCATGGAGAATTGTTTTGGAATATATAAAAAATACTAGAGCAAATAACAACCGGAGGGGGGCACCTGGTGACCACAAGACACCAGGGCGCGCCAGCCCCCCCAAGCGCGCCATGGTGGGTTGTGCTCAGCCCAGCCCACCTCTGGTGCCCATCTTCTGGTATTTAAGGTGTTTTGACCTAGAAAAAATCAAGAGGGTACTTTCGGGACGGAATGCCGACGTCTCGAGGCGGAACTTGGGCAGGAGCACTTTTGTCCTCCGACAGAGCGATTCCGCCGGGGGAACTTCCCTGTCGGAGGGGGAAATCGAAGTCATCATCATCACCAACAACCCTCTCATCTTGGGGAGGCCAATATTCACCAACATCTTCAACAACACCATCTCCTCTCAAACCCTAGTTCATCTCTTGTGCTCAATCTTTGTACCGAAATCTCATATTGGTACCTCTGGGTGACTAATAGTGTTAATTACATTACGTAGTTTATTACTATATGGTTTATTTGGTGAAAGATTATATGTTTCAGATCCATTATGCTATTAAATACCCCTCTGATCTTGAGCATAAATATCATTTGTGAATAGTTACCTTTGTTCTTGAGGTCACGGGAGAAGTCATGTTGCAAGTAATAATGTGAATTTGATATGTGTTTGATATTGTGATGATATGTATGTTGTGATTCCCTTAGTGGTGTCATGTGAACGTCGACTACATGACACTTCACCATCTTTGGGCTGTTAGAGTGACACAAGCTAAAACCCTAGTTCACACGCTATTTCATAAGGGGCTGATTTCGATCCACATGTTTAATACTATGGTTAGATTTTATCTTAATACTTTCCTCGTAGTTGCGGATGCTTGCGAGGGGTTAATCATAAGTGGGAGGTTTGCTCAAGTAAGAACAACACCCAAGCACGGTCCACCCATATGTAAAATTATCAAAGTAGCGAACGCAAATCAAACCCCCTCAAGAACGTTTGCTTATTATAAGAGACCGTTTTGGCATGTCCTTTGCCACAAAAGGATTGGGCTTCCTTGTTGCACTTTATTTACCTTTACCGTTACTTTCTCGTTACCAATTATCTTGCTATAAAATTATCTATTATCTATAATTTCAATGCTTGTAGAAATTACCTTGCTGAAAACCGCTTGTCATTTCCTTTTACTCCTCGTTGGGTTCGACACTCTTACTTATCGAAAGGACTACGATTGACCCCCTGTACTTGTGGGTCATCACCTGATAACTGCTAGACGTCAGGTACGAGCACATGGCAACTCCGAACATTTTAATGGCAAATTTAGTGATGCGATGATGGCAACTTTCGTGCTTCAGTTTATTTTTGACAGAAACTTGTCGTGTGTCGTTGGAATTTGACATCCTTGTATGACTGGAATTGCCATCGAAAAATGTTACGTGTGGCACTTATCATTTAGCATAGCCTAACCCCCTCGTAATTTACTAGTGGTGTGATACTTTAAGACACACTACTAATGTGATAGCTACCAGTGGTGTGGGCCTAACTCTCGCATGCCCCTAATTTCCTAAAACGGACCCGCTTTTGGGAGCCCACTTAGTAGTGTGTGGGTTGATTCGAGCACGCCATTACCTACGTGCCCCTCACTTACCTGCGAAAATATGAGGTGCTACGAGGCCTTAGCTGATACCATGATACGGGCTCCTAGGAGCCATTGGATCTCAGATCCGACGACACATGAAAAGTTGTTGTATCTGCACGCAATTTTGAGACTTTCATTTTTTTTTTGCAAAATGTTCAAGAGCTACCAGGAGCCATCGGATCTCAGATCCGACAGCCCAAAATCGCGTATCATGGTAACACCTCAGAGCTAGTAGCACCTAATATTTTCCCCACTTACCCACACTCCCCTAAACCCAGTCGCCGCGCGCACTCAATCTATACCCTCACCTCTCTATCTCTGTCGCAACCAATAGTTGACGTCGTCGGATCCTGCCGAAGAGTGCCCCCTTGTCGCCATTGCGGAAGGCTGCCACTCATCCTTTAGGTTTTGTCGACTGTGTTGTTCTCTTAGCTTCTAGTCCAATATAGTCGTTCACTTATCTCCTCTCACGTACTCCTTGGAGGGATGGATTTCACGTGCATGCGCCATGTAGCGTACATGCCACCCGTGCACCAAACGTTACATCGTGTCTCCATGTCGCATGCACGTATACGTCCCACGCACATCACGGCAGCTTGGTGTGCCTAGTATGTGTCTCCATGCGAAAAATGGGGCGGTTACACTTAAAATGGCATGCCTTCTTTAATTATTGATGATGCACGCCAGTTACAAACTTGGTAGTTTTGTCAGGTTCTTCCGCTGGAGCGGTTATGGATTGGTGCACGGTATTAATGGGTTTATCTATGTGGCTTTCAGATGAGAACAACATTAGGGCCGCTACAAGAACATTGTATGATGTGAAATTGACTATGGTGCCTAAAATATTGGTTGACTTGGGTGGAGCTGATGCTAGGATCTAGGAGGGTTCATGTGATGGCTGATCTGATCGGGCTCCGATGGTGACCACTTAAGCCGCCATTCGTTCGCTCGTGTGATGTTTTCAAATACTTGGATAGAAATCTGTTAACCAGTACCTTTCAAGGAGATCCATGTCTTTTGTCTTTCTTAACAAAGAAAATGGCATGTTGTACTTGTGTTGTTTGATGTCGAGGTCAAGGTTATATTTGCCAGATGCTCGCGGGAATGCCGATTGGTTTTAAATACGTCACACCCTCATGTTAAGGTTTGTCGGTGGTGGTGTTCCATTACCTTCGGATTCAGTCTAGATGCCTGTTATCTCCCCTCGCGTACTCCTTGGATTAACAGATTTCACGTGCATGCGCCATGCAACGTATACATCACTCACGCACCGAACGTTACATTTGCGATTGCATGTCCCATGCACGTATACGTCTATGTGTCCACGTACGCGTGCACGCGGAGGGGGGGGCAGTTACGCCCAAAAGTGACGCCTGGGGAATCAGATGATGACAACTACAAAATGAATACTTTTGTCAGGTTCTTCCCCGAAACGGTTATGGATTGGTGTGACGGTGGTTGGGTCACCTATCATAGCTTCCGAAGGAGAACAAAATTAGAGAACAAGAATGTTGTGTGATGCGAATAATGGTTGACTTGTGTGGAGATGGTATCAAGATCTTGGAGAGTTCGTGTGATGGTGGGTGGAATGGCATGGCTTGCCAGTACAAAAATGCTGGCCATCATCATGTAGTGCTGTACTGGGGAGAGTTTGTGTCACAGGTGCACTATTTCAGAAATGAAAAGGGGAAGAGTGAGGTTTGTTTTTGTTTTTAAAAGGCATGGTGTTGGAAATATTTCCTAGAGGCAATAATAAATTGGTTATTATCGTATTTCCTTGTTCATGATAATCGTTTATTATCCATGCTATAATTGTATTGATCGGAAACTCAGATACAAGTGTGGATACATAGACAAAACCATGTCCCTAGTATGCCTCTAATAGACTAGCTCGTTGATCAAAGATGGTCAAGGTTTCCTAGCCATGGACATGAGATGTCATTCGAATCTCGGGCAAGTAACATACCGAAGAACAAAGGGAACAACATACGGGATTAACTGAATCCTTGACATAGAGGTTCGACTGATAAAGATCTTTGTATAATATGTAGGAACCAATATGGACATCCAGGTCCCGCTATTGATTATTGGTCATAGAGGTGTCTCGGTCATGTTTTAATAGTTCTCGAATCTGCAGGGTCTGCACACTTAAGGTTCGGTGACGTTTTGGTAGTATAGAGTTATGTATGGTGGTGACCGAAGGTTGTTCGGAGTCCCGGATGAGATCCTGGACGTCACGAGGAGCTCCAGAATGGTCCGAAAGCAAAGATTGATATATAGAAAAGTGGTGTTTGAACTCCGGAAAAGTTTCAGGCATTTGCGGAAGTGTACCGAGAGTGACGAATGGGTTTCGGGGACCACCAAGTGGGGCCCACATACCCGAAGGGGCCACATGGGCCTTAGAGGTGGCGTACCAGCCCCTGGTGGGCTGGGTAGCCAGCCCATAAGCCCCTATGCGCAAGGGAAGAGGAGGAAGAGTAGGGACCAAGTAGGAAGGAGTCCTACTAGGAGTCCTCCCACAACGGAGGTGGACTCCTCCCCTCTTGCTTCGGCTGAAGCCCTCCTTGTAGGAGGGGCAAGGCTGCCTCCTTTCCCCTCCCTCCTATATATACTAGAGAATTTTGAAGGGCAACCCTAACCCTAATTGCCACGTGTTGCCCTCTTCTTCCTCTAGATGTGTTTCTCCTCTAGATTAGTTTCGCGGTGCTTAGGCGAAACCCTGTAGGATTAGTTCACCACCACCGCCACCACGTTGTTGTGCACTTGTGCTGTCGGAGAACTCATCTACCTCTCCGCTTCCTCTTGATGGATCAAGAAGGCGGAGATCGTCATCGAGCTGTACGTGCGCTGAATGCGGAGGTGCCGTCCGTTCGGCGCTAGATCGGAAGGACCGTGATCAATATCGCGAGACGATTCGTGATTGAATCGCGAGACGGATCGTGATGAGATCGCGGGACGGATCGTGATGGGATCGCGGGACGAATCGTGATGAGTTCGCGGGACACTCAACGATTTGGATCGCAAAGACGTTCGACTATATCAACCGCGTTTCTTAACGCTTCCCGCTTAGCGATCTACAAGGATATGTAGATCCACTCTTCCTCTCGTAGATGCTCATCACCATGGATAGATCTTGTGTGTGCGTAGAATTTTTTTTGTTTTCCATGCAACGTTACCCTACACATGGTTGGTGAGATATTCTTGGCCTTGGTTTAAAAAACACAACAATTACCTTCTAAGAGAAGATCCCAAAGATTGCAATTGAGAGCGTAGAAATGCTTATAGGTAATCTACACCAATGACGCACCTTCAAAGAGACACACCACTTGTATTTCCCCAAAATACCGGTGACGTGCCAAAACAAGCACACGGCATCAATAACAGATTGCTACCCAATAGGCTAACCCTCGTGAAATTTACTAGTGGCACGATACTTTAAGACATGCTACTAATGTGACAACTACTAGTGGCGTGTTGACGGGGGGGGGGGGGGGGGCGTGTGGCCCTGGGCTTCAAGGATGACCATTGAAGTTGTCGTTCGTTCGTTTATGTATTCAAAGACCTGGTTGGTGTGGTGAGATCTTCTTGGCCTTGGATACAGAAATCGGTCAACAAGTACCTTTAAAAGGAGAAGATCCATGTAATTCATCTATCTTAACAAAAATGGTTTGTTGTATCGGTGTTTTTGGTGTCAAGGTCGGGTTATCTCCGCCATAGGCTCGTGTAGCGAGATCCATGTCCGTGCATGAATGTCGTTTGTTTTAAATATCTCGGCACCCTAATACATTAGGGTTTGTTGACGGTTGTGTCCGTTAGCTTATACGTTTGTTTGTCTTTTGTCTCCCCTGACATACTCCTGGGAGTGACAGATTCATGTGCATGCACCATGCAACATATACGTCACTCGCGCACTAAACATTACATTACTTCTGAATGTCCCATGCACGTATACGTATCATGATGATCACGACACCTCGGGGGCCCTATTGTGTGTCTACAAGCGCGTAAGGGGAGCAATATTTACGCCTAAAAAGACATGACTTCTTTAATTATTGATGCACACCTAGGGAATCAGATGACGATGGCTACAAACTTAGTAGCTTTGTCTGGTTCTTCTGCTCGAGAAGTTACGGATTGATAAGCAATATTAGCGGGTTTATCTATCATAGCTTCCACAGGAGAACGAAATTAGGGGCCAAGAACTTCATGACATGTGAATATTGGTTATGGTGCCTACCATATTCGTTCACTTGGGTGGAGTCGGGGCCAGGATATACGTGAGTTCGTATGATGGTGGGCGGCATGTTGGCATGTCATAGCACGTCAATACAAAGACGTTGGCCATTTCTACGGAGGGTAAGGTTTTAGTGGTCCACTAGGGGGTGGCACGTTTGTTGTTTCGGAAATGGAAAGAGAAAGGGTGAGGTTTGCTTGCATTTTAAAAGGCCTGATGGGTGAGATCTTCTTGGCATTGGATACAACTCTTTTATGCGTAATAAGAAGAATAAACACACATGGATACTGCATCCTTTAATACAAATTACCTAATACCTTCCTGAAAAAACACGCAACCTAGAAAAAATGACATGTAGTAAATCTGGCAGACATGATCACAACTGCTTCCATCAACTTCACAATTACTGAATGTTGCATCGAAGGCCACACATTAAAAAGATTGGAAAATGAGGATCACAAATGAAGATGCAAACCTCATCATTACTAACAAAAAATGATGCACTAGGAAGAAGCAGGTGAAGTCACTTCGGGGTGCTCCGGCTAGGAGAGCAACCACAAACTGATTCTCCTTTCATGGTAGATCCTATCTATCATGACATGTTTTTGTCAAAGTCTTGCAAAAAGAGAGCTAGAAACAAGTAAGATTCATCTTTTAGTACATAGAAATCACAATGCTTCACAAGGATTTACTGATAATTTTGGATGATCTTAGAAAGGGAGGAGTATGTGCCAACTCCCGCACAACAGAGACCGACGACAATGATGAACACACATAGTACTATCTGCAAAGAAATAATGCATTTGTTTATTAAATGGTGTCTTAAGATATTTGAGCTTTGAGTCCATTCTGCTAATATGCCCGATCAAGAATATAATAATTGATATAATTTTGTGAAATATTTGAATTTGTAGAGGACGGAGACTGATGTGTTCCTGCCGAGAGATTTCGTGTTTATTTAAGTGAATAGAAAACTGTGATACAAAAGAAATGCTTAATTGATCAAAGTTGAAAATTACGTGTATTTATATTTATGAACCAACTATGCATCATACATGTATTTCAATCCTCGATTCTCCCATACATGTACCACTTTTCCTTTTCATCAGAAATCTTGTTTACTCTTGTTATGGTCTAATAATATATTTAAGAGGGCTTCTTGATAAGTGTTCAAACTAAGAAACAATTTTTACCTGATACCAAGTCACTGTACTCCTTAGGATGGCCAAAAAGCATGCACAAGGTAGAATATACGCCTAAAAATTGCCATGTGTTAGCCACAACAATCAACAAGCAAATGCCACTGCCACAGTACCGCTTGGCATGAGCAGTTAGCTATCTCAAGACCAACAACAAACAAAGGAGACCAAAATTCAGAAGAAAAACTTACCACGAACATGGTGAGAAGAGACCCAACTAGGGACATCACAAGTCCTATAAAGTCGCGGCAAAATCAATCAAATCAGACAATTAGGAAAATCCAGCAAGATTTAACTCAGAAACCATTTTTTTATTGAAATGATTACCAGTGATGAAAATATTTACCAAAGAATGGAACAGATAGAGCAACAACAAGGGAAGACAACACTAGTGCTGATCTGAGCATAATTATCTTCCCGTACGTCTGTCTATTCGGAGGAAGCAGCTCTTCCAAACTCAGGGCAAGAGGAGTCATAGTAAGTGCATATTTGGTTATTGGATTTGTCACCTGAAAGATACTGTCAGCATGATCTGCCTTTTGCCTCACAAAATGGAACCTTGCGTATTTAACATGATCTGTAAATCATGCTAGAGAAAGAAACCTAACGTTACACCGAAACAGAGAGCCATTTCATAACAGAACAAAAATTGTACCTATCAAGAAATGAACCATATGAACTTAATTTGCTAATGTAGACAAGAAAATGTACCGTAGTCCAGACTGCAATCTTGGAAGACATAAGATTTGGGGGCATGTTCAGTGTGAACTGAGACTCCGTGGTTTCGCCAAACATTATGTACCCCATGACCGCGGCACCCACGAACAGAACAGTAGATAGCGCGATGCTGACAACAAACAGAACCCCTCCTGAGATCATGGATTACCCCCAAAAGATATGGTTTACATACAGTGGTTTTGGTGTGTTTACCATGTGAAAAGAACGGCATTGAATTGGTTGCTTTTCTTCAGAGAAGAGTAGATGTTAGGGAACACCCCATGCCCTGAGTAGCAGTACCCATACAAGCCAATGGCAATGGGGATCCCAGGGAGATTCAGTGCCGTCTCTTCTCTCTTGTTGACACCAACATGATCAACAAGCCCTGCCCAAAAGAGGCAGGCGACGATGACGATCGACGCGACGACTCCTCCAGCTACAGAATTCAGAATCACTAGATGAGATCACATATTTGGTCAGATGATGAAACACATGAGCTTCAGGTAAATGGAATAATACCTGAAATGAAGCTTAGACAACTGAGGTCGCGAAGCCAAGTTGTCGGCATGACAACAAGCGTCGTAAGGATTGCGAATAAGACATGGGCATCCAGGCTGAAGCCCCCTAGAGTCAGGTGTGCATTGGGGAACACCTTTGATAGATTGTCACTCTCCAGTATCAGATACTCAACGCAACAGGCCTGCAGGGAAGGATCAAGAGCAGTTGATATGCTTATAAACAGCACCATTGTTCAAGAAAAAAAACACGCCTTGTGAAAAATATCATTATACTTCTAGAGAAGTATTTGTGTGCTGGTCAGAGTGTTGGACTCACTTCACTGATTTATGCACACCATAAAACAGAACATCTAGTAACGCACTCTGTCAAAGTAATACTAGTTCTAAATCAGCAACCAGATGTTTCATGAGAAGTACTTACATACAGTTCCATGTACAGGATTATCTGCAGGTGGCAAAGACAAAGGAGTCAAGAATCGGCACAAGACTATCCTCCACTGTACTCTGTACTGAAATGAAAATAAATGTGAGATGGTCATCACATTTAGCAGAAATTATACCGAGATGACGATGCGGCCAGGCGTGCCGAAGGCGGCGTGGCCGATGTCCGGGTAGGTCTCGAGGCCTTCCTTGCTGTCCAGGCAGCGCCGGAGGAGCACGCCGGTGTACCACGCCAACACGGCGAGCACGGCCAGTATCACCAGCCCAAGCCAGCCACCCTGCCTGACGGCATAAGGTGTTGACAGGATCCCCACGCCACACAAGACATTCACTCCTGCAAGTGACAGACGATGATTTGAGATTCAGGAGTTCCCAAACAGTTTCAGTTGAAATATTCACAATAAACCAAAAACAATAATTTGCAAAAATAATAATTCGGATGTTCATACTACTTACAAGTGAAAACTTTCAACTTGAAAATCAATTAAGCTTTTAATTAGTTAATACTAGACATACAGAATGTTCACTGACAAATTATTTCTGTAGGAGGTTCAGGCAAGATCAGTGGATGCCAGAATCGTTTTGGTTTTGGGTCCAACTTGCAATTCGGAACATTAACATATATTTTGCCAAATAAATTACCAGCAACTGTCTTACTCACAAAAAAGGACACTGATACGATGCTAATTACTGGAAAGAAACAAGTCCCAGACAAACGGCAGACAGAGACCTGTCGTAAATAATGGTGCTGACAGTGACAGTTCGATATCCACATGACCAGATAGATGCTCAAGATCTGATATTTAAGAATGCCATTAGTAAATTGCATGATTGATTACGACAAGGTTCCTCTTTCTCCTGACAGATCTTAATCAACATGCCTGGGCTGCAATCATGGTCCAGTTAATCATTTTATTGATCATGACCATGTTCCCGTCTCACATGACACTGCTGTCCTGGGCCATCAGCCATGTGATGCACGTCTGCATCGCAGGGAATTGACCAGAATGTGACGGGCTAATCTGCAATTCTAGGTGCTATATTAAAACTGCAGCTGTGGATGCATCGTGATCGTGTCAGCATGTGGGCTTGTGGGGGGGTGTGCGTCCAGGTTCAGCAAATATGGCATTTTTTTTTGTCATGGCATGCATGTTATCCATTGTGAGCATCCTAGGTTGTGCAGTTGGACCTCTTAAGTTGGCTTATCTACTGTAATCCTTCCATGTTAACATGAAGATCTGGCGTACAATCATATTTTCTTCCTGATGTATTTTCATCAGTAAGACAGTGACCATTATTTATTTATTTATTTTCATTACCGGCTCTCCCTAACTAAGTTCCAAGCCATTTTATAATCGATATATATATATATATACACACACACACATATATATACACACACATATATATATATATATATACATTTTTCTTGTGAGTATATATTTTTCTCACATTGGCAAAAGAGGATGATCTCAAACTTTGATTTTTATCCAGCTGAAACTGGCTAGTTACAAATCATCAAAAACCTTGAACCTTAGTTTCATTAATTTGCAACCTGCATTTCTCTGCAACTCTGGATCTCACAATGTGCAATTTGGCTGACTCCGCTTTCTCTTGTGTGAGGTATTTTTTTATGTGTGTAAAAGAACGTACCATTCATGACGCCCTGGGTGTAGGAGCACTGACGGTAGGGCCCCACCTCATGGCCACCACCACCACCACCACCAAGAGGCTTATGGTCCTCTGGGATCTTGAACAGGGACGACGCCTTCCTCGGCGGCGGCAGGTACTGGTGGGAGCTCTTCCGGGCATCATCGACATGGTCATCGTCGTCGGCTGCGGCGACCAGTGCGGTGGGCAGGAGCGGCTTGACGATCTCCGGCGGCGGCTTCCCGCGGAAGGAGGCGGCGAGGAAGGAGCTGGAGAGCCTGCTGAGCGTGGGCGTGCCGAGGAACCCGCTCAGGCTCGGCGACTGCACGCTGCTGTATATGTCCATCGACTGCCTGCAATCATACGCCAAATCATCAAATTAAAGGAGATCGCAACTGTTGTCACTGAATGAATGCAGCACAACATCTCCATGGATTCAGTTGGAATCATGCCGTGAAGATCGCAACTGCTGTTACTCAAAGGCAGCACAACATCTTCATGGATTCAACTGTTGTAAATTTTATGCAGAGCAAATGGATCAACATGAAAAAAAATCCGAGTTAACTCGATAAGTTTCTCAAAAAAGGAAACAAGCAAAAATGCTATCATCTCTTCGTTCTGATCTTCACTTTCAATCTGAGTACATTTGCGTCGTCAGGTGATGAGACCACCTGAAATTGCCACGTCGGCGGACCTATCCGCCATGGACCCACGTGCACAGAGACATCTGGTAGATAGTGTACGAACAAAACGTGGCCCACCAGCGGCTGTGAGTCCCACATGTCAATGTCTCCCCCTACACTCGCACATGCCATCCGCAGGTTCGTCTGCTCGTGGGCCCTCCCTGGCCTAGACTTAGAAACTAATGTGCATAGGGTTATGTTTAGAATCCTAATTAAGGCTACGTGTCAAATTCATATGTTTGTCGCAACAGCTTCGTAATTACTTTCCTCCGTTCCTATTTGTTTTTTTAAAGATTCAACTATGAACTACATAGCAAAATGAATGAATCTACACACTAAACTATGTCTATATACATCCATACGTAGTCCATAGTAAAATATCTAAAAAGACAAATATTTACGAACGGAAGGAGATATTTGTCTTTCTAGAGATTTCACTATGAACTACATACAAATGTATATAGACATAATTTAAAGTGTAGATTCATTCATTTTACTCCGTATGTAGTTCGTAGTTGAATTTTTAGAAAGACAAATATTTAGGAACGAAAGGAAGGAAGAAGTACTTAAAAACTATTCACCAGAAAATGTTACCATAGTGTACGTATTTTTACTGTCAGGGATGTTTGGCATGCATGCAAAAATAGCACTACCGATTGACAAGGAAATGTTGTGTATAAAGAAGAAGAAGAAGCTCTGCATGATGCGGCTGGCTGTGGCCACCGCTGCGTACGCACCTGTAGCTCTGCGGCCACTGGTGGCTGGCGTAGGAGCCATGGTGGCCACCGCCAGCGGGCTCGGCCACCCGCGGGCTGCCACACGACGACGACCCGTCGGACTCCTCCTCCTCCTCGCTGCCGCCCAGCTGGTGCTCCTCGTCGTCGCTCTCCATGACGAAGCTCTGGTCCGACACCGAGTTCCTCATCGCCGCCCTCGAGCTTGCTTAACGGCAATGGCCGATGCGAGAGCGAACGAGAGAGACGAGAGAGAGATAGTAGAGTGTGAGGAGAAGAATGAAGGAGCGAGACGGGGATGTGGGTGTTTATACACAACGGCAATGTGGCTGCTCTGCTCTCGGGGGATTCCGTGGTGGCGACACGGGTTAAATGAACTAATCTTCGAGCATTAATGTAGAGGCATCCCGTACATTTCAGCAACTATTAAAATTAAATCGAAGAAATTCATTTAACCGACTATTTTTTTAATAATTTGAAAAAAGTTTACGCAAATATGACGAATTTTATATAAAAATGACGAAAATCATTACATTTCGGATATACTCTAATATGATTGTCGGCGCCCATTCTTCGCGACTGACATGAGTCCCGAGAATTGAAGCTTCGACACTTGCTTTTGCCTTCTCCAACCCTGTGTTCGCAGCCTTCGCCATCGTAGTTTGTGCGGCTAAGCGGTCGATGTTTACCAGCCTGCCAAGCTTGGCTTCAAGCAAAAGGGAAAAGAGATGGCTTCCTGGGACCCAAGCGGCGGCGACCTACCATGCACTACTCTTCCTTATTTCCGACAGAGCGGTGCCCGCGGACATGCCGACTTCATGGTCGTGTCAGTAGGAGGCGGCCTTGGTGGAGCCGGCAATGCCCTCCTTGTCGTCGCTCTTGTTCCACACCTCGTCCATCTCCTCGTCGAACTACTTGTAGGCAGCCTCAAGGGTCGACGCGGATCTCGCATGCGGAGTGATAGGACTCGAGCATCGTCCCCTGCTACGGCAGGTCCGCGTTCGACGGGATCACCCTGTCGTCGACGAGCTAATTTTTTGCCTGCCGGCAGAAATGCCGACTGCTCTGGCGACAACCCGTCCCAGAGAGTTTTGGAGTGCGAGGAGGCCATGACAGGAATGGTGCGGAGAGGATAAAGGGACCGAAGGAGGATGACCGTCGACTATGGCCAGGGCTGGAGTTTATCTAGCAGGGCGACCGGGCGAGTAGCAATGGTGGGCGGCAAGCGGGCTGGTGGCGCCGGAGTAGGTTACTTGGCAACCGTGCATCATTAATGTGGGCGACAGAGGAATGAACAGGTGGTCGTGGTGTCATTTGAATGTGGGACAGATGCGTGCATCGGGAAGCGGCGTGGGCGACACTCGGTTGGAGGGCGTGCCGCTTCAATGTTGACGCTAGCGAGAGGCCGTTTATGCTCTGACAGCCACTGACGCTCTGAAGCAACGCTGACCGTTTTAGTCTGAAAGCATGCGTGGGCGAGGGAGCAGTTTTTGGTGGACTAGGCTGGTCAGAAGCGGGCGTGAAAGCGGTCCAGACGCCCGCAAAATCCTTTAATTTGTTTTCGATTTGTGAGAAAAAGTACGTTTGGATCGTTTGACGGACCAAAACAAATCCGCGTTGAAACACATGCGGACCGCATAATCCGAACGTATGCGGACAGTTCGAGGGTCGATTTTGAAGATGCCCTTATCTGGATGGGATTGAAATGTGAAGACGTGCATTTTCTGTCGACAGTTTTGGTTACCCATGTATCAAAGGAAAGGACACCGGCCAGGAATCAAGTGTCCTTTGCGGCTACGATGGGGTTTTGTCTTCAATTCTGCAGGTTCCAAATGAGAGGTCCTACCATGTACGGTGACTGTTACAGCCGGATGGTGGCTTCTCCATACGGTCGTCGTGCACCATGCATTGCGATGGTCGATCAGTGGCCACTGTTGTAGGGTGCATATCTGAACCATATGAACCACAGGGCACGGGAACCTTCTCTGTCGCCGAAAGGTCGGATCTTCAGCCTTCTTCATTCATTCAGGTATCCAGGCTCTTTTAGGATATCTCTAACGCCGAACCTCAAAACAGCTGCAAGCATCAGGATCGAGATTATGTCTATATTATGCTGCTGGAACTCCTGGCAAATTTAACCCATCCATGTAAAGAAACTTCAATGCGGAAACGCAATTGGGCTCTTGGGAGCACGTGCTCCTGCCTGTCGAAAATGATTTTTGAAATGTTAAGAAAATTCCAATAATCCTTTTATGAATTCTTTGCCACATCCAAATGCTACCTGAATTTTTTAGACAAAACGATTAGATATTTTGGCCTGTGAAAAAAAAAACAAATTGAACATCAATTGTTACTCCAAAATGTCACACCCAATTTTGTTTTTTTCATCGATGAAACACCGCTACTCCGTGTAGCACGAAAATTGTCAAATATACTTGCGACACTAACACGAACATTTACAATTTTTTTTATAATTTTATAATTTTGTTTACTATTTTTTTCTTCAGTTTGCTGCTCATCCGGGTGCATTAACGCCTCCCCCAACTTCAATACCACTACCCCGCAGCTCACCTAGCCAATATTTTCCACATATGAGTGAGGTAGCAAAATACTTTTTTTAAAATAAATGTCTTTGATTTAGTACACAATTTATATTAATTTAATACTAAGTTTGCGACATGTATTTTGAAACTGAGGGTACCTAAGACCGAGAAGCATCCATGGCTGCATTTTGAGACAGATCTGCAGCAGCCGGGACGAAACTGCCTGTCCACATGGCTTGACGTGATACGTCGCTAATTGTATAACACTATCACATGCATGCCCCGTTGTCCTATTGTTTTTTCTTTTTATTAATTCCACCTCTGGGGAGTGGACAAAAACACTAGTACATTTTTTAGGACTTGATTGACACGCCAGCACTAACCACATGCCACTGCCTTGATTGTGCATGCATGCATGCATGGATGTAAAACAGTGGGCACGATCCATACACACGCATGCATGCATTGCATACCCTCGTATGGTTCCCACTGTTTTCAGTCCATGTTGATGTAGTAGTAGCTAGGATCGTGGATGCCATCGCGGACGAGGACTCTTGTTTTGGAGCACTAGACCAACAATAATGTCACATTTTATAGTGATGTTGATTTGTTTATTGGTAAAACTTGCATTTGTTGAGCTTAATGTTGCGTTTTGAAGTAATGCTGGGAAGAATTTTCTATTTGCTTTCAGAGTGAGAAATTATTAGCCGTCGAAGGTGGATATGCATTGCGGTTACTAGAAAGAAATATGGGGAAAGTGATGTAGACATTACTGACTAAACCTACTTTTCTTTCCGAATTATCTTGGACCAAAAAAATCCCTTGAATTGTCAATTTCTCTTTGCCTAACTGGCGAAATAAGGCGGGAGGTTTGTCGTTGTAGTATTGGAAATTTGAGTTACTCAATTAATTAGAGAAAAACTGAATGAAAGCCCACACGACAAACGGCTAACTAGCATAAGGAGCATCAGTTGCCCGCGGCACAACTAGAATAAGAAAAGATAATCCTGGACCTGTTGTCATGAAGGCTATATAAAAACCTCAGAATGTGATGTCGTAAATTGAACCAACGTTCTTATTGTTTGAGTCAACAGTCTCGCACTAGAAAATATACTCAACGGTGATATAAAACTCCCAATACCTCTTATGCTCATTCCAATATAAAGAGGCCACATTTGAACAAACATATGCACAAATATGGAAACCTTTTTCATTGCCAAAGAGCTCATATGGTGAGCTTTTCACACATCTACTTTGTTGGCATTTCCATCAGAATTCGACATCTGGAGAGCTATATGTTGGTCAACGAGAACTATGTATCTACTTTGGTTTTAATGTGATGATGAACTTCTATTAATTTGGTCACTTATGTATTCCTGATATTCTGTAATGGTTTTTGACATACTTTATTATATATAATGCACGCAGATGAACCGGCAATGGATATACGGTAACAGACGCACTGACGAGTACATTAAGGGGGTGCATCATTTTCTCAAAGTGGCTGAGGCAAACAAGCAGAATGGTTTTATGTGTTGTCCATGCCCTACATGTGGGAATTTGAAGTCTTACTCTGACGAGAAAATCCTTCACAGCCACCTGTTTGTGAAGGGTTTCATGCTACACTATAATGTTTGGACCAAGCACAGAGAAATAGGGGTTATGATGGAAGACGACGACGACGAAGAGGATGATGACACCTATGTGCCCCCTGAATACGGTGATGCTGCAACCGGGGAAGCTGAAGATCAAGAGGAACCAGACGATGTGCCCGATGATGATCTTCGCCGGGTCATTGTTGATGCAAAGAGACAGTGCGAAAGTGAAAAGGAGAAGCTGAAGTTCGATCGCATGTTAGAGGATAAAAAAAAGGGTTGTACCCCAATTGCGAAGATGGCAACACAAAGCTCGGTACCATACTGGAATTGTTGCAGTGGAAGGCAGAGAATAGTGTACCTGACAAAGGATTTGAGAAGCTACTGAAAATATTGAAGAAGAAGCTTCCAAAGGATAACGAATTACCCGACAGTACGTACGCGCGGCAAAGAAGGTTGTATGCCCTCTAGGATTGGAGGTGCAGAAGATACATGCATGCCCTAATGACTGCATCCTCTACCGCAGTGAGTACGAGGAACGGAACGCATGCCCGGTATGCGGTGCATTGCACTATAAGATTAGACGCGATGACCCTGGTGATGTTGAGGGCGAGCGCCCCAGGAAGAGGGTTGCTGCCAAAGTGATGTGGTATGCTCCTATAATACCACGGTTGAAACGTCTGTTCAGAAACGAAGAGCATGCCAAGAATATGCGATGGCACGGAGAGGACCGTAAGAAAGACGGGAAGTTGAGAGCACCCACTAACGGGTCGTAGTGGAGAAAAATTGAGAGAAAGTTCTGGAAGGAGTTTGCAGGTGATGCAAAGAACGTATGGTTTGGTTTAAGCACGGATGACATTAATCCTTTTGGGAAGCAGAGCAGCAATCACAACACCTCGCCCGTGACTCTATGTATCTATAACCTTCCTCCTTGGCTGTGCATGAAGCGGAAGTTCATTATGATGCCAGTTGTCATCCAAAGCCCTAAGCAACCCGGCAACGACATTGATGTGTACCTAAGGCCATTAGTTGAAGAACTTTTACAGCTGTGGAATGGAAACGGTGTACGCATGTGGGATGAGCACAAACATGAGGATTTTGACCTGCATGCGTTACTGTTTGTAACCATTAATGATTGGCCTGCTCTCAGTAACCTTTCAAGACAGACAAACAAAGGATACCACGCATGCACGCACTGTTTAGATGACACCAAAAGTATATACCTGGACAATTGGAGGAAGAATGTGTACCTGGGGCATCGTCGATTTCTTCCAACCAACCATCAATGTCGAAAGAAAGGCAAGCATTTCAAAGGCGGGGCAGATCACCAGAAGAAGCCCGCCATCCATACCGGTGATCACATACTTGCTATGGTCAATGATTCATAAGTAATCTTTGGAAAGGGTCCCGACGGACTATCTGTTCCGAATGACGCTGAGGGACGCGTACCCATGTGGAAGAAGAAATCTATATTTTGGGACCTACCCTACTGGAAAGACCTAGAGGTCCGCTTTGCAATCGACGTGGTGCACGTGACGAAGAATCTTTGCGTGAACCTTCTAGGCTTCTTGGGCGTGTATGGGAAGACAAAAGATACACTGGAGGCATGGGAGGACCAGCAACGTGTTCACGAAAAAGACGACATGCCTCCAAAGCAGTATGAAGGTCCTGCCAGCTACGCTCTTACCAAAGAAGAGAAGGAAATCTTCTTTGAATGCCTGCTCAGTATGGAGGCCCCGTCTGGCTTCTCGTCAAATATAAAGGGAATAATAAATATGGCACATAAAAAGTTCCAAAACCTAAAGTCTCATGACTGCCATGTGATTATGACGCAACTGCTTCCGGTTGCATTGAGAGGGCTTCTACCGGAAAACGTTTGATTAGCCATTGTGAAGCTATGTGCATTCCTCAATGCAATCTCTCAAAAGGTGATCGATCCAGAAATCCTACCAAGGTTAAGGAGTGATGTGGTGCAACGTCTTGTTAGTTTCGAGCTGGTGTTCCCACCATCCTTCTTCAATATCATGACACACGTCCTAGTTCATCTAGTCGACGAGATTGTCGTTCTGGGCCCTGTATTTCTATACAATATGTTCCCCTTTGAGAGGTTCATGGGAGTCGTAAAGAAATATGTCCATAATCGCGCTAGGACAGAAGGAAGCATCTTCATGGGCCATCAAACAGAGGATGTCATTGGGTTTTGTGTTGACTTCATTCCTAACCTTAAGAAGATTGGTCTCCCTCAATCGCGGTATGAGGGGAGACTGACTGGAAAAGGCACGCTAGGAGCAAAGTCAATAATATGTGGGGGCGGGCATTCTTGGTCTCAAGCACACTACACAGTTCTACAGAATTCTACCTCGGTGACCCCGTATGTCGATGAACACAAGAACATTCTGCGCTCCAAACACCCAGAGCAGTGTGACGACTGGATTACATGTGAACACATCAAGACTTTTGGCAGTTGGTTGCAAACACGTCTCAGGTGTGACAACATTGTTTCTGATGAGCTGTACTCGTTGGCCAGGAGACCATCTTTGACTGTATTGACTTACAAAGGGTACGAGATAAATGGGAATACATTTTACAAGATTGCCCAAGATCAAAGGAGCACCAACCAAAACAACGGTGTCCTCTTTGATGCAGCACTGACCAATGGGAAGGTCGACACATATTATGGTTACATAGAGGAGATATGGGAACTTGACTATGGACATGATTTGAAGGTCCCTTTGTTTCGATGCAAATGGGTCAATCTTACAAGAGGCGGGGTACAGGTAGACCCGCATTACGGAATGACAACAGTGGATCTCAACAATCTTGGGTACACAGATGAACCATTCGTCCTAGCGAATGATGTGGTACAGGTTTTCTATGTTAAGGACATGTCTACCAAATTGAGAAAAAGAAAAGATAAGGAAGCGAATACATCATACGATGAGCCAAAGCGTCACATGGTTCTTTCAGGCAAAAGAGACATCATGGGATTGGAGGGCAAGACAGACATGTTTGAAGATTATGAAAAGTTTTAGGAAATTCCTCCCTTCAAAGTCAAGGCTGACCCAAGCACCATGTTAAACAATGAAGATTATCCATGGTTACGACGCAATAAGCAAAGGACACAAGCGAAGAAAAAGTGAAGACTTTCTCTCCACAACTATTATGATGATGCCTTTGATCTAGAATATCACTGCAGTTACATGTGAAGAAATGAAATCCCTTTTGTAACAGATGAGTTTCCGTCCGATACCCTGGTACTTCGAAAGAGACTGTCCGTTTTGTACACGAAGTGCATCCAGCTTTCGCTGTAACCCTCTCAACTTTTTAGCACATGATATGTGGGTGAAATGATGATACCATGACAACTTTCAACCTTTTCAGAGTTCATTTGTAGTGCTTTTCAACTTCAGTGTCATTTAGCTAAAAAAATCAATAACTGCATGAAAAATAACAAATGGAGTCAGAAAGGGTTGAAAATTGATGATGTGGCTTTGAATGGTGCATTTTGAACACACAAAAAGTCTGGAGTTCAAATAAGTTCAAGAAAATGAAATCCGTTTGTAACAGATGAGTTTTCGTTCGAAACCCTAATACTTCAAAAGAGATTGTCCATTTTGTACACGAAGTGCATCCATCTTTTGCCGTAACCCTCTCAACTTTTTAGCACATGCTATGTGGGTGAAACGATGATATCATGCCAACTTTCAACATTTTCAGAGTTCATTTGTAGTGCTTTTCAATTTTAGTGTCATTTAGCTCAAAAAAATCAATAACTGCATGAAAAATAACAAATGAAGTCAGAAAGGGTTGAAAATTTATTATGTGGCTTTGGATGGTGCATTTTGAACACACAAAAAGTCTGGAGTTTAAATAAGTTCAAGAAAATGAAATCCGTTTGTAACAGATGAGTTTTCGTCCGAAACCTTGATACTTCGAAAGAGATTGTCCATTTTGTTCACAATGTGCATCCAGCTTTTGCCGCAACCCTCTCAACTTTTTAGCACATGCTATGTGGGTGAAATAATGATACCATGCCAACTTTCAACCTTTTCAGAGTTCATTTGTAGTGCTTTTCAATTTCAGGGTCATTTAGCTCAAAAAATGAACTAATAGCAAAAAGAATCAACTAAAAAACTTTTATGAAACCCTAATAGCAAAACGAATGAACTAAAAATAATCAATTTAAATATTATTTTATGAACTATAATATTCTTCAATAGAAAAAGAATCAACTAAAAAGCTTTTATAAAACTCTAATAGCAAAAAGAAACTCTAAAAGCTTTTATACACCTCTAGTATTTTTGAAACTAAAATTATATAAAATTTATGCAACTATTAAATTAATTTTTTCAAAACATTAATAGTAAAAAGAATTTTTATAAAGAAATTTTTTGTTAGAAACTTTAATAGCAAACTGAAATAAAAAAATCTGTTTTTGATTTAAACAACCATTTAAAATAACCTAAAAATTACCAAATTGAATATAATGTTAAAACAAAGTAATATTAAATAGTAGGAAAAAAGAATCACTCAAAAATCTATTTTTATAGTGAAGTTATTCACAAACTAGTGATTTAGACAAATTTCAAAGAATTCAAATTTAAACTATTCAAATTTGAAAACTAATGGCACTAAGAGAAAGTTTATAATTTTTGTGATCTAAAAGCAAAAAGAATCACTGAAAAACTATATGTAGAAACAAAATAAAATAAATAAATAAATAAACAAAACAAAAAATAGGAATTGTTTAAAAAAAATGCCGCCTACTGGGCCACCACGGCCTAAATACGACCAGAAACCCAACTAGCTAGTTGGGCCAGGATTTAGGCCGCAGCAGACCGAGTAGGCCCACAGGCAGAGGAGTGTGCGATTAGGCCCGTAAGCCTGCAGTTGAGAGGAGCTCGAGAGGGTTGGCGCAACAGCGCTTATAAACCACTCTTGAGCCCTCTCCGCTAGCGAGGTGGGACTAAATATTTGTCCTCGGGCAGCACCCCCCTTTTGTCCCGGTTGGTGGCACGAACCGAAACCAATACCCACCTTTGGGTCCGGTTCGTGCCACCAACCGGGACGAAAGGGGTATGCTTTCCCGCCCTTTGGGCTACTGAAAACAGGGCTTTGGTCCCGGTTGGTGGCACGAACCGGGACCAAAGGGTGAGACCAAAGGCGGGCATTGGTACCGGTTCGTGCCACCAACCGGGACCAATGCTCCCTGTATAAAACCCCACACTTAGTAGTTTTTGACCCATTCACTCCCCCGAAGGCCAGATCCCCACCCACGCCGTCAGGCTACCCAAATCTCACGTGCTCTCCATCGCCGGCCGCCGGCCCCGACCTCCCCGGCCTCGCTCCGGCTGACCCGCCCCATGCCACCCCGCTCCGGCCACCCCGCTTCGGCCGCCCTGCCCCGCGCCGGCCGCCCCGCCCCGCTCCGGCCACTGCTCCGGCCAGCTCCGGCCACATCCCCCTCCCTTATACATGAGTAGTTCATATATGTATGTGTATGTGTTCATATATGTGTTCATGCAAGTTAAAAAAAATCATGTTCAATGTGTATTTTAAAAAAATCACCATGTATTTAGAAAAAAAGTCAATGAGCTTCGGAAAAATGTTTCACATGTATTGAAAAAAGTTTAATGTGTATTAAAAAAAGGTTATGCGTGTATTTATGAAATATTTAACATGTATTCAAAAAAATGTTTTTGAAAAACGTTCATCATGCATTTGACAAATGTTCAATGCATATAACAAAATGCTTTGTGTATATACAAAAAATGGACATGTATGAAAATAGTCGGCATTTATTTAAAAAACAGAAAAGGCAAAAATAAGAAAACTAAAAAAATGATAAAATCCATCAATAAAAAAATATGAAAGAAAAAAAAACACGTGGAACCTTTCCAAAATCGATGAAAGGTTGCACGAAGAGAGGCAGAACCTTCGCAGAACCACTTATGTGCATCACGTTTTGTTACCGCCGCGTGATGATATGTTCGGCCGACATTTTTTTGTTCATATAGAAAACTCCGGTAATTTCGACATGAGGGGGTACGTCGATCAACCCCCTCTCGCCTGACGAACTCTCGAGTCCGCCTAAATCGGGACTAAAAAAGCATTGTCGATCTCCTACCCCCTCTCGCCCCTACCAACAAACTCTCGAGGCCACCCAAACCACTAGAAGAAAACTCCGGTAACTTCGATAAACTCCCTCTCACCCGACCAAACCCTAGAAGCGTTGCTGAGGCTACCCAATCCCTAAAAGCATTGCCGAGGCACCCAAACCCTAGAAGCGTCGAGGCCACCCAATCCCTAGAAGCGTTGTCGAGGTCACCCCAAACCATAGAAGCATCGAGGCCAGTAATAAGATCCCTTGTCTATGTTTGCCACTAATTAATATATCCATCGCTCATGTTTGTATATTAATTGCCATGTTGTAATATTTGCAGAAACCATGGATCCAACCATGAAAAGAGACTTTGAAGGAGATGTTGGGGAACATTGCATGGGAAACAAAAATTTCCTATGCACACGCAAGATCTATCCATGGTGATGAGCATCTACGAGAGGGAGAGTGGATCTACATACCCTTGTAGATCGCTAAGCGGAAAGCGTTAAGAAACGCGGTTGGTGTAGTCGAACGTCTTCGCGATTCAAATCGCTGAGCATCCCGCGATCTCATCACGATCCATCCCGTGACGCAATCACGATCCGTCCCGCGAACTCATCACGACCCATCCCGTGATCTCATCACAATCCGTCTCGCAATCTTGATCACGGTCCTTCCGATCTAGCGCCGAACAGACGACACCTCCGCGTTTAGCACACATACAGCTCGATGACGATCTCCGCCTTCTTGATCCAGCAAGAGGGAGCGGAGAGGTGGATGAGTTCTCCGGCAGCGTGACAACATTGCAGCGATGGTGGTGGAGCTATTCCAGCAGGGCTTCGCCTAAGCACCGCTGAAAACCAGTCTAGAGGAGAAACTACGATCTAGAGGAGAGGTAGCACGTGGCTATCAGGGTAAGCTTTTTCCTCTAAATCCTCTAGAAGATATAGGAGAGAGGGAGGGGAGGAGGCAGCCTCAAACCCTCAAGGTTTGGTCGAAATTATAGGTGGAGGAGTCCTACTCCAATCCTATTAGGAGTAGGATTCCTCCTTTCCACTTGGAAACTCTTTCCATCTCTCCACCTTTGGAATTTTTTCCTTCTCAAACCACTCCAGCTGCATGGGCCCTTAGATGAGGCTTCGGGCAGCCCACCAGGGGCTGGTTTACCTCCTCCCACAGCCCATGTAGCCTCTTGGGTAGAAATAGCTCTCCCGATGGTCCCTCGGTACACTACCGACACTCTCGGTACACTATCAATGAGCCCGAAACTTTTCCGGTGACCAAAACAGGACTTCCTATATATCAATTTTTACCTCCAAACCATTCTGAAGCTCCTCGTGATGTCCGGGATCTCATCCAGGACTCCGAACAACCTTCGGCCACCACCATACATAACTCTATACTACCAAAACGTCACCGAACCTTAAGTGTGCAGACCCTGCGGGTTCGAGAACTATGTAGACATGACCGAGACACCTCTACGGTCAATAACCAATAGCGAACCTGGATGCCCATATTGGTTCCTACATATTCTACGAAGATCTTTGTCGGTCGAACCTCTATGTCAAGGATTCAGTTAATCCCGTATGATGTTCCCTTTGTTCTTCGGTATGTTACTTGCCCGAGATTCGATCGTCGGTATCTCCATACCTAGTTCAACCTCATTATCGGCAAGTCTCTTTACTAGTTCCGTAATACAAGATCCCATGACTAACACTTAGTCACATTGCTTGCAAGGCTTATTGTGATGTTGCATTACCGAGTGGGCCCTGAGATACCTCTCCGTCACACGGAGTAACAAATCCTAGTCTTGATCCATGCCAACCCAACAGACACCCTCGGGGATACCTGTAGAGCACCTTTATAGTCACCCAGTTATGTTGCGATGTTTGATAAACACAAGGTACTCCCCCGGTGTCAGTGAGTTGCATGATCTCATGGTCATAGGAACAAATACTTGACATGCAGAAAACAATAGCAATAAACTAACATGATCATATGCTATGTTTGTAGTTTGGGTCTTGTCCATCACATCATTCTCCTAATGGCGTGATCCCATTATCAAATGACATCTCATGTCCATGACTAGGAAACCATAGCCATCTTTGATCAACGAGCTAGTCTATTAGAGGCATACTAGGGACATGGTATTGTCTATGTATCCACACATGTATCTGAGTTTCCGATCAACACAATTATAGCATGGATAATAAACGATTATAATGAACAAGGAAATATGATAATAACCAATTTATTATTGCCTCTAGGGCATATTTCCAATAGGAGAAGTGTTGTTGGGGGACATGATCCGTGGCGGCGGTGATATCTTCTCGTTAATCAATTTTGACACAGAAGAGATAGGACATGATGATGACGGCTCCGGTCATCGAATGCTGGAGGAAGAAGGAGACCGTGATGACGGCTCCGGTGACCGAGAGCCGGAGGAAGAAGGAGACCATGATGATGGCTCCGGTGACCGAACAGAGGGAGCTGTTGCAAAGTCGTCCGGCGAGGTATATATATTAATTAAGCCTGTGCTGACTAGTTGATGCATTAATTGTTTTGGTATGTACATATATTAACTCAGCTTGTTTCTTCCTTTATAGCCCTCCGGATCGACCGAAAATTCGGTAACGAGACAATGCCCAAAGAAAAGGTTGCGCGCTGATGAAAAGTTCACGATCACCTTAATCGCGAACGATGGCCAATCGATTGAACCGAAGAAGACAAAGGATGCATTTTCTGCTCAGTGTGGAGCTATTGTCAGGGATGTTGGAAATATGCCCTAGAGGCAATAATAAATTAGTTATTATCATATTTCCTTGTTCATGATAATCATTTATTATCCATGCTATAATTGTATTGATCGGAGACTTAAATGCATGTGTGGATACATAGACAAAACCATGTCCCTAGTATGCCTCTAATAAACTATCTCGTTGATCAAAGGATGGTTAAGGTTTCCTAGACATGGACATGAGATGTCATTTGATAACGGGATCACATCATTAGGAGAATGATGTGATGGATAAGACCCAAACTACAAACATAGCATATGATTGTGTTAGTTTATTGCTACTGTTTTTTGCATGTCAAGTATATGTTCCTATGACCATGAGATCATGAAACTCACGGATATCGGAGGAGTGCCTTGTGTGTATCAAACATCGCAACGTAACTGGGTGACTATAAAGGTGCTCTACAGGTATCTCCGATGGTGTTTGTTGAGTTGGCATGGATCGAGACTGGGATTTGTTACTCCGTGTGACGGAGAGGTATCTCAGGGCCCACTCGGTAATACAACATCACAACAAGCCTTGCAAGCAATGTGGCTAAGTGTTAGTCATGGGATCTTGTATTACGGAACGAGTAAAGAGACTTGCCAGTAACGAGGTTGAACTAGGTATGGGGATACCGACGATCGAATCTCGGGCAAGTAACATACCGAAGAACAAAGGGAACGTTATACGGGATTAACTGAATCCTTGACATAGAGGTTCGACCGATAAAGATCTTCGTAGAATATGTAGGAACCAATGTGGACGTCCAGGTCCCGCCATTGGTTATTGACCATAGAGGTGTCTCGGTCATGTCTACATAGTTCTCGAACCCGCAGGGTCTGCACACTTAAGGTTCGGTGACGTTTCGATAGTGTAGAGTTATGTATGGTGGTGACCGAAGGTTGTTCGGAGTCCCGGATGATATCCCGGATGTCACGAGGAGCTCCGTAATGGTCCGGAGGTAAAGATTCATATATAGGATGTCCCAGTTTGGTCGCCAGAAAAGTTTCGGGCTCATCGGTAGTGTACCGGGAGTATCGGTAGTGTACCGGGAGTGCCGGTAGTGTACCGGGGGACCTCCGGGAGGGGTATTTCGACCCCAAGAGGTCGATGGGCTGTGGGAGAATAATAACCAGCCCTTAGTGGGCTGGGAAAACAGCCACAAAGGCCCATGGCGCAGGAGAGAAAGTCCTAAAGCAAAAAGTGGAAAATCAGCCAATAGGAGGCAATCCTACTCCAACTAGGATTGGAGGTGAAGTAGGATTGCTCCCACCTCCTATTTCGGCCGACCCAAAGGCCTTGGCTGCCTCTCCTCTCCTCTCCTCCTATATATACTAGTGGATTGGGTGATTTTTGGATAGAATTTCTGGCCACGTGCTACCCGTTACACTGGTGCATAGTTTCTCCTCTAGATCGGTTTTCTGCAGCGCTTAGGCGAAGCCCTGCCGGAATTGCTCCACCACCATCACCGGAGCTCCGTCACGCTGCCAGTGAACTCTCTCTCCTATCCACCTCCTCTCGCTGGATTGAGACGGTGGAGATCGTCATCAAGCTGCACGTGTGCTGAACGCGGAGGTGCCGTTCGTTCGGCGCTAGATCGGAAGGACCGTGATCGAGATCGCGAGACGGTTCGTGATGTGATCACAAAACGGATCGTGATGAGTTCGCGGGACAGATCGTGATCAAGATCGTGAGACGGATCGTGATGAGTTCACGGGACGGATCATGATGTGTTCGCGGGACGGTTCGTGATTGGATCGCGGGACGCTCGGCGATTTGGATCGCGAAGAAGTTCGACTACACCAACCGCGTTTCTTAACGCTTCCTGCTTAGCGATCTACAAGGGTATGTAGATCCACTCTTCCTCTCGTAGATGCTCATCACCATGGATAGGTTTGCGTGTGCGTAGGAAATTTTTTGTTTCCCATGCGACGTTCCCCAACAGTGGTATCAGAGCTAGGTTGATGGTTCGATGAGATCTCGAGTAGAACACAAAAGGTTTGTCGGTGTTGATGCTTAGATTGATTCCTCCCTTGGTCGGATTTTGGTTCAGCAGGATTGTGAGATGAAGCGGCCCAGACCAACATTACTCGTACGCTTACGAGAGACCGGTTCCCTCGACGCAACTTGTTGCTTAGATTGCTTGCGGGTGACAGTTTCTCTCACTTTAGTTGGATCGGATCCGACAAAGGCGGTCCTTGAGAAGGTTGAAAAGAAATCTATGTATCACCGTTGTGGTTTATGCGTAGGTGAGAATCATTCTTGCTAGATACCTGTAGCAGCCACGTAAAACATGCAACAACAATTAGAGGACGTCTAACTTGTTTTTGTAGGGTATGTTGTGATGTGATATGACCAATTACATGATGAGATATATGTGATGTATGAGATGATCATGTGATGTATAGAATTTCACGACTTGCATGTCGTTGAATACGGCAACCGGCAGGAGCCATAGGGTTGTCTTTAATTATTGTATGACCTGCGTGTCAATCATTAAGCGCTATGTAATGCTTTACTTTATCGCTACGGTAGCAATAGTAGTAGAAGCATGTAGCGCGTGACAACCCCGATGGCGACACGTTGATGGAGATCAACATGATGGAGATCATGGTGTCGTGCCGGTGACGATGGAGATCATGCCGGTGCTTTCTAGATGGAGATCAAAAGCACAAGTTCATGGCCATATCATGTCACTTATGATTTGCACGTGATGTTAATCCTTTTTATGCACCTTATTTTGCTTAGGACGACGGTAGCATTATAAGGTGATCCCTCACTTAATTTCAAGCTAAATTGTGTTCTCCCCGAGTGTGCACCGTTGCGAAAGTTCGTCGTGTTGAGACACCACGTGATGATCGGGTGTGATAGACTCTACGTTCACATACAACGGGTGCAAGCCAGTGTTGCACATGCAGAACACTCGGGTTAAACTTGACGAGCCTAGCATGTACAGACATGGCCTCGGAACACAAGAGACCGAAAGGTCGAACATGAGTCATATAGTAGATATGATCAACATGATGATGTTCACCATTGCAGCCACCTCAACTCACGTGATGATCGGACTTGAGTTGGTAAATTTGGATCATGTATCACTCGAATGATCGGAGGGATGTCAATTTGAGTGGGAGTTCTTAAGTAATATGATTAATTGAACTCATTATCATGAACATAGTCAAAGTGTCTTTGCAAATTATGTTGTAGATTACTAGCTCGCGCTGTAGCTCCCTTGTATTTTTATATGTTCCTCGAGAAATAGAATTGAAAGATGTTGGTAGCAAAATTGCGGACTGGGTCCATGATCTGAGGATTGTCCTCATTGCTGCACAGAAGGCTTATGTCCTTAATGCACCGCTCGGTGCGCCACCCCATCTAGCGTCGTTTGTAGATGTTGTGAACATCTGACAGGCACGTTTCGATGACTACTTGATAGTTTAGTGCGTCATGCATTACGGCTTAGAATTGAGGCTCCAAAACGTTTTGAACATCACGGAACATATGAGATGTTCTAAGAGCTGAGATTGTGATCTCAGGCTCGTGCCCGAGTTGCGAGATATAGGATCTCCAACGAGATTCTTTGCCTGCAAGATGAAAGAGAATAGCTCAATCGTTGAGCATGTGCTCAGACTGTCTGGGTACTACAATCGCTTGAATCGAGTGGGAGTTGATCTTCCAGATAAGATAGTGATTGATGTAGTTCTCCAAGTCACTGTCACTGAGCTTCTAGAACTTGGTGATTAACTATAAAATGCCAGGGAAAGAAATGTTGATCCCTGAGCTGGTCGCGATGTTTGACACCGCGAAGGTAGAAATCAAGAAGGAGCGTCAAGTGTTGATGGTTAATCAAACCACTAGTTTCGAGAAGGGCAAGAGCAAGGAGGGAAACTTCATGGATAGCAAGTCAGTTGCTGCTCCAGTGAAGCAACCCAAAGTTGAACTCAAACCCGAGACTAAGTGCTTCTGTTATGAGGTGAGCGGTCGCTGAAGCGGAACAACCCTAGATACTTGGTAGATAAGAAGGCTGGCAACATTAATAGAAGTATATTTGATATACGAGTTATTAATGTGTACCTTGCTAGTACTCTTAGTAGCACCTGGGTATTGGATACCGGTTCGGTTGCTAAATGTTAGTAACTCGAAATAAAAGCTACGGAATAAACGGAGAACTAGCTAAGGGTGAGGTGACGATGTGTGTTGGAAATGTTTCCAAGGTTGATGTGATCAACATCGCACGCTCTCTCTACCTTCAGGATTAGTGACGAACCTAAATAAATGTAATTTGGTGTTTTGCGTTGAGCATGAACATGATTAGATCATGTTTGTTGCAATACGGTTATTTATTTAAGTCAGAGAATAATAGTTATTCTGTTTACATGAATAATACCTTGAATGGTCATGCACCCAGTGAGAATGGTTTGTTGAAATCTTGATCGTAGTAATACACATGTTCATAACATTGATGTCAAAAGATACAAAGTTAAATAATGATAGTACCACATACTTGTGGCACTGCCGCAAAATGTCATATTGGTATAAAGTGCATGAAGAAACTCCATGGTGATGGATATTTGGACTCATTTGGTTTCGAATCGGTTGAGACATGCGAACCATGCCTCTTGGGCAAGATGACTAAAGGACCCCGTTGGATGGAGCGGGCAAGTGATTCATTGGAAATGATACATGTTGATGTATGCAATCTAGTGAGTCTTGTAGCGTGCAGTGGATATCGTTATTTTCTTACCTTCACTGATGATTTGAGTAGATATAGTGTATATTTACTTAATGAAACACAAGTATGAATCATTTGAAAGGTTCAAGCAAATTCAGAGTGAAGTTTAAAGATCATCGTGAACAAGAAGATAAAAATGACTACGATATGATCGTGGAGGTAAATATCCGAGTCACGAGTTTGGCATACAAATTAAGACAATGTGAAAGTTGTTTCACAACTAAACGGCACCTGGAATACCATAGTGTGGTGGTGTGTCCGAACATCATAGTTATGCTCTATTGGACATGGTGCGTGCTATGATGTCTCTTGTCGTTTTACTACTATAATTTTGGGGTTATGCATTAGAGACAACTACATTCACTTTAAATAGGGCACCATCTAAATCCGTTGAGATGACACCATATGAATTATGGTTTGATAGAAACCTAAGCTGTCATTTCTTAATACTTGGGGCTGCGACACTTGTGTGAAAAATGTTTTCACCTAATGAGGTCGAACCCAAGGCGGAGAAATGCATCTTCATAGAATACCCTAAGATCAGTTGGGTGAACCTTCTATCTCAGATCCAAGTGCAAAGTGTTTGTTACTAAAACGGATCCTTTCTCGAGGAAAGGTTTCTCTCGAAAGAATTGAGTGGGAGGAAGATAGAACTTGATGAGGTTGTTAAACCTTTGTTCAACCAGAGAGTAGCGCAGCGCAGAAAGATGTTTCTGTGAAGCCTACCTTAGTTGAAGAGGAAGTTAATGATGATGATCATGAAGCTTCAGGATCAAGTTACTATCAAACTTCGTAGGTCGACAAGGATGTGTCCTGCTCCTAAGCGGTACGACAACTCTGTCTTGGAGATCATGTTGTTGGACAACGATGAACCTACGAGCTATGGAGAAGCGATGATGGGCCCAGATTCCGACAAATGGTTAGAGGCCATGAAATCCGAGATAGGATGCATGTATGAAAACCAAGTATAGACTTTGGTAGACTTGCTCGTTAGACAGCAGGTCGTTGAGTACAAATGGACCTTTAGAATGAAGACAAACACTGATGGTGAATGTCACCATTTGTAAAGCTCGACTTGTTGCAAAGTTGTTTGTGACAAGTTCAAGGAGTTGACTGCGATGAGGCTTTCTCACTCGTAGCGATGCTAAAAGTCTGTTGGAATTATGTTAGCATTTGCTGCATTTTCAATTATGAAATCTGGCAAATGGATGTCAAAACATCGTTTCTTTAACGGTTTACTTAAGGAAAGGTTGTATGTGATACAACCAAAAGGTTTTGTCAGTCCTAAGGATGCTAAAAGATGAGCAAGCTTCAGTGATCCTTGTATGGACTGAAGCAAGCATCTCGGAGTTGGAATATACACTTTGATGAGGTGATCAAAGTTTCTGTAGTTTATACAAAGTTTACGAGAAACTTGTATTTGCAATAAAGTGAGTGGGAGCACTATAGAGTTTCTGATAAGTATATGTGGTTGACATATTGTTGATCGGAAATAATGTAGAATTTCTGGAAGGCATAAAAGGTTGTTTGAAAAGTGTTTTTCAAAGGAAGACCTGGATAAAGCTACCTAATTGTTGAGCATCAAAATCTATAGAGATAGATCAAGATGCTTGATGAGACTTTCAATGAGTGCATACCTTGACAAGATTTTGAAAGAGTTCAAAATGGATCAGCCAGAGAAATAGTTCTCGTCTGATTTGTAAGGTGTGAAGTTGAGTGAGACTCAAAGCTCGACAACGACAGAAGAAAGAGAAAGGACGAACGTCGTCCCCTATGCCTTAGCCATAGGCTCTATATTATGCCATGCTGTGTACCGCACCTGTGTGTGCCTTGCCATGAGTCTATCAAGGGGTACAAGAGTGGTCCAGGAGTGGATCACTGGACAGCGGTTGGAATTATCCTTAGTAACCAGAGGACTAAGGAAATGTTTCTTGATTATGGAGGTGATAAAGAGTTCGTCGTAAAGAGTTACGTCGATGCAAGCTTTAACACCTATCCGGATGACTAGTAGTAGCAATCTGGATACGTATAGTGGAGCAGCCATTTGGAAATAGTACCAAGTGGAGTGTGGTAGCAGTGTTTACGGGTTGACATAGAGATTTGCAAAGTACACACGGATCTGAATATCGCAGACCCGTTGACTATAAGACCTCTCTCACATGCAAAGCATGATCGAGCCCCAAAACTCATTGGGTGTTAGATTCATAACAACGCGAATCACATGGTGATGTGAACTAGATTATTGACTCTAGTGCAAGTGGGAGACTGTTGGAAATATGCCCTAGAGGCAATAATAAATTAGTTATTATCATATTTCCTTGTTCATGATAATCGTTTATTATCCATGCTATAATTGTATTGATCGGAGACTTAAATGCATGTGTGGATACATAGACAAAACCATGTCCCTAGTATGCCTCTAATGGACTAGCTCGTTGATCAAAGGATGGTTAAGGTTTCCTAGCCATGGACATGAGATGTCATTTGATAACGGGATCACATCATTAGGAGAATGATGTGATGGATACGACCTAAACTACAAACATAGCATATGATCGTGTCAGTTTATTGCTACTGTTTTCTGCATGTCAAGTATATGTTCCTATGACCATGAGATCATGCAACTCACGGATATCGGAGGAGTGCCTTGTGTGTATCAAACGTCGCAACGTAACTGGGTGACTATAAAGGTGCTCTACAGGTATCTCCGATGGTGTTTGTTGAGTTGGCATGGATCGAGACTGGGATTTGTTACTCCGTGTGACGGAGAGGTATCTCAGGGCCCACTTGGTAATACAACATCACAACAAGCCTTGCAATCAATGTGGCTAAGTGTTAGTCATGGGATCTTGTATTACGGAACGAGTAAAGAGACTTGCCAGTAACGAGGTTGAACTAGGTATGGAGATACCGACGATCGAATCTCGGGCAAGTAACATACCGAAGAACAAAGGGAACGTTATACGGGATTAACTGAATCCTTGACATAGAGGTTCGACCGATAAAGATCTTTGTAGAATATGTAGGAACCAGTGTGGACGTCCAGGTCTCGTCATTGGTTATTGACCGTAGAGGTGTCTCGGTCATGTCTACATAGTTCTCGAACCCGCAGGGTCTGCACACTTAAGGTTCGGTGACGTTTCGGAAGTGTAGAGTTATGTATGGTGGTGACCGAAGGTTGTTCGGAGTCCCGGATGAGATCCTGGACGTCACGAGGAGCTCCGTAATGGTCTAGAGTTAAAGATTCATATATAGGATGTCCCAGTTTGGTCGCCGGAAAAGTTTCGGGCTCATCGGTAGTGTACCGGGAGTATCGGTAGTGTACCGGGTGTGCCGGTAGTGTACCGGGGGACCTCCGAGAGGGGTATTTCGACCCCAATAGGTCCATGGGCTGTGGGAGAATAATAACCAGCCCTTAGTGGGCTGTGAAAACAGCCACAAAGGCCCATGGCGTAGGAGAGAAAGTCCTAAAGCAAAAAGTGTAAAATCAGCCAATAGGAGGCAATCCTACTCCAACTAGGATTGGAGGTGAAGTAGGATTGCTCCCACCTCCTATTTCGGCCGACCCAAAGGCCTTGACTGCCTCTCCTCTCCTCTCCTCCTATATATACTAGTGGATTGGGTGGTTTTTGGACAGAATTTCCGGCCACGTGCTACCCGTTACACTGGTGCATAGTTTCTCCTCTAGATCGGTTTTCTGCAGCGCTTAGGCGAAGCCCTGCCGGAATTGCTCCACCACCATCACCGGAGCTCCGTCACTCTGCCGGTGAACTCTCTCTCCTCTCCACCTCCTCTCGCTGGATCGAGACGGTGGAGATCGTCATCAAGCTGCACGTGTGCTGAACGCGGAGGTGCCGTCCGTTCGGCGCTAGATCGGAAGGACCGTGATCGAGATCGCGAGACGGTTCGTGATGTGATCACGGAACGGATCGTGATGAGTTCGCGAGACAGATCGTGATCAAGATCGTGATGAGTTCACGGGATGGATCATGATGTGTTCGCGGGACGGTTCGTGATTGGATCGCGGGACGCTCGACGATTTGGATCGCGAAGAAGTTCGACTACACCAACCGCGTTTCTTAACGCTTCCTGCTTAGCGATCTACAAGGGTACGTAGATCCACTCTCCCTCTCGTAGATGCTCATCACCATGGATAGGTTTGCGTGTGCGTAGGAAATTTTTTGTTTCCCATGCGACGTTCCCCAACAAGGGACAGCATCCCGATCAACATCCAACAATGGAATGAGCCATCTAAGAACACTAAGAACTACGACCCTCAAGTTTCTTATGTCATTGATAGATAGAAAGAAGATCTTTGGAAGGACCTGAAGGCAAATTTCACCCTACCTCCAGAGGAGGATGAGAGTAATCCAGTTATAGAGCCACTGATCAGGTCGTCTGCTCTTAAGAAGATGACACACTACTGGAATCAGAAGATGTTCCATCTACCACATCTTTGCCGTCTGCTAGAGGACGACAAAGAGTGGCTTTGCCATCATCTAGCCAAAAACGGACGGCAAAGAGCTAGCTGACGGCAAAGGGTGGCTTTGCCATCAGCCACTTCTTTGTCGTCAGCTAGCGGACGGCAGAGGAGGTTTGCCGTCAGCTAGCGGACGACAAAGAGGGAGGGGGCCCCATTGACGAGCCACTTAGAACTTAACCTAACGGCCCCCTCTTTGTCGTCCGCTAGCGGACGACAAACCTCCTTTGCCGTTCGCTAGCCAACGACAAAGGGGGGGGGGGGGTTAACTAACGGCAACGCCCCACCCCGGCCCGCCTCTGTCTCTCGATCTCTGTTTCTCTCCCTCTCCTCCCCGCCGCCCACCGCATGCGCGCCGCCGCCCCGCCGCCCCACCACCCCGCCGCCCCACCACCCCGCCGCCCTACCGGCCCACTTCCCCCTGGCGCCATCGCCGTCCCGTCTCCCCTGCCGCCGCGTCGCCCCCGTCGTCGCGTGCCTGGGCTCCCCTGCGCCCCACCGCCCTGGCCGGAACCGTTTGCCGTGTCGTCACCGCCGCCTGTCACCCGCCAGCACCGCCCGCCGCCCTACCGGCCCGGCCGGTGCCCTGTGGCCCCCCTGAGCCCCCTGCGCCCCCTGCACCCCCTCCGGCCTTGCGTCCCCCGGTGCTCCCCGGCGCTCCCCGGCCCTCCCCGGCCCTCCCCAACCCTCCCCGATGCCCCTGCCCCGCCCCCTCTGGTAAGCTCTCCCCCTCCTCTTTTTTTGTTTTTTGTTTTTAGTTTAGGTTTAGATTATATTATTAGGTTAGTGTTAATTAGATTATTGTTAGTTTAGGTTAGTGATAGTTAGGTTAGTCTTAGTTTAGGTTTATTAGGTTAGTGTTAATTAGGTTAGTGTTAGTTTAGGTTTATTAGGTTAGTGAAAAAAGGGGAAGAAGAAGAAGAAGAAGAAGAAGATGATGAAGATGAGGAGAAGAGGAGAAGAAGAAGAAGAAGAAGAAGAAGGAGAAAAAGAAGAAGAGAAGAGCCCCTGATCCCCGACGCCACTAACCCCAACCTCCGACGCCATCGACTCCCGATGCCCCGGACCCCCGACCCCCGACGCCATCGCCCCCTGACACCACCGACACCCCCGACCCTCGACCACCGACACCATCGACCCCCGACCGCCAACGCTACCGACCCCCGACACCACCAACACCCCAACCCCCGACATGACACCCCGACACCCCGACACGGCACCCCAGACTCTGACATAGCACCCCTACCCCGACACCCCGATCCCGAAAAAGGTTCTCTTCGGCCTTCCAGAGGCTGACAGGTCATATATTTGTGAATTATGAGTTAGGTCATATATTTTTCGATTTTGTTATGCAGAACATCATATTTATGTTGATCAGGTGGATTTAAATGTGTAGTTATTTCGTTGTTGCGAGGGTCTGGTGTTCGACGAGTTTCGCCCCCGCATTCGTGGGCGAGCACAAATAACATCTCCTCTTGCCCCCTTCATTTCCTCTGTTCCGGTCTTCATGCCGATGAAACTTGCTAGCTATAGGTGTCTTCAATCATCAGTATGCGTGACCACTATGCGTCTCCCATTCGAAAGGGTTGCTTCTATAAATATGCATTCATTAGCATATTTATAACCGTGATTCTTTCAAATTGTCCAACGTTATCCATGGATAACCCGAGTATGTGTAGATTGGGTTCGTTTTCCCATATGCTCTGCTCCGGATCCGATGCAGAATTTTGTCAGTGCCTCCCTATTGTTCTCCGGGTACACATCCTCTCTTCTTATTGCCGAGACGTGTATCAGGAGAACAACGGGAAGGTGCTGCCGAAATTGTGTGTCAGATCCGGAGCAGAGCATGGGAAAACGAACCCAATCTACACATACTCGGGTGGGATTAGGACCTATCTTTATCTACTAGCGTCTAGGTTGCATCAACGTAATAAAACTGACAAACTCTATTAACTGATGAATATGGTTTGCTGAATTATGTATATATTTTTTGTGTGTCTAGTAGCTAGGCAAGATGAGTGATCGTGGGTGGATGTACACCGGTCACACTAGTCAGAAAGACATGACCCTTGAATGGATAACAAAAACCAAGGAGTTTGTGGGAGTCGCATTTGCAAATGGACAGAAAACAACTTGGTGCCCTTGTGTCGATTGCGACCACTGTAAGAAGAAGTCAGAGTTTGAAATGATCAAACACCCGCAGAAGTGGGGTTTTAGGCCTAATTATATGGTCTGGACATTTCATGGTGAGTCTGCCCAATGTGCCAGAGCTGAGGTGGTTCGTCGTCGCATCGACGAGCATGGTACCGGAATCGAAGACATGGTGCAAGACTTTGATGATGCTCGGGATTCGGACGATGAGATGGAGGAATCTGCAAAGGCCTTTTATGAAATGTTGGAGTCTCCAAAATGTCCTCTCCACGAGCACACTGGGCTTTGTCAGCCGGATGCCATCACGCAAGTAATGGCTCCGAAGGCTCAGTTCAACCTAGGCAGGGAATGCTACGACGCGATGATGATGATATTTGGACGCTTTCTACCCAAAGGCCATGTATTGCCACCAAACTTGTACCAGTTGAACAAAATCCTACATGCGCTTAAGATGCCCTATGAGAAGATAGATGCCTATGAGAATGGATGTGCCTTATTTAGGCTTGAGTATGCGGGCTTGAACTATTGCCCCATTTGCAATGCTTCCAGGTATGTTCTGGTAGACAATGGTATGGGTGAGAAGAGTCAGACCAAAATCCCCATTAATGTTCTTTGGTATCTGCCAATCATACCAAGACTTCAACGTCTTTTCATGGTCGAAGAGACGGCCAGACATATGACATGGCATAAATTGAGCAAAAGAACAGAACTAGATGTAGATGGGAATCTGATGTTGGGACACACTTCAGACGCTTTTGCGTGGAAGCACTTCGATGCATTACATAAGGATAAAGCGGCAGATCCAAGGCATCCTCGAGTTGCCATCAACATGGATGGGTTCAATGTGTATGGTATGACGACATCACAATATAGTTGTTGGCCTGTATTTGTCATTCCACTCAATCTCCCCCCGGAGATATTATGAAAAGAAACAACATTTTCCCGACGTTGATAATTCCAGGGCCCAAATATCTGGGGAAGAATATGAATGTGTACATGCAACCGCTTAAGGATGAATTGCAAGAAGCCTGGGATAATGGGATCAAGACATACGACGTCGCTACAAAAAAGAACTTCAAAATGCATGTGTGGTACACGTACTCGATGCATGACTTGCCAGCGTATGCGCTATTCGTTGGCTGGTGTGTGCATGGAAGGTTTCCGTGCCTCACATGCAAGGCAGCTCTTTAGTTCCATTGGCTGGAGGTGGGTCACAAGTTTTCTTGCTTCGACATGCATAGACAGTTCCTGGATCCTGACCATAAGTTCAGAAAAGACAAGAAGAATTTCATCAAAGGTAGAGTTGTCAAAAACACTGCACCACCTGCGTTGACAGGCCAACAGATCCTGGATCAGATAAACGCTCTCGAGCCAGATCCAGATCGTCCATGGTATTTCAAAGGGTATAATAAGGAACACGCCTGGACTCACAAGATATGTTTGTGGGATCTACCTTACTTTAAAGACCTCCTTTGCCCACACAACATTGACATGATGCACACTGAAAAGAATATCGCGGAGGCCCTTTTTGGTACATTGTTCGGCATAGAGGGGAAGTCGAAGGATAATCCTAAGTCTAGAGTCGACTAGGAGGCTCTATGTGATAGACTATTACAAAACATTCGACAACCGAAAGGAAAGAAGAACTGGAGGAAGCCAAAGGCATGGTTTAATCTTGGAAGGCCAGCTATGAGGGAAATGATCTTGTGGGTGAAAATGCAGTTGATGTTCCCTGATGGGTATGCAGAGAATCTAAAGAGGGGAGCGAGTCTTGACAAATTGAAAATATTTGGTGTCAAGAGTCATGATTGGCACATATGGCTTGAGCGGGTAATGCCGGTGATGTTGCGTGGCTTTATCCCTTAGGATGAATGGCTAGTACTGGCAAAGCTGAGCTATTGCTTCCATGTTCTTTGTGCAAAAGAACTATCGCCTGACGTGCTAGACGAACTGGACGAGTTGGCGCCGGAGTTGATCTGCAAGTTAGAAAAGATCTTTCCCTCGGGCTTCTTTAATCCAATGCAACATTTGATTTTGCATCTCCCGACTGAGGCAAGATTTGGGGGGCCCGTGCAAAATCGTTGGTGCTTCGCAACTGAGAGGATGCAGAAGACGCTTCGAGCAAAATGTAAAAAATAAACGTAGAGTTGAAGCATCGATGGCTGAGGCATTCATTACTGAGGAGGCGGGAAACTTCATGACAACACACTACAAAGCCAAGAATTGTCATTTGCATAATCCGAAGCCTCGGTACAATGATGGCGACCGTGAAAAAGGTCGATCCAACCTCAGCTTATTCAAAGGGAAGCTCGCACCAGCCGGTGCTTCAAAATCAATAACGTTCGATGTCGAAGAATGGTAGACCATTTCGTTGTATATCTTCAACAACCTAACAGAAGTGCGGCCATACATCGAGTAAGTTCTCGGTACATTGTTTCGTAACTTCAAATTCCTTTGAAATGCTCTTATTCCCGGATATGTGATACAGTCGATACGTCGCCAAATTCTTGAATGGAGCGGTGATCCAAAAGGATTCCATCGAAGAGTATGAGCTTCTGGCAAAGCATGGAGGCGGCTATCCCGGTTTCATCTCTTGGTTCAAGCAAACATTAATTTCCATTAATTAGATCATTTCATTTCTTCGCCTAGTTTCGGCTAATGGGACAATCCTTTCATATGAAACTTGTAGGCTAATGCAGAGTCTATGGACTCTGAATTGAGACAAGTCGCTAATGGTTTTGACTATAAGGTCCGTTCATTTGACAAATACAACATCAACTGGTATCACTTTCGTAGTTTTGGCAAAGAGCTATCTATGGCCGACCGAAAGTCTACAAATTGTTGTGTCTCCGCTGTCGGCGAAGGAGGGGTCGAGTATTATGGAAGAGTTGAAGCAATTTATGAACTGACATTCTTTGGTGAAAACCCACCAAACGTCGTAGTCTTCAAATGTTATTAGTTCTAGCCGAAGGAGACTAGAAGGACTCATGAACATATAGGGCTAGTCGAAATCAAACAAATCACCCATTTAGATGTTCCCGATGTCTATATTATGGCTCAACAGGCGACCCAAGTTTTCTATCTACCATGGGCCTGCCAAACGGATCCAAATTTGAAAGGTTGGGATGTCGTTTATGATGTGCCGCCACATTTTAGACCACCTCCCCTCAATGAAGATGATTATGAACCTCACGTTAACCCAGACACATATGAAGGAGAATTCTTCCAAGAAACACGTGTTTCCAAGAAACGTTTCAAGAACCGCTCTACTTCACCCTAGAACATTGAGGTCGACAGCGACAGTGAACCCGACTTCACCCGTGAGCCGGAACAAGAAGAGACGGAAGAAGAAGAGGTTACTGTTGCGGATGACCTGACAATGCTTGACCGATTACATAGAGGCCTTCCACATGTTGATGCATTTACTGATGATGCTGATGAGCACGTCATTACTGATAGTGATGATGATTATGCATTTATTGATCCCGGAGCATATATAGACGATGAAGATTAATATTAGTAATGTGAGGTATTCAATTATTATTATGTACATATATTATTAATTAGTTCATGTTATTAGGTATTCAATTTTTTCATGTTGAACTAATTTCGTTCACTCTTTGTCATTGTAGGTGTTGACAGATGGTGGGCTCGGGTCGACAGGGCTCTGAGCCTCCTTCCTCAGCGTGTGCTGGGAGGGGTGTCATTATTCCACCCCAGCAATTCCGAAGAGTGCTAGTACACTGCATGCAGACATCGGCGGGCGCTTCTTCTTCGATCTGGAGAGGTCGGGGGAAGACGAAGAGAGGTGCTAGAGGTAGGAAGGCTGCTGCACCTTCCTCGCCACCACCCCTAGCTGATTCTCCCAACCGTAGAGGTGCTCCATCTCAGGTGGACCCGTCTGACTTGGACCCGTCTCGGACTCCGGTCCACGTGCCTCGGGTCGACGATCCTTGGGTCACCGAGCCTTCATCCCAAAAGACTCCGGTCCGAGAGTCTTTGTCCCAGGAGACTCGGGTCCCAAAGTCTTCATCCCACGTGACTCCGGAGGCTAGTGGCCATGCTCATGGTGACGAGGACAACTTGTCTAAGGACACCTATAGCGAGGGCGAGCTGGTTGAGGAGGGCAAGAAGGTCTACCAGCGTGGTTGTACAAAACTCCCGCCCGTGCCGACGACCTGCGAGCAAAGGTGGTTGATTGCGCCTAATGCGGAGAAGTAAGTGCATTTACTCTTTTTTAACATTTTTCCTTCATGTTTCTTCAAATTAATATCTAATGTGTTGGCCTTGTCATACTACAGGGGTTGGAAACACGAGCGTGGTGTCCGCAGGCCCAACCAGTGTTGGAAATATGCCCTAGAGGCAATAAATAAAGTGTTTATTACTATATTTCCTTGTTCATGATAATCGTTTATTATCCATGCTATAATTGTATTTATTGGAAAGACATTGCATGTGTGGGTAAATAGACAACACTTTGTCCCTAGTATGCCTCTAGAGAACTAGCTCGTTGATCAAAGATGGTCAAGGTTTCCTAGCCATTGACATGTGATGTCATTTGATAAATGGGATCACATCATTAGGAGAATGATGTGATGTACAAGACCCAAACTACAAACGTAGCATATGATCGTGTCAGTTTATTGCTACTGTTTTCTGCATGTCAAGTATATGTTTCTATGACCATGAGATCATGCAACTCACGGACACCGAAAGAGTGCCTTGTGTGTATCAAACGTCGCAACGTAACTGGGTGACTATAAAGGTGCTCTACAGGTATCTCCGAGGGTGTCTGATGGGTTTGCATGGATCAAGACCGGGATTTGTTACTCCGTGTGACGGAGACGTATCTCAGGGCCCACTCGGTAATACAACATCACAATAAGCCTTGCAAGCAATGTGACTAAGTGTTAGTCACGGGATATTGTATTACGGAACGAGTAAAGAGACTTGCCGGTAACGAGGTTGAGCTAGGTATGGAGATACCGAAGATCGACTCTCGGGCAAGTAACATATCGAAGAACAAAGGGAACATCATACGGGATTAACTGAATCCTTGACATAGAGGTTCGACCGATAAAGATCTTCATAGAATATGCAGGAACCAATATGGACATCCAGGTCCCGCTATTGGTTAGTGACCGTAGAGGTATCTCGGTCATGTCTACATAGTTCTCGAACCCGCAGGGTCTGCACACTTAAGTTTTGGTGACGTTTCGGTAGTATAGAGTTATGTATGGTGGTGACCGAAGGTTGTTCGGAGTCCTGGATGAGATCCCGGATGTCACGAGGAGATCCGGAATGGTCCGGAGATAAATATTGATATATAGGAAGTCCTATTTTGGTCGCCGGAAAAGTTTCGGGCTCATCGGTAGTGTACCGGGAGTGACGGTAGTGTACTGGGAGACCATTGGGAGGGGTATTTCAACCCAAGAGGCTACATGGGATGTGGGAGGATGAATACTATCCCTTAGTGGGCTGGAGGAAGTCCCACAAAGGGCCCGTGCGGCTAGGAAGAAAAAGCCCAAAAGGAAAAAGGTGGAAAAAGGCAAAAGGGCTAAATTAGGAAGGAGTCCTAATCTTACTAGGAGTGGAGGAGGACTCCTCCCTCCTGGGTCGGCCGACCCAAGGGCTGTCTCCTTGGGAGCCAAGCCTCCTCATCCTCTCCTCCTATATATACTAGAGGGTTTTAGGGTTTTGGAACAAGATTTTCAGCCACGTGCTACCCGTTCCTCTGGTGTATATTTTCTCCTCTAGATCGGATTTCTGCAGTGATTAGGCGAAGCCCTGCCGGAATAGTTCCACCACCATCGCCGGAGCGTCGTCACGCTGCCGGAGAACTCTTCTACCTCTCCGCTCCCTCTTGCTGGATCAAGAAGGCAGAGATTGTCATCAAGATGTACGTGTGCTGAACGCGGAGGTGCCATCCGTTCGGTGCTTGACCGGGACGGATCATGATTGGATCGCGGGACGCTCGGCAATTTGGATCACGAAGATCCACTCTCCACCAACCGCGTTTCTTAACGCTTCCTGCGTAGCGATCTAAAAGGGTACGTAGATCCACTCTCCCTCTCGTAGATGCTCATCACCATGGATAGATCTTGCGTGTGCATAGGAATTTTTTTGTTTCCCATGCAACGCTACCCAACAACCAGGTCCTTGGTGTGCTTCTCTGGCACCACTTACCGGGGAAGGTCCAGTTGCCCGGTGAGGGTGAGGCTCCACAGGTAGCACTGACCTGGGAGCTGTACATGGCTGCCCCGGCCCCGCCGGAGGAGATGGTCGACGGTGTCTTGTGCAAGACGGTGGCTGACATTGTGATCCGTCACTTTTGGGTAATTTCTCCTTTACAGAATTAAAAATCAACAACACCTAGTGATTGTACTAATCAGTGTTGTCTTGTTTGATTGCAGACCTTCTACAGGTGTCTTGAGGAACACGAGGCGAAAGCGACTATTGTTCTCGAAGCCGAGTGCAAGCACCTACTTCAGAACTTACGACACGTGGCTCGGGTGCAGGCTATTCGAGACTACTACGCCTGGACTAACATTAAGAGGGCCAAGAAGAGGTGCCGCAAAAATTATCCGAGTAAGGAGAAGTTAATGAAGGTAATTATCTATTGTTAAGGCCTTGTACTTAGTTTCTTTGATTTGATTCGTAGGCGCATCGCTGAAATTTCTCTTGTCTAACTTAGGTGCCCCTGAGATGGTGTGCGGATAGGATGGACTGTTGGGAGGCATTGGTGGATGAGTGGTGCTCTCCCGAATGGCTATCCGAACACAACAATGCCAGGGATAAGCGTGCCCAAATGAGAGGTGTGCCAAACCATCAAGGGAGCTCCAACCTATTTGAATACGGGGATCATTGGGTATGTGGTTTGCTTCATGATTCATGCAATTTCATTCTTCATGCTAGCTTGAGCCCTTAACTAATATTTTGTTCCTCTCTTTTAGGCACGAGAAAACAAGAAGGAGGTGCCACCTCTGTTCGACCTCTATGCCATGGCCCATACTACCTCATACAAGAAGGCCAATGCATTCTCGGAGGACGACCTCGATCATCTAGAGAGCTTCAGCAACATCTCCTCCCACAACAAGCTCATGAGGTACAAAGATGAGGGGAAGGCGAGGAAAGGGGAGGACTTCAACCCGAGCCAGAGTCCTTTTGATCCAGAGCTCGTGATGATATCTGGTGGTGGGAGGCCTCATGGCTCGATAGCCATTGGGGATGGACTGATACGTTGTCCTAGAACTCTCCCGGAGATCAAGAAGCGCCAGACGAGCTCTGATCTTGAGATAAGGCCTCATCCACGGCCAATGGAGCTCGCCATTGAGGCTAGGGCCCAGGAGCTTCTGGCGGAGGCAAACAGGCAGGCGACACAAAGGGAGAGGTACATGGAGGAGAGGATGGCTAGGCTCTTGGAGGAGGAGAGGACCCGGAACGACGCGTCTAACCGGGCCCTATACGAGCTCCTCGTGCTAAGTTTCTCCTGCATATTAGCGAAATCATGCACGTAATGTTCGTTTCCTCACTAACTAATATGAATGACTCGTGAAAACAAAATGTGCAGACCGTGTGCCAGAACAATGGTCAAACCCCTCCGTCGATGCCCCATATTGCTATAGCACCCACGGTGAGTTTCATTTGAATGGTCATTAGTTACTAGTATTCACATTTGAGTTGCATCATGCTAAGGAGACATTGCTTGCAAATGATCTTCGGTGCAGCGTGCCTCCCGACAAGCACCGACCGATCCTTCTGCGTCTACCGCAACCCCGACCGGTCCTTCTACATCTCACCCTGGCGCAAAACCGACCGGTCCTTCACCACCATGATGATGGTAAGTTTTCCCAAGTGTTTTTCTTACAAATGCATACTTACCTTAAGAAATGACCTAATTAGCTCCAAAATGACCTATAGTTACCTTATTTTCCTCAAAAATGACATAATAACCTTACTTAGCTCCAAAATGATATATTCTACCTAGGATAGCTATAAAATGACCTATACTTAGCATTTTTTCCTCCAAAATGACTTGATATGCTTAGTTAGCTAGAAAATGGCATAACTACCTAGGATAGCTCAATAATGATCTATAGCTAGCTTAGCTAGTTCATTTATCACATAATTAGCTCACTTAGGTACAAAATGGCATAACTACCCAGGATAGCTCAATAATGATCTATAATTAGCTTAGCTAGTTCATTTATGACATAATTAGCTCACTTAGGTAAAAAATGGCATAATAACCTTGGTTTAGCTCCAAAATGACCTATACTTAGCTTATTTTCCTCAAAAATGACATAATAACCTTACTTAGCTCCAAATTGATATATTCTACCTAGGATAGCTATAAAATGACCTATACTTAGCATTTTTTCCTCCAAAATGACTTGCTATGCTTAGTTAGCTAGAAAATGGCATAACTACCTAGGATAGCTCAATAATGATCTATAGCTAGCTTAGCTAGTTCATTTATGACATAATTAGCTCACTTAGGTACAAAATGGCATAACTACCTAGGATAGCTCAATAATGATCTATAATTAGCTTAGCTAGTTCATTTATGACATAATTAGCTCACTTAGGTAAAAAATGGCATAATGACCTTGGTTTAGCTCCAAAATAACCTATACTTAGCTTATTTTCCTCAAAAATGACATAATAACCTTACTTACCTCCAAAATGATATATTCTACCTAGGATAGCTATAAAATGACCTATACTTAGCATTTTTTCCCTCCAAAATGACTTGATATGCTTAGTTAGCTAGAAAATTGCATTACTACCTTGGAGAAGAGGAGAGGAGAGGAGAGGAAAATAAAGAGAATATGAATTCTTCTTCTTCTTCTTCTTTTTGTTCTTCCTTTTCTTCCTTTTCTTCTAGCTAGTCTTCTTCTTCTTCTAACTTTTATCTTTCCTAATTTGCAGATTTGCTATAGACGAGGAAGCTTGCATTGATGGAGTGTACTCTTCTACTTGTGCTTCCTTTTTGTTTATGGAAACTTGTTTTGGATATGTATGTATGGATATGTTGTTGGAAACCATTGTATGTTGGATATGTTGTTGGAAACTTGTATGTTGGAACTTATTGTTGGTATGCTTGTTGAAACTTATTGTTGGTATGCTTGTTGGAAACTTGTATTGTTGATATGTTGGATATATATATGAAATTCTATCAAATTGAATGATTTTAAGAAAAAACAGAAAAAATAGGGGCTATATAGCCACTTTGCCGTCAGCTGGCAGACGACAAAGGTCTTTGCCGTCAGCTAGCAGACAGCAAAGCTGCCACGTGGCAGCTACCTATGCAACCTGGGGTAGCACTAGGCTGGCCTAGGTGGGTTCTTTGCCGTCCGCTGGCAGACGGCAAAGATAGGTCTTTGCCGTCTTCTAGCGGACGGCAAAGAACCCACCTAGGCCGGCAAAGAAACAGGTGCTTTGACATCAGCTGGCAGACGACAAAGAACTAAGGTCTTTGCCATCTGCCAGCGAACGGCAAAGCACGCCGTTAAGCCCTTAACGGAGCTAAGTTGCCACGTGTGCCGTCCATGCCCTTTGCCGTCCGCTGGTAGACGGCAAATATGCAAAGGTCTTTGCCGTCTGCAAGCGGACGGCAAAGCGCCCTTTACCGTGGCTTATTCAGCTGGAGAGTTGGCTGTCTGCTGGCAGACGACAAAGCCTTTGCCATCCGGCATGCATGCCTTTGCCGTCCGGGATGGCTGACGGCAAAGTGCCTGATTCCTGTAGTGGCAGATCTTTTCAGGAGGTGGAAGAATGAGTTGAAAGCTAAGTTTGTCAACCAAGAGAAGACTCCAGTATTCGTCGGCCATATGCGGGGATAAGAGATCAATGGGACGCATTCGTGGCTTACAAGACTTCTGAAAACAGTAAGAAAATGTCAGAGATAAACAAGAAAAATGCTGAAAAGAAGCTGTATCACCATCGCACGGGGTCAGGTGGCTACCTCAGAGCCCGACCATTGTGGGCCAAATGGGAGGATGACCTACGAGCTAAAGGGGTCGAACCAGAGACAGCGAACTGGCCAGACTGTTCAAGGACTTGGTTCTTCGGGGTTGGGGGAACTTTGGACCCTGAAACAAGGAAGTGCGTTTGGACGGACGAGCAACTTGCAATACCCGTTAGGAAGCTTAAGGAAGTTTTGAAGGAAGCGCTGGAAAGGGAGATTCATTCCCGACAGAGAGAAGGACGAGCTGACTGAAGCCCTCGGGAATCCTAAGACCCGTGGACGAACACGAGGCACGCCAGGCTCCATTTCGTGGAAGCTTGGGTTTCCCGACGCAGGCGTTACAAAAGCCGGGAGAGGAAGAGGAAATAGGAGCTGAGCGTTGTGCAAGAGCTCAATGCAAGAGTACGAAGGCTAGAGGAAGAAGTTATGAGCCAGCGAGCTCCCAACAAGCAGCTTGTTCAGGGGCATGAAGCTACCCCGCCATCTCAACGGAGAAGCAGCGTGGCTTCCATGGAGCTCCTTCAACAGTCTAACTTCACGGCTCCTAGCTACCCTGTGGATGCTATCAGAGATGGCCAACATTGCGAGCTTATGACAAAATGCGTTAACCTCAGCCTCAAGGCGGCTGACGGCTTTGTTGCACCTCCTTGAACCGATGAAACTTTTCACCACGGCCAGATTCCACATGGCTATGCTGTTGTGCAAGTGGATGAAATAATGGGGGGATTTGAGGAGCTCGAGCTTGACCACCCTACAGGTGAAGGGGAGACTCAGCTGAGATTTGCTCTGAGGAGTACATGTCTATGGTGGAAGGAGCACATCAAGCTTCCGAACAGGACGCCTCCGCCTCCTCCTCCTCCTCCTCCTCCGGCGAGTGATGAAGGCACTCATCCTCCTCCTCCGGCGAGGGATCAAGGCACTCCGCCTCCTTCTTCGCCTCGTCCGGCGCGTGACGTCGATGATCAAGGCACTTCGCCTCCTCCTCCGCCTCGTCCGATGCATTCGAGCAGTCATCCTCCTCCTCCGCCTCCTCAGCAACGGCGGAAGACAGCCATCGCCGCTCCTCCTCCTCCTCCGCCTCCTCCTCCGGCGCATCGGAGCACTCCGCCTCCTCTTTCACCTCGTAAGCAACAACGGAAGAGAGACGTCGTCGCTCCGGCTGCTAGCAGTACAACCACTGGCGGGAGGCCATACGAATATGGTCCTAAGTCTCTCAAGCCATTGGAAAAGTTGCCATACGAGAGGACCGCGGAAGAAACCACGAAGATCTCTCAATACCAAGTGAGGTCCCATTTTGCAAAGAAAGCTCCACCTCCGAAGCAGACCATAGATCCAATGGCATCGAAGCGCATTGTCGAGGCCCTGAAGCGACCACCACCGCCTCCGCTGGATACCAACTATGTCCGTGCTACTAAAAAGGCTTATCAAAATGCGGTGCAGACGGGAACTACTTCGAGTGATGAGAGGTTAGCAAAACGAAGAAGTGGAAAAAAAAATTCCCCAGCTCGGCGAATAGGAGAACCAATCGTGCCCCCCGCTGAAGGTGTCTACCGATATCGCCGTTGATCATCCGAGGATGGTGTCCGGTACCAATCCTGATGATTACATGAGCGATGATGTACTGTTTGAGCCATTGGAGGTGGACGATTTCAGATACCGGTACGGGCAGCCTCTAGTCAAACCTGATCCTCCTCCTTAACAACGATGATGCGAAAATTCCATGATTGGTACCTGGAAACCTGCCACCAATCTGGGCCGGGTACTATGACGATGAGAATTAAAGAGGAGCACGACCTCGTTGGAATGGATCAGTTGTCTGTTGTATTTGAAGAGTTATTCCAGTTATACAATTAAAAGGCCATCGACAAAACAATCGTGACTTGCTACTGTGTGTAAGTACTATTTCTGTAATTAAGTCTCTATATATAGCTCAGCTCTTTCATTGCATGTATATATAATTATCCTCACTATATTACGCAGATTGAAGATCGTCGAATGCAGAAAAGCACAAATCTATGACATTGGTTCATTAACCCAAATATCATACATGAGTATAGGGTTAAAAAGAATGCCGCAGAAACCGAGGACAACTTGCTACAATCGTTGCTTGCAAATCAAAACAAAGAGACAATACTATTTCCTTACAACTTCAAGTGAGTGTTACTGTCTTGTGTATATTCGGTTTCCCTTATTACTCGAGGTTATAGTAATGTAATTGATGAGTTATGCATGCGTGTGCAACTTCCACTTTATTCTGCTAGAGATTAAGGTTGAGCGGGGAGTAGTAACCGTCTTAGACTTGAATCGAAAAGATCCCCAGGATTATGCGGACACTAAAATGCTCCAGAAGTAAGTTCAATCAATCATTATCGCATCATATCGGCAAATTTGTTCATTTCCTGATATCAAGTAATTATTTTCTTTGTCTGGTAGGATTTGGAAAGAGTTCACCACAATTGTTCCGCCACTGCCGAGGGAGCTGCGATTTACACACCCGAAAGTAAGTACTACTAGCTAGTTCCGCGCATCTCCCATTGATTCTAGTTTCATCAATACCATTTATCATGCTTGATTATCAGTTTGATTGAACTCTATTTCTCGTACAGTGCTTGTGGCAGGAAGCCGGGAAAGATTTTTATAGATACTACGTTTGCGAGTTCATCTACAACGCGACGATCCCTAAGCAGGGCTACTCTGAAAAACAATATGAAATGCGTAAGCAATAATATTCAAAACTTTATTTTATTACAATGATTTGTGTTGAGTTTCATTCATATATATGTATTGACCCCCTTCTTCAAATTAGATGTGGCGGATGCAGGATGAACTCCTACCACATGATCGCATACGAGCAATTCAGGAAGAATTGGCGGGATTCTTTTCTTGATCACGTCATAAATAAAGCCGAAGAATACCATCTGGAATTTGACATTAGATGTTAGGGATTGCAAGAGATCTTATATTGTATATATGTAGTTAGTAGCGTCGGATAGATATACGAAAACTTATTGTACGACCAATCTCTCGGAGAAAGAGAGGTCGATCGCTTCTCTCTCTATATGTTCATGACGATCTTCTGTACTTAATGGTTTCTTCATTTGCTTATTAGCTAGCGTGTCGAGTTCTCTCTATAGTAGCTAGCGTCGACCAAGCACGGAGAAAGAGAGGACACTTCTCTCTATTAATTAGCTAGCTAACACAATATGAAACCCCTAAATTAACCCTCCAAAATCCCTCCTTTCAAACAAAAAACAAAAACCCCAGTAACTCCCAGATGCTGACGCGTGGATGCCTTTTGGTCCCGATTGGTGTTACCAACCGGGACTAAAGGTCCTTCTGCCTGGGCTCCCCGTAGAGGCCACGTGAAGCCCCTTCTGTCCCGGTTCAATGGGCCTTTGGAACCGGGACAAATGGACCGTTACGTGATGGTAGTTGTAAGACACTTCAAAAAGTGTTAGCATATTATATCCAGCGCTGCCACTCAGTGCAATGGTACCCCGAACCACTCACATAGGCAAGGACCAAAAAAGTTCTCAATCATCTCTCTAAGTAAAGCAACAAAAACTCACCTAGCAACAAAAGCAACAAAAATGATAACATTATATATTACAAATGTTGAACTTGTATCAAAAGATGTTCCCAGTGTAGAATATGTATGAACAATGTATGAACAAAAGTAGTCATCAAACATATTTTTTCTTCTAAAAATGGTAATCATTTATTTGAAATATGTTAAACATGTATAAAGATGTGATGTATATAAAAACTGTAGAATATGTATGATTTTTTTTGTCATCAAACACATATATTTGAAAAAACATGTATTTAGAAAATGTTAAACATGTATAAAAAATGCTAATAACATATTTGGAAAACCAAAGAAAACTGAAAAATAAATACAAATTACACCAAAAAGACAATAAAATCCGAAGAAAACCAATGCAAAAGAAGAGAACAACGAAACCCAAGAACAAAGCAAAGAAAACGAAGGAAAAAACAAAGAAATAGGAAGAATAAAAGGAGAATAGAAAAACCAAAAAACCGCAAAAGAAACAGAGAAAACCAGTGACAAAACAGAGAAAAGCAGAAAACCAAAGAATTTTCTAGGTAAAGGAACGAAAGAAAGCCGGAAAGAAAAAAGAAAAGAAAAAAAAACACAAAAAAGAGACCAAAACCATTGCATGGAGCAACGAGTGAGCGATTCGAGTGTCCGAGTGATCTGTAGCGAATAACGTGAGGCACATGCAGCTAACGAGCCAGCTGAGCTAATGGGCCGGACCTTTATACGCGCGCTTCAAATGAGAAGAGAGTTATCTCGCTATAAGTGTGATATAGATCTCACAGAAAAAGCATCTCCTGCTGCTGTTTTTCTTTTTTTGTGGGCGATCTCCTGTTGCTGCTGTTGATGATCACAACCAGGAACAATCTGACGATGATCTCAACGGTGACAACGACCACGGAAATGAAAGCGATGACGACTGCAACTAATTTGACTGCGGCATTCAGAATTGGCTAGGATGGAGACAACTCCAACCTATGGATGGCCTAGGGCTATTCTTCGGATCTGTGGAGATCCTGTCCCTGCTCCCTCCCTCCCTGGCTTCCAACCTGTCCCCTGAGGGCTGTCTTTCTGGAGTCTAGTGACAAACATTTCATACCAGTATCATCGAGACCTGCTCATATCGGAGTTGATCGGAGGAAAAGAGATCATTACTGTACAAAACATCCAATGCAAGGTTCACTTGGTAACTAGAAGTTCTTCTAATTACTTCTTTTCATCATTGGTTAGACAATAATAATTCAGTAATAGTAGTAAGTACTAGCAGTTTTTGCGTGATTGACGATTGCAGATTCTGCGTTCGAAAAAGGTTGCTGGTGGGCGATGCATATCCTGATTTTGCATGATTGTTGGTTCTAGGCTCATAGAAAATCCATCTTGGATCCTGTAAAATTATGCGTATATGTTGGTAGCCTGACAAAGCATATCATGTCGAGCAAACTGTGCTCCATTGTGCTACTTTTGTGTAGTAGACTAGTAGTGTGACATATCAACATGTGACTATGCATACCTGCTGTCATGTACAGTGAGTTCCAATGTAGGTAACCTTATCATTAAGGACAAGGACAGTAAAACTGAGCACGTTGCCAATCCTCTCATGCAATCAGGAATTTCTACCGTCCGATTTTGGCTTTGGGTCATTCTTAGCCGTCCAATTCACCATTTCATTGGTCCCACGTGGGCCACTCCTGGGCCGATTGTCCGTGGACGCTACTCCAGAAACCAAATCGGAAGCCTCTGTTTCATTGGCTCGCTTTACCGTCCGATCCAAGAGACGGCTGAGATGGGCGCACCATGCCAGTCGTGTGGGGTCACGACACTCGCAGTCTCCTCTCACGGTCGTACCCTAACCCTCCTAATTTTCCATCACCGCCGGCCCGCCGCCACGAGGAAGAGAGGTGAGACAACAAAGACGACGGGTGAACTCCTTCTTTTCCACGGTTATACCCTCTCTCACAGCAGTACCCGGTGAAACTTTTCGCCGCCGCCGGCGCATGGTGCGCCAATGATCTTGGCAGATCTCGAACAGTGGTGCTGCTTGACCTCCACTGTAGGTGTGAGGAGGCGCACAATTTAGTCTTCAATGGCCGAGATCAACGAGTAGGAGAACGACCTGTCACTAGTAGAAAACGATCCATTTGTCTCGGATCTAGAGGCCCATTAGTCCCGGTTCTGGAACCGGGACTAAAGGGTCGGGACTAAAGCCCTAAACCTTTAGTCCCGGTTCTCTTACGCACCGAGACAGAAGGGGCTCCACGTGGCCTCTGCGGGGAGCCCAAGCAGGAGGACCTTTAGTCTCAGTTGGTAACACCAACCGGGACCAAAAGTTGATGGGTTTTTTTTGAAAGGGGGTAGGGGTTTTTGGAGGGTTAATTTAGGGATTTCATATTGTGTTAGCTAGCTTATTAATAGAGAGAAGTGTCCTCTCTTTCTTCGTGTTTGGTCGCCGCTGCTAGCTACTATACATATAGAGAGAACTCGACGCTAGCTAATAAGCAAATGAAGGAAACCAATAATTACACAAGATCTAACAACTCATCATCATCATCTTAATCATATAAAGTTAAAGTCTCATAAAACAAAAAAAGATAAAATGACATAGTCCTCCCTCATATGACCTACTCCTCCCTCCTAGGTAAAATGACATAAAAAAGAATAACACCTATGTCTCCATGATGAAGCAAAGAGATCCAACAATCTCCAACTTGTGACTTGTGATCCTTCTTTATTTGTTCCCATGCTTCAATTTGGATCCTTCTTAGTGGTTTGCGCTCAGTCGAGTATGCAAAAGATAACTCAGGATGAAAGGGGCTTTTTATTGTCATATTACCTTCGGGTTGCATCAACGGTGCCACAACTTTATTTGACAATTTATGTTGAAGAATATAATAGTAGCCTAGTTAGCAATGTAATCAACAATACTAGTGTACTTAATTAGCAACTCTTACCAAGATATTTCGAAGAATGTTATCCGTCCTCAACCTATGCACTAGTGTCCTGTACAATGTATAATTTGGGCCAGTTCCCAAAATATACGGGAAGATGTCCCTACCAGTTATGACACCAATAACAAAATAGATAAGATCATCCTTTTCCTACCAAGTTAGATGTGATCCATAAGTGTAGTGTGTCGTGTCGATTATGTTCTGTATTTCACTCGAAGAAACGAAATAAGTTGTAAATTAAAAATTAACAAATTTAGTACGGATAAACACCAAATATTTATGTATATAGAATGCAAATTACTTGACAAATATGCATGGTTGACAAACTCACATGGAGGTAAAACAGGAAGCATATCGACATCTACCCAAATGTCGATGTTTCCTTCAATATGATCTTCAGGACGAAGCTCGAAGGTTATTTTCATATCCTCCTGAAATCCATATGCCTTGCAAAGAGCTTCCCAATTTGAGCACCCTAATTCTGTGTTATTAAGTGCATTTATTACTTTCACAAGAAATATGTGACCATGTTTAGTCCTCAGGTTGGCTGTCCTCGTCTCGAAACTCTCGTGCTCTTCGAAACCTAGCCTCTCCAAGAAATACCGTCTTGCATGACAGGGGACGAACTAGTCGAATTGTATAAAACAGAAATTACGCGTCGAAGGAAAGAAACAGAAGTCATGCTTAATTATGAAAAAACAATTATCATCGTTGCGTACCGTAGAAATATCAAAGTCCTCGTAAAGCTTCATGGTGAAGAACCCACCGTCTCACAGCCCAGGCTGGTCACAAAGACCCTTATCTTCACCGCATAATTCACACGCTTGGATCCTATCATCGTCCAATGACGACGACATTTCCCGTGTTCATAATTCAAGAATTACGGCACGCTTTGGATCCTAATGCGTGTGTGACTTTCGGTCCGTTGAGGCTTTCCTTAAATAACTCTCATATCTCATGGCGTGTTGGTGCGCTCTCTCTCACACTGATATGGTGGCGTATATATGTTGGTGGACACTCTCTCACAGTAATAGTTCGATTGCCGGTGATGGACGCCCCTCTATTCTCTTCTTGCGCATTATATCGACGAGTATATCGCAAAGAAGAGAAAAAAGAGGAGGCACCCCCCATGACAACAGTCGGGATTCCTCTATCAAGAACACACATGAAAGTCACACAAGGAGCAACGACAGACCGAAATTCACACACGCATTATACCGATAAAATATCACTAATACATTTATAATGAACTCGAACATAATATCACTAATACATTATCTCAAATAATCCAGTTATTAATGCATCATAAAATATTAACTAATACATCTGTAATATTATAATATAAGATCACTAATATTTCCTTCAATCAATTTTAAATATTTAAAATCGATCGAAGGAAACTACCAGGAAATTGATCAACACACAGATCAGTATTACTCAATATGCAACGGGTTAACTTTAGGTCTATTGAGTCTTTCCTTCCTAAACTCTCACCTCGCGTATATGGTGGGCACTCCCTCTGATATTGCGACCGTCGGTGATGGTGGCTCCTCCATTCGTCCCCGAGTACATTGCACCAAAATGTCTAGCACACGGAAACGAAGGAGAAGCGACCCCCACGACAACAGTCGGGATTCTTCCTCTCTCTCTCTCATATATATATATATATATATATATATATATATATATGGTGGGCACTCTACCTCATTGAAAGACAAACAAGGAGCCAAAACAGACCTAAAGTCAACCCGTTCCATATATCGAGCAATGACATAGAAAAAATTCCCTATATTTTGCCGGAATGACTAGCAAATCACAAGCACTCGATATGAACTAATACATCATCCCGTATAATCCAGTTAATGCATCATCAAATATTAACTAATACATCTCGAATATTATCATATAAGATCACTAATACAGATCGAATATCCTAGAATCCAAAGTGGAGGACGGTGAACTCGGTTCACTAGCGGTCTCTGAGTCACCGACGGTGGACACCCAAAGATAAGGAACCATCACGGGATCATAACTCGGGTGAGATCCCTGAAGAATCTGCCAGGTATTGTTGAACCTAGCGTCCAACGCCACCATGTAGCGACGGACGTGCTCGTCCTCCTCCCTGACACGGTGACGTACCACCTCCGCGGGGCCCGCTCCCTCCGCACCGAAAGTGGCCCACGTGACCGCCACCATAGAAGCTTAGGGTCGAAGACGAGACCGGGATTCCTCACCAACCTCCGAGCCCGGGAAGGTAGCACCTCCTAGTGCCAGCCCGACGAAGCCCAGTCCCGGACTTGGCGCCTATCAAGCAGGCTCTCGCGGAACACTCGACGATGAGGATGCGAGCCAGACATTGTCAACGTCGAGACAAATTCCTATGAGAACGTTTTCTTATCGTTTAATCACTAATTTTTCATAAAACCAAGAATTTTTCTGTAATCTAACATACACATACTAATTTTTCATAAGACTCCTAATAATTAAATAAAACATAAAACAACTAAAACATAAACATTCATGATATAAAAAATCGACATATATTTAAAAAAAATTCCACAGAGCAGGGGCGGCAGCGGTTCATAGCGGGGGCGGCGACGGGGCGGCGAAGGAGGGTGGGGCAGCGACAAAGAGGCGACGGGGGCGGAGGAGGAGGCGATGGGGGAGGGGCAGCGATGAGGGCGGCAGGGGCAATGATGGGGGCGGCGACGGGGGCGGGGCGTCGGGGGAGGCGATGGGGGCGGCAGGGGAGGGTATAGGGGAGGCACGACAGGGGTGGCGACGGGGGCGGGGCGGCGACGGGGCGACGGGGGAGGCAACGGGGACGGGGTCATGACGGGGGCGGCAATGGGGAGGGGGACGACAACGGCAGGGGTAGGGACAGGGAGGCGACGAGGACGGGGACGGCAAGCGGCGATGGGGACGAGGACGGCGGGCTCAGCGAAGTGACGATGAAACCTGCGAAATTTGCTAAGTGCTCCTTATATAGAAAAAGCATTGGTCCCGTTTCGTGGCACCAACCGGGACCAATGCCGACCTTTAGTCCCGGTTGGTACCACCAACCGAGACCAAAGGTCTTTTTTCAGCAGCCCAAAGGGTGGGAAAAGGGACCTTTGGTCCCGGTTGGTGGCACCAACCGGGACGAAAGGGGCATTGGTCCCGGTTGGAGCCACCAACTGAGACCAAAGATCCCTTATCGTTAGCCCAAAGGGCGGGAAGCGGAGACCTTTGGTCCCGGTTGGTTCCACGAACCGAGACCAATGGTAGGCATTGGTCCCGGTTGGTGGCACAAACCGGGACCAATGGCCTTCCACAGCGGTGTGGTGGGAGTTTAGTCCCACCTCATCAAGCGAAGGTTGCCCGAACGTGTTTATAAGCCCCGCCGCGGCTGCTACGTTGAGCTCCTCCCAAAGTGAAAATAGATGCCCTTATACGGAAAATTTGACCTAAGTTCAAAATGCTAGTATGTGCTAGTATGTACTTACTAGCACTTTGAATTTAGGTTGAATTTTCCCTATAAGTGCATCTATTTTCACTTTTTTTTTATAATTTTTTTGCACATTAGAAGTTCTTAACAAAAAATAATTTATGAATATTAATTTTTTCTATTAAAGTTTTTAACTAAAATAAATTTGATAATTTTAGTTGCATGAATTGTATATAATATCAAGTTTAGTTATATAACTTTTATCGAACGAAAACATGTCTATTACAAAAGAATTTCAAATTTTATATACATATTTGAACTCAAGAATTTTTCTGCATTCAATATGCACCATTCAAAGCCACATCATCCCTTTTTAACCATTTTATAACCTTATTTGCTATTTTTCATGCATTTTATCATTTATTTTGAGCTAAAATGACCCTAAATTGAAAAGCACTGCAAATGAACTCTGAAATGGTTTAAAATTGGCATGGTACCATCATTTCACCCACATAGCATTTGCTAAAAAGTTTAGAGGGTTACGACAAAAACTGGATGCACTTCGTGTACAAAATGGGGAATCTCTTTCGAAGTATCAGGGTTTCGCACGAAAACACTCCCGCTACAAAAGGATTTCAAAATTTTAAACATATTTGAACTCAAGACTTTTTCTGCATTTAATATGCACCATTCAGATCCACATCGTCCCTTTTCAACCCTTTTCTCACTTCATTTGCTATTTTTCATGCATTTGATCATTTATTTTGAGCTAAAATGACCCTAAAATGAAAAGCACTTCAAATGAACTTTGAAAAGGTTTAAAGTTGGCATGGTATCATCATTTCACTCACATAGCATTTGTTAAAAAATTGAGAGGGTTACGGCAAAACCTGGATGCATTTCGTGTACAAAATGGACAATCTCTTTCGAAGTATCACGGTTTCGGACGAAAACTCATCTGTTACAAAGGGATTTCATTTTTTGAACTTATTTGAACTCCATCCTTTTTGTGTGTTCAAAATGCACCATTCAAAGCCACATCATCAATTTTCAACCCTTTCCGACTTCATTTGGTATTTTCATGTACTTACTGATTTTTTGAGCTAAATAACCCTGAAATTGAAAAGCACTTCAAATGTACTCTGAAAAGGTTGAAAGTTGGCATGGTATCATCATTTCACCTACATAGCATGTTATAAAAAGTTAAGAGGGTTATGGCAAAAACTAGATGCACTTCGTGTAAAAATGGACAATCTCTTTCGAAGTATAAGGTTTTTGGACGAAAACTCATATGTTACAAAAAGCATTTCATTTCTTCACATGTAACTACAATGATATAGTTGTGGAGAGTAAGTCTTCACTTTTTCTTTGCTTGTGTCCTTCGCTTATTACGCCGTAAGCATGGATAATCTTCATCGTTTAACAGGATGCTTGGGTCAGCCTTGACTTTGAAGGGAGGAATTTCATGAAACTTTTCATAATCTTCAGACATGTCTGTCTTGCCCTCCAATCCCACGATGTCTTTTTTTCCTGAAAGAACTATGTGGCGCTTTGGCTCATCGTATGATGTATTCGCTTCCTTATCTTTTCTTTTTCTCGGTTTGGTAGACATGTCCTTCACATAGAAAACCTGCGCCACATCATTGGCTTGGACGAATGGTTCGTCTGTGTACCCAAGATTGTTCAGATCCACTGTTGTCATTCCGTACTGTGGATCTTCCTGTACCCCGCCTCTTGACAGATTTACCCATTTGCACTGAAACAAAGGGACCTTCAAATCATATCCATAGTCAAGTTCCCATATGTCCACTATGTAACCATAATATGTGTCCTTTTCCCTCTTGGTTCCTGCATCAAAGCGGACACTGCTGTTTTCGTTGGTGCTCTTTTGATCCTGGGCGATCGTGTAAAATGTATTCCAATTTATCTCGTACCCTTTATAAGTCATTACAGTCGAAGATGGTTCCCTGGCCAACGAGTACAGCTCATCAGAAACAGTGTTGTCACGCATGAGACGTGTTTGCAACCAACTGCCGAAAGTCCTGATGTGTTCACATGTAATCCAGTCGTCACACTGCTCTGGGTGTTTGGATCGTAGAATATTCTTGTGTTCATCGACATACGGGGTCACCAAGGTAGAATTCTATAGAACTGTGTAGTGTGCTTGAGACCAAGAATGCCCGTCCCTACATATTATTGAGTCTGCTCCTAGCGTGCCTTTTCCAGTCAGTGTCCCCTCATACCGCGATTGAGGGAGACATATCTTTTTAAGGTCAGGAATGAAGTCAACACAAAAACCAATGAAATCCTTTGTTTGATGGCCCATGGAGATGCTTCCTTCCGGCTTAGCGTGGTTACGAACATATTTCATTAAGACTCCCATGAACCTCTCAAAGGGTAACATATTGTGTAGAAATACAGGGCCCAAAACGACAATCTCGTCGACTAGATGAACTAGGACGTGCGTCATGATATTGAAGAAGGACGGTGGGAACACCAGCTCGAAACTAACAAGACATTGCATCAAATCACTCCTTAACCTTGGCAGGATTTCTGGATCGATCACCTTCTGAGAGATTGCATTGAGGAATGCACATAGCTTCACAATGGCTAATCGAACGTTTTCCGATAGAAGCCCCCTCAATGCAACTGGAAGCAGTTGCGTCATAATCACATGGCAGTCATGAGACTTTAGGTTCTGAAACTTTTTCTCTGCCATATTTATTATTCCCTTTATATTCGACGAGAAGCCAGAAGGGACCTTCATACTGAGCAGGCATTCAAAGAAGATTTCCTTCTTCTTTGGTAAGAGCATAGCTGGCAGGACCTTCATACTGCTTTGGATGCAGTCCGTCTTTTTCATGCACATGTTGCTGTTCCTCGCGTGCCTCCGGTGTATCTTTTGTGTTCCCATTCACTCCCAAGAAGCCTAGCAGGTTCACGCAAAGATTCTTCATCATGTGCATCACGTCGATCGCAGAGTGGACCTCTAGGTATTTCCAATAGGGTAGGTCCCAGAATATAGATTTCTTCTTCCACATGGTTGCGCGTCCCTCAACGTCATTCAGAACAGATAGTCGGCTGGGACCCTTTCCAAAGATTACTTGTAAATCATTGACCACAACAAGTATTTGATCACCAGTACGGACGGTTGGCTTCTTCCTGTGATCTGCCTCACCTTTGAAATGCTTTCCTTTCTTTTGACATTGATGGTTGGTCGAAAGAAATCGACGATGCCCCAGGTACACATTCTTCCTGCATTTGTCCAAATATATACTGTTGATGTCATCTAAACAGTGTGCGCATGCGTGATATCTCTTGTTTGTCTGTCCTGAAAGGTTACTGAGAGCAGGCCAATCGTTGATGGTTACAAACAACAATGCATGTAGGTCAAATTCCCCCCCCCCCCCTCATTCTCATACCACACACGTACACCTCTTCCATTCCATAGCTGTAAAAGTTCATCAACTAATGGCCTTAGGTATACATCAATGTCATTGCCGGGTTGCTTAGGGCCTTGGATGAGCACTGGCATCATAATGAACTTCCGCTTCATGCACAACCAAGGAGGAAGGTTATTCAGATGAGCCCGCTGATGATCTTGGTCGGGCCATTGCCGATGCAAAGAGAAATTGCACAAGTGAAAAGGAGAAGCTGAAGTTGCAGCGCATGTTAGAGGATCACAAAAAAGGGTTGTACCCAAATTACGAAGATGACAATAAAAAGCTAGGTACCACACTGGAATTGCTGCAATGGAAGGCAGAGAATGGTGTATTTGACAAGGCATTTCAAAAGTTGCTGATAATGTTAAAGAAGAAGGTACCAAAGGACAACGAATTGCTAGAGAGTACGTACGAAGCAAAGAAGGCTGTCTGCCCTCTAGGATTAGAGGTCGAGAAGATACATGCATGCCCTAATGACTGCATCCTCTACCACGGTGAGTACGAGGATTTGAATACATGCCCGATATGTTGTGCATTGCGCTATAAGATCGGCCACGATGAACCTGGTGATATTGAGGGCGAGCACCCCAGGAAGAAGATTCCTGCCAAGGTGATGTGGTATGCTTCTATAATACCACGGTTGAAACATTTGTTCCAAAACAAAGAGCATGCCAAGATGATGCGATGGCACAACGAAGACCGTAAGAAAGACGGGAAGTTGAGAGTGCCTGCTAACGGGTCACAGTGGATAAAAATCGAGAGAAATTAAGTGGAAGGACTTTGCAAAGGATGCAAGGAACGTATGGTTTGGTTTAAGTGCAGATTGCATTAATCCTTCTTCAGCTCCTTGGTTGTGCATGAAGCGGAAGTTCATTATGATGCAATGCTCATACAAGGCCCCAAGCAACCCGACAATGACATTGATGTGTATCTAAGGCCATTGGTTGAAGAACTTTTACAACTGTGAAATGGAAAAGGTGTACCTGCGTGGGATGCGAAAGATCAGGAGGAATTTGACCTACATACGTTGTTTTTTGTAACCATCAATGATTGGCCTGCTCTCAGTAACCTTTCAGGACAGACAAACAAGGGATACCCCGCATGCACGCACCGTTTAGATGATACCAACAATATATATTTGGATAAATGTAAGAAGAATGTGTATCTAGGGCATCGTCGATTTCTTCAGAGCAGGCATCTCGTAAGAAAGAAAGGCAAGCATTTCAAATGTGAGGCAGATCACCGGAAGAAGCCTCGCCACCGTATGGGTGATGAAATACTTGATATGGTCAAGGATTTAAAAGTAATCTTTAGCAGGGTCCTGGTGCACAATCTGTTCCGAATGACGCTGACAAACGCGCACCCATGTGGAAGAAGAAAACTATATTTCGGGACCTACCATATTGGAAAGACCTCGAGGTCCGCTCTGCAATCGATGTGATGCACGTGATGAAGAATATTTGCGTGAACCTACTAGGCTTCTTGGGCATGTATGGGAAGACAAAAGATACGCCAGAGGCATGGGAGGACCAACAACGTATGCATGGAAAAGAAGGCATGGATCCAAAGCAGTTTCAGGGTCATGCCATCTATGCTCTTACCAAAGAAGAGAAGGAAATCTTCTTTGAATGCCTTCTCAGTATGAAGGTCCCGTCTGTCTTCTCGTCGAATATAAAGGGAATAATAAATATGACAGAGAAAAAGTTCCAGAACCTAAAGTCTCATGACTGCCACGTGATTATGACGCAACTGCTTCCGGTTGCATTGAAGGGGTTTCTATCGGAAAACGTTCGATTAGCCATTGTGAAGCTATGTGCATTCCTGAATGCAGTCCCTCAGAAGGTAATCGATCCAGAAATCCTACCAAGGTTAGAGAATGATTTGGTGCAATGTCTTGTCAGTTTCAAGTTGGTGTTCCCACCATCCTTCTTCAATATCATGACACATGTACTAGTTCACCTAGCGGAGGATATTGCCATTCTGGGTCCTGTATTTCTACACAATATGTGCCCCTTTGAGAGGTTCATGGGAGTCTTAAAGAAATATGTTGATAATCGTGCTAGGCCAGAAGGAAGGATCTCCAAGGGACATGAAACAAAGGAGGTCATTGAGTTTTATGTTGACTTTATTCCTGACATTAAGCCGATAGGTGTTCCTGAATCGCGGCATGAGGACAGACTGGGTGGAAAAGGAATCCTGGGAAAGAAATCACTAATATGCCGGGACGAGCATTCTTTGGCGCAAGCACACTACACAGTTCTACAAAGTTCCGCCTTGGTGGCTCCGTATATCGAGCAACACAAGAATATTCTACGCTCCAAATACCCAGAGAAGTCTGACGACTGGATTACACATGAACAAACGATGACTTTTGCCGGTTGGTTGCAGACACGTCTCGTGCATGACGAAATTGTTGAAGATGAACTTTACTTGTTGTCCAAGTTACCATCTTCAACTATATTGACTTTCAAAGGGTACGAGTTAAATGGGAATACATTTTACACGATCGCCCAAGATAAAAAGAGCGCCAACCAAAACAGTGGTGTCCGCTTTGGTGCAGCAAACAAAAATGGGCCAAAGGACACATACTATGGTTACATACAGGAGATATGGGAACTTGACTATGGACTTGATTTGAAGGTCCCTTTGTTTAGGTGCAAATGGGTCAATCTGACAGGAGGCGGGGTAAAGGAAGAAGCGTAGTATGGAATGACAATAGTGGATCTCAACAATCTTGGGTACGCAGACGAACCATTCGTCCTAGCCAATGATGTGGCGCATGTTTTCTATGTGAAGGACATGTCTACCAAGCCGAGAAAAAGAAAAGATAAGGAAGTAAATACATCATGCCATGAACCAAAGTGCCACATAGTTCTTTCAGGGAAAAGAAGCATCGTGGGAGTGGAGGACAAGACAGACATGTCAGAAGATTATGAAAAGTTTCATGAAATTGCTCCCTTCACAGCGAATGAGCATCAAGTTAAATGATGAAGATTGCCCATCATTACGATGCAAAGGGGCACATGCGAAGAAAAAGTTTTACTCCCAAAGATCCCACTCTGGGATGTGACCGGCTTCTCTAGTTAGTTTTCAGACTTATATATATATAGAAAGTTCCACTTCGGACAAACCGAAGGGAATCTTTGTAATCGTAGTGTACCTATGTGTTTTGTGCGTTCAGTATGCACCATTCGAATGGAGGTCATCAATTTTCAACCCTTTCCGACTTCATTTTCTATTTTCCATGCATTTACTGATTTTTTCCAGCTAAATGACCCTGAAATTGATAAACACTACAAACGAACTATGAGAAGGTTGAAAGTTGGCATGGTATCATCATTTCACCCACATAGCATGTGCTAAAAAGTTGAGAGGGTTACGGCAGAAACTGGATGCACTTCGTGTACAAAATGGACAATGTCTTTCGAAGTATCAGGGTTTCAGACGAAAACTCGCCTGTTACAAAGGCATTTGATTTTTTAACTTATTTCAACTCCAGACTTTTTGTGCGTTCAGCATGCACCATTCGAAGGGAGGCCATCAATTTTCAACCCTTTCCGACTTCATTTGCTATTTTCCATACATTTACTGATTTGTTTTCAGCTAAATGACCCTGAAATTGATAAGCACTACAAATGAACTCTGAAAAGGTTGAAAGTTGGTATGGTATTATCATTTCACCCACATAGCATGTGCTAAAAAGTTGAGAGGGTTACGGCAAAAACTGGATGCACTTCGTGTACAAAATGGACAATCTCTTTCGAAGTATGAGGGTTTCAAACGAAAACTCGCCTGTTACAAAGACATTTCATTTTTTAACTTATTTCAACTCCAGACTTTTTGTGCGTTCAATATTCACCATTCGAAGGGAGGCCATCAATTTTCAACCCTTTTCGACTTCATTTGTTTTTTTCCATTCATTTACTGATTTCTTTTTGAACTAAATGATCCTTAAATTGATAAGCACTACAAATGAACTCTGAAAAGGTTGAAAGTTGGCATGATATCATCATTTCACCCACATAGCATGTGCTAAAAAGTTGAGAGGGTTACGACAAAAACTGGATGCACTTCGTGTACAAAATGAATAATCTTTTCGAAGTATCACGGTTTCAGACGAAAACTCGCCTGTTACAAAGGCATTTCATTTTTTAACTTATTTCAACTCCAGACTTTTTGTGCGTTCAATATGCACTATTCGAAGGGAGGCCATCAACTTTCAACCCTTTCCGACTTCATTTGCTATTTTCCATGCATTTACTGATTTTTTGAGCTAAATGACCCTGAAATTGATAAGCGCTACAAATGAACTCTGAAAAGGTTGAAAGTTGGCATGGTATAATCATTTCACCCACATAGCATGTGTTAAAATGTTGAGAGGGTTACGGCAAAAACTGGATACACTTCATATACAAAATGGACAATCTCTTTCGAAGTATCAGGGTTTCAGACGAAAACTCGCCTGTTACAAAGACATTTCATTTTTTTAAACTTATTTTAACTCCAGACTTTTTGTGCGTTCAATATGCACCATTCGAAGGGAGGCCATCAATTTTTAACCCTTTCCGACTTCATTTGCTATTTTTAGATTTTTAAAGTAAAGTTATTCACAAACTAGTGATTCATACAAATTTTAAATAATTCAAATTTAAGCTATTCAAATTTGAAAACTACATTCACTAACAGAAAGTTTATAATTTTTATGACCTAACACAAAAAGATTCACTCATTAACTTTCAATAAAGCACAAAAAAACTCAAAAACAAAAGAAATTAAATAAAGCAAATAACAAAAAATAATGAAAAATAATTAAAAAAATAGGCCGCCTAATGGGCCGCCATGGCCCACATACGATTAGAAACCCAACGTGGGCCAGGTTGCAGGCCCGCGAGGCACAGTAGACCCAACAGGGCCACATAGGTTCGATAGGCCCATATAGACCTGCTTAGAGAGGAGCTCGAGGTAGCAGCCGCAGCGTAGCTTATAAACAAGTGCGGCTGCCCCTCGCTTGGCGAGGTGGGACAAAACTTCCACCGCACTGCGCCGTGCCAGGAACTGGTCTTTAGTCGCGGTTGGTGGCTCCAACCACGACTAAAGACCCCCCCCTTTAGTCACGGTTGGAGTCACCAACCGCGACTAAAGGGTTTCGCTTCCTGCCCCCGCGCCCACTGAAATTCACCTTTAGTCGCGGTTGGTGGATCCAACCACGACTAAAGGGGAGGGGGGTCTTTAGTCGCGGTTGGAGCCACCAACCGTGACTAAAGGTCCTCCTATATAAGTAGGAGTTGATTTTTTTTCATTTTCCCTCTGCTTCTTCGTCTCTTCGACGGTTCGACCACTGAACAGAGGAGATCGTGGACCTGCCGCCCAGACGCCATCGCCGCCCATGCCGTCACCGCCCATGCCGTCGCCGCCCACGACGCGCCGCCTACGCCGTTGTCGCCCCCGACGCACTGCCCCCCGTCGCCGCCCCCGTCGCGCGCCGCCCCCTCCTCGACCTCGCGCTCCGTAGTCGTCGCTGTCGCAGTCGCCGTCACTGACGACTCGACTCGCCTCGCCGCCCGTCGCCCCGCTGTGAGCCCCTGCCTCCATGGCCACCCTCCCATCGATCGAGCCCGCACACAAACACACACATATGCATGAACAAACACACATTTTCTTATTTTCTGTTTTTTTGTTTTTATTTTTTTTATACTTTTAGTTATAGAAAACTTAGATGAATTAGATATATAAATTTTAGATTAATGCTTTTTAGTTTTTATACTTTTAGTTATAGAAATGTTAGATGAATTTTAGATATATAAATGTTAATTAGATGAATTTTGAATTTTTTATATAATGTTGTTTTTCTATAATTAGTGTTTAATTAATACATATGTTTAATTAGAATATATGCTTAATTGGAAGTATATAATGTCCCTAACCTATTAAAATATTGCTTATATAATGTTGCTTAATTAGATTTTTTATTGAGAATGAAATATTATTAGGGTAGTTATAACCTAGGAATTTTTACATTTTGACCAATATATGTATAGAAAAAGTTGAGGAATTTTGACATTTGATCCAATGTATAGCAATTAGTATTTGCAAAAGTTGTATATTTTAATGTTGCATTTTTTCTATGTCATTGCTCGATATATGGAACGGGTTGACTTTACATCTGTTTCGGCTACTTGTGTGTCTTTTAGTGAGAAAGAGTGTCCGCTATATATATATGAGAGGAAGAATACTGACTGTTGTCGTGGGGGTCGTTTCTCTTTCGTTCTAGTGTGCTAGACATTTTGTTGTAATGCACTCTGGAACGAATGGAAGAGCCATCATCACCGACGGTCGCAATATCGAAAGGAGTGCCCACCATATACGTGAGATGAGAGTTTATGAAGGAAAGACTCGATAGACCTAAAGTCAACCTGTTGCATATTGAGTAATAGTGATCTGTGTGTTGATCATTTTTCTCGTAGTTCCTTCGATCGATTTTAAATGTTTCAACTTTGAACATAGGAAATGTGTGACGACGAAAGGGAATTCGCTATGTGTGAATACTGCGAAAATGAACGCGGCATGTGTGAAAAGTCTTTCCTAGTTGATGGTAGGCGCTTCAGCATCATGCTGGATGAGACCTTCGAAGTGGATACAGTAAGTCACAGCGGCAAGTCTTTTTTTGTAATTAAGCATGACTTCTACTTCTTTTTCTTCAACTTATAATTTCAATTTTTTACTATTCTACTAGCGTATCTCCTGCCATGCAAGAATTGCTGTCTTGGATAAGATTGGTTTCAATACTAAAAAAAGTATGGAGATAAAGATAGTTCACTTGAGGACCGAGCATGTTATATTTTTGCCGTAAAATTATACAATGTAGACACCTACTGCTATTTTAAATGCAAAAGTTGGAGAACACTATGCAAGGCTTATGCATTTGATCCTAATATGCTTATCACCTTTGATATTCGTCCGGAAGATGAAATTGAAGGTAATATCGACATCTGGATAATTGTGCAAACGCCTCCAGTTCTATCATTATGTGAGTTTCTCAACCATATTTATTAAGTAATTTATATTGTTTATTTAAAAATAGTTGACAACTTATTTCCATTGACATCTTATTTTCATTCTTCAAAAAATATACGAAAGATGGTAGACAGAACCTACTACTACAATGATGAAGCAAAATTAACTTGTAATAAGAAAGATCATCTTACCGCATTTCTTAATCATCTTGAGAATTAAAATAGTTATTATCAAACTCCTCCATATTATGGTCAATACGTTCCACTAGTGCACGTGGTGAACTACGGTAACATCCATGTAGATTGCATGGTAAGATTTTCTACTATTACGACATCCGTGCATCTTTTGCATAAATTCTTCTAAAACTAAACTACATTGCTAACTACAAAGTTATTACTGTGTTTTTCAACAGAAAATCCCGAAGGATTGTGTGCCTCATCTCATGTTTCTCAGAGGTCGTGTTAATGTTATGAGCTTAGGGCCACCATGGTCAGGTTAGCCTACGCATCACTCATGTCCATACCGGATTTCTAAAACCGATGAAGACATGACAATCAAAGTTTGGAAAAAATGTATGGTCAATCGTAGAGAGCTACTTGAAAGCAACATTGTACGTAGGCCAAGAATTGGAGATAGGATGATCTCCGTTCTCCATAATGAAGAGTCAAGGCCTATCTTGTTTTATGATATTATACCTAAGAGAGGGTAGAGTAGGTCCTATGAGAGAGGAGTAGGTCCTAGGTACAATGTGTTATTATGTGCTACAATGTGTTAGAGTTGATGATGATGATGAGGAGGAGTTGGTGGTAATGACTATGATGATTATTAGCTATGGTGTTGTTGGTGATGATATGATGCAAGAGTTTTTATATTAATATGATGATGATGTTGATCATGATTATCATGATGATTTGTTATATCATTGGGGAAAGAAAATCGGATTAGATTCATGTGGAATCAAAAGTGACCAAAAGTTGAATTAGTAGGATCATCGTCGTACTAATTTAACTTTTGATCACTTTTTATTCATTTGGATGAATAAAATTCATGTTTCTTCCTCACAATGATATAATAATTCATCATGAACATAATGATATAACAACCTGTTAATTGGTACTGTATCAAAATTTGTATAACGGCGTATAACCATAATTAATTCATAAAGCCCTAAAGAATTAAAAGGAAAAATAAAACAAACTAAAAACTCAATACTTTTAGTCCCGGTTGGTGTTACCAACAGGGACTAAAGGTCCCTCAATCCACGACACCGTCGGATGCCACATGGAGGACCTTTGGTGCCGGGCCGTGTTGAACCGGCACTAAAGGAGGGTAGGCTTTAGTCCCCACCCTTTAGTGCCGGTTCTAGAACCGACACTAAAGGCCCTTACGAACCGTGACTATAGGCCGGTTCTGCACTAGTGACAGCTCCAACCTATGAATGGCCTACAACAATTCGTCGGACCTGTTGGAGCTGCTGTCCCTGTGCCCCGCATTGCTTCCAATGCGGCCCTTCCAGAGTCTAGTGACAAACATTTCATACCAGCAGTATCAGCCAGATGTGCTCACATCCGAGTTGATTGCTGGAAGAGAAATCATTACTACAGAGTATCCCATGCAAGGTTCAGTTGGTAACTGCTCCCTCCATTTCTAAATAAGAGACTTTGTAGAGATTTCAGTATGGATGTATATAGACATATTTTATAGTACAGATTCATTCATTTTGTTTCATTTGTAGTCCATATTAATATCTCTAAAAGTTTTATATTTAGAGATGAAGCGAGTAGGAGTTCTTCTAGTAACTTCTTGAGTGTCATTTCACTCGTTGAAAGCTACCAACATCATTGTCTCCTCTTTGGTTTTGGTTGATTCTCTCAGACGCATCCCGTGAAAAAATATATGCATTAGTAGCTTGGCAAAGTACATGAAATTGAGAAACCTCGATTGTTCTAGTTTAGTGGTAGATATGTCCATTGATCGTGTCATTGTAATTCAGGGTATCAGAGGTACACTGAATTTCAGAAGATCTTGCATATGTATATGTGGATCATAGATTACTTGAAATATGAGGTATGGTGGATCTCCTTTTTCTGATGCTTCCCATCCCCATCACGCGTGGAAAAGAGCAAAATGTGCTGGAATTTTGTCTATTATGGGCCAAGCCCAATAGCATTCCTAATAAATCCTAGAGGCCCACGCAGCCCATTCGTGCAAGGCAAGAAGTGAAACTACTGTTTAGTCCCACATTGCAAGTTTAGAGGGAGTTGGACCTCTTTATAAGGGAGGTTCTTTCTCCACATGTATGAGGATGAGAACAAGAGGGACATCCATGCGCGCTCCTCCTCCGCCGCCCGCCTCGCCTCGCCACGCCACGCCACGACGCGGGTTGCGGGAATGAGCCGATGTCTAAATTTTTGCCACACACGACGGGTATACGAAAGATCACGCAGCGGGAGCTGAAACTTTTTTCTGTTAGTGCAGCACTGAATCCGAACGGCGCGCCTCTTTGGCTGGAGTCTGTTCGCTTCGTCTCCTTCTCCTTTTCACCTCCCGTCTGCACCTACAAAAGAGAGGTCGCTCCTCTCAGAGAGATGCACCAACACTACTTCTTTCTCTTGCCGCCGGTTCCTAAGCACTACGCTGCTGCTACGTCCTTGTCCATCCCGGCTTGCAGCGTGCACCATAGGTCGGGACAGTAGGCCTCCGAAACCGCACCTTCTTGAGTCCTGTACGGGGAGAAAGGTTGAGACACCACGTGATGATCGGGTGTGATAGACTCTACGTTCACATACAACGGGTGCAAGCCAGATTTGCACACGCAGAACACTCGGGTTAAAATTGACGAGCCTAGCATGTACAGACATGGCCTCGGAACACAAGAGACCGAAAGGTCGAGCATGAGTCATATAGTGGATATGATCAACATAATGATGTTCACCATTGAAGCCACCTTAACTCACGTGATGATCGGACTTGAGTTGGTGAATTTGGATCATGCATCACTTGAATGACCCGAGGGATGTCAATTTGAGTGGGAGTTCTTAAGTAATATGATTAATTGAACTCATTATCATGAACATAGTCAAAGTGTCTTTGCAAATTATGTTGTAGATTACCAGCTCGCGTTGCAGCTCCCTTGTATTTTTATATGTTCCTAGAAAAATAGAATTGAAAGATGTTGGTAGCAAAATTGCGGACTGGGTCCGTGATCTGAGGATTGTCCTCATTGCTGCACAGAAGGCTTATGTCCTTAATGCACCGCTCGGTGCGCCACCCCCCATCTAGCGTCGTCTATAGATGTTGTGAACATCTGACAGGCACGTTTCGATGACTATTTGATAGTTTAGTGCGTCATGCATTACGGCTTAGAATTGAGGCTCCGAAACGTTTTGAACATCACGGAACATATGAGGTGTTCTAAGAGATGAGATTGTGATCTCAGGCTCGTGCCCGAGTTGTGAGATATAGGATCTCCAATGAGATTCTTTGCCTGCAAGATGAAAGAGAATAGCTCAATTGTTGAGCATGTGCTCAGACTGTCTGGGTACTACAATCGCTTGAATCGAGTGGGAGTTGATCTTCTAGATAAGATAGTGATTGATGTAGTTCTCCAAGTCACTGTCACTGAGCTACTAGAACTTGGTGATGAACTATAAAATGCCAGGGAAGGAAATGTTGATCCCTGAGCTGTTCGCGATGTTTGACACCGCGAAGGTAGAAATCAAGAAGGAGCGTCAAGTGTTGATCGTTAATCAAACCACTAGTTTCGAGAAGGGCAAGAGCAAGGAGGGAAACTTCATGGATAGCAAGTCAGTTGCTGCTCCAGTGAAGCAACCCAAAGTTGAACTCAAACCCGAGACTAAGTGCTTTTGTTATGAGGTGAGCGGTCGCTGAAGCGGAACAACCCTAGATACTTGGTAGATAAGAAGGCTGGCAACATTGATAGAAGTATATTTGATATACGAGTTACTAATGTGTACCTTGCTAGTACTCTTAGTAGCACATGGGTATTGGATACCGGTTCGGTTGCTAAATGTTAGTAACTCGAAATAAAAGCTACGGAATAAACGTAGAACTAGCTAAGGGTGAGGTGACGATATGTGTTGGAAGTGTTTCCAAGGTTGATGTGATCAACATCGCACGCTCTCTCTACCTTCAGGATTAGTGACGAACCTAAATAAATGTTATTTGGTGTTTTGCGTTGATTATGAACATGATTAGATCATGTTTATTGCAATACGGTTATTCATTTAAGTTAGATATTAATGGTTATTCTGTTTACATGAATAATACCTCCAATGGTCATGCACCCAGTGAGAATGGTTTGTTGAAATCTTGATCGTAGTATTACACATGTTCATAACATTGATGTCAAAAGATACAAAGTTAATAATGATAGTACCACATACTTCGCGATCCAAATCGCCGATTCATATTGGTATAAAGCGCATGTATACAGCGTGAAGGCGCTCCGGTGAAGGTGGTGGAGCAATTCCGGCAGGGCTTCGCCTAAGCGCTGTATACATGCGCTTTATACCAATATGACTCGGCGATTTGGATCGCGAAGTATGTGGTACTATCATTATTAACTTTGTATCTTTTGACATCAATGTTATGAACATGTGTACTACTACGATCAAGATTTCAACAAACCATTCTCACTGGGTGCATGACCATTGAAGGTATTAGTCATGTAAACAGAATAACCATTATTCTCTAACTTAAATGAATAACCGTATTGCAATAAACATGATCTAATCATGTTCATGCTCAACGCAAAACACCAAATAACATTTATTTAGGTTCGTCACTAATCCTGAAGGTAGAGAGAGCGTGCGATGTTGATCACATCAACCTTGGAAACACTTCCAGCACATATCGTCACCTCACCCTTAGCTAATTCTCCGTTTATTCCGTAGCTTTTATTTCGAGTTACTAACATTTAGCAACCGAACCGGTATCCAATACCCAGGCGCTACTAAGAGTACTAGCAAGGTACACATTAATAACTCGTATATCAAATATACTTCCATTAATGTTGCCAGCCTTCTTATCTACCAAGTATCCAGGGTTGTTCCGCTTCAACGACCGCTCACCTCATAATAGAAGCACTTAGTCTCGGGTTTGAGTTCAACTTTGGGTTGCTTCACCAGAGCAGCAACTGACTTGCTATCCATGAAGTTTCCCTCCTTGCTCTTGCCCTTCTCGAAACTAGTGGTTTGATTAACCATCAACACTTGACGCTCCTTCTTGATTTCTACCTTCGCGGTGTCAAACATCACGAACAGCTCAGGGATCAACATTTCTTTCCCTGGCATTTTATAGTTAATCACCAAGTTCTAGAAGCTCAGTGACAGTGACTTGGAGAACTACATCAATCACTATCTTATCTAGAAGATCAACTCCCACTCGATTCAAGCGATTGTAGTACCCAGACAGTCTGAGCACATGCTCAACGATTGAGCTATTCTATTTCATCTTGCAGGCAAAGAATCTCGTTGGAGATCCTATATCTCGCAACTCGGGCACGAGCCTGAGATCACAATCTCAGCTCTTAGAACATCTCATATGTTCCGTGAAGTTCAAAACGTTTCGGAGCCTCAATTCTAAGCCGTAATGCATGACGCACTAAACTATCAAGTAGTCATCGAAACGTGCCTGTCAGATGTTCACAACATCTACAGACGACGCTAGATGGGGTGGCGCACCGAGCGGTGCATTAAGGACATAAGCCTTCTGTGCAGCAATGAGGACAATCCTCAGATCACGGACCCAGTCCGCAATTTTGCTACCAACATCTTTTAATTCTATTTCTCTAGGAACATATAAAAATACAAGGGAGCTACAACGCGAGCTAGTAATCTACAACATAATTTGCAAAGACACTTTGACTATGTTCATGATAATGAGTTCAATTAATCATATTACTTAAGAACTCCCACTCAAATTGACATCCCTCCGATCATTCGAGTGATACATGATCCAAATTCACCAACTCAAGTCCGATCATCACGTGAGTTGAGGTGGCTGCAATGGTGAACATCATCATGTTGATCATATCTACTATATGACTCATGTTCGACCTTTCGGTCTCTTGTGTTCCGAGGCCATTTCTGTACATGCTAGGCTCGTCAAGTTTAACCCGAGTGTTCTGCATGTGCAACACTGGCTTGCACCCGTTGTATGTGAACGTAGAGTCTATCACACCCGATCATCACGTGGTGTCTCAACAGGACGAACTTTCGCAACGGTGCACACTCGGGGAGAACACAATTTAGCTTGAAATTAAGTGAGGGATCACCTTATAATGCTACCGTCGTCCTAAGAAAAATAAGGTGCGTAAAAGGGATTAACATCACATGCAAATCATAAGTGACATGATATGGCCATGAACTTGTGCTTTTGATCTCCATCTAGAAAGCACCGGCATGATCTCCATCGTCACCGGCATGACACCATGATCTCCATCATCTTGATCTCCATCAACGTGTCGCCATCGGGGTTGTCACGCCCTGCATGCTTCTAGTACTATTGCTACCGTTTAGCGATAAAATAAAGCATTACATAGCGCTTAATGATTGACACGCAGGTCATACGATAATTAAAGACAACCCTATGGCTCCTGCCGGTTGCCGTATTCATCGACATGCAAGTCGTGATAATCTATACATCACATGATCATCTCATACATGACATATATCACATCATGTAATTGGCCATATCATATCACAACATACCCTGCAAAAACAAGTTAGACGTCCTCTAATTGTTGTTGCATGTTTTACGTGGCTGCTACGGGTATCTAGAAAGAACAATTCTCACCTACGCATAAACCACAACGATGATACAATAGTTTGCTTTTCAACCTTCTCAAGGACCGCCTTTGTCGAATCCGATCCAACTAAAGTGAGAGAAACTGTCACCCGCAAGCCATCTAGGCAACAAGTTGCGTCGATGGAACCGGTCTCTCGTAAGCGTACGAGTAATGTTGGTCCGGGGCGCTTCATCTCACAATCCCGCTGAACCAAAATACGACCAAGGGAGGAAGCAATATAAGCATCAACGCCCACAAACCTTTTTTGTTCTACTCGAGATCTCATCGAACCATCAACCTAGCTCATGATGCCACTGTTGGGGAACGTCGCATGGGAAACAAATTTTTTCCTACGCACACGCAAACCTATCCATGGTGATGAGCATCTACGAGAGGGAGAGTGGATCTACGTACCCTTGTAGATCGCTAAGCGGGAAGCGTTAAGAAACGCGGTTGGTGTAGTCGAACATCTTCGCGATCCAAATCGCCGAGCGTCCCGCGATCTCATCACGATCCGTCCCGTGATCCAATCACGATCCGTCCCGCGAACACATCATGATCCATCCCGCGAACTCATCACGATCCGTCTCACGATCTTGATCATGATCTGTCCCGCGAACTCATCACGATCCGTTCCGTGATCACATCACGAACCGTCTCGCGATCTCGATCACGGTCCTTCCGATCTAGCGCCGAATGGACGGCACCTCCGCGTTCAGCACACGTGCAGCTTGATGACGATCTCCACCATCTTGATCCAGCAAGAGGAGGTGGAGAGGAGAGAGAGTTCACCGGCAGCGTGACGACGCTCCGGTGATGGTGGTGGAGCAATTCCGGCAGGGCTTCGCCTAAGCACTACGGAACTACGATCTAGAGGAGAAACTATGCACCGGTGGAACGGGTAGCACGTGGCCGGAAATTCTGTCCAAAAACCACCCAAACCACTAGTATATATAGGAGGAGAGGAGAGGAGAGGCAGCCAAGGCCTTTGGGTCGGCCGAAATAGGAGGTGGGAGCTATCCTACTTCACCTCCAATCCTAGTTGGAGTAGGATTGCCTCCTATTGGCTGATTTTCCACTTTTTGCTTTAGGACTTTCTCTCCTGCGCCATGGGCCTTTGTGGCTGTTTTCCCAGCCCAATAAGGGATGTTTATTATTCTCCCACAGCCCATGGAACTCTTGGGGTCGAAATACCCCTCCCGGAGGTCCCCCGGTACACTACCGGCACTCCCGGTACACTACCGATACTCCCGGTACACTACCGATGAGCCCGAAACTTTTCCGGCGACCAAACTGGGACATCCTATATATGAATCTTTACTTCCGGACCATTCCGGAGCTCCTCGTGATGTCCGGGATCTCATCCAGGACTCCGAACAACCTTCGGTCACCACCATACATAACTCTACACTACCGAAACGTCACCGAACCTTAAGTGTGCAGACCCTGCGGGTTCGAGAACTATGTAGACATGACCGAGACACCTCTACGGTCAATAACCAATGGCGGGACCTGGACGTCCACATTGGTTCCTACATATTCTACGAAGATCTTTATCGGTCGAACCTCTATGTCAAGGATTCAGTTAATCCCGTATAACGTTCCCTTTGTTCTTCGGTATGTTACTTGCTCGAGATTCGATCGTCGGTATCTCCATACCTAGTTCAACCTCGTTACTGGCAAGTCTCTTTACTCGTTCCGTAATACAAGATCCCATGACTAACACTTAGCCACATTGCTTGCAAGGCTTGTTGTGATGTTGTATTACCGAGTGGGCCCTGAGATACCTCTCCGTCACACGGAGTAACAAATCCCAGTCTCGATCCATGCCAACTCAACAAACACCATCGGAGATACCTGTAGAGCACCTTTATAGTCACCCAGTTACGTTGCGACGTTTGATACACACAAGGCACTCCTCCGATATCCGTGAGTTGCATGATCTCATGGTCATAGGAACATATACTTGACATGCAGAAAACAATAGCAATAAACTGACACGATCATATGCTATGTTTGTAGTTTGGGTCTTATCCATCACATCATTCTCCTAATGATGTGATCCCGTTATCAAATGACATCTCATGTCCATGGCTAGGAAACCTTAACCATCCTTTGATCAACGAGCTAGTCCATTAGAGGCATACTAGGGACATGGTTTTGTCTATGTATCCACACATGCATTTAAGTCTCCGATCAATACAATTATAGCATGGATAATAAACGATTATCATGAACAAGGAAATATGATAATAACTAATTTATTATTGCCTCTAGGGCATATTTCCAACAACTTCAACCGTGCTGATGGGAAACGGTTCAAGTGCTTTTGTTCGTGGTGTTGGCACGGTCGATCTGAAGTTTAGTTCGGGGAAGATCGTGCAGCTGAAGAACGTGCATTATGTCCCCTCCGTCAATAAAAATCTTGTTAGCAGATCTCTTCTGTGTAGAGATGGCTACAAGCTTGTTTTTAAATCGAATAAATTTGTAATATCCAAGTATGGAACTTTCGTTGGCAAAGGCTATGAGTCAGGAGGACTGTTTCGTTTATCCTTATCAGATGTTTGCAATAAAGTTGTTAATCATGTTTGCAATAATAGTGAATCAAATGTGTGGCATTCACGTCTTTGTCATGTTAATTTTGGTTGCATGTCGCGACTAGCGAAGTTAAACTTAATCCCTAGTTTCACCACTGTCAAGGGATCTAAGTGTCAAGTGTGTGTGCAAGCTAAGCAACCTCGTAAGTCTCATGTGACTGCGGAAACGAGAAATCTTGCACCACTAGAGCTCATACATTCAGATCTATGTGAAATGAATGGTGTTTTGACAAAAGGTGGAAAAACGTATTTTATGACGCTGATTGATGATTCCACTAGATATTGCCACGTGTATCTTCTGAAATCTAAGGATGAGGCTTTGAACTATTTCAAGAACTATAAAGCTGAAGTGGAAAACCAACTTGATCGGAAGATCAAGAGGCTTAGATCCGATCGTGGTGGATAGTATTTCTCAAATGAATTTGATTATTTTTGTGCGGAACATGGTATAATCCATGAGAGGATGCCTCCTTATTCACCTCAGTCAAATGGGGTGGCCGAAAGAAAGAATCGTACTCTAACTGATTTGGTTAACGCCATGTTAGACACATCGGGTCTCTCCAAGGCATGGTGGGGGGAGGCGATATTGACTGCATGTCATATCCTAAACCGAGTTCCCACAAAGAACAAAGAGATAACTCCATTCGAAGAATGGGAAAAGAAAAGGTTGAAGCTCTCTTATCTACGAACATAGGGCTGTTTGGCGAAAGTCAACGTGCCAATTCCAAAGAAGCGGAAGCTTGGACCTAAGACTGTGGATTGTGTTTTCTTGGGATATGCTTTTCATAGCATTGGTTATAGATTTTTGGTTATAAAATCTGAGGTACCTGACATGCATGTCGGTACGATCATGGAGTCGAATGATGCGACTTTCTTTGAAGATATCTTTCCCATGAAGGATATGACTACCTCATCTAATTAGGAGATGCCTAGTTCATCGACTCAGGAACCAGTTACAATTACTGAACCTGCCATTTCGATGGAAAACTTTGAAAATCCCGTGAAGGAGAACAATGAAGTTCCCACTAGGAGCAAGAGACAGAGGACTGCAAAGTCTTTTGGTGATGATTTTTGTGTGTATCTCATAGATGACACTCCCAGTTCTATTTCAGAGGCCTATGCTTTTGAAGATGCTGACTACTGGAAGGAAGCGGTCCATAGTGAGATGGATTCCATCTTGGCAAATGAAACTTGGGAGATAACTGATCAACCTTATGGGTGCAAACCTATAGGGTGCAAATGGGTGTTCAAGAAGAAGCTTAGGCCTGATGGTACTATTGAGAAGTACAAGGCTCGGCTCGTGGCTAAGGGTTATACCCAAAAGGAAGGTGAAGACTTCTTTGATACTTACTCACCTGTGGCTCGACTAACCACTATTCGAGTTCTACTTTCACTTGCTGCCTCACATGGTCTTCTCATTCATCAAATGGATGTTAAGACTGCTTTCCTAAATGGAGAGTTAGAAGAGGAAATTTATATGGAACAACCACATGGGTTTGTAGTAGATGGTCAGGAAGGGAAAGTGTGCAAGTTGCTGAAGTCTTTGTATGGACTTAAGCAAGCACCCAAGCAGTGGCATGAGAAGTTTGAAAGAACTTTAACAACCGTAGACTTTGTTGTAAACGAAGCTGATAAATGTGTGTACTATCGCCATGGTGGGGGAGAGGGAGTTATCCTTTGCTTGTATGTTGATGACATACTGATTTTCGGAATAAATCTGAAGGTTATTAAGGAGGTCAAGGATTTCCTATCTCATTGCTTTGAAATGAAGGATTTAGGAGTGGCTGATGTCATTCTAAACATCAAGCTATTGAGGGATGATGATGGTGGGATCACATTGTTTCAATCTCACTATGTGGAAAAGATCTTGAGTCGCTTTGGTTATAGTGACTGCAAGCCCTCTCCAACACCATATGATGCTAGTGTGTTGCTTCGAAAGAATCGAAGAATTGTTAGAGACCAATTGAAATATTCTCAGATTATTGGCTCACTCATGTATTTGGCCAGTGCCACAAGACCTGACATCTCTTTTGCTGTTAGCAAACTGAGCCGATTTGTTTCAAAACCTGGAGATGATAATTGGAAAGCTCTAGAAAGAGTTATGCGTTATTTGAGGGGCACTGTGAATTATGGAATTCACTATACCCCGCACCCAAAGGTGGTTGAAGGGTATAGTGACTCAAACTGGATCTCAGATGCTGATGAGATAAAGGCCACGAGCGGATATGTATTCACTCATGGAGGTGGCGCTGTTTCTTGGAAGTCTTGCAAGTAGACCATCTTAACGAGGTCAACAATGGAAGCAGAACTCACAGCACTAGATACAGCTACGGTTGAAGCAGATTGGCTTCGTCGGCTCTTGAATGACTTGCCTGTTGTTGAGAAACCTGTACCGGGTATTCTTATGAACTGTGATAATCAAACCGTGATCACGAAAGTGAGTAGTTCAAAGGATAACATGAAGTCATCAAGACATGTTCAGAGAAGGTTAAAGTTTGTCAGAAAAATGAGAAACTCCCGAGTTATTGCATTGGATTATATCCAAACGTCTAAAAATCTGACAGATCCTTTTATTAAGGGTCTATCACGTAATGTGATAGATAATGCATCGAGGGAGATGGGTTTGATACCCACAATATGAGTTGGTCACAGTGGTAACCTATTCTTTGTGATCGGAGATCCCGTGAATTAGATGTGGAAGACAAGCTGTTGGTCAACTGAGAGGAAAGTATCCTTACTGTCAACAATACCACTCCATGAAGATGCAATACTCTCCTAAATCTGCATAACAGGTTGATGTATATCTTAATGTGTTCTAAGTGGCTCATTGAAGCAGAGATGTTGTCCTGCAGAACATCTTTTGAAGAACACACCTATATGAGTCTGATTGTTAAACGTCGCAATCTATGAGAGTAGGGTTCTCTCTAGTAAACTCACGAAAGGTCTCGGAGTATGACGCATAAGCTCCACCCGCGGGGAAGACCTACGGTAGCCCAATATCGGTCAAGGCTTTGTGTGAAGCTAGATTCGCAGAAAACTTGCAGTTCAAGGCCCAGTCCACTGTTCAAGTTGCTTACTAGTGCAGCATAGAGTTCTAGGTGGAAGTTCAACTTAACAGTCTCCACAGCGATACCGGTATATAAAACAATGTTTTAAAACCAAAAGGCAAATTTTGTGTGCCTCTAGGATCTGGTGGGGGATTGCTGGAATTTTGTCTATTATGGGCCAAGCCCAATAACATTCCTAATAAATCCTAGAGGCTCACGCAGCCCATTCGTGCAAGGCAAGAAGTGAAACTAATGTTTAGTCCCACATTGCTAGTTTAGAGGGAGTTGGACCTCTTTATAAGGAAGGTTCTTTCCCCACATGTATGAGGATGAGAACAAGAGGGACATCCACGCGCGCTCCTCCTCTACCGCCCGCCTCGCCACGCCACGCCTCGTCACGACGCGACGCGGCGCGGCGCGGGTTGCGGGAATGAGCCGATGTCTAAATCTGCCACTGTTCCGTACATGCTCGTGTTCTCTCTTTTCAAGATCATGTTTCAGCTTCTTCCTCTAGTTTATCTTGCACTACCCTTTGTGCCACATATGTTATGTTCTCTTTCACATGAGTGCATGCTATTTGCCTTCTTTCTTTTTGATAACATGACTTGTTTCATCTCTACTATAATAGTCATGCTTTCCATGATGTTTTATCTATTTTACCTATTAATAAAATCATATGATAAATTGCTCATGTTTCCAACAAAATGAACTCTTGAGTTGCTGGACTCATCTCTCTCTCTCGTTTCATATTTGGTTGTTTAAATAAGCGAGATGAGGTGACTGAAGAGAAGGGAGATAGCTAATTTATTGAGCTGGACAACGGTGGTTGCTCTAATATTTCTTACTGACAATGCACATTGATGACAGAGTGAAAGAGTTTACCTACGAAGTAGTACAACCTAGGGTCACTGCTCTCATCATACAAGCTACCACCCGCCTCGACCTTCCTCCCAATCATCTCTAGATGCGTCACATACCTGTCAGACTAGAGTGAAAAATGTTCGACAAGGGTGCGTGTGTACCACACACACACAACATCAGTCCGGAGTAGTAACGCATACACATGCAGCGATAGTATCACACACGCACGCGGACACACACAGCAGGACACACACAGCATCACACATGCACGTCACGCGGCACCCACATGTTGTGTGCATGGACATGTTGAAATAGGACTCCCTGAGACGCTGAGAGCAACTTCTACTTCGGAGTACATAGCTTTCATGTCTGATACGTATTCAACCTTGAACATGACTACGTGTCTACATATACCAGTCGGGCTGTATTTTTTCCGTAAGAAAGAGGATCCACTATCTACGGTCCATAAGAGCATCTCCAACAGCCACCCAACGCGTCGCGTGCTAAAAATTGCTTTGTCGCACGCATTTCGTCTGGTTTGGTGCGGACGGCAGCGCTGGCTCCAACAACCGCGTTAAAATGCAGTGCACGCGCCGTTCCAGCAGCGCGCAAAAATGCAGCGCGCGCGACTCGTCATATATTGCATTTTGAACACAAAATGGATTTTAAACATTCAATGCAATAAACATGGCATATAAATTGCACACAAACAACTTGGTGCATAAAAGTTTATGCCCACAAGTTCAAAATCATGCCCGCAAGTTTATCCAACCAAGTTCAAAATGCAAACCAAGTTCATGACACAAACGAAAGACACATCAAGCCTCGTCCTCGACTTCGTCCTCATCTTCCGAAGACGATTCTTCCTTCCTCCGAAGATGATTCTTCCTCCTCATCATCATTGTCGCACACCGCATCACGTGAAGCTCGGACGGTGTTGGCAAGATCTTCAACGGCATCTTCATGGGAAGGTGTGTGCGGCACACCGGAAGACATTCCGCCCATGGCGGCTGGAGGTGCACCCATGCCTCCCATGAGAGACGAGTGAGCTCGCCGGCGCTTCGGTAGCCGCCGCGCCCGTCACACGCCCTGCAAGCTTCTTCCTCGATGCTTCGAGGTGCCGGAGCCGTCCGTCGTCTTGTTCTTCTTCGCGGATGTCTTGCTCTTCTTCGGCCGCGCCGCATTTGGGAGCTTCGAGGGGAGGGCACGGGGCGGCGCCGGCGCGATGTTACCTGCCGCCAAGGTCATCCGCGGCAGCATGAAGAGGCCGCACGCGAGGCCGATGCTCGGAGGAGCTCCGCCGGAGGCGAGGCCAACGTTCCCCGCGCTAGGGTTTGCAACGACGGCGGCGGCACTGGAGGGGCCGCAGTTGTAGGATGGGGTGAGCGGGGTGCCGGCGCGTGCGTCCATCGGGTCAAGTTCGCCGGCGCCGGCGTGCGCGGGGCGAAGGTGGCGCGGAGGAGAGAATGCGTTGCGAGCGCTCGTGTGTGCCGCGCGCGGAAACGGGCGTTCCAAATACACAGCGCGTGATGGCGTTTCGACCCGTGCGTTGAACTAGATATGGCGCGGACGTGATTTTTGCGTCTCCACTGGAGTGCCCGGAACGATAGCGTGCGCGCAAAAACAATAGGTTTTTCAGCGTGACGCTTGTTTAGCGTGCCTGTTGGAAATGCTTTAAGAAGAGAAGTCCAAGCAGCACCCAAAACAAACGGGCCTGGCATCCAAACGGGCAGGGGATCAATTCTTGCCGCTTACAAACGCATACCGCGCCCTAGGGCACGTGCGAAGCACGGCGGCGACATCGCGTCCTCCTCCTTCCCTTCCCCATCTCCATCGCCGCTCTACGTACGGTGCCCTCTTCTCCGGCAGGCCTCCCTCCAGCCTTTCTTTTCCTGGAAACGTGCCTTCTCCAGCAACTCCGGTCGGCATGGCAGCGGGTTCGCCAGAGCAGTTGCCGCGGGGCGTGGAGGTGCCGGGGACCGTAGAGCTGACAGAGCAAGAGAAGCAGATCTTCCAACGGCTTCTCGATGTCGTCCGTCACTTCAAACTCGGCACTGAGCTTCGTGTCGCCGGTGGCTGGGTCCGGGACAAGGTGATTCATCTTTTATTTCCTTTTTGTGTTTAGGCAAAATGAGTTCTTCCTTTCTCCGTTTGCTTGCTGCGGACACATAGGGTGGGACAATGTAATTTTTCACACATTGTTGAATTTGCAAAAATCAGTTATTTTCCACTGAGGTAGTTTATGAACATAGTTGGTATGTACCCCCTCCCCTCATGTTTTGGGTCAAATTTGGCTATAAATAGAAGTGATGGCATATGAACTATATGTCACAAAAATCATAATACCAATGGTACAGTTTTTCAATACACATCCAATAATATATATTTTGTAACATATACCTCATATTTTGTAAGTCGTATAGATGGTCAAAGTTTGACATGCAATATGAATGGCCCAGTAAACCTGGACGAGGGAAGTAGTAGTTAGGGCGCTTTTCCACACCTTTTGTGAATTCTATTTGCATGTACCAGATAAGGATAGTAAGGTCTCATGTGTTATATATGTTAATGTTGTATAATAAGCAGTGAAGCGCGCTATAACAAAATAACGCCGGCTTTAAAATTCGCTATTAGCATGCTATTATCGTGCTATAATGTGTTGTTAGCGAGGCATCATACACTGAGTTATTTGACGAGTCATTTAAATATGAAAAACTTGTTGGCTAGTTTGTGACTAGACGGTCACATTTGGCAGCTATTAGGGAAAGAATCGGCTGACATCGACATTGCCCTTGATAATATGACGGGCCAGGATTTTTGCAAGAAAATAGAAGATTTTATAGGGGAGACGCAGAAAAAAAGCCATGTTATCCCCCGGTATGCAATTCCTTTATGATAATGCTTGTCTGGAACTTATTAGTTATGCCACTTTACACATGCTTGGTCAAAAAGGAATACTCCCCATCAAATACAATGGCTATCTGTTTATTAACTTACTTGAGGGATAACATTTAGTAGTTTTTTTGCAGCAATCCTGATCGATCAAAGCACTTGGAAACTGCCAACATGGAAATGTGTGGCATCGAAATTGATTTTGTTAACTTGAGGTCTGAAAAATATGTTCAAAGTAGCCGTATTCCTGCCATGTTATGTACTTATCTAGCATCCCCTTGCATGCTCATTTTATTGGCCTCAGTGTAAACAATACATATATGAGTGACCTTTATTATTGAGAGCTGTTTTACAACCTGCTTATGACTATCATCTTTTCAACTCGCAGAAGAATGGCACAGCCGAAGAAGATGCATACCGTAGGGACCTAACAATAAATAGGTAATTTATACCTTGATATTCCACTTTAGACTTGTTTGCGTTATATCTGAACTTATCTTTGATCATTACAAATATGTTGATATGAGTATGAAAAGCTAGAAAAATAGCGTGTTATAGGGCCATTAATAGTACACTATATGAGTCGCTAAATAAATCAGTGTACAATGTCTATGTAGTAACACGTTATAGCGCGATATAGCATACTAACAGCGGATGTTGAGGTCAGCACTATTTTGTCATAGAGTGCTATTTTTTCACTGGCTTGAAATCAAAACATCATGGCATCTTATTCTTTATTATCCCTATTATTTATCTTTTCAAAATAAATTGGCAGTTTATACTTCAACATCAACAATAACTCGGTGGAAGATTTTACTTGAAGAGGTGAGTTTGTACTGCTTCTATGGCACGAGATAATTAATTCTCATGAGTGAAATGTAAGTGCCGTCCTACAACCTGTCAAGGTGTATATATATACTCATGTCCATGAACTTTGAAAGTGCACTTCAACTTATTAAGTTGTTCACAGCTAGTCCAAACAAGCCCTGTCATCATCTTGGTGCATTGCAGCGTGTTGACTCACCCACACCCTTTTAAGGTGAGCACAATCGACTCAAGATGTGAATTTCACCTGTCTATTCTCTCTTGAAATTGGACGTGTGTTGTGAATCTCACCTTCCTTCCATTCTTACTCGCCTGACACACATAGCTGTGGCCATTATTCCCACTGTCAAGCCCCTTTGCAAGCATTGCCTGAGCACCCGCACCATCACTAGGGCCCCCCTCTACCAAATAAAAATTAACCACTAGGGCTCAACATATAACATATGGCTGTATGCATCGATTGATGCAGAGACCGGGGGTTTAACCTTCTTTTCCAAAAAAAACATATAACATGGATATCAAGATACTAACTGGGATGGTTTATAAGACCTGTAGTGAACAACTTAACAAGTTTGAGGACCCAAAACCACATTTTCAAAGTTCATGGACATGGATGCTACACCCTGATAAGTTAGAGGACTTCATATGCATTTTACTCTAAATTCATGGGACCATCTTACACTATTCATGCTGCTATGTCATTGTGAAGGTATTGACGACCTTAAAAAGGGACTTATTGCAACTCCTTTACCTGCCAAAGCTACCTTCTTGGATGACCCACTTAGAGTTCTTCGAGCAATTCAATTTGGTAAGTTTGAACATCTCCTAGTTGATCGTAGCATTTCTATACTTTCTAGTTAGGTCGCTGGTCCAAACCTCAATAATTAGTGTTGATCTGCATACATGGTATCCATGTCATTAAATTTTGCCAACACATCATACATATATATCACTGTTGGTCCCCAATGACTGTCAATAAACAAACAAAACATCTTATGAGTCCCTACATAAAGATGATGGACGTATTAAATATTAAGAGAAGTAATATGACCTACCGATTTGTGAACAACGTACCATGATAGTACATAGTTAGGATGCCACATAAGCGATTAGGTGTTAGTTAATTATAGGGAGGTCTTAACCTCGAGCAAACCAATCAGCAAGGTTCAGGGACATGGAACTGTGATTTAATAGTTCAGGCCCCAAACAAAATATAGGGGCTGAAAGTATAAGGATGTAACATAACATTTAACTGAAATATTATATTTCTTTGCATAAGTTCATCATTACATTTTGCAGCTGCTAGATTCAACTTTACATTATCCGATGAGTTGAAGGACGAAGCTGCTTCAGACGAAAAGGTGTAACTGGAACTTGGTTGCAAGATTAGCAGAAAACGTGTTGGCAATGAGGTTTGATGTCTACACTACTTATCAGCTGACAGTTTTTTTATTTGTTTCCTGCTTTTGTGAATAACAAAGCTCTCTATGAACTCAGAATACAATCCTAGTGATAAATCTGTCATGTATATTGTGCAGATTAATCTTATGCTGTCAAGCAAACACCCAGTTGAAGCAATGTCTTACATCCCTGATTTGGGGCTATTTTTCTTTGTATTTGCTCTCCCTAAAACATCCGACCCTCCAGGTTTTGACAACTGTGATCGGTGTGTTCTTGTTCTAACATCTAGTTATTTTTTGTTTCAGATCCACGCAACTGTTTGTACACAGTTTTATCTCCAATTATTACACTTGTAGGAATTTGGAATTGTAGAAGATACTTATATGCACTTATCTTTTTATACCCATGGTTATCCTGTATTGGTATGCAGATGTTGTGTTTCACATATTGAAGCAGCTTGGAACCTCGCCATTTCTGTGCACGACCGCGTTTCGCATCCAATGCTGCCAGTCTGTTTTCCTTTTACTGAGATGTCTTCTGTGTGCTTTACCTCTGTTTAAAATGCTTCATATATAGTGAGGGCTTAACAACCCTACACTGGCGAACTAATAGCCATTTAAAGAAAAATATACATCGAAAGTTGAACCTTGAGGCTCTTCAATGTTACCAATGTCGTTTTTGTCTACAATGAGTTATCATAGTATTATTTTGTTAATATTCAGAGCAGTTGTGATGTGATAATATGTTCTGCCTCAATCTCCTCTTACCTCCTTTCGTGGATTCGATGCTATTATGGCAAATCATGATTACTTCACTATGATATTTTCTCTCTTGTCTTTCCTTAAGACTAAAGTGTTGGGAAACGTTGCATGGGAAATAAAATTTTTCCTACGCACACGCAAGATCTATCCATGGTGATGAGCATCTACAAGAGGGAGAGTGGATCTACATACCCTTGTAGATCGCTAAGCGGGAAGCGTTAAGAAACGCGGTTGGTGAACGTCTTCGCGATCTAAATCGCCGAGCATCCCGCGATCTCATCACGATCCGTCCCGCGATCCAATCACGATCCGTCCCGCGAACTCATCACGATCCGTCCCGTGATCTCATCACGATCCGTCTCGTGATCTTGATCACGGTCCTTCTGATCTAGCGCCGAACGGACAGCACCTCCGCGTTCAGCACACATACAACTCCATGACGATCTCTGCCTTCTTGATCCAGCAAGAAGGAGCGGAGAGGTAGATGAGTTCTCCGGCAGCGCGACGACGTTGCGGCGATGATGGTGGAGCTATTCCAGCAGGGCTTTGCCTAAGCACCGCTGAAAACCAATCTAGAGGAGAAACTGCGATCTAGAGGAGAGGTAGCACGTGGCTATTAGGGTTAGCTTTTTCCTCTAAATACTCTAGTATATATATAGGAGGGAGGGAGGGGAGGAGGCAGCCTCAAACCCTCAAGGTTTGGTCGAAATTGGAGGTGGAGGAGTCTTACTCCAATCCTATTAGGAGTAGGATTCCTCCTTTTCACTTGGAAACTATTTTCACCTCTCCACCTTTGGATTTTTTCCTTCTCAAACCATTCTAGCCGCATGGGCCCTTAGAGGAGGCTTCGGCCAGCCCACCAGAGGATGGTTTACCTCCTCTCACAGCCCATGTAGCCTCTTGGGTCGAAATACCTCTCCCGATGGTCCCCCGGTACACTACCGGCACTCCCGATACACTACCGATGAGCCCAAAACTTTTCTGGTGACCAAAACAGGACTTCCTATATATCAATCTTTACCTTCGGACCATTTCGGAGCTCCTCGTGACATCTGGGATCTCATCCGGGACTCCGAACAACCTTCGATCACCACCATACATAACTCTATACTACCGAAACGTCACCGAACCTTAAGTGTGCAGACCCTGCGGGTTCGAGAACTATGTAGACATGACCGAGACACCTCTACGGTCAATAACCAATAGCGGGACCTGAATGCCCATATTGGTTCCTACATATTCTACGAAGATCTTTATCGGTCGAACCTCTATGTCAATGATTTAATTAATCCCGTATGTTGCTCCCTTTGTTCTTCGGTATGTTACTTGCCCGAGATTTGATCGTCGGCATCTTCATACCTAGTTCAACCTCGTTACCAGCAAGTCTCTTTACTCATTCCGTAATACAAGATCCCGTGGCTAACACTTAGTCACATTGCTTGCAAGGCTTATTATGATGTTGTATTACCGAGTGGGCCCTGAGATACCACTCCTTCACATGGAGTAACAAATCTCAGTCTTGATCCATGCCAACGCGACAGACACCCTCGAAAATACCTGTAGAGCACCTTTATAGTCACCCAGATACGTCGCGGCGTTTGATACACACAAGATACTCCTCCGGTGTTAGTGAGTTGCATGATCTCATGGTCATAGGAACAAATATTTGACATGCAGAAAACAGTAGCAATAAACTGACACGTTCATATGCCACGTTTATAGTTTGGGTCTTGTCCATCACATCATTCTCCTAATGACGTGATCCCATTATCAAATGACATCTCAGGTCCATGACTAGGAAATCATAGCCATCTTTGATTAATGAGCTAGTCTATTAGAGGCATACTATGGACATGGTGTTGTCTATATATCCACACATGTATCTGAGTTTCCGATCAACACAATTATAGCATGGATAATAAACGATTATCATGAACAAGGAAATATGATAATAACCAATTTATTATTGCCTCTAGGGCATATTTCCAACATAAAGATCTTTTATGGTGGTTAGGATGAACAGAAACAACTTTACCTATATAGTGCACTCTTTTATCCCCTACGAAAGATGTTCTCCTTCGACAAAAAATCTAAGGAGGTAACATCAAAGTTATGCATCATCCAATCATTTATAAATCCAAGGTTTTATCTATTAATCTGAATGGTATATATCCATCTGCTACTCTCTCAACTCTTTTTCTTCTGGAGTCACCTGCAGATTGCTGTCTCTAGCTATATTATTAAGGAGTCGTTAAAGTTGGAAACATATGTTGCTAAATCGGTATGTTCTGTTGAGTTGCCCTGATCGAGTAGCATTTGCTCTTGCGACTCCTAGTCTTGTATAGTGTGGTAACAGATTAATTAACTCATCCTAGTATCTTGTGTGCTTAAAGGTTGTCAACATATATGCTGCTAGTAGAGGGTTTGCTGAATTAGTTATCCTCTTTGAATCAAACGTCGCTTTGGGAGCTCTCAAGGATGAGCTGGAAGATGTATATCTCGATATACCAACGGACATGTTGACGCGTGTAAAAGCAGGTCAGTTTTAGCATGCTAGTTTTTCAAAAAAGTCCTGCCCTGTCCTGACCTGATGCATGACATTTCAGTGGAAAATAAAGTTGTACTTTGGAACATAACATTTAACACTGAACGTTCAGGACTCATACTAGATCAAATAAATGACTTGCGGCGGGTGGCACTTCTTATATCCATTCTCTCCTATCCAGAAGCTGGCGACACCCTCAGCCACCAGCAGGAAGAGCTGACTCGGAGGAAAGAGAAGTACATCAAAGTTGAGCGTTCCATAACTGATCTAGGTGAAGTAAATGGTGGTTTTCAAATCTAAGCTTTTCCCATCACCACAGTATCATATTTTACCACTGCAGGTCTCAACGGGGTGTGGGAGTGGCATTGGAAGCGGAAACAATTGCTCAATGGCATCGCCATAGAGGGAGTTCTGCAGGTCAAGTCGGGAGGTCGACTGATTGGAGAATGGGTATGCCCTGTGAGTGATTACATCAATTGTATTGTAGTCTTCAAAAATGTTAACGTAACTAGTATTCCTTGTCATAGAAAGAATGTGTGTTCAAGTAGCGGCTTGCACATCCGGATGGAACCATGGATGATTGCATTGATTGGATGAAGCGGTCCCAATTGAAGCGCCAAAAAGTAGAATCCAGCATCTGATGGTGACATTTACTAGTATTCCTTTTCACAGAAAGAACGTGTGTTCAAGTGGTGGCTTGCGCATCTGGATGGAACCATGGATGATTGCATTGATTGGATGAAGCGGTCCCAATTGAAGCGCCAAAAAGTAGAATCCAACATCTGATGGTGACATTTACTAGTATTCCTTTTCACAGAAAGAACGTGTGTTCAAGTGGTGGCTTGCGCATCCGGATGGAACCATGGAAGATTGCATTGATTGGATGAAACGGTCCCAATTGAAGCGCCAAAAAGTAGAATCCAGCATCTGATGGTGACATTTTGAGAATATTTTGTGTATTAGATCCATGTTTTGCATGATGTTAGCATGATCCCTGGACTTCCTGGCAGAACATTATCTATCTGTGAGGATGCGCGTTTGCATTATGCAAGGAATCCCGGAATAGGACATGGCATAGATCGAATGCAATGATTTTATTACCTCCTTCGTATTATGGTGTGTTATTGATCATTATGTATGAAACAGGACCTGGTTTAGATTAAAAGAAGCATTTTTTTTGTAAGTCATCATTTGAAATGGACCTCAAGCAATATGTATGTGTCTTGTAGCGTTTATGGATGTGCAATGTATTTTGTATGGCAGGTGATCGTCGTTTGGTGAAGCGACAAACAGACAGAGAGTCATCGGCAACGCGCTTGTGATCATTCATGATTATGGAGGTGCAGATACCATGAGCATCAAGTAGAAAAAAGAAAAAGATACGAGGCACTTCCACGATTTTTTTGTGCTCATGTGTTCACGTGATTTTGATGTGCTCGATGCATGGGCGAAAACATTCACTGGTCCAGCTCGTGTTGCCTTTATCAGCAATCACACAACTATCAGAATTCTCACTCAAGATCATGAAAAAAACCCAATAAGAAAGTTAGAAAGAAGACTTCTTGGAGAAACAAAAGAAAATTACTCTGCTCTGTTTAAAAATCACACAGTTCTTCCAACTTATTCTGACTTTTCAGCTGAAGCTCTGCTGCCACAAGAGTTCTGTCCATATGGGTGGCAGTTCGCCATTTCAGCAGGATGTATACAGAAACTAAATAGAAAGAATGTTCAGATAAAACACTAATTCAAAATATCAGCAGAATCAAGAATGTTCACAGAAAGAATGTTCAGAGAAAGAATGTTCAGATAATAACAATTGTGGCTTGAATTCATTGCAGTCACCTCAAGCAGAAAACTCCAAGTAGAGAGATCAATTATGTTAGATCAGGTGAGGATCGGGCGCATTTGGAAGGAAGAATATATTACCATGCTAACAATTTTATTTTCTACAACATTTAACATGCTGTTGAGTTTTGGTGTCTCGAACCGACCGGGCATTCAGAAACTCACTACTCAGTCTAGCATGTAATATTCAGGATGCTACAACAAACAATCTTAACAACTGTTTCAGAACATTACTCGATTTCGAAAACCAAAGTACACACATCAACAAAGATACCTGACAGTAAGATCCGGTAAAATTGGCCATAGACCAGAATGAAACAAGTGTTACATTCCCAAATGATAGACTATCAATAGTTCACGACATTTATCATGTGTAGATAGCTCATAGCAAAGATGCTACCGTTACCAGTCAAAATGCCCAGTTAAATGGAACATACTAGATAGCATAGCATAAGTACTGCAAGGGCACAGCAAACCTGGACCAGGATTTCAGGATATTACATAAATCCGTTCTATGGATATGGCCAGATGAAATAATGGATCTCATCATCATCTTCTGATTCTGGTATTCCATAATCTTCTTGCATCTCCATGAACGGAAGTGGAATGATATTCTCCTGGAAGCGATATGGCGTAACGTGCACACGGCTTTCCTCACACTCACTGCATTTCACATGTCCCAGAAACTTGCCATCAATGTCACAGTGCACAATATGCCCAGCATCAAGCTCGATGAGCAACTCATGCTTGTCGAGCACAGCAATCTTGCGCAAACATCTCACCCTTAGATCAAGTGGTAGGGACGCCTTCAGCGCAGATAGGTCAATCCGGTACTTGAAGGCCCAGACCTCAGCCTCATAGTCCTGCATCATGTGTATGTCTACAACAATGCCATCGTAACTGGTGCACATAGCGAGCACACTGTCAATCTCCAACAGCAATGTCCAAAAGCTCATCCCAGTGGGACGCTTCATCCACCTAAATGTCTCGTCAGCAGTGTTGAACACTAGAATTTTGCTGATGTTAGAGTGGTACCGTTCCAGTCCCCAATGCAGGCTGCCGCGGTGGAGAACCGATACATTAGACTAACAGGTCAGTCCATCCATTAGGTCTTGTTCCATAGGTGGATATCCATCCAGTAGGCCTTGTTCCATAGGTGGCTGTCCTATGGGCCTAGGCTCATTGGATCCCACTGCGAGGACGTAGAAATCAGTCGTGGAAGCGAAACCATTCTCATTCCTTCTCCAGATTGAGTAGAGCACACAATATTCTCTGGACGGGCAGTGCTGGTAGAATCCTGCTATGCGAATGCTTGTAACAGAAGCACCACATTTTGGTCCAGGAAGCAGCAACAGGGGAGCACGTTGGCGGGTCGTTGGATTGCAGATATCGAAGTGTCTGTCATGATCTTCGTAAGAGACGACGAGGAGGCCATCACAGGCAGCGTGGATAGTGAGGCTGTCTACACCCTGCTTGTGGTCAGCATACCAGAGGATGGGCCGGCAGAGCTTGTGGCTGGTAGCCCCAGCATGGTCGCCGCAGAAGACGCAGAGATGGCCGTCATAGAATCTGTTGTCACGGTTGAGGCAATCGATGAGACGGAGTGAGGGCTGGCGGCAGTGGTGAGCGAGAAGGAAGTCACGGGCGGAGGTGGCATGGCACCACAACTTGCAAACAGCACGGCAGCGAAGGATGTCCTCCGCCGGCAACCTGATGAGTATCTCCCCGACAATGATCGACTCTGGCAAGTCGTCGAGGACGGTCACACCGCTACCGTCTAGCTTCAGCATGGTGATTGATTGCCGCTGCTCCATCTGATGATCAACTAAAAAGATGCAGAAGTTAGTATGTAGTATTATGTTAGCAGAACAATAGGCAACAAGCCACCTCACAAACAGTAAAACACCTAAATGCAAAAAATGCACCAAAGTCCGATGGTGTTTCATTTAGGCGCACATTTTGGATATATCTTTCAACAATTTAGATGATACACCAATGTTCATGTGACAGTACAAGTAAAACGAATAACATTGTTTTGACAGCAGGGGCAAATATACCGGCAGAGAAAACAATGTCAGTTATAACTATAAGACGCAAGAGAACGATAGAGAATGTTCTATCACAAATGTTAGAAAGGGACAATTACGCATATTTGTTGAGTATGGCGAGCACAAGTGAGAGAATATTCAGCAATTTCCACTCCATTCACAAATTACAGGTTCATTCAGGGAGGAAAGCTATATAGGAAACTATACATTTAGATGATAAGATGTAGAGGGATGAGAAGGAAGGGTTCCTTTGGTGTTTCATTCTCACACATCCGGATCTATCTTTACCACCAACTTTACACAAATAATTAGTTCACAGTACTACCAAAGTAGAATCAAGTTTTTTCTGAAGATGGAGATTTCAGCCATATATAAATGTTGATACAGCAGTGTCTAATGATTTTGCATCACAACAATGTGCATAGGATAGCAACAATAATATCAATCAGTACAAATATCAGCATTCAATCACTGTATAATCAACAAGCACAAATAACAGCAACAGCAGCAAGCACTCTCTCAATCACAGGCACTAATCAGCACCCCTCTCTCCCAATCTATCTCCAACGGATGAAACAGCAATCTCTCACTCATCTCAGCCCAAGCCTCTCACATCTCTCTCTCTCTCTCTGAATCTCATATCACCTGAAGCATCTCTCATCACTCTGCAGTCTGCTCTCCCATCTCTCTCTCTCTTTTTTCCTCCACGCGACCCGACCAGAGTCTTCCCCTCCAGCAGCTCTCGCTGGCCTCTCCCTCTCTCCTCTCTCCCCACCCCCAAATCGAGCCCCACCGTCCCGTCATCTCCTCCAGCAGCGGCGGCAGCATGCCAACGGCAACGAGTATAACACAAGCCCATCCCGCTCCGCTCTCTCCCCACCGCAGGGTCTACTACCTTGGAGCTTGACCTGTATACAGGTGCAGCCCCGGCGACCGCGCCACCACATGTATCTACCGCCCGGCGGCGCCATCTCTCCCACCACTGGGTTTCTCTGATTTGCTCGATCTGAAAGAAAATCGAGGGAAGGACGAACCTGCGATGCGGAGGCTGCGGCGTGGTGGCGGGGACGAGCTTCCCGGAGGCGGCCGCCGTCGTGGTCCGTCGACTGGGGAAGGGACCGCCGCCGCCCGGAGAAGCCCCGAGAAGTCGGGGACGAGGTCGGGAGAGCGTTTTTGGGTCTCTCTCGCCCATTTCATCTAGGGCGACGCTTAGCCGTCGGTCGACTACCATCGGCCACCTGTTCTGCCGTCCGATGTCCACGCGCAACCATTGGATCATGGCGTGTCCGTCTAAACATGCATATGGAAGAGAGAGAAACACACACATCGCCCGTTCCCTATCACTTCACCAGCTCGCCATCCCATGACTTTTTTTTCGAAGGGAAAATACTGCTAGCTCTTTATTGGCAAAACATCACATGGAAAAAAAGTTGATGTTCATCTTATGTTGAGAAGGAGAGAGAGAGAGATGTACTGTAGATGGGATGCCATGTTCAAATAAAGGACATGTATCTACTGGGGTCTTGAATCGCGATTATTGGTTTAGGGATGTGTCGTATTGTTTCCTTCTGTTGGAACGTACGAGCTCTTTTGCTAGTGTTAGTATAATGTTAAGTTAAGATGTCATCATGTCTTAATTAGTGATCAAATTAAGTTTAGAAGAGTTACCATATGTGACTCTATGGTCTAGTCGTACTGTTAGTATGCTAGTAGCTTTCGGGAGTACTAGTTGTATGCGAATAGGCTTAGACTAATAGCGATTAGTGCAGCCAGTGACTAGGAAAGGTTGTTTGGCAGCTTGTCTGGTTGCATCAGGATTCAGGAGTTGGTGTCCGTGCTGTACTGTTGTGGTAGGATTAGAAGCTATCGGCCGTGTGTATACACACGAGCAAGGGTGCGTCAATTGTAACCGGGGACATTTGAAAAGAAAATAAAGAAAACAAAAGTCATGATACGGGCCCTCGGCTATAAGATTTTTGTGCGTGTGTTCATCGTTTTTTATGTTATCCTTTTTGTCATGTCGAGCGAAGTATTCCCTCCGTCCCATAATATAAAACGTTTTGGAGTTCAAATTAAACTGCAAAAATGTCTTACATTATGGAACAGAGGTAATAGTTTTTATAGTTATACAAATGCTCTGGCGTTTGAAGTGTTCCTTGACACGCCCCCCCTCCCCCGGTATGCTCGAGCTCCCGCCATGGTTGGCATGTGGACGTGCTAGCGAAAAAGGCAAAAGCGATGCCATGCATAGCCTTAACTGGTTGGAGGGGAACGAAAAGAATCGACGTACCAATGATGCCTTCTGATTGTTGCGTCCATTTGAGTGAACCAGCTAATTTGTTCCAAGAATATTCTGCTCCAAATTAAGAAACATCAGTGCATGTTGTAAAAGGAAACATCAGTGCATGTGTGTGTCTTTTGGAAGCCCACCTAACATGAGTAGCTGGTGAATCCTTACATATTCATGACTGCCCAATAGCACAACATGAAAAATTGCTTTTCAGGTATACTAGGTACTACCCACCGCAACCGAATCATCAATTCTAAACAAGATTGGCCACTTGTTGGTGACTTGGAGTACAAGAGAGATTATGATGTAAGCTAAAGTTACTAAACTCATACTTTCTATCTGCATCCCCCACAGTTCCATGCATGCACCCCTATAAATAGCACGCACAAGTCAAGCTCTTAACACACAACAAGAGCTACATCCTCACTTAGCAGTGCTCTACCACATCACAGCTAGTCGATCTTTCGCAGCTTGCGCTCAGCAATCAGTTGTGGTGTCAACAATGCAAGGCCTCGCAGCAGCATCCAAGCTGTCACTCGCCGTTGTGATCGTGGTGGTTCTGCTGGGATCGGCGGGCGCCGCCCATGGCCCGAGGAGGGTCGTCTCCAGCAGCTCCGACGAGCCGTGCAACGAGATGACGCTCTACTACCACGACATTCTCTACAACGGCGTCAACAACACACGGAACGCGACGTCGGCCGCAGCCACCAAGCCCACGGCGCTGAGCACGACCCACTGGAAGAACGGTACCTACTTCGGCACGCTCGTGGTGTTCAACGACCCGATGACGGTGGGGAAGGCGCTGCCCGTGGCGGGGGAGGAGCCTGCGGCGCGCGCCCAGGGGTTCTACTTCTACGACAAGCAGGAGTCCTACACCTCGTGGTTCGGCTTCTCCATCGTCTTTAACTCCACGGCGCACAAGGGCACCATCAACCTCGTCGGCGCCGACCTCATGGACGACAAGACGCGGGACCTCTCGGTCGTCGGAGGCACCGGCGACTTCTTCATGGCGCGCGGCATCGCCACGCTCCGACTCGATGCTTCCGAGGGAACCGTCTACTTTCGTCTGCAGATGGACATCAAGCTCTACGAGTGCTATGTGTGACCAATTATATTAGGGTGACACACCCATTGCTCTGCTGGTGTGTGTGAATGAGGATGGTGCTGTTGTGTGTGCTTTTCGATTTATCATGGTGTGTGAGGGCAGGTTTGTGTGCCATTGTCGTATACGCTGATAAGTACGCGAAATGCATTCTATTTTTACTCGTCTTTACTGTTTTTTTTTTGTAAATGTTAGTTCAAGGGAGGTATCTCTTTTATACAAGAAGATTTCTAAGTGTTGATGGCATTTCAATCCATAATCTCATTCCTCTATCCATTTATATATAGGGCCTAATATAGTTTTGGAAGTTTTGTTTGACTATTGATAATATTAACAATGCATGAGAGCAATGATATAAAACATATATTGTTTAAAACTCCTTTCACATGCGAATCTAACGGAATGCTTTGTGTAACACACATGTCATACATTACCGCACTAATCAATGGTCAAGCGGGCTCTTTTCTTATTAACTATATATATCTATGTGTGTGGATGGAGGGAGTATTTCGTTTCTGGACTGCGAGGAAAAGCCCTAAAAAGGCCATCATACCGTTGAGTAACTTAGCTAGTATAACATTATGCATCTCAATAAAAATTTGCTTATGCGGCAAATAGTTTATAAGAAAAGAGTGGTTTGTCGTAACATAATACGATACAGTAACATAACGTAGATGTAGCCGAATGAGTTTAAAGCTAAATAAATAAAGTGTTGCATTATACCATACATATGTTACTAGCTATTGTGAAGGTAGTACATAAACTAGTAACATATATATGCATGTTACTAGTCTAAGGTATTCCGACTTATTTAGTAATTAAACTAGCACAACCGCCGGCGCAAGTTGCCCAGGCAACATATTTAATGATTGCAATTATTTTTCTAAATAGTTTTCGGAAATTGCATCGGTATTAGATAATGTGTCGTATTGTTCTCTAAAACTTATCTATATTGATTATCAACATGTTCTCCAGACCCAATATTGATCATTGTTTATTAATGAAGTATATTCGAATCCCATGATAATGTCTACCAGAATTTCAAACTTTAACTCTGCCGATGCTCGAGACAATTCGAATCCCACGACGATGAGGACATCCCTGCTAATGCTATACCCACAACTCCGACTGCTATACATACATGACCAATTACTAGAGCTCGCACACGTCAATTGAATTAGCAGGTACTTTCGTTTCTTGCAAATCCTTCTAATGTTCATGAACATATGATGCTGCCTAAATTAGATACTTTTGTTTTACTTATGAATGAAGGACCTGGCATGGACAAGAACGATGATCATTGAAGCGGGATCAAGCATGGAGAAGAAGGTGCGCGCGCACTTTGAAGCCACCATAATGGGAGCAAGAAGCCTTGGACGAAATATGCATGATGCTACTTTATAAAATTTGTCCCTAGGCTAATATAGGTGCTACGCCACCTTATTGTTGGGCCAGGCCCATGTAATTTCGAAATACCATATTATAGGCTGTTTTTAGAGTCTGTATGTATGGGAAAACTGAGTTAAAGTCGGTTTCGGACCCCCTCCTCCAAGGGGCCATGAAATTCCCTTCTATTCCCCCATATATAAAGCCCTTAGGGCGTCGTTTTAGGGTTGGGTTTTGTTTAGATTACAAGTTCGTCATAGCTGTAACTTCGCGTTCTTCGTTTGTGTTCCACGACCAGACAAAGGCGTCATAGAACCCCACTTCATCAATAAAACTTTCCTCTTATTTCGCAATATCCAGATTGCAATCTTAGTTTCTTGCTTGTTCTTCGTTTGCGTGCAGGAAATAGATCCTCGTGGTCAGGTTGATCGTGCTCCAGCATGGTCAATAACCTCTTGGAGTTGGTTTAGCGATTGCTAAGACACGACGTCATCACACGTTCGTAGTCATATCGTCAAAGTCTACTCCACCAAAAACGATATCCACCATCTCATCGAAAGACAGGGACAACTTCGCCTCTATCAAGGGGTATCAAATTTCCAGGTTGCTTGATGAGATTTTACCAGTTTTCGTAGTTTAGATCGCATCTGTTCTTCATACCTTTAGTCCATGAAAAGCCATAAAAAATTAGGGTTAGATCATCATATCCGAACCAATCTGAGCCTTTGCATAGTCTTTTCAGTATTTTGCTTTGTTCAATTTGCGGTTACATCGTCGTGTGGAGTTGCTGGTCTTAGTGTATAGTCCTTTAGAGTTTCGAGTTCTATTCACAGGTTGTCACGTCGTCACCGCATCATATTCATAGTTGCCATAGACCACCACCATCATCATCGCTGCCATATATCACCACCCACCATCACTATCCATTGGTGTCCATATATACCACCATAAATCCGCCATCAATCCGAGTCCAGCTCGTTTTAGGTTTAGTTTCGAGATCCTTTTGATTTCGGATTCGTGTTTTGGTACCTGCATAGGTGTCGAAAAAAAGAGTCTAGCACGCTTTGCAGAGCACGTTTTGGCCCAAAAAAAATTCGGCCAAAAATATTTTTTCCCTTTCTTTATTTTAGGTTCTTCGGAGCATTTTGAGACACTTGCCATCATAGTGATTTTTGTCGAATTTTTTGGTCGTCGCAGCCCCCCGAATTGCTCCAGAAAAAAATTAGTCCAACAAATTTCGTGCACATCTTGCTTATACGACGTGGGAAGAGTTTTGAGACACTCGCCATTGTAGTGATTTTTTGAGAAAAAAAAGAGCGCAAAAAAAGAGGCGCCAGAAAAAAATAACGAAAAAAACGAAAATAATAATTCAAAGTGTGCTTTTCCCTTGATTACGTGTAGCATCGTGATTTTGTTGGTGTTTTAGGCTCGCGTCTCTAGTACGGTCTAGCTTAGGACCAGCACATTACCGTCGTTGAGTGTTTATTCAACCTTGCATCTCTAAATTGATTATTGCTAACCCTTTTTGCTACCATATTATAAGCCATCCCAGCTCCACACATCTACGTCGTGTGTTTGACATCACCTGGCAATCGCTCTATCCAAGCTTTGAGTGTTTTGACTACAACGGTTGCCGATCATCGCCTGCTGCTGGGTAAAAACTGGTAAGATTTTAAGATTCGCTTAAAGGATTTGTGACACACCACCACCACCACCACCACCACCACGTCCTAGTAGTCTATAGGTTTCATATTTTGTGTGTTTCCTATTTCTGCTAACCATGTCAGGATCATACGACGACAGGAGTGACTGGGAGAGCATGACCAACAAACCGCTCTAAGATAAGTTTCAGCAAATGATGACTGACCAGGTACAAGACTTCGTGACCAACTTTGGAGAGGCCATGGAGAAGCTCGATGGTTTGGAGAAGACATTCGACACCAAGATGGACACCAAGTTCAATGAGGTGCTTGCCCGTCTACCACCACTAGCTGCAGCTCCTATCCCTTTCGAGCAACACCGTAAGCATAATAAACCATCATCTAATGTTGCATCCAAAATAAAATTGAAGAGTGGATGCTTACTTGCTACTAAATCTGATATTAATGATTTGGATGTTGCTACATCTGTTTGCTATGCTTTTGTATGCAAAGAGGTATTATTTTCATTCGAGGACATGCCTCCCTCTTTGCCTCCTTCTGTCATTAACATTTTGCAGGAGTTCGCTGAAGTCTTCTCACAAGACGTGCCACCGGGATTACCGCCTATTCGCGGGATTGAGCATCAGATTGACTTAATTCCCGGTGCATCCCTACCCAACCGTGCGCCATACCGTACCAATCCAGAGAAGACAAAGGAGATTATGCGTCAAGTACAGGAGTTGCTTGACAAAGGTTATATACGTGAATCCCTTAGTCCTTGTGCTGTTCCTATTATTCTAGTGCCTAAAAAGGATGGTACATCGCGCATGTGTGTGGATTGTAGATGCATTAATAATATTACTATTCGTTATCGACATCCTATTCCTAGATGATATGCTTGATGAATTAAGTGGTTCTACAATTTTCTCCAAAGTTGATTTGCGTAGTGGATACCATCAAATTCGTATGAAATTGGGAGATGAATGGAAAACAACATTTAAAACAGCATTTATATTCCTAGATGATATGCTTGATGAATTAACTAATGCACCTAGCACTTTCATGAGATTAATGAACGAGGTTTTACGTGCTTTCATTGGACGATTTGTGGTAGTCTATTTTGATGATATATTGATTTTTATTAGATCTTTGGAGGAACATTTAGAACATCTACGTGCTGTTTTTATTGCTCTACGTGATGCACGTTTGTTTGGTAACCTTGGGAAGTGCACCTTTTGCACCGACCGAGTATCTTTTCTTGGCTATGTTGTTACTCCATAAGGAATTGAAGTTGATAAAGCCAAGATTGAAGCTATTGAGAGTTGGCCGCATCCCAAAACGGTCACACAAGTGAGGAGTTTTCTTGGCCTCGTTGGTTTCTATAGGCGTTTTGTGAGAGATTTTAGCATCATTGATGCGCCTCTCAACGAGCTTACAAAGAAGGACATGCCTTTTTCTTGGGGTACCGCACAGGAAGAAGCCTTCACGCTCTTGAAATATAAGTTAACACATGCTCCTTTACTCCAACTTTCTGATTTTAATAAGACTTTCAAGCTGAGGTGTGTTATTACAAGATGGTAAACCTGTTGCATACTTTTCTGAAAAATTGAGTGGGCCTAGTCTGAATTATTCTACTTATGATAAGGAATTATATGCTCTTGTTCGGACTTTGGAAACATGGCAACATTATTTATGGCCCAAAGAATTTTGTTATACATTCTGATCATGAATCTTTGAAACATATTAAAAGTCAAGCAAAACTGAACCGTAGACATGCTAAATGGGTTGAATTCATTGAGACTTTCCCTTATGTCATTAAACACAAGAAGGGTAAAGAAAATGTTATTGCTGATGCTTTGTCTCGTCGTTATACTATGCTTTCACAACTTGACTTTAAAATATTTGGTTTGGAGACCATCAAAGATCAGTATGTGCATGATGCTGAATTTAGAGATGTGTTGTAGCATTGTAAAGAAGGGAGAACATGGAACAAGTTCGTTATTAATGATGGATTTGTGTTTCGTGCTAACAAGCTATGCATTCCAGCTAGCTCCGTTCGTCTTTTGTTGTTACAGGAGGCACATGGAGGAGGATTAATGGGACACTTTGACGTGAAGAAGACGGAGGACGTACTTTCTACACATTTCTTTTGGCCAAAGATGAGACGGGATGTTAAGCATTTTGTTGCTCGCTTGCATGTACCTAGTGTTCCTTGGGAGGATATATCTATGAACTTTGTTTTAGGTTTACCTCGAACTAATAAGGGGAGGGATAGCATATTTGTTGTCGTGGATAGATTTTCCAAAATGGCACACTTTATACCATGTCATAAAAGTGATGATGCTGCTCATGTTGCTGATTTGTTCTTTCGTGAAATTATTCGGTTGCATGGTGTGCCAAATACAATTGTTTCATATCATGATGCTAAATTTCTTAGCCACTTTTGGAGATGTTTATGGGCTAAGTTGGGGACTAAACTACTTTTTAGTACTACATGTCATCCCCAAACTGATGGCCAAACTGAAGTAGTCAATAGATCATTGTCTACTATGCTTAGGGCTGTTTTGAAGAATAACCTAAAAAAGTGGGAAGAATGCTTGACTCATATTGAATTTGCTTATAATCGTTCGCTACATTCTACCACTAAGATGTGCCCTTTTAAAGTTGTGTATGGTTTCTTACCTCGTGCACCTATTGATTTGTTGCCTCTTCCATCTTCGGAGAAGGTTAATTTTGATGCTAAAGAACATGCTGAATTGATATTAAAGATGCATGAGTTAACGAAGGAAAACATTGAGCGTATGAATGCTAAATACAAAATTGCTGGAGATAAGGGTAGAAAACATGTTGTCCTTGCACCTGGAGATCTTGTTTGGTTACATTTGCGTAAGGATAGATTTCCTGATTTGCGCAAGTCAAAGCTAATTCCACGTGCTGATGGTCCTTTTAAGGTGTTAGGGAAAATAAATGATAATGCATATAAACTTGAGCTGCCTGTAGAGTTTGGGGTTGGCCCCACTTTTAACATTGCAGATTTGAAGCCTTATTTGGGTGAGGAAGATGAGCTTCCGTCGAGGACGACTTCAGTTCAAGAAGGGGAGGGTGATGAGGACATCCCTGCTAATGCTACACCTGCAACTCCGACTGCTATACATACATGACCAATTAGTAGAGCTCGCGCACGTCAATTGAATTACCAGGTACTTTCGTTTCTTGCAAATCCTTCTAATGTTCATGAACATATGATGCTGCCTAAATTAGATACTTTTGTTTTACTTATGAATGAAGGACCTGGCATGGACAAGAAAGATGACCATTGGAGCGGGATCAAGCATGGATAAGAAGGTGCGCGCGCGGGAAAGAAAAATGGAGCTTCCAGTGATGATTTTCGCACTTTGAAGTCACCATAATGGGAGCAAGAAGCCTTGGACGAAATATGCATGATGCTACTTTATAAAATTCGTCCCTAGGCTAATATAGGTGCTGCGACACCTTATTTTTGGGCCAGGCCCATGTAATTTCGAAATACCATATTATAGGCTGTTTTTAGAGTCCGTATGTATGGGAAAACTGAGTTAAGGTCGGTTTCGGACCCCTCCTCCAAGGGGCCACGAAATTCCCCTCTATTCCCCCATATATAAAGCCCTTAGGGCGTCGTTTTAGGTTGGGTTTTGTTTAGATTACAAGTTTGTCATAGCTGCAACTTCGCGTTCTTCGTTTGTGTTCCACGACCCGACAAAGGCATCACAGAACCCCACTTCATCAATAAAGCTTTCCTCTTATATTCGTAATATCCAGATTGCAATCTTAGTTTCTTGCTTGTTCTTCGTTTGCGTGTAGGAAATAGACCCTCGTGGTCAGGTTGATCGTGCTCCAGCATGGTCAATAACCTCTCGGAGTTGGTTTAGCGATTGCTAAGGCGCGGTGTCATCGCACGTTGGTAGTCGGATCGTCAAAGTCTACTCCACCAAAAACGATATCCACCATCTCATCGAAAGACAGGGACAACTTCGCCTCTATCACACGATATATATATATATATAAAGTTAGTAACTATTTGTATTTAATATGTAATTTATTTATGAAATGATCGTAATATTACCTCGGATGAAGAATAACTTATTCTAGATCCTGGGTTATATATATATACATACATACATACATACATACATACATACATACATATATATATATTGGTTGGGTCTATTCTATGACTGATATTCTACAATAGGCAAGTCCCTATATAAGGTAGTGTTTGAACCAGAGACCGACCTCACCAAGGAACACCTGCCCGGATCCCGAAACACATCCCCCCGATCCCGCCGCCACCTCCCCACCTAGTCCAGATCCCACCCCGATCCCGACGCGATCACCTCCCTACCCCGGCGAGCAATCACACCCCCGCCGCGCGCACTTTCCTCCCCCGGCGAGAAATCGCACCCCCACCGCGCGCACCTTCGTCCCCCGGCGAGCAATCGCACGCCCACCACGCGCACCTCCCTCCCCCGGCGAACAATCGCACCCCCGCCGCGCGCACCTCCCTCCCCGGTGAGCCATCCCACCCCCGCCGCGCGCACACTCCCTCCCAGGCGAGCCATCCCACCCCTGCCGCGCACCTCTCCCTCCCCGACGAGCCATCCCACCCCCGCCGCGCACCTCTCCCTCCCCGGTTAACCACCTTCTTCCCCCGGTGAGGCTGCCCCTGGTTCCCCTCCGGCGGCAAGGACAGAGCAGCGAACGGCGCGAGATCGACGAGATCTCGACCGGCGGCGACACCCCAGTTAACCACCTTCTACGGGTGCGGGGTTATTACGGGTTCCAACATCGAGCACAAGCACGAGCTCCTTCTCCAGCGACAGGTGCCAGGGAAAAATGTACTTCTCTTCATCGTGGCATTCTGTGGCATTCTTTTTACTCCGGCGGGCGGCGAGGAGATTGAATGAAATTTTGACATGCTGAGAGGAGAATTACGAAAAGTACAAAGGTAGCAGTAATGGGAAGTACATACAATATTTAGGTAGAAGTACAGAGCAGTAAAGCATGCGAGTGAGGAAGAACCTGCTGAGAATTATTCCTGCTAGGGAGGCAGTACCATAGTTGCACTGAGAGAAGTACTGAGTAGTTTGAAGTAGCAGTACAGGGTGTCCTTTATGCTAATTTGGTACTCATCTTTTGCAGCTGCTACTTGGAGCTGTGGAATTAGCAAGCTTAGGGAAGTGCAAAAAGGTTCTCTGTAGTGAAGAGTAGCAGTACAAAATATCTTGAAGCAACAGTGCAGAGCAACACAAAAAATCACTACAGGTGAAAACTATAAATATCGATTTTGAGAAACTTCCTTGTGTCAATTTAGATGAGCTTTGACAATTAGTTTGTCTTTTTGTCGTTTAGTGCGAGACATCATGCCATCCCGTGCAGCAAAAGTGCCTACTTGGTCAAGAAAAATTGCCAATGAAATGAAGAATACGAGAACGTCTCCAAGATTTAAGCAAAGTTTGACTCATTTGCCAAATCGAGCAGCTGACTCAACTGCAATTGCACATGTTGTTACACATGAAAAAGTCGATCCCTATGCTGAAACTGAGGTGAGGTCCTCAATCAAAAGAAAAATGTTTACAACTCATTACTATATATCGTTACTAATTGCGATTCTGGTATAATAACTGTACTACAAGACTACACTTAATACATTTGGATTTTGGATTTGGAATACCTATTACATTTTTAAAGTAGTAGAACAATATCCGTGAGAAGAAGTACAAATTTACAAATCTTGTTTTGTGTCACTATATTCATGCTCGTAGTTATCAAAAAAAGAAGTATAGGTTTTGATTTCAAAGAAGTACATCTAAGGTACAAAAGCAGTACAGCCATGAGAAAATCTGACAATTCCTCATAAATTTTCTGACCACTTTTAGGCTGATGATTATGGTTTGCCATTGGATGCTACTCCACTTGTCACGAATGCAGTGCCTCTGCGGTGCCTAATGGAAGATCTGCCAAATTTTTATGACACTGGATATTCACCTGATCCTAGCGGCATGGAGCCGTCGCCGCAACCTCCTAGCAGTTTTGTTTTCTCTGGATCATCAATATTGCCGAAAGCTGGCCATACAAGTTAATGTGTTGGGCCACAAGTGCCACCACGTATTGAGCGTATTGTGCGTGAGGTTTCAGGCATGCAGCGTAGCCGAACAAAAAATTCTAAGATTGGGGCTTTACATCCACCATATGTGGATGTGGATTCTACGCATGCTGATACAAGTACGCTCAACATGCATAAAGTACCTGCGGCTTGCCACACAGCTGGAAACACCATAAATTGCTGCCCTAAAATTGTTCCTGGAGTAGCAGGTTTGCATCCTCCGAGTCTTAAGCAGCCAGGTGTGGGCGATCATACGCTGCCTCCACATCCACCTTCATCGACTTCAAAGCAGCAACCAGTGCGCAACAATACGTCAAAAAAATTGCCGGTGCACCCAAAACGTGACCCGCTGCTGCACAAATCAGTGGTTACACCTCCTTGTCCGATACAACCTGACGACTGCATAACTCCAGAGGAGAATCGAAAGTATATCCATGTGAGTATAATAAACAGATGTTATTACTACATTTTCATAGTCAAACTACCTCTTGTTTACAAAGCAGTACAAATGTAGTTGGACAACAGTACCTTTTTACTTGTATATGTAGTAACTCATATAAAATGAAAAGCACTACTATGAACAAGTAATAAATGATTGCATTTGTACAGTTTTTCTTTCCCTAATAAGGATCATTAAAACCACACATAGTGCGGGAACACACCCAAATGGCTGTTCCAACTATCTACTCAGTGTTGTATTGGCACACGGTCGACACGTTTGTCACGCTGGCACTGTGCAGTTGATTGGAACAATTTTTTTTTGCTGGTTTTCTTCACATGAAGGTGTCATAAAACAGTACAAGAATATTGTTACATGGCAGTACAACAAAGTCCTTTCATAGCAGTACAAGTATGTGTGTTTGTTTTGTATGGAGCTCACTTCTTAGGCATCTTTATGTACATTTTGGATTTATTTTGCAGAAATCTGACCTCCCAGATTACCTTATACCAAAGATGGGGATGGTTTTCAAGGACTTCGATGCAGGCAAAGTGTTCTACAATAGATACGTCAGGCACGCTGGCTTTGGAACAAGAATTGGACAGAAGAGTGGTTTCAATAGATACCTGTGGTGGACACGTGAAGGGAAACACGCGAGCTCTGTTTCTGAATCTGAGCGTCAGCGGAACAAGACGACAAAGCGATATGGATGCAAGGCGAAGCTGCGATTAAAGGGGAATGAGCACGATGATACAGTAGCCATTGTCGACATCAATTTTGAGCACAACCACTAACTAATACCGAGCCCTACCATGCTTGCGTTTCTTCATTCCCACAAGTCATTTGACCCCACTATATTGGATTATGTTAAGTTCCTTCAGTTCCAGAATGTTCAGCATCATACCATTATGTCTATCCTATATGGATCCCTCGGTGGCGGTCAGTTCTTGGCGTTGCACGGCCGAGATTTAATCAACAGGTAACAACAAAAATGATATACACTACCTTTTCAGCTTGTGATTTCATGACCATTAAAAAAGCTTCGGAAAGAACATGCTACTGAACAGTGTACAACCTTTTGTGTTATTGAAATATGCAGGAAGCTGCTTGACTCTAAGGAAGATAGCATCGATGACATCAAGAAGCTGTTGGGATTCTTTGCTGAGATGAAAGCAGTAAATAATGAATTCTTCTTCGACTTCCAGATTGATGAGTTCGGTCGCATAAAGAACATCTTCTAGGCTAATGCAAGTTGTAGGGGCGCATACCAAGATTTTGGTGATGCGATGACATTTGACACCACTTATAAGACAAATCAATATCTTATGCCTTTGGGAGTATTTGTAGGAGTAAATAATCATCTCCAGTCATCAATATTCGCGTGTGCCCTTGTAAGGGATGAATGTGATGAATCTTTTGCTTGGCTATTCAGAACCTTCTTGGCATGCAATAATGGGAAGCAACCTACAATAATTTTAACAGGTATAACACATTCCAATTTATATAGATCGTGAACATATAGACTGACATTGTAGTTAGTTTACCTAAAAGCAGTTTTTTTATATGTAAGAACTATGCAAATACCAAAAGTTCCGGGACATTATGCAAAAAGAAGTTCTAATTTTACTATACAAGCAATACAAACATTATATTATCAGAAGTTCTAAATTTATAACCCTAACCATGCCCCTTTCATTTTCTAATCAGACCAGTGCCCTTCGATGACCCCTGCGATAAAAACAGTTTTCACCAGATCCCTACACAAGTTTTGCCGATGGCATATAACAAACAAGTACGCCTCACATATTTCATACTTGTACAAGTTGCACAGCACTTTGAAGGCTGAGTTTGAGGCAATCATAAATTGGCCCCTGATGCCAACTGAATTTGAGGCAACTTGGCACCAGCTAGTTGATAAATACAAGCCTCATGATGATCACATGATTCTGCACATGTGGGCAGACAGGAAGGAATGGATATCAGCTTACTTCAAAGAGGTTTTCTCTGCAAGGATGACTTTGACTCAACGAAGCGAAAGTATGAACTATATACTCAAGAAAGGATTTGTCAAACAGGATCAAAACATGCACCGATTTGCTGAGCAAGTAAACAACTGGATATTTTTAAAGAGGCAAGTTGAAAATGCACAGACATTGGCATCAATGGTAAGCTATCAATTCAAATTTCTTTTGTCTTTGTAGAAAGAAGTGGTAGATTACAGTTTTTGGGAAAGTACAGAAATAATACAGGGGAAAAGTACAGTTGTTACAGTTTACAGAAGTACAACAACTTCTTGCACTTGATATTTCCATACAACCATACTGAGACACTTGCTTAAACATTTTGCAGACAGAACCAAACACAAGAACTCATTACGGTTTTGAGAAGCAGTTCAGTGAGCACTATACAAAAGCCGTATTCACCGAGTCAGGAGAAAACTTAAAAATAGCACACTCTTCCGCATAAAAACAAGCCAAGATCCTATAGTTGACGAACATAATTATCTTGTGACCTACCATGAGCCAACGGATACGTTCTCATGGTCAAACCATGAGTTCAAAGTTGTTGCTAACACTGAGACCGAGGAATACAGATGCGAGTGCAAGCTGTTTGAGCATACAGGTAAATATAGACAGAGAACATAAATAATTTTTACACGTCCAATTCCAAAATATACAAAATGTGAATTTACTATTTATAGTTTTTTCATGATGAAAACTAATTGTTTTTTCCTGTACAAAAACTACCTGCTCCTAGGTCTATTCTGCGTGCACATAATTGCAATGCTTGAGTACCTGAGAGTGAAGAGTGTGCCAGATATCTACATCCTAAAGAGGTACACTACGAGAGCGAAGGCAAGGGAAACATTTGACAGGAGAGACTACAAGACTGAATCATTTGACGGGTCTTCGTTCCTGCATCAACAAAATGAACTTCTCCAAATAGCTTTGAAAGTTGTGAGAACATGAGGCAAGTCAGATGACCAGCACGTAACAGCAAAAGCTGGCCTGCTAGAAGTGTTAAACAGGGTTGAAGCATTGTGTTCATCAACAGCAGCTGATGATGATGATGATGATGATGCATGCACTCCACCAGATATAAACCAGTTTGAGCCTGACTTATCAACAGAGATGCCGAGAACATCGCATGACAATGATGACATGCCTAGTACTGGATGCAATGCTCAATCTGTAACTAAGGCTATCTTACCTTCACCAATATCAAAAACTAAGGGCAGCAGGTATAAGAACACAACTGATTCGAGACCATCGGTGGCTGGAAAGAAAATGAAGCTGGAAGAAGCAGTCCTAAAAACAGATGAGAAAACTGAAACAGGAAAGAGGAAATGTGGTATGTGCGGCGAGATTGGGTGAGGGCACAATGCTAGGTCGTGTCCAACAAAATTTCCCAAAGATGAAAAGAAACAACTGACTAAAAAAAGCAAAAGGATATGCCAGGGATGCAAGCAAATTGGGTCAGGGCACGACATTCTAAGTTGTCCAGTGATCAAAGCTGCTTTGGAGATAGCAAAGAAAATAAATCAGAAATCTAAGAAGAACAATAATATGTCCACTGCAGAAGATGTTGATGAAGAAGAAGAAGAAGAAGAAGAAGAATATGAAGACAGTGAACAAGAAGGAGAAGAAGAGGATGATGATGAAGACAATGATATTGATGAAGAGGACACCGAAGAAGAGAAAGAACCCACACCACCTCCCCCACCCCCAAAAAAGCAAGATACAACAGCAATAATCAAGTGCCAAAACAACCACCAACAAGGAGTAGCTCTAGATTAAACAAATGTTGATTAGCTTGTGTAATATATAAACATGTCATATTGCTGCATGGGTTGTATGTTACTCTCAGAACATAGATGATATATACTACAACTACTATGCTACAGCTATTGTGCCAACCAATTTCAGACTTAAAAATATGCTGATTTGGATGGATGAGTACAATTTACTTGTTATATTGCTATAAAAAGTTATATGGTAATGTGCTAATGTGAGTCATGAATGATATATAAACAAATACATTGACATTGAAAATTGATCTGATTCTATAAAACCCATAACAGACTTTGCAAGTATTATTTTAACAAACAACAAGTTTCAAAGAAGTACAGAGTGTTGGGGAACGTTGCATGGGAAACAAAAAATTTCCTACGCACACGCAAGATCTATCCATGGTGATGAGCATCTACGAGAGGGAGAGTGGATCTATGTACCCTTGTAGATCGCTAAGCGGGAAGCGTTAAGAAACATGGTTGGTGTAGTCGAACGTCTTCGCGATCCAAATCGCTGAGCGTCCCGCGATATCATCACGATCCTTCCTGCGATCCAATCACAATCCGTCCCGCGAACTGATCACGATCCGTCCCGTGATCTCATCACAATCCGTCCCGTGGTCTTGATCACAGTCCTTCCGATCTAGCGCCGAACGGACGGCACCTCCGCGTTCAGCACACGTACGGCTTGATGACGATCTCCAGCGTCTTAATCCAGCAAGAGGGAGCGGAGAGGTTGAAGAGTTCTCTGGCAGCGTGACGGCGCTCTGACGATGATGGTGGAGCTATTTCGGCAGGGCTTCGCCTAAGCACTGCAGAAATCTGGTCTAGAGGAGAAACTATGCACTGGAGGAACGGGGAGCACGTGGCTGAAAAATCTGTGCCAAAACCCTAAAATCCTCTAGTATATATAGGAGGAGAGGAGCAGGAGGCTTGGCTGCCAAAAATCCATCCCTTGGGTCGGCCAAAGTGGGGCGGAGAGGAGGACTCCTCCTCCAATCCTAGTAGGACTAGGATTCCTCCTTTTTTTGGCCTTTCTCCACCTTTTTCCCTTTGGGGTTTTCTCCCAGCCGCATGGGCCTTGGGTGGGACTTCCACCAGCCCCAAAAAGGCTGGTATTTACTCTCCCACATCCCATGAAGCCTCTTGGGTCGAAATACCCCTTCCGGTGGTCTCCCGGTACACTACCGACACTCTCGGTACATTACCGATTAGCCCGAAACTTTTCCGGCGATCAAAATGGGACTTCCTATATATCAATCTTTACCTTCGGACCATTCCGGAGCTCCTCATGATGTCCTGCATCTCATCCGGGACTCCGAACAACCTTCGGTCACCACCATGCATAACTCTATACTACCGAAACGTTAGCGAACCTTAAGTGTGCAGACCCTGCAGGTTCGAGAACTATGTAGACATGACCGAGACACCTCTACAGTCAATAACCAATAGTGGGACCTGGATGCCCATATTGGTTCCTACATATTCTACGAATGTCTTTATCGGTCGAACCTCTATGTCAAGGGATTCAGTTAATCCCGTATGATGTTCCCTTTGTTCTTTGCTATATTTACTTGCCCGAGATTCGATCGTCGGTATCTCCATACCTAGTTCAACCTCGTTACCGGCAAGTCTCTTTACTCGTTCCGTAATACAAGATCCCGTGACTAACACTTAGTCACATTGCTTGCAAGGCTTGTTGTGATGTTTTATTACCGAGTGGGCCCTGAGATACCTCTCCGTCACATGGAGTAACAAATCCCAGTCTTGATCCATGCCAACCCAACAGACACCCTCGGAGATACCTATAGAGTACCTTTATAGTCACACATTTACGTTGCGACGTTTGATACACACAAGGCACTCCTCCGGTGTCAGTGAGTTGCATGATCTCATGGTCGTAGGAAGAAATACTTGACATGCAGAAAACAGTTGCATTAAACTGACACAATCATATGCTACGTTTGTAGTTTGGGTCTTGTCCATCCCATCATTCTCCTAATGATGTGATCCCGTTATCAAATGACATCTCATGTCAATAGCTAGGAAACCTTAACCATCTTTGATCACGAGCTAGTCTATTAGAGGCATACTAGGGACATGGTTTTGTCTATGTATCCACACATGCATCTAAGTCTCTGATCAATACAATTATAGCATGGATAATAAACGATTATCATGAACAAGGAAATATGATAATAACTAATTTATTATTGCCTCTAGGGCATATTTCCAACAGTCTCCCACTTGCGCTAGAGTCAATAATCTAGTTCACATCACCATGTGATTTGCATTGTTATGAATCTAACACATAATGAGTTTCGGGGCTCGATCATGCTTCCCATGTGAGAGAGGTATTATACTCAACGGGTCTGCGACATTCAGATCCATGTGTACTTTGCAAATTTCTATGTCAAACCGTAAACACTGCTACTACACTCTACTTGGTACTATTCCAAATGGCTGCTCCACTATACGTATCCTGATTGCTACTACGAGTCATCCGTATTGATGTTAAAGCTTGCATCGACGTAACTCTTTACGGCAAACTCTTTATCACCTCCATAATCAAGAAACATCTCCTTAGTCTTTTAGTTACTAAGGATAATCTTGACCGCTATCCAGTGCTCCATTCCATCATCACTTTGAAACCTTCTGGACATACTTATGGCAAGGCTGACATCGGGTCTTGTGCACAGCATTGCATACATGATAGAGCCTATGACTGAAGCATAGGGGATGACACTCATCTTTTCTCTATCTTCTGTAGTGACTGGGCATTGAGTCTTACTCAACTTCACACCTTACAAATCAGGCAAGAACACTTTCTCTGACTGATCCATTTTGAATTCCTTCAAAAACTTTGTCAAGGTATGTACTTATTGAAAAGTCTCATCAAGCTTCTTGATCTATCTCTATAGATCTTGATTCTCAACAATTAGGTAGCTTTATCCAGGTCTTCCTTTGAAAAACTCTTTTTCAAACAACCGTTTATGTTTTCCAGAAATTCTACATCATTTCCGATCAACAATATGTCAACCACATATGCTTACCAAAAACTCTATAGTGCTCCCACTCACTTTATTGTAAATACAAGTTTCTCATAAAATTTGTATAGACTCAAAAACTTTAATCACCTCATCAAAGTGTATATTCCAACTCTGAGATGCTTGCTTCAGTTCATAGAAGGATCACTGAAGCTTGCACACCTTTTAGCATCCTTAGGACTGACAAAACCTTCTCGTTGTATCTCATACAACCTTTCCTTGAGGAGGGAAACGATGTTTTGACATCCATCTGCCAGATTTCATAATTGAAAAATGCAGCAACTGCTAACATAATTCCAACAGACTTTAGATTCGCTACGAGTGAGAAAGTCTCATCGCAGTCAACTCCTTGAACTTGCCGGAAACTTCTTTGCGACAAGTCGAGCTTTATAAATGGTGACATTCACCATTAGCGTCTGTCTTCATTTTAAAGATCCATTTGTACTCAATGACCTGCCGTCCAACGAACAAGTCTATCAAAGTCTATACTTGGTTTTCATATATGGATCCTTTCTCGGATTTCATGGCTCTAACCATTTGCCGGAATCCGGGCCCATCATCGCTTCTCCACAGCTCGTAGGTTCATTGTTGTCCAACAACATGACCTCCAAGATAGGGTTGTCGTACCGCTCAGGAGCACATCCTTGTTGACCTACGAGGTTCGATAGTAACTTGATCCGAAGCTTCATGATCATCATCATTTACTTCCTCTTTAACTGACGTAGGTTCCACAGAAACATCTTTCTATGATGTGCTACTCTCTGGTTGAAACAAAGGTTCAACAACCTCATCAAGTTCTATCTTCCTCCCACTCAATTCTTTCGAAAGAAACTTTTTCTTGGGAAAGGACCCATTTTAGCAACAAACACTTTATGCTTGGATCTGAGATAGAAGGTTCACCCAACTGTTCTTAGGGTATTCTACGAAGATGCATTTGTTCGCTTTGGGTTCGAGCTCATTAGGTGAAAACATTTTCCACACAAGCGTCGCAGCCCCAAACATCAAGAAATGACAGCTTAGGTTTCTATCAAACCATAATTCACACGGTGTCATCTCAACGGATTTAGATGGTGCCCTATTTAAAGTGAATGTAGTTGTCTCTAATGCACAACCCCAAAATTATAGTAGCAAAACGATAAGAGACATCATAACATGCACCATATCCAATAGAGCACGACTATGACGTTCGGACATACCATCACACTATGGTGTTCCAGGTGGCGTGTGTTGTGAAACAACTTTCACATTGTCTAAAGTTGTATGCCAAACTCGTAACTCAGATATTCACCTCCACGATCATATCGCAGATATTTTTATCTTCTTGTCACAATGATCTTAAACTTCACTCTGAATTTGCTTGAACTTTTCAAACGATTCAGACTTGTGTTTCATCAGTGAAGGTAAGAAAATAACGATATCCACCGCACGCTAGAAGACTCATTGGATTGCATACATCAACATGTATCATTTCCAATAAATCACTTGCCCGCTCCGTCAAACCAGAAAACGGCGTCCTTAGTCATCTTTGACCAAGAGGCATGGTTCGCATATCTCAACCGATTTGAAATCGAAAGATTCCAAAGATCCATCAGCATGGAGTTTCTTCATGCGCTTTATACCAATATGACATTTAGCGGCAGTGCCACAAGTATGTGGTACTATAATTATTAACTTTGCATCTTTTGGCATCAATGTTATGAACATGTGTATTACTACGATCAAGATTCAACAAACCATTCTCATTGGGTGCATGACCATTGAAGGTATTATTCATGTAAATAGAATAACCATTATTCTCTAATTTAAATGAATAACCATGTTGCAATAAACATGATCTAATCACGTTCATGCTCAACGCAAAACACCAAATAACACTTATTTAGGTTTGTTACTAATCCCGAAGGTAGAGAGAGCATGCGATGTCGATCACATCAACCTTGGAAACACTTCCAACACACATCGTCACCTCACCCTTAGCTAGTTCTCCGTTTATTCCATAGCTTTTATTTCGAGTTACTAACATTTAGCAACCGAACCGGTATCCAATACCCAGGTGCTACTAGGAGTACTAGCAAGGTACACATCAATAACACGTATATCAAATATACTTCTATTGACGTTGCCAGCCTTCTTATCTACCAAGTATCTAGGGTTGTTCCACTTCAGCGACCGCTCTCCTGATAATCGAATCACTTAGTCTCGGGTTTGAGTTCAACTTTGGGTTGCTTCACTGGAGCAGCAACTGACTTACCATCCATGAAGTTTCCCTCCTTGCCCTTGCCCTTCTCGAAACTAGTGGTTTTACTAACCATCAACACTTGACACTCCTTCTTGATTTCTACCTTCGCGGTGTCAAACATCGCGAACAGCTCAGGAATCGTTATTTCTATCCCTGGCGTTTTATAGTTCATCAAGTTCTAGTAGCTTAGTGACAGTGACTTGGAGAACTATATCAATCACTATCTTATATGGAATATCAACTCCCACTCGATTCAAGCGATTGTAGCACCCAGACAATCTAAGCACATGCTCAACGATTGATCTATTCTCCTTCATCTTGCAGGCAAAGAATCTTGTTGGAGATCTCATATCTCGCAACATGGGCACGAGCCTGAGATCCTAATTTCAGCTCTAAGAACATCTCATATGTTATGTGATGTTCAAAATTTTTTGGAGCCTCAACTCTAAGTCGTAATGCATGACGCACTAATCTATCAAGTAGTCATCAGAACGTGCCTGTCAGATGTTCACAACATCTACAAACCACGCTAGAGGGGTTGGCGCACCGAGCGGTGCATTAAGGACATAAGACTTCTGTGCAGCAATGAGGACAATCCTCAGATCACGGATCCAGTCCGCAATATTGCTACCAACATCTTTCAACTCTATTTATCTAGGAACATATAAAAATTGAAGGGAGCTACAGCGCGAGCAAGTAATCTACAACATAATTTGCACAGACACTATTGACTATGTTCATGATAATGAGTTCAATTAATCATATTATTTAAGAACTCCCACTCAAATTGACATCCCTCCAGTCACTCGAGTGATACATGATCCAAATTCACCAACTCAAGTCCGATCATCACATGAGTTGAGGTGGTTTCAATGGTGAACATCATCATGTTGATCATATGTACTATATGACTCATGTTCGACCTTTCGATCTCTTGTATTCCGAGGCCATGTCTGTACATGCTAGGCTCGTCAAGTTTAACCTGAGTGTTCTGCATGTGCCACACAGGCTTGTACCCATTGTATGTGAACATAGAGTCTATCACACCCGATCATCACGTGGTGTCTGGACACGAAGAACTTTCGCAACGGTGCACACTCGGGGAGAACACAATTTATCTTGGAATTAAGTGAGGGATCACCTTATAATGCTACCGTCGTCCTAAGCAAAAACAAGGTGCATAAAAGGATTAACATCACATGAAAATCATAAGTGACATGATATGGCCATGAACTTGTGCTTTTGATCTCCATCATGAAAGCGCCGGCATGATCTCCATTGTCACCGGCATGACACCATGATCTCCATCAACGTGTCGTCATCGGGGTTGTCATGCCCACCATGCTTCTACTACTATTGCTACCGTTTAGCGATAAAGTAAAGCATTACATTGCGCTTAATGATTGACACGCAGGTCATACAATAATTAAAGACAACCCTATGGCTCCTGCCGGTTGCCGTACTCATCGACATGCAAGAAGTGGTATTCTATACAACACATGATCATCTCATACATCACATATATCACATAATGTAATTGGCCATATCACATCACAACATACCTTTCAAAAACAAGTTAGACGTCCTTTAATTGTTGTTGCATGTTTTACATGGCTGCTACGGGTATCTAGCAAGAACAATTCTCACCTACGCATAAACCACAACGGTGATACACTAGTTGCTTTTCAACCTTCTCAAGGACCGCCTTTGTCGAATCCGATCCAACTAAAGTGAGAGAAACTGGTACCCGCAAGCCATCTATGCAACAAGTTGCGTTTGAGGGAACCGGTCTCTCGTAAGCGTATGAGTAATGTTGGTCCGGGCCGCTTCATCTCACAATACCGCTGAACCAAAACATGACCAAGGGAGGAAGCAATCTAAGCATCAACGCCCACAAACTCTCTGTGTTCTACTCGAGATCTCATCTACACATAGATTTAGCTCATGATGCCACTGTTGGGGAACGTTGCATGGGAAACAAAAAAATTCCTATGCACACGCAAGATCTATCCATGGTGATTAGCATCTGCGAGAGGGAGAGTGGATCTACGTACCCTTGTAGATCGCTAAGCGAGAAGTGTTAAGACTAGCGGTTGACGTAGTCGAATATCTTCGCTATCCAAATCACCGAGCGTACCGCGATCTTATCATGATCCGCCCCACGATCCAATCACGATCCGTCCTGCGAACTCATCACAATCTATCCCACGATCTCATCACGATCCGTCCCGCGATCTTGATCACAGTCCTTCCGATCTAGCGCCGAACGGACGGCACCTCCACGTTCAGCACGCGTATGGCTTGATGACGATCTCTGCCGTCTTGATCCAGCAAGAGGGAGCGGAGAGGTAGAAGAGTTCTCCGGCAGCGTGACGGTGCTCCGGCGATGGTGGTGGAGCTATTCCGGTAAGGCTTCGCCTAAGCACTGCAGAAATCCGGTCTAGAGGAGAAACTATGCACTGGAGGAACAGGCAACACGTGGCTGAAAATTCTGTGCCAAAACCCTAAAATCCTCTAGTATATATAGGAGGAGAGGAGGAGGAGGCTTGTCTGCCAAAAAGCCAGCCCTTGGGTCGGCCGAAGTGGGGAGGAGAGGAGGACTCCTCCTCCAATCCTAGTAGGACTAGGATTCCTCCTTTTTTGGCCTTTTTCCACCTTTTTCCCTTTGGGCTTTTTCTCCCAGCCGCATGGGCCTTGTGTGGGACTTCCACCAGCCCCAAAAAGGCTGGTATTTACTCTCCCACAGCCCATGAAGCCTCTTGGGTCGAAATACTCCTCCCGATGGTCTCCCGGTACACTATCGACATTCCCGGTACATTACCGATTAGCCCAAAACTTTTCCGGCGACCAAAATGGGACTTCCTATATATCAATCTTTACCTCCGGACCATTCCGGAGCTCCTCGTGACGTCCGGGATCTCATCCGGTACTCCGAACAACCTTCGGTCACCATCATGCATAACTCTATGCTACCGAAATGTCACCGAACCTTAAGTGTGCAGACCCTGCGGGTTCGAGAACTATGTAGACATGACCGAGACACCTCTATGGTCAATAACCAATAGCGGGACCTGGATGCCCATATTGGTTCCTACATATTCTACGAAGATCTTTATCGGTCGAACCTCTATGTCAAGGATTCAGTTAATCCCGTATGATGTTCCCTTTGTTCTTTGGTATGTTTACTTGCCCGAGATTCGATCGTCGATATCTCCATACATAGTTCAACCTCATTACTGGCAAGTCTCTTTACTTGTTCCGTAATACAAGATCCCGTGACTAACACTTAGTCACATTGCTTGCAAGGCTTGTTGTGATGTTGTATTATCGAGTGGGCCCTGAGATACCTCTCCGTCACACGGAGTAACAAATCCCAGTCTTGACCCATGCTAACCCAACAGACACCCTCGGAGATACCTGTAGAGTACCTTTATAGTCACCCAGTTATGTTGCGATGTTTGATACACACAAGGCACTCCTCCGGTGTCAGTGAGTTGCATGATCTCATGGTCATAGGAACAGATACTTGACATGCAGAAAACAGTAGCATTAAACTAACACGATCATATGCTACGTTTGTAGTTTGGGTCTTATCCATCCCATCATTCTCCTAATGATGTGATCCCTTTATCAAATGACATCTCATGTCAATGGCTAGGAAACCTTAACCATCTTTGATCAGCGAGCTAGTCTATTAGAGGCATACTAGGGACATGGTTTTGTCTATGTATCCACACATGCATCTAAGTCTCCGATAAATACAATTATAGCATGGATAATAAACGATTATCATGAACAAGGAAATATGATAATAACAAATTTATTATTGCCTCTAGGGTATATTTCCAACATAGAGTACATAGATAAAGAAGTACAACCGTAACACTAAGGGAAGTACAGATTCTATTATGACATCAGTTCTATAATTTTGAAAAAGAAAGTATTTTAAAAAATCAAGGTACTACACTAGTGACTATATGCCTCGACTTCGCATATAGTAAAAATGTTTCTGTTTCATTTCTGTTTGCCTTCCTTTAACAACGCAAGTGATGTTCAAGTGGCGTTCCTTCAAAGAGCGACACAAAGAGCGACGTTCCTTCAATAGTATCAAGAACAGTCAAGTGACGTTCCTTCAACGACGCAACACAAAGAGCGACCTCTTCAAAGAGCACCTAATCGTGGTGTTGAAGCGCTTTTTCACCACCTTTTCAACTTTGTTGCTAGGGTCACCTTCCTCGCCTCTCTTCTTGTTGAAAGGCCTCTTCACAAACTCATACTGAAAAACATTAAAAAATAACACAAATTAATAAAGATGAAAATAACTATACACAAAAAATGAAATTACAAAATAAAACTAGACTGAGAAATTTCAATGGAGAGTATAAGAAGTACAGTAACTACAGAATTGTCAGTTCAATCATAACATCAAAGGGAAGTATAGAATATATTATGCAAGAAACACTTGACAACAAATTATGAAATAAAAATTCACCTTCCCGATATCATCTCCAAAATCAGAAACCTCTTCAGAAACATAAGGTTCGTCATCGTCACCTTCTTCATCACCATCATCACCCTCATCGGACTCAAAATCATCATCCTTTGCAAAACGCACAGATTTGCGAGTAGCACGAGGTAACTTCTTTGTGCTACCTCTAGTTTGTTGGCCCTTGGACAAAACCTTATCCTTACCCTTAAGAACATCATTCTTCTTCTTATCAACAGGTGCCTTAGCCTTGGACACAGCCTGGTTAACGGCCTTCACCTTTTTTGCAGCAGCAGGATTAAGATTTGCAGAGCTGCCTCTCTAAATAACTTTAGGATTTTGCCGTTTACCATCGACATCAGGTGATTGTCTGGGCAGAACACGCGGGCTTCTGCATGCTGGAGCATCAGGAGGTGTCTTTACCTCCCTACAAGTTTTCCTACTCTTTTTTACAGGGACAGGGTTTACAGGACTCGGAGGGCCATCAGAAACACCAGCACTAACATGAACAACTATATCCGTGCATCGAGATGGAAAATCGTGCAATGCCTTTGACCTGCGATTTCGAGCAACTGCTATTTTCTCCGCCACCCTTAACTTCTCAGCCTCCAGCTGATCAGCGACATCCTCAGGCTGAGTCACAGCCTCTGTACCATCAACGGACTGTGACTGCGTCTCCGAAAGTTCCAAAGAGCCAATATCATGCTCACCCCTTCCAACAGGGCTAGAAGGATTGCTGGCAGGCGAACTTTGCTTGTCATTCAATGCCTTAGACCTCCGGTTGCGAGCAGGAATGTCCTCAGGCGTATTCGCAGCAGGAATGTCCTTAGGCGTAATCGTAGCAGGAATGTCCTCAGGCGTATTCGCAGCCTCATCAACCTTATTACCATCTTCTCCATCAAACTCTAAGCGAAGTTCAGATAGAACATTTGATATATCATTTTTTGATCGGAAAACAGAATCTTCTGCAAACAAAATCAAAGAAGACAATGAATAAGTTTCAGACGTTGCAACACCGTCAATTGTATCTACCGCGCAAAAGGAAATAAATATAATTAATATAATAAACACAACAACAACAGAAGTACTACACCAATGCTAGAAAGCAGTACAACAATACAGAAAACAAAAGATTGGAACAATTGCAACAAGAAGTACAAAGGAAACTACTAAAGCAATACAACAATTATGCTAGCACTACAATGCAATATGGGAAAAATAAATAGCAATGTATTATCATGAGCAGTGTAAAGCATATGTGTAAAACAAACAAATACATGTGGCCAATTCTAAACCCTAAAATCACAACAGTTAGAAAAATATACAATAAAACTCGCCACACTACAACATAAGAAAAAACTGTGAATAAAATAAGAAGTACAGATGTACTACACAAGTGAAGTACAACAACAACATGGAGGAGCAATACAAAACTACAACTCAGTGAAGTACAGAAAAACATTTCAACAAAAACAAGCATCAAATCAGTGCATGTCATACAATAAACTTGTTGAAACATCAAATATATCTACTACACCTGAGAAATAAATAATCTCACATCCACAACAAAATATATAATAAATAAAAACATTGCCGATCCATGCCAAAACCACACATGAGCAAATCAATCCTAGGAACAAAATTAAAAAATATACTACATGAACAAAACTTCACAATCCCAAGCACAAGATCTGCAGGACGAACCTTGCGCCGATTCGGCCATCGGGCTCTTAGGTGGAGACAACATGCCTGTGGATACACCAACCAAATTGATCTACAGGAAGAATACTTGCTTCACCAGGTATCAAAACCCTACCAAATCGACCACCACCAAGCTTCCCCTCTGTTGCAGAAGAACACGGCTGCGGGCAAAAGCAGAGCAAAGCATTAGATACAAAGGGAGAGGCCAAAAAAGAGAAACAAATCGGAACTGCGGCTGCTGCGGCGGCGATACCGAACTCCGCTTCACGCCATCTGTGGCGGATTTGCAGAGCGCTGTACCCAGCAGCGCAGCGGACAGGAGTGTGGGGGAGAAAGAGAAAGGAAACGGGCCTGGATAAGAGGGAGGGGGGTCGTGCATGCGGTTGCAGCGGGCGGCAGTTCCTCGTAGCTGCGGTTGCGCGGCGGGGGATCGTGCAGCGGTTGCGCGGCGGGGGATGCGTGCAGCGGATTCGTCGCCGAGGAGCACTGGAGAGAGAGAGGAGCGTCCGCACGTGAGAGAAGAGGAAGGGAGAGAGATTTCGGCGGAGCGGACGGACGGACAGAGTAAATGCCAACTCTCTGTAGTTATGGCTAGCAGTTAAGTTGTCCCCACGACACGATTCGTTTCTGATTTTGAAAAACTAAGACAAACATTGCATTTCGAAAACACATAGGGATAAAACAGTATTCACATAATAAAATTAAAAATGTTAGCTAAAAAAAATTATATCAAAATAAATACACATATTCCAAAAACAATATGAAAACAATTAATTAGAAACAATGCAACACAACAATTTAACTTGGAAATAGCAGCAAGCTAATACACTAACCTACCTGTGAAAGAAATTTATAGAAAGAAACTACTATGATAAAGTTTTGTTGTATAAAAGGTACATGTTCTTTAAAGAAGAAGTAGAGAGGGGAAAGCAGAAAGAAGGATCTGATACTTTTTGAAAAAAGGATTATAGTCAAAAAAATTTAAATCGGCAAGCCCGTTTTGGTGGTTTCTCAAGACGTAATCAACTAATGGTTGAAAAAACTATAATTAGTAAGTGTGCACAGTTCACTCAACTTGCAATTTCGATATATAACTGAAATTATTTCATTTATCATATGTTTCTTATTAACTACCTCATTTCAATAGTTTATATTGTTTCCTTAAAGTTCTTATTATTTAATTTCAAAGAGATCTCAGAATCTTAAATAATGAGCATTGTTTAAGAATTCGTCTGATTAATAAGTTAGTGGGCTAGTTAATCGTTAATCTTTGGATGATCGATTGGAATAACACATATTCATTGTGTTAAATTGTGAGGTCAGTTAAATGGCTTGTCAGGCCGATTAATTGGTTGCCGGTCTGATTAGTTGGACTAGATCTAGGGTCAATAACCTATGCCGAAATAACCAACATGAAACTAACTACAATACAACTTTTTGTAGCAAGCCAAACTTATGCATATCTTCATATCATTAAAAATTGGGTGGTTTATACTAGTATGCGGTAATCACAGCAAAGAACATCAATTGGTGCAAATAGTTTATCTTTCCTAACATATAAGTGCCAAAATACTTTGCTAACATATAATTGGTCCAAATACTCCATGCATTGTTTAAATTAGCATTATGTTTTTTGTAGGCGTAGGTAAAGTTGCTAATCACGGTGTCATTACTTGGCACTATAGGAACATCTACAGTTTCTCCTGCTATATCTCTTCTCATCTAGTTTTGTTTTTGGTGGGCTCAATCAAAAAGCTCAAGGAATTTGCTAATGGTAAGGTTCTGTTTCCACACCATTCCATTCTTAACCCATATCAGAACTATCTCAAGGCTTCATCTTTAAAACAATTGACCATCCTCGATAAACATAGTGATCCGCATAGAACGCTTGGACACTTGGTCAACTTGATTGGAAAATACAAAAGGTTCATCCTCTGCCTTTTTACCAGTGTAAATTAGACTAGAGAAATTTAGAAGTCTACAGAAACAAAGTCTTCTTAGCACAACCGTCATTTGAGAAGTACACGGAGCCTCTCTTACACAAATAACAAGGATCAATCAGGATCCATCTTAAAAAATAGCATGTGAATTCAATGTTCACCAAAATGAACATATCCGCAACTCGTAGCTAGTAAAGAAACCAAACAACGGCGGCTGGCCACAGAGCGGCTCCATGGCGACGGCGGCTAGCTAGAGCCGCTCCATGGTGACGGCGGCGGGGGGGGGGGGGGGGGGGGGGGGAGGGGAGGTCGGTGAAGGAGGAGGGGCCGACGGGTCACCTCAAGGCCGGAGACGAGGACGGCGATGGGGCGGGCGACGGGGACCAGGTTCGGCGTCGGCAGTCGGAGATGAGGGCGGCGATGAGGAGCGGTTCGGCATCGGGGCGGCCTGGCGGCGTCGGCAGTCGGAGACGAGGGCGGCGGCGAGCGGTCTGGCATCGGGACGGCCTGGCGGCGTCAGGGGAGAAAATGAGGAAGATTGAGGGAGGAAGGAGAAGGCGTGGTTAAATACCGCCGAGCCTTTAGTCCCGGTTGATGGCTTCAACCAAGACTAAAGGCCTACCTTCAGTCCCGGTTGGTGGCTCCAATCGGGACAATAGGTCCTTTAGTCCCGGTTGCAGCCATCAACCAGGACTAAACGTCTCCTTTTCGACGGCCCAAGTTTCGCACGGAAGGAACCTTTAGCTTTAAACTCATTTTGCCTCAAGGTGTGTTATATTACGGCACAATAATATGTTATCACAAACCACTCTCTCCCCATTAACTATTTGCCGCATAAGCAAATTTACCTTGAGAGGCGTTATATAACTAGCTAACTTACTCAACAGTACGATGGCCTTTATAGAGATTTTCCTCGCATTCCAGAAACAAAATAGGATGGGACCATGGATTGAAATGCCATCAGCACTTAGAAATCTTCTTTTAGATAATATATAGAAATGCCTCCCTTGAACAAACACTTACAAAGCAAAAAAGTAAAGATGGATAAAAATACAGTGCGTTTCGCATACTAATCAGCGTATGCGACAATGACACACAAACCTGTCCTCACACACCAAGATAAATCAAAAAGCATCCTTGCTGACACACACCGGCAATGCAAATGGGTGTGTCACCCTAATAATATAATTCGTCAGACGTAGCACTCGTAGAGCTTGATGTCCATCTGCAGACGGAAGTAGACGGTTCCCTCGGAGGCATCGAGTCGGAGCGTGGCGATGCCGCGCGCCATGAAGAAGTCGCCGGTGCCTCCGACGACCGAGAGGTCCCGCGTCTTGTCGTCCATGAGGTCAGCGCCCACGAGGTTGATGGTGCCCTTGTGCGCCGTGGAGTTGAAAACGATGGAGAAGCCAAACCACGAGGTGTAGGACTCCTGCTTGTCGTAGAAGTAGAACCCCTGGGCGCGCGCCGCGGGCTCCTCCCCCGCCACGGGCAGCGCCTTCCCCACCGTCATCGGGTCGTTGAACACCACGAGCGTGCCGAAGTAGGTGCCGTTCTTCCAGTGGGTCGTGCTCAGCGCCGTGGGCTTGGTGGCCGCCGCGGACGTGGCGTTCCGCGTGTTGTTGACGCCGTTGTAGAGGATGTCGAGGATGTCGTGGTAGTAGAGCGTCATCTCGTTGCACGGCTCGTCGGAGCTGCTGGAGACGACCCTCCTCAGGCTGTGGGCGGCAGCCGCCGCCGAGCCCAGCAGAAACACCGCGACCACGACGGCCATTGACAGCTTGGAAGATGCTGCGAGGCCTTGCATTGTTGACAATGCAACTGTTTACTGAGTCTGAGTGTAAGTTGCGAAAGATGGACTAGCTATGATGTGGTAGAGCGCTGCTAAGTGAGCATGCATGCAGCTCTTGTTGTTGTGTGTTGAGAGCTTAGCTTGTACATGCTATTTATAGACATGCAGGCATGGAACTGTGAGCATGCAGGTAGAAAGTTTGAGTTTAGTACTACTAAATTAATTTACCTTACCTCATAATCTCTCTTGTACTCCAAGTCCCCAACAAGTGACTAATCTTGTTTCGGGTTGATGATTCGGTTGCGGTGGGTAGTACGAAGCATACCTGAAAAGCAATTCATTCTGTGCTATTGGGCAGTCATGAATATGTAAGCACACACCAGCGACTGATGTTAGGTGGGCTTCCAAAAGCCACACACATGCACTGATGTTTCTTAATTTGGAGCAGAATATTCTTGGGATAGATTAGTTGGTTCACTCAAATGGACGCAACAATCAGAAGGCATCGTTGGTACGTCGATTCTTTTCGTTCCCCTCCAACCAGTTAAGGCTATGCATGGCATCGCTTTTGCCTTTTTCGCTAGCACGTCCACATGCCAACCATGGCGGGAGCTCGAGCATCTGACAGGGGGGTCAAGGAAAACTTCAAACGCCAGAACATCTGTATAACTGGTAAAAACTACTTCACTCGACAAGACAAAAACGATAACATCAAAAACCATGAAAACGCCAGAGCATTTGTATAATCGGTAAAAACTACTTCGCTCGACATGACAAATATGCCCTGGTTCATATCCATCTCTTGACGACGGTGCTTTTATTCTTCCGGCTGCTCGATCAATGCATTCTTATGCTCTCTCAATGCTGGCCCATCTCTTGACTGTTAGAAATAATCTTAAGTTACGAACACGTGCACGAAAAACTTTTTTAGCCAAGGGTCCTTGTCGTGCCCTATTTTTCTTTTTTTTCTTCTTTTTTCTCTTCACCACACGATTATATATATATATATATATATATATATTGTAGCATTATTCTGATCTTAAAATCAGAATAACTATTCTAAAAACTATCAGCCCTATATAGGTGGTGATCGGACTGTTTCCGAACTCTAGAAAAACAAAAACCACCCACGCACGTTCCCTGCCTCTCCCCCACTCCGCAGATTCCCAGGAAAAAATCGGTTATTTGCCACTTTCAATACCGGGCTTCGCAAAACTGTCACTTTCAAGATTGATTTCGTAAAAAAGACATCTAATACATGCGCACTTTGATTACTATGCCTTTTTTCTTTTTCCATTGTTTTTTTTCTTATCCATTTTTTGGGACCTAAAAGGACCAAAGTACCCCTCATGCTATATTCACATTCACGTACTTGGGAACCAAATCAATACTTGAAGAGGACGAGTGCGTGATGCACGCCCGAGAATACCGTGCTTGCCACTTCCCTGCTTGCCTAGACTTCTTGGGTCAACCGCTGGCCGCAGCCGCCATCTCCTGGACGTCATGTTGCCGCCGTTTTTCTCGACGCTGGGTACTGCCGATCTCCTCGACTTCGCATACCGTCGATCTCCTCGGCATCGTGTGCCGCCCGTCGGCCAGCGCGGCAGTGGCGCCATGGAACCCAATCTTTCTGGATGGTATTATGTTTTACTTTTCCTTTGGTTTGGTCCTTTGATTGTAGTTCAACAAAGCTCCTCATGTGATATGAAATCCATGGAAAGCACGATCATGATCCCTGAGCTGCTCCCTGTTGATACATATTGATATATAAATCCGAACGATGATATACTAGCTTATTGAGAAGGAATTTACAACAGAAGTGGCGCTCATAATCTAAGAATTAATGAAACGGAGGTAGTTTTGTCATTGTTATCCTGATAGGCTGTCAATTTACAACAGAAGAGTGTTCATAATGCAAACATTAACTAAGAACGGAAGTAGTAAATTATGTTGAGGAACTAGAGGATGGTAACGCATATTTTTGGCATTGGACGACATCATTTATATTGAGCTAGAGACATGCATTGTAGAAATCTGATCACTAACTCAATCTTGTGTTTATGTTTTGCTAATTGTGTGGAATAGGCATGATTCGGTGGTCGCACTGGGCAGCAGTACTTATAATCCATATTTATTGGTTGAGGCTTCTTCAACACTACAACCAACACCACCCATCATAGAAGTTGACTGGGATAGCTTACAGATAGTAGAGACACATGATGATGAAGGTAGAATTGAACTAGTTAGTGAGGATCAGCTATGTGATATTTTGGGCTTGAAGGATGATGAGGAAGGGAAGCAGAGTAAGACTGAACCAAACTGTCGTAGAATGGTTGAGCAGGGGACCGATAATGAAGGTGCCATTCCTGTTAGTGATGTCATACCAAATAAAGTAGTGATTTCATCTGACACGGTTTGGAGGGGAAGAGAAAAAGCTCTCGCTGAGGTTTATGGTAAATGGGAAGAGAGTTTTGAAATGTTATACAGATGGAAGGCGGAGTTACTCAAGAGATCTCCTGGAAGTGTTGTCACTAGTGCAGAAACGGCCTATTGTCGCGGTTGGTAAGGGCCTTTAGTGCCGGTTCTCGAACTGGCACTAAAAGGTGGGAACTAAAGCCTACCCCTTTTAGTCCCGGTTCAACATGGCCCGACATCAAATGCCCTCCACGTGGCATCCGCCGGCGCCGTGGGCTGGGGGACCTTTATGTTGGGGAACGTTGCATGGGAAACAAAAATTTTCCTACGCACACGCAAGATCTATCCATGGTGATGAGCATCTACGAGAGGGAGAGTGGATCTACATACCCTTGTAGATCGCTAAGGGGGAAGCGTTAAGAAACGCGGTTGATGTAGTCGAACGTCTTCGCGATCCAAATCGCCGAGCGTCCCACAATCCCATCACGATCCGTCCCGTGATCTCATCACGATCCAGCCCACGATCCAATCACGAATCGTCTTGCGATCTTGATCATGGTCCTTCCGATCTAGCGCCGAACGGACGGCACCTCCGCATTCAGCACACGTCCAACTCGATGACGATCTCCGCCTTCTTGATCCAGCAAGAGGGAGCGGAGAGGTAGATGAGTTCTTTGGCAGCGCGACGGCTTTGCCGCGATGGTGGTGGAGCTATTCCAGCAGGGCTTCGCCTAAGCACCGTTGAAAACCGATCTAGAGGAGAAACTACGATCTAGAGGAGAGGGCAGCACGTGGCTATTAGGGTTAGCTATCCCCTCTAAATCCTCTAGTATATATAGGAGGGAGGGAGGGGAGGAGTCAGCCTCAAAACCTCAAGAGTTGGCCGAAATTGGAGGTGGAGGAGTCCTACTCCAATCCTATTAGGAGTAGCATTCCTCCTTTCCACTTGAAAACTCTTTCCACCTCTTCACCTTTGGATTTATTCCTTCTCAAACCTCATGGGCTTTAGTGGAGGATTTAGCCAGCCCACTAGGGGCTGGTTTGTCTCCTCACACAGCCTATGAGGCCCCTCGGGGCGTGACACCCCTCCCGATGGTCCCCCGGTACCCTCTCGGCACTCCCGGTACACTATCGATGAGCCTGAAACTTTTCCGACGACGAAAACAGGACTTCCTATATATCAATATTTACCTCCGGACCATTCCAAAGCTCCTCGTGACGTCCGGGATCTCATCCGGGACTCCCAACAACCTTCGGTCACCACCATACATAACTCTATACTACCGAAACGTCACCGAACCTTAAGTGTGCAGACCCTGCGGGTTTGAGAACTATGCAGACATGACCGAGACACCTCTACGGTCAATAACCAATAGCGGGACCTGGATGCCCATATTGGTCCCTACATATTCTACGAAGATCTTTATCGGTCGAACCTCTATGTCAAGGATTCAATTAATCCCGTATGATGTTCCCTTTGTTCTTTGGTATGTTACTTGCTCGAGATTCGATCGTCGGTATCTCTATACCTAGTTCAATCTCATTACCGGGAAGTCTCTTTACTCGTTCCGTAATACAAGATCCCGTGGCTAACACTTAGTCACAATGCTTGCAAGGCTTGTTGTGATGTTGTATTACCGAGTGGGCCCTGAGATACCTCTCCGTCACACAGAGTAACAAATCCCAGTCTTGATCCATGCCAACCCAACAGACACCCTCGGAGATACCTGTAGAGCACCTTTATAGTCACCCAGTTACGTTGCGACGTTTGATACACACAAGGCACTCCTCCGATATCCGTGAGTTGCATGATCTCATGGTCATAGGAACATATACTTGACATGCAGAAAACAATAGCAATAAACTGACACGATCATATGCTATGTTTGTAGTTTGGGTCTTCTCCATCACATCATTCTCCTAATGATGTGATCCCGTTATCAAATGAGATCTCATGTCCATGGCTAGGAAACCTTAACCATCTTTGATCAACGAGCTAGTCTATTAGAGGCATACTAGGGATATGGTGTCGTCTATGTATCCACACATGTATCTGAGTTTCTGATCAATACAATTATAGCATGGATAATAAACGATTATCATGAACAAGGAAATATGATAATAACTAATTTATTATTGCCTCTAGGGCATATTTCTAACAGTCTCCCACTTGCACTAGAGTCAATAATCTAGTTCACATCACCATGTGATTCACATTGTTATGAATCTAACACCCAATGAGTTCTGGGGCTCGATCATGCTTTGCATGTGAGAGAGGTCTTTTAGTCAACGGGTCTGCAACATTCAGATCCATGTGTACTTTGCAAATCTCTGTGTCATACTGTAAACACTGCTACCACACTACACTTGGAACTATTCCAAATGGCTGCTTCATTATACATATCCGGATTGCTACTAAGAGTCATTCGGATTGGTGTTAAAGCTTGCATCGACGTAACTCTTTACGACGAACTCTTTATTACCTTCATAATCAAGAAACATTTCCTTAGTCCTTTAGTTACTAAGGGTAATCAGGACCGTTGTCCAGTGATCCACTCCTGAATCACTCTTGTAACCCTTGATAGACTCATGGCAAGGCACACACCAGGTGCGGTACACAGCATGGCATACTATATAGAGCCTATGGCTAAGGCATAGGGGACGACCTTCGTCCTTTCTTTTTCTTCTGCCGTGATTGAGCTTTGAGTCTTACTCAACTTCACACCTTACAAATCAGGCAAGAACTCTTTGTTTAACTGATCCATTTTGAACTCTTTCAAAATCGTGTCAAGGCATTTACTCATTGAAAAATCTTATTAGGCGTCTTGATCTATCTCTTATAGATCTCGATGCCCAACGATTAAGTAGCTTCATTCTAGGTTTTCCTTTGAAACACTCTTTTTCAAACAACCTTTTATGCTTTCCAGAAATTCTACATCATTTCCGATCAACAATATGTCATCCACATATGCTTATCAGAAACTCGATAGTGCTCCCAATCACTTTATTCTAAATACAAGTTTCTCATAAACTTTGTATAGACTCAAAAACTTTGATCACCTGATCAAAGCGTATATTCCAACTCCGAGATGCTTGCTCCAGTCCATAGAAGGATCACTGGAGCTTGCACACCTTTTAGCATCCTTAGGACTGACAAAACCTTCTGGTTGTATCACATACACCTTTCCTCAAGGAAACTGTTTAGGAAACGATGTTTTGACATCCATCTGCCATATTTCATAATTAAAAAATGGAGCAACTGCTAACATAATTCCAACAGACTTTAGCATCGCTACGGGTGAGAAAGTCTCATCATAGTCAACTCCGTGAACTTGGCCGAAACTTCTTTCCGATAAATCGAGCTTTATAAATGGTGACATTTACCATCAGCGCTTCTCTTCATCTTAAAGGTCCATTTGTACTCGATGGCTTGCCGTTCAATGAGCATGTCTACCAAAGTCTATACTTGGTTTTCATACATGGACCCTTTCTCGGATTTCATGGCCTCTAACCATTTGTCGGAATCCGGGGCCATCGCCGCTTCTCCATAGCTCATAGGCTCATCGTTGTCCAACAACATGACCTCTAAGACAGGGTTGCCGTACCACTCAGGACTAGTACGTATCCTTGTCGACCTACGAGGTTCGATAGTAACTTGATCCGAAGCTTCATCATCATTATTATTAACTTCCTCTTCAACTGATGTAGGCTCCACACAAACATCTTTCTGCGCTGTGCTACTCTCTGGTTGAAAGAAAGGTTCAACAACCTCATCAAGTTATGTCTTCCTCCCACTCAATTCTTTCGAGAGAAACTCTTTCTCGAGAAAGGAACCATTTTAGGAACAAACACTTTGTGCTCGGATCTGATATAGAAGGTATACCCAACTGATCTTAGGGTATTCCATGAAGATGCATTTGTTCGCTTTGGGTTCGAGCTCATTTGGTGAAAACCTTTTTTCACATAAGCGTCGCAGCCCCAAACATTAAAAATGACAGCTTAGGTTTCTATCAAACCATAATTCATATGGTGTCATCTCAACGGATTTAGATGCTGCCCTATTTAAAGTGAATGTAGTTGTCTCTAATGCATAACCCCAAAATGATAGTGGAAAAATGATAAGAGACATCATAGTACGCGCTATATCCAATAAGGCACGACTACGATGTTCGGACACACCATCACACTATGGTGTTCCAGGTGGCATGAGTTGTGAAACAACTTTCACATTGTCTTAAATTGTATACGAAACTCATAACTCAGATATTCACCTCCACGATCATATCGTAGACATTTATATCTTCTGGCCACGATGATTTTAAACTTCACTCTAAATTTGCTTGAACTTTTCAAACATTTCCAACTTGTGTTTGATTAAGTAAATATACACTATATCTACTCAAATCATCGGTGAAGGTAAGAAAATAACGATATCCACCGCATGCTACAGCACTCATTGGACTGTATACATCAACATGTATCATTTCCAATAAGTTACTTGCCCCGCTCCATCAAATTGAAAACGGGGTTTTAGTCATCTTGCCCACGAGGCATGGTCCGCATGTCTCAACCGATTCAAAATTGAGTGAGTCCAAAGATCCATCAGCGTGGAGTTTCTTTATGCGCTTTACACCAATATGACATTTAGCCGTAGTGCTAAAAGTATGTTGTACTATCATTATTAACTTTATATCTTTTGGCATCTATGTTATGAACTTGTGTATTACTACAATCAAGATTTAACAAACCATTCTCATTGGGTGCATGACCATTGAAGGTATTATTCATGTAAACAGAATAACCATTATTCTCTAACTTAAATGAATAACCGTATTGTAATAAACACGATCTAATCATGTTCATGATTAACGCAAACACCAAATAATACTTATTTAGGTTTGTCACTAATCCCGACGGTAGAGAGAGCATGCAATGTTGATCACATCAACCTTGGAGACATTTCCAACACACATCGTCACCTCACCCTTAGCTAGTGTCCGTTTATTCTATATCTTTTATTTCGAGTTACTAACATTTAGCAACCGAACCGGTATCCTATACCCAGGTGCTACTAGGAGTACTAGCAAGGTACACATCAATAACACGTATATCAAATATACTTATGTTGACTTTGCCAACCTTCTTATCTACCAAGTATCTAGGGTTGTTCCACTTTAGCGATCCCTCTCCTCATAATAGAATCACTTAGTATCGGGTTTGGGTTCAACTTTGGGTTGCTTCAGTGGAGCAGCAACTAACTTGCCATCCATGAAGTTTCCCTCCTTACCCTTTCCCTTTTCGAAACTAGTGGTTTTACTAACCATCAACACTTGATGCTCCTTCTTGATATCTACCTTCACGGTGTCAAGCATCGCGAATAGCTCAGGGATCATCATTTCTATCCCTGGCATTTTATAGTTCATCACAAAGCTCTAGTAGCTTAGTGAGAGTGACTTGGAGAACTATATCAATCACTATCTTATCTGGAAGATCAACTCCCACCCGATTCAAGCGATTGTAGCACCTAGACAATATGAGCACATGCTCAACAATTGAGTTATTCTCCTTCATCTTGCAGGCAAAGAATCTTGCTGGAGATCTCATATCTCACAACACGGGCACGAACCTGAGATCCCAATTTCAGCTCTTAGAACATCTCGTATGTTCCCTGACGTTCAACACGTTTTGGAGCCTCAATTCTAAGACGTAATGCATGATGCACTGAACTATCAAGTAGTCATCGGAACATGCTTGTCAGATGTTCACAACATCTACAGACGGCGCTAGAGGGGGTGGTGCACCGAGCGGTGCATTAAGGACATAAGCCTTTTGTGCAGCAATGAGGACAATCCTCACATCACGGACCTAGTCCGCAATATTGCTACCATCATCTTTCAACTCTATTTCTCTAGGAACATATAAAAATTCAAGGGAGCTACAACGTGAGCTACAACATAATTTACAAAGACACTATTGACTATGTTCATGATAATGAGTTCAATTAATCATATTATTTAAGAACTCCCACTCAAATTGACATCCCTCCGGTCATTCGAGTGATACATGATCCAAATTCACCAACTCAAGTCCGATCATCACGTGAGTTGAGGTGGTTTCAATGGTGAACATCATCATGTTGATCATATCTACTATATGACTCATGTTCGACCTTTTGGTCTCTTGTGTTCCGAGGCCATGTCTGTACATGCTAGGCTCGTCAAGTTTAACCCGAGTGTTCAGCATCTGCAACACTGGCTTGCACCCGTTGTATGTGAATGTAGAGTCTATCACACCCGATCATCACGTGGTGTCTCGACACGACGAACTTTCGCAACGGTGCACACTCAGGAAGAACACAATTTATCTTGAAATTTAAGTGAGGGATCACCTTATAATGCTACCGTCATCCTAAGCAAAACAAGGTGCATAAAAGGATTAACATCACATGCAAATCATAAGTGACATGATATGGCCATGAACTTGTGCTTTTGATCTCCATCTCCAAAGCACCGGCATGATCTCCATCGTCACCGGCATGACACCACAATCTCCATCATCTTGATCTCCATCAACGTGTCACCATCGAGGTTGTCGTGCCCACCATGGTTCTACTACTATTGCTACCGTTTAGCAGTAAAGTAAAGCATTACATAGCGCTTAATGATTGACACCCAGGTCATACAATAATTAAAGACAACCCTATGGATCCTGCCGGTTGCCGTACTCATCGACATGCAAGTCATGATATTCTATACAACACATGATCATCTCATACATCACATATATCTCATCATGTAATTGGCCATATCACATCACAACATACCCTGTAAAAACAAGTTAGACATCCTCTAATTGTGTTGCAAGTTTTACGTGGCTGCTACGGGTATCTAGCAAGAACAATTCTCACCTACGCAAAACCACAACTGTGATACAAAAGTTGATTTTCAACCTTCTCAAGGACCGCCTTTGTCGAATCCGATCCAACTAAAGTAGGAGAAACGGACACCCGCCATCCATCTTTGTGCAACGAAGTTACACGTTAGTCGATGGAACCGGTCTCTTGTAAGCGTACGAGTAAGGTTGGTCCGGGCTGCTTCATCCCACAATGCCGCTGAACCAAAACACGACCAAGGAAGGAAGCAATCTAACCATCAACGCCCACAAACTCTTTGTGTTCTACTCGAGATCTCATCTACACATAGACCTAGCTCATGATGCCACTGTTGGGGAATGTTGCATGGGAAAAAGAAAATTTCCTATGCACACGCAAGATCTATCCATGGTGATGAGCATCTACGACAGGGAGAGTGGATCTACATACCCTTGTAGATCGCTAAGCGGGAAGCGTTAAGAAACGCGGTTGATGTAGTCGAACGTCTTCGCGATCCAAATTGCCGAGCGTCCCGCGATCCCATCCTGATCCGTCCCGCGATCTCATCATGATCCGTCCCGTGATCTCATCACGATCCATCCCGTGATCCAATCACAAATCGTCTCGCGATCTTGATCATGATCCTTCCGATCTAGCGCCAAACGGACGACGCCTCCGCGTTCAGCACACGTACAACTCGATGCGGATCTCCGCTTTCTTGATCCATCAAGAGGGAGCGGAGAGGTAGATGAGTTCTCCGGCAGCGCGACGGCGTTGCGGCAATGGTGGTGGAGCTATTCCAGCAGGGCTTTGCCTAGGCACCGCTGAAAACCGATCTAGAGGAGAAACTACGATCTAGAGGAGAGGGCAGCACGTGGCTATTAGGGTTAGCTATCCCCTCTAAATCCTCTAGTATATACAGGAGGGAGGGAGGGGAGGATTCAGCCTGAAAACCTAAAGAGTTGGCCGAAATTGGAGGTGGAGGAGTCCTACTCCAATCCTATTAGGAGTAGGATTCCTCCTTTCCACTTGGAAACTCTTTCCCTCTCTCCACCTTTGGATTTATTCCTTCTGAAACCTCATGGCTTTAGTGGAGGCTTTGGCCATCCCACTAGGGGCTGGTTTGTCTCCGTCCGCAGCCCATGAGGCCCCTCGGGGCATGACACCCCCCACCCCAATGGTCCCCCGGTACCCTCCCGACACTCCCGGTACACTACCGATGAGCCCAAAACTTTTCCGGCGACCAAAACAGGACTTCCTATATATCAATATTTACCTCCAGACCATTCTGGAGCTCCTCGTGACGCCCGAAATCTAATCTGGGACTCCGAACAACCTTCGGTCACTACCATACATAACTTGATACTACCAAAACATCACCGAACCTTAAGTGTGTAGACCCTGGGGGTTCGAGAACTATGCAGATATGACCGAGACACCTCTACGGTCAATAACCAATAGCGGGACCTGGATGACCATATTGGTCCCTACATATTCTACGAAGATCTTTATCGGTCGAACCTCTATGTCAAGGATTAAGTTAATCCCATATGATGTTCCTTTGTTCTTCGGTATGTTACTTGCCCGAGATTCGATCGTCGGTATCTCTATACCTTGTTCAATCTCATTACTGGAAAGTCTCTTTACTCATTCCATAATACAAGATCCCGTGGCTACCATTTAGTCACATTGCTTGCAAGGCTTGTTGTGATGTTGTATTACCGAGTGGGCCCTGAGATACCTCTCCGTCACACGGAGTAACAAATCCCAGTCTAGATCCATGCCAACCCAACAGATACCCTCGGAGATACCCGTAGAGCATTTTTATAGTCACCCAGTTATGTTGTGACATGTGATACACACAAGGTACTCCTCCGGTGTCAGTGAGTTGCATGATCTCATGGTGATAGGAACAGATACTTGACATGCAGAAAACTGTAGCAATAAACTGACACGATCATATGCTACGTTTATAGTTTGGATCTTGTCCATCACATCATTATCCTAATGATGTGATCTCGTTATCAAATGACATCTCATTTCCATGGCTAGGAAACATTAACCATCTTTGATCAACGAGCTAGTCTATTAGAGGCATACTAGGGATATGGTGTTGTCTATGTATCCACACATGTATCTGAGTTTCCGATTAATACAATTATAGCATGGATAATAAACGATTATCATGAACAAGGAAATATGATAATAACTAATTTATTATTGCCTCTAGGGCATATTTTCAACACTTTAGTCCCGGTTGGTAACACCAACCGGGACTAAAACTATTTAGTTTTTTCATTTTGTTTTGTTTATCCTTTTAATTCTTTAGGGGTTTATGAATTAATTATGGTTTAATTTTCATTTTAATTTTGTGTTTTCCATTTAATTAATTTTCGTTTCAAACATATATTAACACTAATACATATACTGTACACATGTTGTGCATATATGTATATAAATAGAATATCTCGTAGAATCGATCCTATATATATATCTCATCGAATTGCTCGTACGACGACCATTCACATATATATATATATATATATATATATATATATATATATATAATTTCTCCTACAATTTGAGGATCATTACATATATATGCAGGCATTACTTATTCTTGATCTTGTAATGGTATTCTCCTTTGGGATCTATGACCTGGTCGACCAGAAATCCAGCTAATTCCTCTTGAATTGCTCGTACCCGAGCCTCTGGTATGAGCTAGCCCCGCATCCCTGTCAGCTACAAGATGGAGACCAAAATGAATATATTAGTTGTGTGTATATATATTAACTAGATCATGATAAAAAAATTCTGGATATTGTTCTGAAAAACATACCTAAATATTTTTTCGTTTCTGCTCCTTTTAGACGTGATCATGCGAATATTCTCGCAAACGTAGTATGCGCATAAACTAGTCTCCTGCTCCTACCTCATGCACTTTACGAGAATAAAATCCAATCAGGTAATAATTAATCAAGCATGATAATGGTATTGAAACTAGAATTAAAGAGATGCATGGACGTAACTAGCTAGCTAGCAGTACTTAATTACCTTGGGTCGCACCCAGTTCAGCTGTTGTGCCCAGTTGCGTGTGACCTGTTTGATGAACTTGGCTCAAACCCTGCCGCCGACAAAGAAAATGAATAAATGAGTTATTAACTATAGTTGATATCAGGAAATGAAGTAATTAAAGAGGTCGACATAGTGCGATAATGATTAAAATTACCTGTCAAGCATCCCCCTCACGATTGCGTATTCGGATGGATCCATAAATAGCGAGTCGCGTACTTCAACTTTTCCCTTGTCAACTGCAATGATTAACAAGATCCAGTGGTAACTGCATAACTCATCAACAACACTTATGAACATCTAGTAAGCAAAAAATTCAATTTGTAGTACAAGATATTGTAGGAGATATGCCCTAGAGGCAGTAATAACAGTTATTTTGTATCTCCAAAGTTTGTAATGAATGTTTATGTTCCATGCTATAACTGCTATGATTCTCGAGTCTACAAATTAAACGAGGCTTGGAGGGAAACTCATGTGCACGTGTGGTATAATAAACGGTGAATTGTATTCCTAGTCTTGCCTCTAAGACTGGCTCAAGTGTTGCATGATGGTCCTGTTTTCCTGATCATGGGCATGGCTATGCCGGCAATTTTGAGGATGCGATGTTGGTAGAACACTCGTGTTGAATCCATCCGAATTGATGTTATGCTATGAGATACATTTGTCACAAGTTAATGGTTAATAACACAGAGATGGTTAACGTTCGCATAATTCCTTAGACCATGAGAGTATCGAGTTTCTTCATGCTTGCTTCATGAACTTTGGGGTTTGTTAAACGTCATCCGTAAATGGGTGGCTATTACGGCGGCTTACGGGTTCATGGAAAAGTATGTCAAGTAACTTGATAGCTCAAGATTGGGATTTGCTCCTCCGACGATGGAGAGATATCTCTGGGCCCTCTCGGTGTTACGGTATCCATCATCGTCTGGCCAGACACTTTGTGATTTGATCACGGGGATGCCGGAACACGGGAACGAGAAAAGAGAACAATACCGGCAACGAGGTAACTGGCATAGTGGACAAGTTGTTGATCCACGAGGATGCCTACATGTCTCACCTCGGGTAATTGTAAACATATCGCGAAGCAACAGGAATAGCTCACATCAACTAGAGGTTCACTCGGATATTCATTCGTGTGGGTATAGGGGTCAATATGGGTGTCCACGGCTCCGATGTTGATCATTGATCGGAAGGGGTTCCGGGTCATGTCTATGCTTCACCGAACCTATAGGGTCACACGCTTAAGGATCATCTATCTATTGAATACTAGACAGGGAGTCTGAGAGAAAATCACCGAAAAGTTTCGGACACCGAAAAAGTTTCGGACAGCGGAAAAGTTCCGCAGACAGGTCACCGGAACAGTTTCGGTGAAACTGAAAAGTTGTTTCAGGGGATACCAAAAAGTCAAATTGGTTTCGGCACATGCCTAATAATTCTTGAAGGGTGCCAGAATCGTTCTGGAAACTTTCTGGAATTTTCCGAGATGAAAACCGGAAATGTTCCGGAGCTGCAGGAACCACTTCAGATGCTTTTCACAGATGAAAATCACTATTCCAGAATTGTTCCGGATCGCATTGAAAATTATTTTAGTGGGGTACTAGAATTGTTCTAAGCCCACATAAATATTTTCAGTTCGAGCGGATGCTGAAAAATGTCACCGTGAATAGTGAAAGTGCTTTTTGGACTACTTTATGGAAAGCCACCATTTGGGGCTTTGCTCCAAAAGATCTTGGGGATGACATGGATGGATTGGAGCCATTTTTGGGGCCCCACATGAGGTTGTGGCCGGCCACATGGTGGACTCCTTCATGGAGTCCCTCTTGTTCCTTGGTTTCACTTTTATGCCCTTGTGGAAGGACTTCATTCATGTGCATTTTGGGTTTTATTGTAAAACCGCCCTACCCCTTGGTTTTCCTATAAATAGGAGGTGAGTGGGCTGCCATTTCTTCATCCTTGTGCTCTCATACACATGCTTTGCTTTGCAAGCTCTCTCTCTCCCTCCCACGAAAAGAGTCTTTCGTAGAGCCGGAAGGCTGTCTGGGTTCCGGCAGGAACTAGTTCTGGACGGCGAAGCCCTGCCGGATAGATGACACTGTATGTGTGCAACCCCATAAAGAGGTCATAGTTTCGATCTTTTTACCGAGGGGCTGTTCGTGTGTCCTCCCGTAGGGCTGTCCGAGTCTTCGTTCGAGTTTCGAGGGTCCTCCCGAAGGGCTGTCCGCGACATCGTCTGGGGGACAGTCCGACCGCCTCCCGAAGGGCTGTCCGACGAGGGAGTACATCCTCGCGGTTGGGAGGTTGTAAAATCCTAGCTGCGGGGATCTGCACCAACGATCTCCACCGACTCTTCTTCCGCTGCGCTTCGAGTCGGTACGGATCAGATCAAACCTTGTATGCAGTCTCCATAGTGGTCCTGGGCGTGCTCGCTATACCGGAAATTTTTGTTTTCTGTCGCGTTCCCCAACAGTGGCATCAAGAGCCAGGCTATGAGTAGATGCATGTTATGATCTAGAATACATGAGATTTATGGGTATTGCATAGTATAATTTTGTAGTAGATGAGATTTATTGCTGAAAATTATTTGTGTGGGTAGCAGATGAAATCTGTTACCCGATGTTCCTGTTGCTTCCCGTGAATTTGCGTAGTCCATATCTTGACGGAATGTTGGAATCTTACAAAGTTCTGACAATCCGCGATCCTTTCATGCTGCTCCTGAGTATGCTGATTGACAGATCAACGAAGTGCTAACAGTTCTTTGGGTTCCACCATAGTCAAAAGAAATATGGATGTTTCGCAGATGAAAGGGCAATGCAGATATGATCTGCACGGGGGTCACGCGTATGACAAAGTTTAGTATGGGGCTCGAGATTTTATCATCTCGTGTTTCATACACCCTGGAAAGTTAATGTAGCAACTTGAATTATCATACTTGATGATAAACGTTGGTAGCTGCGGTTTGAGTCAAAACCTTAGAAGCCACGTAAAATAAAATTTTGTATAAACCGATTAGAGGCGTCTAACTTGGTTTTGCAGGATGGTTTGCATGTGATGTGGTATAGCAAAGCTCATATTCAATTTTGATTATGTATGAGATGGCTATATGATGTAATTAACATGACCTGCGTGTCATGATTTGGCATGATGGCTGGAGCCATATGATTGCACTTTAATGACCTGCATGTCAACCTTATGTAATGCACTTATTTTATTAGCTATAGAGATAGCAATATTATCTGGTGCATCGACAAGGTGGTGGCAATCTTCGCAAAGGTGAACACCGACGCGAATGCCGAAGACGAAGAAATACTTGACTTCTCCGTCAGAAGGGGCTATACCATATCATGCTATTATGAATTGCCTGAGATGTTTATCCCTCTTGATGCACCCTTCTTAATTGCGCGGTAGTCGCTTTTTATTAGGGTGATCTCTCACTTAGAATATCAAGTAGTTAGTGTTCTCCCAAGTGTAGCACCGTCATGGCACCTATCTCTTCGGGGTATCACATGGTTACATGGGTACGAACGATTAGAGAAGTGTGAGGCGGGTGAGTTGAGACCTCGCAGCGAGATCACTTGGTTGTCTTGACGTTCAGGCATGAAAGTCATGAGCTCGGAACACATGCATCGAAAGATGAACAAGAGTCACATAGAGATGTGATTGGCAAGTTGGCCTACCAATTGAAATTCTCGTCACTTGAGATGGTTACATCCTTGACGCTGAATTGAAAGTTGGTTCTTGCATCACTCACAATCAATTATGAGAGATATTGATTTGAGTGGGAGTGCACCTTAGAATAAAAATTATTTATTCACTAGTGCCAAAAATCATTATGAACAAAGTCTAAATGAACTTGTGTTTTCCGTTGTAGATCAAATGGCTCGCAACACCGCGTTCAACTTAGGCCCTATGTTAGAGAAAGAGAAGTTAGCTGCTAATGGAAACAACTATGCGGACTGTGTCCGTACCCTGAGGATTGTCCTCCGGGGTGCTAAGAAAGTGTATGTGCTTGACGGACCTCTTCCTCCTAAACCGGCGGCAACAGCCGCGGCGGACATACAAAATGTCTGGGCCACTAAGGATGATGATTACAACTTAGTGCAGTGCCTCATGCTGTCTTGCATGAGTTCAGAGCTTCAAAAACGTTTTGAATTCCATAACTCCTTTGATATGATCAAGGATTTGGATGCTCTTTACAAGTTTAATGCACGGTCTGAACGTTTTGACATCATGAAAATGATGGTGGAGACCAAGATGGCTGAGGGCAGTTCAGTTGGCGAGCACGTAGTCAATATGATTGGCTACGCTGAAAGGCTTAAAATCCTGGAATTCCCACTTCCAGAAGAGCATATTATGGACTTGTTGCTATGTTCACTCCCCCCGTCTTATGGCGGTTTTATCATGAACTACAACATGAATGGGATGGACAAAACAGCAAATGAGGTGCTTGCCATGCTAAAAACTGCTGAAGGAGGACTGCAGAAAAATCGCAAGCAAGTGTTGCTTGTGAATAAAACTGCCAGTTTCAAAAAGAAAGGCAAGCCAAAGAAGGGCAAGGGCGCCAGTAAGACCGGTTTCCAACGCAAATCTAAGGGCGGAGCCAAGAATGAAACTGAGTGCTTCTACTGCAAGGGCACAGGACACTGGAAGAGAAACTGCAAGAAGTATCTGGAAGATAAGAAGTCCAGGAAAACCGGAAAAGGTATAATTGTTATACAAGTTAATGTCATTGACGTTTTGCTTGCTAGCGAAAATTCTAAGTCTTGGGTATTTGATACCGTATCGGTTGCTCACATTTGCAACTCGATACAGGGGCTTCAGAAGGTGCGCAAGCTGGCAAAGAATGAAGTCGTGATGCGTGTTGGGAACGGCGCTGGGATCACCGCTCAAGCCGTCGGCATTATGCCTCTACGTCTCCCTACAGGATTTATTTTGGAACTTAGCAACTGTTATTTTGTTCCGTTATTGTGTAGAAACATTATCTCTGGATCATGTTTAGTACACGATGGGTACTCCTACAAGTCCGAGAACAATGGTTGTTCACTTTATTGTAAGGATATGTTTTATGGATTTGCACCCATTGTTGGGGGCCTTTTCATACTGAATCTTGATTGTGGAAATGATGTCTTTAACGTGAATGCTAAACGCCTTAAGAAGGCTGATACCACCACCACTTCCTTGTGGCACTGTCGGCTTGGCCACATCGGAAAGAAACGCATGCAAAGACTCCATAAAGATGGAGTTTTACCGTCCCTTGATTTTGAATCATTTGACACATGTGAAGCTTGCTTGATGGGAAAAATGACCAAGACGCCGTTCACGGGTCATCCTGAACGGGCGGGTGAATTATTGGAAATAATACATAGTGATGTATGTGGTCCAATGAACACGGCCGCACGGGGTGGGTATTTTTACTTCGTGACTTTTACTGATGATTTAAGTCGGTATGGCTATATCTACTTGATTAAGCATAAGTCGGAAACCTTTGAAAAGTTCAAAGATTTTCAGAATGAGGTAGAAAATCATCGTGACAAAAAGATTAAGTTTCCGCGGTCTGATCGCGGAGGCGAATATCTTAGTCATGAGTTTGGCCAACATCTGAGTGACCGTGGAATCATTTCACAGCTTACGCCTCCCGGAACTCCACAGCGAAACGGAGTGTTGGAACGACGTAACCGAACCCTATTAGACATGGTAAGGTCGATGATGTCTCTTACAGATCTACCGATATCTTTTTGGGGTCACGCACTACTCACTGCCGCTTATACATTAAACAGAGCGCCGTCTAAGTCCGTTGAGACGACACCACATGAGATGTGGTGTGGGAAGATACCTAGTGTGTCGCATCTCAAGGTTTGGGGTTGTGAGGCATACGTAAAACGTTTACAGCCAACCAAACTAGAACCTAGATCAGACAAATGCTACTTTGTAGGTTATCCAAATAACACCATTGGATATTCCTTCTACCACCAGTCCGAAGGCAAAATGTTTGTCGCAAAGGTTGCACACTTTCTTGAGAAAGAATTTCTCGCTAAAGAATTGAGTGGGAGGACAGTACAACTTAATGAGATTAGTGAATCTTTGGCAACCGTTGATATGGCTAAGGAACCGGAAGTAATTCCGCAAATTATCCCTACAACGAAGCCGGAAGTTGTCGCATGTGATGCGGAAACTTCAGACAATGTTGTTACTGAACCGCGCAGATCAGGTAGGGCTATCCAGCCACCTGAGTGGTTTCATAACGAAATCTTCATTCTTGAAGACGATGAACCTTCGCACTACAAGGAAGCGATGGTGGGGCCTAGCTCAAGGGAATGGCACAAGGCCATGAGATCCGAAATGGAATCCATGTACGAAAACCAAGTTTGGAACTTGGAAGAACTTCCAGATGGCGTAAAACCCATTGGTTGTAAATGGATTTGCAAAAGAAAGACGGACGCGGATGGTAACATTACTATCCACAAAGCTAGACTTGTCGCGAAAGGGTTCACGCAAGTTCCAGGAGTGGACTACGACGAGACTTTCTCGCCCGTAGCTATGCTTAGGTCTGTTCGGATATTACTAGCAATTGCTGCTTATTTCGATTATGAAATATGGCAGATGGATGTCAAAACGGCTTTCCTAAATGGAAACCTTGAACAGGATGTATACATGATACAGCCAGAAGGTTTTGTCGATCCTAAGAATGCTGGAAAGGTATGTAAGCTTCAGAAAGCCATTTATGGTCTGAAGCAAGCATCAAGGAGCTGGAACATTCGTTTTGATGAAGTGGTCAAAGAGTTTGGCTTCATCAGGAACGATGAAGAATCTTGTGTTTACAAGAAGTTTAGTGGGAGCGCAAAAGCATTTCTAATCTTGTATGTGGATGACATATTGTTGATTGGAAATGATGTGAATTTTCTTAGCGAAATAAAAGACTCATTGAAAAGGAGTTTTTCAATGAAAGACTTAGGTGAAGCGGCATATGTATTGGGCATCAGGATCTATAGAGATAGATCAAGACGCCTAATAGCGCTTAGCCAAAGCACGTACATTGACAAGGTGTTGAAAAGGTTCAACATGGAGAACTCCAAGAAAGGCCTACTCCCCATGTCACCTGGCACAGTGCTTTGCAAGAATCAGAGTCCTCGGACCCTCGATGAGCGAGTACAAATGAATGATATTCCATATGCTTCGGCAGTTGGTTCTATTATGTATGCCATGCTATGTACAAGACCGGATGTTTCCTATGCGCTAAGTGTTAGCAGCCGGTACCAAGGTGATCCAGGATTGGAACATTGGGCCGCAGTCAAGGGTATTCTTAAGTACCTCAGAAGGACCAAGGATTTACTCCTTGTGTACGGAGGTGAGGAAGAGCTCATTGTAAGTTGTTACACTGATGCAGGCTTCATGACTGACCCAGATGACTTCAAATCTCAATCTGGCTATGTTTTCATATTGAACGGCGACGCAGTTGATTGGAAAAGTTCCAAACAAAAGACTGTGGAGGATTCTACGACGGAGGCGGAATATGTTGCTGCTTCTGAAGCCTCCAAGCAAGCTGTCGGTATCAAGCAATTTCTTGAAGACCTTGGTGTGGTTCCAAGTGCTCTGGATCCGGTGGAGATCTATTGTGATAATAGTGGCGCCGTGGCTCAGGCAAGGGAGCCATGTTCGCACCATAAGACAATGCATATTCAACGCAAATATAAACTCATTCAACATCATGTCGAAGAAGGTTTAGTGAAAGTACGCAAAGTTCACCCTGATCTGAATGTGTCAGACCCGATGACAAAGCCTCTACCACGAGCAAAGCATGAGCAACACCGGATAGCCATTGGTGTTAGGGAAGCCATGTAACTGGATTATGACTCTAGTGCAAGTGGGAGTCTGTAGGAGATATGCCCTAGAGGCAATAATAACAGTTATTTTGTATCTCCAAAGTTTGTAATGAATGTTTATGTTCCATGCTATAACTGCTATGATTCTCGAGTCTACAAATTAAACGAGGCTTGGAGGGAAACTCATGTGCACGTGTGGTATAATAAACGGTGAATTGTATTCCTAGTCTTGCCTCTAAGACTGGCTCAAGTGTTGCATGATGGTCCTGGTTTCCTGATCATGGGCATGGCTATGCCGGCAATTTTGAGGATGCGATGTTGGTAGAACACTCGTGTTGAATCGATCCGAATTGATGTTATGCTATGAGATACATTCGTCACAAGTTAATGGTTAATAACACAGAGATGGTTAACGTTTTCATAATTCCTTAGACCATGAGAGTATCCGAATTGATGTTATGCTATGAGATACATTCGTCAAAATCACCGAAAAGTTTCGGACACCGAAAAAGTTTCGGACAGCGGAAAAGTTCCGCAGACAGGTCACCGGAACAGTTTCGGTGAAACTGAAAAGTTGTTTCAGGGGATACCAAAAAGTCAAATTGGTTTCGGCACATGCCTGATAATTCTTGAAGGGTGCCAGAATCGTTCTGGAAACTTTCTGGAATTTTCCGGGATGAAAACCGGAAATGTTCCGGAGCTGCCGGAACCACTTCAGATGCTTTTCACAGATGAAAATCACTATTCCAGAATTGTTCCGGATCGCATTGAAAATTATTTTAGTGGGGTACTAGAATTGTTCTAAGCCCACATAAATATTTTCAGTTCGAGCGGATGCTGAAAAATGTCGCCATGAATAGTGAAAGTGCTTTTTGGACTACTTTATGGAAAGCCACCTTTTGGGGCTTTGCTACAAAAGATCTTGGGGATGACATGGATAGATTGGAGCCATTTTTGGGGCCCCACATGAGTTTGTGGCCGGCCACATGGTGGACTCTTTCATGGAGTCCCTCTTGTTCCTTGGTTTCACTTTTATGCCCTTGTGGAAGGACTTCATTCATGTGCATTTTGGGTTTTATTGTAAAACCGCCCTACCCCTTGGTTTTCCTATAAATAGGAGGTGAGTGGGCTGCCATTTCTTCATCCTTGTGCTCTCATACACATGCTTTGCTTTGCAAGCTCTCTCTCCCTCCCACGAAAAGAGTCTTTCGTAGAGCCGGAAGGCTGTCTGGGTTCCGGCAGGAACTAGTTCTGGACGGCGAAGCCCTGCCGGATAGATGACACTGTATGTGTGCAACCCCATAGAGAGGTCGTAGTTTCGATCTTTTGCCCGAGGGGCTGTTCGTGTGTCCTCCCGTAGGGCTGTCCGAGTCTTCGTTCGAGTTTCGAGGGTCCTCCCGAAGGGCTGTCCGCGACATCGTCCGGGGGACAGTCCGACCGCCTCCCGAAGGGCTGTCCGACGAGGGAGTACATCCTCGCGGTTGGGAGGTTGTAAAATCCTAGCTGCGGGGATCTGCACCAACGATCTCCACCGACTCTTCTTTCGCTGCGCTTCGAGTCGGTACGGATCAGATCAAACCTTGTATGCAGTCTCCATAGTGGTCCTGGGCGTGCTCGCTATACCGGAAATTTTTGTTTTCTGTCGCGTTCCCCAACAAATATATATAGTAACACTCACCCGAAGTTGTAAGGAAGTAGTATTTCTGGTTGGATGTTTAGATGCTTCAAAAAATCTAGCATGAATCTCTGTGTGTGTTTTCTCGAATATGCAGTTTCGCATATCTGTTGATTAATCGTATTTGGATGAACCCAATGCCATAGCGTCCAGCTTGTTTCATTTCATACATCTTCATTCTGCATAATTCCACAGAAACGAATATAGTGAGGATAATTACAGGCAATGAACGAGAGCACAACTAGCTAGATACTTAAATTATAGAAAGAAATCACTTATAGATAATAGCAACTGACCAAATATTTGTCGAGTGTGTCTTTATTGAATAATTGAAACAACTCTGAATAATGAATCCACATATCTTTTTTATGGAAGTAATGCCTCCCTTCGACTCTCACCATGAGGGACTCTTGATTTCTATTTGCTGTTATTTGCATGTACCACGTATGCAAATTGTACATTCTCGTTGGTAGAAGCTTGACATCTTTAGGCTTGACCAGAGGTTTGCCGTGGGCATATTGATATTTTACTTCTGACTCTTTTAGCTCAGGGATTTCGTCAAGGCCTAGGAGTTGTTCAACACTGACACCGGCCTCTTTAGCCATCCTAATATGTTCTTTGGTTACTCCTGGCCGACCAGTAGTACTCACAGGTGTTTGTACAATGAGCGGGGGGGGGGGGGGGGGTCGATTGCACTGCCTGTTCTCCCAGATGGGGGATAGTTTTCCCGCTTTTTTTGCAAACTCCTTGGCTAGAGCTCGAGCCCGACTCCTTTTGTCTTGCAAGATATGACTTCTTGATAGACTGCACATAGTCGTTGTCCTTTTGATCGACAGCCGGTCGAGCCATATCAATGAAGTGTTGTGAGACATCCTCAGGTACTTTCTCCTTTGGCGGCTGGGGTGGTTTCAGTCCAAAATGGGCCTTCACTTTGGCATCCACTACGCTATTGAGTTCCTCCTCAGTCAGGTGGTAAGGCAACTTCGGAAGCGGCTTGAGGCTTGGAACATATCTGAATTTCTTGCTTGTTGTACCGCTAGTCATCGTAGCTGCGGCCTCTCTCTTCCGTTGTTGCTTAGGTGACGGAGCATGCTGAGTCGATGGAGCACGCTGACGCGGTGCCGGACTTGGAGGAGGAGGAGTTGGCTGATGTCGTGCTGGACATGGAGGGGGAGTCGGCTGGCGCGGTGCCGTACTTGGAGCAGGAGGAGGAGTCGACTAACGCGGCGGCGGACTTGGAGGAGGAGGAGGAGTCGGTGGCCTTGGAAAGACGATGCAATCTTTTTTCCATAGAATGATACGATGTATGGCCTCTCCCAATGTTCTCTCCTCGTCACCTCCAGGACTGTCAAGTTGTAGCTCATGATATGCTGACATCACTTCATCAACCCCGACACAAGCATAGCCAGCTGGAATGGGATTGCAATGGAAGGTTGCTTCTGGGGGATTTGCTAAAGCATAGTCGTCCGCCACCTTCATGGATAAGTTCTTCACTTTCATGTGTAGCTCACAGTTAGTCCTATCTTTGATATTATCCATAGGGTAGCTAGCTAGCAGTGCATCGTCATTGATATCTGCCAGGGCGGAACCCATGCTGCTTCTCGGCATATATGGGACGATGGTATCCAATGCTGGATCGATCTGCTCATGATGCCGCTGAGACGCCCTTTCCTGGCTGAGTGAGTCGATATGCTCCTGTTGCCGCCTGACTCTGGATTCCAACTCCAGGTGCTTTGATTCTAGGCCTTAAAGGCGAAGTGCCTCCTCGTCCTTCTTCCGCTCGTCCTACATCTTCTTTCTCGCAAGGCTTTTGTAGTCGTCGTTCCAACCAACAAACCCCTCAAACCACGGAACAACGTCTTTCCCTTGTGTTCTTCTCAGGTGTTCAGGATTCTTTAGGGCACGCGTAAGCTCGTCATCCTCTCTGTTGGGCATGAACACCCCCGTTCGAGCTTCTTCTATTTTCATCAGAATTTTGTCTGTCACTTTTTTAAGACTTGCCTTCACCATAATAGCCCCTGTCTTTGGGTCCAACTTCCCCCCATGCGCATAAAACCATGTCCTGCACCTCGGGGGCCAGGTCACAGTAACTGGAGTGACCCTTGCACTAATCATATCTTGTTTGGATTGATCCCACTTAGGCAGGGCCGTCTAGTAGCCACCTGGCCCCAGAGTTTGGTGCCGCTGCTTTTTCGCAGCATTAATCTTGTTCTTTCTCGATCGTTCCTTAGCTAGTTCCGATTCCTTGAACTTCACGAAATTTTCCCAGTGATCTTTTGCCTTCACCAGTGCTCCCTTGAATTTTGGAGTCGTCTTGTTTGCTTTGGCGTACGTAGCCCATGCATTTTTCTTGAAGGTGTTGAATGCGATCGCCATCTTTTGAAGAGCATATTTTCTGACTTTCTTCAGATCTGCATCTGTCAAGTTATCTGGTAGTGTGAAATGTGACATCAGCTCGGTCCAAAGCACATCTTTTGCTCTTTCATCGACAAAAGTAACTCCTTCCTGATATCCCTTTGCTGGCTTTTTCCATTCTTGTGTGGAGATCGGGATTTGGTCCATGATCAGTATCAAAATGTAAAAATTCCATATATTAATTTCTCTATATATATACTAATTTCTAAATATATATATACTAATTTCTATATATGTATACTAATGTCATATATTTCTATACTAATATATATATATACTAATTTCTATACATATATATACTAATGTCAAAAAATTTGTGTGAGTGTGTGTGAGTGTTCATCAAAATTGGGGGGCGGGGCTCAGGGAGGGGCCGGCAGACGCCATGGCGGCACAAGGGGCGAGGGGGAGGGGGGAGAGGGGGGAGTTCACAGCGGGGCGAGGGGGCGACGATGAGGCGAGGCGAGTCGGGGCAGCGACGGTGAGGAGCTTGATCGGGGCGGAGGAACGGGCGCGGGCGGCGTCCCAGGCGGCGTCAGGACGGGCTCGGGGAGGAACGGGCACGGGCAGCGTCGGAGATCGGCCTGAGGAGGCGCGGGCGGCCGACGTCGGGGGCGGCGACGATCTCCAGCGTCGGGGAGGCGAGACGGCGACGGCGCGACGATGTCGCGAAGAGGTCGAAGAGCAGAGTAACTAAATTATTTTGAAGTGTTGTATATATAAGGTGACCTTTAGTCGCGGTTGGTGGCTCCAACCGTGACTAAAGACTCCCCTTTAGTCGCGGTTGGAGCCACCAATCGCGACTAAAGGTGAATTTCAACGAGCACGAGCAGTGGGAAGCGAAACCCTTTAGTCACGGTTGGACATCGCGTTTGGTGGGTCCAACCACGACTAAAGGGTTTTTTAGTCGCGGTTGGAGCCACCCACCACGACTAAAGGGTGGTGCTCGCACAGGCGCGGTGCGGGGCAAGTTTTGTCCCACCTCGCCAAGCGAGGGGCGCCCGCACCAGCTTATAGGCCTCGCTGCGGCTTTTCTCTCGAACTCCTCTCTAAGCAGGCCTGTGTGGGCCTAATTAACCTGTGCGGCCCTGTAGGGCCTACTGGGCCTTGCGGGCCTGCATCCGGGCCCAACTAAAGGTTGGGTTTCTAGTCGTATGCAGGCCGTGGCGGCTCAGTAGGCGGCCTATTTTTTTTCTTTCACTTTTTTGTTTTTTGCTTTATTTATTTTCTTTTGTTTCTGAGTTTTTTTGTGTTTTATTGAGAGTTAATGAGTGATTTTTTTTGCGTTTGGTCAAAAAAATTATAAACTTTCTGCTAGTGGCAGTAGTTTTCAAATTCGAATAGTTTAAATTTCAATTATTTTAAATTTGTGTGAATCACTAGTTTGTGAATAACTTTACTTTAAAAATATATTTTCCAGTGATTCTTTTTTCTACTGTTTAATATTATCGTGTTTTATCATTATATCCAATTTGGTCATTCTTAGGTTATTTAAAAAATGAAATGTCTTTCTAATAGGCGAGTTTCGTCTGAAACCCTCATACTTCGAAAGAGATTGTCCATTTTGTACACGAAGTGCATCCAGTTTTTGCCGTAACCCTCTCAACTTTTTAGCACATGCTATGTGGGTGAAATGATGATACCATGCCAACTTTCAACCTTTTGAGAATTTATTTGTAGTGCTTATCAATTTCAGGGTCATCTAGCTCAAAAAAATCAGTAAATGTATGAAAAATAGCAAATGAAGTGAGAAAGGGTTGAAAATTGATGGCCTCTCTTTGAATGGTGCATATTGAATGCACAAAAAGTATGGAGTTGAAATAAGTTAAAAAAATGAATTGCGTTTCTAACAGGCGAGTTTTCGTCTGAAACCCTGATACTTCGAAAGGGATTGTTCATTTTGTACCCGAAGTGCATCTAGTTTTTGTCGTAATCCTCTCAAATTTTTTGCATATTATATGTGGGTGAAATGATGATACCATGCCAACTTTCAACCTTTTCAGAGTTCATTTGTAGTGCTTATCAATTTCAGGATGATTTAGCTCAAAAAATGAGTAAATGCATGAAAAATAGCAAATGAAGTCAGAAAGGGTTGAAAATTGATGGCCTCCCTTCGAATGGTGCATACTGAACACACAAAAAGCCTGGAGTTGAAATAAGTTAAAAAATGAAATGCCTTTGTAACAGGCGAGTTTTCGACTCAAACCCTGATACTTCGAAAGAGATTGTCCATTTTGTACACGAAGTGCATCCAGTTTTTGCCGTAACCCTCTCAACTTTTTAGCACATGCTATGTGGGTGAAATGATGATACCATGCCAACTTTAAACTTTTTCAGAGTTCATTTGTAGTGCTTATCAATTTCAAGGTCATTTAGCTCAAAAAATCAGTAAATGCTTGAAAAATAGCAAATGAAGTGAAGAAAGGGTTGAAAATTGATGGCCTCCCTTAAAATGGTGCATACTAAACACACAAAAAGTCTGGAGTTGAAATAAGTTTAAAAAAAATTAAATGCCTTTTTAACACGAGAGTTTTCATTTGAAACCCTGATACTTCGAAAGAGATTGTCCATTTTGTACACGAAGTGCATCTAGTTTTTGCCGTAATCCTCTCAACTTTTTAGCACATGCTCTGTGGGTGAAATGATGATACCATGCCAACTTTCAACCTTTTTAGATTTCATTTGTAGTGCTAATCAATTTCAGGGTCATTTAGCTAAAAAAATCAGTAAATGCATGAAAAATAGCAAATGAAGTCAGAAAGGGTTGAAAATTGATGGCCTCCCTTTGAATGGTGCATATTGAACACACAAAACACATATGTACACTATTATGACAAAGATTCCCTTCGGTTTGTCCGAAGTGGGACTTTCTAGATATATAAGTCCGAAAACTAACTAGAGAAGTCGGTCACATCCCAGAGTGGGATCTTTGGGTGTAAAACTTTTTCTTCGCGTGTGTCCCTTTGATGGACAATCTTCATCGTTTAACTTGATGCTCGGGTCAACATTCATTATGAAGGGAGCAATTTCATGAAACTTTTCATAATGTTTTGAAATGTCTGTCTTGTCCTCTACTCCCACGATGTTTCTTTTCCTTGAAAGAACTATGTGGCGCTTTGGCTCATCACATGATGTATTTGCTTCCTTATCTTTTCTTTTTATCGGCTTGGTAGACATGTCCTTCACATAGAAAACCTGCGCCACATCATTGGCTAGGACGAATGGTTCGTATGCGTACCCAAGATTGTTGAGATCCACTGTTGTCATTCCGTACCGCGGGTCTTCCTTTACCCTGCCTCCTGTCAGATTGACCCACTTGCACCTAAACAAAGGGACCTTCAAATCAAGTCCATAGTCAAGTTCCCATATCTCCTCTATGTAACCATAGTATGTGTCGTTTGGCACATTGTTGTTTGCTGCATCAAAGTGGACACCACTGTTTTGATTGGCGCTCTTTTTATCTTGGGCGATCATGTAAAATGTATTCCCATTTATCTCGTACCCTTTGAAAGTCAATATAGTCGAAGATGGTAACTTGGACAACAAGTACATGTCATCTTCAACAGTTTCGTCATGCATGAGACGTGTCTGCAACCAACCGGCGAAAGTCACCATTTGTTCATGTGTAATCGAGTCGTTAGACTTCTCCGGGTGTTTGGAGCGTAGAATATTATTGTGTTGCTCGATATACGGGCCACCAAGGTGGAACTTTGTAGAATATTATTGTGTTGCTCGATATACGGGCCACCAAGAATGCCCATCCCGGCATATTAGTGAATTGTTTCCTAGCGTGCCTTTTCCACCCAGTTTGCCATCATGCCGCGATTCAGGAACACCTATCGGCTTAATGTCAAGAATAAAGTCAACACAAAACTCAATGACCTCCTCTGTTTCATGGCCCTTGGAGATGCTTCCTTCTGGAGTAGCATGATTATGAACATATTTTTTAAGACTCCCATGAACCTCTCAAAGGGGACCATATTGTGTAAAAATACAGGACCCAGAATGGAAATCTCCTCGACTAGGTGAACTAGGACATGCGTCATGATATTGATGTGATGGACAAGACCCAATCCAAGCATAGCACAAGATCGTGTAGTTCGTCTGCTAAAGCTTTTCAATGTCAAGTATCGTTTCCTTAGACCATGAGATTGTGTAACTCCCGGATACCGTAGGAATGCTTTTGGTGTGCCAAACGTCACAATGTAACTGGGTGGCTATAAAGGTGCACTACGGGTATCTCCAAAAGTGTCTGTTGGGTTGGCACGAATCGAGACTGGGATTTGTCACTTCGTGTGACGGAGAGGTATCTCTAGGCCCACTCGGTAAGACATCATCATAATGAGCTCAATGTGGCAGAGTTAGCCACGGGATGATGTATTACGGAACGAATAAAGAGACTTGTCGGTAACAAGATTGAACAAGGTATAGAGATACTGGCGATCGAATCTCGGGCAAGTATCATAACGATAGACAAAGGGAATTGAATACGAGATTGATTGAATCCGCGACATCGTGGTTCATCCAATGAGATCATCATGGAGCATGTGGGAGCCAACATGGGTATCCAGATCCCGCTATTGGTTATTGACCGGAGAGGTGTCTCGGTCATGTCTACGTGTCTCCCGAACCCGTAGGGTCTACACACTTAAGGTTCGATGATGCTAGGTTTATAGGGAAATAGTGTACATGGTTCCTGAAGGTTGTTTGGAGTCCCGGATGAGATCCCGGACGCCACGAGGAGCTCTAGAATGGTCCGGAGGTAAATATTCATATATAGGAAGTGAGGTTTCGGTCATCGGAAGTGTTTCGGGCGTCACCGGTAGTGTATCGGGACCACCGAAAGGGTTCCGGGGGTCCACTGGGAGGGGCCACCGACACCAGAGGGCTGCTTGGGCCACAAGTGGGAGGTAAGCAGCCCCTAGGTGGGCTGGTGCGCCCCCCACAAGGGGCCCAAGGCGCAGCAAGAGGTGGAGGGGGGCAAACCCTAGGACAGATGGGCCCTAGGCCCATCTAGGGCGCCACCCCTCCAATCTCCCACTCTGGCCGCCGGCCAGATTGCCATCTGGTGGCTGCCGCACCACCCTAGGGTAGAAATCCTAGGGCACAGGCCTCCCTCCCCTTGTCCTATATATGGTGGGGATTTTGGGGCTGCCATCTACACGAGTTTCTTCCTCTCTCGGCGCAGCCCTACTCCTCCCTCTCCTCGTTCTCCGTAGCATTTGGCAAAGCCCTGCCAGAGATCACATAGGTCCACCATCACCATGCCGTTGTGCTGCCGGAGCTCTTTCCCAACCTCTCCTTCCTCCTTGCTGGATCAAGGCGTAGGAGACGTCACCGGGCTGCACGTGTGTTGAACACGAAGGCGTCGTTGTTCGACGCTAAGATCGGAGTCCACTGCGATCTGAATCGCTACGAGTACGACTCCACCAACCGTGTTCTTGTAACACTTCCGCTTAGCGATCTTCAAAGGTATGAAGATGCAATCTCACTGTACTCGCTGCTAGTTTCTCCATAGATAGATCCTGGTGAACACGTAGGATTTTTTTTGATTTACTACTACATCTCCCAACATCTTTTTGCTTTTAGGTCACAAAAATTATAAACTTTCTGTTAGTGCCATTAGTTTTCAAATTTGAATAGTTTAAATTTGAATTCTTTGAAATTTGTGTGAATCACTAGTTTGTGAATAACTTACTATAAAAATAGATTTTTGAGTGATTCTTTATTCCTACTATTTAATATTAATTTTTTAACATTATATTTAATTTGGTATTTTTTAGGTTATTTTAAATGGATAATTGTATTTGAGCCCTTAGTTGTGCCACCATCGACAGGAATACCCCTAATTTTGGAAAACATGCGTTCATGCCCACATCACTTTGCTCATCTTGTGCTTTTGCCCTTTGACCGTTTGACTGTCATTTTGAAAACTTCATAACTATTTCATACTAACTCGGAAAAATGCAAATAAGATATCAAAATGTTCGGAAAGACATCACCTACATATGTATGACATTTGCATTCATGAGAAAATTGTTGGGAAGTCTCCATATTATTTTTAGCTCATATAGGTGATGGGGACTTTCCAACACTTTTGTCACGACAGCAAATGACATGCACGTATAGGTAATGTGTTTCCGAACATTTTGATATCTTATTTGCATTTTTCCGAGTTAGTATGAAATAGTTATGAAATTTTCAAAATGGCAGTCAAATGGTCAAAGGGCAAAAGCACAAGACGAGCAAAGTGATGTGGGCATGACCGCGTATTTTCAGAAACTAGGGGTATTCCTGTCGACGGTGTCACAACTAAGGGCACAAATAAAATTATTCCTATTTTAAATGGTTGTCTAATCAAAAACAGATTTTATTATTTTAGTTTGCTATTAAAGTTTCTAACAAAACATTTCTTTATAAAATTTCTTTTTGCTATTAATGTTTTGAAAAAAATACTTTGATAATTTTAGTTGCATAAATTTTATATAATTTTAGTTTCAAAAATACTAGAGGTTTATAAAAGCTTTTAGAGTTTCTTTTTGCTATTAGAGTTTTATAAAAGCTTTTTAATTGATTCTTTTTGCTATTGAAGAATATTATAGTTCATAAAATAATATTTAAATTGATAATTTTATTTCATTCTTTTTGCTATTAGGGTTTTATAAAAGGTTTTTAGTTGATTCTTTTTGCTATTAGTTCGTTCTTTGAGCTAAACGACCCTGAAATTGAAAAGCACTACAAATGAACTCTGAAAAGGTTGAAAGTTGGTATGGTATCATCATTTCACCCACATAGCATGTGCTAAAATGTTGAGAGGGTTACGGCACAAGCTGGATGCACTTCGTGAACAAAATGGACAATCTCTTTCGAAGTATCAGGGTTTCGGACGAAAACTCATCTGTTACAAACGGATTTCATTTTCTTGAACTTATTTGAACTCCAGAATTTTTGTGTGTTCAAAATGCACCATTCAAAGCCACATCATCAATTTTCAACCCTTTCTGACTTCATTTGTTATTTTTCATGCAGTTATTGATTTTCTTGAGCTAAATGACACTGAAATTGAAAAGCACTACAAAGAACTCTAAAAAGGTTGAAAGTTGGCATGGTATTATCATTTCACCCACATAGCGTGTGCTAAAAAGTCGAGAGGGTTACGGCGAAATCTGGATGCACTTCGTGTACAAAACGTACAGTCTCTTTTGAAGTATCAGGGTTTCGGACGGAGACTCATCTGTTACAAAAGGCATTTCATTTCTTCACATGTAACTACAGTGATATTCTAGATCAAAGGCATCATCATAATAGTTTTGGAGAGAAAGTCTTCACTTTTTCTTCACTTCTGTCCTTTGCGTATTGCGCCGTAACCATGGATAATCTTCATTGTTTAACAGAGTGCTTGGGTCAGCCTTGACTTTGAAGGGAGGAATTTCCTGAAACTTTTCAAAATCTTCAGATATGTCTGTCTTGCCCTCCAATCCCACGATGTCTCTTTTGCCTGAAAGAACTATGTGACGCTTTGGCTCATCGTATGATGTATTCGCTTCCTTATCTTTTCTTTTTCTCGGTTTGGTAGACATGTCGTTAACATAGAAAACCTGCGCCACATCATTGGCTAGGACGAATGGTTCCTTTGTGTACCCAAGATTGTTGAGATCCACTATTGTCATTCCGTAATATGGGTCTACCTGTACCCTGCCTCTTTTAAGATTGACCCATTTGCATGGAAACAAAGGGACCTTCAAATCATGTCCATAGTCAAGTTCCCATATCTCCTCTATGTAACCATAATATGTGTCGACCTTCCCATTGGTCGTTGTTGCATCAAAGCGGACACCGCTGTTTTGGTTGGTGCTCCTTTGTTCTTGGACAATCGTGTAAAATGTATTCCCATTTATCGCGTACCCTTTGTAAGTCAATACCGTCAAAGATGGTTTCCTGGCCAACGAGTACAGCTCATCAGAAACAGTGTTGTCACACCTGAGACATGTTTGCAACCAACTGCCGAAAGTCTAGATGTGTTCACATGTAATCCAGTCGTCACACTGCTCTGGGTGTTTGGAGCGCAAAATGTTCTTGTGTTCATCGACATACGGGGTCACCGAGGTAGAATTCTATAGAACCGTGTAGTGTGCTTGAGACCAAGAATGCCCGTCCCCATACATTATTGACTTTGCTCCTAGCGTGCCTTTTCCAGTCAGTCTCCCCTCATAACGCGATTGAGGGAGACCAATCTTCTAAAGGTCAGGAATGAAGTCAACACAAAACCCAATGACATCCTCTGTTTGATGGCCCATGGAGATGCTTCCTTCTAGCCTAGCACGGTTACAGACATATTTCTTTAGGACTCCCATGAACCTCTCAAAGGTGAACATATTGTGTAGAAATACAGGGCCCAGAACGACAATCTCGTCGACTAGATGAACTAGGACGTGCGTCATGATATTGAAGAAGGATGGTGGGAACACCAGCTCGAAAATAACAAGACATTACGCCACATCACTCCTTAACCTTGGTAGGATTTCTGGATCGATCACCTTCTGAGAGATTGCCTTGAGGAATGCACATAGCTTCACAATGGCTAATTGAACGTTTTTCGGTAGAAGCCCCCTCAATGCAACCGGAAGCAGCTGCGTCATAATCACGTGGCAGTCATGAGACTTTAGGTTCTGGAACTTTTTTTCTGCCATATTTATTATTCCCTTTATATTCAACGAGAAGCCGGACAGGACCTTCATACCGAGTAGGCATTCAAAGAAGATTTCCTTCTCTTCTTTGGTAAGAGCGTAGCTGGCAGGACCATCATACTGCTTTCGAGTCATGCCGTCTTTTTCGTGAACACGTTGCTGGTCCTCCCGTGCCTCCGGTGTATCTTTTGTCTTCCCATACACGCGCAATAAGCCTGGCACGTTCACGCAAAGATTCTTCGTCACGTGTATCACGTCGATTGCAGAGCAGATCTCTAGGTCTTTCCAGTCGGGTAGGTCCCAAAATATTGATTTCTTCTTCCAGATAGGTGCGCATCCCTCAGCATCATTCGTAACAGATAGTCCGCCGGGACCCTTTCCAAAGATTACTTGTAAATCATTGACCATAGCAAGTATGTGATCACTGGTACGGATGGCGGGCTTCTTGCGGTGATGTGCCTCGCCTTTGAAATGCTTGCCTTTCTTTCGACACTGATGGTTGGTCAGAAGAAATCGATGATGCCCCAGGTACACATTCTTCCTGCAATTGTCCATGTATATACTTTCGGTGTCATCTAAATAGTGCGTGCATGAGTGGTATCCCTTGTTTGTCTGTCCTGAAAGGTTACTGAGCGCAGGCCAATCATTGATGGTTACAAACAGCAACACATGCAGGTCCAAATCCTCCTGTTTGTGCTCATCCCACACGCGTACAATGTTCCCATTCCACAAATGTAAAAGTTGTTCAACTAATGGCCTTAGGTACACATCAATGTCATTGTCGGGTTGCTTAGGGCCTTGGATGAGAAGTGACATCATAATGAACTTCCGCTTCATGCACAGCCGAGGAGGAAGGTTATAGATACATAGAGTCATGGGCCAGGTGCTGTGATTGTTGCTCTGCTCCCCAAAAGGATTAATGCCATCCACGCTTAAACCAAACTATACGTTCCTTGCGTCACCTGCAAACTCCTTCCAGTACTTTCTCTTGATTTTTCTCCACTGCGACCCATCAGCGGGTGCTCTCAACTTCCCGTCTTTCTTACGGTCCTCTCTGTGCCATCGCATATTCTTTGCATGCTCTTTGTTTCTGAACAGACGTTTTAACCATGGTATTATAGGAGCATACCACATCACCTTGGCAGCAACCCTCTTCCTGGAGCGCTCGCCCTCAACATCACCAGGGTCATCACGTCTTATCTTATAGCGCAATGCACGGCATACCGGGCATGCGTTCCATTCCTCGTACTCACCACGGTATAGGATGCAGTCATTAGGGCATGCATGTATCTTCTGCACCTTGATTCCTAGAGGGCATACAACCTTCTTTGTTGCGTACGTACTGTCGGGCAATTCATTATCCTTTGGAAGCTTCTTCTTCAATATTTTCAGTACTTTCTCAAATCCTTTGTCAAGTACACCATTCTCTGCCTTCCACTGCAGCAATTCTAGTGTGGTACCGAGCTTTGTGTTGCCATCTTCGCAATTGGGGTACAACCCTTTTTTGTGATCCTCTAACATGTGATCGAACTTCAGCTTCTCCTATTCACTTTCACACTATCTCTTTGCATCAACAATGACCCGGCAAAGATCATCATCGGGCACATCGTCTGGTTCCTCTTGATCTTCAGCTTCCCTGGCTGCAGCATCACCGTATTTAGGGGGCACATAGTTTTCATCATCCTCTTCTTCTTCATCGTCTTCCATCATAACCCCTATTTCTCCATGCTTGGTCCAAACATTATAGTGTGGCATGAAACCCTTCACAAACAGGTGGTTGTGAAGAATTTTCTGGTTAGAGTAAGACTTCAAATTCCCACATGTAGGGCATGGAAAACACATAAAACTATTCTTCTTGTTTGCCTCGGCCACTTTGAGAAAATGATGCACCCCCTTAATTTACTCGTCGGTGTGTCTGTTACCGTACATCCATTGTCGGTTCATCTGCGTGCATTATTTATAATTAAGTGTGTCAAAAACCATTACAGAACATCAGGAATACAAAAGTGACCAAATTAATAGAAGTTCATTATCACATTAAACATTTAGATACATTGAAACATATAGCTCTCTAGAGCATCTAATTAAACCATACATTGAAACTATTTAAAACATTTCAATGCAACAACAAATGCGATCATAATCAGAACTAAGGTAACAATTGATCCAACGGCATAATGATACCAAACCTCTTTATCAATGTCATATTTTCTAATCTTTCTAAGCTTCAAGTGCACTGTAGCCATCTTTGTCCTGTGATCATCGACGATATCGGCAACATGCAACTCCAATACCATCTTCTAATCTTTAGTTCTTTTCAATTTTTCTTTCAATTGATCGATTTCTTTTCAGCTTTAGTTAACTTGTCGAGCAGAATTGCATAGTCGGTATCCATTTCTGGTTCAACTACTTCCTATAGATGAAAACATCTACGTCAAGTTGGTGGCATAATTAATTGTCATAGACATTAGATGTGTGAAAGAGTTATAAAAGATAATATACCACATCTGAATCATAGACTGGACGAGGGCCGACGTGGGAGGATACCGTAACCATAGCACTATATAATAACAAACAATAATAAAAGTAAGAAACTCATACGAGTAAGTATATTTTCTTTTAGAAAGAAGATAAGATCAAGAGGCTCACCACGCACGGTCGTTCGACGGCGGTTTCAGGACGGGGACGGGACAGGACAGACCGCCAAACCTAGACAAATCTTGAAGAAAATGGAGTTTGGACAAGGAGCTTCGAGAGGAGAAAGCTTAACACTGCTGCCCTGGAGGTGAGCTAGAGCACCACAAAGCTCTAACACTGCTGTCCTGGAAAAACAGAGCACTCCATGGCTCGGCGAACAAGGGTTTATATAGGCAGACCATTGGTCCCGGTTCATGGCTGGAACCGGGACAATAGGTCTCCCTTTGGTCCCGGTTCCATCCACGAACTGGGACCAATGGTCGTGGGCCAGGAGCGAGGCGCATTGGTCTCGGTTCGTGCCTGGAACCGGGACCAAAGGGCCCAGACAAACTGGGACTAATGGCCCACGTGTCCCTGCCAGCCCCCTGGGCTCACGAACCGGGACGGTTGCCACCTTTGGTCCCAGTTCGTGAGCGAACCGGGATTAATGGGATTAGGAGGCCCGAACCAATGCCCTATTTTCTACTAGTGACCATTCTCTGCCTTCCATTGCAACAATTCCAGTGTTGTACCCAGCTTTTTATTGTCATCTTCGTAATTTGGGTACAACCCTTTTTTGTGATCCTCTAACATGCGCTGCAACTTCAGCTTCTCCTTTTCACTTGCGTAGTTTCTCTTTGCATCTGCAATGGCCCAACCAAGATCAACAGCGGGCTCATCTGATGCCTCTTCTTCAGCTCCTTCCCGCATTGGCGGCTCAGCTTCTTCCCCCGTTGTTATAGCATAGTATTCATGGAACCCATGGCCAGGGATAGCTGTCATCATCCTCTTCTTCTTCATTCTCTTCCACTAGGACCCCTCTTTCTCCGTGCTTGGTCCAATAGTTATAGCCGGACATGAAACCGGACTCAAACAAGTGGACGTGAATGGTTCTTGAGTTAGAGTAATTTCGATCATTCTTACAACCAGCACATGGACAATACATAAAAACATCCAGCCGCTTGTTTGCCTCAGCCGCAACCAGAAAAGTATGCACGCCATTAATGAACTAGGGAGAGCATCGGTTATCGTACATCCATTGCCGGCTCATCTTCATTACACAACACCGAAAAGACCAAATTAATGCAAGTTCATAAATAAAGTTCATACACGCTTGTTCTCATAAAACAACATACAAACTCTCTAGCTAAAGCATTTAAATGCAACAACAAATGCGATCAACATCGTAACTAAGGTAATAATTGATCTAACAACATAGTGATACCAAGCCTCACAATCAATTGCATATCTTTTAAATTTTCTAATCTTCAATCGCATTGTATCCATCTTGATCTTGTGATCATCGACGACATCGGCAATATCCAACTCCAGTTTCATCTTCTCTTCTTCAACTCTTTTCAATTTTTCTTTCAAATACTCGTTTCCTTTTTTAACTAAATTTAACTTCTTGACAAGAATATCTATGTCGGTTGGAATCTCCGGTTCACATACCTCCTAGATAAAAATATATATGTTAATTTGATTGGCATAATTATCATAAACACGAAATGCAACAAAGAGTTATAAAAGAGAGTATATACCACATCCGCATCATAAACCGGACGAGGGCCGACGGGGACGGATTTCAAAACCATGCCACTATGTATAACAAACAACCATATAGGTAAGAAAACTATACAAGTAACTAACTAAATCTTACAAACATGGTTTTTATTATTATAAAAAGGATAAGAACAAGAGGCTCACCAAGGTGGTGCCGGCGACGGGACGGTGCAGGCGATCGATGGTGGTTAGGACGGGGACGGGAAGGCACTAAGTAAACCACACCTACAAATGCAAAGTAAGAAGTTAATTTGAGCTCAAATTGCATAAATCAAATGAAGTACCGCATACAAACTAAAACCCACAAATTACTATACCTATAGAGCATTGCAAGAGCTAATCTAGCAATGAGAGATGAAAGGACAAAGTTGCTAACCTTTGTGAACACTTGGATGCATGGGATGCCTCCAAATCTTGATTTTTTTTGGCAAAAATAGAGGATGAGCTCGAGGAAGAGAGGAAGAACAGAGGAGAGGAAAGGGAAAGAACAGAGAGGAGTGTACTCGGGCTGGCGCCGAAGGATTTCATATAGGGGGACCTTTAGTCCCGGTTGGTGGCTCCAACCGCGACTAAAGGTTAGCCTATAGTCGCGGTTAGAGCCACAAACCGGGACTAAAGGTTCCCGTGGGGCCCCAGGCTGACGCCAGCCTGCCACCACACCTTTAGTGCCGGTTCGTGGCACGAACAGGAACTAAAGGTCCGGAACGAACCGGCACTAATGATGCCCGTCACGAACCGGGACTAATGGGCACATTAGTGCCGGTTCAAAACCCAACCGGGACTAATGATGCGGACAAAAGGTCTGCTTTCTACTAGTGTGTGGAGATTGAATTACTAGAAATAGATGGAAATGTATACTTTCATCGGTCTTTTTGTACACTCCTAGTTAGCAATGTAATTAATATCATTTACGCAACAGTATTAGTGTACTTAATTAGCAACTCTTACCAAGATATTTTGGCGAATGTCATCCGCCCTCAACCTATGCACCAGTGTCCTGTACAATGTATAATTTGAGCCAGTTCCCAAATTATACGGGAAGATGTCCCTACCAGCTAGGACACCAATAACAAAGTAGATAAGATCATCCTTCTCCCCCAAGTTAGATGTGATCCATAAGTGTAGTGTGTCGTGTTGATTATGTTCTATGTTGCACTCGAAGAAATGAAATAAGCTATAAATTAAAAATTAAAAAAATTAGTAAGAATGAACACCAAATATTTTAAATATAGAATGCAAATTACTTGATAAATATGCATGGTTGATAAACTCACATGAAGGTAAAACAGGAAGCATATCGACATCCACCCAAATGTCGATGTTTCCTTCAATATGATCTTCAGGACGAAGATCGAATGTTATTTCCATATCCTCCTGAAATCCATATGCCTTGAAAAGAGCTTACCAATTTGAGCATCCTAATTCTGTGTTATTAGGTGCATTCATTACTTTCACAAGAAATGTGTGACCATATTTAGTTTTCAGGTTGGCTGTCCTCGTCTCGAAACTCTCGTGCTCTTCGAAACCGAGCCTCTCCAAGAAATACCGTTTGGGGCATCATTAAGTCAGTATGACACCTCATCAAGAAAATATATAGAAAATAATAAAACAACATTCGGGGCATCATCTAGTCCCTAGCAAGAACCCTATATATAGGCATGGGGATGTCTCACCAGAGGTCGGGGTCGGTGTCGGGGTTGAGGTCGGGGTTGGGGCCGAGGTCGGGGTCTTGGGCGAGGTCGCCGGGAGGACCTGCGACGGTGGTGGCGCGGAGTGGAGAGGAAGGGAGTGAGGGGTGGCGGCGGCGCAGGGAGAGGGAGGGAGTGAGGAGCGAGGCGGTGGCACAGAGTGGAGAGGGAGGGCGACGGCGGCGGTGGCGGCGCAGGGAGAGGGAGGGAGTGAGGAGGGAGAGGGAGAGAGTGAGAGAGAGGGGCCATGCGGGGAGAGGAGGATAAGTGCACGCCCCACTTAGCAGTAGCGCTGGTAGGAAAAACGTGCTACTGATAGGAGGCTTAGCAGTAGTGCTTGTCGGAAAAATGCGCTGCTACTATAAATACTGTTGGCAGGATCGTCGGGGCCCCTTTAGCAGCAGCGCGTTTCTAAAGTCCAGCGCTACTGCTAAGACCTTACTTCTAGCGCTGCCCTAATACAGAGCTACTGGTACTTAGCAGCAGCGTTTTTATTGTTCCAGCGCTACTAGTAGGCTCCTGCCTATAAGGTTTCTCCTAGTAGTATAAAGCCTAAACCACTAAACATTTAGTACCGGTTGGTGACACCAACTGGGACTAGAGGTCTCCAACCCCTGACGCGTGCTGCCGGCCATGTGGCTGGGATTTAGTTCCGGTTTGTGGCCAACCGGGACTAAGGGGGGTGGGGGTGGGGTGGGGAAGGGCTTTAGTCCCTATTTATTAGTCCCGGTTGGGGAATCGGGACTAAAGGCCCTTCCCAAACGGGACTAAAGGTTAGTTTTGTACTAGTGTAAACAAAGTCTTGCATTATAGCACACATATGTTACTATTTATGGAGGTAGTACATACACTAGTAACATATGCATGCTATTAGTTTGGGTTAGTTCCCACTTGATAATGGCAACCGGAATTACAAATTTTTAATTTGCTGATGCTTTGAGACAATTGCTTTAGAGAACTGAGGATCTATTTGAGATCATACAGATCTTTGCAGAAATATATAATCTCATACTTTTCAAAAAAGCTCTTATAGTCAAAAGGTCGTAAATACTCCTTCATTCATAATGTGTCAAGCCCGTTTTGGTTGTTTCTCAAGATGCAATCAACCAATGGTTGAAAAAGAACTATAATCAGTAAGTGTGTACAGTTCACTCAATTTGCAATTTCCATATATATAACTTAAACTACTTCATTTTTAAGATATTTCTTATTAACTGTCTCATTTCAATAGCTTATATTGTTTCCTTATAGTTCCTGTTTAATTTCAATAAGATCTCAGGGTCTTCCAAAATGAGTATGATTGCCACAGAGAAAAGAAGGAACTCGGCTTCTTCCGGCGGCACGGGTGGTGGGTGGTGTGGGTTGGCCGAAGGTTGCCGTTTTCTTGGCGGTGATGACCGGCAGTGATTGTGGATGAATGCAGTGCGCGGGCCGGATTAGGCGCTTGGGGGCGTCGTGCAACATGGGACACGAGGCGTTGTGGACAACCGGCACGCGGGCGGAGGTGCATATTTCAATCCATAGTCCCATCCTATTTTGTTTCTGGAATGCAAAGAAAAGTCCTACAAAGGCCATCATACTGTTTAGTAACTTAACTAGTAACATAATGCATCTCAAGGCAAATTTGTTTATGTGGTAAATAGTCAATGAGAAGAGAGTTGTTTGTGATGACATAATATGTTACCGTAACATAACACATCCTTGGACAAAATGAACTTACATCTAAATGCATAAAACCTTGTATTATACCACACGAAACATAGACTAGTAACATATGCATGTCATTAGTCTAAGTTGCTTTCCATGGTAAATAAACTAGCACAACCGCCAGCGCAAATTGCCGGGACAACATATTTAATGATTGCCCGGACAACATATTTTAATGATTTTCACAAATTGTATCGGTATTAGATAATGTGTCATATTGTTCCCTAAAAGTTACATATATCGATCGTCAGCATGTTCTCTAGAAGCAATATTGATCACTGTTTATTGATGAAATATATTCCAATCTCACGATAATGGCAACCGGAATTTGAAATTGTAACTCTGCCGATGCTCGAGACAATTGCTTTATAGGACCGAGGAACCATTTGAGGTCATACAGATCTTTGCAAAAACACATAATCTTATACTGTTTGAAATAAATCTTATAGTCTAAACGTTGTACATACTCCTTCATTCATAATGTGTCAAGCCCGTTTTGGTTGTTTCTCAAGATGCAATCAACTGATGATTGAAAAAAACTATAGTCAGTAAGTGTGTACAATCCACTCAACTTGCAATTTCGATATATAACTGAAACTATTTCATTTCTTAGATGTTTCTTAGTGACTACCTCATTTCAATAGCTTATATTGTTTCATTATAGTTTATGTTTAATTTCAAAGAGATATCTGTGGATCATACAAAATGAGTACGACTGCTATAGAGAATAGATAGAAACTGGCTTCTCCTGGCGGCACGGGCGGCGGGTTGTGTGGGTCGGCCGGTGGGTGACGGTGGAGGGATGCAGTGTGTGGGCCGGATTTGACGCTTGGGGCGGCGTGCGAGGCGCTATGGGTGATGGGCGTGTGCCGGCGGTGCATATCTGACGGGCGTCGTGGGCCTGGTGAAATGACACTGCTTGGGTCTTCCGGGCGGCGATGGGGCGGCACGGCTATGGTGGCTCCGGGTTGTTGGCGTGCTACGACAAGTGGTGCGGACCTAGTCAGTGGTGGTGGGCAGCATCCAACGGCAAACATGTATAGGGTTTGATTTGGTCCCCACGGGGTACAAACCTCCATCTTGTGCTTGTGGCTCGTTGGTGGTGTCGGATCAAGGTGGTTACCTGGCACCAGATTAATGGCAATGGCCAAGGGCATGGCCGGGTTTGAGCTTGGCTAGGTCAAGGCCAGGAAGGCTAGGTTGGAGGCATGCTAGGTGATGGCCCTCAACCGCCACTCGGTCGTGTACTCCCCCCCCCCCCCCCCCCCCCCCCCCTCTTCTATGTCTGTACTTGTAGTGGGCGTTGCTACTGTTGAGGACCCATACCCACTATCTGATGCCGGTTAGTGGAATGATATGCCTTGCGCTCCTCCTACCATGGTTGGGGTGAAAAGATGTGAACGGTTGGGAGTGTTTCGGGACATGGATATTGGGGGAGCGACCCGACACGACGGTCCGCATGGTATATTTCCTGGTCGGTACCATGGTGGTGTAGGTGGCTATGCCTCTTGATCGTCCGGGTGACGAGGGGTGTAGTGACTAGTGGCTCGGGCTCGTTTTCTGTTGTTGGCTGTGACGACACCCAGATCCGTATCCTGAGGCTTGTTCTTATCAGTTATCACGAATATTCTAGGTGCCTCGTGGTGACATAGGTGAGGTATTGAGTGAAAGCTTGGCGTGAGTCCGGCACGGGGCGAACGGTCCTGGCAGCACGGGGCGAACGGCACGCGTGAGTCGGCGCTGTGGATGCGACGCAAGACTCGGATGGAGTGAACAAACCAGCCCACCAGAGGGCGCCCGCGCTCCACCAGCGCGTACACGCGCCCTGCTAGAAAATAGTATGACAAGCAATGTGTGGATTGATTCAATTTGTAGTATTAGTTTAACGTGAATAAAAATCAGTTTGTAGGAACTCACATCTCTTGCTCTCTTCCACTTCTGTATTCTGAATTCCAGTACAACTCTCAATCCTTGTGGGAAAGGCACGCTTGTTTACGTGCCACGCTATGAAGAAAGGAAAAAAAATCGTGTCCTGACACTTTCTAAAAGTAAATAGCATTGGATAACTTACAGTGATGAAAAGAAGGGACCTAATTAATACTTCTCATAACTTTTTTGCTGCTAAAACCAATATCGACGGGAGTGAGAAAGAGTATAAGTTATGACACAGGTGAGATGCCGTGTTGAAATAAAGGATGTAGATCAATAGAGCGTCGTGAACAATGCTTATTATACCAGGAACATATGGTATTTCTTCTTCCCGTTACAACGTACGGGCATATGTGCTAGTAACATATAATTCCAAATAATCAAGATTATGATTCTTACTCGGCACGAACCAGGATAAACTTTGTGCCCCATGTCCGTAAGGTAACCTGAGGTAGCGTTCCACTATCATACAAATTACGTGTAATTCTCGCACTATTCTTAGGTACGGTGCAAAAAACACGTTCGTACGCTTGCTTGCCTGTCAGGCTATCAAAAAAGGAAAAACATTATGTCCTGACGCTTTCTTAAAGTAAATAGCATAGGATAAGTTACAGCAATGAAAAACAAGGAACCTAATTAATACTTCCCATAACCTTTCCGCTGCTAAAACTGGGACTGGCCTTCATCCGTCGAATCTTGTTCATATAAAGCTGCTTGTGTTGTTCCTCTCGGCCTCATTCAACCGACGAACCACACCAAAACCCAATGCTCGTCGGACTGCCTCCTTCACTGAGGCGAGAAGCTTTATGACCACGTCGTCTGGTATGTTTTCTCTATCTCGTCCATCCAACTATTCATTTCGCTAATATCACCCTCCCTCCCCTTCCTCACCCCAATTTGTTTCCAGATACAATGGAAAACAGTCATGGCGCTGGCGGGATGCCACAATAGTAATCTAGATATGCCATCTTCCTCCTCCATATATGTACCATGGTAAATTATCTCGCCTATATGTGTCCTTTTCCCACCTTTTTTACTTGCATAAGAAGTTCATTAACTGCGGTAGTGCAGCATAGGTTGTTCAATCCGCTGCTTCGGGAAACACTTCATAAGTTTTTGTTTCTTGTTTGGGTCAATTGGGCTAAATTTTGCCTTGTTTGTTGATTCATATCTGACCAAAGTTTGAAGAGATTTCAGTTTTATTCACAACACTAACAGTCAAACACCTTGCAGAGCATCTGTAGGATGACCGTCCTCGACGACTTGCCCGAGTCGGTCATCATCCAAGAGATACTCGTTAGGTTGCCGGTAGAGGACATCCTCCGGTGTCGTGTTGTCCGCAAGTCATGGCGTCATGCCACCACCACCAAGGACTTCCTCCTCGCGCACCACCACCACCAGCCGTCACTACCAGTCATTGACCTTATCAAGAGTGATGGCCATGTGTTTGATCACCATCTCTGTGTATTTTGTCAAACTAGTCCTGGTGCCGCAAATCGCAAGCTCTTTTGTCGTACCATCCTCCGGTATCCCAACACCCGCCCATATGAAGACAACCTAGAGATCCATGTTGTGTGTGATGGCCTCGTTATAACCTCCTTTCGTGGCCGTGAGGGACTTTTCGAAGTTTGCAATCCAAGTACTCGCCAACGTGCTCCACTACCGCTGCTCCGTCAACAGGACCTACAAATTAGAAGGGTTCACATTGCCGGATTATACCAACATCGTCCATCTGGAGGATACCAGGTGCTTTACTCAATCTGGACAAGGAACGAGGATCTTTTCACTTTCACGGTTGATTTCTACATCATTGCTGTGGGAGCCAACGAACCGAGGCCTATCGAACAACCGCCATTGCAACAAGTAGTAATGGGTGGACTCACATGTTCTCAGAATACATCGGTCCTCTACCGCGACAACCTTCATTGGTTATTACGACGACAATATATTAGCAATGGACCTAGCAACGTTATGGTGTTCAACACCTCGGCTGAGACATTTCGGTGGTTCTCCCATCCTCCCCGTCAGTACCCTTGGATGTCACTGTTGGAGTTGGGCGATGCACTTTCTATGTGCGGGAGTCATGATGGCATCATTATAGATATCTATGTTATGCATGACTACGAAGATGAGGTCTGGGCCCTCATGTACAGTATTGACATAATGGCATTGGAGGGATTGCCGCCGCTCAATATAAGGGCGAGAACTGTACAGAAGATTGCTACACTTAATGAGTGTGAGATGTTGATCGAGTTTCCAGGATGTGTTCTGCACTATGACGTTGAGGGTAATTTTCTTGGAAAGGTGGAGTGGAATGAAGATGAAGACAACCGCATGCATATTACTCCATTTCGCTTTCAGGAGAACATTTGTCAACTTCCTTTCTTTGCAAGCCAAGAGAATTATGGTGCATGGGGGATGCTTGAAGGACATGATAAGAAGAATTATTCCATATGGCCATAGAATGCTCTGCTTGTTTTCTTTATCCTGAGGTGAAGTTCTAGTTTTATGTGCCTCGCGTATTGGTTGGTCTCTGGTCGTTCTTACTTAGAGTAATGCCACTGGGTACCAGTGAAGTTGTAATGCAAAGACTCATTTATCTGATTAAATTAGTTTACATCACCCAAATATATAGGGACAGTAAAATTGAACCGGCATGCAAATAAATGGAGATCCGTTCAGAGATTCTCATGAGCTGATTCCGAAACGCAACATAATTCGTGTCACTTGAAGAGCAACCTGACAGTATTAGAGATAACTGTATCGATGTCATACTGGTAGCAAACAACAAAATCAGAGATTCACCTTCGTGTCCTAACTACCAGGTTCATGTTATAACCTCCCACGGCAGCGCCTAAACCTTACACTGAAGTTGATAGATACAGAGGGTGAAGAACCTAAAGATTAACCTCCCCACTCTAGCGGTGTAGCCCAGCACTACTAAACATAAGCAATGCTCGAGTTTCTACCATTCCCTGCAAGCAGCACACAGGAGATTATTAGAGTCAGCGAGTTGTCGAAAACTTAAATTGAAGCGCAAGGTTCGATTTGTATCGATGGGAAGCTCAGGATCTCTTGTGGGTCAATCTTAAAGCTATCAATGAGGTTTATATACAAACAGTAGAAGGAAATTTGACCGAAGTTGCAGTAACAGTTGTACAAACAGAAATTATCATAGTTCTATGTATAACGGACCAAACTCAAAATGTACTCAAACAGCAATAATATACTAACTGAAACGCAGAAGATATGAACTATATCTATAATAGTGTAATGGATCCATCAAAAGTGTCATTCGGACAGTAAATTTATTGACACACTTCCTTGTGGGGGTGGTAGAACTTAAGGATAGAACAAAGATCATAGAAGCAAACCGAAAGTGTAGTAGAGACAAACAGAAATTGCTCCCAAAAACAAAACAAACTTTTATCTGCTACTCTACACAGCAAATTAGTAACAGATTTGAAATTTTAATTAAAAGATGATATAGTTGTGTTTGGAATAAATTGGTCAAAGTTGTCCAATAAAATTAAAACATCCGTACTCCACGTGAAAAAAATTTGGAGTGCATCCACAACAAACTGTACTGGTGGGTATGAAGTTCCAATCGACACAAATGAGGGTCACACTGGGGATATGACTAGACAAGTATGGTAAATATCAGAGAAAATAATAGAACAATAAGAAACAGGGTAGATTTCCCGTGCAATATCTTGCGACTAACTCCCTAATCTGTTTGATGATACTACAAGGTACTTGTATATGTTTCATCAAACAGAATGTCCGACAAAAATAATTTTTGTTGTCCCTCAGTGAAATAAATCAGAGTGCATCCAGAAAAAAATAGTACCAGAGTTTATGAAATTCCAATCAACACGAATCAGGATAACACTGGGGATATGACTCGGTGAGTATGATAAAGACCAGAGGAAACAATTAAACAAAAGAACCGAATCCAGATTGTGCTCTGAAGGAAAATTATCACTCTAACATAACACCATGAGGAACTACAATATCAGATGTATCAAGTTCAAGAGCATGTCATACTATTTTAGCATCATCAAAAATAAATTTAGCGTTGTCATGCCCTGTCACTTGTATGAATCAATTGATTAGGCACACACGAAAACTTTGCAGTATTGCAGGGATGCATCCAATGCTAAAAATTTAAGTACATAAGCCATTAACGCACTGTTGTACTAGTTTAATTAGTCCAACGCCCAAGGGACGCATCAACTAAGACTATGTGTTTAATGCCAGTGTGAGTCCATGTATCCCTTATGCCTAATCGAGCTGTACCTTGATGGCACGACCCAAGTGGGAGAATGACACCTCGATCGCAGCCGGACCACATCGGAGGGACACTACAAAGACTAGGGACACTACAAAGATTGCGGTGTAATTTGGGCAGAACAAACACAAAAGATTGCGGTGTAATGTGGGCAGAACAGAAGCAACCAAAAATAGAGCAACTACAAGATTATGATATCTGAAGTTGATTTTGAAAACACAGTACAACTTCACCTGCATATCTGGGTTTTCTCCTCATCTAGTTCTTTTTTTGAAACACATTTCGAGGAGGTTTAAAAAGGTTTTTAAAGAAATCCACCGAGAAGTCAGAAGGATGTTTGGTGCCAATGAGATTTGGTGTGGTAAGGACAACCAGAACCATGTTCCCATCCAAATACTATGTTACAAACATGTCGAAATCATAAGGATTTGCATATATCGGTATAACTTCTTGTACCATATATCTATTCCAACTCTCAAGAAAAAAAAACTCCCTCCGTCCCATAATGTAAGACGTTTTTTGTGTTAAAAAACGTCTTACATTATGGGACGGAGGGAGTAGAATTTAGAAGTAAATAGCCAAAATAGAATTATTTCACATGGACAAAACGAGGTCTATAACTTGTTGTATCATATTTATTCCAACTCTCAATAAAAAAATAGAATTTAGAAGTAAATAGGCAAATTAAATTTATTTCACATGGAGAAAACGACGTCTACAGATCAGTTGTTGGTCTTTTGGAAAAACAAATGCTGAACAAGACTCTCTTTGATCCTATGGGGAATGACCACCGGTATGTCATCATCAAACTCGAAGTTGGTTATCAAATTTTCAGTTTTGTCACAATGCAACAGTCGGACACAACCTTGGCGAACCAATCCCCCTGCTCCTGGAAACGCCTGATAATGATATCCATAACCGGCAGTTTGACCCGGTAATGAAAGCCCAGACATGGTGCTCCGATCCTGCAGCATGAAAATTGTCATCCCAGCCATGCCGTCTTTGCTTGTGCACACAGAAAGCGTACCACCAATGCTAAGCAATTGCATATCATGTAGAGGATTCACAGCCGGCGGGCGCATGTGCCGGAACGACTCTGCAATGGTGTCGAACACCAGTATCTTGTGGTATAGCGGACACCTATTGACCGTTCCTTCCAGTGTACGTGCAGGCTGCCATTGAGGAGGACCGCCGGTCCCCTCCCGCCTATCACCTGCGTTAATGGACAGTCGACGGGCCTCGATTCGCTGGCTCCCACGGTGAGGATGCGGTACTCATTTGGACAGAGCACGTACCAAGGGAGGTTCAACGAGGTGTGAGGAAAAGGAACCCTTGACTCTGTGTGTCCAGTACAGCACGCGGTACTCCTCTGAAGCTAGAGGCCGACGATCTTGTCCATGTCCAATGGAGAGCTTCAGGTTCGGGTTGAGGGGCGCCCACTGCCGCGTGGTCGGGTTGCAGATGTCTTGGCCGGCAACATACGTCGCAGGAGGCAACGACTTGCTTTTCGGGGAAGTGGAGGATCTCCTGCAGGAGCTCTTCGGGGAAGTCGGCAAGTAGATCCGGCCTTGCCCTGCGTCTTCTTCTGGACACGGGTGCCCGTCCGGCTCCTTGGTGGTCGGGGACGAGCCGGCCGGATCGGAGCACCATATGCGTCCGGTTTCTGTTGAGTCGGGTAGTGTCGAGACGAATCGGGCGGCGAGCGCTCGAGCGGAGCGGCCGGGAGGTAGGAGTTAGATCTTACTAAATGAGTCCCGCGCGTTGCTGCAGGATATTGTGTGAATTTTCAGAGTAACATCAACATATCAAAGAAGAATTTCCTAATGACCTTAAACATGTAGAATTGTTCAAAAATGTCAGCCATCTTGCACCACATCCATGTATTCTCGCAAGCAAACAAAAGACAAAGATCTAAAGTGGTTAAGAGAAGCAAGCTACCAAACAATACAACAAAAGATAGAGATCTAAAATAGTTAACAAAAGCAAGAACAATCGATGAGCGTTGCAAAAAGAAAAAAGAACTATCGATGGGAACTTGTCAATGGTAGAGGGAATTGTGATGGGTTGCACACAACGTCAGTGATGTATATATATATGCGTTCTGGCCTAGGATGTTTCCTACGTCTCGATAACAATTGCAAGAGAGGAACAGATGCACCTTAAGGGGAAAGACTTACTCGGCAGAGGAGGTGCTCATCAAGATGAGGCAAGACTTGGATCTGGAAACTTGCCGGAGCTAAAGCATCACAGGCCTGTTCGGGGACACTGTTATGAGAAGTTAGCTTAGTGTCGTGTCGTGCCCACAGACTCTGGTCCATGTAATTTTCTTCGCCCACCAGATCACTTGATCTGACCATGTTTTCCGCCCTGTTCTACTAAATCAATATGAACGTTAGCAATCTTGCTGGATCTTTCAAAAGAGTTGCAAGACAAAACTGAATGAAAAGATAGACTGCATATAATTCTAATTCAGCAATTTAGTAATTTACTGTATGACTAAAACAAACTTTGTTGACAACTTAGGTATGCTGAATGGAACTAATGTTCTGCCTGTTACCTAAAGATAGGCAGAAATTCTTTAATACTTGTATCACGGTGGATGATCGGATATCGATTGAGACCGCCCTCACTGAACTTGGGCGCCTTGCGTTCCGGCGACCAATTGGGCCCGAGGACCAGTTAGCCTGGCTTGAGCTACTGGAGGCCATCGCTCTCCACGAACCAACCTTAGACCAGCCTGCCGACCGCATCTCGTGACGTCTAGAGCCCTCGAGATGTTTCTCCACGAAATCTCTCTATCGGGCCATTGCTCCCTCTCCTGCACCTGCGCCCCTCGAGCTGATCTGGACGATCAGGCTCCCCCTGAAGATCCGGAACTTCTTGTGGCAGTGGATCCGCGGCTGCATCACGTCCGGTGTAGAGGTGCTTAAGAGGAACGGTCTGGGTGATGGGATATGCCCTCTTTGCGGTACCACTGAGGACTCAACCCACATCTTCTTCTCGTGCGTCTCCGCCCAGTTTCTCTGGAGCTGACTTCGGGAGCTCTTGGGTGGCCGTTGGTGTAACACCAACTTCCCAGACTTATTCGCCGAGGTCCAGTCCCCCCCAAGCCGCGGCACCACATTAGGCGGCTCATCATTGGGGTCCTTGCCTGGACGCTCTGGACAGTTCGCAATAAGCTTGTGATCCAACGAGTCCCTCTCCGACGCGCGACTGACACCGTCTTCAAAATGTGTGGTTTTCTCCAGCTCTGGCAACTGCTTAGCCGTCAACAAGACCAGGACGCCATCAACACCCTCACTGCCGATTTCCGGACGATGACACTTCTGTTGGTGGCGCCACTTCCTCCACCCCCCCCCCCCCCGAGCCGTCCTAGACGCTTCGCTTCGCGCGTCTTCGGGGCCCCTGTTGGTCCTTCCTTTGTGTTTTCTTTAGGGATTGTTGAGTTGTGTCCTCAGCAGAACCTTATCGTACTCTTTGTGGTGTAACTCTGTGTGCGTGGGTGACTTTGTGGTACTCTGTGGCTGCGGTGGTTGCTTTATCTATAAAGCGGGGTGAAAGCCTTTTTCGGTACTATTTGTATGAAACATTAGTGGGTCCATACTATCTGTTTAGTTTGCAATGGCGAGCTACAATGTAGCAATTAGATCGTATTTTTGAGCATCTCAGACAGAATTTGACGTTTGTGTAAACCAACAGTTGAATTTTCAACGGAGTTAACTTGTGCATGTAATTCTAGGAAGCAACAGTTCTAGAATCTAATGTACCGAATAAGAATTGGATATGTAAAAACCGACGATGCCGCGAAAGAGGTTGTAGGGATAAACCTTGCATGGAGAGGCCGAGAGGGGGGATGATGATGACGGTTGTAGGTGTGTCTCAGCGACCACGCGCGACTCCATTAGATGATTATTGTCAGCTTCAAACTGCCAAGATAATTTAGTTTGTAGGGATTTGCTTCATATAATATATATTTGTAAAACAGAATGGACTCATATAATTGAATACGTGGATCATACTATTCTTTGTTTTCAAGATGACTTAGAGGGGCTAGAAACCTCAAGGTTATTCTTTGTGTTTTTGAACAGTTAACTAGGTTGAAGATTAATTTCTTGAAAAGTGAAATCTATTGTTTTGGTAAGGCTTTAGAGAGACAACATGATTATGCACATATATTTACATGTAGCACTGGTGTTTTCCCCTTTCGATACATAGGTGTCCCACTACACTTTAAAAAGCTTCGTAATTCTGACCGGAAGCCAGCCGATGAAAAAGTTGAGAAAGGGGCTGCCTCTTGGCAAGGCGACGTACTTCCTATGGGAGTCAGGCTTGCAATCGCTGAAACATGTGTGAGCAGTATCCCTAGTTATTTGCTTACTATTTTTCGTCTACCCAAAGGAGTGGGCAAAAGGTTTGATTCCTTAAAAACTCGAATTCTTTGGCATGAAAAGGATTGGATCCGTAAGTTTCATTTAGTTAATTGGCTTGATGTGTGTCAACCTAGGGATCAAGGTGGATTAGGGGTTACTAATTTGGACATTAAGAATATTAGTTCGTTGTGCAAATGGCTTTGGAGGCTAGAGAATGAGAGGGGGATTGGCAGGATATGGTTCGAGCAAAGTATTTGAAGAAGAAGACTTTGTCTCAGTGTGAATCATCTTCAGCAAACTCCCATTTCTGTAATGGCGTTATGAGTGTTAAGGACATCTTTTATAGTTCTTGTTAGAGGGTCGTGGGCGATGGGCGTACGATCGGGTTATGGGAGGATGCCTGGAACCATAACAAACCTCTTTGTCAGCTTTTTCCTCGTCTATACAATCTTATGTTTTGTCAAAACATCACTGTGGCTAAAGTTGTTAGCCAGGATTTTAATTGTATCAGGTTTAGGAGATGTTTGTATGGGGAAACGTTGGCCATATGGAATAAACTTTTAGATATGTGTATCCAGGTTACTCTGAATGACGAACATGACAAAGCGAAATGGTTGTTGACCAATTCTGACACTTTTTCAGTTAAATCACTTTATCAATTCATTATAGCTAGGAGAGTTAATTTCCCTTTTAAGTTACTTTGGAAAATGAAGATGGCTTTAAAGATTTAAAGATTAAAGCTTTTGTCTGGTTAGTGATCAAAAGAAGGATCCTTACCAAAGACAATGTAAGTAAAAGAGGGTGGTTTGGCACCAACAAATGTGAGTTTTGTGATGCAAATGAAAGTATTGATCATTTGCTTTTTACTTGCTCGATGTCCAGTTTCCTTTGGAATGTTGTGGGGTGGTGCTTTGGGTAATCCAAAAATGCCTATGTCCGTATTTGATCTCTAACAGAATTGGATACCAGCATACGCCTGCAAAGATTGTGTTGTTGTCTCTGTTGGTGTTGATGTGTTACTTTGGTCTATATGGAAAACAAGAAATAAACCTTGCTTTCAAAGTACTCTCCCTAGAGATCCTACTGGTGTAATTTTTAATGTCTGCTCTTTGCTGGATTCTTTGTCTGTTCTGCGGAAAAAGGGGTGTTAAACATGCTTAAGGAGGTGACTAAGTGATTGACTGAAGTGGCGATGCGTACGGCAGGACTCATGGTTGGGGCCGGCTGTGAGAAGAATTGAATGATGCAAACATTTTTCCTTTTAGTCTTTCTGAACTGTTTTAGTCATTTTGGCTGTTGTGCAGTGTTGCTGGGTAGATGTGGCAGTTCTCCTGAACAAGTTTTCCCTTCATGTGGGCTTCTTCTCTTTTGGCTTATGAGGGGCAACATCATGTAGGTATGGTAAGATGCCATAGGATGTATGTTGTTTCTCTAGTTGCTCCGATGCTTCAGTGATGCATCACGAGGTCGTAGTAGAGCACAATATTATGTATGACTTCGTTTTTATAATGAAAATGGACTATGTGGCCCTTTCATCGGAAAAAAATCACAACAACTTTTCATTTTTATAGTTTGGTGGATGAATTTATTGAACAAGTACAATCGAAATTAACATTATATGCTTGTTTATTTCCTTTCATACTAGATGATGTCATGTGCGTTCCTGCGGGAACATTGTTAAAAGAAATGCATAAATATATAACGGCTAAAAAAATACTATCTCTATTGAAAAGAAAATGTAAGCTAAAAATAAAACATACAAAGCGTCTAAAATAGAAATTACATTTAAATTGTAGCTAAAAGAATGTCATTTCTAACAAAAATATGAAAGACAGACTACATAGGTACATTGCAATTGTTCAACATATATATTGTTCATAAGAATACAAAATCTAATGTAAAATTCTTGTGATTGACATGCATGAATTGATGATGTCGCGGCAATATATGCATATACTAATGCAAAAAAGTTAAAACTTATGACTTAAATGCATGACTTGCTTATGTGGTATGGTTGCATGGGTAGAAAAATGGTAGGGTTTATAGCTAATATGTATTAATTGATGACGTGGCAATGTTGCATGCATAGACTAATGCAAACAAAACTGTAACGTATAACCAAATGCAGGACTTGTTTAAGTGGAATGGTTGCATGTCTAGGAAAGATAGGTAGTGAGGAAAGATACGTAGTGAGTTGTAGCTATTTAGCAAAAGAGGATACCACTAGTACAGAATCGGCCTATTGTCATGGTTGGTAAGGGCCTTTAGTGCCGGTTCTCGAACCGGCACTAAAGGGTGGGGACAAAAGCCCTTTAGTCCCGGTTCAATACGGCCCGGCATCAAAGGCCCTCCGCGTGGCATCCGCGGGCGCCGTGGGCTGGGGGACCTTTAGTTTCAGTTGGTAACACCAACCGGGACTAAAAGTATTTAGTTTTTTTTGTTTTTTTTCCTTTTAATTCTTTAGGGATTTATGAATTAATTATGATTTAATTTTTCCTTTTAATTTTTGTTCTCCATTTAATTAATTTTCATTTCAAACATATATTATGCTACTACATACTGTACACACACACACACACATATATATATATATATATATGATCGGTTCTACGAGAAATTCTCATCGAATTTATCGTACGGCGACCATTCACATACATACATATATATATATATATATATATATATATATATATATATAATTTCTCCTATAATTTGAGGATCATTACATATATATGCAGACCTTACATGTTTTTGATCTTGTAATGATATTTTCCTTTGGGATCTATGACCTGGTCGACCAGGAATCCAGGTAATTTCTCTTGAATTGCCCGTACCCGAGCCTCTGTTATGAGTTGGCCCCGCATCTCCGTCAACTACAAGATGGAGATCAATATGAATATATTAGTTGTGTGTGTATATATATTAGCTAGATCATGATAAAAAATTACGGATAGTGTTCTGACAAACGTACCCAAAGATTTCTTTCGTTTCTACTACTTTCAGACGTGATCATGCGAATGTTCTCGCAAACGTAGTATGCGCATAAACTGGTCACCTGCTCCTGCCTCATGCACTTTACGAGAATAAATTTCAATCATGTAATAATTAATCAAGCATGATAATGGTATTGAAACTAGAATTAAAGATATGCATGGACATAGCTAGCTAGTAGTATTTAATTACCTTGGATCTTACACATTTCAGTTGTTGTGCCCACTCGTCTGGGACCTGTTTGATGAACTTGGCCCTAGCCCTGCCCGCCGGCAAAGAAAATGGATAAAAGAGTTATTAACTAGTTGATATCAGGAAATGAAGTAATTAAAGGGGCCGACATATATTGTGCAATCATGATTGAAATTACATGTCAACCATCTCCCTCACGATTGCGTATTCGGATGTATACTTATATAGTGAGTCGAGTACTTCAACTTTTCTCTTGTCAACTTCAATGATTAACAAGATCCAGTGGTAACTGCATGCGCACACGTTTTGTATGATTAAGCGGGCATGTGTGCATAACTCATCAACAACACTTATTAACATCTAGTAAGCAGAAATAGAATTTGTAGTACAAGATATATATAGTAAGACTCACCCGAAGTTGTAAGGAAGTAGTATTTCCGGTTGGTTGTTTAGATGCTTCAAAAACTATAGTAGGAATTTCTCTGTGTCTTTTCTCGAATATTGATTTTTTCATATTGCTTGATTAACCGTATTTGGGTCAATGAACCCAATGCCATAGCGTCCAGCTTGTTTCATTTCATACATCTTCATTCTGCATAATACCACAGAAACGAATATAGTGAGGATAATTACAGGTAATGAACGAGAGCACAGCTAGCTAAATACTTAAATTACAGAAAGAAATCACTTACAGACAATAGCAACTGACTAAAGATTTGTCGAGTGCGTCTTGATTGAATAACTGAAACATCTCTAAATAGTGAATCCACAAATATTTTCTACGGAAGTAATGCCTCTTCTTGACTCTCACCATGAGGCACAATGTATTGGTATTTGTTGTTTCCTGCATGTACCACGGATGCAAATTGTACAATCTCGTTGGTATAAACTTGACATCTCCAGGCTTGACCAGAGGTTTGCCACGGGCATATTGATATTCTACTTCCTCCTCTTTAAGCCCAGGGATTTCCTCAAGGGCTAGGAGTTGTTCAGCAGTGACACCGGCCTCTTTAGCCTGCCTTATATGATCGTCGATTACTCCTAGCCGACTGGCGGTACTCACAGGTGTTTGTACAATGAGAGGGGGATCGATTGCACCGCCTGTTCTCCCAGCTGGGGAACAATTTTCCCGCTTTTTTTGCCAACTCCTTGGCTCGAGCTCGAGCTCGACTCCTTTTGTCCTGCAAGATATGACTTCTTGATAGACCGCACATAGTCGATGTCCTTCTAATTGACATCCGGTCGATCCATATCAATAAAGTGTTGTGAGACATGCTCAGGTACTTTCTCCTTTGGCGGCTGGGGCAGTTTCGGTCCAAAATGGGCCTTCACTTTGGCATCCACTACGCTCTCGAGTTCCTCGTCAGTAGGTTGTAAGGCAACTTCGGAAGAGGCTTAAGGCTTGGACCATATTTAAATTTCTTGTCTGTTGTACTGCTAGTCGTCGTAGCTGCGACCTCTCTCTTCCGCTTTTGCTTAGGCGACGGAGCACGCTGAGTCAACGGAGCACGCTGACGTTGTGCTGGACTTGGAGGAGGAGTCAGCTTACGCGGTGCTGGACTTGGAGGAGGAGGAGTTGGTTGACACCGTGACGGACTTGGAGGAGGAGTCGGCTGACGCAGTGCCGAGCTTGGAGGATGAGGAGTCGACTGACGCGGCGGCAGACTTTGAGGAGGAGGAGTCGATGGCCTTGGAAAGACGATGCAATCCTTTTTCCATAGAATGATACGATGTATGGCCTCTCCCAGTGTTCTCTCCTCGTCACCTCTAATAATGTCAAGTTGTAGGTCATGATATCCTGACATCACTTCATCAACCCCGACACGAGCATAGCCAGCTAGAATGGGATTGCAATGGAAGGTTGCTTCTGGGGGATTTGCTAAAGCATAGCCGTCCGCCACCTTCATAGATAAGTTCTTCACTTTCATGTGTAGCTCACACACTAGTAGAAAACGACCCATTTGTTCCAGTTCTAGAGTCCCATTAGTCCCGATTCTGGAACCGGGAGTAAAGGGTCGGGACTAAAGCCCCAAACCTTTAGTCCCGGTTCGCTTACAAACCGGGACAGAAGGGGCTCCACGTGGCCTCTGCGGGGAGCCCAGGCAGGAGGACGTTTAGTCCCGGTTGGGAACACCAACCGGGACCAAAAGGCATCCACGTGTCAGCATCTAGCAGTTTCTGGGCTTTTGGTTTTTGAAAGGGGGAGTTTTATGGGGTTTTGAAGGGTCAATTTAGGAGTTTCATATTGTGTTAGCTAGTTAATAGAGAGAAGTGTCCTTTCTTTCTCCGTGCTTGGTTGACGCTAGCTACGATAGAGAGAACTCAACACACTAGCTAGGAAGCAAATGAACGAACCATTAAGCACACAAGATCGTCATGAACATATACAGAGAGAAGTGATCAACCTTTCTTTCTCCAAGAGATTGGTCGAATAACAAGTTTTCGTATATCTATCCGACGCTACTAGCTACATATATACAATATAAGATCTCTTACAATCCCTAAGATCCAATCACAAATCCACATAGTATTCTCCATCTTTAGGTATGAAGTGGTCAAGAAAGAATCCCGCCAATTCCTCTTGAATTGCTCTTATGCGATCATGTGATAGGAGTTCATTCCGCATCTGCCAGATCTAAATTAAAGAAGGGGGTCAATACATGCATATATATGAATACACTCAAGACAATTGATGGTAACGTAATATATAAAATAAAATTGTGAATATTATTTACGTACTTTAAATTTTTTGTTAGAGAAGCCCCGCTCAGAGATCGAGTGGCGAATGAACTCGCATATGTAGTATCCACACAAAACAGTCCCTTCTTTCTGGTACAAGCACTTTACGAGAATAGAGTTCAATCAAACTGGTAAGCAAGCATGGTAATGATATATTGATGAAATTTTGAATCAATTCGATATGCACGGAACTAGCTAGTACTACTTACTTTGGGGTGCGTAAATCGCAACTCTTTGTTTAGACCGGGAACCTTTCGGGTGAACTTCTTCCAAACCCTGCCAGACAAAGAAAATGATTACTTGATATCAAGAAATTAACGAAAGTTGCATGCCAATATGGTCCCGGTATTGACTAAACTTACTTCTTGAACATTGCAGTCATGTCCACATAATTCTCGGGATCTTTACGTCTCGAGTCTAAGACAGTTACTAATGCCCCGTCAAGCTTAATGGATAGCAGAATAAAGTGGTAACTGCGCACACATATAGAACTCATCAATTACATTACTTAACCTCGAGTAAGCGAAACCGAGTATACATAGAAGACATCAACACTCACTTGAAGTTATAAGGAAGGAGTACTTCCCTTTTGTTTTGATGTATAAGGAATGACTTTAGCAAGTTCTCCTCGGTATCTTTGACTCTGTTTCATACTGTCCATTCATTTACGACATCTGGGCTAATGAACCCAACGTCGAAGATTCCTTCTTTTTTGCATTCGACGATCTTCAATCTACATAATATAGTGATGATAATTATATATATATATATATATATATATATATACATGCAATTAACGAGCTGAGCTACAGACTTAACTATAGAAGTAATACTTACAGACAGTAGACAGTCATGAGTTGTTTGTCGAGCGCCCGTTGATTGTATAACTGAAATAACTCCTCAAATTGAATAGGCAGAATGGAAGTCCAATGAATTCGTGCTCTGGTTTCACTGCCACATACATAGTATCTCTCCTAGACTCCCTGCAGGTTTTCATGTACCACTCATGCAAATTATACATTATCGTTGTTAGAGGAGGAGGATCAGGTTTGACAAGAGGCTTCTCGTGCACGTATTCGTGTTCTTCTTTGGTTACCTCAGCCATTTCAAAAAGCACATCATCCCCCAAGTAATCAGCAAGTTTGGTACCGAGCAGTTTCACCGGGTCATTAGCAATGTCGCTAGACACCTTGAGCGGAGGGCACGATTGCTTCTCCTGTTCGTCGAGCTGGGGAATTGTTTTCCCACTTATTCGTTCGTTGACTCGGGCAGCACTAGAGGTACTTCCCGACTGCTGCGCTTCATTATATGTCTTTATAATACAACAGTCATAGTTTGATGGCAGCGGAGTCGGTGATGGTCGCTTCAGGGCATCCAGAGTGCGCTTCGCTTTCACCGGATCTAACATTTCCTTCGGAGGTGGCTGTTTCTGTGCAAAATGTGTTGGAAATATACCCTAGAGGCAATAATAAATTAGTTATTATCATATTTCCTTGTTCATGATAATCGTTTATTATCCATGCTATAATTGTATTGATCGGAGACTTAAATGCATGTGTGGATACATAGACAAAACCATGTCCCTGGTATGCCTCTAATGGACTAGCTCATTGATCAAAGGATGGTTAAGGTTTCTTAGCCATGGACATGAGATGTCATTTGATAACGGGATCACCTCATTAGGAGAATGATGTGATGGATAAGACCCAAACTACAAACATAGCATATGATCGTGTCAGTTTATTGCTACTGTTTTCTGCATGTCAAGTATATGTTCCTATGACCATGAGATCATGCAACTCACGGATATCGTAGGAGTGCCTTGTGTGTATCAAACGTCGCAACGTAACTGGGTGACTATAAAGGTGCTCTACAGGTATCTCCGATGGTGTCTGTTGAGTTGGCATGGATCGAGACTGGGATTTGTTACTCCGTGTGACGGAGAGGTATCTCAGGGCCCACTCGGTAATACAACATCACAACAAGCCTTGCAAGCAATGTGGCTAAGTGTTAGTCACAGATCTTGTATTACGGAATGAGTAAAGAGACTTGCCAGTAACGAGGTTGAACTAGGTATGGAGATACCGACGATCGAATCTCGGGCAAGTAACATACCGAATAACAAAGGGAACGTTATACGGGATTAACTGAATCCTTGACATAGAGCTTCGACCGATAAAGATCTTCGTAGAATATGTAGGAACCAATGTGGACGTCCAGGTCCCGCCATTGGTTATTGACCGTAGAGGTGTCTCGGTCATGTCTACATAGTTCTCGAACCCGCAGGGTCTGCACACTTAAGGTTCGATGACGTTTCGGTAGTGTAGAGTTATGTATGGTGGTGACCGAAGTTTGTTCGGAGTACCGGATGAGATCCCGGACATCACGAGGAGCTCCGAAATGGTCCGGAGGTAAAGATTCATATATAGGAAGTCCCAGTTTGGTTTCCGGAAAAGTTTCGGGCTCATCGGTAGTGTACCGGGAGTGCCGGTAGTGTACCGGGAGGCCTCCGGGAGGGGTATTTCGACCCCAAGAGGTCCATGGGATGTGGGAGAATAATAACCAGCCCTTAGTGGTATGGGAAAACAGCCACAAAGGCCCATGGCGCACGAGAGAAAGTCCTAAAGCAAAAAGTGGAAAATCAGCCAATAGGAGGCAATCCTACTCCAACTAGGATTGGAGGTGAAGTAGGATTGCTTCCCACCTCCTATTTCGGCCGACCCAAAGGCCTTGGATGCCTCTACTCTCCTCTCCTCCTATATATACTAGTGGATTGGGTGGTTTTTGGATAGAATTTCTGGCCACGTGCTACCCGTTTCACCGGTGCACAGTTTCTCCTCTAGATCGGTTTTCCGCAGCGCTTAGGCGAAGCCCTGCCGGAATCACTCCACCACCATCACCGGAGCGCCGTCATGCTGCCGGTGAACTCTCTCTCCTCTCCACCTCCTCTTGCTGGATCAAGACGGTGGAGACCGTCATCAAGCTGCACGTGTGCTGAACGCGGAGGTGCCGTCCGTTCGGCGCTAGATCGGAAGGACCGTGATCGAGATCGCGAGACGGTTCGTGATGAGATCGCGGAACGGATCGTGATGAGTTCGCGGGATAGATCGTGATCAAGATCTGTGAGACGGATCGTGATGAGATCGCGGGATGGATCGTGATGAGTTCACGGGACGGATCGTGATTGGATCGCGGGACGGATCGTGATGAGATCGCGAGACGCTCGGCGATTTGGATCGCGAAGATGTTCGACTACACCAACCGCGTTTCTTAACGCTTCCCGCTTAGCGATCTACAAGGGTATGTAGATCCACTCTCCCTTTCGTAGATGCTCATCACCATGGATAGGTTTGCGTGTGGGTAGGAAATTTTTTGTTTCCCATGCGACGTTCCCCAACAGTGGCATCATGAGCTAGGTTGATGGTTCGATGAGATCTCGAGTAGAACACAAAAGGTTTGTGGGCGTTGATGCTTAGATTGCTTCCTCCCTTGGTCGGATTTTGGTTCAGCGGGATTGTGAGATGAAGCGGCCCGGACCAACATTACTCGTACGCTTACGAGAGACCGGTTCCGTCGATGCAACTTGTTCCTTAGATGGCTTGCGGGTGACAGTTTCTCTCACTTTAGTTGGATCGGATCCGACAAAGGCGGTCCTTGAGAAGGTTGAAAAGCAATCTATGTATCACCATTGTGGTTTATGCGTAGGTGAGAATCGTTCTTGCTAGATACCCGTAGCAGCCACGTAAAACATGCAACAACAATTAGAGGACGTCTAACTTGTTTTTGCAGGGTATGTTGTGATGTGATATGGCCAATTACATGATGAGATATATGTGATGTATGAGATGACATGTGATGTATAGAATTTCACAACTTGCATGTCGTTGAGTACGGCAACCGGCAGGAGCCATAGGGTTGTCTTTAATTATTGTATGACCTGCGTGTCAATCATTAAGCGCTATGTAATGCTTTACTTTATCGCTAAGCGGTAGCAATAGAAGTAGAAGCAGGGCTGGTGCCACAACCCCAATGGCAACACATTGATGGAGATCAAGATGATGGAGATCATGGTGTTGTGCTGGTGACGATGGAGATCATGCCGGTGTTTCGAAGATGGAGATCTTAAACACAAGTTCATGGCCATATCATGTCACTTATGAATTGCATGAGATGTTAATCCTTTTATGCACCTTGTTTTGCTTAGTACGGTGGTAGCATTATAAGGTGATCCCTCACTTGAATTTCAAGATGAACTGTGTTCTCCCCGAGTGTGCACCGTTGCGAAAGTTCGTCGTGTTGAGACACCACGTGATGATCGGGTGTGATAGACTCTACGTTCACATACAACGGGTGCAAGCCAGATTTGCTCGCGCAGAACACTCGGGTTAAACTTGACGAGCCTAGCATGTACAGACATGGCCTCGGAACACAAGAGACCGAAAGGTCGAGCATGAGTCATATAGTGGATATGATCAACATAATGATGTTCACCATTGAAGCCACCTTAACTCACGTGATGATTGGACTTGAGTTGGTGAATTTGGATCATGTATCACTCGAATGACCCGAGGGATGTCAATTTGAGTGGGAGTTCTTAAGTAATATGATTAATTGAACTCATTATCATGAACATAGTCAAAGTGTCTTTGCAATTATGTTGTAGATTACTAGCTCGCGCTGTAGCTCCCTTGTATTTTTATATGTTCCTAGAGAAATAGAATTGAAAGATGTTGGTAGCAAAATTACGGACTGGGTCCGTGATCTGAGGATTGTCCTCATTGCTGCACAGAAGGCTTATGTCCTTAATGCACCGCTCGGTGCGCCACCCCATCTAGCGTCGTCTGTAGATGTTGTGAACATCTGACAGACACGTTTCGATGACTACTTGATAGTTTGGTGCGTCATGCATTACGGCTTAGAATTGAGGCTCCGAAACGTTTTGAACATCACGGAACATATGAGATGTTCTAAGAGCTGAGATTGTGATCTCAGGCTCATGCCCGAGTTGCGAGATATAGGATCTCCAACGAGATTCTTTGCCTGCAAGATGAAAGAGAATAGCTCAATCGTTGAGCATGTGCTCAGACTGTCTGGGTACTACAATCGCTTGAATCGAGTGGGAGTTGATCTTCCAGATAAGATAGTGATTGATGTAGTTCTCCATGTCACTGTGACTGAGCTACTAGCACTTGGCGATGAACTATAAAATGCCAGGGAAAGAAATGTTGATCCCTGAGCTGTTCGCGATGTTTGACACCGCGAAGGTAGAAATCAAGAAGGAGCGTCAAGTGTTGATGGTTAATCAAACCACTAGTTTCGAGAAGGGCAAGAGCAAGGAGGGAAACTTCATGGATAGCAAGTCAGTTGCTGCTCCAGTGAAGCAACCCAAAGTTGAACTCAAACCCGAGACTAAGTGCTTCTATTATGAGGTGAGCGGTCGCTGAAGCGGAACAACCCTAGATACTTGGTAGATAAGAAGGCTGGCAACATTGATAGAAGTATATTTGATATACGAGTTACAAATGTGTACCTTGCAAGTACTCTTAGTAGCACCTGGGTATTTGATACCGGTTCGGTTGCTAAATGTTAGTAACTCGAAATAAAAGCTACGGAATAAATGGAGGACTAGCTAAGCGTGAGGTGACGATATGTGTTGGAAGTGTTTCCAAGGTTGATGTGATCAACATCGCATGCTCTCTCTGCCTTCAGGATTAGTGACGAACCTAAATAAATGTTATTTGGTGTTTTGCGTTGAGCATGAACATGATTAGATCATGTTTATTGCAATACGGTTATTCATTTAAGTTAGAGAATAATGGTTATTCTGTTTACATGAATAATACCTTCAATGGTCACGCACCCAGTGAGAATGGTTTGTTGAAATCTTGATCGTAGTATTACACATGTTCAGAACATTGATGTCAAAAGATACATAGTTAATAATGATAGTACCACATACTTGTGGCACTGCCGCTAAATGTCATATTGGTATAAAGCGCATGTAGAAACTCCATGCTGATGGATATTTGGACTCATTCGATTTCGAATAGGTTGAGACATGCGAACCATGCCTCTTGGGCAAGATGACTAAAGGACCCCGTTGGATGGAGCGGGCAAGTGATTCATTGGAAATGATACATGTTGATGTGTGCAATCTAGTGAGTCTTGTAGCGTGCAGTGGATATCGTTATTTTCTTACCTTCACTGATGATTTGAGTAGATATAGTGTATATTTACTTAATGAAACACAAGTCTGAATCGTTTGAAAGGTTCAAGCAAATTCAGAGTGAAGTTTAAAGATCATCGTGACAAGAAGATAAAAATGACTGCGATATGATCGTGGAGGTGAATATCTGAGTCACGAGTTTGGCATACAACTTAAGACAATGTGAAAGTTGTTTCACAACTAAACGCCACCTGGAACACCATAGTGTGATGGTGTGTCCGAACATCATAGTTATGTTCTATTGGACATGGTGCGTAATATGATGTCTCTTGTCGTTTTACTACTATAATTTTGGGGTTATGCATTAGAGACAACTACATTCACTTTAAATAGGGCACCATCTAAATCCGTTGAGATGACACCATGTGAATTATGGTTTGATAGAAACCTAAGCTGTCATTTCTTAATATTTTGGGATGTGACACTTGTGTGGAAAATGTTTTCACCTAATGAGGTCGAACCCAAGGCGGACAAATTGCATCTTCATAGAATACCCTAAGATCAGTTGGGTGAACCTTCAATCTCAGATCCTAGTGCAAAATGTTTGTTGCTTAAACGGATCCTTTCTCGAGGAAATGTTTCTCTCGAAAGAATTGAGTGGGAGGAAGATAGAACTTGATGAGGTTGTTAAACCTTTGTTCAACCAGAGAGTAGCGCAGCGCAGAAAGATGTTTCTGTGAAGCCTACGTTAGTTGAAGAGGAAGTTAATGATGATGATCATGAAGCTTCGGGATCAAGTTACTATCGAACTTCGTAGGTCGACAAGGATGTGTACTGCTCTTAAGTGGTACGACAACTCTGTCTTGGAGATCATGTTGTTGGACAACGATGAACCTACGAGCTATGGAGAAGCGATGATGGGCCCGGATTCCGACAAATGGTTAGAGGCCATGAAATCCGAGATAGGATCCATGTATGAAAACCAAGTGTAGACTTTGGTAGACTTGCTTGTTGGACGGCAGGTCGTTGAGTACAAATGGATCTTTAAAATGAAGACAGACACTGATGGTGAATGTCACTATTTGTAAAGCTCGACTTGTTGCAAAGATGTTTGTGACAAGTTCAAGGAGTTGACTACGATGAGACTTTCTCACTCGTAGTGGTGCTAAAGTCTGTTGGAATTATGTTAGCAGTTGTTGTGTTTTCAATTATGAAATCTGGCAGATGGATGTCAAAACATCGTTTCCTTAACAGTTTACTTGAGGAAAGGTTGTATGTGATACAACCAGAAGGTTTTGTCAGGCCTAAGGATGCTAAAAGGTGTGCAAGCTTCGGTGATCCTTCCATGGAATGAAGCAAGCATCTCGGAGTTGGAATATACGCTTTGATGAGGTGATCAAAGTTTTGATGTTTATACAAAGTTTACGAGAAACTTGTATTTGCAATAAAGTGAGTGGGAGCACTATAGAATTTCTGATAAGTATATGTGGATGACATATTGTTGATCAGAAATAATGTAGAGTTTCTGGAAAGCATAAAACGGTCATTTGGAAAGTGATTTTGAAAGGAAGACCTGGATGAAGCTACCTAATTGTTGAGCATCAAAATCTATGGAGATAGATCAAGATGCTCGATGAGACTTTCAATGAGTGCATACCTTGACAAGATTTTGAAAGAGTTCAAAATGGATCAGTCAGAGAAAGAGTTCTCGCCTGATTTGTAAGGTGTGAAAGTTGAGTGAGACTCAAAGCTCGACAACGGCAGAAGAAAGAGAAAGGACGAACATCGTCCCCTATGCCTTAGCCATAGGCTCTATATTATGCCATGCTGTGTACCGCACCTGTGTGTGCCTTGCCATGAGTCCGTTAGGGGGTACAAGAGTGAACTAGGAGTGGATCACTGGACAGCGGTCAAGATTATCCTCAGTAACTAAGAGACTGAGGAGATGTTTCTCGATTATGAAGGTGATAAAGAGTTCGTCGTAAGGAGTTACGTCGATACAAGCTTTAACACTAATCCGGATGACTCGTAGTAGCAATCTGGATACGTATAGTGGAGCAGCCATTTGGAAATAGTACCAAGTGGAGTGTGGTAGCAGTGTTTACGGTTTGACATAGAGATTTGCAAAGTACACACGGATCTGAATATCGCAGACCCGTTGACTATAAGACCTCTCTCACATGCAAAGCATGATCGAGCCCCAGAACTCATTGGGTGTTAGATTCATAACAATGCGAATCACATGGTGATGTGAACTAGATTATTGACTCTAGTGCAAGTGGGAGACTGTTGGAAATATGCCCTAGAGGCAATAATAAATTAGTTATTATCATATTTCCTTGTTCATGATAATCGTTTATTATCCATGCTATAATTGTATTGATCGGAGACTTAAATGCATGTGTGGATACATAGACAAAACCATGTCCCTAGTATGCCTCTAATACACTAGCTCGTTGATCAAAGGATGGTTAAGGTTTCCTAGCCATGGACATGATATGTCATTTGATAACGGGATCACATCATTAGGAGAATGATGTGATGGATAAGACCCAAACTACAAACATAGCATATGATCGTGTCAGTTTATTGCTACTGTTTTCTGCATGTCAAGTATATGTTCCTATGACCATGAGATCATGCAACTCACGGATATCGTAGGAGTGCCTTGTGTGTATCAAACGTCGCAACGTAACTGGGTGACTATAAAGGTGCTCTACAGGTATCTCCGATGGTGTCTGTTGAGTTGGCATGGATCGAGACTGGGATTTGTTACTCCGTGTGACGGAGAGGTATCTCAGGGCCCACTCGGTAATACAACATCACAACAAGCCTTGCAAGCAATGTGGATAAGTGTTAGTCATGGGATCTTGTATTATGGAACGAGTAAAGACACTTGCCAGTAACGAGGTTGAACTAGGTATGGAGATACCGACGATCGAATCTCGGGCAAGTAACATACCGAAGAACAAAGGGAACGTTATACAGGATTAACTAAATCCTTGACATAGAGGTTCGACCGATAAAGATCTTCGTAGAATATGTAGGAACCAATGTGGACGTCCAGGTCCCGCCATTGTTTATTGACCGTAGAGGTGTCTCGGTCATGTCTACATAGTTCTCGAACCCGCAGGGTCTGCACACTTAAGGTTCGGTGATGTTTCGGTAGTGTAGAGTTATGTATGGTGGTGACCGAAGTTTGTTCGGAGTCCCGGATGAGATCCCGGACATCACGAGGAGCTCCGAAATGGCCCGGAGGTAAAGATTCATATATAGGAAGTCCCAGTTTGGTTTCCGGAAAAGTTTCGGGCTCATCGGTAGTGTACCGGGAGTGCCGGTAGTGTACCGGGAGGCCTCCGGGAGGGGTATTTCGACCCCAAGAGGTCCATGGTCTGTGGGAGAATAATAACCAGCCCTTAGTGGGATGGGAAAACAGCCACAAAGGCCCATGGCGCAGGAGAGAAAGTCCTAAAGCAAAAAAGTGGAAAATCAGCCAATAGGAGGCAATCCTACTCCAACTAGGATTGGAGGTGAAGTAGGATTGCTTCCCACCTCCTATTTCGGCCGACCCAAAGGCATTTTCTGCCTCTCCTCTCCTCTCCCCCTATATATACTAGTGGATTGGGTGGTTTTTGGATAGAATTTCCGGCCACGTGCTACCCATTTCACCGATGCACAGTTTCTCCTCTAGATCGGTTTTCCGTAGCGCTTAGGCGAAGCCCTGCCGGAATCACTCCACCACCATCACAGGAGCGATGTCACGCTGCCGGTGAACTCTCTCTCCTCTCCACCTCCTCTTGCTGGATCAAGACGGTGGAGACCGTCATCAAGCTGCACGTGTGCTGGACGCGGAGGTGTCGTCCGTTCGGCGCTAGATCGGAAGGACCGTGATCGAGATCGCGAGACGGTTCGTGATGAGATCGCAGAACGGATCGTGATGAGTTCGCGGGATAGATCGTGATCAAGATCGTGAGACGGATCGTGATGAGATCGCGGGATGGATCACGATGAGTTCACGGGACGGATCATGATTGGATCGCGGGACGGATCGTGATGAGATCGCGGGACGCTCGGCGATTTGGATCGCGAAGATGTTCGACTACACCAACCGCGTTTCTTAACGCTTCCCGCTTAGCGATCTACAAGGGTATGTAGATCCACTCTCCCTCTCGTAGATGCTCATCACCATGGATAGGTTTGCGTGTGCGTAGGAAATTTTTTGTTTCCCATGCGACGTTCCCCAACAAAATGGGCCTCCACTTCGGATTTACTAATCTCAACGCTTTCTTCGTCAGTCCTCTCGTATGGTAACTTTGCAACAGGCTTGAGGCTTGGACCAAATTTGTATTTTTTCCTGCCTATTGTACTGCTAGCCTCCGGAGCGGCGGCGGCCTGTCTCTTCCGTCGTGGCTAACGCGCCATTGGAGGCGTAGTGTCCCGACGCACTAGAGGAGGAGGAGGAGGAGGCTGAGTGGCCTGACGCGCCGGAGGAGGAGGAGGAGGAGGCGGAGTTGCCTCACGCGCCAGAGTAGGCGAAGGAGGAGGCGGAGTGCCGTCATGCGTCGAAGGAGCCGAAGAAGGAGGCGGAGTGCCTTGATCACTCGCCGGAGGAGGAGGCAGAGTGCCTTGACGCGCCGGAGGAGGAGGAGGAGACGGAGGCGTCCAGTTTGGAAGCTTGATGTACTCCTTCGGCCATAGACATGTACTCCTTAGTGCATGAACTAGTTTCTTCTCCCCTTCACCTATATGGTGCTCAAGCTCTAGGTCATCAAATCCCTCCATTACTTCATCCACCATCACAACAGCATAGCCGTGTGGAATCGGATTGCAGTGAAAAGTTCCATTGGGTTGAGGAGGTGCAACAGAGCCAATAGCCGCCTTGAAAGTGAGGTTCCGGAAATTCGTCCAAAGCTCGCAATGTTGAACCTCCGTGATAGTATCCACGGGGTAGCTAGTAGCCGTGAAGTCAGGATGAACGAGCTCCTTGGAAGCCATGCTGCGTCTTCGCTGAGATGGCGGGGTAGCTTCTGGGATAGTTTCGTGCCGCTGAGATGGTTGGCTGGTAGCTCGCTAGCTCTCACCTTCCTCTTGATTTTCTAGTCTTGCATTAAGCTTCTGCAGGGTGCTCAGCTCTGCTTTCCTCTTTCTCTCTCGGCTTCTATAACCGCATGCGTCAGGAAACCCAACCTTCCACGAAACGGAGCCTGGTGTGCCTCGTGTTCGTCCAGGGTGCTCAGCATTCCCTAGGGCCTCAGTCAGCTCGTCCTTGTCTCCGTCGGGAATGAACGTCCCTTCCTATGCTGCGGTGATATACTTCTGAAGCTTCATGACGGGTATTGCAAGTTTCTCGTTCGTCCAACGGCACTTCCCTATTTCAGGGTCCAAAGTTCCCCCAACCTCGAAGAACCAAGTCCTTGAACGGTCTGGCCAGTTATATGTCTGTGGTTGGATCCCTTTAGCAAGGAGGTCCTTCTCAGCTTTGTCCTACAACGGCCGGGCTTTGAGGTAGCCACCTGACCCAGTGTGATGGTGATACTGCTTCTTTGCAACATTGATCTTGTTTGTCTAAGACATTTTCTAACTCTTCTCCGATGTCTTGTAGGCCACAAATGCAGGCCAGTGATCTCTTACCTTCTCAAATCGGTCAATGAATTATGGAGTCTTCCCTTTGTCGATAAACTTTGATTTCAATCCTTTCTTCCACCTCCTGAATAGATCTTCCATCTCCTTAAGAGCACACGCCTTGACCAGTGGCTCTATAACTGGCTTATTCGGATCCTCCTCTGGCGGTAGGTTGAAATTTGCCTTCAGCGTGGTCCAAAGATCATCTTTCTGTCTATCGATGACATAATCACCTTCATGGGCGTCGTCCTTAGGCTTATTCCATTGCTTGATGCTGATCGAGATGTTTTCCCTAACAGTAGCTCCGCACTGAGAAAAAAATGTGTCATTGGTCCGCTTTGGTGCAATCGGCAGGCCATCGTCCGCGAGTGCTGTGATCATGAACCGTTCTTCCTTGCCCAACCTTTTCTTCGGGCCTTGTCTCGTTACCGAAGTTTGGCTCGATCCGGAGGGCTATATAAAAGAAGTAAGAGTTAATAGATGTACATACCAAAACAATTAATGCATCAATTAGCTAGTCAGCACATACGTAATTAATATATATACCTTGCCGGACTTTGCAACATCTCCCTCCTCCGTTCGGTCACCAGAGCCAACACCATGGTCTCCTTCTTCCTCCAGCATTCGGTCACCGGAACCATCATGTGTTGGAAATATGCCCTAGAGGCAATAAATAAAGTGTTTATTATTATATTTCCTTGTTCATGATAATCGTTTATTATCCATGCTATAATTTTATTGATTGGAAACACATTGCATGTGTGGGTAAATAGACAACACTGTGTCCCTAGTATGCCTCTAGTGAACTAGCTCGTTGATCAAAGATGGTCAAGGTTTCCTAGCCATTGACATGTGATGTCATTTGATAACAGGATCACATCATTGGGAGAATGATGTGATGGACACGGCCCAAACTACAAACGTAGCGTATGATCGTGTCAGTTTATTGCTACTGTTTTCTGCTTGTCAATGTATATGTTCTTATGACTATGAGATCATGCAACTCACGCATATCGGAGGAGTGCTTTGTGTGTATCAAACATCGCAACGTAACTGGGTGACTATAAAGGTGCACTACAGGTATCTTCGAAGGTGTCTGTTGAGTTGGCATGGATCAAGACTGGGATTTGTTACTCCGTGTGACGGAGAGGTATCTCAGGGCCCACTCGGTAATGCAACATCACAACAAGCCTTGCAAGCAATGTGACTAATATGTTAGCCACCGGATCTTGCATTACGGAATGAGTAAAGATACTTGCCGATAACAAGGTTGAACTAGGTATGGAGATACCGACGATCGAATCTCGGGCAAGTAACATACCGAAGAACAAAGGGAACATCATACGGGATTAACAGAATCCTTGACATAGAGGTTCGACCGATAAAGATCTTCGTAGAATATGTAGGAACCAATGTGGACATCCAGGTCCCGCCATTGGTTATTCCCCGTAGAGGTGTCTCGGTCATGTCTACATAGTTCTCGAACCCGCAGGGTCTGCACACTTAAGGTTCGGTGATGTTTCGGTAGTGTAGAGTTATGTATGGTGGTGACCGAAGTTTGTTCGGAGTCCCGGATGAGATCCTGGACGTCACGAGGAGATCCGGAATGGTCCGGAGGTAAAGGTTCATATATAGGAAGTCCCAGTTTGGTCGCCAGAAAAGTTTCGGGCTCATCGGTAGTGTACCGGGAGGGCCGGTAGTGTACCGGGAGACCACCGGGAGGGGTATTTCGACCCAAGAGGCTATATCGGCTGTAGGAGGATGAATACCAGCCCTTGGTGGGATGGTGTAAGTCCTACACAAAGCCCATGAGGCTGGGAAGAAAATACCAAAAGGAAAAAGGTGGAAAAAGGCAAAAAGGGCTATATATGGAAGGAGTCCTAATCCTAAGCATAGCAAAAGATCGTGTAGTTTGTATGCTAAAGCTTTTCTAATGTCAAGTATTGTTTCCTTAGACCATGAGATTGTGAAACTTCCGGATACCGTAGGAATGCTTTGGGTGTGCCAAACGTCGCAACGTAACTGGGTGGCTATAAAGGTGCACTACGGGTATCTCCGAAAGTGTCTGTTGGGTTGGCATGAATCGAGACTGGGATTTGTCACTACGTGCGACGGAGAGGTATCTCTGGTCCCACTCGGTAAGACATCATCATAATGAGCTCAATGTGACTAAGGAGTTAGCCACGGGATGATGTTTTACGAAACGAGTAAAGAGTCTTGCCGGTAACGAGATTAAACAAGGTATAGGGATACCGACGATCGAATCTCGGGCAAGTATCATACCGGTAGACAAAGGGAATTGTATAAGGGGTTGATTGAATCCCCAACATCGTGGTTCATCTGATGAGATCATCGTTAAGCATGTGCGAGCCAACATGGGTATCCAGATCCTGCTGTTGGTTATGTACCGGAGAGTGTCTCGGTCGTGTCTACGTGTCTCCCGAACCCGTAGGGTCTACACACTTAAGGTTCGATGACGCTAGGGTTATAGGGAAATATTGTACGTGGTTACTGAAGGTTGTTCGGAGTCTTGAATGAGATCCCGAATGTCACGAGGAGTTCCGGAATGGTCCGAAGGTAAAGATTCATATATAGTAAGTGAGGATTTGGTCACCGAAAGTGTTCCGGGCATCACCGGTAACGTACCGGGACCATCGGAAGGGTTCCGGGGGTCCACCGGGAGGGGCCACCGGACCGAGAGGGCTGCATGGGCCACAAGTGGGAGGGAACTAGCCCCTAGGTGGGCTGGTGCGCCTCCCACCCCAGCCCAAGGCGCAGCAAGGTGGGAAGGGGGGCAAACCCTAGGGCCAGATGGGCCCAAGGCCCACCTAGGGCGCCGCCCCTCCCCTCTCCCCCTCTGGCCGCCGCACCAGATTCAATCTGGGATGGCCGGCGGCCCTAGCGTGGGAACCCTAGAGGCTGCGGCCTCCCTCCTCCTCCTCCAATATATAGTGGGGGGTTTGGGGCTGCCCAACACACGAGTTTCTCTCTCTCTCGGCGCAGCCCTACCTCTCCACTTCCTCGTCCTCCGTAGTGCTTGGCGAAGCCCTGCTAGAGTGCCACGTAGCTCCACCGTCACCATGCCGTCGTGTTTCTGGAGCTCTCCCTCAACCTCTCCTTCCTCCTTGCTGGATCAAGGCGTAGGAGACGTCACCAGGCTGCACGTGTGTTGAACGCGGAGGCGCCGTTGTTCGGCGCTTAAATCGGAATCCACCACGATCTGAATCCCTACGAGTACGACTCCACCAACCGCGTTCTAGTAACGCTTCCGCTTAGCGATCTTAAAAGGTATGAAGATGCACTCTCCCCTTGCTCATTTGCTGGTTTCTCCATAGATTGATCTTTTTGGTCGTAGGAAAATTTTGATTTACTACTACGTTCCCCAACAGTGGCATCGTGATCTAGGTCTATGCGTAGAATCTATACACGAGTAGAACACAAGTTGTTGTGGGCGTCGATCTTGCTAATTTTCTTACCGTTACTAATCTTATCTTGATTCGACGGTATTGTGGGATGAAGCAGCCCGGACCAACTTTACACGTACGCTTACGTGAGACCGGTTCCACCGCCTGACATGCACTTGTTGCATAAGGTGGCTAGCGGGTGTCTGTCTCTCCCACCTTAGTCGGATCGGATTCGATGAAAAGGGTCCTTATGAAGGGTAAATAGCAATTGGCATATCACGTTGTGGTTTTGGCGTAGGTAAGAAACATTCTTGCTAGAAACCTATAGCAGCCACGTAAAAACATGCAACAACAAATTAGAGGACGTCTAACTTGTTTTTGCAGCATATGCCTTGTGGTGTGATATGGCCAGAGAATGTGATGTGATGCATTGTGATGGATGAGATTGATCATCTTCATGTAATAGGATTCACGACTTGCATGTCGATGAGTATGGCAACCGGCAGGAGCCATAGGAGTTGTCTTAATTTATTGTATGACCTGCGTGTCAATCAAGATCGCCATGTAATTACTTTACCTTATTGCTAAACATTAGCCATAGTAGTAGTAATAGTTAGCGAGATAACTTCATGAAGACACGATGATGGATATCATGGTGTCGTGCTGGTGACAGTGATGATCATGGTGCCCCGAAGATGGAGATCAAAGGAGCAATATGATATTGGCCATATGATGTCACTATATTGATTGCATGTGATGTTTATCATGTTTACATCTTATTTGCTTAGAACAATGGTAGCTAAATAAGATGATCTCTCAATAAAATTTCAAGAAAAGTGTTCACCCTAATTGTGCACCGTTGCTAAAGATCGTTGTTCCGAAGCACCACGTGATGATCGGGTGTGATAGGTTCTAACGTTCGCATACAACGGGTGCAAGCCAGATTTACACACGCGATACACTTAGGTTGACTTGACGAGCCTAGCATGTACAGACATGGCCTCGGAACACGGAAGACCGAAAGGTCGAACATGAGTCGTATAGAAGATACGATCAACATGGAGATGTTCACCATGGGTGACTAGTCCGTCTCACGTGATGATTAGACATGGGCTAGTTTATGTGGATCATGTGTCACTTGGATGACTAGAGAGATGTCTATCTAAGTGGGAGTTCATTAAATAATTTGATTATGTGAATTTAATTATCATGAACTTACTCTAAAATTGTCTTTACAAACTATATTGTAGATCCAATGGCCAACGCTAATGTCACCCTCAACTTCAATGCGTTCCTAGAGAAAACCAAGCTAAAAGATGATGGAAGCAACTATGCGGACTGGGTCCGTAGCTTGAGGATCATCCTCATAGCTTCCAAAAGATTGTATGTACTTGATGCGCCGCTAGGTGACGCACCCATTCTCCCAGCAGAACAAGAAATTATGAACGCTTGGCAAACGCGCTGTGATGATTACTCCCTGGTTCAGTGCGGCATGCTTTACAGTTTAGAACTGGGGCTCCAAAAGCGGTTTGAGCAACACAGAGCGTATGAGATGTTCCAAGAGCTGAAAGTGGTTTTCCAAGCTGATGCCCGGGTCGAGAGATATGATGTCTGGGTTGTAAGATGGAGTAAAATAGTTCTGTCAGTGAGCACATACTCGAAATGTCTGGGTTGCACAACCTTTTGACTTAGCTGGGAGATAATCTCTTGGATGACTCGGTCATTGACAGAATCCTCCAGTCGCTTCCACCTAGCTACAAGAGCTTTGTGATGAACTACAACATGCAAGGTATGGAGAAGTCCATTCCTGAGTTGTACTTGATGCTGAAATCAGCGCAGGTCGAGATCAAAAAGGAGCATCAAGTGTTGATGGTGAATAAGACCACTAGTTTCAAGAAAGGCAAGGGTAAGAAGAACTTCAAGAAGGACGGCAAAGCTGTTGCCGCGCCCGGTAAGCAAGTTGCCGGGAAGAAGAACAAGAATGGACCCAAGACTGAGACTGGGTGCTTTTATTGCAAGGGTACCGGTCACTGGAAGCGGAACTGTCCCAAGTACTTAGCGGATAAGAAGGCCGGCAACGTTAAAGGTATGTGTGATATACTTGTTATTGATGTGTACCTAACCAGTGCTCGTAGTAGCTCCTGGGTATTTGATACCGGTGCAATTGCTCACATTTGTAACTCCAAGCAAGAGCTGTGGAATAAGCGAAGACTAGCAAAGGACAAGGTGACGATGCGTGTCGGGAATGGTTCCAAGGTCGATGTGATCGCCGTTGGGACGCTACCTCTACTTTTACCTTCGGAATTTGTTTTAAACCTTGATAATTGTTATCTAGTACCAGATTTGAGCATGAACATTGTATCTAGATCTCGCTTGATGCGAGATGGCTACTCATTTAAATCTGAGAATAATGGTTGTTCTATTTATATGAGAGAAGTATTTTATGGTCATGCCCCGCTGGTCAATGGTGTATTTTTGATGAATCTCGAACGTGATGTTACACATGTCCATAGTGTGAGTATCAAAAGATGTAAGGTTGATAACGATAGTCCGACTTACATGTGGCACTGCCGCCTTGTACATATTGGTGTCAAACGCATGAAGAAGCTCTATGCTGATGGACTCTTGGAGTCTCTTGATTTTGAATCACTTGACACGTGCGAACCATGCCTCATGGGCAAGATGACCAAGACTCCATTCTCCGTAACAATGGAGCGAGCGACCGACTTATTGGAGATAATACATACCGATGTGTACGGTCCAATGAGCGTCGAGGCTCACGGTGGCTACCGTTATGTTCTCACCCTCACTGATGACTTGAGCAGATATGGTTATGTCTACTTAATGAAACACAAGTTTGAAACCTTTGAAAAGTTCAAGGAATTTCAGAGTGAGGTAGAGAATCAACGTGACAGAAAAATAAAGGGCCTACGATCTGATCATGGCGGAGAATATTTGAGTCACGAGTTTGGCACACACCTAAGGAAATGTGGAATTGTTTCACAACTCACGCCGCCTAGCACACCTCAGCAAAATGGTGTGTCTGAACTTCGTAATCGCACTCTATTGGATATGGTGCGATCTATGATGTCTCTTACCGACTTACCGCTATCATTTTGGGGATATGCATTAGAGACTGCCGCATTCACTTTAAATAGGGCACCGTAAAAGTCCGTTGAGACGACACCGTATGAATTATGGTTTGGAAAGAAACCTAAGCTGTCGTTTCTAAAAGTTTGGGGATGCGATGGTTATGTGAAGAAACTTCAACCTGAGAAGCTCGAACCCAAAGCGGAAAAATGCGTCTTCATAAGATACCCCAAAGAAACTGTTGGGTATACTACCTCAGATCCGAAGGCAAAGTCTTTGTTGCCAAGAATGGATCCTTTCTAGAGAAAGAATTTCTCTCGAAAGAAGTAAGTGGGAGGAAAATAGAAATTGATGAGGTAATTGTACCTCCACTCGAACCGGAGAGTAGCGCAGCATAGGAAGTTGTTTCTATGGAGCCTGCACCGGCTGGAGAGGAAGTTAATGATGATGATCATGAAACTTCAGATCAAGTTGCTATTGAAACTCGAAGGTCCACAAGGACACGTTCCGCACCAGAGTGGTACGGCAACCCTGTCCTGGAGATCATGCTGTTGGACAACAGTGAACCTTCGAACTATGAAGAAGCGATGGCGGGCCCGGATTCCAACAAATGGCTTGAGGCCATGAAATCCGAGATATGATCCATGTATGAGAACAAAGTATGGACTTTGGTGGACTTGCCCGATGATCGGCGAGCCATAGAAAATAAATGGATCTTTAAGAAGAAGACTGACGCGGATGGTAATGTGACCGTCCATAAGGCTCGGCTTGTCGCTAAGGGTTATCGACAAGTTCAAGGAGTTGACTACAATGAGACTTTCTCACCCGTAACGATGCTGAAGTCCGTCCGACTCATGTTAGCAATTGCCGCATTTTATGATTATGAGATCTGGCAAATGGACGTCAAAGCAGCATTCCTTAATTGCTTCCTTAAGGAAGAACTGTATATGATGCAGCCGGAAAGTTTTGTCGATCCTAAAGACGCTAACAAAGTATGCAAGCTCCAGCGCTCCATCTATGGGCTGGTGCAAGCATCTCGGAGTTGGAACATTCACTTTAATGAGGTGATTAAAGCATTTGGATTTATACAGGTTTATGGAGAACCCTGTATTTACAAGAAAGTGAGTGGGAGCTCTGTAGCATTTCTCATATTATATGTGGATGACATATTGTTGATGGGAAATGATATAGAACTTTTGGAAAGCATAAAGGCCTACTTGAATAAGTGTTTTTCAATGAAGGACCTTGGAGAAGCTGCTTATATATTAGGCATCAAGATCTTTAGAGATAGATCGAGCTGCCTCATAGGTCTTTCACAAAGCACATACCTTGACAAGATATTGAAGAAGTTCAATATGGATCAGTCCAAGAAGGGGTTCTTGCCTGTGTTACGGGGTGTGAGATTGAGTATGACTCAATGCCTGACCACGACAGAGGATAGAGAAAAGATGAGTGTCATCCCCTATGCTTCAGCCATAGGCTCTATTATGTACGCCATGTTGTGTACCAGACCTGATGTGAACCTTGCCATAAGTTTGGTAGCAAGGTACCAAAGTGATCCCGGAGCGGAACACTGGAGAGCGGTCAAGAATATCCTGAAGTACCTAAAAAGGACCAAGGACATGTTTCTCATATATGGAGGTGCCGAAGAGCTCGTCGTAAAGGGTTACATCGATGCTAGCTTCAACACAGATCCGGACGAATCCAAGTCGCAAACTAGATACGTGTATATTTTGAACAGAGGGGCAGTCGGCCGGTGCAGCAGCAAGCAAAGTGTCGTTGTGGCATCTACGTGTGAAGCGGAGTACATATCTGCTTCGGAAGCAGCAAAGGAAGGAGTCTGTATGAAGGATTTCATCACCGACCTAGGAGTGATTCCGAGGGCGTCGGGCCCGATGACTCTATTCTGTGAAAACACTGGAGCTATTGCCCTCGCGAAGGAGCCCAGGTTTCACAAGAAGACAAGACACATCAAGCGCCGCTTCAACTCCATTCATGATTACATTCAGGAAGGAGATATAGATATTTGTAAAGTACATACGGACTCGAATGTCGCAGATCCGTCGACTAAACCTCTCTCACGAGCAAAACATGATCAACGCCAGAACTCTATGGGTGTTCGATTCATCACAATGTAACTAGATTATTGACTCTAGTGCAAGTAGGAGACTGTTGGAAATATGCCCTAGAGGCAATAATAAAATGGTTATTATTGTATTTCCTTGTTCATTATAATTGTCTATTCTTCATACTATAATTGTATTAACCAGAAACCGTAATGCATGTGTGAATACATAGACCACAAGGTGTCCCTAGCGAGCCTCTAGTTGGCTAGCTCGTTGATCAATAGGTGGTCACGGTTTCATGACCATGGACATTGGATGTCGTTGATAACGGGATCACATCATTAGGAGAATGATGTGATGGACAAGACCCAATCCTAAGCATAGCACAAGATCATGTAGTTCGTCTGCTAAAGCTTTTCTAATGTCAAGTAGCGTTTCCTTAGACCATGAGATTGTGCAACTCCCGGATACCGTAGGAATGCTTTGGGTGTGCCAACCATCACAACATAAATGGGTGGCTATAAAGGTGCACTACGGGTATCTCCGAAAGTGTCTGTTGGGTTGGCACGAATCGTGACTGGGATTTGTCACTCCGTGTGACGGAGAGGTATCTGTGGGCCCACTCGGTAAGACATCATCATAATGAGCTCAATGTGACTAAGGAGTTAGCCATGGGATGATGTGTTATGGAACGAGTAAAGAGACTTGTCGGTAACGAGATGAACAAGGTATAGGGATACCGACGATCGAATCTCGGGCAAGTATCATACCGGTAGACAAAGGGAATTGTATATGGGATTGATTGAATCCCCGACATCGTGGTTCACCCGATGAGATCATCGTGGAGCATGTGGGAGTCAACATGGGTATCCAGATCCCGCTGTTGGTTATTAATCGGAGAGTTTCTCGGTCACGTCTACGTGTCTCCCAAACCCGTAGGGTCTACACACTTAAGGTTCGATGACAGTAGGGTTATAGGGAAATATTGTACGTGGTTACTGAAGGTTGTTCGAAGTCCCGGATGAGATCCCGGACGTCACGAGGAGTTCCAGAATGGTCCGGAGGTAAAGATTCATATATAGTAAGTGAGGATTTGGTCACCGGAAGTGTTTCGGGCATCACCGGTAACGTATAGGGACCATCGAAAGGGTTCCGGGGGTCCGCCCGGAGGGGCCACCGGCCCGAGAGGGCTGCATGGGCCACAAGTGGGAGGGAACCAGCCCCTAGGTGGGCTGGTGCGCCTCCCACCCCAGCCCAAGGCGCAGCAAGGTGGGAAGGGAGGCAAACCCTAGGGCCAGATGGGCCCAAGGCCCACCTAGGGCGCCGCCCCTCCCCTCTACCCCTCTGGCCGCCACACCAGATTCAATCTGGGATGGCCGGCGGCCCTAGGGTGGGAACCCTAGGGGCTACACCCTCCCCCCTCCTCCTCCTATATATAGTGGGGGTTTTGGGGCTGCCCAACACATGAGTTTCTCTCTCTCTCTCGGCGCAGCCCTACCTCTCCATTTCCTCGTCCTCCATAGTGCTTGGCGAAGCCCTACCGGAGTGCCACGTAGCTCCACCGTCACCATGCCGTCGTGCAGCCAGAGCTCTCCCTCAACCTCTCCTTCCTCCTTGCTGGATCAAGGAGTAGGAGACGTCACTGGGCTGCACGTGTGTTGAACACGGAGGCGCCGTTGTTCGACGCTTAGACCGGAATCCACCGCGATCTATATCGCTGCGAGTACGACTCCACCAACCGCATTATAGTAACGCTTCCGCTTAGCGATCTTCAAAGGTATGAAGATGCTTTCTCCCCTTGCTCGTTTGTTGGTTTCTCCATAGATTGATCTTGATGGTCGTAGGAAAATTTTGATTTACTACTACGTTCTCCAACACCCCCCTCATGTCAAAGTTATCGCGGAGGGGGTATATCGAACCCCCCTCATGTTGAAGTTATCGAGGAAGGGGTATATCGACAACGAAATACATACATGGAAAAAAATGCTATCCATCTATACATACATAGCCACATAGATATATTATATATTTTCATTAACTCATGACATATTTTCATTATTTTTCTTTCTTTAACTCAACGACAACGACATACATACATGGAAAAAAATGTATATCGACCCCCCCCCTCATGTCAAAGTTATCGAGGAGGGGGTATATCGACAACGACATACATCATGGAAAAAAATGCTATCCATCTATACATACATATATTATATATTTTCATTAACTCATGACATATTTTCATTATTTTTCTTTCTTTAACTCAACGACAATGACATACATACATGGAAAAAATGTATATCGACCCCCCCTCATGTCAAAGTTATCGGAGAGGGACCCATCTCTTTCTCGTTATTTTTCTTTCTTTAACTCATGACATATTTTTATTTATCTTTATATATACTTGTCGTGTCCCTGATGGGCTGTTTTTGGAAAATGTCGTATCCCGTGTCCCCGTATGTGTGTCGTCGTGGCTGTGTCACTGTATCCGAGCAAGAGACCATGGGAAAGGGGGCTCACCGGGGGGCAGCGACGGGGAGGCGCCGGGGCCGGGGCGGCGACAGGAAGGCGATGGGGAGGCGACGGGTACGAGGCAGCGACGGGGGCGGCGACGGGGGCTCGGGCGGCGACGAAGGAGGCGACGGGGGCGGCGACGGGGACGGGGACGACGACGGCGGGCTCGGGGCGGCGACGGGGGACGCGATGGGTACAGGGACGACGACGGCGGGCTCGGGGCGGCACGCGGCGACAGTGACGAGGACGACAGGCTCGGCGAAGCGGCGATGAACACTTCAAGATTTCAAGTGCTTCTTATCTACAAGAAGCATTCGTCCCGGTTGGTGGCACCAACCGGGACCAATACCGACCTTTAGTCTTGGTTGGTTCCACCAACCGAGACCAAAGGTCTGCTTCCCACCCTTTGGGCTGACGAACAAGAACTTTGCTCCCGCCTAACTAGCACTTTGAATTTAGGTTCAAATTTCTCTATAAGCGCATCTATTTTAACTTTTTTCATTTTTATGTTATTCTTTTGCGTATTAAAAGTTCTTATCAAAAAATATTTTATATATGTCCTTTTTGCTATTAAATTTTTAACAAAAAAAGTTTGATAATTTTAGTTTAGTTTTGTTTTTTGCTTTATTTTTTTAATTTTTCCAGTATTTTTGTTTTATTTTTTGCTTTTATTATTATTATTTTATTTTTTCCATTATTTTTCTTCTGTTATTTTAGTTCATTCTTTTGAACAAAAAATACTTTCATAATTTTGGTTGCCAAATTTTCATTATTTTTGTTTTGTTTTTTGCTTTATTTATGTTTGTTTTATTTTTGCTTTATTTATTTCCAGTGTGTTTTAACATTATATTCTTTTTGCTATTAATGTTTTGAATAAAAAATACTTTGATAATTTTAGTTGCATATTTTTTATATAATTATAGTTTCAAAAATAGTAGAGGTTTATAAAATCTTTTTAGTTGATTCTTTTTTTAACTCCACTCCCACGATGTTTTGAAAAAAATTAAAAAGCACTTGAAATGAACTCTGAAAAGGTTAAAAGTGGGCACGGTATCATCATTTCACCCACATAGCATGTTCTAAAAAGTTGAGAGGGTTACGGCAAAAACTGGATGCACTTCGTGTGCAAAATGGACAATCTCTTTCGAAGTATCACGTTTTCGGACGAAAACTCATCTATTACAAAGGAATTTCATTTTTTTGAACTTATTTGAACTTGATGCTTTTTATGTGTTCAAAATGCACATTCAAAGCCACATCATCAATTTTCAAACCTTTGTGACTTCATTTGGTATTTTTTTTGTGCACTTACTGATTTTTTTGAGCTAAATGATCCTAAAATTGAAAAGCACTTCAAATAAACTCTGAAAAGGTTGAAAGTTGGCTTGGGATCATGATTTTGCCCACATGGCATGTCATAAATAGTTGAGAGGGTTACGGCAAAAACTTGATGCACTTCGTGTACAAAACGGACAATCTTTTTCGAAGTATCACGGTTTCGGACAAAAGGGATTTCATTTCTTCACATGTAACTGCAATGATATAGTTGTGGAGAGAAAGTCTTCACTTTTTCTTCGCTTGTGTACTTTGCTTATTGCGCCGTAACCATGGATAATCTTCATCGTTTAACAGGGTGCTTGAGCCAGCTTTGACTTTGAAGGGTGGAATTTCATGAAACTTTTCATAATCTTCAGACATGTTTGTCTTGCCCTCCAATCCCACGATGTCTCTTTTTCCTGAAAGAACTACGTGACGCTTTGGCTCATCGTATGATGTATTCGCTTCCTTATGTTTTCTTTTTCTTGGTTTGGTAGACATGTCCTTCACATAGAAAACCTGCGCCACATCATTGCCTAGGATGAATGGCTAGTCTGTGTACCCAAGATTGTTTAGATCCACTATTGTTATTCCGTACTGTGGATCTTCTTGCACCCCGCCTCTTGACAGATTGACCCATTTGCACTGAAACAAAGGGACCTTGAAATCATATCCATAGTCAAGTTCCCATATGTCCACAATGTAATCATAATATGTGTCCTTTCCTCTCTTGGTTGCTGCATCAAAGCGGGCACCGATGTCTTGGTTGGCGCTCTTTTGATCCTCGGCGATCATGTAAAATGTATTCCCATTTATCGCGCACCCTTTGTAAGTCATTACAGTCGAAGATGATCCCCTGGCCAACGAGTACAGCTCATCAAAAACAGTGTTGTCACGCATGAGACGTGTTTGCAACCATCTGCCGAAAGTCCCGATGTGTTCACATGTAATCCAGTCGTCACACTGCTCCGGGTGTTTGGAGCACAGAATATTCTTGTGTTCATCGACATACAGGGTCACCAATGTAGAATTCTTTAGAACTGTGTAGTGTGCTTGAGACCAAGAATGTCCGTCCCTACATATTATTGAGTCCGCTCCTAGCGTGCCTTTTCCAGTCAGTCTCCCCTCATACCGCGATTGAGGGAGACCAATCTTCTTAAGGTCATGAATGAAGTGAACACAAAACCCAATGACATCCTCTGTTTGATGGCCCATGGAGATGCTTCCTTCTGGCCTAGCGCGGTTAAGAACATATTTCTTTAAGACTCCCATGAACCTCTCAAAGGGGAACATATTGTGTAGAAATACAGGGCCGAGAACGACAATCTCGTCGACAAGATGAACTAGGACGTGTGTCATGATATTGAAGAAGGACGGCGGGAACACCAGCTCGAAACTTTAGGTTTTGGAACTTTTTCTCTGCCATATTTATTATTCCCTTTATATTTGACGAGAAGTCAAACGGGACCTTCATACTGAGCAGGCATTCAAAGAAGATTTCCTTCTCTACTTTGGTAAGAGCGTAGCTGGGAGGACCTTCATACTTGTCTGGATGCATGCTATATTTTTCATGCACACGTTGTTGTTCCTCGCGTGCCCCTAGTGTATCTTTTGTCTTCCCATACACTCCCAAGAAGCCTAGCAGGTTCACACAAAGATTCTTCGTCACATGCATCACATCAATTGCAGAGCGGACCTCTAGGTCTTTCCAATAGGGTAGGTCCCAAAATATAGATTTCTTCTTCCACATGGGTGCGCGTCCCTAAGCGTCATTCAGAACAGATAGTCCGCTGAGACCATTTCCAAAGATTCCTTGTAAATCATTGACCATAGCAAGTATGTGATCACCAGTACGGAGGGGGGCTTGTTCCGATTATCTGCCTCGCCTTTGAAATGCTTTCCTTTCTTTCGACATTGATGGTTGGTCGGAAGAAATCGACGATGCCCCAGGTACACATTCTTCTTGCACTTGTCCAAATATATACTGTCGGTGTCTTCTAAACAGTGTGTGCATGTGTGGTATCCCTTGTTTGTCTGTCCAGAAAGGTTACTGAGAGCAGGCCAATCGATGATGGTTACAAACAGCAACGCATGTAGGTAAAATTCCTCCTATTTGTTCTCATCCCACACACGTACACATCTTCCATTCCATAGCTGTAAAAGTCCATCAACTAATGGCCTTAGGTACACATCAATGTCATTGTCGGGTTTCTTAGGGCCTTGGATGAGCACTTGCATCATAATGAACTTCCGCTTCATGCACAACCAAGGAGGAAGGTTATATATACATACAGTCACAGGCCATGTGCTAGGCTTGCTGCTCTGATCCCCAAAAGGATTAACGCCATCTGCACTTAAACCAAACCATACGTTCCTTGGGTCACCTGTAAAGTCGCTCCAATTTCTCTTGATCTTTCTCCACTGTGACCCGTCAATGGGTGCTCTCAACTTCCCGTCTCTCTTACGGTCCTCTTTGTGCCATCGCATCGACTTGGCATGCTCTTTGTTTCTGAACAGACGTTTCAACCATGGTATTATAGGAGCATACCACATCACCTTGGCAGGAACCCTCTTCCTGGGGCGCTCGTCATCAACAGCACCAGGGTCATCTCATCTGATGTTATACCGCAATTCACCACATACCAAGCATGTGTTCAAATCCTCGTACGCACCACGTAAGAAGATGCAGTCATTAGGGCATGCATGTATCTTCTGCACCTCCAATCCTAGAGGGCATACAACCTTTTTGTTGGGTACGTACTGTCGGGCAATTCGTTATCCTTTGGAAGCTTCTTCTTTAATATTTTCAGTAGCTTCTCAAATCCTTTGTCAGGTACACCATTCTCTGCCTTCCACTGCAGCAATTCCAATGTGGTACCGAGCTTTGTGTTGCCATCTTCACAATTGGGGTACAACCCTTTTTGTGATCCTCTAGCATGTGATTGAACTTCAACTTCTCCTTTTCACTTTCACATTGTCTCTTCGCATCAACAATGACCCGACAAAGATCATCATCGCGCACATCATCTGGTTCCTCTAGATCTTCATCTTCCCCTGTTGCAGCATCACCGTATTCAGGAGGCACATAGTTGTCATCATCCTCTTCTTCTTCGTTGTCTTCCAACATAACCCGTCTTTCTCCGTGCTTGGTCCAAACATTATAGTGTGGCATAAAACCCTTCTCTAGCAGGTGGAAGTGAAGGGTTTTAGAGTTGGAGAAAGTCTTTGTATTCTCACAGACAGTACATGGAAAATGGATAAAACCATTCTGCTTGTTTGCCTCAGCCACTTCGAGAAAATTATGCAGGCCCTTAATATACTCGGAAGTGCGTCAGTCACCGTACATCCATTGCCGGTTCATCTGCGTGCGTTATATAATAAAGTGTATTAAAAACCATTACAACATATCATGAATAGAGAAGTGACCAAATTAATTGAAATTCATCATCACATTAAAGCCAAAGTACAATAGTGACCAAAATAAATACATACAGTTCATACATAGTTCTCATTATTGAACAACATATAGCTCTCTAGAGCATCTAATTAAAACATACAACGAAACTATGTAAAATAATTAAATGCAACAACAAGTGTGATCATAACCGCTACTAAGGTACCAATTGATCCAATGGCATAATGATACCAAGCCTTAGTATGAATGACATATTTTCTAATCTTTCTAATCTTCAAGCGCATTGCATCCATCTTGGTCTTGTGATCGTCGACGACATCGGCAACATGCAACTCTAAATTCATCTTCTCCTCTTCAACTCTTTGTAATTTTTCTTTCAAGTCATTGTTTTCTTTTTCAACCAAATTTAACTTCTCGACAAGAGTTGCTATGTGGGTTGGAATTTCCGGTTCAACTACCTCCTCCTAGATTAAAAAATCTATGTCACGTTGGTCGGCATAATTGTCATAAACACTAAATAAAACAAATAGTTATAAAAGATAATATATACCACATCCGAATCATAGACAGGACGAGGGCCAATGGAGGTGAACATGAAAACCACCGCACTATATAATAACAAACAATATTAAAAGTAGGAAAATTACACAAGTATATATCTAAATCATACACGTAAAAACTTTTTCTTTTAGAAAGGAGATAAGAAGAAGAGGCTAACCACGGAGGTGCCGACACCGAGATGGGCGCGGGCGATCGACGGCGGTGAGGACGGGGACGTGAAAGGACGGACCGCCAATCCTAGAAAAATCTTGAGGAAAATGGAGCTTCGACAAGGAGCTTCGATAGGAGAAAGCTTAAGTGTGGCTTGGGCATTTCATCGAACATCTCATGTGCATAGGAGGTGAGCTAGAGCATGACAAAGCTCTCCCCTCGCCGGCCAGAAAAATAGAGCAATGTGGAGTGCTCTGCTCGCTGGCGAGGGGGTATATATAGGCATCTCATTGGTCCCGGTTCGTGGCTGGAACCGGGACTAAAGGACCACATTTGGTCCCGGTTCCATCCACAAACCGGGACCAATGGTTGTGGGCCAGGAGCGAGGCCCATTAGTCCCGGTTGGTGTCTGGAACTGGGACCAAAGGGGTGCGACAAACCGGGACCAATGGCCCACGAGGCCCGGACGGTGCCCTGGCCTCACGAACCGGGACCAATGCCGCCATGGGTCCCGGTTCGTGAGTGAACCGGGACTAATGGGCTGGCCTGGCCTGGACCAAAGCCCTATTTCCTACTAGTGACAGTTAGTCCTGTCTTTTATATCATCCAGAGGGTAGCTAGCTAGCAGTGCATCGTCATCGATATCGGCCGGGGCGGAACCCACGCTGCTTCGCGGCATAGATGGGATGATGGTATCCAATGCTGGATCGATCTGCTCATGTTGCCGTTGAGACGCCCTTTCATGGCTGAGTGAGTTGATCTGCTCCTGCTGCCGCCTGAGTCTCGGTTCCAACTCCAGGTGCTTTGATTCTAGACCTTCAAGGTGGAGTGCTTTCTCCTTCTTCCGCTCCTCTTGCATCTTCTTTCTCGCACGGCTTCTATAGTCCTCGTTCCAACCCGCAAACCCCTGAAACCACAGAACAACGCCTTTCCCTCGTGTTCTTCCCGGGTGTTCAGGATTCTTTAGGGCGCACGAATGCTCATCGTCCTCTCTGTTGGGCGTGAACACCCCCATTCGAGCTTCTTCTACTTTCATCAGAATTTCGTCTGTCACTCCTTTAAGACTTGCCTTCACCATAATAGCCCCTGTCTTTGGGTCCAACTTCTCCCCATGCGCATAAAACCATGTCCTGCACCTCGGGGGCCAGGTCACTGTAACTAGAGTGACCCCTGCACTAATCATCTCTTGTTCAGATTGATCCCACTTAGGCAGGGCCATTTGGTAGCCACCTGGCCCCAGAGTATGGTGCCACTGCTTTTTCACAGCATTAATCTTGTTATTTCTCGAGCATTCCTTAGCTAGTTCCGATTCCTTGAACTTCACGAAATCGTCCGAGTGATCTTTTGCCTTCACCAGTGCTCCCTCGAATTTTGGAGTCGTCTTGTTTGCTTTGACATACACTAGTAGAAAAAAGGGCTTTGGTCCAGGCCTGCAAAGCCCATTAGTCTCGGTTGCATTACGATCCAAGACTAATGTGAGCATTAGTCCCGGCCCGAGCGGCTAGGGCATCAGTCCCGGTTCAATTGGGACCTCTAGTCCCAGTTGGAGACACCAACCGGGACTAAAGGGGGTTGAGGCTTTTACTCCCGGTTCGTTTCTCCAGCCGGGACTAAAGGAGACACCAACCGGGACTAAAGGGGTCCTTGAAACTTTTTTTTTCGTTTTTAAATTTGTTTTCTATTTTTAGTTTCTCTTTTAAATTGCTTATATCTTTTAGGATATTTGATGTCTTTGAGTGATTCTTTTTGCATTAGATTAAAAAAATTGTCAAGTTTCTTTTTGTGCAATTAGTTTTCAAATTTGAATGGTTTAAATTTGAATTTCTTAAATTTGCTTCAAACCCTAGATTGTGAATAACTTGAGTTTACAAATAGTTTTTTATTTAATTCTTTTTGCTCCGATTGTTGTCACACTAAGATTTATTTGGTTGTTTTTACAATAATTAAATTAGGATTTTAATTAAACATTACTGTTTTGCTTATATAGTTCATTTAGTCAATTAATTGTTGTTTTTTATTATTTTTAGTTAGTTCTTTCTGTAGATTTTAACATGTTTTAGTACGGTGCATATTGAATGCACAAAAATTCTAGAGTTGAAATAAGTCAAAAAATGAAATACCTTTGTAACAGACGAGTTTTCATCCCAAACCTTGATACTTCGAAGGAGATGGTCCAGTTTGTACACGAAGTGCATCTAGTTTTTTTGATAACCCTCTCAACTTTGCAGCACATGCTATGTGGGTGAAATGATGATACCATGCCAAGTTTCAACCTTTTCAGAGTTCATTTGTAGGGCCTTTCAATTTTAGGGTCATTTAGCTCAAAAAAATCATTAAATACATGAAAAATAGAATATTAAGTTAGAAAGGGTTGAAATTTGAGGGTGTGGCTTTGAATGGTGCATATTGAATGCACAAAAAGTCTGGAGTTGTAATAAATTAAAAAAATGAAATGCCTTTGTAACAGATGAGTTTTCGTCCGAAACCTTGATACCTCGAAGGAGATGGTCCATTTTGTACACGAAGTGCATCCAGTTTTTGCCATGACCCTCTCAACTTTGTAGCATATGCTATGTGGGTGAAATGGTGATACCATGCCAAGTGTCAACCTTTTCAGAGTTCATTTGTAGGGCTTTTCAATTTCAGCGTCATTTAGATAAAAAAAACATTAAATACATGAAAAATAGCAAATGAAGTTAGAAAGGGTTGAAATTTGAGGATGTGGCTTTGAATAGTGCATATTGAATGCACAAAAAGTCTGGAGTTGAAATAAGTTAAAAAAATGAAATGCCTTTGTAATAGATGGGTTTTTGTCCAAAACCTTGATACTTCGAAGGAGATGGTCTAGTTTGTACACGAAGTGCATCCAGATTTTGCCATAACCCTCTCAACTTTTTTGCACAAGCTATGTGGGTGAAATGATGATACCATGCCAAGTTTCAACCTTTTCAGAGTTCATTTGTAGTGCTTTTTAATTTCAAGATCATTTAGCTCAAAAAATTATTAAATGCATGAAAAATAGCAAATGAAGTTAGAAAGGGTTAACTCTGGCTTGGTTAACCTTAGTTGTGACTCTAGCTGGGACGGTGCTAGCAGATGTAGTCAACGGTATGATTGGATGGACACCAACCCGGACTAAAGTGGTTCTAAAATTTTCAAACTCTACCCCCCCCCCCGCCCCATGGACCGTCTTTTTGAGTTTTCTAGAAAATAAATAAAAATGATAGAATCTTCAAAAAATAAAATCCTTTGAGATGTAGTTAGGTTTTAGTGTCTAGTTGGTATAGAAATTTTAAAATATGAATTTTGACCGTTTTTGCAAAAAACGGAAAAATGTAAAACCGCCATAACTTTTGCATACGACGTTGAAAAAAGTTTAAATATCAAAAAAACTAGAGAAAAACTTGGACTCGATTTCACCCGTGTTAACCGGTGAAGTTTTCTCAAATTCTCGAAATTCCAAAAGTACAAAAAGTTATTTCAAAAGAAGATTTTTTCCTACAAAATCAAAAAAATGAAAAAAATATTTAAAAATAAATAAATGATGTCATATTTGCATTCCGTATATTTTTTTGATAATAATGGATATATTATTTTTTGAATTTCAATTTACAGATTTATAGATATTAATTATGCCATATGAATTGAATATATGGCAAAAAAATGAATAAAATAACAATATTACTTATTTTATTTTCATAGAAATTCATTATTAGTATTACTTATTTTGGTTTATTTTTATAATTTTTTGGAATTCAAAAAATTAAATCATGTGACATCAAGACCTAAGGGTTAATATGATTGATAGATTACTATTGTCAAGAAAATAACAAGTGCAGACTTGGAAACAAATGGTGATAGAACTCGAAAGTGAAGCGTGCTAGGGTTGGAGCAATGAGAGGATGGGTGACTGACCGGAAAGTTAGATAATTTGGAATGAGGTGTGAGGGGTGATTAGAGAGTAAATTGTCAAATAATTCAAGAGCAGTGAGGAGGGGTGACTAGAGATTAAATTGTCAAATAATTCAAAGATTTGAAAATAAAAAAATCTAAAAAAATAAAAAAAATATTTAAAAAAATATCTTTAGTCCTGGTTTGTAACACCAACCGGAACTAAAGGTCCGGCTCCAGAAAGCTGCCATGTGGAGGGCCTTTAGTCTCGGTTCGTAACACAACCGGGACTAAAGGGTCGGGACCCTCTGGAACCGGGACTAAAGGCCAGTTTTCTACTAGTGGTACGCAACCCATGCATTTTTCTTGAAGGTGTTGAATGTGATCGCCATCTTTTTAAGAGCATAGTTTCTGGCTTTCTTAAGATCTGCATCTGTCAAGTTATCTGGTAGTATGAAATGTGACATTAGCCCGGTCCAAAGCACATACTTTGCTCTTTCGTCGACAAAACTAACTCCTTCTCGATCTCCCTTTGCTGGATTTTTTCCAATGTTGTGTGGAGATCGGGATTTGGTCCCTGACAATAACTCCGCATAGATTCATGAACTTGGTCGCATTTTTCTTAGGTTCAAGCGGTTCGCCAGTTGATGTATTGATGGAATTGATGTTGAACTTTATGCCATGGTCCAACTTTCTGGCCGGGCTTCGAACTACCCTATCGCTTGTAGAATATTTGCTCGATCGAGAGGCCTAAAACAAGAAAGATCGATTCGTTAATACATACCTCGATTAAGACATGTAATGATCACCGGATGGCTTATATAATAAATATACCTCCCCGATCTTTGTTATTTGAAGAACATTTTCTTCGTCAACATCGTCGTCGAATTCATCTATTCGTTTATCTTCATCAAACATACAACCCTCACAGGAATTGTTCACATATTGCGAGCTGTCATCATCTTCAGGTTCATGCTCTGGGCTCGTGGAGCGTATGATGTCGAACAGAGCCTCTTCTCCTTATCTACCGGTATTGTGCATAGCTTTTATTTAATTAACCCAGAACAAAGATAAAACAATTTAGTATTCAAATTAGAATGCATGCAATCAATAAGGAAAACTGAATCATAGTACATAATATGCATCATCGAATATAATCTCGAATAAATCGTCACGAATATTATCGAATATAATATCGAATACATCTTGAATATTAGCACTAATAAATCTCGAATATTATTAATTATATAATATCACTGCTACAGATCCAGTTGACGTCTCGCGCGGCAGGCGGCGGACACCCAAAGAGAAGAAACTATGACAGGATCATAGCTCGGGTGAGATCCCTGAAGAACCTGCTAGGTATTGGAGAACCTGAAGTCCAACACATCCATGTAGCGACGGACGTGCTCGTCCTCCTCCCTTACACGGTGACGTACCACCTCCGGCGGGGTCGACTGCCTCCGCACCGAAAGTGGCCCACGTGAACACCACCAAAAAAGCTCCGGGTCAACGACGGGACCCGGGTTCCTCACCAAGTTGCGCGCCCCTGAAGGTAGCACCTCCCAGGGCCAGCCCGGCGGAGCCCAGTCCTGGACATGGCGCCTCTGAAGTAGGACGTCATTGAGAACGAGTCGACGAAGAGGATGGGGGCCAGGCATCGTTGACTCCAAGAAGAAATTCTATGCAAATTTAACATTTTTTAATTGCTTGATTGTGATTTCTTATATACGAGGAACCTTCAGAATCCTAACGGATTCTCTTAACCTTACGAACCGCGACTTTTGCAAATACATAACAAATACTAATTGCAAATTAATAAATAACAAACTTTTGCAAATACAACATTAAATTATGCAACTTTTGCAAATACTAATTGCTATACATTGTATCAAATGTCAAAATTCATCAACTTTTTTCTATACATTGTATTCATACATATATATATATAAACTAATTTCTATACATATTGGATCAAAATTTAAAAATTCCTCAAATGTCAAAATTCCTTCACTTTTTCTATACATCTAATTAATCATCTAGTGAAAAAAATGTCAAAATTCTTGCATCTATGTCAAAATTCCTGAAATGTCAAAATTCCTTAACATTTTTCTATACATGAAAATTCTTGCATCTAATCATCTATACATCTATACATCTAATCATCTAATCATCGTGTGTGTGTGTGTTCATGCATATACGTGTGGGGGGCTCGGGGAGGGGCCGGCGGCCATCATGGCGGAACAGGGGGCGAGGGAGAGGGGGGAGGGGGAGCTCATAGCGGGGCGACGGCAAGGCAAGGCGAGTCGGGGGCGGTGACGGCGAGGAGCTGGGGGCCTAAGGAGATGGCGCGGACGGCATCCCAGGCGGCGTCAGGCCGGGCCCAGGGAGGAGCGGGCACGGGCGGCATTGGAGATCGGCACGAGGAGGCGCGGGCGGCTGGCGTCGGGGGCGGCGACGAGCTCCGACATCGGGGAGGCGAGACGACGACGATGCAGCGATGCCGAAGACGTCGAAGAAAGCAAAGGAACTGAATTTTTTTGAAGTGTTGTATATATAAGGAGGCCTTTAGTCGTGGTTGGTGGCTCCAAATGCAACTAAAGACCCCCCTTTTGTCCCGGTTGGAGCCACCAACCGGGACCAAAGGTGAATTTCACCAGCCAAAGCGGCGAGAAAGCGAAACCCTTTAGTCACGATTGGTGGCTCCAACCGGGACTAAAGGGGGGTCTTTAGTCGCGGTTGGAGATGTTTAATGGGGAACGTCGCATGGGAAACAAAAAATTTCCTACGCACACGCAAACCTATCCATGGTGATGAGCATCTACGAGAGGGAGAGTGGATCTACGTACCCTTGTAGATCGCTAAGCGGGAAGCGTTAAGAAACACGGTTGGTGTAGTCGTACTTCTTCGTGATCCAAATCGCCGAGCATCCCGCGATCTAATCACGAACCGTCCCGTGAACCAATCACGAACCGTCCCGCGATCTCGTCACGATCCGTCCCGCGATCCGATCACGAACGTCCCGTGGCCTCGATCATGATCCTTCCGATCTAGTGCCGAACGGACGGCACCTCCGCGTTCAGCACACGTGCAGCTTGATGATGATCTCCACCGTCTTGACCCAGCAAGAGGAGGTGGAGAGTATAGAGAGTTCACAGGCAGTGTGACGACGCTCCGGTGATGGTGGTGGTGGAGCAATTTCGGCAGGGCTTCGCCTAAGCACTGCGGAAAACCAATCTAGAGGAGCACCGGTGGAACGGGTAGCACATGGCCGTAAGTTATGTCCAAAAGCCACCCAATCCACTAGTATATATAGGAGGAGAGGAGAGGAAGCCCTTGGCGTAAGGCCAAGGGCCTCTTTGGTTCGGCCGGCTAGGAGAGGGAGGAGTCCCACTCCTTCCTCCAATCCTAGTTGGACTAGGATTGCTTCCTATTGGCTGATTTCCACTTTTTCCTTTAGGACTTTCTTTCCCTGCGCCATGGGCCTTTGTGGATGTTTCCCCAGCCCACTAAGGGATGGTTATTATTCTCCCACAGCCCATGGACCCTCTAGGGTCGAAATACCCCTCCCGGAGGTCTCCCGGTACACTACCAGCACTCCCGGTACACTACCGATGAGCCCGAAACTTTTCTAGCGACCAAACTGGGACTTCCTATATATGAATCTTTACCTCCGGACCATTCCGGAGCTCCTCGTGACGTCCGGGATCTCATCCGGGACTCCGGACAAACTTTGGTCACCACCATACATAACTCTATACTACCGAAACGTCACCAAACCTTAAGTGTGCAGACCTTGCGGGTTCGAGAACTATGTAGACATGACCGAGACACCTCCACGGTCAATAACCAATGGCAGGACCTGGACGTCCACATTGGTTCCTACATATTCTATGAAGATCTTCATTGGTCGAACCTCTATGTCAAGGATTCAGTTAATCCCGTATAACGTTCCCTTTGTTCTTCGGTATGTTACTTGCCCGAGATTCGTTCGTCGGTATCTCCATACCTAGTTCAACCTCGTTACCGGCAAGTCTCTTTACTCGTTCCGTAATACAAGATCCCGCAACTAAAAATTAGTCACATTGCTTGCAGGGCTCATTGTGATGTTGTATTACCGAGTGGGCCCCGAGATACCTCTCCGTCACATGGAGTAACAAATCCCAGTCTCGATCCATGCCAACTCAACAAACACCATCGGAGATACCTGTAGAGCACCTTTATAGTCACCTAGTTATGTTGCGACGTTTGATACACACAAGGTACTCCTCCTATATCTATGAGTTGCATGATCTCATGGTCATAGGAACAAATACTTGACATGCAGAAAACAATAGCAATAAAATGACACGATCATATGCTACGTTTGTAGTTTGGGTCTTGTCCATCACATCATTCTCCTAATGATGTGATCCCGTTATCAAATGACATCACATGTCAATGGCTAGGAAACCCTGACCATGTTTGATCAACGAGCTAGTTCACTAGAGGCATACTAGGGACACAGTGTTGTCTATTTACCCACACATGCAATGTGTTTCCAATCAATGCAATTATAGCATGGATAATAAACGATTATCATGAACATGGAAATATAACAATAAACACTTTATATATTGCCTCTAGGGCATATTTCCAACAGTCTCCCACTTGCACTAGAGTCAATAATCTAGTTCACATCACTATGTGATTTACATGGTAATGAATCGAACACCCATACAGTTCTGGTGTTGATCATGTTTAGCCCTTGGAAGAGGTTTAGTCAACGGGTCTGCAACATTCAGATCCGTGTGCACTTTGCAAATGTTTATGTCCTTCTCCCCGATGTAGAACCGGATGGAGTTGAAGCGTCGCTTTATGTGTCTGGTCCTCTTGTGAAACCTTGGTTCCTTGGCTAGAGCAATGGCACCAATGTTGTCACAGAACAGGTTTATTGGATTCGGTGCACTAGGCACTACTCCAAGATCTGTCATGAACTGCTTCATCCAGACACCTTCCTTCGCCGCCTCCAAGGCTGCAATGTACTCCGCTTCGCACGTAGAATCAGCTACCACGCTTTGCTTGGAACTGCACCAGCTTACCGCTCCCCCGTTAAGAATAAATACGTATCCGGTGTGCGACTTAGAGTCGTCCGGATCAGTGTCAAAGCTTGCATCAACGTAACCCTTTACGACGAGCTCTTTATCACCTCCATAAACGAGAAACATTTCCTTAGTCCTTTTCAGGTACTTAAGGATATTCTTGACCGCTTGTCAGTGCTCCACTCCAGGATCACTTTGAAACCTTCCGGCCAGACTTATGGCAAGGCTGACATCGGGTCTTGTGCACAGCATTGCATACATGATAGAGCCTATGGCTGAAGCATAGGGGATGACGCTCATCTTTTCTCTATCTTCTACAGTCACTGGGCATTGAGTCTTACTCAACTTCACACCTTGTAACACAGGCAAGAACCCTTTCTTGGACTGTTCCATTTTGAACTTCTTCATAACTTTATCAAGGTATGTGCTCTGTGAAAATGCTATTAAGCGTCTCGATCTATCCCTATAGATCTTAATGCCTAATATGAAAGCAGCTTCTCCTAGGTCCTTCACTGAAAAACTATTGTTCAAATATTCCGTCACGCTTTCCAGCATTTCTATATTGTTTCCAATCAGCAATATGTCATCCACATATAATACTAGAAACGCTATAGAGCTCCCACTCACTTTCTTGTAAATACAAGCTTCTCCGTAAACTTGTATAAACTCAAACGCTTTGATCACCTCATCAAAGCGCTTATTCCAACTCCGAGATGCTTGCACCAGTCCATAAATGGATCGCTGGAGTTTGCAAACTTTGTCAGCATTCTCTGGATCGACAAAACGTTCGGGTTGCATCATATACAACTCTTCCTCAAGGAAAACATTGAGGAACGCCGTTTTGACATCCATCTACCAAATTTCATAGTCGAAATAAGCAGCTATTGCCAACATGATTCTGACAGACTTAAGCATCGCTACGGGTGAGAATGTCTCATCGTAGTCAACTCCTTGAACGTGTGAAAAGCCCTTTGCCACAAGTCGAGCTTTATAGACGGTGATATTACCGTCCGCGTCCGTCTTCTTCTTAAAGATCCATTTGTCCTGAATGGCCTTTCGCCCTTCAGGTAATACTTCCAAAGTCCATACTTTGTTTTCATACATCGATCCTATCTCGGATTTCATTGCATCTAACCATTTCTCGGAATCTGAGCCCATCACTGCTCCTTCATAGCTCGTAGCTTCATTGTTGTCCAACAACATGACCTCCAAGACAGGGTTGCCGTACCACTCAGGAGTAGTACGCGCCCTTGTCGACCTACGAGGTTCAATAGTAGCTTGATCCGAAGCTTCATGATCATCATCATTAACTTCCTCTTCTACCATCGTAGGTTCTATAGAAACATCTTTCTGTGCTGCGCTACTCTCTGCTTGAAGTAAAGGTTCAACAACCTCATCAAGCTCTATTTTCCTCCCACTCAATTCTTTCGAGAGAAACTCTTTCTCAAGAAATGTTATGTTCTTAGAGACAAACACTTTGCCTTCGGATCTGAGATAGAAGGTATACCCGACTGTCTCTTTTGGGTATCCTATGAAGACGCATTTCTCCGCTTTGGGTTCCATTTTTTTCAGGCTAAAGATTTTTAACATAAGCATCACATCCCCAAACTTTTAGAAATGACAACTTTGGCCTTTTGCCAAACCACAGTTCATATGGCATCGTCTCAATGGATTTCGATGGTGCCCTATTTAAAGTGAATGCAGCTGTCTCTAATGCATAACCCCAAAACGATAGTGGCAAATCAGCAAGAGACATCATAGAACACACCATATCTAATAAGGTTCGATTACGACGTTCGGACACACCATTATGCTGTGGTGTTCCGGGCGGTTTCAACTGTGAAACAATTCCACATTGTCTTAAGTGAATGCCAAACTCATAACTCAGATATTCACCTCCTCGATCAGATCGCAGGAACTTAATCTTCTTGTTACGATGATTCTCAACTTCACTCTGAAATTGCTTGAACTTTTCAAACGTTTCAGACTTGTGTTTCATTAAGTAAATATATCCATATCTACTTAAATCGTCAGTGAAGGTGAGAAAATAACGATATCTACCGCGCGTTGTAACATTCATTGGACCGCACACATCAGTATGTACGATTTCCAATAAGTCACTTGCCCGTTCCATTCTTCCAGAGAACGGCGTTTTTGTCATCTTGCCCATGAGGCATGGTTCACATGTGTCAAGTGATTCAAAATCAAGTGACTCCAAAAGTCCATCAACATGGAGCTTCCTCATGCGTTTTACACCAATATGACCTAAACGGCAGTGCCACAAGAAAGTGGTACTATCTTTATCAACTCTACATCTTTTGGCATCAATGTTATGAACATGTGTGTCATCACTATCAAGATTCAATATGAATAAACCCCTAACATTGGGTGCATGACCATAAAAGATATTACTCATATAAATAGAACAACCTTTATTCTCTGATTTAAATGAGTAACCGTCTCGCAATAAACAAGATCCAGATATAATGTTCATGCTTAACGCAGGCACTAAATAACAATTATTCAGGTTCATCACTAATCCCGATGGTAATCGAAGAGAGAGCGTGCCGACGGTGATCACATCAACCTTGGAACCATTTCCCACGCGCATCGTCACTTCGTCCTTTGCTAGCCTTCGTTTATTCCGTAGTTCCTGCTTTGAGTTGCAAATGTGAGCAACCGAACCGGTATCAAATACCCAGGCACTATAACGAGAGCTAGTAAGGTACACATCAATAACATGTATATCATATATATACCTTGTTTGTCGTTGGCCGCCTTCTTGTCACCCAGGTACTTGGGGCAGTTCCGCTTCCAGTGACCAGTTCCTTTGCAATGAAAGCACTCGGTTTCTGGCTTAGGTCCATGCTTAGGCTTCTTTGTAGGAGTAGCAACTGCTTTGCCACCCTTCTTGGTTTTACCCTTCTTGCCTTTGCCTTTGCCATTTTTCTTGAAACTAGTGGTTTTATTGACCATCAACACTTGATGTTCTTTCTGGATTTCAGACTCAGCGACTTTCAGCATCGCAAACAGCTCGGCGACTGACTTGTTCATCCCGTGCATGTTATAGTTCATCACAAAGCTCTTGTAACTAGGTGGCAACGATTGAAGAACTCTATCAGTGATTGCCTCTTGCGGAAGGGTAATTCCTAACTCAGCTAGACGGTTTGAGTACCTAGACATTCTGAGTATGTGCTCACTAATAGACCCGTTCTCCTCCATCTTGCAAGCATAGAATTTATCGGAGGTCTCATACCTCTCGATCCGGGCATTCTTATGAAAGATAAACTTCAACTCCTGGAACATCTCATATGCTCCATGATGTTCAAAACGTCTTTGAAGTCCCGGTTCTAAGCCATACAATATTGCACACTGAACTATTGAGTAGTCTCCAGCACGAGCCTCCCAAGCGTTCTTAACGTCTTCGGAGGTCATGTCTTCTGGTTGGTCACCAAGCGGTGCATCAAGGACATATGATTTCTGGGAAGCCGTGAGGATAATCCTCAGATTACGGGCCCAGTCAACAAAGTTACTTCCATCATCTTTCAACTTAGCTTTCTCTAAGAACGCATTAAAATTCAGGGGTGCCACTGCGCGAGCCATTGATCTACAACATAAATATGCAAAGTTCATTTAGACTATTGTTCAAGATAATGAGTTTAGTTAATCAAATTACTAGAGCTCCCACTCAAATTGACATCCCTCCGGTCATCTGAGTGTCACATGATCCAAATTCACCAACTCAAGTCCGATCATCACGTGAGTTAAGGTGGCTTCGATGGTGAACATCATTATGTTGATCATATCTACTATATGACTCATGTTTGACCTTTCGGTCTCTTGTGTTCCAAGGCCATGTCTATACATGCTAGGCTCGTCAAGTTTAACCCGAGTGTTCTGCGCGTCCAACATTGGATTGCACCCGTTGTATGTGAACGTAGAGTCTATCACACCCGATCATCACGTGGTGTCTCAACACGACGAACTTTTGCAACGGTGCACACTCGGGGAGAACACAATTTTATCTTGAAATTTAAGTGAGGAATCACCTTATAATGCTACCGTTGTACTAAGCAAAACAAGGTGCATAAAAGGATTAACATCACATGCAATTCATAAGCACCGGCATGATCTTCATCGTCACCGGCACGACACCATGATCTCCATCAAAGTGTCGCCATCGAGGTTGTCACTCCCTGCATGCTTCTACTACTATTGATACCATTTAGCGATAAAGTAAAGCATTACATAGCGCTTAATGATTGACACGCAGGTCATACAATAATTAAAGACAACCCTATGGCTCCTGCCGGTTGTCGTACTCATCGACATGCAAGTCGTGAAATTCTATACATCACATGATCATCTCATACATCACATATATCACATCATGTAATTGGCCATATCACATCACAACATATCCTGCAAAAACAAGTTAGACGTCCTCTAATTGTTGTTGCATGTTTTACGTGGCTGCTACGGGTATCTAGCAAGAACGATTCTCACCTACGCATAAACCACAACGGTGATACATAGATTGCTTTTCAACCTTCTCAAGGACCGCCTTTGTCGAATCTGATCCAACTAAAGTGAGAGAAACTGTCACCCGCAAGCCATCTAGGCAACAAGTTGCGTCGAGGGAACCGGTCTCTCGTAAGCGTACGAGTAATGTTGGTCCGGGCCGCTTCATCTCACAATCCCGCTGAACCAAAATACGACCAAGGGAGGAAGCAATCTAAGCATCAACGCCCACAAACCTTTTGTGTTCTACTCGAAATCTCATCGAACCATCAACCTAGCTCTGATACCACTGATGGGGAACGTCGCATGGGAAACTAAAATTTTCCTACGCACACGCAAACCCTATCCATGGTGATGAGCATCCATGAGAGGGAGAGTGGATCTACGTACCCTTGTAGATCGCTAAGCGGGAAGCGTTAAGAAACGCGGTTGGTGTAGTCGTACTTCTTCGCGATCCAAATCGCCGAGCGTCCCGCGATCTAATCACGAACCGTCCGCGAACCAATCACGAACCGTCCCGCAATCTCGTCACGATCCGTCCCGCGATCCGATCACGAACGTCCCGTGGCCTTGATCACGATCCTTCCGATCTAGTGCCGAACGGACGGCACCTCCGCGTTCAGCACACGTGCAGCTTGATGACGATCTCCACTGTCTTGATCCTGCAAGAGGAGGTGGAGAGGAGAGAGAGTTCACCGGCAGCGTGACGGCGCTCCGGTGATGGTTGTGGTGGAGCAATTCCGGCAGGGCTTCACCTAAGCACTACGGAAAACCAATCTAGAGGAGCACCGGTGGAACGGGTAGCACGTGGCCGTAAGTTATGTCCAAAAGCCACCCAATCCACTAGTATATATAGGAGGAGAGGAGAGGCAGCCCTTGGCGCAAGGACAAGGGCCTCTTTGGTTCGGCCGGCTAGGAGAGGGAGGAGTCCTACTCCTTCCTCCAATCCTAGTTGGACTAGGATTGCTTCCTATTGGCTGATTTTCCACCTTTTCCTTTAGGACTTTCTTTCCCTGCGCCATGGGCCTTTGTGGCTGTTTCCCCAGACCACTAAGGGCTGGTTATTATTCTCCCACAGCCCATGGACCCTCTAGGGTCGAAATACCCCTCCCGGAGGTCTCCCGGTACACTACCGGCACTCCCGGTACATTACCGATGAGCCCGAAACTTTTCCGCCGACCAAACTGGGACTTCCTATATATGAACCTTTACCTCCGTACCATTCCGGAGCTCCTCGTGACGTCCGGGATCTCATCCGGTACTCCGAACAAACTTCGGTCACCACCATACATAACTCTATACTACCGAAACGTCACCAAATCTTAAGTGTGCATACCCTGCGGGTTCGAGAACTATGTAGACATGACCGAGACACCTCCACGATCAATAACCAATGGCGGGACCTGGATGTCCACATTGGTTCCTACATATTCTACGAAGATCTTCATCGGTCGAACCTCTATGTCAAGGATTCAGTTAATCCCGTATAACGTTCCCTTTGTTCTTCGGTATGTTACTTGCCCGAGATTCGTTCGTCGGTATCTCCATACCTAGTTCAACCTCGTTACCGGAAAGTCTCTTTACTTGTTCCGTAATACAAGATCCCGCAACTACAATTAGTCACATTGCTTGCAAGGCTCATTGTGATGTTGTATTACCGAGTGGTCCCCGAGATACCTCTCCGTCACACGGAGTAACAAATCCCAGTCTCGATCCATGCCAACTCAACAGACACCATCGGAGATACCTGTAGAGCACCTTTATAGTCACCCAGTTACGTTGCGACGTTTGATACACACAAGGTACTCCTCCGATATCTGTGAGTTGCATGATCTCATGGTCATAGGAACATATACTTGACATGCAGAAAACAATAGCAATAAACTGACACGATCATATGCTACGTTTGTAGTTTGGGTCTTGTCCATCACATCATTCTCCTAATGATGTGATCCCGTTATCAAATGACATCACATGTCAATGGCTAGGAAACCCTGACCATCTTTGATCAACGAGCTAGTTCACTAGAGGCATACTAGGGACACAGTGTTGTCTATTTACCCACACATGCAATGTGTTTCCAATCAATGCAATTATAGCATGGATAATAAACGATTATCATGAACAAGAAAATATAACAATAAACACTTTATATATTGCCTCTAGGGCATATTTCCAACAATGTTTAGTCCCACCTCGCTAGTCGAGAGGAGCTCGCACCAGTTTATAAGCCCCGTCGCGGCTACCGTGTCGAGCTCCTCTCTAAAGTAGGCCTTCTGGGCCTGCAGCATCTCTACCGCCCTATGGGACCTACTGGGCCGTACGGGCCAGAGTCCTGGCCCAACTACAGGTTGCGTTTCTAGTCGTATGCAGGCTGTGGCGGCCCAGTAGGCGGGCTTTTTTATTATTTTTTCTGCTTTATTTGTTTTCTTTTGTTTCTGAGTTGTTTTTTTATTTATTTAGAGTTTCTTTGTGAATATTTTTTCTTTAGGTAAAAATATTATAAACTTTCTATTAGTGCTAGTAGTTTTCAAATTTGAATAGTTTAAATTTGAATTATTTGAAATTGGTGTGAATCACTAGTTTGTGAATAACTTTAATTCAAAAAATAGATTTTTCAGTGATTCTTTTTTCCGCTGTTTAATATTAGCGTGTTTTATCATTATATTCAATTTGGTAATTTTTAGGTTATTTAAAAAATGAAATACCTTAGTAACAGACGATTTTTCGTCTAAAACTCTCATACTTCGAAAGAGATTGTCTATTTTGTACACGAAGTGCATCCAGTTTTTGTCATAACCCTCTCAAATTTTTAGCACATGCTATGTGGGTGAAATGATGATACCATGCCAACTTTCAACCTTTTCATAGTTCATTTGTAGTGCTTTTCAATTTCAGGGTCATTTAGCTCAAAAAAATCAGTAAATGCATGAAAAATAGCAAATGAAGTCAAAATGGGTTGAATATTGATGGCCTGCCTTCGAATGGTGCATACTGAACGCACAAAAACACTGGAGTTGAAATAAGTTTTAACAAATGAAATGCCTTTGTAACAGACGAGTTTTTGTCTGAAACCCTGATACTTCGAAAGAGATTGCCCATTTTGTACATGAAGTGCATCCAGTTTTTGACATAACCCTCTCAACTTTTTAGCACATGTTATGTGGGTGAAATGATGATACTATGCCAACTATCAACCTTTTCAGAGTTCATTTATAGTGCTTATCAATTTCAGGGTCATTTAGTTCAAAAAAATCAGTAAATGCATGAAAAATAGCAAATGAAGTCAGAAAGGGTTGAAAATTGATGGTCTGCCTTTGAATGGTGCATACTGAACACACAAAACACATAAGTACACTACTTTACAAAGATTCCCTTCGGTTTGTCCGAAGTGGGACTTTCCAGATATATAAGTCCGAAAACTAACTAGAGAAGCTGGTCACACCCCAGAGTGGGATCTTTGGGTATAAAACTTTTTCTTCGCGTGTGTCCCTTTTGCATCGTAACTATGGACAATCTTCATCGTTTAAATTGATGCTCGGGTCAACATTCACTGAGCAATTTCATGTAACTTTTCATAATCTTCTGGCATGTGTGTCTTGTCCTCCACTCCCACTACATTTCTTTTCCCTGAAAGAACTATGTGGCACTTTGGCTCATCGTATGATGTATCCGCTTCCTTATCTTTTCTTTTTCTCGGCTTGGTAGACATGTCCTTCACATAGAAAACATGCGCCACATCATTGGCTAGGATGAATGGTTCGTCTGCGTACCCAAGATTGTTGAGATCCACTGTTCTCATCTCGTACTACGGGTCTTCCTTTACCCCGCTTCCTATCAGATTGACCCATTTGCACCCAAACAAAGGGACCTTCAAACCAAGTCCATACTCAAGTTCACATATCTCCTCTCTATAACCATAATATATGTCCTTTCGCCCATTGTTGTTTGTTGCATCAAAGCGGGCACCACTGTTTTGGTTGGCGCTCTTTTTATCTTGGGCGATCATGTAAAATGTATTCCCATTTATCTCGTACCCTTTGAAAGTCAATATATTCGAAGATGGTAACTTGGACAGCAAGTACAGGTCATCTTCAACAGTGTCGTCATGCATGAGACGTGTTTGCAACTATTCGGCGAAAGTCACCATTTGTTCATGTGCAATCCAGTCATCAGACTTCTTCGGGTGTTTGGAGCGTAGAATATTCTTGTGTTGCTCGATATATGGAGCCACCAAGGCAGAACTATGTAGAACTTTGTAGTGTGCTTGCGCCAAAGAATGCCCGTCCCGGCATATTAGTGAATTCTTTCTTAGCGTGCCTTTTCCATCCAGTCTGCCCTCATGCCACGATTTAGGAACACCAATCGGCTTAATGTCAGGAATAAAGTCAACAAAAAACTCAATGACCTCCTCTGTTTCATGGCCCTTGGAGATGCTTCCTTCTGGCCTAGCACGATTATGAACATATTTCTTTAAGACTCCCATGAACCTCTCAAAGGGGAACATATTTTGTAGAAATATAGGACCCAGAATGGCAATCTCGTCATGTTGCAAGAATGGATATCATTACAAGTACATGTACAGAAGAGATGAGTATATGGAGTTGGCTTACACTCTCCACAAGCTACATGAGAGTCACATCAATACAACAACATACTCAAACATCATACAGAAGAGCAGGGTCCGACTACGGACAAAATCAAACGATAAAATGACATCCATCCTTGCTATCCCAGGCTGCCGCCTGGAACCCATCCAAGATTGAAGAAGAAGAAGAAGAAGAAGAACTCAAAGCCAAATCAAGCAACGCGCTCATGTCAAATCATCACATTACCTGTACCTGCAACTGTTGTTGTAGTAATCTGTGAGCCACAGGGACTCGGCAATCTCATTTCCAAGGGTATCGAGACTATTAAAGCTTAATAGGTGAGGTATGGTTAAGTGGTGAGGATGTAGCAAGCGACTAAGCATTTATTTGAGTGGCTAACTTACGAGTTCAGAAAGTAAAGTATGGTGGTCTACGCATAACAGACGTGAACTAGTAATGATAACTAACTGATCCTGAACACCTACTTACGTCAATCATAACCCCACCGTGTTCTCTTTCGGATAAGAACTCATGAAAAGAGACAGTCACGGTTACGCACACAGTTGGTGTATTTTATTAGAGTTTACTTCAAGTTTGCTATGACCGGGTGTTAAACAAAGTATCCAAGTTTGCCACATAACCGCGGGCACGGCTTCTCGAAAAGATTTAACCCTGCAGGAGTGCTCCAACTCATCCATCATAAATTAACCACACATAGAGGGAATAACCTCAACCACGGATCTCGTGATCATCCTAGGAAATTCCAAAGGAAATCCAACACCTCGAGATAGCCCGAAGAAAATCAGAGTTCCTCGCTCAAGACGTTCTAGAAAGGTAAAACAAAACCAGCAAGGCCTCCCGGTGAGCCAGATCCGCAGCTAGAGCTGTGCGCTCTCTATCCACACGCATCATCCGTCTATGCGAAGTGGACGGTAGCCTGAAAATGCCTCGAGTTGCCCCGAGGTGGCACCGTCGACTGCTAGGTAGGTGGACCAACACTCATGCGGAGCACTGGCCCGGGGGTTGATTAATTATCCACGAGGTCTGGAAAATCCCCTATGCAAGTTAATTAATTATTAGGAAAATGTAGTACCAATGTTGGGCCTTGCCAAACAAGTTTTATTCTCACCCCAAAATCAAGGGGGTCCCCATAACAACCCCGAGCATGTTAGGAGCACTCATTTATGGAACATAACACCGGTTCACAAGTAACTAGGAGTGGCAAGAGTGGAACAAAACACCGAGCAAAAGGCCAAGCCTTTCACCCTTTACCAAGTATATATGTGCATTAAACTAAATAGCAGCAATATTGTGATATAACCAAAGAATGTCCATGTTGGGACATGGAAGCAATTGCACCTACCGCTAGAAACGCTATAAGAAGGGATGAGCAAGCAGTAACATAGCCAAACAAAGGTTTGCTAGGATGTGGAGGGGTTAGAGGCTTTTCATGGCAATGTTGGGAGGCTTGTCAAACAAGTGGTAGGTAGCGAGACATAACGATAAAAGACGAGACAACTAGCATGGCAATGATAGTAGTGGTATCCAGGGAAATGAGTCATCTTGCCTGAGATCCCGCTCGAAAGAAGATCGAGTCCATGAAGAAGACGAACCAACGTAGTCGAACGAATCCACACACTCTAAACGCTTTCGGAACTCTATCGAGAAGAAGCAATCCAAAACAAACAATCAACACAAGATACACCATAACATATGCAAAACACGATGCACAAACAAATATGATGCATGTCCGGTTTAAATATGCAAGTCATGACAATTCACAATAATCAACTTCTACACATTAAAGTGAAGCTCAATATGCAACGAGTTGCATATTGACGAAACTCCACGTTTGAATTTTTTAGTTCACTCTTGTTAGGTACACGACAATATTAAATGTTGTTAAACATGGCAAGAGGTGAAGCATAAATAACTATACTATCTAGGCATCTTAAATGAGGTCGGAAACAACTTATAGTATTTCTAAAATGACCCCATATGTTAATTTCAAAATTGGTCCAGATCTGAAATAATCATATTTTATACTCGTTAAACAACAGAATAAATCATACCATGTTATTCTACCCGTCATTCTAGTCGATTTACATATACAGAATATCTCAAACCGAGCTACGGCCTAAAAGATATGAGCAACACAAGATGCACATGTCATGAATGCAAATGCATGGAAAATTCAATTACACACATTTCAAATCATGAATGCAATAAGTTATTATGAAACTACATGATATTCTAAACAACTTTCATATATGGAATGTTCAAAACGGAGCTACGATTCAACCACAATCAACAAAACAAGGTTTAGTTGAAATCTGCCAAAAACAGCAACTTAGCATTTTGCACACATGAAAACAACAAGTTACACAATTCTAAATTAAACAAACTAAGCATGGGGCAGTATTATGCAACATCCACTTCATTTCATATTCACAAATCATATTCAAAACAAGCATGGATCACTTGGTAAGAAGCTCACAAGAAGGCTACTTGAAAACAGTTTCAGACTTGGTGAAAATAGCAGTTTTGACAGTGCAGTTTTTATCACGAAGGCATATTGACAGCAGTGAAACTATATGCTACAAGTCATATAATGGCATGGAACTTAACAGCATACTAAAAGACAATATCAACAACAAATAACTCCATAACACCTACCACAAAAGGGTTCTAGATCACTAGCAAATCACACGAGAAGACAGCAACAAAATATTACAGATTCCAGACTTAGAAATATTTGGACCCTCAAAATAGCAGAATTTTTATAGCAAGTTGAAAACATCAAAACAACACATAAACATGCATTTCTATGACAAGCAAAATGTCCATGGGCTAGGACACATATCAAAGGGCACATCTCATGTTAAAACTTATTTACAATCATGCATGGATTAAATCACACAAAATTAACAAAAGGGCATCACGGCATAAATGACATGCACACAAAAATGCTCAAATGACAAAACTAAGTGCACAGATAAATCACATGGATTTTTTACCCCGAAAACATATATAATATGCATAGGTTCATGTGGAAAATTAATCACAATTAATTATGTGAGTATTAGGCCGAATCACCTTATAGCAATTCATTTATGCAAAATAAATGCAACATCATGCCAACAATTTTATCATGCATGAAAATGCGATGTCGATGAGATGAACATTTTTAATATGTGATTTGGATTAAACCCCGATGCACGTTTATTAATATGACAATGCAATATATGGCGAATATGCAAAACACAGAAAAATGGCATGTTAGATATTTTTAGCATGGATGCAGATGGCATATTAATAATCTACATTTTATTCTAAGCATTTTACATGTTAAAATTATTTTTAAACGACGAACGGATGATTTTATATTATCAATTAAATATGCAATGCCTATCGAAAAAGAAAAAAAACAACGCGGGGCTGGTTGGGCTCACCCTGGCCCATGGGCCGGTCGGCAGGGGAGCCGACTGGGCCTGGGAGGCCGAGGACGCGGCCCACCGCTCGGCGCTGGCCGCTCGGTCAACGGGCGTTGCAGGTGGCGTCGTCCTGCTCCTCCCGAGCGGAGGCAGGGCGGCAGCGGTCGACGGGACCGAAGCTCCGGCGAGCTGAGGCCGCGGGACTGGCCGGAAACGGACCGGGGGCGGCCGGATCCGGCAAACCCCGGCCGGATCTAGGCGGCGGCACAGCGGATGGAGGCCGGCGGCGACAGCGGGCTGGGACCTGCGCACAGAAGGGGAAGAGAGAGAGAGAGAGGCCGGTTAGGGAGAAGAGAAGGAGAAGAAAAGGAAGGAGAGGAGAAGGAGGAGGAGGTCCGGCGAGGCAGCTCTGGCGGCGCGGGGCTCCTCCAGCGAGGGCAGTGGCGACCGGCGACGGGGAGGCTGCAGGAGAAGCTCGGGAGCTCGGGCGGCCATGGGAGGCACGCGAGGAGCTCGGGAACGGGCCTAGATGGGCTTCCCCAGGATCAGATGGGCTCGGGCAAGCCTAATGGCTGGAGGGGGGAGAAGCTAGGGTTTGGCATGGGGAACGAGGGGGATTAGGTTTGGCTGCCCAATTAGGAAGGAGGAGGGGCTATATATAGGTTTTGGGGCTAGGGTTGACATCTCTGTCCGTTTTCGGACCGCCGGATGTCGACTCGACGGACCGGAAGCGGAGGGGGCTACGGTGACTGTGCAAAGGGCAATGTGGGGAAGAGAGAGAGAATGGTGGCCTGTGACACGAAGTTTATAAAACGTCGACAACGTCCGATAATAACCGATAACCTCACTGCTACGACTGTCCGACAGGGTATCAAACGAACTCAGAACGCGACGTAATTCGACGGGCGGTCTACCTACAACATAACAAGACCGCACGCCAGGTTTCGACCCAATCCAAGAATATTTTTAGCGTGCATTAAAAACGGTTTTATTTAACGATGTCGCGGGCGTGTGTGTGTGTGGTTGGTCTCGAACGGGCAACGGCAAGAATGAAGAGAACCGGCAACTACGAACGAATGCAAGTGTTTGAAAACAGGTGACGATGCAATGCAGATGATGCAAATGATGCAAAAATGAATGCGACAACAAGACGAATCACAGACGAGAATGGAAATAAAAGGGGAATCTTCTGGAATCTTCTAGAGCGTCGGTCCCGGGCTGTTACAGTCATGATATTGAAGAAGGATGGTGGGAACACCAACTCAAAACTGACAAGACATTGCACCAAATGATTCTCTAACCTTGGTACGATTTCTGAATCGATTACCTTCTGAGAGATTGCATTCAGGAATGCACATAACTTCACAATGGCTAATCGGACGTTTTCCGGTAGAAGCCCCCTCAATGCAACCGGAAGCAGTTGCGTCATAATAACGTGGCAGTCATGAGAATTTAGGTTCTAGAACTTTTTCTCTGCCATATTTATTATTCCCTTTATATTCGAAGAGAAGCCAGACGGTACCTTCATACTGAACAGGCATTCGAAGAAGATTTCCTTCTCTTCTTTGGTAAGAGCATAGCTGGCATGACTCTGAAACTGCTTTGGATCCATGTCGTCCTCTCCGTGCATACGTTGCTGGTCCTCCCGTGCCTCCGGCGTATCTTTTGTCTTCCCATACACGCCCAAGAAGCCTAGCAGGTTCACACAAAGATTCTTCGTCACGTGTATCACATCGATTAAAGAGCGGACCTCGAGGTCTTTCCAATAGGGTAGGTCCCAAAATATAGACTTCTTCTTCCACATGGGTGTGCATTTATCGGCATCATTCGGAACAGATTGTGCGCCAGGACCCTTGCCAAAGATTGCTTTTAAACCTTGACCATATCAATTATATCATCACCCATACGGTGGCGAGGCTTCTTTCGGTGATCTGACGCACCTTTAAAATGCTTGCCTTTTCTTTCTTACGGGATGCCTGCTCTGAAGAAATCGATGATGCCCCAGATACACATTCTTCTTACATTTATCCAAATATATACTGTCGGTATCTTCCAAACAGTGCATGCATGCATGGTATCCCTTGTTTGTCTGTCCTGAAAGGTTACTAAGAGCAGTCCAATTATTGATGGTTACAAACAACAATGCATGTAGGTCAAATTCCTCCTGATCTTTCTCATCCCAGGCACTTATACCTTTTCCATTCCACAAATGTAAAAGTTCTTCAACCAGTGGCCTTAGGTACACATCAATGTCGTTGCCGGGTTGCTTGGGGCCTTGGATGAGCACTGGCTTCATAATGAACTTCCGCTTCATGCACAACCAAGGAGGAAGGTTATAGATACATAGAGTCACAGGCCATGTGTTATGATTGTTGTTCTGCTCCCCAAAAGGATTAATGCCATCTGCTCTTAAAACAAACCATACGTTCCTTGCGTCCTTTACAAAGTCCTTCCACTTTCTCTCGATTTTTCTCCACTCCGATCCGTTAGCGGGCACTCTCAACTTCCCGTCTTTCTTACGGTCTTCGTTGTGCCATCGCATCAACTTGGCATGCTCTTTGTTTTGGAACAAACGTTTCAACCGTGGTATTATAGGAGCATACCACATCACCTTGGCAGGAATCTTTCTCCTGGCGCACTCGCCCTCAACATCACTAGGGTCATCGTGCCTGATCTTATAGCGCAATGCACAGCATACCGGGCATGCATTCAAATCCTCGTACCCACCGTGGTAGAGGACGCAGTCATTAGCGCATGCATGTCTCTTCTCCACCTCTAATCCTAGAGGGCAGACGTCCTTCTTTGCTTCGTGCGTACTCTCTAGCAATTCGTTGTCCTTTAGTAGCTTCTTCTTTAACATTATCAGCAACTTTTGAAATGCCTTGTCAGATACACCATTCTATGCCTTCCATTGCAGCAATTGCAGTGTGGTACCTAGCTTTTTCTTGTCATCTTCACAATTTGGGTACAACCCTTTTTTGTGATCCTCTAACATGCGCCGCAACTTCAGCTTCTCCTTTTCACTTGCATAGTTTCTCTTTGCATCGGCAATGGCCTGACCAAGATCATCGGCGGGCTCATCTGATGCCTCTTCTTCAGCTCCTTCCCGCATTGCCGGCTCAGCTTCTTCCCCCATTGTTGTACCATCGTATTCATGGAACCCATGGCCCGAATAGTTGTCATCATCCTCTTCCTCTTCATTCTCTTCCATTAGGATCCCTCTTTCTCCGTGCTTGGTCCAACAGTTATAGCCGGACATGAAACCAGACTCAAAGACGTGGACGTGAATGGTTCTTGAGTTAGAGTAATTTCGATCATTCTTACAGCCAGCACATGGAAAATACATAAAATCATCCGGTCGCTTGTTTGCCTCAGCTGCAACCAGAAAAGTATGCACGTCATTAATGAACTAGGGAGAGCATCGGTCGTCGTACATCCATTGTCGGCTCATCTTCGTTACACAACACCGAAAAGACCAAATTAATACAAGTTCGTACATAAAGTTCATACACACTTGTTCTCATAAAACAACATACAAACTCTCTAGCTAAAGCATTTAAATACAACAACAAATGCGATCAACATCGCAACTAAGGTAACAATTGATCCAACAGCATAGTGATACCAAGCCTCACTATCAATGGCATATCTTTTAAATTTTTAATCTTCAAGCGCATTGCACCCATCTTGATCTTGTGATCATCGATGACATCGGAAACATACAACTCCAGTTTCGTCTTCTCTTCGTCAACTCTTTTCAATTTTTCTTTCAAATACTCGTTTTCTTTTTTAACTAAATTTAACTTCTTGACAAGAATATCTATGTCGGTTGGAATCTCCGGTTCACATACCTCCTAGATAAAAATATTTATGTCAACTTGATGGGCATAATTGTCATAAACACAAAATGCAACAAAGAGTGATAAAAGAGAGTATATACCACATCCGAATCATAAACCGGATGAGGGCCAACGGGGACGGATTTCAAAACCATGCCACTATGTATATCAGACAACCATATAGGTAAGAAAACTATACAAGTAACTACCTAAATCTTACAAACATGGTCTTTTTATAAAAAGGATAAGAACAAGAGGCTCACCAAGGTGGTGCCGGCGACGGGACGGTGCGGGCGATCGACGGTGGTTAGGACGGGGACGGGAAGGCACTAAGTAAACCACACCTACAAATGTAAAGTAAGAAGTTAATTTGAGCTCAAATTGCATAAATCAAATAAACTACCACATACAAACTAAAACCCACAAATTACTATACTTATAGAGCATTGCAAGAGCTAATCTAGCAATGAGAGATGAATGGACAAAGTTGCTAACCTTTGTGAACACTTGGATGGATGGGGTGCCTCCAAATCTTGATAAATTTTGGCAAAAATGGAGGATGAGCTCGGGGAAGAGAGGAAGAACAGAGAGGAAGAACAGAGAGGCTGGGAGAGGAAAGGGGAAGAACAGAGAGGGGTGTGCTCGGGCTGGCCAAAGGGTTCATATAGTGGACCTTAGTCCCGGTTGGTGGCTCCAACCGCGACTAAAGGTAAGCCTATAGTCGCGGTTGGAGCCACCAACCGGGACTAAAGGTTTCCGTGGGGTCCAAGGCTGACGCCAGCCTGCCACCACACCTTTAGTGCCGGTTCGTGGCACGAACCGGGACTAAAGGTCCGGAACGAACCGGCACTAATGATACCCGTCACGAACCGGGACTAATGAGCACATTAATGCCGGTTCAAAACCGGACCGGGACTAATGATACGGACGAAAGGTCTGTTTTCTACTAGTTTACCTAGCAAACTCGCATGCTGCCTATGATGATGAAGTTAATTTTGATTTTATAATTATATTTATTATTTGAGATATCATTTATTCATGGGTGTATCAAATGTAGATACAATATCAACAAGTATCTTCTCAAAAGGAAAGTGCCACATACGCGTAACTGCAGTTGCTATCTAGCAACGTACGAGTGTCGTGTGAACGAAGAGAAGTCGCCCACACGCACATGGATTAGGTGGTGACTGTGTGGGCAAAACGTGATTTGCCCACACGGCACAGCTGGCAACCGCACGCTGTGGGTCCTGCGGGCGAACTCTCTAACGCCCACAAACATGGATTCCTATGTGGCACTGAAGTTCCATTAGATTCCTTTAGGATTCGTGCAAAACAAAATCAACATGGATCGATGCGTGTGTGCGAAGTGTAAACATGCCACATGTGTGAGCGTTATCATTTGAGATACAATATTACCATTATGTAATAGTATGAAAGTGAAGGTAAGAAGAAAACGCTGGTTATGCGTCAGGGACTAGATGGGGAGGCACAAATCCAAGTGCCGGCGGAGCCTAGGGAGCGTCTGCGATGGTGGGCGTGTGCCGACGGGGGGTGGGAGGGGCGCGCATGCACAGATGCGACGCGGGAGTGGAGGAGGAGGCAACAGAGAAGAGGCGCGTCTTTTACTCATCCATCGAGTGGTGGAGTAAATATAAGGAGAAGTTTGGGGCCAGAATAAAATTTATACTCTCTTACGACGGATTGGGGATCGGCTAGATGTCGGTTAGTGGAATAAAAACAAAATTCTACTTTACTAACCGATTATAGGGGATCGGTTAGAAATGCTCTTAGCACACCGCCAAGTGTTTCTTGGGAGTTTCTGTGCTAACCCATCGAAATGGTCTTGAAACGGAGAGACTGCTCAAGAACTGCACAACTGGGTAGCACAATGAGGAAACCAAGATTGGCAGGCTAAGTTGTATCATGTTTCCAGAATCAACTCGATATGCATCAAATCATTGCCTAACATTTGTACACATGCAAATGCAGTTTGTTTGAATTTTTGTCAGATCTTGAATTTGTTCTCAGTCTCCATGAATTACATAGGTGTTTTTCTTACAGAGGTGTGTTAATTAAGTGGTCACACACTTTATGCATGCGATGGCGTGCGTGCAGTCGTGCACCTGTCCTACCCAATTACATACAGAAAGTCGTCAGTAACTCTTCAATCTTCGGTTCCAGCTTGTCCTGCATCCGTCCATCCATGCATAATGCATTCTTGCTAGGTGCTACCGGCCTTCGAGGTTCGTGATGGTCAACTCATTGCTGGATGTGTTCTCCTCCACGTTAAGAAGGTCTGCCGGAGTTTTCACCGGCGTGCAGACCACTGGCCGAAGTGGCCGCCCTGGCGCCTGTTGGTGAGACAACATGGGGATGACGGCGGCCATTTGCGGTCGTTGGCTCGGGCTTTCCTGAACGCACAGTAGGCCTACCTGGATGCACGTCGTAACATGCTCTAGATCCGCCGGAGAGCAGCCACCACGCACGGCTGGGTCAAGTAGCTCGAGGCTCCTGTTTTCTTCAAACAGATTCCATGCCTGCAAAAACTTATTCTATTTTGTCAAGGTCATCATGGAATTCAATGTGGTTCCATCAAAATGTTTTTCTTGGTTCAAGCAAACGGGGTTGAGACTTGGGCCATGTAGGCACGAAATTTCAAATTAGAATGAATCTTTATAAAACCTCACGAATCTCATTTTGATTATTTTGCTTTCGGTTGCAGGAAAGGTAATTGATTGCTTACATGAGCTATGAGGTTGAAACTTCGTTGGTTCCTCCTGCCACTGACGATCTCCAGCAACAGCACACCGAAGCTGTAGACATCCTGCATGAATGATACCATGCCATCCATGGCGTACTCCGGTGACATGTAACCACTGCCATCACACATACGGCACCGCGCAAAAAAAAGTCAGAAAATCTGGCTATAGAAATAAAAAGTCGAGGTAAATTATTGTAGTACTTGACCATTGGCGTGTTATGCCAAGTTGCAGTTCTTACTATGTCCCAACAATCCTTTCAGTAACGGTGGAGTCCTGACTGTTGTCGCCGTTGTTGCTGAACAGCTTGGCGATTCCGAAATCCGATATCTTGGCGACCATTTCCTCGTTAAGGAGAACGTTGGCCGCCTTAAGGTCTCGGTGGATCATCGTGTGCCTCGAGTCCTGGTGAAGGTAGACAAGCCCTCTGGCAACCCCGAGGATGATGTCCATCCTAGTCTTCCAGCTCAAAGTGGCACGCCCCCTCGGATCTGTTGGCGAATTCACATAATTGAATTTCTTGACAGAGATGGTAGTAACTGTTTTGCTGCACTTAGAGTGGCACGTACTAACCGAAGATGAAGGTGTCCAAGCTCTTGTTGCTCATGTACTCGTAGACGAGTATCCTGTCGGAGCAGTGGATGCAGCAGCCGAGCAGGCGTACGAGGTTGCGGTGCTGCAGCTTGGCGATCAGGTCCACCTCGTTCTTGAACTCCTTGAGGCCTTGCACCCTGTTCTCCGCCGACAGCCTCTTCACTGCAACTTCCTGGCCGTCTGGCATTTGACCCTGAGAAATTCACTTGAGTTAGTGGACAACAGTCCTGACTGACATGGTACACGGATTGTAATACGATTGCAATGTGCAAAGCACTACTGTATCACCTTGTATACGATGCCGAAGCCACCGCGGCCGATCTCGTTCTCGGGGCGGAATCCGTCGGTGGCGACCCTAATGGTTTCGAGGTGGTACGTTGGACACTCGCCCCTCGTGATGTCTCCGAACATGGCGACTGCAAAAATGGCATGAGCATCAGATGGTTGTATAAGATTCTTTTCCTGAAACACATGTGTCAAGGGCTTTGTCTCACCTTCCATCCTGCGGCGCTGGACCTTTCTCCAGATGAGAAAGCTAAGTGACAGCAGAAGCAATGCGAACCCTGCTATCACCGCTGCGATGACCGTGAGAAACTTCTTGCTCTTGGCTGTCTCTGAATTCAGATGCAGGTGTCAGCATCGTCGAAAAATTGTGGGATTTATACCTTACATACGTAGTCTTTTTTTTGTGGTGCATCATAATGTGTGAGCTTGATATGTTTGTCCCGGTGGGCGATCGACAAGGACACACCAGTGATTGATTGAAAATAGGTACATTCTGTGCTTGGACAACAAGTCTGACTTCAGCCGGGAGTTTCAACATGAATTGTTATTGTCTAACCGAGTAACCGGTGGTTGAAGTCAAGCTTGGTGAGGTGGAATGTGTGGACAGGTTTGTTTTATGCATGCAACTGGGTGATTAGAATTTTGTCCGATGAGTCTTAGACCTGAAATTTTGGGATCGTTCGTATGTTTTCTCTCTCTTTGAATCAAATTATTTTGTGTGGAATGATGAAATATCAACCTCCAGCAGCCAATTTTCTATTCATTGGTTGGAACTGATTGGCAAGGAGAAGAAGCAAAGTCAAACAAGAACATCGAAGAGGAGTATTTTAGAACGTGCGTCACTACAATCTAGACAGGCAGGCAGAAAACCATGGGTACTTTGAGTACGTGACACTGACACAACGCGAGTGACCATTGCACATGCGTCTGATTTTTTTTCAATTCAAATCAAATCAATCATCACTGTTTGATTCGGATCGGACGGTTGAGGAACTTTATTCCTCGTCCTAACCCCCTCCATCCCACGACATCATCCGGCCATCGCACAGTGACACTACCGCCCGTGCCTCGCTGTCCTGGGTTGATGTGTTTGGTAGGATGCATGAGCGGTGCATGAGCCCAAAAATTTCCTTTCCGATCCATTTTTAGATCATTGATACGGATGCATGAGTCCACTCTAACTTAGCATAAACACATTTTGAAATTTGAAGGATCTAACCACCGGCTCCCTTCCATCCCCGCCCCCTTGACATCGTTCGAACTATCCATCCTAGCCATTTAAGACAGGCTGCGCTACCGCGCACACCTCATTGATCTTGGCAGTCCTCTACACACTAAAGGATCCAACTACACGCGACCCCCCCTCCCCCCCCCCCTCACCCACAACTTGAACCCTTCCAATCTCTGACTTTCCTCCACCTGGCTCCTAATCGTTTCTATCTGAGGCCTCGTTGCTGCGCCGCCTTCCATGTCTCGGGGATGCACATTTTCTTCTCTCCGGATTCGACTGGTGCAGCGAAAACTTCACGCATCTACTCAATAGCAAATTGTTTGGTCCTAGGGCACAAACTGTTGATCCATGCAAGGTAATGTTGCCTAGAGGGACCGCACGATTCAGCTCGTCCATTGCGTGAATGGTAAATTCAAAAAAAAATTACTAGAAATTTTTGAAAAGGTCCAAAAGAAAATCACATGGAAGATGTTCGAGTGCGTGGCGTCCGCACCAAATTTGATGGTGTTTTGATATTAGAGTAGCTCTCAGCAAAAAAAATGGACATAACAGAAAGTTTATTGTTCACACATTGTTTGAATTAATTTTATCTTTTTTGCCACGAGCTTATCAGATGCGCAGACACCATGGAATTTTGCTCAGACACGCGTTTGAATGTCTTGAGTTTTATTTTTTTCCTAGTATTTTTTAAAAATTTCATCGAGAGTGGATGCGGAGATGAATATTCGTCGCTAGAATACTTACCTAGGTCGGACAATGCCAGCCTGACGAAGAGATCCTGTCCGCCGTCGACGAACCGCGTGTCCATCAGCTCGCCGAACCACTGTATGCACCCGCTCCCGCCACCGCCACCACGGATGTCCGACGCGGCGTACGCCGTGCACGAGCAGTTGGACAGGCACCTCCGGCGGCACTCGTCAAGCGACGCCCCGGCGTCCACGCTGCTGCCGTGCGTCTCCGGCAGCTTCACGCCGCGCAGGGCGTAGAAACCGTCCTCGCCGCCGCCCTCGCACTGCAGCGCCGTACTGCGGGCGCACCCGCCGGACGCATCCCGCATGCGCCACTCCGCCGGCGACCTCGGCCGGAACCCCCGGACGCAGTCGCACACCACGGCGTCGACCACGTTGCAGACGCCGAACGCGCCGCACAGGCCGTAGCGGTCGCACTGGTCACGCGGCCCGGACCAGAAGACGTTCCACGTGCCCGCCGCTTGGTTCCACACCATGCGCTGCATCACGCCGGACTCGTTCAGGACCACGCGGGACGCCGGCGAGCCGACGCGGTCGCGGTACACGTAGGAGACCTCGTCGGCGGTGTTGGTGAACCGGAACTCGAACATGTCCTCGAAGGCGGTCATCTCCGGGATGCCGCTGAACCGCACCCCGTTCCACGGCCCCGTCCGGTACGTCTTGCGCCCCTTGCTCAACACGTGCAGCTCCGGCGAGCCGCTGCTGGTGTCCATCACGTACCGGAAGTCCCCGGGCGACGGGTCGTCGGCGCCGCGCCACGACGAGAGGGCCCACAGCGCGCCGGTCTTCAGGTCCTTCCCGGACCGCATCTCCGCCACGAACGTGTTGGTCGGGTGCTCGAAGCTCTGCCACACCACGGCGCCGCCCGCGTCCGCGAGCACCAGGTTGCCGTTGTCGCGGAGCTGCGCGGCCGCGGCCGGCGCCGAGGACGATGAGTTGGACGACCAGACGGTCTCGTTGTTCATCGCGGCGTCGAGGAGCACGAGGTCTCCTCGGCCGCTGAGAGCGAGGATGCCGGAGGACGAGGCGTTGAGCGGGCGGTCCCGGTTGGCGACCCAGACAACGGCGGCCGGGGAGACGGTGAACCATATGCCGAGGTAACACTTGGTGCCGTTGGCCACGGGGAAGAGGCCGAGCTGGAAGACGTCTCCCGGCGAGACCAGTCTCTGGCCGCCGCCGATGGCACTCTGTCTTGTCAACGTGCTATCGGCGGCGACGGCCGCGGCTGTGAGGAGCAGCACGGACAGAAATGCGAGGAAGAGTCGGCGGTGGCTCTGACCCATGATCTTGCACCGGCCGACTACCGAAGACCGCAGCTTCACCGGGAGTACGGGAATAATGTTGGAGTCTGTGGATTTCTTCACAACTTGTGTAGGAGTAGGTAGTATAATTCTGTTGGAAACTAGAGTATAAACATATAAATGAATGCCAAGTTTTGACAAATTAGATACTCGTTTGTTGGCATTTGCCAAGCTATTTCGTTGTCTGGACTCTAGAGACGCAGCAATCAAGAATTCCTGGTCAGAATTCTTGCTCAACACTGAAGCATGCACGGTGACAGACAGGTGATCTGACCGTTGTACGCTACGACTTGGGGAAAATCATTAGTAACTAGAAGTACTGGCCGTGCTTTGCTGTGCAGTTAAATTAAAAAAACCTAATCACTGTGTTTTAAAATACAATGTGTATTATTTTTTCAAAACGTCAAACCTTTTAGATTTGGTTAAATTTATTGATCAATATATCAGAATTCATAATATCAAATTGTTGTAATTAGATTCATCGTTAAATAAATTTTCATATTTTTATTTAATGTTGTGAATGTCGATATTTTTGCTCTCAACTTGGACAAAGTTAAAGAATTTTGAAACTAATACCCCTGTCCTTATATTTGATGGGCCTTTCGTGGTATGATTATATATTATATGCTAACCAACCTTATATATGTGGAAAAATTTATTCGACGGCTGCATGTGCGTGATTGATATGTTTCTATAGGCCGGTTGGTGTTGATTGATTTTAAAAACTATTGGTTCCATCAAAATCGTAAACCAAGCCCATTAGAAAGCATAGTGTATTTGTCTAAATAATTGAACGAGTGAGTTTTGATAAATTATTGACCCGATCAGATTGGATTACCTAATTTTAATTAAAGTCTTGGAGACCTCAATTGAATGTGGACTCTTTGAAACTAAGGAGTATAATTTATAGAGATATAAATAAAATAATTAAATAAGAAAGCTTTGAAAAATGGTTGATCAGGTCAAAATCGAATGCTATAATGTTAATTGGAGACCTTAATTAAATGTGGGCTCTTCGATTCTAGAAAGATTAGTGTTATAGTATATTACTATGTTTTGCTAAATGCTAGTAATTGTCACTTGCCAGTTTTAGTGCGTGGCCTTATTTGAACTGATCGTCGTATTGACTTTTGCATTTTCAAGATTATAAAAAGTTTTTACAGTGGTCTACAAGAATTTTCGTCATACCTATCCCACCACTTACCAGGTCCTCCAGGCCCCTCTAAAACATGAATATTTTTCTTTCTTCTCCTCTGATTAGCTACTTCGAGAAAAATAGTAATGATGTCTCCTGTCCATATCAGCTTTATCTTCCTCACGGATGTCATGACTCTGAGTTTTTATATCTAAACTGCCACACTTAGGCATCAAATCTTTTTTTTTTCTAAGGAAAGCCTCGATATTTCTACTCCAGCCTCTAGCTATTTTCCTGAAACATCTGACCTTATTTTGCCAAATATCTACATGAAAATATTTTTTGTAAGAAGAGCCCTATAAACTGGAAAGGATGAAGTACTTATCATCGTATGTCCAAATTTAAGGAGCATTAAATTATTGCATGCAAGGATCAAGAAAAAACTCATCAATACATATAGATTTGAAGACTTAAAAAAAGCCTTAGTTACTGCAATTGTGATACAACCTCCTGACTAGAATTTGCCTTTCCAAATTATGTCTAGTGCTAGTGACTATGCAGCCAGGGTACGTTATACTTGGTATATTTGTATTCTTATATACAATTTCCTGAAAATGGAAATTTTGTCACTCATACTCAGGCTAGTTTCTGCAAGGGAGAATAGTTTCCATGCTGGAGTATATTCTAGGCTTTTAGCAACTTCGTTCTGGGTGGAATGGTGAAAGAAAGGATGCAATTATACCTCGGTACAATTTCCTGATTTGTCGGCCTTCATTGATGCCTTTGTGCACTGGAAAGTCATCTTCGGCCCTGTTTGGATACTCTAACATAGTTAGAGTTAGAGTTGTTTTCTAACCCACTGTAACTCAAATAAACACCTCTCCACCGGGATAGTTGGGCTAGATGGAACTAACCCACTCAAACCCTTGCTGTTTGGATACTTTTGGGTTATTTGAGCCCCCAACTAACCCAAACTAGCTCTAACCCATGGATCCAAACAGGGTCTTCATCTTGCAAGCTCATTTGAGCTCATGATGAACAGTAAAATCAGAAGAAAATAATTGACTTTGGAGTGCACGCAAAAGATGACTTTCCACTATGGATGTGTGTCTTTTAATCTCGATGAACAGTAAAATCTGAAAATTTTGAAAAATATATTAAAGAATTCTTAATTTTTATGGTGAAATCATTGACAAAAGTTTTACGTGCTCACAAAATTTCATCTTGAAATCACATTCTTGGAAGTCGTAAAAAATACAATTGATGCTCCAAATTTTTTATTTACGAAAGCATTTTGGAGTGTTGATTTTTTTTCACGACTTACACGAATGTCTTTTCAAGATGAAATTTTGTGAGCACGTAAAACTTTTGTGAATGTTTGCACCAAAAAATCATAATTTATTGAATTGTTTTTCAGGTTTTATTGTTCAGTGAGCTCATTTGAACCCGAGCTCAAAAACTCCTCATCATTATGCACTATTTACTTTTCTTTACGCTATGTTTGTACTATTTTTTTAAGGCAACTCTGTACTACTTTCTAATTGGGTTTCTTTCCCACATGGACCTAGGCCTAGTAGTACTGTTTGGCTCCGTTACCGCCGCCCTGTTGTACTAATACCTCGAGGTAGGCGGCGGATCACCAGGACTACTTATCGCCCGTACCAATTCCGTTTGGGAGTTGCCTATCGCGGGCGCATGTCGGGCCAGCCCAAAACTGTAGTGAGCTGCGAGCACGAGTTTTTTTCACTGTTTTTACTACAGACTTGCTCAGGTTTCTGCGGTTTTTCTTTGATTTTTTTAATTTTCAGTTTTCCATTTTCCTTTTATTTTATTTCTTTGGGTTTTTTCAACATTTGTCTATATTTTTTCATAAGTATTATACATTTTTTGTATATAGCAGTACCATTTTTGTTGTACTCATTTAACATTTATAAAATACATGATTACCATTTCCGCAAAATATATGTTTTCATGTCTAGATTTTTTTTCATATATTATACATTTTCCATATACATCTAATATTATATATATATATATATATATATATGTATACATATATATAATTAACACTTTTCAATACATGAATTCACATTTTCGTAAGCATGGGAAAAAATACATTGGATAAGCAAATTTTTGAAAATGTCACGGAAGTTTTGTTTGAAATGTGTAAACATATTTTTTCTATGTGAAATAAAAAAAATTTAATGTCATTTTTTATCACACTAAAATTATCTTTGACATTGTATATTATTTCACATAGGCACTTTTTAGATCGCGAACATTTTGAATTATCCGTACAATTTTTGTTGAACACAATACAGACGCAAGTGCTAATATATACGTGCATATCCATCCCTATGAACATACACACGTACACGCTACCCCTATAAGGATTTCTGAGAGACTGAGCAGTCATATCGTCTTGAGATTTACGAAGTCATTGTAGGCAAATCGTCGTCGACGGGAACGTCTCCTCTCACTGAATGCGCATCGCCGGAAATCATGAAATAACTCCAGAAAAAATGCAAGCACCAGGATTTAAAATCTGATGGATTGAAGATACCACTGTCCCTCTAACCATACAACCACTGGTTGATTCGTAATTATTCATACATTTTTTTGAATGGTAGAAACTTTATGTAAAAGTGTCCGGACATGTTTTGTACATTCCATCGACATTTGTTAACAACATTTACTAGTTTTACATATTACATGTATTTCATCTAAAAATATATAGAAAAAACACATGCATGCAGTCAGCATGCCATAAGCATAACGAGACCATGTTTTAACTGGGCCAGTCCACCAACGTCTAGCTACAGCCGACATTCACCTACGAGTCGTTGTGGGCGACACATAGCCGCGCCCTGGTGGAATGCTTGCCATAGGTCGCCGCTTGATTCGTCGCACACGCTCCTCAAGTCCACCGATACAACACATGTTCCCCAGTCAAAACACCTGGAGATGTATTTTTTATTATAATAAACTCACAGATGCACCTTCGGTTCGTCCCCGACTTGGCGACCGTGTCGTGAAGAAGAAGAAGAAGAAGAAAAAGAAAAAGAAGAAGGGCAAGGCTAGACTTACTTGTCGGCTTTCCCAAAGAGATCGTGTAGGAGATCCTCATCCACCTCCAGGCCAAGTATGTGCTCCAATGTCCTGCCGTCTGTTGATTTTCACACGACCTTGCTTTCGATCCTGCATTCCTCTTCGACTATCACCGCCTTTAGTCAAGGATCCACCTAATCAACTCCTTCTGGCACGTCGATGGCGCCGATGACCTCGACCCCCCCCCCCTCCAAACCGCGCACCTCCGGGATGCTGAGCTTCGGGTTCCCCGAACTCGATGTCATTGCCTTCTGCGACGACCTCTATGTCGCCAGCTACAACATCTGCAACCTGGCAACTCAGCTATGTGCGCCCCTCAATTCGAACCTGAAGCTCCGCATTGACAACATTGTCGGCCTGTTCCGGCACCAACCTTCAAGGGAGGTGATAGGTATGATTGGACCAGCCATCCTTGGGGAGCCGGTCCTTCTCAACGGCAGCCTGCACATACATCGGAAGAAAACAGTCAGACGCTGACTACCGTAAGATACTGGTGGTTCACACCGTTACAGAGTTGAGTTGCAATTGCTGTGTAGACCAGCAAAGACGGAATGGTCGGGATGAGCATTTTCATGCAGCACAAGGGGAATTTAACCATCTTGCATCCTGGCTTTGCACACACCCCGGGTCGCTAGTCAAGACATCGGAGATGGATATCACGCGAGTAAATTGCAAAAAAAAATTCATAATTAGGGCCCTAATTCACGTTCAGATAAGGATAAGCACTTGTTGACTCTCACCTGCAGAAAAGTAACACTTGCTGACTCTAAACTGACAGATAGGTCCCACTGTAAGCGATGACACGACAACCAAAACTAATGGTGTTTGACAAGAGTCTGGTTGACTGTTAAAATAAACTTGGGCCCGCATGTCAGTGTGATATTTCTCCTCCGATAAAAAAACACATCTCAATCGCATTCCCCCTCCTCCTGGTGCACACGACATCATCCGCCGCCCCCATCCAGAGGGATCCCATGTCAGAGCATCGGTAGCCGTCTGCGAGGCAAGCAACCGCGTCGTTATTTCTTCGCTCTTTGCTGCGATAGCCTCCGAGAGTGGAGCAGCAGCAAAAACAGCGAGCGGCTGTCGGAGGGAGTAGCAGGTGGTGCATCAAGTTCTGTCACCTCGTCGGTGTCAGCGGCGGGAGGGAGCAGTGAGAGGCGGCTGCACCGTCGGGGTCACGCCACCCTCGTCAAGGGCAGGGATGCCCCAGTCAAAGGAGTCGCCCCCATCACCTGCCTCCTCGCTGCCGGTCTATATGGCGGCAATTTCGAGAGGTGTCTGGGCGCGCAAAAATCCTGTGGTGCTGTAGATCCTGAGCCACGTTTTGGATCCCGAGTGGACCTCTTTTCTCGAGGGGCACCGGAATTTGCGGTTACCGCGGTAACTACGAAATACTTAAAAAAAACCCGGACGAAATTCCAAAACGCTGATCTCCACCAAGACGCAGGAGAGAGCCGAGCCCGAGACAAATAGAGGGGAGGGCTGGAGGCGACGGTGTTGGGAGGCTCATTCGCCGACGTTCAGGCTGGAAGAGCCCGCATGGCTATGTGCGTAAAGGAGGTACTCCTCCTCTCCCGACGAGCGACGAGTGCTCGTGGAGCAAAGGTCAAACTAGACGTGTTGAACAATAGCGGCGTCTCCCCTGGGACGCTTGGCATTGCTTGTGGAGATAAGGTCACGCTAGACTGTCACGATCCTCGATTCACCAGTTCTGTTTAGGGATACAATTGATCAGAGTACAGGAATTTGGGTAGCTGGGATTCGTAGACAACAAGAAGGGCAAAGAGGATGGAGAGCCAAGGGGCGGGGAAGAGAGGTTACACGCCCAGCGGCGGCCAGCCAGTTCTCTGATCCAACCAACGACCCCCTACACACACACACACTCGTGGACATAAATACCACGGCTACTCACACACTCTAATCCGGCCCAGCATAGCGCGGACTGGGCCTTGCTGCGCGTCGGGCCTTCTTGTTCTTCTTGGAGCCCATCAGTCCCGTGACATTCCCCAACCCTTTAGCGTTGGCTTGACCCCAATCCAAGGCAGGGGGAAGGGAAGAAAATCCTATACGACCCTCCTTGGAACGACCCATGGGTGGACCCAATCGTGCACGGTTGAACAAATCTCAAAGCAAGTCATGATTATCCCTTAATTCTATAGTCAAACTGATTTGCCACGTGTATGATGGAAAAGGTGGTCCACGGCCTGGGTCGTTGCGGAAGGGGTCGTATAAGATTTTCTTCCAGGGGGAAGCGAGCTCGTAGCGGCGGCACGTCCTCCTTGGTCGGCAACGAAGCTGGAAAGCATGACCAGTGAACAAGCACTTGGTCGACTTGCTTCACCCCCCGCTAGACTTGGTGTTGTTGCCCGAAGGACCAAGGAGGACCTGCTGCCAGAGACAGCCACTCAATCCATTTGCGATGACAGTTGTGGCTGAAGCAATGCAAATAGATCTCCATGCATTGATTAACCCGCTCCGTTGTGCCATCAACTTGAGGATGCCGAGTCAAAGAGATGTTAAGCATAGTGCGTGAGAGCATGCACAACTCACGCCAGACGTTGCTTGTAAACACTCGATCACGGTCTGACACCAAGGCATCCGGAGGTCCATGCTATTTGAAACAAATAGTGCATATAAGGTTTTCCCACTCTTGCAACGCAGTGAAGGGATGGTGGAGAGGATGAAGTGTCCATATCTTGTCAATTTATCCACCACCACCAAGATCGAGTTAAACCCTTTTGATACCGGCAATCCTTCCACGAAATCCAAAGTCACCAACTGCCAGTCTTGCTCTGGAAACGGTAATGGCTGGAGGAGCCCGGGGTAACGAACATGCTCTGGCTTCACCTATTTGCACACATCACATTTTGTTAGAAACTGCTTAATTGTTTGCTTGAGGCGGCATGGCCACGCAAACAGCTTGACAACCCGACTGTAAGTGGCTTGAATCCGAGAGTGCCCACCCAATTCACTCGAATTCATTTCTTGCAAAATTTTGTGCTGCAAGCAGTCTTGATTGCTCCCAAGCCAAATGCGTCCTTTATAATGAATGAGTCCATCCCGGACTCGAAGGGAGGATTCATCTCTCCTTTGATCGCCGCTACTGCCAGCAAATGAGTGCATTGGGGATCAGTCTGGTAGCTTCGTTTGACTTCCTCTAACCATTTGGGCACACAAACAGTCACAACACAGTTTTGGGCTTCCTCTTTTGAGTTCCTGCGTGACAGGGCATCGACTGCCAAGTTTGTTGCCCCTTTCCGATACTCAATTGTATACTGAAGACCCAACAATTTCATCATGGCCTTGTGTTGCCATGGTGTAGTTAATCGCTGCTCGTCCAGGCACGCCAAGCTTCTGTGATCTGTGCGAATAGTGAAGGCGGAGAGGAGAAGATAGGATCGCCAACAATCCACTGCCATAACGATACACAAACACTCCTTCTGATAAGTGGATAGTGCACGAAGGCGAGGACCTAAAGCTTTTCTCAAGAAGGCAATGGGATGATGGTTCTGCATAAGAACAACCCCAATTCCATTGTCAGAAGCATCCGTTTTGAGCACAAATGTCTTAGCAAAATCTGGCAACGCCAACACCGGCGCTGTTATGAGAGCAGTTTTTAGAGCCTGAAATGCTTCTTCATGTAGTGATGTCCACTCATACAATGATCCCTTCTTGAGGAGGTCTATGAGCGGTCAACTTATGACTCCATAGTTTCGGACAAATTTGTGATAATAGACGGCTAACACAAGGAATTGCCGAATTTCTTTGAACGATGTGTGTTGCGGCCAAGTTTGCATTGTCTCAATGTTCTTCGGGTCGGTGTGTACTCCTGGAGGACTGATCACATGCCCCAGGTATTTGAGCTCCTGCTGTCCAAACGCACACTTGCTATGTTTAACTTTCAAGGAGTACCGAGCAATAATTGAAATACCGATCACAACAACAGCAGATGCTCAGGCAATGTTGCAGTGTACACAAGAATATCATCGATAAATACCAACACACCTCGATGTAGGAGAGGTTTAAACACCACTGTCATCCCTGTTTGAAATGTAACCGGGCCCCCAGTCACTCCATACGGTATCACATGAAACTCAAAGCGCCCGTGGTGAGTCTGAAATGCCATCTTGGCTTCATCCTCAGGCCGCATCCTGATTTGGTGGTATCCTGACAATAGATCCAGACTTGTAAACCAGGCAACCCCTGATAGTTCGTTTAGCAGCTCGTCAATCGTCGGCAATGGATAAAGATTTCTGACTGTAATCGTGTTGAGATGCTGATAATCAACACAAAACCCCTGTTCACCATCTTTCTTCAGTACGAGCAAGACTGGAGAGGCAAACGGGCTGCGACTAGGTCTAATGATCCCTTTTGCCAGCATTTCCACGACCAAGGATTCTATTTCATCTTTCTGAGCAGGGTTATATCGGTAGGGACGGAGCTTGACTGGCTTTGCACCTAGTAGCAGCTCTATTGCATGATCAAATTCACGCTGCGAAGGCAACTCATTGGGATCGTTAAACAAGTCTTTGAATTTGTTTACCAGCTGCTCAATCTTTGGAGGAATTGGTGTTTTGGATAGCTCCCTTATCTCTGAAAGCTAAAGAACATGTGCTACAACACCATGAGCTTGCAACAACTGTAATTGCACTAAAGAAATCTGTTTGCAGGTGTCTGTGCGAGATGCTACTCCTCTGATCTGAATATTCTCCCCCTTGTGTTTGAATGACATTGTTGTCTCGTTCCAATTGATTGACACGAGGCTTTGAGATTCCAGCCAATCCATCCCCAAGGAAACAACTTGAAAGTGGACGGGAAGGAATGCCCTTGAATGTTGTACTCACAGATTGGCACTTCCAGGTTGTAGGTGGTCACTGCTATATTAGTGACTTTGACCTGGAGAGGCACTTTCATAGGTTGCAAGCCAGGCCATTCTTTGGCTATATCTAGGTTCGGAAAATTGTGTGAGCTGCTCGAGTCGACCAACATTAGCAAGGTTTGTTTCTTGATCTTGCCTAAAAGCCTAAAACCCTTTGGAGCTTCTGTTCTGTGATAGCTGTGGCTAAAAGCAGACACAAATCATCCTCTGAATTATCCAACGTTACTTGAGTGGAATTCAGAGATGGTGGTGGTGATAGAAATCCCACCATCTCCTCAACAACATGTGACTGAACAGTCGAAGAACAAACGTGCCCATGCCCCCATCGTTCGCCACAAATGAAGAACCATCCCTGCGCTTTGCGAAAGGCAAGAAGAGCTTTGAGCTTGTCATCCACCGAGGAGGTTGTCAACGCAGGCTTGGAGCTGTCTAGAGAGTGCCGACTATCAAAGAAGAAAGGCAAGGTGCCCCCTCCTCTAGTTCTGCTTGACGGAGCCACAATAGGTACTGGAATAGAAGGTGGCGACCGAGGACTGAATCTTCCAGACCGAACACCACCAGTACCCCCGCGTGTGACAACTTCTTCTTGCTCTTGCCGCACCAGAGTAAGGACCTCTTCATGCAATTCAACAAGAACGATAACAGTTTGAAGGTTTTGGGGATGATGTAGCATAACAACTACTTTGATCTCATTATGCAACCCATCAATAAACTGAGTAGTATAGAATAAAGGACCCCAAGAGCTATGACGTGCTAACAAACTGTGCATAGATAAATTAAATTGTTCCGCATACTCTAAAACTGATCCTACTTGTTTTAACCGGGAAAAAGTTCAAACAACATGCTAGAATTCAGATCTCGCAAATTTTTCTAACACAGACGCCACAAATGTCTCCCACTGAGTGTATTTAACACGAGCTAGCGACCACTCGAGCCACAATGCAGTGGCGCCCGTGAAGGACACCACGGTAGTATAAACCGAAATTGTCAGGTCGATCGCGCACACCCTAAAATAAGCCTCACATCGAATTGTCCATCCGGTGGGATTATCCCCATCAAACTCCGTACAATCAAACCCATGGGAGGAACTGCGAGAATCACTCACTGGCTCAACAGTACCCAACAAAGGCACATTGGTAAAGGGTGTTCGGTACACACCATTGGTCGAATTTGGTGTTCTGAGTAGAGGACTCGCAATGGCCGAGCCTCGTGCAGATGTAGGAACACCATGGCTCGAAAGCCTGTGGCCTTCGCCACCCTTCTTGAGAGGTGTTGTTGTTGGCGCATCCGCCATGGCCATGGTAGGCGCTTTGCCACCGCCACTGCCATGTTGGTCGCTATCTTCGCCAACTAGGCTCGTATGTCGCTGATGTCCATCTATAGTTGACCCACCGCCGCATCAACACCCGGTCTCTGGGCAGAGAGGTCATTGACCACCGGCTTGAGCGAGGTCAGGTCCGGCTCCATCTTCGTGACCGTTGGCTCGATGTTGTCAAGCGATTTCTGGATCGTGGATAGCACGGCAACGATGCTGCTACGCTCCTGCTCCGCCTCCGCCATCTGCTTCTGAAGTCTAACTCCGCCATGATCGGACTACGGGTACAAGTTTGATCCAGGATGGAAGCAAAATTCTCTTCTGATTTTGGTGGATTTTGGTTGTAATTGGGAGTGGCTCTCGTACCAAATGTCACGGTCCTCGATTCACCAGCTCTGTTTAGGGATACAATTGATCAAAGTACAAGAATTTGGGTAGCTAGGGTTCTTAGACAACAATAAGGGGAAAGGGGATGGAGATCCAAGGGGTGGGGGAGAGACGTTACACGCCTATCGGCGGCGAGACAGTTCTCTGATCCAACGATCCCCTACACACACACACTCATGGACATAAATACCACGGCTGCTCACACACTCCAATCCGTCCCAGCATAGCGCGGATTGGGCCTTGCTGCACGTCAGGCCCTCTTGGTCTTCTTGGAGCCCATTAGTCCCCTGACATAGACAATTTGACCAATAGCATGGTCTTCTCCCGGGATGCTTGGCATGTGATAGCAGGCCACATGTTAGGCGTCAAGCTTCCAGTCGAACTGCTTCAATCCATCTATTAGCGTTTTCTAAAAATTGTAAACAGAATAATGGTGTTTTTAAGACACATAAGGAAGGTGATGGTTTTTGAAATTAGGGTCCTCAGTTGTGGTGTTTTTTTAATTTACTCGATACCAAGAATTTTGAGGAGCAATGTAATTATTGTTATTGTTGGTGAAGGGTGCTCCGAGGAGGGACACTTGCTTGTCAACTCCTATGGCCATCTGTTGCATTGTGAGAAATGGAGCAATTTGATAGCCAACTTCAAGTTTGATGATGACATACCGGTGGTCATTCCCCATAGGATCAAAAATAGTCTTGTTTACCATACTTTTTCCAAAATAATTAAGAACTGATCCCTACCGACACTTCTTGAGATCTCATCTCATGCCATGTGACAATTAAGAAATATATTTTGGTTACTTACTTCGTAATTCTATTTTCTTCAGAGTTGAATAGGATATGATTCCATAGGCTATACCTTTATATTCATTTTCTAATTTAGACCTGTATGTAACATAGTATTTATGGAAAGAGGATTGACTGCACGTGTTTATTAACTTCAATGGAAGGTTACTATTGAGGCTGGTAGGTCACTAGTAGAAAACAGGGCATTGGTCCGGGCCTCCTAATCCCATTAATCCCGATTCGCTCATGAACCGGGACCAAAGGTGGCAACCGTCCCGGTTCGTGAGCCCAGGGGGCCGGCCGGGCCACGTGGGCCATTGGTCCCGGTTCGTCTGGCCCCTTTGGTCCCAGTTCCAGACGCGAACCGGGACCAATGCACCTCGCTCCTGGCCCACGACCATTGGTCCCGGTTCGTGGCTGGAACCGGGACCAAAGGGAGACCTATTGTCTCGGTTCCAGCCACGAACCGGGACCAATGATCTACCTATATAAACCCTCGCCCGCCACTGGCAGAGCCGTGGAGTGCTCTGTTTTTCCAGGATAGCAGTGTTAGAGCGTTGTGGTGCTCTAGCTCACCTCCTATGCACATGAGGTGTTCGATGAAATGCCCAAGCCACACTTAAGCTTTCTCCTCTCGAAGCTCCTTGTCCAAACTCCATTTCCGTCAAGATTTGTCTAGGTTTGGCGGTCCGTCCTGTCCCGTCCCCGTCCTGAAACCGCCGTCGATCGCCCTCGCGTGGTGAGCCTCTTGATCTTATCTTCTTTCTAAAAGAAAATATACTTACTCGTATGATTTTCTTACTTTAATTATTGTTTGTTATTATATATTGCCATGGTTTGGTTTTAATGTGATGATGAACTTCTATTAATTTGGTCACTTCTGTATCCTGATGTTCTGCAATATTTTTTGACACACTTAATTATATGTAATGCACGCAGATGAACTGGAATGGATGTACGGTAACACACGCACCGACGAGTACATCAAGGGGGTGCATCATTTTCTCGAAGTGGCCGAGGCAAACAAGCAGAATGGTTTTATGTGTTGTCCATGCCCTACATGTGGGAATTTGAAGTCTTACTCTGACTAGAAAATCCTTCACAGCCACCTGTTTGTGAAGGGTTTCATGCCACACTATAATGTTTGGACCAAGCATGGAGAAATAGGGGTTATGATGGAAGACGGCGAAGAAGAAGAGGATGATGATAACTATGTGCCCCCTGAATACGGTGATGCTGCAACCGGGGAAGCTGAAGATCAAGAGGAACCAGACGATGTGCCCGATGATGATCTTTGCCGGGTCATTGTTGATGCAAAGAGACAGTGCGAAAGTGAAAAGGAGAAGCTGAAGTTCGATCGCATGTTAGAGGATCACAAAAAAGGGTTGTACCCCAATTGCGAAGATGGCAACACAAAGCTCGATACCACACTGGAATTGCTACAGTAGAAGGCAAAGAATGGTGTACCTGACAAAGGATTTGAGAAGCTACTGAAAATATTGAAGAAGAAGCTTCCAAAGGATAACGAATTTCCCGACAGTACGTACGCAACAAAGAAGGTTGTATGCCCTCTAGGATTGGAGGTGCAGAAGATACGTGCATGCCCTAATGACTGCATCATGTACCGCGGTGAGTACGAAGAACTGAACGCATGCCCGGTATGCGGTGCATTGCGCTCTAAGATCAAACACGATGACCCTGGTGATGTTGAGGGCGAGCGCCCCAGGAAGAGGGTTGCTGTCAAGGTGATGTGGTATGCTCCTATAATACCACGGTTGAAACATATGTTCAGAAACAAAGAGCATGTCAAGAATATAAGATGGCACAGAGAGGACCGTAAGAAAGACGTGAAGTTAAGAGCACCCGCTGACGGGTCGCAGTGAAGAAAAATCGAGATAAAGTACTGGAAGGAGTTTGCAGGTGACGCAAGGAACGTATGGTTTGGTTTAAGCGCGGATGGCATTAATCCTCTTGGGGAACAGAGAAGCAATCACAGCACCTGGCCCGTGACTCTATGTATCTATAACCTTCTGTTGGAAATATGCCCTAGAGGCAATAATAAATTAGTTATTATCATATTTCCTTGTTCATGATAATCGTTTATTATCCATGCTATAATTGTATTGATCGGAGACTTAAATGCATGTGTGGGTACATAGACAAAACCATGTCCCTAGTATGCCTCTAATGGACTAGCTCGTTGATCAAAGGATGGTTAAGGTTTCCTAGCCATGGACATGAGATGTCATTTGATAACGGGATCACATCATTAGGAGAATGATGTGATGGATAAGACCCAAACTACAAACATAGCATATGATCGTGTCAGTTTATTGCTACTGTTTTCTGCATGTCAAGTATATGTTCCTATGACCATGAGATCATGCAACTCACGGATATCGGAGGAGTGCCTTGTGTGTATCAAACATCGCAACGTAACTGGGTGACTATAAAGGTGCTCTACAGGTATCTCCGATGGTGTCTGTTGAGTTGGCATGGATCGAGACTGGGATTTGTTACTTCGTGTGACGGAGAGGTATCTCAGGGCCCACTCGGTAATACAACATCACAACAAGCCTTGCAAGCAATGTGGCTAAGTGTTAGTCACGGGATCTTGTATTACGGAACGAGTAAAGAGACTTGCCGGTAACGGGGTTGAACTAGGTATGGCGATACCGACGAACGAATCTCGGGCAAGTAACATACCGAAGAACAAAGGGAACGTTATACGGGATTAACTGAATCCTTGACATAGAGGTTCGACCGATAAAGATCTTCGTAGAATATGTAGGAACCAATGTGGACGTCCAGGTCCCGCCATTGGTTATTGACCGTAGAGGTGTCTCGGTCATGTCTACATAGTTCTCGAACCCGCAGGGTCTGCACACTTAAGGTTCGGTGACGTTTCGGTGTGTAGAGTTACGTATGGTGGTGACCGAAGTTTGTTCTGAGTCCTGGATGAGATCCCGGACATCACGAGGAGCTCCGGAATGGTCCGGAGGTAAAGATTCATATATAGGAAGTCCCAGTTTGGTTTCCGGAAAAGTTTCGGGCTCATCTGTAGTGTACCGGGAGTGCCGGTAGTGTACCGGGAGGCCTCCGGGAGGGGTATTTCGATCCCAAGAGGTTCATGGGCTGTGGGAGAATAATAACCAGCCCTTAGTGGGCTGGGAAAACATCCACAAAGGCCCATGGCACAGGAGAGAAAGTCCTAAAGCAAAAAGTGGAAAATCAGCCAATAGGAGGCAATCCTACTCCAACTAGGATTGGAGGTGAAGTAGGATTGCTTCCCACCTCCTATTTCGGCCGATCCAAAGGCCTTGGCTGCCTCTCCTCTCCTCTCCTATCCTCCTATATATACTAGTGGATTGGGTGGTTTTTGGACAGAATTTCCGGCCACGTGCTACCCGTTACGCCGGTGCATAGTTTCTCCTCTAGATCGGTTTTCTGCAACGCTTAGGCGAAGCCCTGCCGGAACTGCTCCACCACCATCACAGGAGTGCCTTCACGCTGCCGCTGAACTCTCTCTCCTATCCACCTCCTCTTGCTGGATCAAGATGGTGGAGATCGTCATCAAGCTGCACGTGTGCTGAACGCGGAGGTGTCGTCCGTTCGGCGCTAGATCGGAAGGACCGTGATCGAGATCGCGAGACAGTTCGTGATGTGATCACGGAACGGATCGTGATGAGTTCGCGGGACAGATCGTGATCAAGATCGTGAGACGGATCGTGATGAGTACGCGGGACGGATCATGATGTGTTCGCGGGACGGATCGTGATTGGATCACGTGACGGATCGTGATGAGATCGCGGGACGCTCGGCGATTTGGATCGCGAAGATGTTCGACTACACCAACCGCGTTTCTTAATGCTTCCCGCTTAGCGATCTACAAGGGTACGTAGATCCACTCTCCCTCTCGTAGATACTCATCACCATGGATAGGTTTGCGTGTGCGTAGGAATTTTTTTATTTCCCATGCGACGTTCCCCAACAGTGGCATCATGAGCTAGGTTTATAGTTCGATGAGATCTCGAGTAGAACACAAAAGGTTTGTGGGCGTTGATGCTTAGATTGCTTCCTCCCTTGGTCGTATTTTGGTTCAGCGGGATTGTGAGATGAAGCGGCCCGGACCAACATTACTCGTACGCTTACGAGAGACCGGTTCCCTCGACGCAACCTGTTGCCTAGATGGCTTGCGGGTGACAGTTTCTCTCACTTTAGTTGGATCGGATTCGACAAAGGCGCTCCTTGAGAAGGTTGACAAGCAACTAATGTATCACCATTGTGGTTTTTGCGTAGGTGAGAATTATTCTTGCTAGATACCCGTAGCAGCCACGTAAAACATGCAACAACAATTAGAGGACGTCTAACTTGTTTTTGCAGGGTATGTTGTGATATGATATGGCCAATTACATGATGTGATATATGTGATGTATGAGATGATCATGTGATGTATAGATTATCACGACTTGCATGTCGATGAATACGGCAACCGGCAGGAGCCATAGGGTTGTCTTTAATTATTGTATGACCTGCGTGTCAATCATTAAGCGCTATGTAATGCTTTACTTTATCGCTAAACGGTAGCAATAGTAGTAGAAGCATGCAGGGCGTGACAACCCCGATGGCGACACGTTGATGGAGATCAAGATGATTGAGATCATGGTGTCATGCCGGTGACGATGGAGATCATGCCGGTGCTTTCTAGATGGAGATCAAAAGCACAAGTTCATGGCCATATCATGTCACTTATGATTTGCATGTGATGTTAATCCTTTTTATGCACCTTGTTTTGCTTAGGACGACGGTAGCATTATAAGGTGATCCCTCACTTAATTTCAAGATGAATTGTGTTCTCCCCGAGTGTGCACTGTTGCGAAAGTTCGTCGTGTTGAGACACCACGTGATGATCGGGTGTGATAGACTCTATGTTCACATACAATGGGTGCAAGCCAGATTTGCACGTGCAGAACACTCAGGTTAAACTTGACGAGCCTAGCATGTACAGACATGGCCTCGGAACACAAGAGATCGAAAGGTCAAACATGAGTCATATAGTAGATATGATCAACATAATGATGTTCACCATTGTAGCCACCTCAACTCACGTGATGATCGGACTTGAGTTGGTGAATTTGGATCATGTATCGCTTGAATGATCGGAGGGATGTCAATTTGAGTGGGAGTTCTTAAGTAATATGATTAAATTGAACTCATTATCATGAACATAGTCAAAGTGTCTTTGCAAATTATGTTGTAGATTACTAGCTCACGCTGTAGCTCCCTTGTATTTTTATATGATCCTAGAGAAATGGAGTTGAAAGATGATGGTAGCAATATTGCGGACCGGGTCTGTGATCTGAGGATTGTCCTCTTTGCTGCATAGAAGGCTTATGTCCTTAATGCACCGCTCGGTGCACCCCCCATCTAGCGTCGTCTTTAGATGTTGTGAACGTCTGACAGGCACGTTTCGATGACTACTTGATAGTTTAGTGCGTCATGCATTACGCTTAGAATTGAGGCTCCGAAACGTTTTGAACGTCACAGAACATATGAGATGTTCTAAGAGCTGAGATTGTGATCTCAGGCTCGTGCCCGAGTTGCGAGATATAAGATCTCCAACGAGATTCTTTGCCTGCAAGATGAAAGAGAATAGCTCAATCGTTGAGCATGTGCTCAGATTGTCTGGGTTCTACAATCGCTTGAATCGAGTGGGAGTTGATCTTCCAGATAAGATAGTGATTGATGTTGTTCTCCAAGTCACTATCACTAAGCTACTAGAACTTGGTGATGAACTATAAGTTGCCAGGGATAGAAATAATGATTCCTGAGCTGTTCGCGATGTTTGACACCACGGAGGTAGAAATCAAGAAGGAGCGTCAAGTGTTGATGGTTAATCAAACCACTAGTTTTGAGAAGGGCAAGAGCAAGGAGGGAAACTTCATGGATAGCAAGTCAGTTGCTGCTCCAGTGAAGCAACCCAAAGTTGAACTCAAACCCGAGACTGAGTGCTTCTGTTATGAGGTGAGCGGTCGCTAAAGCGGAACAACCCTAGATACTTGGTAGATAAGAAGGCTGGTAACATTGATAGAAGTATATTTGATATACGAGTTATTAATGTGTACCTTGCTAGTACTCTTAGTAGCACCTAGGTATTGGATACCGGTTCGGTTGCTAAATGTTAGTAACTCGAAATAAAAGCTACGGAATAAACGGAGAACTAGCTAAGGGTGAGGTGACGATATGTGTTGGAAGTGTTTTCAAGGTTGATGTGATCAACATCGCACGCTCTCTCTACCTTCAGGATTAGTGACGAACCTAAATAAATGTTATTTGGTGTTTTGCGTTGAGCATGAACATGATTAGATCATGTTTATTGCAATACGGTTATTCATTTAAGTTAGGGAATAATGGTTATTCTATTTACATGAATAATACCTTCAATGGCCATGCACCCAGTAAGAATGGTTTGTTGAAATCTTGATCGTAGTAGTACACATGTTCATAACATTGATGTCAAAAGATACAAAGTAAATAATGATAGTACCACATACTTGTGGCACTGCCGCAAAATGTCATATTGGTATAAAGCGCATGAAGAAACTCCATGGTGATGGATATTTGGACTCATTCGATTTCGAATCGGTAGAGACATGCGAACCATGCCTCTTGGGCAAGATGACTAAAGGACCCCGTTGGATGGAGCGGGCAAGTGATTCATTGGAAATGATACATGTTGATGTATGCAATCTAGTGAGTCTTGTAGCGTGCAGTGGATATCGTTATTTTCTTACCTTCACTGATGATTTGAGTAGATATAGTGTATGTTTACTTAATGAAACACAAGTCTGAATCGTTTGAAAGGTTCAAGCAAATTCAGAGTGAAGTTTAAAGATCATCGTGACAAGAAGATAAAAATGACTGCGATATGATCGTGGAGGTGAATATCTGAGTCACGAGTTTGGCATACAACTTAAGATAATGTGAAAGTTGTTTCACAACTAAACGCCACCTGGAACACCATAGTGTGATGGTGTGTCCGAACATCATAGTTATGCTCTATTGGACATGGTGCGTGCTATGATGTCTCTTGTCGTTTTACTACTATAATTTTGGGGTTATGCATTAGAGACAACTACATTCACTTTAAATAGGGCACCATCTAAATCCGTTGAGATGACACCATGTGAATTATGGTTTGATAGAAACCTAAGCTGTCATTTCTTAATACTTGGGGATGCGACACTTGTGTGGAAAATGTTTTCACCTAATGAGGTCGAACCCAAGGCGGACAAATGCATCTTCATAGAATACCCTAAGATCAGTTGGGTGAACCTTCTATCTCAGATCCAAGTGCAAAGTGTTTGTTACTAAAACGGATCCTTTCTCGAGGAAAAGTTTCTCTCGAAAGAATTAAGTGGGAGGAAGATAGAACTTGATGAGGTTGTTTAAACTTTGTTCAACCAGAGAGTAGCGCAGTGCAGGATGTTGTTTCTGTGAAGCCTACGTTAGTTGAAGAGGAAGTTAATGATGATAATCATGAAGCTTCAGGATCAAGTTACTATCGAACTTCGTAGGTCGACAAGGATGTGTACTGCTCCTAAGAGGTATGACAACCCTGTCTTGGAGGTCATGTTGTTGGACAAACGATGAACCTATGAGCTATGGAGAAGCGATGATGGGCCCGGATTCCGATAAATGGTTGGAGGCCATGAAATCCGAGATAGGATCCATGTATGAAAACCAAGTGTAGACTTTGGTATACTTGCTCATTGGACGGCAGGTCGTTGAGTACAAATGGATCTTTAAAATGAAGACAGACACTGATGGTGAATGTCACTATTTGTAAAGCTCGACTTGTTGCAAAGATGTTTGTGACAAGTTCAAGGAGTTGACTTCGGTGAGACTTTCTCACTCGTAGTGATGCTAAACTCTGTTGGAATTATGTTAGCGGTTGCTGTGTTTTCAATTATGAAATCTGGCAGATGGATGTCAAAACATCGTTTCCTTAACGGTTTACTTGAGGAAAGGTTGTATGTGATACAGCCAGAAGGTTTGGTCAGGCCCAACCCACCACAAGATTCCCACGGTATCGACCCGATGCCACAGTTTCCCAATGTGAGAGGGCCCAGGGCAAGACCTGGCGGCATTGCCACCCCTAGGTCCCCCGTCTCGTCTAACCCTGACACTGTTGACCGAACGAATCTACCCCACTTTGACTTTCACTGGACGGGGTTTGACCGAGGGACATTTTCACCTAGCTGTGATAGGCCAGCCCATAGCAACATCTTAGCACAAGGTCCGGGCCCAACCCAACACAAGACTCCCTCGGTATCGACCCGATGCCATAGTTTCCCAACGTTAGAGGGCCCAAGGCAAGACCTGGCGGCATTGCCACCCCAAGGTCCCCCGTCACATCTAACCCTGACACTCTTGACCGAACGGATCTACCTTGGTTTGACTTTCATCGGATGGGGTTTAACCGAGGGATATTTTCACTTGCCTGTGATAGGCCGACCCATAGCAACATCTTAGCACAAGGTCCGGGCCCAACCCACTACAAGATTCCCTCGGTATCGACCCGCTGCCACAGTTTCCCAACTTAAGAGGGCCCAGGGCAAGACCTGGCATCATTGCCACCCCCAGGTCCCCCGTCACGTCTAACCCTGACACTATTGATCGAACTGATCTACCCCTTTGACTTTCACCGGACGGGGTTTGACCGAGAGACATTTTCACCTCACTGTGATAGGCCAGCCCATAGCAACATCTTAGCACAAGGTCGGGGCCCAACCCACCGCAAGATTCCCTCGATGTCAACCCGATGCCACAGTTTCCCAACATAAGAGGGCCCGGGGCAAAACCTGGTGGCATTGCGACCCCCAGGTCCCCCGTCACGTCTAACCCTAACACTGTTGACCGAACGGATCTACCCCGCTTTGACTTTCACCGGACGGGGTTTGACCGAGGGACATTTTCACCTCGTTGTGATAGGCCAGCAAATAGCAATATCTTAGCACAAGGTCGGGGCCCAACCCACCGCAAGATTCCCTCGATGTCAACCCGATGCCAAAGTTTCCCAACGTAAGTGGGCCCGGGGCAAAACCTGGTGGCATTGTTGTTGGAAATATGCCCTAGAGGCAATAATAAATTAGTTATTATCATATTTCCTTGTTCATGATAATCGTTTATTATCCATGCTATAATTGTATTGATTGAAGACTTAAATGCATGTGTGGATACATAGACAAAACCATGTTTCTAGTATGCCTCTAATGGACTAGCTCGTTGATCAAAGGATGGTTAAGGTTTCCTAGCCATGGACATGAGATGTCATTTGATAACGGGATCACATTATTAGGAGAATGATGTGATGGATAAGACCCAAACTACAAACATAGCATATGATCGTGTTAGTTTATTGCTACTGTTTTCTGCATGTCAAGTATATGTTTCTATGACCATGAGATCATGCAACTCACGGATATCTCAGGAGTGCCTTGTGTGTATCAAACGTCGCAACGTAACTGGGTGACTATAAAGGTGCTCTACAGGTATCTTCGATGGTGTATGTTGAGTTGGCATGGATCGAGACTGGGATTTGTTACTCCGTGTGACGGAGAGGTATCTTAGGGCCCACTCGGTAATACAACATCACAACAAGCCTTGGAAGCAATGTGGCTAAGTGTTAATCACGGGATCTTGTATTACAAAACGAGTAAAGAGACTTGCCGGTAACGGGGTTGAACTAGGTATGGCGATACCGACGATCGAATCTCGGGCAAGTAACATACCGAAGAACAAAGGGAACGTTATACGAGATTAACTGAATCCTTGACATAGAGGTTCGACCGATAAAGATCTTCGTAGAATATGTAGGAACCAATGTGGACGTCCAGGTCCCGCCATTGGTTATTGACCGTAGAGGTGTCTCGGTCTTGTCTACATAGTTCTCGAACCCGCAGGGTCTGCTCACTTAAGGTTCGGTGACGTTTTGGTAGTGTTGAGTTATGTATGGTGGTGACCGAAGTTTGTTCGGAGTCCCGGATGAGATCCCGGAGGTCACGAGGATCTCTGGAGTGGTCCGGAGGTAAAGATTCATATATAGTAAGTCCTAGTTTGGTTTCCGGAAAAGTTTCGGGCTCATCGGTAGTGTAGCGGGAGTGCCGGTAGTGTACCGGGAGGCCTCCGGGAGGGGTATTTCGACCCCAAGAGGTCCATGTGCGGTGGGAGAATAATAACCATCCCTTAGTGGGCTGGGAAAACAGCCACAAAGGCCCATGGCACAGGAGAGAAAGTCCTAAAGCAAAACGTGGAAAATCAGCCAATAGGAGGCAATCCTACTCCAACTAGGATTGGAGGTGAAGTAGGATTGCTTCCCACCTCCTATTTAGGCCGACCCAAAGGCCTTGTCTACCTCTCCTCTCCTCTCCTCCTATATATACTAGTGGATTGGGTGGTTTTTGGACAGAATTTCCGGCCACGTGCTACCCGTTACACCGGTGGATAGTTTCTCCTCTAGATCGGTTTTCTGCAGCGCTTAGGCGAAGCCCTGCCGGAACTGCTCCACCACCATCACCGAAGCGCCGTCACGCTGCCGGTGAACTCTCTCTCCTATCCACCTCCTCTTGTTGGATCAAGATGGTGGAGATCGTCATCAAGCTGCACGTGTGCTGAACGCGGAGGTGTCGTCTGTTCGGCGCTAGATCGGAAGGGCCGTGATCGAGATCGCGAGACGGTTCGTGATGTGATCACGGAACGGATCGTGATGAGTTCGCGAGATAGATCGTGATCAAGATCGTGATGAGTACGCGGGACTGATCATGATGTGTTCGCGGGACGGATCATGATTGGATCACGTGACGGATCGTGATGAGATCGCGGGACGCTCGGCGATTTGGATCGCGAAGATGTTCGACTACACCAACCGCGTTTCTTCACGCTTCCCGCTTAGCGATCTACAAGGGTACATAGATCCACTCTCCCTCTCGTAGATGCTCATCACCATGGATAGGTTTGCGTGTGCGTAGGAAATTTTTTGTTTCCCATGCGACGTTCCCCAACACCTTCCTCCTTGGCTGTGCATGAAGCGGAAGTTCATTATGATGCCAGTTCTCATCCAAAGCCCTAAGCAACCCGGCAACGACATTGATGTGTACCTAAGGCCATTAGTTAAAGAACTTTTACAGCTGTGGAATGGAAACGGTGTACGTGTGTGGGATGAGCAAAAACAGGAGGATTTTGACCTGCATGCGTTGTTGTTTGTAACCATCAATGATTGGCCTGCTCTCAGTAACCTTTCAGGACAGACAAACAAGGGATACCACGCATGCACGCACTGTTTAGATGACATCGAAAGTATATACCTGGACAATTGCAGGAAGAATGTGTACCTGGGGCATCGTCGATTTCTTCCGACCAACCATCAATGTCGAAAGAAAGGCAATCATTTCAAAGGCGAGGCAGATCACCGAAAGAAGCCGCCATCCGTACCGGTGATCACATACTTGCTATGGTCAATGATTTACAAGTAATCTTTGGAAAGGGTCCAAGCGGAGTATCTGTTCCGAATGATGCTGAAGGACGCGCACCCATGTGGAAGAAGAAATCTATATTTTGGGACCTACCCTACTGGAAAGACCTAGAGGTCCGCTCTGCAATCGATGTGATGCACGTGACGAAGAATCTTTGCGTGAACCTGCTAGGCTTCTTGGGCATGTATGGGAAGACATTTTACACGATTGCCCAAGATCAAAGGAACACCAACCAAAACAGCGGTGTCCACTTTGATGCAGCAACGACCAATGGGAAGGTCGACACATATTATGGTTACATAGAGGAGATATGGAAACTTGACTCTGGACATGATTTGAAGGTCCATTTGTTTCGATGCAAATGGGTCAATTTTACAAGAGGCGGGGTACAGGTAGACCCGCATTATGGAATAACAACAGTGGATTTCAACAATCTTGGGTATACAGTCGAACCATTCGTCCTAGCCAATGATGTGGCGCAGGTTTTCTATGTTAAGGACATGTCTAGCAAACCAAGAAAAATAAAGATAAGGAAGCGAATACATCATACGATGAGTCAAAGTGTCACATAGTTCTTTCAGGCAAAAGAGACATCGTGGGATTGGAGGGCAAGACAGACATGTCTCAAGATTATGAAAAGTTTCAGGAAATTCCTCCCTTCAAAGTCAAGGCTGACCCAAGCACCCTCATAAACAATGAAGATTATCCATGGTTACGGCGCAATAAGCAAAGGACACAAGCGAAGAAAAGGTGAAGACTTTCTCTCCACAACTATTATGATGAAGCCTTTGATCTAGAATATCAGTGCAGTTACATGTGAATAAATGAAATGTCTTTTGTAATAGATGAGTTTCCGTTCGAAACCTTGATACTTTGAAAGAGATTGTCCGTTTTGTACACGAAGTGCATCCAGCTTTTGCCGTAACCCTCTTAACTTTTTAGCACATGCTACGTGGGTGAAATGATGATACCATGCCAACTTTCAACCTTTTCAGAGTTCATTTGTAGTGTTTTTCAATTTCAGGGTCATTTGGCTCAAATAAAATCAATAACTGCATGAAAAATATCAAATGAAGTCCGAAAGGGTTGAAAAATGATGACGTGGCTTTGAATGGTGAATTTTGAATACACAAAAAGTCTAGAGTTTATATACGTTCAAGAAAATGAAATGTCTTTTGTAACAGACGAGTTTCCGTCCGAAACTCTGATACTTCGAAAGAGAATGTCCGTTTTGTACACGAAGTGCATCCAGCTTTTGCCGTAACCCTCTCAACTTTTTAGCACATGCTATGTGGGTGAAATGATGACACCATGCCAAATTTCAACCTTTTCAGAGTTCATTTGTAGTGCTTTTTGAATTTCAGTGTCATTTAGCTCAAAAAAATCAATAACTGCATGAAAAATAACAAATGAAGTCGGAAAGGGTTGAAAATTGATGATGTGGCTTTGAATGGTGCATTTTGAACACACAAAAAGTCTGGAGTTCAAATAAGTTCAAGAAAATTAAATGCCTTTTGTAACAGATGAGTTTCCGTCCGAAACCCTGATACTTCGAAAGAGACTGTTCGTTTTGTACACGAAGTGCATCCAGCTTTTGCCGTAACCCTCTCAACTTGTTAGCACATGCTATGTGGGTGAAATGATGATACAATGCCAACTTTCAACCGTTTCAGAGTTCATTTGTAGTGCTTTTCAAGTTCAGGGTAATTTAGCTCAAAAAAACTGTTTTGATTTAAACAACCATTTAAAATAACCTAAAATTACCAAATTGAATATAATGTAAAAAAAAGTAATATTAAATAGCAGGAAAAAAGAATCACTCAAAAATCTATTTTTATAGTAAAGTTATTCACAAACTAGTGATTCACACAAATTTCAATGAATTCAAATTCAAACTATTCAAATTTGAAAATTAATGGCACTAACAGAAAGTTTCTAATTTTTGTGACCGAAAAGCAAAAAAGAATCACTGAAAATCTATAAGTAGAAACAAAAGAAAATAAATAAAGCAAAAAACAAGACAAAAACAGTATTTTAAAAAAAATGTCACCTACTGGGCCCCACGACGTAAATACGACTAGAAACCCAAAAGCTAGTTGGGCCAGGATTCAGGCCCGTAGAACGACCAGTAGGCCCACAGGCAGAGGAGAGTGCAATTAGGCCCGCAAGCCTACAGTTGAGAGGAGCTGGAAAGGGTTGGCGCAGCAGCGCTTATAAACCACTCTCGAGCCCTCTCGGCTAGCGAGGTGGGACTAAACATTTATCCCCGGGCAGCATCAACCTTTGGTCCCGGTTGTAACTGGGACCAAAGGTCCCTGTTTCCTGCCGGGTGGCGAAAAGGGAGCATTGGTCCCAGTTCGTGGCACTAACCGGGACCAATCCCCACCTTTGGTCCCGGTTCGTGCCACCAACCGGGACCAAAGGTCCCGGTTTCCCGCCCTTTGGACTGCTGAAAACAGAGCTTTGGTCCCGGTTAGTGCCACGAACAAGTACCAATGCTCCCTGTATATAAGCAAACAATTAGCAGTTTTCGGCCCATTCTCTCCCCAGAAGGCCAGATCCCCACCCACGCTATCAGGCTGCCCGAATCTCGCGCGCTTTCCGTCGCCGTCGCTGCCATCGGCCGCCTTCCCCCGTCGCCCCCTTCGTCGCCCCTGCCGCCCCCTTCGCCGCCCCTCCCTCGCCGCCTCCCCTGCCGCCCCTGTCGTCGTCGCCTCTCCGTCGCCGCCCCGCCCCCATCACCGCCCCATCGCCTCTGCGTCGCCGCCCCCGCTGTGAGCCTTAGGAAAATTTAGTATGTGTGAGCCTTAGGGTTTATGTTTATATGATGAATGTTTATGTTTTAGTTGTTTTATGTTTTATCTAATTATTATGAGTCTTAGGAAAAAATTAGTACGTGTATGTTAGATTATAGATTTTTTTGGGGTTTTATGAAAAATTATTGATTAAACGATAAGAAAACGTTCTCATAGGAATTTGTCAACGATGCCCGGCCCCCATCCTCGTCGTCGAGTAGTCCACGGCAACCTGCTTGATAGGCGCCAAGTCCGGGACTGGGGTCCGCCGGGCTATCACTGGGAGGTGCTGCCTTCCCGGGCTCGGAGGTTGGTGAGGAATCCAGGTCTCGTCGTCGACCCGGACCTTCTGTGGTGGTGGTCACGTGGGCCACTTTCAGCGCGGAGCCGCGGAGGTGGTACATCACCGTGTAAGGGAGGAGGACGAGCACGTCCGTCGCTACATGACGGCGTTGGACGCCCGGTTCGACAATACCAGGCAGATCCTTCAGGGATCGCACCCGAGTTATGATCCCGTGATGGTTCCTTATCTTTGGGTGTCCATCGCCGACGACTCAGAGACCGCTAGTGGTCTGAGTTCACCATCCTCCACTTTGGATTCTAGGATATTCGATCTGTATTAGTGATCTTATATGATAATATTCGAGATGTATTAGTTAATATTTGATGATGCATTAACTGGATTATTCGGGATGATGTATTAGTGGTATTATATTCGAGTTCATTATAAATATTAATGTATTTGTGATATTTTATCGGTATAATACGTGTGTGACTTTCGGTTTGTCGTTGCTCCTTGTGTGACTTTCATGTGTGTTCTTGATGGAGGAATCCCGACTGTTGTCGTGGGGGGCGCCTCCTCTTTTTTCTCTTCTTTGCGATATCCTCATCGATATATTGCGCAAGAAGAGAAGAGGAGGGGCGTCCATCACCGGCGATCGAACTATTACTGTGAGAGAGTGTCCACCAACATATATACACCACCATATCAGTATGAGAGAGAACGCACCAACACACCAGGAAATATGAGAGTTACTTAAGGAAAGTCTCGACGGACCGAAAGTCACACACGCATTAGGATCCAAAGCGTGTCGTAATTCTTGAACTGGATTATTCGGGATGATGTATTAGTGATATTATATTTGAGTTCATTATAAATGTATTTGTGATTTGCAAGTCATTCTGGTAAAATATAGGGAATTTTTTCTATGTGATTGCTCGATATATGAAACGGGTTGACTTTAGGTCTGTTTCGGCTCCTTGTATGTCTTTCAGTGAGGGAGAGTGTCTACCATATATATATATATATATATATATATATATATATATATATATATATATATATATATATATATATCCCAGGTAATCTTACGAGCTTTTCATAAATAAATTACATTTGAAATACAAATGGTTACATTTATATTGACCCACTATGTAAAATTTGGCATAAGAAAATAAAAATACAAGCCGTAAGACAAGAAAATTTGTATTTTATGTATATTTTACATTATGATTTTATGTTTGTAATTTTACGTAACAAAAATATTTTTTATGGTGATTATATATTTTCTTACGGTCTCTTTTTACGTATGAAATAAGAAAATTACGGTGCATTGATGTCAAAATAGAAGGGGTGAAGAATAATTATTCCTCATCCAGGGTGACGAATAGCACGACCCTGCCTATTGACTCTCCACGTGTCCACCATAGCACCAAACGAATTGGGTTAGTGGATCCTAACAGACCCATTAACGTGCAACAAACTAGCTATTTTTTTTAGATAACAAACTAGCTATTTTAATTAGTGGATTAGTTGGATAACGTGAACGGCCTCAACAACCTCCTAGGAGTATACGGCCGGTCAAGTACCTGCATACTACGTGTTCCTCATAAAAAAATGCTATGTTTTACGCACCATATAATTCTCTACAAAATATTTGTGCTTATAAATATATGCTCTAGTCAGACCATGGTGCAATCCTTATGGGAATAACAACATATTCTAAGTGAAGTGTGTAGTATATATACCCCGCAAGAAAAAAGTATGTTGTATATATACATTTTTTCCTCGGTAAAAGTATGTAGTATATATGCTTCGGAGTATGTAGTATATGCCTTGGCTTATGGAGTTTATATGCCGATTTTTAATCTAGAACGGAGTATGTAGCTATGTCCGGTGATATGTAATATGTATATGGAGTGCATACACACTTGGATATTGAACTTAGTGTATACGTACATTGTCTGAACCACACCAATATCGAGTGCAATTGTATGATTTATCTGGAATGATAGTATGGAGTATGGAGTATATTCCAGGAATACACATATATAATCCATACACGAAAATACGATGGGAATATGGAGTATGTGGCATATAATAGTATATGTATCAAGTCTGTAGTGCATATATAATTACTGCTCGAAAAACAAACATATGCGTGCATATAATTTTTACTTGATATAACCCCTGCCAATAAAATAACAAGAATTATATATATACTCAGGTATATTACTTTTTGAAGTCCAAAAATAAGTAATCAGAGTATATTACTCAAGGATATTACTTGAGTATGTTATATACACTTCTCATGTCATCAGAGTATATTTGCTTCTTAATTGTAGTATGGAGTATATACAAGTAAATGTGAAAAGTATGAACACCATCATTTACAACAGAATATGTTTACACAACTTAATTAGTTAATACATTCGTTCTGTACAATATGCAGGAGAGGTGCGTACATGATGCAGGTGTGTGCATGCATCACAGTTGCAAGCATCAATCTATAGCTCAGTAGTTTCTGATTCGATCTAGTTATCCGGCCTGTCGTCGACCGCGGTGGCACCAGAAGCGGCACGATGGTGGAGAGATCTTTGTCATTGATCGTGTCGGACGGATCGACCGGATCGCGAACGGCCGTGTTCACATCAATGACCGCTGGTGCAGGGGCACAACAGGGCATTGCCATGGATATCGGCACCACATCGGTGCAATTTCTAGTCCATCTCTCCACCACCGGCGACTGCTTAAATAAGAATAGATCAAGATCAATTAGCCATGTCGTATACATATTCACATAAATCTATCAGTTGAGATAGACCTGCTTGCCTGGTTGGCTATGGATGCCGCAAGTGCCACATGACGGCGGACGACGGCGGCTGTAAGTTCATGCCTTCCGTCGGAAAATATGTTGTTGCATCGATACGTCGGAGCCATGCCTAGCCTGATTCAACAAGGACGACTGAAAAAAATAAATTAGCATGTAATAGAAAATGCATGCAAATCAACATGATCATGACTCGGACCGTTGTCTCTTTCATCTTTTGTTGAACAGCTGCTGCAGGTTTCGATCTAGTTGGGAGTGAGAGAAGATATTGTTTCGATTGCATTTGCATGGTACGTCCCAATGCAGTTTTAAACTTGGACTGGGTTAATTACGTAGGTGGTGAGCAGACTGTTGTATTTGACGTCTCAGACGAAACGCGTAGACACTCTTTATAACGATTCAGTTAAACGTACCAGCCCATCTAAATATCAGGGATTGCTTTATCTAATAAACAATTTTCTTCACCATGTAATTAACCCAGCTTCGGGGTTAACACGTTCTCACGCCGCCTTCTGCTGCTGGGCGCTGACACGTATTGGGCCAAGGCCACACATCCTCCATGCTTGCCTCGGACCTTGAGCATATCTTCTATCACGACACCCTTGTCCACCCGACCACCCTGCTCCTCACCTCCTGCAATTAGTCTCTTGACTCCCCCAGCTTGCCTTGCCATCGCGGTGTCTAATCTCGAGACGTCCTCAAAGTCTATACACAAGCATGTCGAGGTGGGTGGAGGAAAATTATCTATATATTAGAGTAATCTTGTCGAGATAATTGCATCTATAGTTCTCATAGTTGCTAGCGACGTTTAATTTGGTCCTGAAACTTACGTATTGCTTTAATACGGTTTCAATACATGGAAATATGGGATTAATAAGGTTCCTGAGGTCGAAACAACAGTCCTGCCTATATACATTGCATAAGTATCGCGTAATCTCCTGTACGACGCATCCGGGCGGAGCCACGGGACCCATATGTCAGTCAGAGTGAGAAATAAGAAAAAGAAAAAAATGCACGTCGCAATATTTCGAACCCGAGACCCCCGGCCCAAACCTGCTGGCGCAAGCAACCACACCAAGGACCTTCTTCTGATAAAATATGGATGAAAGTCCTAGTATATAACTATCGACCCAGATTTTTTTGGAGAATGTGTGCGCTAGCGAATTAAGCTGGCAGTAATTTTTTTGTGCGAAAAACAGTAGTATTTTACTACTAATAAGATGCACATGGTTTTGAACCATACTTTCTTTTCTTTTATGTTTTGTCTGTTTTCTTCCTTTTCGGTGTATTTTAATACGTAAATAATGTTTAAAGTATTCAACATTTGTTAGCGATTTCAAAACTAGTTCAGAATTTGCAAACTCTAGTTCTGTCTTTTTTTTCAGAAATACAAAAAAATCCCCCTTTTTATAAAATGATCCAGAATTTAAAATAATGATAGTTTTTTAGATGAATTTTTCTTCAAAAAGTTTTTTTTCATGTATTTATCTTTTTTGTATCTATCAAATATAAGCACATATATTGATGAAATAATGCACAGTGATATTGCGCTACGATACATACATATACATACAATTTTGGAAGTTTTCCGTGGTAAAAGTCCATTTATTTACTGAAAGATAACATGCATACCCCCTGCACCCAATACGTACAGAATTTTGAAATTGTAAACATTTTTTGAAATGATGCACATTTTTGTTGGAACACATCAACAGGTCCTTTTTGCATATGTGGACGTTTATTGAAACTTGGGAAAAAACAATTGACCACGTATTTTCGTGTACCGGAACCGTGTTGAAGCAATACACAAGTTTGAAGACCAAGTTGGACGGCGCGAGCGACTACGAGGACTATACATGCAATTATCTCTCTTCTTGTCTGACTCTGTTTTTAACGAGGATGCCATGTAGTAATTCTATCTATGCTATTTTAAGTTGTTTTATGACCAGGAATGCATATTCGCTAGACTTGTGATAATTTAGTGAATTGATGCATAAGGTTATTATAAGTTGCCTTAAACATTAAGATGCCCTCATGCATTGGGCACATGTAGTAAAGATTGCATTGCTTGTAGTGATTACTTGATGGTGATTATCACTTTATTGGTTGTATGATTTTCTCAGGTCTGTTCATCCCTAAGTATTGATCAGTTTCTGATGTGTGGTGATAGGTGGACACTGCAGTCACTTTTAGCGAGGATGGGAGGGAGGATATATAAGTGGCTACATGAGTAGGGCAATGTGGCTAAGACCTAAGGGTTATGGTTTTCCTTAAGCCATGTTTATTAGACTAGCGACATGTGATATTTAATTTTCTCACGTTCAAATGCACGTGCATGTTTGCTAATGTCTGCATAAGAAGGAATAAGTCTTCGGTTTATAGATGAGAACGTTTCAACTTGGTTGAATGCAAGAACTTTGTGCTTCTTGCAAAGGCAATATAGCACCCGCAAAGTCATTCGGTTGGTCAACCTCATGGCAATAATAGACAGGAATGAAAGAAAATAGCAAAACGTGCAATAAGTCTATAAAAGAAATCATGCATAGTTTGCAACATATTGTATGACTGGTACATGGAAATCACAAGGCAAAACATATGGTCAATTTTATAAAAAAACTCGGCCAACTAAGCATAATAGATATCACTCACTCCTGAAAATACAAAGAAACAATGCATTTTATGGCCATATGGAATAATACTTCTCATCATCTCCTTCTTCTTCTAGCATCCGCCAGGCTCCATAATCTTCTTTCATTCCAAAGAAAGGAAGTTGACATATGTTCTCTTGAAAGCGAAAGGGAGTAATATGCATGCGGTTGTATTCACCTCCGCTGCACTCCTCCTTTCCAAGAAACTTACCACCAATGTCACAATGCAAAACACACCCAGGAAACTCGATCAAGATCTCATGCTCATTGCTTATAGCAATCCTACATAGTGTTCTTGCCCTTAAACTGAGCGATGGCGATGGCTTCAATGCCATCAGGTCAATACGGTACATGAAGGCCCATACCTCAGCTTTGGAGTCATGCATACCATAAATATCTAAAACGATGCCATCACAGCTGTTGCACATAGAAAGCACCCCGTCCAGTTCCAACAATGACATCCAAGGATACTGCCAGGGAGGACGACACATCCATCGAAATGTCTCAACCATGGTGTCAAACACCAATATGTTACTGGAGCTATAGCTACTGTAGTGACGTCTTAATAACCAATGAAGGTTGTCACGGTAGAGGACTGATGCGTTTTAAGAAACAGTGAGTTTATACATCATCTCTTGTTGCAAGTGCGGTTGTTCAATCGGCCTTGGTTTGTTGGTTCCCACTTCGATGATGTAGAAATCAACTGTGAATGTGAAAAGATCCTCATTCATTGTCGAGATTGAGTAAAGCACATGATATCTTCCGGATGGCTTATGTTGGTAGGAGCCGACAATGCGAATCTCTGTAATCTTCAAACTGTCTTCACAAAGCAACGGTAGGGGAGCACGTTGGTAGGGGAGCACGTTGTCTGGTAATTGGATTGCAAACTTCGAGAAGTCTCTCATCATGGAAGGAGATGATGAGGAGGCCATCACAGGAAGCATGGATCACCATGTTGTCTTTATTGGGGTCAGGGCGAGAATACCAGAGGATGGTCCGGCGGTAAAACTCGAGATTGGCACCATTGGGACTAGCACCACAAAAAACAAAGAGATGCCGGTCAAACCTTGTCCCTTCACGACTGATAAGCTCCATGACTGGCAGCGATGGCTGGTTCTTGTGGTGAGTCAGAAGGAAGTCTTGGCTGGACGTGTCATAACGCCATGACTTGCGAACAACGCGACATCGGAGGACGTCCTCAGCCGGTAGCCTGGCGAGTATTTCTTCAGTGATGACTGACTCAGGCAAGTCATCAATGAAGGTTTTCCCACCGATGTTTTGCATGATGGTTGATTGTTGGTGTTCTTTCTGAAAAAATGTGAAGGTAGTCTGAACGTGTTAGCTAAGCGCACATTCTCCTTTTGAATAAAATATTAGAATTTAAGTACGGCATGTAACAAAATATTTATATTTTATTTGGATAAATTTAAAAAAATGTGAAAATATTGCAGGGCACATTAATTCAAACCAATTTTAGACACAATTGAAACAACTTTCAGATTTCAACCTTTGGTTGGATTGAGCCAACGATAATGCATAAATCTATGCCAACAAGCCAAACTGAAAACAGAAACAATGAAAGTTGGGGAATGGATGCCGAGAGGAGGACTGAAACAATCCATGATGGACTACTATCGTACATGAACTTCTTAGGCAAGGAAGAATGGTGACGGAAAGGACACATACAGACGAGGTAACTTACCATGGTGCATACGAAGGAAAAACAATGTTGCAGACAGACGATTATTACGGCGTCACCCCGATGGTTACATGGCTATTTCCTGTTGTATTTGGGTATGAACGAGGGTAAGGAAAGTGGAGGGCCGGGATATATTAGTGCAAAGAAAAGCTATAAGGAGGAGAAAACTTCAAAGAACACATACCGGCCGCATGGCCATAAAGCTGACCACCTCGGTGAAGAAGACACTCCCGCGAGCAATCTAGCTTGGCTTGGTTTGGTTTGGTTCGCTGGTTGATAGAGATGGAGAGGAGCAACATGAAAGGCGTTATAAGAACAAGATCAGATGCATGGAGGCTGGTGCTAGCTATAGCGGTGAAATTTTATATAGGAAATTATTAATTAGGTTCCTTAACTTTGATAGTCATTACTTATCCTGTGCTGGCGCTGACTCATCTTATTCTATTTCTTTATGGAAAGTTTTGCAAACCCATATAATCCCGTTATGATAGCCATGTTTCCTAATTTTAATGGGTGACAAGTACGCAAGCGCGAATAAGATTTTTCTTAATGCGAGTACAAGACAGTAGTAGTACACATTGGGTCAAATAAGACCCTTCAAAGCACATGATTGGCCCAAAAAGTTTGCGATACAGTTTTTTTTAATCAGTTTGTGATGTAGTTGTCAACTGCCACACCCACACATACATAGTGGCCCAAAAGTGCGAGATTTTGGATGGGAAAAAGTCCAAAATAAACCTTGAATTTGTAGGTCAAAGCTAAATCAAACCCTGAATTCTCAATCCCCGAAATCAGCACACTGAACTATGTGATCCTGGTCTAATTTGAACCTTGAGAGGATTTAGACGGTATTTGCCGAATTGAGCCGGCCCATTAACGCAGTCTCTCTCGTTGATATTTTTTTCTTCTTCTTTGGTTTTTTACTTTGTTATACTATATGTTTTTTTTCCACTGGTTTTATCTAGTTTTTCTTTCTTCGTTATACTTTTGGTTTATTTTCTTTCTTTCTTGATTTCTTTCATATTGTTTTCCCTTGTTATATTGTTTCTTTCACATGTTATATGTTTCCAAATACACGTTTCACATTTCTTAATGAAAAAAAACATTTTCATAAAACTAAACGAACATTCTTTACATTCTTACACATTTTTAAAATTGTATACACTTTTTTGAAACACATGTCATGTATATTCTTTTAAGGGTATGGCCCTTTTTTTACATTTTTTTAAATGTCAAAAGCACATTTTTTTAAATGCCACGTACATTTTTCTAAACTCGTGATATTATTTAGATGTCAAAAAGTAATGGCACTCTATAAAAAGTGCGGACATTTCCAAAAAAATTACATTTTCAATATTTGCCCTGAAAAAATATTTTCGAAGTTCGACGCTTCGGTGTTTTCCAAAACACAAATAATTTACAAAATTGCAAAAACATTATTTTAAAACGTGACTCAATTTTTTATAATCCGAATCATGTTTTATAGCATGTGAATAATTGTCGGAAGTCTGAACTTTTTTTACAAATGTGATTTTTTTGAAACCACTGACAGTTTTTAAAAACTGTGAATATAACTTCTAAATTCCAAATGTTTTCTAAAAACACAAAAGGAAATTGAATTTGAACCAAAATTATAAAACAAGAACATTTTTTAACTTCTAAATAATTTTAGAAATGCACAAATATTTTTTAAATTTCACGAATTCTTGTTATTGTATAATGGGCCGGCCCAAATTCTTGTCCATGAGAGTAGCAGGTTATGGTCGGGATGGTAGTATTCCCGGCGTGCCAAACATGTCTAAGGTTCAAAATAGAAAGGGATTATAGAGTTCAGTGTATTGATTTCAGGGATCGAAAGTTCGGGGTTTGATTTAGCTTTCGTCTACAACTTCAAGGTTTGTTTTGGACTTTTTCCTTTTGAACAAGGAGGCAAGCGCAAAAGGGTACCGCCTGACTGAGGTGGGGGATGCAAGACATGAATTTAACGATTATGTTGTTCTAGAAAAATGGCCCTAAAAAAATGGACACAGACAGGTAATTATTATTTTAGGTTAGCTACGCATAAATTCATAGAACAACAAGGTTAGAACCAACCCACGTGAAAAAAAAAGCACGAGAGAATACAATCGTGCTGAGACTCTGTAAGAAACATCTCCAACAAGAACAACTGCAAAATTATTTGGAAGTCCCTGTATATGCCAACAAAACTGACTACCACTGGAAAATTAGTGACGATACCGAAGACCATCGGAACTGGAATGCGCCATCACCCATGGGCTTTGTGAGTTGATGAAATGGGGCAATGTGAACGCCGAAGCCAACGTCTTTGCGACGCGTAGACCGCGATTTTTCCCGTGCTTCCCGGAGCCCAGAGACGTTGAGGAACGAGGCGTCCAAGTGCTGGCCGGGCTGGCTTTGTGAACGCGTGTAGCATTGTGCGCGACAATAATATTGATTGGGGTTGGCAACTTTGCATGATCAGGATCGGGAGCCAAGGGGTGCACAGCATGCCTTTTGAGCTTCTTTCCCCCAATTAATTGGTCTTCCCATCATCTCTCCCGGCCCTCCGCCTCCCCTTCCACACTAGTATTTGAAGTCGATCAAGCATTCAAGCAGAGCATCAAGGCAGCAGAGCGACCCATTTCTCTCACCATGCCGGACCGCCGTGGCGCCACCGTCCTCGACGATCTGCCAGAGGTGATCGTAGTCGAAGAGATACTCATACGCCTGCCGTCAAAGGATGTCCTCCGCTGCCGCGCCGTGCGCAAGTCGTGGCGCCATGCCACCTCCACCCGCGACTTCATGCTCGCGCACCACCGCCGCCAGCCCTCGCTCCCCATCATCGATCACATTCCTCTTGGCGGCGAAGATGCCGACCCTCGTAGTCTCGTCGCCTTCCGCCGCGACGCTGCCGATGGCAAGGTCTGCCCCGTCATCCGGTGCGCCAACCCGGGCACACATCACCTCACGCTGCACGCCGCCCTTGACGGCCTCCTCGTCGTCTCCAGCACATCCTTGGATCGCCACGGGCGCCACAAGACGCTCTTCTACGTGTGCAACCCAGCCACCCGCCAGTGTGCTCGCCTGCCACAGCTCGAAGGATGGAGCTCGGGCGTCAACATTGCAGGTTACCGGCACCTGCCATCTGGAGAATACCGGGTGCTATTTGAAGATCAACGTCATAGACGTGGGTGACGTAGCATTTTACTACGTCTTCACAGTGGGATCTGCTGATGACGACGACTACCCCAGGTGCATCTGGAGGCGGTGGCCACCGGTGCCACCAGCTTCACTGGAATATCTACTACTTTATGAGCACCTACCATGTTTCTCCCATAATCATGATCCACCACCAGTTATGCAGCGTGGAAGCCTGCACTGGATACTGTCACGGCCGGATGAAGAACCTGCCGGCGATGTTACGGAGATAGAGGACATAATAGCTTTCGACACGACGGACGAGACATTCTGCTGGATGCCTCGTCCTGCCCAGCCAGGCCCATGGCCGTTGCTTTTCGAGGTCAAGGGCGCCATGGCCTTGTGTGGCACCGGTGATGGCACCAGCCGCACCCATACACAAGTTTGGGTGATGCAGGACTACGAGGCAGGGGTTTGGGCCTTGATGTACAGGATTCGATTCTCAAGGCAAGTACATGCATCACCTTCGCAACATGACTCAAGCGAAAGTCGTTATGTCTGCAGGATTGTTGTACTCAACGAACGTGAGCTGCTCATCAGGTTTCCTCGCTACCGGCTGCTGCACTGCTGCCACATTGACGGCCAATTGTTGAGAGACGTGGCAGTGATATGGGATCAGGAGGCCCAAGAATTCTGTGGCATGGAGATTACTTTGAACTCTCTGCAAGAGAGCATTTTGCCATTTCCGTTCTTTGAGAAGCAAGAAGAAGATGGCGTGCACCCTTTGTCCTTGTGTTTTTGGGTACTGAACATTTCGGATGTTTGTACTTTGTAGTACTTTTCATATATAATCGGTATCAATTCGGAGGTTCTATAGTATGTTCATAACTTTTCATATATGTTCTATATATAATTTCCATGGATACATCAGTTGAGGGACAACATAACTTTTTCCAGACTAAATTTCCATGGATACACGAATTATATATGAAAAGTACTATCGAGGATTATATATGAACCTCCGAATTATATATCGAACATACTATCGTGGATTATATATCTAATCGGTAGCACCAGATACTATCGAGGACGAAGATGACATCTCTCCTCACTGCATGTCTCAATCAAAGTGCATATGTACAATTACTTTTACGCAAAGTTGTTTTTTGCTTTTTCTCCTCACTTCATGTGGGCCCTCAATGCTTAAAATCTTAAAAAACAAAAGTACGTCATGCGCTGAATGGTTGTACCCATGACTTCATGGATGGATTTTTTTGAATTTGTTGCAAATAACCTGTATTTTTAAGAATGAAACACGCTATATTTTCAGCCACTACTGGATAAAAATGAAATCAGGAAAAACATTGGCTCTCTCAGCCTCTACTTCATCAAATATTATTTTTCCATAGATCAATGCTTTCTTTTAACATAGTGCAGACGCAAACACTCATATATACACGTATATATTATTATCTTTGAACGCATGCACACACACCATGTTCTTATGAGCACCTTAGAGAGGCAGAGCCGGCAAATCATCTTGAGATGTACGAAGTCATCGCAGGCGTCTCGTCATCAACGGAAAACGTCTCCTCCCATTGAACGCACATTGCCAGAAATCCTGAAATAAATTTAGGAATAATGCGAGCACCAGGACTTGAATCCTGATGGTCTGAGGATACCAATGTCCCTCTAACTATCCAACCACATGTTGATTCGCCATAGTTCAATGCTTGTTAATTGGAACACATGATGTTTTTTGGAAAAAAAATCCACGTAACAGTCAAATTAAAACTATCTTGAACACATGCACTAAAAACCTTTAGACAATGGGTCATATTATCTCGTATATACACTCACCGCTATGAAGCACATACACATACGTTTACGAGCTTTTCCGAGATACTGTGTCGAGACTACATCTTGATATTGATGAAGTCCCCACATGCGCCTGCGCAGTCGGCGGGAAAAGTCTCCTCTCACTGAACGAACATTGTCGAAAAGCTTGAAATAAATCTAGAAAAATACGAGCACAAGCGACAAGTCTAAGACTTGAACCTTGGTGGGTTGCTTCCTCCATCACAAGAAGCCTAACCATCTAAGCAACGCTCGGAAAGTTACGAATTGGCACGACCCACTTTGCTAATTATATAAATGTTAATAATTTCAACATGTTGTAGCGAGTCTAACACGGTCAAATTAATCATCTGCCGGTCAACAAGAGTTCTCTGGCCATAGGATCAAATCAGGCCACATGGGTTGATAGTGACAATTAGCAATTATTAGTTGATTGTATGTTGCGGTCAACAAGAGTTCTTTGGCCATAGGATCAAATCAGGCCACATGGGTTGATAGTGACAATTAGCAATTATTAGTTGATTGTATGTTGCGGTCAACAAGAGTTCTCTGGCCATAGGATCAAATCAGGCCACATGGGTCGATAGTGACAATTAGCAATTATTAGTTGATTGTATGTTGCAACGGGGACATACATATTCTAGTGGTTCAGTATTAACCTTTTTCGATATATACCATACACCTATCATATTCTTGATTTTTTATAAGATTTAATTTGACTTGAGTATGGTCATGGAAATGCAAGGAATTGATTTAGTTGTGGTTTTCGTAAGATTTTATTTCATTTGGTATGGGCAGGGGAAGACAACAAGCTTTTTGTTTAGTTGATATTTTGATAAATTTCATGCAAGATGTGATTTTGATTAAGTATTGATTCGGATTAGATTATTTCAAATTACTATATTTAGATTAGTTTTTATTTCATGCAGCATTTGTTCATGAAAAACCAAAGGGGATGAGGCGTGGGGAGGAAAAAACTGGGAAAAGAGATTTGGAAAACCTACTAATAATAAATTCAGCAAGCACTGTAAAATGGTCAAATTAACCACGTGTTCTGTAGCAAGAGTTCTCTGACCAAGTCTTCTTGATTGCTGCATCTGGAAATAACTTGGTAAATGCCAACAGAACATTCGCTCAATGCATTATTCTTCATTTTGATTCGTTCCATCTGACAGAACATTCTCGGAATTCCATGCTTAGTAGGATATGGGACTGAGACTGAGACTGAGACTGAAACTTGGGAATAAATGCACTGACGACTCTCGTTCAAGCCGTGGTCTCCGCATTCAGCCTCGAGATCATGAGCCAGAGCCACCACCGTCTCTTCGTCGCTACTCTGTCCGTGCTGCTTCTCACAGCAGCCTCGGCCGCCGCTGACAGCATGTTGACGCGGCGGAGTGCCATCGGCGGCGACCAGAGGCTGGTCTCGCCCGGAGACATCTTCCAGCTCGGCCTCTTCTCCGTCGCCAACAACACCAAGTGGTTTCTTGGCATATGGTTCACCGTCTCCCCGGACGCCATCCTCTGGGTCGCAAACCGCGACCGCCCGATCAATATCTCTTCCTTCGGCATAGTCATGCTCAGCGGCGGAGGAGACCTGGTTCTCCTCGATGCCGCGAGGAACAACGAGACCGTCTGGTCGTCCAACTCCTCGGCTGCGGTGGCGCAGCTCAACGACAACGGCAACCTCGTGCTCGCGGACGATGCCGGCGCCGTGCTCTGGCAAAGCTTCGACCACCCGACCAGCACGTTCGTCGCCGAGATGCAGATCGGGAAGGACCTGAAGACCGGGTATGAGTGGTCCCTCTCGTCGTGGCGCGACGCGGACGACCCGTCAGCCGGCGACTTCCGCTACGTAATGGACACGCGGGGCTCGCCGGAGCTCACCGTCTGGAGGAAGGAACGCAAGACGTACCGGACGGGACCGTGGAACGGGGTGCGGTTCAGCGGCATACCGGAGATGGGAACCTACAAGGGCATGTTCGAGTTCCAGTTCATCGACACCGCCGACGAGGTGCTCTACATGTACCACGCCTGCGACGGCTCGCCGCCGTCCCGCGTTGTCTTGCATGAGAACGGCGTATTGCAGCGCATGGTCTGGGACCGCGCGCTGGGCAATTGGAGCGTCTTCTGGTCGGGGCCGAGGGACCAGTGCGACACCTACGGCCTGTGCGGCGCGTTCGGCGTCTGCAACGTGGTGGACGCCGTGGTGTGCGACTGCATCAGGGGGTTCCGGCAGAGGTCGTCGGCGGAGTGGCGCATGCGGAACCCCTCCGGCGGGTGCGTCCGCAGCACGCCGCTGCAGTGCAATCGCGGCGGCGAGGACGGTTTCTACGCCCTGCGCGGCGTGAAGCTGCCGGAGACGCACGGGAGCAGCGTGGACAACGGCACCTCGGTCGAGGAGTGCCGCCGGAGGTGCCTGGCTAACTGCTCGTGCACGGCGTACGCCGCGTCGGACATCCGTGGTGAAGGGAGCGGGTGCATACAGTGGTACGGCGAGCTGATGGACACGCGGTTCGTCAACGGCGGGCAGGATCTCTTCGTCAGGCTGGCAATGTCTGACCTAGGTAAATCCTTGTGGTTTTCTCTCTGTTTCTCCTTCACCAAGTATTAATTTTCCATAGATCAATGCTTGTTAGTTGGAACATGTGATAATTGTTGGATGTTGTTCATCTTGAACACATGCACTACAAAACCTTTAAACAATGGCTCGTATTATGTCCGCACTTATACATACAATATCATTATGACCATGTTTGAGATATTGTGTCGACACAACATCTTGATGATGAAGTAATTATGTACGTCTTTGTAGTTGGCAGAAAAGTCTTCTTCCGTTGAACGTTGAACGGCTATTCTTGAAAAGCCTGAAATAAATGTACAAAAACACAATCAGTGTGAATATTCATGGATTTATTCCTGGTCTTGATTTGTCTAGCGTGTGATGTGACCAGTGGCGTATACATCCTTTTTTCTATTCGTAATGGGAAAAAGACATACGAAAGACCTGAAATTTTCAGGTCCATGACTCACCCGGTCGACATGCGCATCCAAATAAACATATGCAACGTGTGAACTAGGGGATAGTAGCAATGTAACGCAGCCTCTCTCGCTCAGTTGTTTGCATGGATCAATGTCTGATTGTATCCATGCTTATCTGTCTGTTTAGGTAGATATGTGTCAGATTAACCTATATATGGCGAATAAATCGCCAAAACCAATTCTTATTAGATTTTGTTAAGACAGTTCTTTTAACCCATGGAATGTTGATACAAGAGAGGAATCATGTCCAATTGAATAATAAATATCATATTATTTTTATTCATAAATAAGTGCTAAATAGAAAATTCGAGAAGTATAGTATAAATTGCTAAAAGAAGATATAGTCTCCTGCCAACAATACTACTGGAAATCATAAAATTTCACATAGTTACAAGATAATCATATTCTAAGTGGGACTTTGAATGATGGTATAATATTTTTTCATTTTCCTCTAAACAGAACATAATTGAAGGAAAACAATTTACCTTGAACATATAGTTAATCAAACGTACCTTTTCACGTTTAGCTAACGAAATAGTATTATGCTAGCTGGTGTAGGTGCACACAATGATATTTCCACTCACTTTTGTGTCCTTGTCAATCACCTACCAGGACAAACATGACAAGCTCACACATTACGACCGGTGCATCTTACTCTAACTCATGGATGCCACAATTTTCATGCATTCAACTTGATGCAGACACCATGCCAAAGCCAGTCAATAATAAGAAGTTTGTCGCAATTATCACAACAGTGATAATAGGATTTGTGTTGCTTCTGCTATTGCCTTGCTTCCTGATTTGGAGAAAGGTCCGACGCAACAAGGAAGGTGATAGTCCTTGGTGTGTTTCATCCAGATAATCTCAAACTCTTGGTTGCTCTATTGTTCATGTCTTGTAGCTTCCTTCACTATTTTTACAGCTACCATGTTTGATGATATCATGAGAGGCGAATGTCCGATGTACGATTTCGAAACCATCAGAGCCGCAACTGGTGGATTCTGTCCCGAGAACGAAATTGGGCGTGGTGGCTTTGGCATTGTTTACAAGGTGATAATGCTTTACACACTGTAATGTTACAATCAATCTATGTCAATCATAATTAAATTTCTTGTGGTTGTATAAACAATAGTAAGATAGTAAAACTACTCATGTAGTACTTTTATGACAAGCTAGATGATTCCCTGCGCGTTGGTATCTTGATGTTAAGAGACATGTAGCTAGGAAATATCGTTACCGCATTGACCAAAAATTATGTTACGTTATCACTTAACAATTAGAATTTTTTTAGCAATAAACAAAAGTTAATACAATAATGAAAAAATTTATCTCATGTCAGATTAATATATGGTATTCCATCTCTTTCATTTTCTTAGACCCATCTCCACAAATTCTTGTAGCCCAATAAAATTTGCTTTGGTATTTGAGAATAGAGGACCCTCCAGCTAATACTTATATGATGTCCTACTTTCACTCTTTCATCTAGATCCTAACAATTAATGTGTAGCGCCAACTCCAATCAATTCTCTGTAATTTGTATGACATGCATGACATGGTGAGATGGGAGGTTGCATGTCGAGAGAATAACTGAACTAAATTTACCAGGGTCAAATGCAAGATGGCCACGAAATTGCAGTGAAGAAGTTGTCAACTGACAACAAAGTGCAAGGCTTCAAAGAGTTCAAGAACGAGGTGGACCTCATTGTCAGGCTGCAGCATCGCAACCTTGTACGCCTTCTTGGCTGCTGCATCCACTACTCTGACAGGATGCTCGTCTACGAGTACATGAGTAACAAGAGCTTAGACAACTTCATCTTTGGTGCGTGCCTTTTTACCCCCTGTTAGCAAAATACTACCACCATTTGTACTGTCAGAACTCAACAGGAAAATTTCAATTATGCAATATCGCCAACAGATCTGAGGAGGCGTGCCACTTTGAGCTGGAAGACCAGGATGGACATCATCCTTGATGTTGCCAGAGGGCTTCTCTACCTTCACCAGGACTCAAGGCACACTATGATCCACCGTGATCTCAAGGCGGCCAACGTTCTCCTAAATGGGGAGATGGTCGCCAAGATATCGGATTTCGGAATCGCGAAGCTGTTCAGCAACATCGGCGACAACCAGGATTCCACCGTCACGGAGAGGATTGTTGGGACATTGTAAGGACTACAACTTTGCATAATGCACCAATGGTCAATTACTATAATTTACATTGATTTTTTATTTCTATTGCTTGATTTTCTTATGGTGTCATGTGGTGATAGTGGTTACATGGCACTGGAGTATGCCATGGATGGCAAGGTATCGTTCATGTAGGATGTGTACAGCTTTGGCGTGTTGTTGCTGGAGATCGTCAGTGGGAGGAGGAACCAACGAAATTTCAACCTCGTAGCGCATGTAATCAATCAATTACCATTCATGCAACCAGAAAATTAAGATTCATGTGATTCTATAGCACTTATTCTAATTTGAAATTTCGTGCCTACATGGCCAAGTCTCAAACTTGTTGACCTTGAGAAAATAGAATAAAATTTTGCAGGCATGGAAGCTATTTGAAGAAAACAAAAGCCTCAAGCTCCTTGACCCAACTGTGCGCGATGACTTCTCCCATAAGGAGCTAGAGCAGGCGGCGACATGCATCCATGTAGGGTTGTTGTGCGTTCAAGAGAGCCCAAGCAACCGGCCACAAATGGTTGTCGTGATCCCCATGTTGTCGCAGCAACAGGTGCCAGGGCAGCCACTTCGACCGGTGGTTTGCATGTCAGTGAGCACTCCGACCGACCATCTCAACGTGCAAGAGGACACGTCTAGCAACTTCCAGATGATCATTACGGACCTCGAAGGCCGGTAGGTAGAATGCATGGATGGACGAATGCATGTAAAGCTGGAGCTGAAGATTGAAGACATTGCTGATGACTTTCTCAATGTAATCGGGTAGGATAGGTGCGTGCATTCGGTGGCATGGATCTACACAAGTGTGGCCTATTAATCTGCAAAATAATACCTATGTGAGACTGATAACAAAATTAAAATTTGATAAATTTCAAATGAACTGCATTTGCATGTGTACAAATTTGATAATGGTGAACCATGGGTTAAGTAATGGCTGCAATTTTGGTCCAAGTGACGCCTATTCCTAAGACCTTTTTTTAGAAAAGGAGGAAATCCTCCGGCCTATTCCTAAGACCTGGACCACCGATGTTCTGCAAATTCCATCTCCCGTATATATATAGCAATTGTATAGGTCTGTGTAAGCGTGATAAAGGGTAGAATCCTGTACGAGTGACACATGTCATGTACCAAGTTGTAGATGAAGTTTAAAAATTGACTTGTAACTTACAAAACTAATCTAAGTTACAAACCTAGTTTCGGAGGTAATCCGTTAAATTACAGAGCATATTTTCTTGTTGACCATCTGTTTCAGATATTTCATTGTCTATCTTCTCCAAACAACATGGACATAGGGGAGGTTGAACCGATCTATATCATCCGCTAAAACCATGACAGACGGACCAAGGTTGAAAGAAACAAATGGACCTAGGTACAATTACAAATTCTAATCGATTATTGCCAAGTTTCAAAAAATGTGGGATATAAAGGCGAGCCTAAACAATTGCTAGGTGAGATAACAAGTGTAGGGAAGAGGTCACAATGTACTGCTGACTAAATAAAGCACAAGTAGGGAATTAGGGTTAGGGGTGAACATCGATACAAAGACAAAGATGTATCCTGATGTTCACTTTCTTGGAGGGAAGCTAATCACTGTTGAAGGTATGACTACTACCTCGAAGTCCTACCGATACCACAAAGGCTCATCCTATTATCCTTGAGATATCACAACAAATTCGATTCTCAACCACTAATGATAGACCGTGAGGTAGCCTCCACAAACTTCCAGAGATAAATAACAAGTATATTCTCATCGAAATACTCGTACAGCCTACGAGTCTCCAGCCTCCAAAAGTAACAAGATCAAAGGAGAAAAGCTCAAGATGTATCAAATCACAAATTGCTTTGGCCAAAAGAGGAAGGAGGAGTGCATCGATGAATGGGTGAAATCTCTCTCAAGTACTCTCACAAATCTCTCTAAGATCTACGGTTTGGTGAAGGAAAAGCGAGAGGTTTTTCCTTTTGAGTGTTCCAGGGTTCTTTTCAATACTTTGATCAACCCTTCCATGAAGTGGTGGAGGGGCATATAGCTCCCCAAGAATTAGCAGTTTGGACAATTTTTTGTACGTGCCGGACAGTTCAGCTAGGAACCTGAACAATCTACCAGCTGTAGTGACGCATAGATAAGGCCGAAGAACATAGAAAAATAGGATATTGTCTAGACCGTCTGACATTAGCCCAGACAGCCCGATAGTACCCCTTGATGCATGTCCATAAGCCCGGACTAAATGTCCCTTGGATAACAGCCTGACACAATGTCCAGCTTGGTATTACAGGATTACCAAAAGGAAGCGTCTAGTTGACGAGCGCTCCTTCGAGAGCCTCTCTACGATCACTTGGGGGTGGGCTGAGAGTGCGCCACTTGGTGTGCTCTTAGTCGTCGTCACATGTTGTTTTCTGGACGCTTTTTTCGGATTTTTTCCGCACGAGTTTTCGGTTTTTTAGGTGGTTTTTTTTTCGGTTTTTTGTTTTTTGTGGTTTTTCACCGGTCTTTCTAAGCTTTTGGACAAAAAATGTTTCAAAAAAATTGCGTGAAAAAATACGTTTTTTTCTTCCGCGAGAGATACAGTTTTGCTATCACGAGAGGCACAACCATTTTTTTCGAACACAGAAAAAAATAACATGCTTTGTTTTTTTTCTCCTTTCGTGAGAGACACGGTTTTGCTTCCGCGAGAGGCACGGTTGTGCATCTCGGAAATGAATGTTTTTTTGTCCAAGCAGGTTTGTACTTATGTGTATGCATTGGTGATGCCTTTGTGCTACATTAGTTGAGTATATATGATGATACCCGGCATGTTGTTGCGAGAATATTATACAACATATTTCAATGTGATTCATTGTATTAAACATGAATATTTGAATTAATAATATAAAAAGCTAAAACTAAAAACACATACAATTTACTATGTTTGATTATTATATAGTTGCAAAATGTTTATTGAATATAAATATCATAATAGAATGAGAATTCTCGTATATGTTTTCATGATGAGATGGGTCTTTTTCATGCATGTTTCATGATGAAGTGGATACGTATATGTTGAGAGACATATGGTAGTGGGAGTGGGCCTTTTATCATGCATGTAGTGTGATGACGTGGTATGCTTGCATGTTGAGAGAAATAGTTAGTGGGGGCTAGTTATTTATATACTCCATCCATTCCCTTATACAAGACAACTTCATATTTTTATGTCTAACTTTGACCATTAATTTTACTAACCAAAAATGAGTTGTATGCCACAAAAAGTATTTCTTTGAATGCACATTTCAAAGAACTTTCCGACGATATAGTTTTGATGAGATATAATATATATTTTATTGACCAAAATTACAAGTCAAAATTTGACATGAAAAACGAAGTGGGCCTTGTATAAGGGAATGAAGGTAGTATAGAAGATTTCCGAAATCAACTGCACAGTCACACGGCTAACCTTGTATAATTGCTAGTATTGTACTCTTTTTGTCTCTCTGTTCTTTACATTTTGAAATTAAGGAAGTTCTTATCATTTGGAATTTCTTTTGGAAAATTGAAGATTAAGTCTAGCTTGTCACTGCAGACTGACCATGTGTTGCCACTTGCCGGTGCCCTCACGGCGTTGTCATGGTGCAATGATGGATATATAATTCTACATACCTAAAAAATTATGAAGTACGGTTCATACAAGTGTACATACCCAAAAAGGGTAAATGTATATCTCATGGTGCTAAAATCATATAATGATGCGCTTTCATCTTGTTAGAAGTGATCAATTTGAATTTTTAATTCTTTATATGGCAAAGGAAAACAGTGAATTCTTATTAAAAGCACAACTTTTATCCTCCAGCTACAGTAGGAAATGCCCTTATTAAAAACACTTATTTAGTTCCCAACATACCTGGATTCATGCCAGCTGGAAAACTGATACATATTACGTATACTTTGTTGTAGATTGAGCACCAAATTGTTTTTCTGTTGATAATGGCATGTATTTGTTTGTTGACTGGAGATACATCCTCATTTTGTCCAGAACGAAACAATTATATATTTTTCTTATGCTATTATATATACGGTTTGTAGATGTTGAAGATGACCTTAGTTATTTTGAACAACAGTTGAATCTCTTAGTGAACTGTTGTTAATCTATTCTTGTAGGAACACTTGGATAACACGGCGCATTATTATTTTGAACTACGGTCTGTTCAGTGCAGACTTTTAACTGAAATTTGCGTGGATTAATTCCATTACTCGTTATGCTCAGGCTCCGGTGGCACCACGACATTTTGGGTTACCCTTGGTAGACCAGATCTCATTATCACGCTGATAGTGGTTGTTGCATATGCTCCGGAATTCTCTGCGACAGTAGGAAGACTAAGGGCAAGTCCAATGCCGGCCCGCAAATCAGACATTGCATTCGCCCGCGAACAGGAGGGGACTAGGCCGTGGACACACATATGGAAGCCTGTCATTCAAAACTAGCCGCATACATTTCAAATACTATTTGAACTAACATGACAAAATCTAAGCAAACATGATGATTTCTTCAACCCGGCCAAACGTTCACACTTTGGACATATTTTTACTAAACTATACATGACTATTGGCAAACCTAGTCTATGGCCTGCCGCAACAGATTTCCATTCCCACGACATGTCTTCTCTATATCTGACAGTCTGCTCGATCGTTAGACCGCCTGGAGCCCAAAGGGATATCCTTCAATGAGAGGGGAAGAATAGTGTCCCTCCGCCTCCGCGAAGTACGAACCATGGTTTGTTTTGGGGTGAGGAAAGATAGTTGTCGTGGTCTACGCCCCTGCTCACCAGGCAAGAGACCGATTGTGTCATTCGACGATGTGATGGCGGTGGCCGTCCTTGACCCAAGCGGCGGTAGATTCCCATGATCTACTTTTCCTCGTTGTCCGCGATGACAACAGATATGTGGGCCTCCGCAAACATGGCTTCTTTCCTCACATGCCTAACGCATTGCCGCCATTGCCCCGACTGATTTGTCGGGAGACGACATTGGCCAGCCTTGATGGGCAAGGAGGGGTGGCGATGGTGGTGATGTCAGATCTAGAGGGTTGCCAAGCTGGGAAACCCAAGCCGTTGCAATGCCGAAGAACTCCTCCGTCTTCTTGCGCGGAGGCAATGGTGGATGTTTCACAAAGATGAGACAGAGAGAGCGAAGGTGGGACCTGGTTCTTGCCCAGTATCTGGCCACGTTTACGTAGCGGGCAGATGCGAGGAGCCATCAAGAAAGATGTTTAATAACGACCGACGCAGGACGAACGTGTGGTGCTCATTGCGACATAGTAGGTTCCTTGGCACTTGGCACACGCGTCGGTTCAATGGATGTGGGCAAGCAGAAGAATGTCTTTCAATGCGGAGAGAAGGCTGTGCAACACACGAGCAGTGGGTGGTGAGCCACTTGAATGACGGCTCTAATGAGCAGTCACATCCCTCTGGGCAACATAAATGCAATCAGCTGGCCTTGGACAAGAAAGCGCACGGACGTGAGAGATGGGCCAGGGAAATCAGACACAGACGTGGCAACAGTCCAACCGCCTACAAAGCTCCCCCACTCCCATTCCCAACCCGTTTGTTTACAGTTTGCAAAAAAAAACATCCGGACATGAGCCAACAGTTTACGGTTTTGCAAAAAAAAAACCGTCCGAACATGAACTCGTTGGCTCGCAAGACACGTCTAGACTTCACAATCCAAACGATCTGAGGGTTGCCAACGAAGATGCCATAATCTTAATGTTCACCTGCTGAGTTTACCAACCTCTGCGACCAATGGCGGAGGTAGAGGATGGCCGGGGTGGGCTATGGCTCACCCTGAGATTTAGAAACAGCTTTTATACTACGAAAAAACTAAGAATTATAAGAAAACAATAAAGGCCTCTTTTGATTTGGAGAAATTTCACAGGAATTCTATAGGATAGGATTTTTATAGAAAAATTTCCTTTAGAACCATTTGGTTCATAGGAATGCGTTCCTATTCCTACGTAGGATTGGTTTTTATCTTGCACATTTTAAAAGAAAATAAAAAAGAGCCTGGACTCAATGAAAAAAAATCCTATGTTGTGAACCAAATAACATCTCTTTTCCTGGATTTGAGATGCATATCATCACATTTCCTACAGGTTTTCTATTCCTAAGATAATCATATCCTATGAACCAAAGAAAGCCTAAATGTATATGTAAAGTAACACTGTTAGCCCACCCTAACCCACTGGGTTAGGTCTGCCACTGTCTGCGTACGCTCGGTCAGTGACCGGACAGAAGAAAGAAAGAAAAAAATGATCCAATCAGACCCCTCATATCATCCCTATACAACCGGGCTGTCCGTGAACCCTCATATCCATCTCAAATATGAGAAGGATATGAAAGCTTGCGGACATGCCCTGACACGTCCGGTCAGTCCGTCACGTAGGACGCGACCCCACCCCGACCATATTTTTTTCTTTATTCATTCTTTTCTTTCTCACTCTTCCTCCTCACTTCCTCCCCACCCCACCAATCATCCTCTCCACCCCACCAATCATGTGCAAGTAACCGGACATATGAGAAAAAAAATGAAGAGTGTGGCTGCGTAGACGGACAAATAGGTGACCGGGCGCGTCTGTAGACGTTTAGGAAGTCATATTTGCAATTCCGGGTTTATATGCTCTTATGACGTTTATGGAGTCATATTTGCAATTCCTGCTGTATATGCTCTTATGGTACCAGTTTCACGAGACAACATTGTTGATCACATGGTTACGGTGTACGTTGGCTGAGGTGAAAAGCAGCAACGTTGTTACAAACAGGACTTAATATGCAATAGAAAGCTGATGATCACAATAGATCTCGAATATACATACGTGTATGCTGATAAACCTGGTGTAAACCCAGGACGTCCATGTGACGCCACAGCAAAACAGATGCACAATGAACATTGACCAGGACAAAATGATTGTTCATGCAAGACACAGCCAAGAGAACAATGTAACAAATATATTTACCATGAGCATATCAATCGACCCACCACGACATGACACAGAAGCAAAACACTAGGCAAACCCGGGCATATCAATCATCGCGTCAACAGTTCACGCAGTCTATTTCATGTACTCCGCCCTGCGCGTAGTAAGCGACACAAAGCGCGACCAGGATCATCACAGGAATCAGTAGCCTTAGGACCAGCCACAGCTTGCTGCCATCGGTTGTGAAAAACGGCGCCAGAGGCCACAGGCCACGAGGCTTCTTGCTTGGCCCCTGGTTGCTCCCGCAGCCCTCCTGGAAGCGGCAAATAACAATGGACCAACTGTAAAAATGACAGCCAAAGTAGTCTCCTAGCAACGAAGTGGCAGAACGGTTTGCAGAATAGGGCAACTCACATCGTCTGCCAGCTTGCTCAGCTTGTCGATCATGTTACCGTAGAATTTGGCATCCCTTCTCTCGTACTCCTTGACCTTCTCCTTTAACCTCCTATAGCACATCTTTACATCCCTGAGAAAAACAAGGAACATTTACTTCTCACAACACTCAGGACGTAGGCATGGGAACTGAAAGCCTGGTTGTGTCATTGGTGATCCTCGTAATAGGATTTCTTCGAGTTAACTTGTGATTTGGTGTTTACTGGTACATCAAGAATGTCGTACTAAGGTTAACCTGTTGTCTGGGTCTATTTCCAGTGCTTTCTTGATATCCAGCTCTGCCAAATCGAGATCAACAAGATGCATGTGTGCCTGCGCCCTTCTGTACAAGGCCTTCACATTTGTGCTGTCCATTTCCAGCACCTGATTGCAATAATTCATAGTCCTCTTAGAACTAAATATGCTCAACTAGTTGTTTCAGTGTATGTGTATAATAATTACCTCGGTACACAGTTCCTTCGCTTCCTTGTAGTCTTTAAGTTTCAGTTTGCATGCAGCCTTGTTGAGCTTGCAGCTCACCTTGAGTGGTTTGGACAACTGTTTCTCTTCTTCAGTGAAGGAGCTTTCATACTCTATGAAATCCAAAGCCTAATATAGGGCACAACATACAGATTGTCAGCATTTGTTTAATGCAAGACATCCACACTGCAAAAGGCGACGTTACGCGATAGGCTTGAAACTGTAACCTTTCCGTATCGCTTAGAAGCCCTGGCATACTTGCCCATCTTAAACCACACATTCCCTTCATCTTTCTTCTTAGCAGCCGCTTCAATCTTCTCAGCATTGTCCTTTAACTCCCATGATTCCTTCTCCTACACAACATGACATGCAAGATTTCAATTTCACCAGTGACCAATAATTATCAGTCATACACAGTCTGACGTTAGGACCCTACCTTATCAAAGGACACAAGTTCAACGTCATAATAAACAGTTGTGTTAGGAGGAACGATAGCTTGATCTTGCTTTGTTTCATCCGATCCAAATGCATGCTCTGGGGGAATAGTCACAAAGGCAACTTCTCCTTTCTTCATGCTAAGCACTGCTTGGTCAAGCCCTTCAATCACCTGATCCTCATCAGTCTTGAACTCGAATGGGTCTTCACCATCATGGCCTTTCTTGACAAACATGGTACCATCCTTCAACTTCCCAATAAGTTTCACTGCAGAGTAAGATTGCTGCACTTAATTAAAAAACACATGACAACAGTAGCATTCTGAGATTATCATTCAAAAAAACATTCAAATTATACCTTTGACAGTTGAACAATCTTTGGGACGATCATAGCCTTCACCCTCCTGGAGGATCTTCTTCAGGATCGTCTTGTCATTGCCAATCTCCGTGACTGTCTTCCAGGACACCAACTGAAGATCAATGTGCAAAATAGCATTAGGGGGAACTGCAGCTTCGTCTCTAGAGGCTTGCCTGCCTTGCTCACCAAAGCCATCTGTTCACCACATGTTACGGATATTAACTACACTACAGAGAAGAGTCTGTAACTACATAACTATAAACTCACATTGTGGTTTGACAGTAAGGAGGACCGTCTCATTCTTCTTCATTGTCTTGACAGCCTTCGATATAGCAGGGCAGAAATGCCCTGAAAAGCAAATATTTCTGAGTAAGAAGGTGCATTCCAAACCGAAAATTACAATGCAAATATTCAGAAATGGCAAACGCTATACCTTCTTTCACAGTGAACTCAATACCATGAGATTTTGTAATAAGAGTCCCATCCTCAAGCCTTGCCTCATATTTAACTGCACCAAGTAATTGAATAAAACTCTGACGCTCACTGGAAAAGCATTAAGGCACAACTGCAACAGCAAGGTATGGTACCAAAAACTTCATCACGGTCTTTGGGATTCTCCCACTTCTCGCCTTCAGCTAGTATCTTCTTAAAGATGCTGCCATCTTTGCAAATGTCCTTGACACTTGCCCATGAGAGAAGCTCCACATCAAACTGCAGTGTCGCATTTGGAGGGATGACTGGAGGGGAGCCATCCTCACCATATGCAAGCTCTGGTGGGATGGTGAAAATAGCATTCTCGCCCCTCTTCATTGTTTTGATACCCAAATCCCATCCCTTTATAACTTGGCCTGCAATTAGAGGTTCACAACATAATTTCACTTAGAAAACACTTGCTTATCGAAAGAAGCCTAGAAATTTACAATTTAAAAGCACACGTGTTTGTTATTTTGCTTCTTAAATGATGTTTAAATTACACTTTGTAGTTACAAAAAGAAGATGACTCAGATTGAACAAGTATCATGAAATATACAGCAATGTAAGCACAAAAATGGGAATGTTGAGCTATGCTTTCTGTACAACTAGCAGCCCCATGACACAAACAAAACTTCTTGTTTCTTCAGCTACTACGTACCGACAGACAAAAAATTTCTTTCTTCAGCTACTATGTACCCACAGACAATATATGTTCAGTGTTCTTCCATCCAACTGAAAGAAAGTTGGGTTTGACAGAAAACAGGACTTTGGCATGAGGACAAGCTAAAGAGAAGAAGACAGCTAACAGTTATCGACATAAATGCATCAAACACAACTGACCTGCTTAAGAAAAAACGACATAAAGAAGTGCAAGCAGCTAGGCTTCATCTCAGTTTAGCTGCTGAACCGTGACAACCTGTGCTTATGTTTGAAACTGTTGCAGAAACGATTATATATAGTAACTAGAAATCCTATTATTTCTCCATCCGGAGAAGTAAGGTGCATTTTGTTTGGTTATTAAGACAATCCTTGGACAAACAACTAATTACTCTTATAAACATTCGGTTTGTGTGATGCAGAATCACAATTCATGGCCTCTAAATAGGGATGAAATTCAAACGAGCACATTTCATTTCGAATCCAACAGTTGTGGTGGTTCAGTAGTCAGGATCGAGTGCCTGAAGGGGGGATTGACCCAGGAAACAGAATTCAGATCAATACCCACTCGAGCAGAATCACACTAAAATGGATCCCAGTGACTCCTCCGGTCAGCGTTGTACATTCCAGATTTCCTGCCAATCTGCCTGGTTGCTAGCTGCAAACTTGTACTCCTAATCTATAAACTTCCGATCCTAACTAGGAGTATATCACATAAAGAGAAATCTGTCATGGCTTGCTACGGCCAGCTGAAAAGGATTCAGTTCAGAAGAAGCAGAGGAGGGGTTGACTGTGAGTCAGAGTCAGAGTGTGGTGGTACCTCGGCCGAGGGTGAACCTGAAGGGGGCGTCGCGATCCCGGCTGGAGTCGAACTTGGTGCCGTCCATGAGCGTCCCGGTGTAGTGCACTGCGGCGCAAGCCAAGAAGCAAGTCAACGCCCCAGTCAACCCAACCCAGCCCATCCACGCCGGAGAAGCTAGGAGGGCGCCGCGTTACCTACCTTCGACCTCGTCGCCGGCGCCGGGGAGCTGCGACCCCTCCCCCTCTCTGAGGAGCTTCTTCCGCAGCCCCTCCTTCCCGACCGCCCTCTCCTCGCCCGCCTTCATCGCCGCGACGGCGTACCCCTCGTCGATCTCCTCCTCCTCCGCTGGGGCGGGGGCTGGGGCGGCGGCGCCGGCGTAGAGGCTCTTCATGGCCTCCTCGTCCTCTTCGTCGGTGGCGGATCCGGCCGTGGCGCCGTAGCCGCCGGCCCCAGGGAAGCCGAGGCCGAGGTCGTCGTCCATTTCTGGAGTTCGGCTGCGAGATGGGAGCTCTCCTTCGAGAAGGAGCGTCGCAGTGTGTACGATGGGCGTGTGCTCCTTGCGATTTCCCACGACTGTTTTTATTATGGGATCGCCGCGTGCGAATGTTCAAAGCACGTGCTCGGGGGGACGAGAATGTTCTAGAGTTCACGCCTCCTCAACGAATTCATTTTTGCGTGCTTATTAATTCGTACTTTCTTCATCCTACAATAAGTGTTTTAACTGGAATGAACGGAGTATACAGTAGGAGGATAGCATGTCCACTCAGGGTCGTTGTCGATGGCCTAAACTATGTCGACGGGTTCCGTCGGCATATGTAACCCTACGCCGATCACCAGTGCCTTACCGTCGACGTACTAAAAACCGTCGGCGTAGATCACCTTATGCCGACGGCCACCGTCGACGTACAAAGGCCGTCGGCGTAGATTCACCTATGCCTACGGTGGTCGTCGGCGTAGACACCCTGTCGGCGTATCAGCGGGCCCGATCTCTCGACGAGTGACGCTCGTTTGATGCCGCCAAAGATATGCCGACGGGCTTGACAGACACCATCGGCATAGCTTTCATGGCCCACGTCATCGATCTGCGGCAGGTGCCATGTCATCGACCCGAGGAAGGTGCGGATCCGGGGGCGTAGCTACGCCGACGGTTGTGCCGTCGGCATACCTTCCGGGCTACGCTGACGATGAACTGTCAGCGTAGGTACAATATTTTTAAATTATAGCTACGCTAACTGTGTAACCGTCAGCATAGGCCCGATTTTTTTTACCTACGCCGACGGTACACAGTCGGCATAGGTGCATTTTTTTTAAATCTTTCCCCTATATTAAAATTTATTTTAGTTAGGAAGTCTATAGCCCATGTCCATTTTATATATAGTCTACACACACTGTTTTTTCAATGCATCGTCTATTTAGCTGTGTATATAGGCGCTAAAAAATCATATTATATATAGTCTGCACATAGTCTTGATGGACGGCGCTGCCGCTTGCACCTGAAGAGGGGAAACGTTGGCGTCGGGTCGACACGGAGGGAATCTTATTCTAAGATGTTGCTATGGGCTGACCTATCACAGCCAGGTGAAAATACCCCTCGGTCAAACCCCGTCCGGTGAAAGTCAAAGAGATAGATCCGTCCGGTCAACAGTGCGAGGGTTCGACAGAACGGGGTACTTGGGGGATTGGCAGTGCCACCAGGTCTTGCGTTGGGCCCTCTTACATGTATGGAAGTGTGGTGGCAAGTGCAAGGACCCCGCATGCGTCTCTGGAGTGTGTCCCTCCTCGGGGATGTCGCTGTCGCCGTCACACAGAGTGTGGAAACGGCCATGCTTGTGAGACACAAAGGGAATCTTGCGGCGGGCTAGGCCCGAACCTTGCCACGGACCCTCTTACGTTGGGAAACTGTGGCATCGGGTCGATACCGAGGGAATCTTGTAGTGGGTTGGGGCCGGACCTTGTGCTAAGATGTTGCTATGGGCAGGCATATCACAGCCAGATGAAAGTATCCCTCGGTCAAACCCCGTCCGATGAAAGTTAAAGGGGTAGATCCGTTCGGTCAACAGTGTCAGGGTTAAACACGACGGGGGACCTGCAGGGTCACAATTGTTGGGGAACGTCGCATGGGAAACAAAAAATTTCCTACGCACACGCAAACCTATCCATGGTGATGAGCATCTACGAGAGGGAGAGTGGATCTACATACCCTTGTAGATCGCTAAGCGGGAAGCGTTAAGAAACGCGGTTGGTGTAGTCGAACTTCTTCGCGATCCAAATCGCCGAGCGTCGCGCGATCCAATCACGAACCGTCCCGCGAACACATCATGATCCGTCCCGCGAACTCATCATGATCCGTCTCACAATCTTGATCACGATCTGTCCCGCGAACTCATCACGATCCGTTCCATGATCACATCATGAACCGTCTTGCGATCTCGATCAACGTCCTTCCGATCTAGCGCCGAACGGACGGCACCTCCGCGTTCAGCACACGTGCATCTTGATGACGATCTCCACCATCTCGATCTAGCGAGAGGAGGTGGAGAGGAGAGAGAGTTCACCGGTAGCGTGACGGCGCTCCGGTGATGGTGGTGGAGTGATTCCGGCAGGGTTTCGCCTAAGCGCTGCAGAAAACCGATCTAGAGAAGAAACTATGCACCGGTGGAACGGGTAGCACGTGGCCGGAAATTCTGTCCAAAAACCACCCAATCCACTAGTATATATAGGAGGAGAGGAGAGGAGAGGCAGCCAAGGCCTTTGGGTCGGCCGAAATAGGAGGTGGGAAGCAATCCTACTTCACCTCCAATCCTAGTTGGAGTAGGATTGCCTCCTATTTGCTGATTTTCCACTTTTTGCTTTAGGACTTTCTCTCCTGCGCCATGGGCCTTTGTGGCTGTTTTCCCAGCCCACTAAGGGCTGGTTATTATTCTCCCACAGCCCATGGACCTCTTGGGGTCGAAATATCCCTCCCGGAGGCCTCCCGGTACACTACCGGCACTCCCGGTACACTACCGATGAGCCCGAAACTTTTCCGGAAACCAAACTGGGACTTCCTATATATGAATATTTACCTCCAGACCATTCCGGAGCTCCTCATGACGTCCGGGATCTCATACGGGACTCCGAACAAACTTCGGTCACCACCATACATAACTCTACACTACCGAAACGTCACCGAACCTTAAGTGTGCAGACCCTGCGGGTTCGAGAACTATGTAGACATGACCGAGACACCTCTACGGTCAATAACCAATGGCGGGACCTGGACGTCCACATTGGTTCCTACATATTCTACGAAGATCTTTATCGGTCGAACCTCTATGTCAAGGATTCAGTTAATCCCGTATAACGTTCCCTTTGTTCTTCGGTATGTTACTTGCCCAAGATTCGATCGTCGGTATCTCCATACCTAGTTCAACCTCATTACTGGCAAGTCCCTTTACTCGTTCTGTAATACAAGATCCCGTGACTAACACTTAGCCACATTGCTTGCAAGGCTTGTTGTGATGTTGTATTACCGAGTGGGCCCTGAGATACCTCTCCGTCACACTGAGTAACAAATCCCAGTCTCGATCCATGCCAACTCAACAGACACCATCGGAGATACCTGTAGAGCACCTTTATAGTCACCCAGTTACGTTGCAAGGTTTGATACACACAGGGCACTCCTCCGATATCCGTGAGTTGCATGATCTCATGGTCATAGGAACATATACTTGACATGCAGAAAACAGTAGCAATAAACTGACACGATCATATGCTATGTTTGTAGTTTGGGTCTTATCCATCACATCATTCTCCTAATGATGTGATCCCGTTATCAAATGACATCTCATATCCATGGCTAGGAAACCTTAACCATCCTTTGATCAACGAGCTAGTCCATTAGAGGCATACTAGGGACATGGTTTTGTCTATGTATCCACACATGCATTTAAGTCTCCGATCAATACAATTATAGCATGGATAATAAACGATTATCATGAACAAGGAAATATGATAATAACTAATTTATTATTGCCTCTAGGGCATATTTCCAACAGTCTCCCACTTGCACTAGAGTCAATAATCTAGTTCACATCACCATGTGATTCGCATTGTTATGAATCTAACACCGAATGAGTTCTGGGGCTCGATCATGCTTTGCATGTGAGAGAGGTCTTATAGTCAACGGGTCTGCGATATTCAGATCCGTGTGTACTTTGCAAATCTCTATGTCAAACCGTAAACACTGCTACCACACTCCACTTGGTACTATTTCCAAATGGCTGCTCCACTATACGTATCCAGATTGCTACTACGAGTCATCCGGATTAGTGTTAAAGCTTGTATCGACGTAACTCCTTACGACGAACTCTTTATCACCTTCATAATCGAGAAACATCTCCTCAGTCTCTTAGTTACTGAGGATAATCTTGACCGCTGTCCAGTGATCCACTCCTGGTTCACTCTTGTACCCCCTGACGGACTCATGGCAAGGCACACTGGTGCGGTACACAACATGGCATAATATAGAGCCTATGGCTAAGGCATAGGGGACGACGTTCGTCCTTTCTCTTTCTTCTGCCGTTGTCGAGCTTTGAGTCTCACTCAACTTTCACACCTTACAAATCAGGCGAGAACTCTTTCTCTGACTGATCCATTTTGAACTCTTTCAAAATCTTGTCAAGGTATGCACTCATTGAAAGTCTCATCGAGCATCTTGATCTATCTCCATAGATTTTGATGGTCAACAATTAGGTAGCTTCATCCAGGTCTTCCTTTGAAAACCACTTTCTAAATGACCGTCTTATGCTTTCCAGAAACTCTACATTATTTCTGATCAACGATATGTCATCCACATATACTTATCAGAAATTCTATAGTGCTCCCACTCACTTTATTGCAAATACAAGTTTCTCATAAACTTTGTATAAACATCAAAACTTTGATCACCTCATCAAAGCGTATATTCCAACTCCGAGATGCTTGCTTCAGTCCATGGAAGGATCACCAAAGCTTGCACACCTTTTAGCATCCTTAGGCCTGGCAAAACCTTCTAGTTGTATCACAGACAACCTTTCCTCAAGTAAACCGTTAAGGAAACGATGTTTTGACATCCATCTGCCAGATTTCATAATTGAAAACACAGCAACTGCTAACATAATTCCAACAGACTTTAGCACCACTACGAGTGAGAAAGTCTCATCGTAGTCAACTCCTTGAACTTGTCACAAACATCTTTGCAACAAGTCGAGCTTTACAAATAGTGACATTCACCATCAGTGTCTGTATTCATTTTAAAGATCCATTTGTACTCAACGACCTGCCGTCGAACGAGCAAGTCTACCAAAGTCTACACTTGGTTTATATACATGGATCCTATCTCGGATTTCATGGCCTCTAACCATTTGCCGGATTCCGGTCCCATCATCGCTTCTCCATAGCTCGTAGGTTCATCGTTGTCCAACAACATGATCTCCAAGACAGAGTTATCGCACCACTTAGGAGCAGTACACATCCTTGTCGACCTACGAAGTTCGATAGTAACTTGATCCTGAAGCTTCATGATCATCATCATTAACTTCCTCTTCAACTAACGTAGGCTTCACAGAAACATCTTTCTGCGCTGCGCTACTCTCTGGTTGAACAAAGGTTTAACAACCTCATCAAGTTCTATCTTCCTCCCACTCAATTCTTTCGAGAGAAACTTTTCCTCGAGAAAGGATCTGTTTAAGCAACAAACACTTTGCACTAGGATCTGAGATTGAAGGTTCACCCAACTGATCTTAGGGTATTCTATGAAGATGCAATTTGTCCGCCTTGGGTTCGACCTCATTAGGTGAAAACATTTTCCACACAAGTGTCACATCCCCAAATATTAAGAAATGACAGCTTAGGTTTCTATCAAACCATAATTCACATGGTGTCATCTCAACGGATTTAGATGGTGCCCTATTTAAAGTGAATGTAGTTGTCTCTAATGCATAACCCCAAAATTATAGTAGTAAAACGACAAGAGACATCATAGCACGCACCATGTCCAATAGAGCATAACTATGATGTTCGGACACACCATCACACTATGGTGTTCCAGGTGGCGTTTAGTTGTGAAACAACTTTCACATTATCTTAAGTTGTATGCCAAACTCGTGACTCAGATATTCACCTCCATGATCATATCGCAGTTTTATCTTCTTGTCACGATGATCTTTAAACTTCACTCTGAATTTGCTTGAACCTTTCAAACGATTCAGACTTGTGTTTCATTAAGTAAATATACACTATATCTACTCAAATCATCAGTGAAGGTAAGAAAATAACGATATCCACTACACGCTACAAGACTCACTAGATTGCATACATCAACATGTATCATTTCCAATGAATCACTTGCCCGCTCCATCCAACGGGGTCCTTTAGTCATCTTGCCCAAGAGGCATGGTTCGCATGTCTCAACCGATTCGAAATCGAATGAGTCCAAATATCCATCAGCATGGAGTTTCTACATGCGCTTTATACCAATATGACATTTAGCGACAGTGCCACAAGTATGTGGTACTATCATTATTAACTTTGTATCTTTTGACATCAATGTTATGAACATGTGTAATACTACGATCAAGATTTCAACAAACCATTCTCACTGGGTGCATGACCATTGAAGGTATTATTCATGTAAACAGAATAACCATTATTCTCTAACTTAAATGAATAACCGTATTGCAATAAACATGATCTAATCATGTTCATGCTCAACGCAAAACACCAAATAACATTTATTTAGGTTCGTCACTAATCCTAAAGGTAGAGAGAGCGTGCGATGTTGATCACATCAACCTTGGAAACACTTCCAACACATATCGTCACCTCACCCTTAGCTAGTTCTCCGTTTATTCCGTAGCTTTTATTTCGAGTTACTAACATTTAGCAACCGAACCGGTATCCAATACCTAGGTGCTACTAAGAGTACTAGCAAGGTACACATTAGTAACTCGTATATCAAATATACTTCTATCAATGTTGCCAGCCTTCTTATCTACCAAGTATCTAGGGTTGTTCCACTTCAGTGACCGCTCACCTCATAACAGAAGCACTTAGTCTCGGGTTTGAGTTCAACTTTGGGTTGCTTCACTGGAGCAGCAACTGACTTGCTATCCATAAAGTTTCCCTCCTTGCTCTTGCCCTTCTCGAAGCTAGTGGTTTGATTAACCATCAACACTTGACGCTCCTTCTTGATTTCTACCTTCGCGGTGTCAAACATCGCGAACAGCTCAGGGATCAACATTTCTTTCCCTGGCATTTTATAGTTCATCACCAAGTTCTAGTAGCTCAGTGACAGTGACTTGGAGAACTATATCAATCACTATCTTATCTGGAAGATCAACTCCCACTTGATTCAAGCGATTGTAGTACCCAGACAATCTGAATACATGCTCAACGATTGAGCTATTCTCCTTCATCTTACAGGCAAAGAATCTTGTTGGAGATCTCATATCTCGCAACACGGGCACGAGCCTGAGATCACAATCTCAGCTCTTAGAACATCTCATATGTTCCATGACGTTCAAAACGTTTTGGAGCCTCAATTATAAGCCGTAATGCATGACACTCTAAACTATCAAGTAGTCATCGAAACGTGCCTGTCAGATGTTCACAACATCTACAGACGACGCTAGATGGGGTGGCGCACCGAGCGGTGCATTAAGGACATAAGCCTTCTGTGCAGCAATGAGGACAATCCTCAGATCATGGACCCAGTCCGCAATTTTGCTACCAACATCTTTCAATTCTATTTCTCTAGGAACATATAAAAATACAAGGGAGCTACAGCGCGAGCTAGTAATCTACAACATAATTTGCAAAGACACTTAGACTATGTTCATGATAATGAGTTCAATTAATCATATTACTTAAGAACTCCCACTCAAATTGACGTCCCTCGGGTCATTCGAGTGATACATGATCCAAATTCACCAACTCAAGTCCGATCATCACGTGAGTTAAGGTGGCTTCAATGGTGAACATCATTATGTTGATCATATCCACTATATGACTCATGCTCGACCTTTTGGTCTCTTGTGTTCCGAGGCCATGTCTGTACATGCTAGGCTCGTCAAGTTTAACCCGAGTGTTCTGCGCGTGCAAATCTGGCTTGCACCCGTTGTATGTGAACGTAGAGTCTATCACACCCGATCATCACGTGGTGTCTCAACACGACGAACTTTCGCAACGGTGCACACTCGGGGAGAACACAGTTCATCTTGAAATTCAAGTGAGGGATCACCTTATAATGCTACCGTCGACCTAAGCAAAACAAGGTGCATAAAAAGGATTAACATCACATGCAAATCATAAGTGACATGATATGGCCATGAACTTGTGCTTTTGATCTCCATCTAGAAAGGACCGGCATGATCTCCATCGTCACCGGCATGACACCATGATCTCCATCATCATGATCTCCATCAACGTGTCGCCATCGGGGTTGTCACGCCCTGCATGCTTCTACTACTATTGCTACCGTCTAGCGATAAAGTAAAGCATTACATAGCGCTTAATGACTGACAAGCAGGTCATACAATAATTAAAGACAACCCTATGGCTCATCGACATCCAAGTCGTGATAATCTATACATCACATGATCATCTCATACATCACATATATCACATCATGTAATTGGCCATATCATATCACAACATACCCTGCAAAAACAAGTTAGACGTCCTCTAATTGTTGTTGCATGTTTTACGTGGCTGCTACGGGTATCTAGCAAGAACAATTCTCATCTATGCAAAAACCAAAACGGTGATACACTAGTTTCTTTTCAACCTTCTCAAGGACCGCCTTTGTCGAATCCGATCCAACTAAAGTGAGAGAAACTGTCACCCGCAAGCCATCTAGGCAACAAGTTGCGTCGAGGGAACCGGTCTCTCGTAAGCGTACGAGTAATGTTGGTCCGGGCCGCTTCATCTCACAATACCGCTGAACCAAAATACGACCAAGGGAGGAAGCAATCTAAGCATCAACGCCCACAAACCTTTTGTGTTCTACTCGAGATCTCATCGAACCATCAACCTAGCTCATGATGCCACTGTTGGGGAACGTTGCATGGGAAACAAAAATTTTCCTACGCACATGCAAACCTATCCATGGTCATGAGCATCTACGACAGGGAGAGTGGATCTACATACCCTTGTAGATCGCTAAGCGGGAAGCGTTAAGAAACGCGGTTGGTGTAGCCGAACTTCTTCGCGATCCAAATCGCCGAGCATCCCGCGATCCAATCACGAACCGTCCCACGAACACATCATGATCCGTCCCGCGAACTCATCACGATCCGTCTCACAATATTGATCACAATCTATCCCGCAAACTCATCACGATCCATTCCGTGATCACATCATGAACCGTCTCGCGATCTCGATCAAGGTCCTTCCGATCTAGCGCCGAACGGACGGCACCTCCGCGTTCAACACACGTGCAGCTTGATGACGATCTCCACCGTCTCGATCCAGCAAGACGAGGTGGAGAGGAGAGAGAGTTCAGCGATAGCGTGACGGCGCTCCGGTGATGGTGGTGGAGTGATTCCGGCAGGGCTTCGCCTAAGCGCTGCAGAAAACCGATCTAGAGGAGAAACTATGCACCGGTGGAACGGGTAGCACGTGGCCGGAAATTCTGTCCAAAAACCACCCAATCCACTAGTATATATAGGAGGAGAGGAGAGGAGAGGCAGCCAAGGCCTTTGGGTCGGCCGAAATAGGAGGTGGGAAGCAATCCTACTTCACCTCCAATCCTAGTTGGAGTAGGATTGCCTCCTATTGGCTGATTTTCCACTTTTTGCTTTAGGACTTTCTCTCCTGCTCCATGGGCCTTTGTGGCTGTTTTCCCAGCCCACTAAGGGCTGGTTATTATTCTCCCACAGCCCATGGACCTCTTGGGGTCGAAATACCCCTCCCGGAGGCCTCCCGGTACACTACCGGCACTCCCGGTACACTACCGATGAGCCCGAAACTTTTCCGGAAACCAAACTGGGACTTCCTATATATGAATCTTTACCTCCATACCATTCCGGAGCTCCTCGTGACGTCCGGGATCTCATACGGGACTCCGAACAAACTTCGGTCACCACCATACATAACTCTACACTACCGAAACGTCACCGAACCTTAAGTGTGCAGACCCTGCGGGTTCGAGAACTATGTAGACATGACCGAGACACCTCTACGGTCAATAACCAATGGCGGGACCTGGACATCCACATTGGTTCCTACATATTCTACGAAGATCTTTATCGGTCGAACCTCTATGTCAAGGATTCAGTTCATCCCGTATAACGTTCCCTTTGTTCTTCGGTATGTTACTTGCCCGAGATTCGATCGTCGGTATCTCCATACCTAGTTCAACCTCGTTACTGGCAAGTCTCTTTACTCGTCCTGTAATACAAGATCCCGTGACTAACACTTAGCCACATTGCTTGCAAGGCTTGTTGTGATGTTGTATTACCGAGTGGGCCCTGAGATACCTCTCCGTCACAACTGAGTAACAAATCCCAGTCTCGATCCATGCCAACTCAACAGACACCATCGGAGATACCTGTAGAGCACCTTTATAGTCACCCAGTTATGTTGCGACATTTGATACACACAAGGCACTCCTTCGATATCCATGAGTTGCATGATCTCATGGTCATAGGAACATATACTTGACATGCAGAAAACAGTAGCAATAAACTGACACGATCATATGCTATGTTTGTAGTTTGGGTCTTATCCATCACATCATTCTCCTAATGATGTGATCCCGTTATCAAATGACATCTCATGTCCATGGCTAGGAAACCTTAACCATCCTTTGATCAACGAGCTAGTCCATTAGAGGCATACTAGGGACATGGTTTTGTCTATGTATCCACACATGCATTTAAGTCTCCGATCAATACAATTATAGCATGGATAATAAACGATTATCGTGAACAAGGAAATATGATAATAACTAATTTATTATTGCCTCTAGGGCATATTTCCAACAACAATGCCACCAGGTTTTGCCCCGGGCCCACTTACGTTGGGAAACTTTGGCATCGGGTTGACATCGAGGGAATCTTGCGGTGGGTTGGGCCCCGACCTTGTGCTAAGATATTGCTATTTGCTGGCCTATCACAACGAGGTGAAAATGTCCCTCGGTCCAACCCCGTCCAGTGAAAGTCAAAGCGGGGTAGATCCGTTCGGTCAACAGTGTCAGGGTTAGACGTGACGGGGGACCTGGGGGTCGCAATGCCACCAGGTTTTGCCCCGGGCCCTCTTATGTTGGGAAACTGTGGCATCGGGTTGACATCGAGGGAATCTTGCGGTGGGTTGGGCCCCGACCTTGTGCTAAGATGTTGCTATGGGCTGGCCTATCACAGCGAGGTGAAAATGTCTCTCGGTCAAGCCCCGTCCGGTGAAAGTCAAAGGGGTAGATTAGTTCAGTCAATAGTGTCAGGGTTAGACGTGACGGGGGACCTGGGGGTGGCAATGATGCCAGGTCTTGCCCTGGGCCCTCTTACATTGGGAAACTGTGGCAGCGGGTCGATACCGAGGGAATCTTGTAGTGGGTTGGGCCCGGACCTTGTGCTAAGATGTTGCTATGGGTCGGCCTATCACAGCCAAGTGAAAATATCCCTCGGTCAAACCCCATCTGATGAAAGTCAAACCAAGGTAGATCCGTTCAGTCAAGAGTGTCAGGGTTAGATGTGACGGGGGACCTTGGGGTGGCAATGCCGCCAGGTCTTGCCTTGGGCCCTCTAACGTTGGGAAACTATGGCATCGGGTCGATACCGAGGGAATCTTGTGCTTGGTTGGGCCCGGACCTTGTGCTAAGATGTTTCTATGGGCTGGCCTATCACAGCTAGGTGAAAATGTCCCTCGGTCAAACCCCGTCAAGTGAAAGTCAAAGCGGGGTAGATTTGTTCAGTCAACAGTGTCAGGGTTAGACGAGACGGGGGACCTAGGGGTGGCAATGCCGCCAGGTCTTGCCCTGGGCCCTCTTACATTGGGAAACTGTGGCATCGGGTCGATACCGTGGGAATCTTGTGGTGGGTTGGGCCCGGACCTTGTGCTAGATGTTGCTATGGGCTGACCTATCACAGCGAGGTGAAAATGTCCCTCTGTCAAACCCCGTCCGGAGAAAGTCAAAGGGCTAGATCAGTTCGGTCAACAGTGTCAGGGTTAGACATGACGGGGGACCTAGGGGTGGCATTGCGGCCAGGTCTTGCCTTGGGCCCTCTTACGTTGGGAAACTTTGGCATCGGGTCGATACCGAGGGAATCTTTTGGTGGGTTGGTCCCAGACCTTGTGCTAATTTGTTGCTATGGGCTGGCCTATCACAGCCAGGTGAAAATGTCCCTCGGTCAAACCCCGTCCGGTGAAAGTCAAAGCAGGGTAGATCCCTTCGGTTAACAGTTTCAGGGTTAGACGTGATGGGGGACCTAGGGGGTGGCAATGCCGCCAGGTCTTGCCCTGGGCCCTCTTATGTTGGGAAAATGTGGCATCGGGTCGACACCGAGGGAATCTTGTGGTGGGTTGGGCCCGGACCTTGTGCTAACATGTTGCTATGGGCTGGCCTATCACAACTAGGTGAAAATGTCCCTCGGTCAAACCCCGTCTGGTGAAAGTCAAATGGGTAGATCCGTTCGGTCAATAATGTCACGTTAGACGGGACGGGGGACCTTGGGGGTGGCAATACCGCCAGGTCTTGCCCTGGGCCCTCTTACGTTGGGAAAATGTGGCATTGGGTTGACACCGAGGGAATCTTGTGGTGGGTTGGGCCCGGACCTTGTGCTAAGATGTTGCTATGGGCTGGCCTATCACAACGAGTGAAAATGTCCCTCGGTCAAACCCCATCCGGTAAAAGTCAAAGCGGGGTAGATCCGTTCGGTTAACAGTGTCAGGGTTAGACGGGACGGGGGACCTTAGGGTGGCAATGCCGCCAGGTCTTGCCCTGGGCCCTCTTACGTTGGGAAACTATGGCATCGGGTCGATACCGAGGGAATCTTTTGGTGGGTTGGACCCGGACTTTGTGCTAGATTTTGCTATGGGCTGGCCTATCACAGCGAGGTGAAAATGTCCCTCGGTGAAACCCCGTTTGGTGAAAGTCAAATGGGTAGATCAGTTCGGTCAACAGTGTCAGGAGTAGACGTAAAGCGGGACCTGGGGGTGGCAATGCCGCCAGGTCTTGCCCTGGGCCCTCTTACATTGGGAAACTATGGCATCGGGTCGACACTAAGGGAATCTTGTGGTGGGTTGCGCCCGGTCCTTCTTCTAAGATGTTGCTATGGGCTGGCCTATCATAGCCATGTGAAAATGTCCCGTAGTCAAACCCCGTCCGGTGAAAGTCAAAGAAGGGTAGACTCGTTCAGTCAAGAGTGTCATTGTTAGACGTGACGGGGGACCTGGGTGGTGGCAATGCCGCCAGGTCTTGCCCTGGGCCCTGTTACATTGGGAAAATGTGGCATTGGGTCAACACCGAGGGAATCTTGCGGTGGGTTGGGCCCGGACCTTATGCTAAGATGTTGCTATGGGCTGGCCTATCACAGCGAGGTGAAAATGTCCCTCGGTCAAACCTCGTCCGGTGAAAGTCAAAGGGGTAGATACGTTCGGTCAACAGTGTCAGGGTTAGACGGGACGGGGGACCTAGGGGTGGCAATGGTGCCAGGTCTTTCCCTGGGCCCTCTTACGTTGGGAAACTGTGGCATCGGGTCGATACCGAGGGGAATCTTGTGGTGGGTTGGGCCCGGACCTTATGCTAAGATATTGCTATGGGCTGGCCTATCATAGCCAGGTGAAAATGTCCCGCGGGCAAACCCCGTCCGGTGAAAGTCAAAGCGGGGTAGATCCATTCGGTCAGCAGTGTCAGGGTTAGACGTGACGGGGGACCTAGGGGGTGGTAATGCCACTAGGTCTTGCCCTGGGCCCTCTTACGTTGGGAAAGTGTGGCATCGGGTCGACACCGAGGGTATCTTGTGGTGGGTTGGTCCCGGACCTTGTGCTAAGATGTTGCTATGGGCTCACCTTCATAGCCAGGTGAAAATGTCCCTCGGTCAAACCCCGTCCGGTGAAAGTCAAAGGGGTAGATTCGTTCAGTCAACAGTGTCAGGGTTAGACGGGACGGGGGACCTAGGGGTGGCAATGCCGCCAGGTCTTGCCTTGGGCCCTCTTACGTTGGGAAACTATGGCATCAGGTCGATACCAAGGAAATCTTTTGGTGGGTTGGGACCGGACCTTGTGCTAGATGTTGCTATAGGTTGGCCTATCACGGCGAGGTGATAGTGTCCCTCGGTCAAACCCCGTCCGGTGAAAGTCAAAGGGGTAGCTCAGTTCGGTCAACAGTGTCAGGGTTAGACGTGACGGGGGACCTAGGGGTGGCAATGCCGCAGGTCTTGCCCTGGGCCCTCTTACGTTGGGAAACTGTGGCATCGGGTCGATACCGAGGGAATCTTGTGGTGGGTTGCGCCCGGACCTTGTGCTAAGATGTTGCTTTGGGCTGGCCTATCACAACCATGTGAAAATGTCCCTTGGTCAAAGCCCGTCCGGTGAAAGTCAAAGCAGGGTAGATCTGTTCGGTCAACACTATCAGGGTTAGACATGATGGGGAACCTTGGGGGTGGCAGTGCTGCCAGGTCTTGCCCTGGGCCCTCTTATGCTGGGAAAATGTGGCATCGGGTCGACACCGAGGGAATCTTGCGGTGGGTTGGGCCCGGGCCTTGTGCTAAGATGTTGCTATTGGCTGGCCTATCACAGCGAGGTGAAAATGTCCCTCGGTCAAGCCCCATCCGATGAAAGTCAAAGGGGTAGATCCGTTCGGTTAACAGTGTCAGGGTTAGACGGGATGGGGGACCTTAGGGTGGCAATGCCGCCAGGTCTTGCCCTAGGCCCTCTTACGTTGGGAAACTGTGGCATTGGGTCGATACCGAGGGAATCTTGTGGTGGGTTGGGCCCGAACCTTGTGCTAAGATGTTGCTATGGGCTAGCCTATCACAGCGAGGTGAAAATGTCCCTCGGTCAAACCCTGTCCGGTGAAAGTCAAAGGGGTAGATTAGTTTGGTTAACAGTGTCAGGGTTAGACGTGACGGGGGACTTGGGGGTGGCAATGGCGCCAGGTCTTTCCTAGGGACCTCTTACGTTGGGAAACTGTGGCATCGGGTCGATACCGAGGGAATCTTGTGGTGGGTTGGGCCCGGACCTTCCGCTAAGATGTTGCTATGGGCTGGCCTATCACAGCTAGGTAAAAATGTCCCTCGGTCAAACCCCGTCTGGTGAAAGTCAAAGCGGGGTAGATCCGTTCGGTCAACAGTGTTAGGGTTAGACGTGACGGGGCACCTGAGGGTGGCAATGCCTCCAGGTCTTGCCCTGGGCCCTCTTACGTTGGGAAAATGTGGCATCGGGTCGACACCGAGGGAATCTTGCGGTGGGTTGGGCCAGGACCTTGTGCTAAGATGTTGCTATGGGCTAGCCTATCACAGCGAGGTGAAAATGTCCCTCGGTCAAACCCCGTCCGGTGAAAGTCAAAGGGGTAGATCCGTTCGGTCAACAGTGTCAGGGTTAGATGGGACGGGGGACCTAGGGGTGGCAATGCCACCAGGTCTTGCCCTGGGCCCTCTTATGTTGGGAAACTCGGGCATCGGGTCTATAACGAGGGAATCCTATGGTGGGTTGGGCCCGGACCTTGTGCTAGATGTTGCTATGGGCTGGCCTATTAGAGCAAGGTGAAAATGTCCCTCGGTCAAACCCCGTTTGGTTAAAGTCAAAGGGGTAGATCAGTTCGGTCAACAGTGTCAGGGTTAGACGTGACGGGGGACCTAGTGGTGGCAATGCCGCCAGGTCTTGCCCTGGGCCCTCTTACATTGGGAAACTGTGGCATCGGGTCGATACCGAGGGAATCTTGTGGTGGGTTGGGCCCGAACCTTGTGCTAAGATGTTGCTATGGGCTGGCCTATCACAGCCATGTGAAAATGTCCCTCGGCCAAACCCCGTCCGATGAAAGTCAAAGGGGAGGATCAGTTTGGTCAACAGTGTCAAGGTTAGATGTGACGAGGGACCTAGGGGTGATAAAGCCGCCAGGCCTTGCCCTAGGCCCTCTTTGTTCAGGAACGTTGCATGGGAAACAAAAAATTTCCTACGCACACGCAAGATCTATCCATGGTGATGAGCATCTACGAGGGGGAGAGTGGATCTATGTACCCTTGTAGATCGCTAAGCGGGAAGCGTTAAGAAATGCAGTTGAGTAGTCGAACGTCTTTGCGATCCAAATCGCCGAGCGTTCCGCGATCCAATCACGATCCGTCCCGATCTAGCACCCAATGGACGTCATCTCCGCGCTCAGCACACGTACGGCTTGATGACGATCTCCGCCTTCTTGATCCAGCAAGAGGGAGCGGAGAGGTAGAAGAGTTCTCCGGCAGCGTGACGGTGCTCCGGCAATGGTGGTGAAGCTATTCCGGCAGGGCTTCGCCTAAGCACTGCAGAAATCCGATCTAGAGGAGAAACTATGCGCTAGAGGAGAGAGCAGCACGTGGTAGAAAATCTTGTGCAAAAACCCTCAAAACCACTAATATATATAGGAGGAGGGGAGGAGGAGGCTTGGCCCTCAAGGGGACAGCCCTAGGATCGGCCGAACCAAGGTGGGAGGAGTCCTCCTCCTCCACTCCTAGTAGGATTAGGACTCCTTCCTTATTTGGCCCTTTTTGCCTTTTTCCACCTTTTTCCTTTTGGGCTTTTCTTCCCAGCCGCATGGGCCATGTGTGGGACTTCCACCAGCCCACTAATGGCTGGTATTCACCTTCCCACAGCCCATGTAGCCTCTTGGGTCGAAATACCCCTCCCGATGGTCCCCCGGTACACTACCGGAACTCCCGGTACACTACCGATGAGCCCAAAACTTTTCCGACGACCGAAACAGGACTTACTATATATCAATCTTTACCTCCGGACCATTCCGGAGCTCCTCGTGACGTCCGGGATCTCATCCAGGACTCTGAACAACCTTCAGTCACCACCATGCATAAATCTATACTACCGAAACGTCACCAAACCTTAAGTGTGCAGACCCTGCGGGTTCGAGAACTATGTAGACATGACTGAGACACCTCTACGGTTAATAACCAATAGCGGGACGTGGATGCCCATATTGATTCCTACATATTCTACGAAGATCTTTATCGGTCGAACCTCGATGTCAAGGATTCAGTTAATCCCGTATGATGTTCCCTTTGTTCTTCAGTATGTTACTTGCCCGAGATTCGATCGTCAATATCTGTATACTTAGTTCAACCTCGTTACCGGCAAGTCTATTTACTCGTTCCGTAATACAAGATCCCGTGGCTAACACTTAGTCACATTGCTTGCAAGGCTTATTGTGATGTTGTATTACCGAGTGGGCCCTGAGATACCTCTCCGTTACATGGAGTAACATATCCTAGTCTTGATCCATGCCAACCCAACAGACACCCTCGGAGATACCTGTAATGCACCTTTATAGTCACCTAGTTACGTTGTTACGTTTGATACACACAAGGCACTCCTCCGGTGTCTGTGAGTTGCATGATCTCATGGTCATAGGAACATATACTTTGACATGCAGAAAACTGTAGCAATAAACTAAGACGATCATATGCTACATTTATAGTTTGGGTCTTGTCCATCACATCATTCTCCTAATGATGTGATCCCGTTTATCAAATGACATCTAATGTCAGTGGCTAGGAAACCTTGACCATCTTTGATCAACGAGCTAGTCTTACTAGAGGCATACTAGGGACAAAGTGTTGTCTACTTATCCACACATGTAATGTGTTTCCAATCAATACAATTATAGCATGGATAATAAACAATTATCATGAACAAGGAAATATAATAATAAACACTTTATTTATTTCCTCTAGGGCATATTTCCAACAGTCTCCCACTTGCACTAGAGTCGGTAATCTAGTTCACATCACTATGTGATTTACATTGTAATGAATCGAACACCCATGCAGTTCTGGCGTTGATCATGTTTAGCCCTTGGAAGAGGTTTAGTCAACGGGTCTGCAACATTTAGATCCGTGTGCACTTTGCAAATATTTATGTCCTTCTCCTCGATGTAATAGCGGATGGAATTGAAACGTCGCTTTATGTGTCTGGTCCTCTTGTGAAACCTTGGTTCCTTGGCTAGAGCAATGGCACTAGTGTTGTCACAGAACAGAGTCATTGGATTCAGTGCTCTGTGAAAGTGATATTAAGCGTCTCAATCTATCTCTATAGATCTTAATGCCTAATATGAAAGCAGCTTCTCCTAGGTCCTTCATTGAAAAACTCTTATTCAAATATTCCTTCACGCTTTCCAGCATTTCTGTATTGTTTCCAATCAGCAATATGTCATCCACATATAATATTAGAAACGCTATAGAGCTCCCACTCACCTTTTTGTAAATAAAAGCTTCTCCATAAACTTGTATAAAACCAAACGCTTTGATCACCTCATCAAAGCGCTTATTCCAACTCCGAGATGCTTGCACCAACCCATAAATGGATCGTCGGAGTTTGCAAACTTTGTCAGCATTCTCTGGATTGACAAAACCTTCTGGTTGCATCATATACAACTCTTCCTCAAGAAAACCATTGAGGAACGTTGTTTTGACATCCATCTGCCAAATTTCATAGTCGAAATAAGCAGCTATTGCTAACATGATTCTGACGGACTTAAGCATCGCTACGGGTGAGAAGGTCTCATCGTAGTCAACTCCTTGAACTTGTGAAAAACCCTTTGCCACAAGTTGAGCTTTATAGACGGTGACATTATCGTCCGCGTCCGTCTTCTTCTTAAAGATCCATTTGTTCTGAATGGCCTTTCGCCCTTCAGGTAATACTTCCAAAGTCCACACTTTGTTTTCATACATGGATCCCATCTCGGATTTCATGGCCTCTAACCATTTCTCGAAATCCGGGCCCATCACTGCTCCTCCATAGCTCGTAGGTTCATTGTTGTCCAACAACATGACCTCCAAGACAGGGTTGCCGTACCACTCAGGAGTAGTACGCGCCCTTGTCGACCTACGTGGTTCAATAGTCGCTTGATCCGAAGCTTCATGATCATCATCATTAACTTCCTCTTCAACTATTGTAGGCTCCATAGAAACATCTTTCTGCGCTGTACTACTCTCTAGTTGAAGTAAAGGTTCAATAACCTCATCAAGCTCTATTTTCCTCCCACTCAATTCTTTCGAGAGAAACTCTTTCTCAAGAAATGTTCCGTTCTTAGCGACAAACACTTTGCCTTCAGATCTGAGATAGAAGGTATACCCGACTGTCTCTTTCGGGTATCCTATGAAGACGCATTTCTCCGCTTTGGGTTCTAGCTTTTCAGGCTGAAGCTTTTTGACATAAGCATCACATCCCCAAACTTTAAGAAACGACAACTTTGGCCTCTTGCCAAACCATAGTTCATATGGCGTCGTCTCAATGGATTTTGATGGTGCCCTATTTAAAGTGAATGCAGCTATCTCTAATGCATAACCCCAAAACGATAGTGGCAAATCAGCAAGAGACATCATAGAACGCACCATATCTAATAAGGTTCGATTACGACATTCGGACACACTATTTCGCTATGGTGTTCCAGGCGGTGTCAACTGTGAAACAACTCCACACTGTCTTAAGTGACTGCCAAACTCATAACTCAGATATTCACCTCCTCAATCAGATCGCAGGAATTTAATCTTCTTGTTACGATGATTCTCAACTTCACTCTGAAATTGCTTGAACTTTTCAAACGTTTCAGACTTGTGTTTCATTAAGTAAATATACCCATATCTACTTAAGTCATCAGTGAAGGTGAGGAAATAACGATATCCACCACGCGTTGTAACATTCATTGGACCACACACATTAGTATGTATGATTTCCAATAAGTCACTCGCCCGTTCCATTGTTCCAGAGAACTGCATTTTAGTCATCTAGCCCATGAGGCATGGTTCACATGTGTCAAGTGATTCAAAATCAAGTGACTCCAAAAGCCCATCAGTATGGAGCTTCCTCATGCGTTTTACACCAATATGACCTGAACGGCAGTGCCACAAGAAAGTGGTACTATCAGTATCAACTCTACATCTTTTGGCATCAATGTTATGAACATGTGTATCATCACTATCAAGATTCAACATGAATAAACACCTCACATTGGGTGCATGACCATAAAAGATATTACTCATATAAATAGAACAACCATTATTCTCTGATTTAAATGAGTAACCGTCTCGCAATAAACAAGATCCAGATATAATGTTCATGCTTAACGCAAGCACTAAATAATAATTATCCAGGTTCATCACTAATCCCGATGGTAATCGAAGAGAGAGCGTGCCGACGGCGATCACATCAACCTTGGAACCATTTCCCACGCGCATCGTCACTTCGTCCTTTGCCAGCCTTCGTTTATTCCGTAGTTCCTGTTTTGAGTTGCAAATGTGAGCAACCGATCCGGTATCAAATACCCAGGCACTACAACGAGATCTAGTAAGGTACACATCAATAACATGTATATCATATATAACTTGTTTGTCGTTGGCCGCCTTCTTGTCAGCCAGGTACTTGGGGCAGTTCTGCTTTCAGTGACCAGTTCCCTTGCAATGAAAGCACTCAGTTTCTGGCTTGGGTCTAGCCTTGGGCTTCTTTACGGGAGTAGCAACTGCTTTGCCATCCTTCTTGGTTTTACCCTTCTTGCCCTTGCTCTTGCCTTTGCCATTCTTCTTGAAACTAGTGGTCTTATTGACCATCAACACTTGATGTTCTTTCTGGATTTCAGACTCGGCGACTTTTAGCATCGCAAACAACTTGGCGACTTGTTCATCCCGTGCATGTTATAGTTCATCACAAAGCTCTTGTAACTAGGTGGCAGTGATTGAAGAACTCTGTCAGTGATCGCCTCTGGCGGAAGGGCAATTCCCAACTCTGCCAGACGAGTCGAGTACCCAGACATTCTGAGTATATGTTCACTGATAGACCCATTCTCCTCCATTTTGCAAGCATAGAACTTATCGGAGGTCTCATACCTCTCGATCCGGGCATTCTTTTGAAAGATGAACTTCAACTCCTGGAACATCTCATATGCTCCATGACGTTCAAAACGTCTTTGAAGTCCTGGTTCTAAGCCATACAATATTGCACACTGAACTATTGAGTAATCTCCAGAACGTGCCTCCCAAGCATTCTTAACGTCTTCGGATGACATGTCTTAGGGTTGGTCGCCAAGCGGTGCATCAAGGACATATGATTTCTAGGAAGCCGTGAGGATAATCCTCAGATTACGGGCCCAATGAACAAAGTTACTTCCATCATCTTTCAGCTTAGCTTTCTCTAGGAACGCATTAAAATTTAGGGGTGCTACTGCACGAGCCATTGATCTACAATGTAAATATGCAAAGTTTACTTAGACTATTGTTCAAGATAATGAGTTTAGTTAATCAAATTATTAAAGCTCCCACTCAAATTGACATCCCTCAGGTCATCTGAGTGTCACATGATCCAAATTCACCAACTCAAGTCCGATCATCACGTGAGTTGAGGTGGTTTCAATGGTGAACATCATCATGTTGATCATATCTACTATATGACTCATGTTCGACCTTTCGGTCTCTTGTGTTCCGAGGACATGTCTATACATGCTAGGCTCATCAAGTTTAACCCGAGTGTTCTGCATGTGCAACACTAGCTTGCACCCGTTGTATGTGAACGTAGAGTCTATCACACCCGATCATCACGTGGTGTCTCGACATGACGAACTTTCACAACGGTGCACACTCGGGGAGAACACAATTCATCTTGAAATTTAAGTGAGGGATCACCTTATAATGCTATCGTCGTCCTAAGAAAAACAAGGTGCATAAAAGGATTAACATCACATGCAAATCATAAGTGACATGATATGGCCATGAACTTGTGCTTTTGATCTCCAACTTGAAAGCACCGGCATGATCTCCATCGTCACCGGCACGACACCATGATCTCCATCATCTTGATCTCCATCAACGTGTCGCCATTGGGGTTGTCATGCCCACCATGCTTCTACTACTATTGCTACCGTTTAGCGATGAAGTAAAGCATTACATAGCGCTTAATGATTGACACGCAGGTCATACAATAATTAAAGACAACCCTATGGCTCCTGGGTTGCCGTACTCGCCGACAGGAAAGTCGTGATATTCTATACAACACATGATCATCTCATACATCACATATATCACATCATGTAATTGGCCATATCACATCACAACATACCCTTTAAAAACAAGTTAGACGTCCTCTAATTGTTGTTGCATGTTTTATGTGGCTGCTACGGGTATCTAGCAAGAACAATTCTCATATACGCAAAAACCACAACGGTGATACATTAGTTGCTTTTCAACCTTCTCAAGGAACACCTTTGTCGAATCTGATCCAACTAAAGAAGGAGAAACAGACACCCGCCAGCCATCTTTGTGCAACGAAGTTACACGTCAGTCGATGGAATCGGTCTCTCGTAAGCGTACGAGTAATGTTGGTCCAGGCCGCTTCATCCCACAATACCGCTGAACCAAAACACGACCAAGGGAGGAAGCAATCTGAGCATCAACACCCACAAACTCTTTGTGTTCTACTCGAGATCTCATCTACACACACACCTAGATGATGCCACTGTTGGGGAACGTTGCATGGGAAACAAAAAATTTCCTACGCACACGCAAGATCTATCCATGGTGATGAGCATCTACGAGGGGGAGAGTGGATCTACGTACCCTTGTAGATCGCTAAGCGGGAATAGTTAAGAAACACGGTTGATGTAGTCGAACGTCTTCGCGATCCAAATCGCCGAGCGTCTCGCGATCCAATCACGATTCGTCCCGATCTAGCACCGAATGGACGGCACCTCCGCGTTCAGCACACGTACGGCTTGATGACGATCTCCGCCTTCTTGATCCAGAAATAGGCATCGGAGAGGTAGAAGAGTTCTCCGGCAGCGTGACGGCGCTCCGGCAATGGTGGTGAAGCTATTCCGGCAGGGCTTTGCCTAAGCACTGCAGAAATCCAATCTAGAGGAAAAACTATGCGCTAGAGGAGAGGGAAGGACATGGCAGAAAATCTTGAGCAAAAACCCTCAAAACCACAAGTATATATAGGAGGAGGGGAGGAGGAGGCATGGCCCTCAAGGGGCCAGCCCTAGGCTCGGCCGAACCAAGGAGGGAGGAGTCCTCCTCCTCCACTCCTAGTAGGATTAGGACTCCTTCCTTATTTGTCCCTTTTTGCCTTTTTCCACCTTTTTCCTTTTGGGATTTTCTTCCCAGCCGCATGGGCCTTGTGTGGGACTTCCACCAGCGCACTAAGGGCTAGTATTCACCTTGACACAGCCCATGTAGCCTCTTGGGTCGAAATACCCCTCCCGATGGTCCCCCGGTACACTACCGGCACTCCCGGTACACTACCGATGAGCCCGAAACTTTTATGGCGACCACAATAGGACTTCCTATATATCAATCTTTACCTCCGGACCATTCCGGAGCTCCTCGTGATGTCTGGGATCTCATCTGGGACTCCAAACAACCTTCGGTCACCACCATGCATAACTCTATACTACCGAAACATCACCAAACCTTAAGTGTGCAGACCCTGCGGGTTCGAGAACTATGTAGACATGACTGAGACACCTCTACGGTCAATAACCAATAGCGGGACGTGGATTCCCATATTGATTCCTACATATTCTACGAAGATCTTTATTGGTCGAACCTCGATGTCAAGGATTCAGTTAATCCCGTATGATGTTCCCTTTGTTCTTCAGTATGTTACTTGCCCGAGATTCGATCGTCAATATCTGTATACTTAGTTCAACCTCGTTACCGGCAAGTCTATTTACTCGTTCCGTAATACAAGATCCCGTGGCTAACACTTAGTCACATTGCTTGCAAGGCTTATTGTGATGTTGTATTACCGAGTGGGCCCTGAGATACCTCTCCGTTACACGGAGTAACATATCCTAGTCTTGATCCATGCCAACCCAACAGACACCCTCGGAGATACCTGTAATGCACCTTTATAGTCACCTAGTTATGTTGTTACGTTTGATACACACAAGGCACTCCTCCGGTGTCTGTGAGTTGCATGATCTCATGGTCATAGGAACATATACTTTGACATGCAGAAAACTGTAGCAATAAATTGAGACGATCATATGCTACGTTTATAGTTTGGGTCTTGTCCATCACATCATTCTCCCAATGATGTGATCCCGTTTATCAAATGACATCTCATGTCAATGGCCAGGAAACCTTGAACATCTTTGATCAACGAGTTAGTCTTACTAGAGGCATACTAGGGAGAAAGTGTTGTCTACTTATCCACACATGTAATGTGTTTCCAATCAATACAATTATAGCATGGATAATAAACAATTATCATGAACAAGGAAATATAATAATAAACACTTTATTTATTGCCTCTAGGGCATATTTCCAACACTCTTACATTGGGAAACTATGGTATCGGGTCGATACCAAGGGAATCTTGTGGTGGGTTGAGCCCGGACCTTTTGCTAAGATGTTGCTATGGGTTGGCCTATGACAGCCAAGTGAAAATGTCCCTCGGTCAAATCTCGTTCGGTGAAACTCAAAGCGGGGTAGATCCGTTCGGTCAACAGTGTCAGGGTTAGACGTGATGGTGGACCTTGGGGGTGGCAATGCCGTCAGGTCTTGCCCTGGGCCCTCTTACGTTGGGAAAATGTGGCATCGGGTCGACACCGAGGGAATCTTCCGATGGGTTGGGCCCAAACCTTGTGCTAAGATGTTGCTATGGGCTGGCCTATCACAGCGAGGTGAAAATGTCCCTCGGTCAAATCCCGTTCGGTGAAAGTCAATGGGGTAGATCCATTCGGTCAACAGTGTCAGGGTTAGACGGGACGGGGGACCTAGGGGTGGCAATGCCGCCAGGTCTTGCCCTGGGCCCTCTTATGTTGGGAAACTGTGGCATCAGGTCGATACTGAGGGAATCTTGTGGTGGGTTGGGCTCGGACCTTGTGCTAAGATGTTGCTATGGGCTAGCCTATCATAGCGAGGTGAGAATGTCCCTCGGTCAAACCCCGTCCGGTGAAAGTCAAAGAGGTAGATCAGTTCGGTCAATGGTGTGAGGGTTAGACGTGACGGGGGACCTGGGGGTGGCAATGCCACCAGGTCTTGCCCTGGGCCCTCTTAGTTTGGGAAACTGGGGCATCGGGTCGATACCGAGGGAATCTTGTGGTTGGGCCCGGACCTTGTGCTAAGATGTTCCTATGGGATGGCCTATCACATCGAGGTGAAAATGTCCCTCGTTCAAACCCCGTTCGATGAAAGTCAAAGCGGGGTAGATCCGTTTGGTCAACAGTGTCAGGGTTAGACGTGACGGGGGACCTGGGGGTGGCAATGCCGCCAAGTCTTGCCCTGGGCCCTCTTAAGTTGGGAAAATGTGGCATCGGGTCGACACCGAGGGAATCTTGTGGTGGGTTGGGCCCGGACCTTGTGCTAAGATGTTAGTATGGGCTGGCCTATCACAGTGAGGTGAAAATGTACTTCGGTCAAACCCCGTCTGGTGAAAGTCAAAGGGGTAGATCCGTTCGGTCAACAGTGTCAGGGTTAGACGGGATGAGGGACCTAGGGGTGGCAATGCCACTAGGTTTTTCCCTGGGCCCTCTTATACGTCTGGAAATGTGGTGGGGGTGCAAACACCTGGCACACGTCTCCCAAAGTGTGACCCTCCTCACGGAAGCCGCTACCGCCGGCACCTGGAGGGGGATAACGGTGGTGTCGGGTCGACACGGAGGGAATCTTGCGATGGGTTGGGCCCGGAGGGAATCTAGTGGCGGGTTTGGTCCAAACCGTGTTCAGGGTTGTTCCAATGGGCTATATTATCCCAACGAGGTGGAAGAGTCAACTGGTCAAAGCCCACCCAGCGAAAGTCAAAGGCCTAGATTGTCAGGTTAACGTGGGTAGGGTTTAGTCTGGTCGGGGGCGTCTGGGGGGGGTACCTATGTCATCGAAACATCACACCAGGTCTTCAGAGGGTAGGAAGGATAATGGATATTTTAAAATTTGCTATGACATTTAAAAAATAAACTAAAGCTATTGGCAGTTAAAAAAATGAAAAAAATAGATATGCCGACGGCTTGGCCGTCGGCATAGGTGCCATGTGGCTAATAAACCTATGCTGACGGCTAAACCGTCGGCATAGGTCCACCTTATCCATCCCCTCAGCCACTCCCACTGCTCTCCACCACTCATCTCTCTCCCTCCCAATGCCCGACCCCCTCACCCCACGCCGCCGCCGTCACCCAACCCCACGCTGGCCAACCCTGGCTCCGGCTGACCCCGTCGCCGCCTCCGGCCCCTCCTCCTGGCCCGCCGTTGCCCGGCCCCCCTTCTCCCGCCCTGCCCCTCCATTCTGCCCCCGCCCCCTCCTCCCGCCCCGCCCCGCCCCCACCACATCGGCCGCCACCCCGCCTCTGCCCCGCCTCGCCCCGCCACACCGGCCGCCACCCCGCCCCCGCCCCGACCTGTCACACTGGCCGCCACCCCGCCCCCGCCCCGCCCCACCCCGCCGGCGCCCACCCTACCCCTACCACCGCCGCCTTGCCGCGGCCGCCCTACCGCCACCCTACCCCAGCCTCCCTGACCGTGACGGTCCTCGCCTCCCCAACGTTAGGTATATTTTTCTGTGGACTTTTTAAGTATGTTTTGTGTAGATAGATGAATTGAAGGGAGAGAAATATGAAGATAAAAGTATATTAGGTGGACAATTTTGAGTATGTTTTGTGTAGTTTTAATTGTTTTTAGTAGATACAAACTCGATGTGATAGTGGAGTACTCAATGTGATTATCATTATGTGAACTTGTGAATTATTTTCATGTCTTTATCATTTTGTCATGAAAGAATGTTGTATGTGATGTGATGGTATATATTTTTCACAGGGTGGAATTTGTAGGTTTTGTTGTGACACATTTCCCTAGAGTGACCATCGTCGCAGCATTGGTCCCTAATCGTCTCTTCATTGATCGAGTACTTCCTCTAGATCCGAGGGTGAGCTACAAACCCATCTCCTCCGTCATGAATGAATGGCAGAGAGTAAAAATGTGAAAAAATTAGGTGGCACAATTTTTTATGTGATGTGACGACCTAAGTCTTTTTATGGGTAAACTTTACAGGCTTTGTGGTGTTGCATCTCCATGGAGTGATTGTCGACGTCGTGGCTCTTGGTCCCCGATCATCCCTCTGCTGTTCGACTACTTCCTCTACAGCTGATGGTGAGCTATGGATCCACCTTCACCTTCTATGCTGTTTTAATCATGTCACTAGATTTTCTTTTCACGTCAAGTCACGTAACCTAGGCGTCTCCCGTCCGAAAGGGTTGCATTGATAAATATGTATTGAATTGCATATTGATCACAACAACTCTTTCGGATTGTCCAGCGTTTTCCACGGACAGCCCGAGGATGTGTAGATTGGGTACGTTCTCCATGCCCTACCCCGTTCCGAGACAAGATTTCGGCAGCGCCTCCCCGTTGTTCTCCAGAGCACATTCTCTCGGCTATTTGCCAAGAGGTGTATCTGGAGAACAACGGGGAGGTACTGCCGAAATTCTGTCTCGGAACGGGGTAGCGCATGCAGAACGTACTCAATTTACACATCCTCGGGTGGGATTAGGACCCTCTTTACCTATTAGATATGTAGGTGGATTCAGCATCCTCAACGTGGTAGAAAATAAATATTTGGTGTGATTAATTCAAATTAAATCTTAATTTTATTGTGTGGCTCCCAATAAAGCATAGGATGGCAGATAATCGGTGGATGTATAGTGGTTTTACCCGTGGCCCCCGTGGGAATCGAGTAACATCAGAGTGGATTGCCAAAACCGATGTGTTTTTGAGTGAGACATTCCGTGGTCCAATGATTATGATCCCACATTGCCTGTGTGCGAGATGTGGCAGACGTCACTCTAAAGGCAAGGATGAAATGACCTGGCACCTTCGCATGCACGGATATATGAAAAACTTTGACATGCCGATAAACTTTGCCGAGCGGGATCGTGGTAGAGAGGAGGTGATGCGTCAACACATTGGTGGTTATGTGGACGACGGGGTCAGAGACATGCTAGATGATTTCATTGCTACAGAGGCGACACATGCAACACCTTCAGAGAATGAACTAGAGGAGACGGGGGAGCCGGAGGAGCCGGAGGCAACCACAAAGTCCTTCTTGGAGATCTTGGCTTCGTCAAAGAAGCCTCTTTATGCGGGTGCCAAACTCTTGCAGCTAGATTTCATCTCGCAACTTATGGCAGTTAAGGCTGAGTACGGCTGTAGCCAAGCTTGCATCAAAGCATTTATAGGAGTATGGGCTAACAACCTTCCCTATGGTCATGAACTGCCGGAAAGCATGTACGCCATGAAGAAAATAATGAAGACACTCTCTATGGATTATGAGAACATACATGTCTGTCCACAGAATTGCCTTTTGTTTAGGCATGAGTATGCGGATGACAAGTATTGTAGGAAGTGTGGTTCCTCTCGGTACCTTGAGGTGGTCGGTAAGGATGGTCAAAAGAGGCAGCTACACATCCCCGCAAAGGTTATTCGATATCTTCATTTCATAAAAAGACTACAATGCGTTTTCATCACGGAGGAGTCTGCCAAAATGATGAAGTGGCACAAGCAAGGGAAAAGGTACCATACAAATAAAATCATACATCCATCGGGAGGTCAAGCATGGAAGTCATTCGATAAAGAATACCCCGAGGAATCTATTGGAAACATGGCCTAGAGGCAATAATAAATTAGTTATTATCATATTTCCTTGTTCATGATAATCGTTTATTATCCATGCTAGAATTGTATTGATCAGAAACTCAGATACATGTGTGGATACATAGACAACACCATGTCCCTAGTATGCCTCTGATGGACTAGCTCGTTGATCAAAGATGGTTGAGGTTTCCTAGCCATGGGCATGAGATGTCATTTGATAACGGGATCAAATTATTAGGAGAATGGACAAGACCCAAACTATAAACGTAGCATATGATCATGTCAGTTTATTGCTACAATTTTCTGCATGTCTAGTATCTATTTATGACCATGAGATCATCCAAGTCACTGACACTGAAGGAGTACCTTGTGTGTATCAAAACGTCGCAACGTAACTGGGTGACTATAAAGGTGCTCTAAAGGTATCTCCGAGGGTGTTTGTTGGGTTGGCATGGTTCAAGACTGGGATTTGTTACTCCGTGTGACGAAGAGGTATCTCAGGGCCCACTCGGTAATACAACATCAAAATAAGCCTTGTAAGCAATGTGACTAAGTGTTAGCCATGAGATCTTGTATTACGGAACGAGTAAACAGACTTGCCGGTAACGATATTGAACTAGGTATGGAGATGCCGACGATCAAATCTTGGGCAAGTAACATACCGAAGAACAAAGGGAACAACATACGGGTTTATCTGAATCCTTGACATAGAGGTTCAAACGATAAAGATCTTCGTAGAATATGTAGGAACCAATATGGGCATCCAGGTCCCGCTGTTGGTTATTGACCGTAGAGGTGTCTCGGTCATGTCTACATAGTTCTCGAACCCACAGGGTCTGCACACTTAAGGTTCGGTGACATTTCGATACTATATAGTTATGTATGGTGGTGACCGAAGGTTGTTCGGAGTCCCAAATGAGATCCTGGACGTCACGAGGATCTCCGGAATGGTCCGGAGGTAAAGATTGATATATAAGTCCTGTTTTGGTCATCGGAAAAGTTTCGAGCTCATCGGTAGTGTACCGGGAGTGCCGGTAGGGTACCGAGGGACCATCGGGAGGGGTATTTCGACCCAAGAGGCTACATGGGCTGTGAGAGAAGGAATGCCATCCCTTAGTGGGCTGGCCGAAGTCCCACAGAAGGCCCATGCGGCTGGGAAGGAAACCCAAGGTGGGTAAAGAGGCCCAAGTGGGAAAAAGAGGAGTCCTAATCCTACTAGGAGTGGAGGAGGAGGACTCCTCCCTCCCACTTCGGCCAAACCAAGGCTGGACCCCTAGGGGCCAAGTCTTCTCCCTCCCCGCCTCCTATACATACTAGAGGTTTTGAGGGTTTTTGACACAAAAAATTAGCCACGTGTTGCCCTCTCCTCTAGATCGTAGTTTCTCCTCTAGATCGGTTTTCAGCGGTGCTTAGGCGAAACCTTGCTGGAATAGCTCCACCACCATCACCGCAAGCCGTTGCGCAGCCAGACAACTCATCTACCTCTCCGATCCCTCTTGCTGGATCAAGAAGGCGGAGATCATCATCGAGCTGTACGTGTGCTGAACGCAAAGGTGCTGTCGTTCGGTGCTAGATCGGAAGGACCGTGATCAAGATTGCGAGACGATTCGTGATTGGATCACAAGACGGATGGCGATGGGATCGTGGGATGGATCGTGATGGGATCGTGGGACGGGTCGTGATTGGATCGCGAGATGGATCGTGATGGGGTCGCGGGACGCTTGGCGATTTGGATCGCGAAGGCGTTCGACTACATCAACTGCGTTTCTTAACGCTTCCCGCTTAGCGATATACAAGGGTATGTAGATCCACTCCCCCTCTCGTTGATGCTCATAACCATGGATAGATCTTGTGTGTGCGTAGGAAATTTTTTGTTTCCCATGCAACGTTCCCCAATAGTGGCATCATGAGATAGGTCTATGTGTAGATGAGATCTCGAGTAGAACACAAAGGAGTTTGTGGGCGTTGATGCTTAGATTGCTTCCTCCCTTGGTTGTGTTTTGGTTCAACAATATTGTGGGATGAAGCGGCATGTTGATGAGTACGGCAACCGGTAGGAGCCATAGGTTTGTCTTTAATTATTGTATGACCTGCGTGTCAATCATTAAGCGCTATGTAATGCTTTACTTTATCGCTAAGCGGTAGCAATAGTAGTAGAAGCATGGTGGGCATGACAATGGAGACACGTTGATGAAGATCAAGATGATTGAGATCATCATGGCGTCATGTTGGGGATGATGGAGATCATGCCAGTGCTTTCAAGATGGAGATCAAAAGCACAAGTTCATGGCCATATCATGTCACTTATGATTTGCATGTGATGTTAATCCTTTTATGCACCTTGTTTTGCTTAGGACGACGGTTGCATTATAAGGTGATCCCTCACTTAAATTTCAAGATGAATTGTGTTCTCCCCGAGTGTGCGCTGTTGTGAAAGTTCGTTGTGTCGAGACACCACGTGATGATCGGGTGTGATAGACTCTACATTCACATACAACGGGTGCAAGCCAGTGTTGCACATGCAGAACACTCGGGTTAAACTTGACGAGCCTAGCATGTACAGATATGGCCTCAGAACACAAGAGACCGAAAGGTCAAACATGAGTCATATAGTAGATATGATCAACATGATGATGTTCACCATTGAAACCACCTCAACTCACATGATGATCGGACTTGAGTTGGTGAATTTGGATCATGTATCACTCGAATGACTGGAGGGATGTCAATTTGAGTGGGAGTTCTTAAGTAATATGATTAATTGAACTCATTATCATGAACATAGTCAGTAGTATCTTTGCAAATTATGTTGTAGATTACTAGCTCATGCTGTAGCTCCCTTGAGTTTTTATATGTTCCTAGAGAAATAGAGTTGAAATATAATGGTAGCAATATTGTGGACTGGGTTTGTGATCTGAGGATTGTCCTCATTGCTGCACAGAAGGCTTATGTCCTTAATGCACCGCTCGGTGCGCCACCCCCTCTAGCATCGTTTGTAGATGTTGTGAACATCTGACAGGCACGTTTCGATGACTACTTGATAGTTCAGTGCGTCATGCATTACGGCTTAGAACTGAGGCTCCAAAACATTTTGAACGTCACAAAACATATGAGATGTTCTAAGAGCTGAAATTGGGATCTCAGGCTCGTGCCCGTGTTGTGAGATATGATATCTCCAACAAGATTCTTTGCCTACAAGACGAAGGAGAATAGCTCAATCGTCGAGCATGTGCTTAGATTGTCTGGGTGCTACAATCGCTTGAATCGAATGGGAGTTGATCTTCCAGATAAGATAGTGATTGATATAGTTCTCCAAGTCACTATCACTAAGCTACTAGAACTTCATGATGAACTATAATTATGCCAGGGATGGAAATGATGATCCCTGAGCTATTCACGATGTTTGACACCACGAAGGTAGATATGAAGAAGGAGCATCAAGTGTTGATGGTTAGTAAAATCACTAGTTTCGAAAAGGGAAAGGGTAAGTAGGGAAACTTCATGGATGGCAAGTCAGTTGCTGCTCGAGTGAAGCAACCCAAAGTTGAACCCAAACCCGAGACTAAGTGATTCTATTATGAGGAGAGCAGTCGCTGAAGCGGAACAACCCTAGATACCTGGTAGTTAAGAAGGCTGGCAACGTCGACCGAAGTATATATTTAATATACATGTTATTGATGTGTACCTTGCTAGTACTCCTAGTAGCACCTGGGTATTTGATACCGATTCGATTGCTAAATGTTAGTAACTCGAAATAAAAGCTACGGAATAAACAGAGACTAGCTAAGGGTGAGGTGACGATGTGTGTTGGAAATGTTTCCAATGTTAATGTGATCAACATCGTACGCTCTCTCTATCTTCGGGATTAGTGATGAACCTAAATAAATGTTATTTGGTGTTTGCGTTGAGCATGAACGTGATTAGATCATGTTTATTGCAATATGGTTATTCATTAAAGTTAGAGAATAATGATTATTTTGTTTACATGAATAATACCTTCAATGGTCATGCACCCAATGAATGGTTTGTTCAATCTTGATCGTAGTAGTACACATGTTCATAACATAGATGCCAAAAGATACAAAGTTGATAATGATAGTACCACATACTTGTGGCACTCACTAGTGGAATCAGAAGATTTGCTGTCTGCCACTTCTTTGCCGTCCGGTAGCAGACGACAAAGAGGGGCTTTGCCGTGAGCTAGCACAAAGCAGACGGCAAAGAGCTAGCTGACGGCAAAGAGGGGCTTTGCCATCAGCCAGCTCTTTGCCATCTCCTAGCCGACGACATAGATTCTTTGCCGTTAGCGAGCAGACGACAAAGAGATGGGTGGGGTCTAGTTGACGGCACTACTGTAACGGCCCACCACCCCACCTCTTTGCCGTCTACTTGCGGACGAGAAAGAGGTGCGTACCTAACTCCAACGGCGCACCCCATGCCTCTCATCTCCTCCGACCCAGCCCAGCCACCACCCCTCACCGCGCTCCGCCGCCGCTGCTCCCCCGCCGGCCCACCCCCGACCCCCACCGCGCCTCCGCCGCTCCGCACCCGGCCCCCCCGTCGCGCCCCCGCCACCCCGACCCGCCGCCCCGGCGTTGTGCTCCCGGCCCCCGTCGCGCCCCCGCTACCCCGCCGCCCCGCCCCGCCGCCCCGCCGCCCCGCCGCCGTGCTCCCGACTCCGCCACCGCCGCCCTGCCGCCGTGCTCCCGACCCTGCCTCCGCCGCCACGCACCCGGCCCCCCGTCGCGCCCCCGCCGTCCCGACCCGCCGCCCCGCCGCCGTGCTCCCGGCCCCTGTCGTGCCCCCGTCGCGCCCCCGCCGCCCCTGCCCCCCGTCGCCCCGACCCGTCGCCCCGCCGCCGTGCTCCCGACCCCTTGCGGTGAGCTCCTCCTCCTCCTCTTTTTTTAGTTTTAGGTTTATGCTTAGTTTAGTTTTAGTTTTAGTTTTAGTTTTAGGTTTACGTTTAGTTTAGTTTTAGTTTTAGGTTTCGTTCTTAAAAAAAGAAGAAAATAAGAATAATTAGAAATGAGGAAGAAGAAGAAGAAGAAGAGGAGGAGGAGGAAGAAGAAGAAGAGGAAGAAGAAGAGGAAGAAGAAGAGGAAGAGGAAAGAAGAAGAAGAAGAGAGGAGCCCCCAACCCCCGACCCCGACACCCGACCCTGACACGACACCCCCGACACCCCGACCCCGACACGACACCCCCGACACCCCGACCCCGACACGACACCCTCGACACCCCGACCCCAACACGACACGCCTGACACCCCGACCCAACACGACACCCCCGACACCCCGACCCCGACACAACACCCCGACACTCTGACACGGCACCCCCGACCACGACATAGCACCCCTACCCCGACACGACACCCCCGACACCCTGACCCCGACACCCCCGACACCCCGACCCCGACACGACACCCCTGACACCCCGACCCCAACACGACACCCCGACACTCTGACACGGCACCCCCGACCACGACACAGCACCCCTACCCCGACACGACACCCCCGACACCCCGCCCCGACACCCACGACACCCCGACCCCGATACGACACCCCAGACACCCCGACCCCGACACGACACCCCCGACACCCCGACCCCGACACGGCACGGGTCATATATTTGTGAATTATGAGTTAGGTCATATATTTTTCGATTTTGTTATAGAGAACATCATATTTAAGTTGATCAGGTGGATTTAAATGTGCAGTTGTTTATAGAGAACATCATATTTTTCTCATAGGAATTTGTCGACGATGCCCCGCATCCTCGTCGTCGAGTAGTCCGCAAGAGCCTGCTTGATAGGCGCCATGTCCGGGACTGGGCTCCGCCGGGCTGGCATTGGGAGGTGCTACCTTCCCGGGCTCGGAGGTTGGTGAGGAATCCAGGTCTCGTCGTCGACCCGGACCTTCTGTGGTGGCGGTCACGCATGCCACTTTCGGTGAGGAGGGAGCGGGCACCCGCGGAGGTGGTACGTCGCCGTGTCAGGGAGGAGGACGAGCACGTCCGTCGCTACATGGCGGCGTTGGACGCCCGGTTTGACAATACCTGGCAGATCCTTCAGGGATCTCACGTGAGTTATGATCCCGTGATGGTTCCTTATCTTTGGGTGTCCACCGCCGGCGACTCAGAGACCGCTAGTGAACCGAGTTCACCGTCCTCCACTTTGGATTCTAGGATATTCGATCTGTATTAGTCATCTTATATGATAATATTCGAGATTTATTAGTTAATATTTGATGATGCATTAACTGGATTATTCAGGATGATGTATTAGTGATATTATATTCGAGTTCATTATAAATATTAATGTATTTGTGATATTTTATCGGTATAATGCGTGTGTGACTTTCGGTCTGTCGTTGCTCCTAGTGTGACTTTCATGTGTGTTCTTGATGGAGGAATCCCGACTGTTGTCGTGGGGGGCGCCTCATCATTCTTCTCTTCTTTGCGATATACTCGTCGATATATTGCGCAAGAAGAGAAGAGGTGGGGCGTCCATCACCGGCAGTCGAACTATTACTGTGAGAGAGTGCCCAACAACATATATACACCACCATATCAGTGTGAGAGAGAGCGCACCAACACACCATGAGATATGAGAGTTACTTAAGGAAATCCTCGACGGACCAAAAGTCACACACGCATTAGGATCCAAAGAGTGCCGTAATTCCGGTATTTTTTCTATGTCATTGCTCGATATATGAAACGGGTTGACTTTAGGTCTGTTTCGGCTAATTGTGTGTCTTTCAGTGAGGGAGAGTGTCCACCATATATATGAGAGAGAGGAAGAATCCCGACTGCTGTCATGGGGGTCGCTTCTCCTTCGTTCCTGTGTGCTAGACATTTTGGTGTAATGCACTCGGGGACGAATGGAGGAGCCACCATCACCGACGGTCGCAATATCAGAGGGAGTTCCCACCATATACGTGAGATGATAGTTTAGGAAGGAAAGACTCGACAGACCTAAAGTCAACCCGTTGCATATTGAGTAATAGTGATCTATGTGTTGATCAGTTTCCTGGTAGTTTCCCTCGATCAATTTTAAATGTTTCAACTATGAACATAGGAAATGTCTTACGATGAAAGTGAATTCGATATGTGCGAATACTGCGAAGACGAGCGCGGCCTGTGTGACAAGACTTTCCTAGTTGATGGCAGGCACTTTAGCATCATGCTGGATGAGACATTCGAAGTGGATACAGTAAGTCAGAATGACAAGTCTTTTTTCGTAATTAAGCATGACTTCTGCCTCTTTTTCTTCAACTTAAAATTAATTTTAATTTTTTACTGTTCTACTAGCGTATTCCATGCCATGCAAGAATTGCTGTCTTGGATAAGATTGGTTTCAATACTAAAAAAGATATGGAGGTAAAGATAGTTCACTTGAGGATCGAGCATGGTTTTACTTTTGCGGTAAAATTGTTCCATGCAGACACCTATTGCTATTTTGAATGCAAAAATTGGCAAGCACTATGCAAGGCTTATGCATTTGAGCCTAATATGCTTATCACCTTTGATATTCGTCCGGAAGATGAAATTGACGGTAATATCGACATCTGGGTCGATGTGCAGACGCCTTCAGTTCTACCATTATGTGAGTTTTTCAACCATATCTAGTAAGTAATTTATATTGTTTATTTAAAATTAGTTGACAACTTATTGACAGCTTATTTTCATTCTTCAACAAATATACAGAAGATGGTAGACATAACCTATTACTACAGTGATGAAGCAGAATTAACTTATAAGGAGAAAGATCATCTTATCGCATTTCTTAGTCATCTTGAGAATTACAATAGCTATTATCAAACTCCTGCACATTATGGTCAATACGTGCCACTAATGCACGTGGTGAACTACGGTAAAATCCATGGAGATTGCATGGTAAGATTTTAATTCTACTATTACGACAGCCGTGCATATTTTGCATAAATTCTTCTAAAGCTAAACTACATTGCTAACTACAAAGTTATTACTATGTTTTTCAACAGAAAAAACCGGAGGATTGTGTGCCTCATCTGATGTTTCCGAGGGGTCGCGTTGTTGTTACGAGCTTAGGGCCACCACGGCCAGGTCAGCCTACACATCACTCCTGTCCATATCGGATTTCTAAAACCGATGGACTCATGACAATCAAAGATTGGAAAGAATGTATGCTCAATCATAGAGAGCTACTTGGAAGCAACATTGTGCATAGTCCAAGAATGGGAGACAGGATGATCTCCGTTCTCCATAATGGAGAGTCAGGGCCTATCTTGTTTTATGCTATTGTACCTAAGAGAGGGTAGAGTAGGTCCTACGAGATAGGAGTACGTAGGTCCTAGGTACAATGTGTTATTATGTGCTAGAATGTGTTAGAGTTGATGATGATGATGTGGAGGAGGAGTTATGATGATGATGATGAGGAGTTATTGTTGTTATGCTTGTTGAAAACTTGTATTTTTGATATGTTGGATATATATGTGATATTCTGTCAAATTGAATGATTTTAAGAAAAAACAGAAAAAACAGGGGCTATATAGCCACTTTGCCGTCTGCTGGCAGACGACAAAGGTCTTTGCCGTCAGCTAGCAGACAGCAAAGCTGCCACGTGGCGGCTACCTGTGCAACCTGGGGCTGGCCTAGGTGGGTTCTTTGCCGTTCGCTAGCAGACGGCAAAGAACTAAGGTCTTTCCCGTCTACCAGCAAACGGCAAAGCACTTCGTTAAGCCTCAATGGAGCTACGTTGCCACGTGTGCCGTCCATGCGCTTTGCCGTCTGCTGGCGGATGGCAAATATTCAAAGGTCTTTACCGTCCGCCGACAGACGGCAAAGCGCCATTTACCGTGGCTGATTCAGCCAGACGGTTGGCCATCTGCTGGCAGACGGCAAAGCCTTTGCCGTCCGGGATTCATGCCTTTGCCGTCCGGGATGGCTGACGACAAAGTGTCTGATTCCTATAGTGACTGCCGCTAAATGTCATATTGGTGTAAAGCACATGAATAAAACTCCATGCTGATGGATCTTTGGACTCATTCGATTTTGAATCGGTTGAGACCTGCGAACCATGCCTCTTGGGCAAGATGACTAAAACCCCGTTTTCCGGCTTGATTGAACGGGAAAGTGACTTATTGGAAATGATACATGTTGATGTATACGGTCCAATAAGTGTTGGAGCATGCGGTGGATATCGTTATTTTCTTACCTTCACCAATGATTTGAGTGGATATAGTGTATGTGTACTTAATGAAACACAAGTCTGCATCATTTGAAAAGTTTAAGCAGAATCAAAGTGAAGTTTGAGATCATCGTGACGAGAAGAGAAAATGTCTACGATATGATCTCGGAGGTGAATATCGGAGTAATGAGTTTAGTATACAACTTAAGACAATGTGAAAGTTGTTTCACACATCACGCCACCTGGAACACCATAGTGTGATGGTGTGTCTGAACATAGTAGTTGTGCTCTATTGCATATGGTGCTAATTATGATGTCTCTTATTGTTTTGCCACTATCGTTTTGGGGTTATGCATTAGAGACAACTACATTCACTTGAAATAGGGCACCATCTAAATCCATTGAGATGACACCGTATGAATTATGGTTTGATAGAAACATAAGCTGTCATTTCTTAATGTTTGGGGCTGTGATGCTTATGTGAAAAAGGTTTTTCACCTAATGAGCTCAAACCCAAAGCGGACAAACGCATCTTCATGGAATACCCTAAGAACAATTGGGTATACCTTCTATCTCAAATCCGAGCACAAAGTGTTTGTTACTAAAACGGGTCCTTTCTCGAGAAAGAGTTTCTCTCGAAAGAATTGAGTGGGAGGAAGATAGAACTTGATGAGGTTGTTGAACCTTTGTTTCAGCCATAGAGTAGCGCAACACAGAAAGATGTTTCCGTCGAGCGTATGTCAGTTGAAGAGGAAGTTAATGATGAAGATCATGAAGCTTCGGATCAAGTTACTATCGAACCTCGTAGGTCGACAAGGACACGTATTACTCCTGAGTGGTACGGCAACCCTGTCTTAGAGGTCATGTTGTTGGACAATGATGAACCTACGAACTATGTAGAAGCGATGATGGGCCCAGATTCCGACAAATGGTTAGAGGCGATGAAATCCGAGAAAGGATCCATGTATGAAAACCAAGTATATACTTTGGTAGACTTGCTCGTTGGACGGCAGGTCGTTGAATACAAATGGACCTTTAAGATGAAGACATACGCTGATGGTAAATGTCACCATTTATAAAGCTCGACTTCTCGCTAAGAAGTTTTCGACAAGTTCAAGGAGTTGACTGCGATGAGACTTTCTTACTCATAACGATGCTAAAGTCTGTTGGAGTTATGTTAGCAGTTGCTGCATTTTTCGATTATGAAATCTGGCAGATGGATGTCAAAACATCGTTTCCTTAATGGTTTACTTGAGGAAAGGTTGTATGTGATACGACCAGAAGGTTTTGTCAGTCCTAAGGATGCTAAAAGGTGTGCAAGCTTCAGTGATCCTTCTATGGACTAATGCAAGCATCTCGGAGTTGGAATATATGCTTTGATGAGGTGATCAAAGTTTTTGAGTCTATACAAAGTTTATGAGAAACTTGTATTTACAATAAAGTGAGTGGGAGCACTATAGAGTTTCTGATAAGCATATGTGGATGACATATTGTTGATCGGAAATGATGTAGAATTTCTGGAAAGCATAAAGGGTTGTTTGAAAAGAGTTTTTCAAAGGAAGACCTGGATAAAGCTACTTAATTGTTGGGCATCGAGATCTATAGAGATAGATCAAGACGTCTGATAAGACTTTCAATGAGCACATACCTTGACAAGATTTTGAAAGAGTTCAAAATGGATTAGTCAAGGAAAGAGTTCTTGCCTGATTTGTAAGGTGTGAAGTTGAGTGAGACTCAAAGCTCGACCACGGTAGAAGAAAGAGAAAGGACGAAGGTCGTCCCGTATGCCTTAGCCATAGGCTCTATATTATGCCATGCTGTGTACTACAACTGGTGTGTGCCATGCCACGAGTCTATCAAGGGGTACAAGAGTGATCCAAGAGTGGATCACTTGACAGCGGTCAAAATTATCCTTAGTAACCAGAGGACTACGGAGACATTTCTCGATTATGGAGGTGATAAAGAGTTCGTCGTAAAGAGTTGCGTCGATGCAAGATGTAGAACCAATCTGGATGACTCTTAGTAGCAATCCGGATACGTATAGTGGAGTAGCCATTTGGAATAGCTCCAAGTGGAGTGTGGTAGCAGTGTCTACAGTAAGACAGAGATTTGCAAAGTACACATGGATCTAAATGTCGCATACCCATTAACTAAAAGACCTCCCTCACATGCAAAGCATGATCGATCCCCAGAACTCATTGGGTGTTAGATTCATAACAATGCGAATCACATGGTGATGTGAACTAGATTATTGACTCTAGTGCAAGTGGGAGACTGTTGGAAATATGCCCTAGAGGCAATAATAAATTACTTATTATCATATTTCCTTGTTCATGATAATCGTTTATTATCCATGCTAGAATTGTATTGATCGGAAACTCAGAATCATGTGTGGATACATAGACAACACCATGTCGCTAGTATGCCTTTGATGGACTAGCTCGTTGATCAACGATGGTTAAGGTTTCCTAGCGATGGGCATGAGATTGTATTTGATAACGGGATCACATCATTAGGAGAATGATGTGATCGACAAGACCCAAACTATAAGCGTAGCATATGATCGTGTCAGTTTATTGCTACAGTTTTCTGCATATCAAGTATCTGTTCCTATGACCGTGGGATCATGCAACTCACTGACACTGGAGGGGTACCTTGTGTGTATCAAAGATCACAACGTAACTGGGTGACTATAAAGGTGCTCTACAGGTATCTCCGAGGGTGTCTGTTGGGTTGGCATGGATCAAGACTGGGATTTGTTACTCCATGTGAAGGAGAGGTATCTGAGGGCCCACTCGGTAATACAACATCACAATAAGCCTTGCAAGCAATGTGACTAAGTGTTAGCCACGGTATCTTGTATTACGGAATGAGTAAAGAGACTTGCCGGTAACGAGATTGAACTAAGTATGGAGATGCCGACGATCGAATCTCGGGCAAGTAACATACCGAAGAACAAAGGGAACATCATACGGGTTTATCTGAATCCTTAACATAGAGGTTCAACCAATAAAGATCTTCGTAGAATATGTAGGAACCAATATGGGTATCCAGCTCCTACTATTGGTTATTGACCGTAGAGGTGTCTCGGTCATGTCTACATATTTCTCGAACCCGCAGGGTCTGCACACTTATGGTTCGGTGACGTTTCGGTAGTATAGAGTTATGTATAGTGGTGACCAAAGCCTGTTCGGAGTCATGAATGAGTTCCCGGACGTCACGAGGAGCTCTGGAATGGTCCGGAGGTAAATATTGATATATAGGAAGTCCTGTTTTGGTCGTCGGAAAAGTTTCGGGCTCATCGGTAGTGTATCGGGAGTGCCGGTAGGGTACCAGGGGACCATCGGGAGGGGTATTTCGACCCAAGAGGCTACATGGGCTGTGGGAGAAGGAATACCAGCCCTTAGTGGGCTGTACGAAGTCCCACAAAAGGCCCATGCGGCTGGGAAGGAAACCCAAGGTGGGAAAAGAGGCCCAAGTGGGAAAAAGAGGAGTCCTAATCCTACTAGGAGTGGAGGAGGAGGACTCCTCCCTCCCACTTCGACCGAACCAAGGCTGGCCCCTTGGGGGAAAAGTCTCCTCCCCCCTCCTATATATACTAGAGGTTTTGAGGGTTTTTGACACATGAATTTAGCCACGTCCCGCCCTCTCCTCTAGATCGTAGTTTCTCCTCTAGATCGGTTTTCAGCGGTGCCAAGGCGAAGCCCTGCTGGAATAGCTCCACCACCATTGCCGCAATGCCATCGCGCTATAGGAGAACTCATCTACCTCTCCGCTCCATCTTGCTATATCAAGAAGGCGGAGATCGTCATCGGGCTATACATGTGCTGAACGCGGAGGTGCCGTCAGTTCAGCGCTAGATCGGAAGGACCGTGATCAAGATCGCGAGGCGATTCGTGATTGGATCGCGGGACGGATCGCGATAGGATCACGGGACAGATCGTGATGGGATCGCAGGACGGATCGTGATTGGATCGCGAGATGGATCATGATGGGATTGCGGGACGCTCGGTAATTTGGATCGCGAAGACGTTCGACTACATCAACCGCGTTTCTGAATGTTTCTCGCTTAGAGATCTACAAGGGTTTGTAGATCCACTCTCCCTCTCGTAGATGCTCATAACCATGGATAGATCTTGCGTGTGCATAGGAAATTTTTTGTTTCCCATGCAATGTTCCCTAACAGAAGCAGCCTAGGATGGGAATGTCAGAGTTGCAATAACAGTTGATGGGGTCAATCCATATGGTATGTCATCTAATTCATACAACTGCTGGCCCGTGTTTGTTATTCCGCTCAATCTCCCTCCCGGTCCTAATGCAACGCAACACCATGTTCTTGTTACTGATCATTCCAGGGCCCGAATACCCGGGGAAGAATTTGGGAGTGTTAATGCAGCCGCTGGTGGATGATTTGCACCATTCTTGGTACTTCCCAAGGTTGACATACGACCGACATCTGCAGAAAAATTTCTTGATGAAAGTTTGGTTAATGTATTGCATGGATGACTTTCCTGGCTATGCCCTATTCTGCGGATGATGTACAAGTGGTAAGATGCAATGCCCAGTGTGCATGCAGGCTCTACGTTTTATTTGGCTGCAAAAGGGTCGCAGGTATGTAGCCTTTGACCAGCACCGCCTGTTCCTCCCTCCAGACCATCCAGACAAGGAAGACAAGAAGAACTTCACGAAAGGTTGGGTTGTCCATGAAGTAAACGAGATTCCAACATTTTCAGGAGCAGATGTTCTTGCTCAGCTAAAAGCTCTCCAGCCTGAAGTCAAAGGGAAAGGCAAAGGCAAACGCTTCGAGGGATATGGTGAGACGCACAACTGGACTCACATTAGCCCCTTCACGAAACTTCCCTATTTCAAGGACCTCAAACTTCCTTATAACATCGATGTGATGCACACCGAAAACAATGTCGCAGATTCCCTGTTTCACACGATCCTTAAGATTCTTGATAAGACAGAGGATAATGTTCAAGCTAGAGCCGATCAACAAAAAATTTGTGATAGACCACGTCTAAACATGCAACCTCCCACAGGCGGTCGAAGAAACTGGTTCAAGCTAGAGGCTGACTTCGTCCTTAAACCGCTAGAAAAGAAGGAGGTACTTATGTGGCTCAAACACATTGTGAAGTTCACAGATGGTTATGCATCGAATATAAGTAATGGAGTCAATCTTTCAACGGGCAAAGTCAATGGGCTCAAGAGTCATGACTATCATGTATGTATTGAGCGGTTAATTATGGTGATGGTTCGAGGTTATGTCCCCGAGCGTGTCTGGCGAGTGCTTGCGGAGCTAAGCCATTTCTTTCGCACGCTCTGTGCTAAAGAAGTATGTCCCGAGGTGATTGGACAATTGCATAAGAAGGCACCAGAGTTGATATGCAAGCTAGAGAAGACCTTTCCGCCAGGCTTCATTACTCCTATGACACATCTCATTTTACACCTCGCGAAAGAGGTATTGTTGGGGGGCCCTATGCAGAATCGTTGGCAATACGACCCTGAGAGACAGAACAAGCATCTCGAAGAAATCTGGAAACAAAGCTAAGATTGAAGCTTCCATAGCTAAGGCAGTTATCCTTGAGGAGGTGTCAAACCTCAGGACATCATACTATCCAGACCATGGTCCAAGCCTGCATAATAAGGTGCCTCGATACAATACGGAAGATCCCAACTATAAACCCAAGCTTGATCTATTCAGCGGGCAAGGTGGCAGGGCTGGGTGCTCAAAATCTTATAACATGCCAGAACAAGAGTGGGAGGACATCATGTTCTATATCTTGCACAACATCAAGGAAGTTGAGGAGGAGTGGATGAGGTAATACCACCACACCATTCCTTTATGTCTTGCACAACATCATGTTCTATGTTCTCTTAGTCTAGGCCTAAACACCGCTTTTCTTCTTTTAGCCAGTTCGTTTATGAGGAGTGGAAGGGAATGATTCATCCTACTTAGGCAGAGGCACTTACTCTTCTTTGACATGGAAACCCTAGAAGGCAAAATTTTGTTGCTTGGTTCATGGCTAAAGTAATTATTCACATTCCCCTATTAAATACCTAGTTGAACATTTTATTAGTTAACTAAACAATTTCAATTAAACTTGTAGGGAAACGATCAAGACATATCTATGGATGACGAATTGAGATGGGTTTCCATGGGTTTTAACCCTTCGGTCATGACATGTGAAAGGTATGATGTGAATGGGTATCGCTTCCATACAGAGGAGCACCAGAACAACCGGCCATATCCCAAAACTATAAATACATGAGTGTACACCCCAGGTCAAAATGGAGTTCGGTATTACGGAAGGGTAGGAAAAATATACGAGCTTTCATTCAGTCGTGGTCGCAAAACCCTAAGTCTCCCTGTGTTCAAATGCTGATGGTTCGACCCAGTAAAGGGGCTGAGACATACGCCTTCATATGATTTGGTCGAAGTTAAACCATCAACCGTCTATGCTGGAGCCAATCTCTTTATTGCGGCTACCCAAGCCACACAACTTTATTATCTGCCTTACCCATGCCAGAAAGAATACCTAAAGGGTTGGGAAGTTGTGTTAAAGATGTTGCCACATAGTAAGTTACCGGACCCGAACGGTGATGATTATTACAACATTAACGCCATGACATATGAGGGAGTGTTCTTTCAAGAGCAACCCGACGATGATGATGATGATGATGTGGTCAAAAGCAATTATGATGACTCCTTGGGTGATGATGATTGGATCCAAACGAGGAGGATGCACAGAATGATAGTGAGACCATTGTTAATGAAAAAGACATACTTATGCTAGAAAAGTTGTTAAATGAAGACGATGATGACGAGGAAGAGCCTCCACCTCCGTCCGACAATGAAGATGATATGTGTGATAGTGATAGTGACATTGATGATTCGTATGGGTCCTAGCAGATGTACGTTACATGTCTTTTTTTACTATGGTTTATTAATATGCTTATTTATCAATGTCTTTTTTATATGGTTTTTTCTTCCTTATTTTGATACTAATTGTTTATTCTCTTCTCAATGCAGGTTTGCTAAGCATGGGCAAGGGCAAGACCGATGGCACGGGTTTACTAAGCAAACTCAAATCGATTACTAGTCGAAGTGGTCGAGCCCGTAATATTCCGTCTCGACTACTTGAAGATGACTACTCACACGGAGGTCAAGGGAGAGGTGCCCCTGGAGGTGGAGGGGGTGCGAGGAGAGCCCCTAGAGGTGGAGGGAGTGCGAGGAGAGCCCCTAGAGGTGGAGGGGGTGGTCGGGGCCAGAAACAACGCTCCCTCACCAACTTAGGGGTGCCTTTTACAAGGCCCTCTTGTAGTGAGGTACCCTCCTCTAGTGATAGACCCTCCTGTAGTGAGGTACCCTCCTCTAATGAGGTATCCTCTACTGAGGAGGAGGAGTTTCGCGAGGAGGATGATGATGATGATGATGAGGAGTTTGGGGAGGGGGAGGAGGTTGGTGGTGGCAGGGAGGAGGAGGAGGTTGGTGGTGGCAGGGAGGAGGAGGAGGAGGTTGGTGGTGGCAGGGAGGGGGAGGAGGTATGTGGTGGCAGGGAGGGGGAGGGGTTGGCAACAACAAGGGGTGGCTGCGTCGTCGAACAAGACTCCCCCCGAACCTGATACGGAGGAGCAGAAGTGGATCATTACGCCAAAGGGGAAAGAGTAAGTGCCTCTTAATCATATTTTAATTTTTTCCTTGTAAACATGCTCATATTTTCTATCTTTTGTAGGGGCTGGGAGGTTCCTCCGAAAGCCCATGTTCCGAACGGTGTCATCACTATCTTGCTGAAGGAATATTGACCAGGGTTGTTCGTTCCGGACCCAGTCAAGCACCCAAAGCATCGGGTTTTGGCTATGACCTGGGACCACTACAAATTGGCTACCCATGCGGACTATCCGACACATGCTAAGGCCGTGGGAACAAATTTTTGGGTAAGTTCTCTTCAGAAGCATGAGTCTTGAGTTTCATCCATAGTTTTCCATCGAATGGTTTGACTCATGGCTTCTTCCATTCTGTTTTCATGAATAACTGTAGAAATACTATCGAGTTCTTGAGGAGAACAAGCCCATTGCCGAGAAGCTGTTTCAGAGAGCTGCAAAGAAGCAGGCCCAGATCCAGTATGAGGTGCGTTGGGTGGCCATCTCGCAATATTATTACAACTATCGTGACATGAAGATGCCCAAGGATTCCGCGCGGGAGGAGCAGCTTACCTTAACTAAGGAGCAATACATGTTGGTAAGTATAACAGACTTTTCATTCCGATGTTTGTGTTAAATTTCATTGTTTCGTGTCAACATGCCACTATGCTTTCATTATGTAGGCATGTCCTGGTTGGTGTTTTGGAAAAAAGGAATCATGGGAGGCATTGGTTGATACATGGCTCGGTGATGATGAAAAGTGGACTGCTAAAAGCATCCAAAACCGGGCTAATCGAGGAAATGACGGAACACATAGTTAGGGAAACCGGAACCATTGGAGCCACAAGAAAGATCAGGTATATCTATGTACATGAAACATTTTTCTTCTTCTATGTATGACTAACCTCTGTTTGGTGCTGCTTGGTGGTGCAGGAGGAGAAACTGAAGCGGCCGTTCTCAGACATGGAGGCATGGGAGCTAGCCCATGTGCGGACTAAACCCAAGGAAGGCAAGGGCAAGTACTACAGCAAATCCGGCGAGCACCTTGAGACCGACAAGAAGGTGTATAATCTGTACAATCCTGACACATCTGACCCCATAAAAGAGGCTATAGACGACATGGCCTTGGTCGGCATAGGGCCGAAGAGTCATGGTCGACAGCGAGTTCTAGATGCCGTGGTCACTCCTTCTATCTCCTACACATAGCTCCGAGTTACCAACCCAAGCCTAAGCCCGCTGTCACGCCCAAGATGCGCGCCTATCCATTTTAAGACACGAGGACCTCACAAGGGATAGAGGCGCATCTTGCCGTTAGCAAGTATAGTAACATTGCATCATACATTACAGAAGAGATGAGTATACAAGTTGGCTTACACTCACCACATGCTAAATTTACAATCCACTCAGAGTTCAAATCATCAAGATGAAGACAGGGTCCGACTACGGACGAAATCAAACGATAAAACAGATGCAAATGAAACTATCTCGCTATCCCAAAGATCACGACCATGGTCCTCTACTCATCCGTATAAGTCACGTACATCCTGCCTCTTTCCTCATCATATTCCCACTGGAGCTGGGTAAGATCATCCTGCACGTACTCATCTGTACGTGTACCTGGAGGGTCGTAGTAATCTGTGAGCCACAAGGACTCACCAATCAAGCGCCCGGGTACCGAGACTATTCAAGCTTAATGGTTGGGATGTGTAAGTGTTTAGTTTGCAGCAGCACTAAGCATATATGGTGGCTGACTTACGTAACATGAAAATAAATATTAGTGGCCTACGATGAACGATCGAATCTAGTATGATCTCTATGAGATCCTGAACACCTACTTACGTCAATCATAACCCCACCATGTTCTCTCTCGCATCATGTTCACGAGCAGAGACGATCACGGTTACTCACACAGTTGGTGTATTTTATTTAGAGTTTACTTCAAGTTTACTATAACCGGGTGTTAAACAAATATCCAAGTTGCCACATAACCGCGGGCACGGTTCTCGAAAAGTTTTAACCCTGCAGGGGTGCTCCAACTAGTCCATCACAAATGACCACGCTCCACAGGAATAGACTCGATCACGGATCTCACAGTCTTCATAGGTAATTCCAAAGGAATTCCAACACCTTGAGAAAACCCGAAGAAAGTCAGACTCCACACGCAAGACACTCGATAAAGGTAAAACAAATCCAGCAAGACCATCCGACGTGTCGACGAACCCGATAAGAGCCGCGTATCTCGTTCTTAGGACACAACGAATAAGCTAGTGTATGGTAGCCTGATAGAAATCTTCCAAGTTGCCCTGGGTTGGCCCCGCACAGTGCTCTAGTTTGGACCAACACTCATGAGGAGCACTGGCCCGGGGTTGATTAAATATCCACGGGTTTGCAAGACCCTATGCAATTTTATTAAGTTGTTAAGCAAATGTAGTACCAATGTTGGGTCTTGCCAGACAAGTTTTAATCTCAACCGAATAACAAGGGGGTCCCCATAACAACCCCGAGCGTGTTAGGAGCGCAAAATATGGAAAACATAACGCCGGTAACAAGAACTATGGCGGTAACAGCGGAACAAAACACATCGCAAAAGGCCAAGCTTCCCACCAATACCAAGATATATATATGCATTAAATTAAATAACAGAAAATATAGTGATATCCAAATCCATGTTATCACATGGAACAACCTGCACCTGCAACTAAGAACGCTATAAGAGGGGCTGAGCAGCGGTAACTTAGCCAATCAAAGGTTTGCTAGGATGTGGAGGTTAGAGGCTGTCATGGCATTTGGGAGGCTGATATTCAAGTGGTAGGTAGCGCAATTATAATGATAAGGGCAAGAAACTAGCAAGCGAAAATAGTATCGGGATCCGGGTACGATCATCTTGCGTGTTGGTTCTTCAACAGAACAAGTAGCGGGATCCTCGTAGTGCTACTCTCCTGGGTCCTCGTACTCAGTATCAACACTCGCGTCTACCCGAGAGAAACAACAATAATAAACATCCAACCAAGGTGCAATGCACAACCAAAATGATGCATGATTCATTTATGAAGAATTTAAACATGGCAATCCAAAACTAGTCATGTTTCATATGCAAAGTTTGTTTCTTATGAATCTGGACAGAACCTCATGTTAAGTTATTTAAACATGCATGATCATGGAAAATATGGATGCAGCATGCAAAATCGATAGAAATGCATATAAAGAACGCAAGAAACGGAGTTACAGTTTTCACGATAGGCTCACGACAAGGAACGGAGGCAAAAACACAAGACAACCAAACCATGGGCTAAATCCTGTCATTCCAAGGTAGCCACTGATCAGGTAATGAAAAATCAATCACAGTAGACTCAAAGTTCAATCAATTCCATGGAGCATAGCTCCCACAAATCACAAAACAATAAAACAAGCAATCTGCCACAAAACAGCAACATAGCAACTTACACAGCCCACATTTTTAGCTACAGGAACCCGACAACCACAAACAAGGCATTGACAGAAACTAGACATCACACCCATCAACTTATCCAACTACACCAACAGCAAAGGAGGCACACAACAATAAGCATGAAGCTAGCAAGTTGACATGATGAGACTTGGTGAAAATTCCAGTTTTCTGGACTCTGAGATTATAAAGTAGCAAGTTGACAGTAGTAGTTAAATATGCTAGAGATCTCCTATTGTCATGAAAATTAACAGGATGGTAGTAGACAACATCTACTCCAAAACACTAACACTTAGCATTCTCAAATTCACAACACATTACCATATACCATCCACCCTACATGGCATACAAATAACAGCAGATTCTCAGACTTTGTAGTTTTTAGCAGGCTGGAACAGAAACATCAAGTAGGCAACTTAACAGCATGGTTCCCACTTATATGGGTGATTCTCAGGTTAAACAAAAATACCATGGCATAATAGATATAAAACGCTTGCACTTCATAGTTGGCACATGCCTCAAAGCAAGCATGGATTAAATCATGCAAAAATGACAAAGTGGCATCACAGCTTAAAATGATAGTTTTATGAACTTGGTCAAAAGTGAAATATGAAAGTTCCAATGGCTTCATTGGCTCTTTCTACCCCAAATACATGTATCATACTCATATGCACATGTATAACAACAAGGCACAAAATAATCTAGCAAAAAGCCCCTACTCTCATAAGTGGAATCTACTCAAATGGACATGAACATACTTGAAATCTTAGCTAGTATTGGAAATGAGCTAACAATCCTACAAACAAGATTACCTACAAAAAGGACAAGTCAAGTGGGGAAACCACAAGTCACCCCCCACACACTCACATGCCCACATATGCATAAAGCATAGGTGCACACACACACTCTCCATGCACATAAGTGCACATGGCACTCTCTCAAGAGACAACTCATGTGTGTGGGTGGTCATCCACCACATATACATACATATATTCCCAATGCATACATGCATGTGCATATGTAGATGATCACACACACACTCACACACACACACACATCACAAACACTTGCATGTATACCACAAGATATACACACACACTCACACAACACACACACACATGTGCATGCACCAGCACACATACGAGCATGTGTGCACCTCACATGCACATGCACACACACTCCAATACACAAAAACCTACACATGCACATATGCTCTCATGCATACACACATACAAGTGCACCACACACCCACATATATGTGTATGACCACATGCACATATACACACACACTAAGACACACATACACACATGGCAGGGAAGAAAAATAAATAAAAGAACACATCCTGGAATTACCTACACACACATGCAGCAGGTAAAAAAACACAAAACAAAACAAAACAAAACAAAACAAAATAAAACAACACTAAAAGGGGGGAGTCTGGGCTCGAGCCCATGACCTCCTGGTCATTCCCCCTGGAGCCTACCACTCTTCTATTCGCGCGATACTTAACAGGGAGGGGGGACGCAGCCCTAAATACACGCGCACACACACTACTATCAAAACTGAATTGCACACCCCCAATCTGACAAAGAGGGAGGTGGCGAACTCCGGCGATGGCGGGACTACCAGGCAAAAGCAGGGGAGGACTTCGGCGAGGGAGAACCCCGGCGGGGCACGTGGGATCTACAAGGAACCTACTCCCTTGGTTACGCGTCGAAACGCGGGCTGCAGCACACGTAACGACGGCCGGTGACAGGTGCAGACAGCGTCAACGGCAACATGCGGCAGCGGCAACGGACAGCGGCAACCTCTAGCTTGACGCAACTATGCGAGGCGAGGAAGAAAGAGGAGACGCAGATGCTCACAGAGGGGCGACGATGCTGCTCGGAGCAGGGAAGAAGAGGCGCGGCGCTGTGGCGAAGGGGAGGAAGATTGGCGACGAAGAGGAAGAAGCCGACCTCTTTGGATCCTCCCGCGAGCGCCACTGCATCTCTGATGCGGAGGAGAACCACCGGAGACAGCGGAAGACGCGAAGATGACCGGCGACGGTGCTGGCTTCTCTATGAACCTCTCACTCTGAACTTATCTGAGGGGAGGAGGAAGAAGCAGGGAGAATTGGAGGGAGAGGGGAGGAGCAGCGGCGGCAGGAAGGAGGAGCGGAAACCTAGGGATGCACGCTTTAAATAGGGCCGGCCTCGACGTCCGTGAGCTCCTCTCACGGCATCGACGAGGCGCCTCTTGCTGCACTCTACGCTCTATCACACGCGCGCTCTGACGGAGGAAGACGGGGCAGGTTGCCGTCAGGCGCGCTGGGCTGGACTGGGTCGCGGAGGAGGAGAAGCCCCCTTCTCTCACTCGCTGGGAATTAAAACAGCATGTCCTATTAAAAATAAACAACTAACTAAGAGAAAGCCCACATAAATAATTAAAAGGATTTTTGGGCAAACAAAAATACTTTTGTAAACAAAATAATATGCACTATTTAATAAAAATGTCAAGTTGAATTTTAGGCCAAGTAATTTTAATACTTTAGGAAAATAACAGCTCCTGTTATTTAAATGCCATAAAAGCAAAAGGCTCCGATTAACAAAAGAATCACACTCACATACTCAAAACATAATAGGCTAGCACTTGAACATTTTAAAACTTTTTAATTTGCAAGTTAAATCTGCTAAGAAAACCACATGGGAATAAAAGGCATAATGATGGGGTTTTGAATGAAAAGAAGAGAGGGAAGGGAAGGGGGTTGCACACATGAACTCCACCCACACTCAAACACCAACACAACAAAAGTCACACACACACAACCACATTATTCCAAGACACATGAAAACAACTCATGGATGATATGGCAAGATAAATGCTATGATGGATGATATGATGCATGAATGCAAATCAACTCATGGATGACAAGGTGCAATACATATCATAGCTCATGACACAAGGTTCATACATAGGGTTACATGCCAAATAAGGTAGGGACAACACTTGGGCTGTCACAACTCTCCCACACTACAAGAGGATCTCGACCCGAGATCTAGAAATGAAAGTAGTCTGGAAATTCGGAACGGAGAAGGTCCTCGCGTTCCCAAGTAGCTTCTTTATCGGAATGATGAGACCACTTCACCTTGAGAAACTTGATAGACTTGTTGCGAGTCTTACGCTCAGTTTCTTCAAGAATTGCAACTTGATGCTCACGATAAGAAAGATCTCCTTGGAGATCGATGTCTTGGTGGTCAAAGGTTCGCTCAGGAGTCTTGAAACATTTCTGGAGGTGAGAAACATGGAAGACATCGTGCACATTTGCAAAATTTGGAGGAAGCTCTAGTTGATATGCAAGACCACCTCTCTTGCCAACAACTTTGAAAGGACCAACAAAACGAGGAGCTAGCTTCCCTTTAATTCCAAACCGATGAGTGCCCTTCATGGGAGAGACTCTCAGATAGACTAGATCATCCACTTGGAAGGAAACACCCCAATGTTTGTTATCGTAATAACTCTTCTGTCGGGACTGAGCTACTTTGAGGTTCTCGCGAATGACATGGCACATTTCTTCTGCTTCAGTGATCATGTCATTGCCCAATATCTGACGCTCACCGGTTTCAGACCAGTTAAGCAGGGTACGACACTTTCTTCCGTAGAGAATCTCAAAAGGGGCCTTGCCTGAGCTAGCTTGGAAGCTATTGTTGTATGAGAATTCAACATATGGAAGGCTGTCTTCCCACTTCATGCCAAATGAAATCACACAGGCTCTGAGCATATCTTCAAGGATCTGATTGACTCTCTCAACTTGACCACTTGTCTGCGGATGGAATGCAGTGCTGAAATGGATCTTGGTACCCATAGCAGTCTGGAAGGACTCCCAAAACTTAGAAGTAAAGAGACTTCCACGGTCAGAAGAGATGAGCTGAGGAATACCATGCAAAGACACTATCCTTGACGTATACAACTCTGCAAGCTGAGCTGCCGAGATAGATTCTTTGACTGGTAGGAAATGAGCAACTTTTGACAGCTTGTCGATAAGCACAAAGATGACATCGTTGCCTCTCTTGGACTTGGGAAACCCAGTGACGAAATCCATCTCCACATGATCGAATTTCCACTCTGGGATAGGCATAGGCTACAGAAGACCTGCTGGACATTGATGCTCCGCCTTCACTCTGCGGCAAACATCACACTCATTCACGAACTGAGCAATTTCACGTTTCATGCGAGTCCACCAGAAGGTTTGCTTGAGATCCTGATACATCTTTGAACTGCCTGGATGAATGGATAGAAGAGAATTATGTGCTTCATCCATGATAACCTTTCTGAGATCACCTTTTGGAACCACAAGACGGTCCTCAAAGAACAATGTATCTTTGTCATCAACGCAAAAACACTTATACTTCGGAATGCTCTTGGCCACACCTTTCTTCACTTTCTTGACCATAGCGTCAAGAAGTTGCGCTTGGCGAACCTGATCTTCCAGAGTCGGAGAGACTTGAAGATTGGCAAGAAATCCCTACGGAATCATCTCAAGGTTGAGCTTGCGGAATGCTTCACAAAGCTCGGGCTGAAGAGGTTTCAAGATGAGACTATTGCAGTATGCCTTACGACTGAGCGCGTCTGCAATGACATTTGCTTTCCCAGGAGTATACTCAATGCTTGGATTGAAGTCCTCAAGCATTTCCACCCAACGAGACTACCGAAGATTGAGATTGGGTTGAGTGAAAATGTACTTCAAGCTCTTATGATCGGTGTACACCTCAACTGGTCTACCCAACAACAAATGCCTCCAAGTCATTAGAGCATGCACAACTGCCGCCAACTCAAGATCATGAGTGGGGTAGTTCTTCTCGGCAGGCTTCAACTGACACGAGGTATAAGCAAGAATCTTCTTGTCTTGCATGAGAACACCACCAAGACCTTGGAGAGAAGCATCACAGAAAACTTGGAAAGGCTTTGACTGCTCAGGAGGAACAAGAACTGGAGCTGAAGTTAGTCTCTGCTTGAGCATTTTGAACGCCACATCACACTCAGGAGACCAAACATACTTGACACTCTTCTAGAGGAGATTGGACAGAGGCTTAGCAATTTGAGAGAAGTTCTCCACGAATCTTCTGCAATAACTAGCAAGACCGAGGAAACTCCGAAGCTGCTTCACATTCTGAGGAGGTTCCCACTTCAAGATTGCCTCAACTTTCTCAGGGTGCACTTTAATTCCCTCGGCAGAGATGACATGCCCAAGATACACCACTTCATTGAGCCAAAACTCACACTTGGAAAACTTGGCATAGAACCGATGCTCTCTTAACTTGTCAAGCACAAGGCGGAGATGCTCTGCATGCTCTTCTTCTGTCTCCGAGAACACAAGGATATCATCCAGATAGACCAAGAAGAAATCATTCTTGAAAGGAGAGAAAATGAAATTCATCATTCTTGAGAAGGTTGGAGGAGCATTAGCAAGACCAAATGACAGGACGGTGTACTCATAAGAGCCAAAACTCGTCCTGAAAGCGGTCTTTGGAATGTCCTCTTCGTGAATGCGAATCTGATGATAACACATGCGAAGATCAAGCTTTGAGAAAACCTTGGCACCTTTCAGTTTCTCAAACAGCTCATTGATGTTGGGAAGTGGGTACTTGTTTCTGATTGTCTTCTTGTTCAATGGCCGGTAGTCAACACAAAGACGATCCATGACATCTTTCTTCTTGACAAACAAAACACCACAACCCCATGGAGATGAACTTGGTATGATCAGACCCAGACGTTCTTGCTCATCTAGCTGCTTCTTCAAATCTTTCAGCTCTTCAGGGCCAAGTTTATACGGGCGCTTGCAGACCGGTTCAGTTCCGGGCTCAAGATCAATCACGAACTTGACTGGCCGGTTTGGAGGCATTCCTGGCAATTCTTCTGGAAAGACATCTTCATACTCACAAACCACCGGAATTTGAGAAATCGCCAAGATTTCACCCTTCTCATTAAGAGCAAAGAGACGGATTGTGTCATCGCGAGCCGCAAAAATAATCACATCTTCTAAAGGATGAGTCAGCTTGACTTCTTTTGCTTTGCAATCAATATGAGCCTTATTCATAGCCAGGAAGTCCATGCCCAAAATGAGATCAATGTCGGAATTACTGAGAATATAAGGAGAAGCCAAGAAAGAATAATTTCCCATCTTGATAGAAACATCCGGAACAATGGAGGTGGTTTTCATGGCCACACCCGGAGAAACAACACCCAAAGGTCTACTCAACATCTCTGAATAGAAATCATTCTTTATAGCAAAAGGTCTAGACATGAATGAATGCGATGCTCCAGAATCAAATAACACTTTTGCAGGAACATAATTAACTGAGAGATTACCAAGGATCACTTGAGAAGAATCCTCTGCCTCTGCTGCATTCACCAAATTCACTCTAGCAGTCTTGGGGTTATGCTTCAGCATAGCATTGCCTGGAGGCTTGACAGGAGGAGGAGGCGGAAGACGCCGCTGGTTGCACTTGTTTGCATAGTGTCCCTTCTGACCACACTTGTGACAAGTCACCTCAGAAAGCGGACGAACATTGCCTGGAGGAGGAACAAGAAGTCCCTTGGACGCCTGGGGTCTCTGCTGGAATCCTGGGTTGGGTGGGTGGGAATAACCACGACCACCGAAGTGCTTATGCTGTTGCGGAGGACGAAACGAAGGAGGATTTGGCACCCAATACTTCTGCTGCTTGGGAACCATCTGAGAGCCGGAAGAAGAATAATATGAATCCCTTGAACGCTTCTTAGAGTTCTCCAACTTGAGCTGAGTTGCCTCGACCTTCAAAGCCATGTTATAGAACTGATCAAACTCACGAGGCTCTTGAAGAACTAGGCCTGGCAGAAGCTCATCCTTGAGACCACCTCTGAACTGATAGATCATAGCCTTGTCATTTGGAACATCTTGCATAGCATAATGGGCTAGATTCTAGAACTCAATGTTGTACTGATAGAAGACTTGCTTCCCTGCTTCAGGTGCCTGAACTTCTCACACATCTCCTCGACAAAGCTTGTCGGAATGTAATGAGCCCTGAAGTCACGCCGGAAATCGTCCCAAGTAACAACACGATCGCCCCTGGAATCCTTGTACTGCTGCCACCAATCAGCTGCTTGACCCTTGAGCTAGAACGATGCAAATCTAAGAAAGTCCTCTGGCCTGACATTACTGCACTCAAAATGCTTACTCATATCACGAAGCCAATCATCAGCATCAAGAGGCTGCTCACAACAGGTGAAAGTCTTGGGCTAGTTGGCAAGGAACTAATTGAGTGTCACAAACTGCAGCTGATTCTGAAAATTGCCTTGAAAACCTTGCTGACCCTGCTCCCTTTCTTGCAACAACCTGAGCAACATCTGAGTGTTTGCATTGGTTGCGACCATCACAGCTTGCCAAGCTTCTGGAGGAGGAGGCGGCGATGGCGGGGGTGGCGGTGGAACATCAGTCTGCTCCTCACCACGACCCGGATTGCTGCGAGTTGGTGGAGCCATCCTGAAGATGGACTAAACGCATCAGCACCTCATTGATAAGATGAATCAAAAGCTGAATCAACTGCTCGAAAGAAATTCCACAATTAACAACACAACCTTCCTACTGAAAAATTAGTAAGAATGCTTCTTCGATTTATGATAACATCATCGGAAATTAGAAGCAACTTGCAATAACACAAAATTATTGAGCTAAGCGCTCGGAACAAATGTACTTGCCCACATACATCCGATGAAGATGATCCTAGATGACTACAAGATTTCCCACCTATGAACTTCCGAAAACTTTCTAGTTATGCAATCCGGTGTGGGGGATACAAGGAGGAAATATCTCACACAACTAACAATCCTACGTCCCAACTGTATCCATCCTTCAACACATGACCAGAGGCTCTCGCAAATTCATCTAACTCGAATCCTCGGACTCACGGCAATACTAAACCATGGTGGTACCCCCGACGCCTCCCCACTACTGGGTGACTCCGACATTATCTCACCACGATAAGTATTGATGTAATTACGAACACTCTCCGTCCTGAGATATCAAGGAAGCTGAATGATAACGATGTGCCAACATTCCCTGGAGCTTGACTCCCCGGAGCTTGACTCCCCGGAAGAAATCAAGTCAGATAGGAGGCACCAAGACAGAACCCTTTCACATCGGCATCATATAGACTCCAAAATACCCGCGTGATCCTAAAACTTTTTTGAGCGAGAAGAGGAGTAGAATCAAAATTCCTAAGTCGAATACCTCACCAGAGCATAGAAGAGGAGTAAAAAGAATCCTACTCTTCGATATAACTAGACTCAAACTAGTTTTACTAGACTCGACTCGGCCAAGTTCGATCAAGCAAAGGCTCCTATGGTCGTATGGCTCTGATACCAACTTTTCACGCCCAAGATGCGCGCCTATCCATTTTAAGACACGAGGGCCTCGCAAGGGAGAGAGGCGCATCTTGCCGTTAGCAAGTATAGTAACATTGCATCATACATTACAGAAGAGATGAGTATACTGTTGGAAATATGCCCTAGAGGCAATATATAAAGTGTTTATTATTATATTTCCTTGTTCATGATAATCGTTTATTATCCATGCTATAACTGTTGTGATCGGAAACACATTGCATGTGTGGATAAATAGACAAACACTATGTCCCTAGTATGCCTCTAGTGAACTAGCTCGTTGATCAAAGATGGTCAGGGTTTCCTAGCCATTGACATGTGATGTCATTTGATAACGGGATCACATCATTAGGAGACTGATGTGATGGACAAGACCCAAACTACAAACGTAGCATATGATCGTGTCAGTTTATTGCTACTGTTTTTTGCATGTCAAAGTATATGTTCCTATGACCATGAGATCATGCAACTCACGGATATCGGAGGAGTGCCTTGTGTGTATCAAACGTCGCAACATAACTGGGTGACTATAAAGGTGCTCTACAGGTATCTCCGATGGTGTCTGTTGAGTTGGCATGGATCGAGACTAGGATTTGTTACTCCGTGTGACGGAGAGGTATCTTGGGGCCCACTCGGTAATGCAACATCACAATAAGCCTTGCAAGCAATGTGACTAATTGTTAGTTGCGGGATCTTGCATTACGGAATGAGTAAAGAGACTTGCCAGTAACGAGATTGAACTAGGTATAGAGATACCGACGATCGAATCTCGGGCAAGCAACATGCCGAAGAACAAAGGGAACGTTATACGGGATTAACTGAATCCTTGACATAGATGTTCAACCGATAAGTTCTTCGTAGAATATGTAGGAACCAATGTGGACGTCCAGGTCCCGCCATTGGTTATTGGCCGTAGAGTTGTCTCGGTCATGTCTACATAGTTCTCGAACCCGCAGGGTCTGCACACTTAAGGTTCGGTGACGTTTCGGTAGTATAGAGTTATGTATGGTGGTGACCGAAGGTTGTTCGGAGTCCCGGATGAGATCCCGGACGTCACGAGGAGCTCCGGAATGGTCCGGAGGTAAAGATTCATATATAGGATGTCCCAGTTTGGTCGCCGGAAAAGTTTCGGGCTCATCGGTAGTGTACCGGGAGTATCGGTAGTGTACCGGGAGTGCCGGTAGTGTACCGGGGGACCTCCGGGAGGGGTATTTCGACCCCAAGAGGTCCATGGGCTGTGGCATAATAATAACCAGCCCTTTGTGGGCTGGGAAAACAGCCACAAAGGACCATGGCGCAGGAGAGAAAGTCCTAAAGCAAAAAGTGGAAAATCAGCCAATAGGAGGCAATCCTACTCCAACTAGGATTGGAGGTGAAGTAGGATTGCTCCCACCTCCTATTTCGGCCGACCCAAAGGCCTTGGCTGCCTCTCCTCTCCTCTCCTCCTATATATACTAGTGGATTGGGTGGTTTTTGGATAGAATTTCCGGCCACGTGCTACCCGTTCCACCGGTGCATAGTTTCTCCTCTAGATCATAGTTCCGCAGTGCTTAGGCGAAGCCCTGCCGGAATTGCTCCACCACCATCACCGGAGCGCCGTCACGCTGCCGGTGAACTCTATCTCCTCTCCACCCCTCTTTCTGGATCAAGACGGTGGAGATCGTCATCAAGCTGCACGTGTGCTGAACGCGGACGTGCCGTCCGTTCGGTACTAGATCGGAAGGATCGTGATCAAGGCCACGAAACGTTCGTGATTGGATCGTGGGACGGATCGTGACGAGATCATGGGACGGTTCGTGATTGGTTCGCGGGACGGTTCGTGATTGGATCGCGGGACGCTCGGCGATTTGGATCGCGAAGAAGTTCGACTACACCAACCGCGTTTCTTAACGCTTCCCGCTTAGCGATCTACAAGGGTACGTAGATCCACTCTCCCTCTCGTAGATGCTCATCACCATGGATAGGTTTGCGTGTGCGTAGGAAAATTTGTGTTTCCCATGCAACGTTCCCCAACAGTGGCATCATGAGCTAGGTTGATGGTTCGATGAGATCTCGAGTAGAACACAAAAGGTTTGTGGACGTTGATGCTTAGATTGCTTCCTCCCTTGGTCGGATTTTGGTTCAGCGGCATTGTGAGATGAAGCGGCCCGGACCAACATTACTCGTACGCTTACGAGAGACCGGTTCCCTCGACGCAACTTGTTGCTTAGATGGCTTGCGGGTGACAGTTTCTCTCACTTTAGTTGGATCGGATCCGACAAAGGCGGTCCTTGAGAAGGTTGAAAAGCAATCTATGTATCACCGTTGTGGTTTATGCGTAGGTGAGAATCGTTCTTGCTAGATACCCATAGCAGCCACGTAAAACATGCAACAACAATTAGAGGACGTCTAACTTGTTTTTGCAGGGTATGTTGTGATATGATATGGCCAATTACATGATGAGATATATGTGATGTATGAGATGATCATGTGATGTATAGATTATCACGACTTGCATGTTGGTGATTACGGCAACCGACAGGAGCCATAGGGTTGTCTTTAATTATTGTATGACCTGCGTGTCAATCATTAAGCGCTATGTAATGCTTTACTTTATCGCTACGGTAGCAATAGTAGTAGAAGCATGCAGGGCGTGACAACCCTGATGGCGACACATTGATGGAGATCAAGATGATGGAGATCATGGTGTCATGCCGGTGACGATGGAGATCATGCCGGTGTTTCGAAGATGGAGATCTTAAACACAAGTTGATAGCCATATCATGTCACTTATGAATTGCATGAGATGTTAATCCTTTTATGCACCTTGTTTTGCTTAGTACGACGGTAGCATTATAAGGTGATCCGTCACTTAAATTTCAAGATGAACTGTGTTCTCCCCGAATGTGCACCGTTGCGAAAGTTCGTCGTGTCGAGACACCACGTGATGATCGGGTGTGATAGACTCTACGTTCACATACAACGGGTGCAAGCCATATTTGCACATGCAGAACACTCGGGTTAAACTTGACGAGCCTAGCATGTACAGACATGGCCTCGGAACACAAGAGACCGAAAGGTCGAACATGAGTCATATAGTAGATATGATCAACATAATGATGTTCACCATTGAAGCCACCTTAACTCACGTGATGATCGGACTTGAGTTGGTGAATTTGGATCATGTGATACTCAGATGACCCGAGGGATGTCAATTTGAGTGGGAGCTTTAGTAATTTGATTAACTAAACTCATTATCTTGAACAATAGTCTAAGTAACCTTTGCATATTTATGTTGTAGATCAATGGCTCGCGCAGTAGCACCCCTGAATTTTAATGCGTTCCTAGAGAAAGCTAAATTGAAAGATGATGGAAGTAACTTTGTTGACTGGGCCCGTAATCTGAGGATTATCCTCACGGCTTCCCAGAAGTCATATGTCCTTGATGCACCGCTTGGTGACCAGCCAGAAGACATGACCTCCGAAGACGTTAAGAACGCTTGGGAGGCTCGTGCTGGAGACTACTCAATAGTTCAGTGTGCAATATTGTATGGCTTAGAACCGGGACTTCAAAGACGTTTTGAACGTCATGGAGCATATGAGATGTTCCAGGAGTTGAAGTTTATCTTTCAGAAGAATGCCCGGATCGAGAGGTATGAGACCTCCGATAAATTCTATGCTTGCAAGATGGAGGAGAACGGGTCTATTAGTGAGCACATACTCAGAATGTCTGGGTACTCAAACCGTCTAGCGGAGTTGGGAATTACCCTTCCGCCGGAGGCGATCACTGATAGAGTTCTTCAATCGCTGCCACCTAGTTACAAGAGCTTTGTGATGAACTATAACATGCACGGGATGAACAAGTCAGTCGCCGAGCTGTTTGCGATGCTAAAAGTCGCTGAGTCTGAAATCCAGAAAGAACATCAAGTGTTGATGGTCAATAAAACCACTAGTTTCAAGAAAAACGGCAAAGGCAAAGGCAAGAAGGGCAAAACCAAAAAGGATGGCAAAGCAGTTGCTACTCCTACAAAGAAGCCTAAGCATGGACCTAAGCCAGAAACTGAGTGCTTTCATTGCAAAGGAACTGGTCACTGGAAGCGGAACTGCCCCAAGTACCTGGCTGGCAAGAAGGCGGCCAACGACAAACAAGGTATATATGATATACATGTTATTGATGTGTACCTTACTAGTTCTCGTAGTAGTGCCTGGGTATTTGATACCGGTTCGGTTGCTCACATTTGCAACTCAAAACAGGAACTACGGAATAAACGAAGACTGGCAAAGGACGAAGTGACGATGCGCGTGGGAAATGGTTCCAAGGTTGATGTGATCGCCGTCGGCACGCTCTCTCTTCGATTACCATCAGGATTAGTGATGAACCTAAATAATTGTTATTTAGTGCCTGCGTTAAGCATGAACATTATATCTGGATCTTGTTTATTGCGAGACGGTTACTCATTTAAATCAGAGAATAAAGGTTGTTCTATTTATATGAGTAATATCTTTTATGGTCATGCACCCAATGTTAGGGGTTTATTCATATTGAATCTTGATAGTGATGACACACATGTTCATAACATTGATGCCAAAAGATGTAGAGTAGTTAATGATAGTACCACTTTCTTGTGGCACTGCCGTTTAGGTCATATTGGTGTAAAACGCATGAGGAAGCTCCATGCTGATGGACTTTTGGAGTCACTTGATTTTGAATCACTTGACACATGTGAACCATGCCTTATGGGCAAGATGACCAAAACGCCGTTCTCTGGAACAATGGAACGGGCGAGTGACTTATTGGAAATCATACATACTGATGTGTGCGGTCCAATGAATGTCGAAGCGCGCGGTGGTTATCGTTATTTTCTCACCTTCACCGATGACTTGAGTAGATATGGGTATATTTACTTGATGAAGCACAAGTCTGAAACATTTGAAAAGTTCAAGCAATTTCAGAGTGAAGTTGAGAATCATCGTAATAAGAAGATTAAATTTCTTCGATCTGATCGAGGAGGTGAATATCTGAGTTATGAGTTTGGCAATCACTTAAGACAGTGTGGAATTGTTTCACAGTTGACACCGCCCAGAACACCACAGCGTAATGGTGTGTCTGAACGTCGTAATCGGACCTTATTGGATATGGTGCGTTCTATGATGTCTCTTGCCGATTTGCCACTATCGTTTTGGGGTTATGCATTAGAGACAACTGCACTCACTTTAAATAGGGCACCATCAAAATCCGTTGAGACGACGCCATATGAACTGTGGTTTGGCAAAAAGCCGAAGATGTCGTTTCTTAAAGTTTGGGGATGTGATGCTTATGTCAAAAAGCTTCAGCCTGAAAAGCTGGAACCCAAAGCGGAAAAGTGCGTCTTCATAGGATACCCGAAAGAGACAGTCGGGTATACCTTCTATCTCAGATCCCGAGGGCAAAGTGTTTGTCGCTAAGAATGGAACATTTCTTGAGAAAGAGTTTCTCTCGAAAGAATTGAGTGGGAGGAAAATAGAGCTTGATGAGGTTATTGAACCTTTACTTCAACCAGAGTGTAGCGCAGCACAGAAAGATGTTTCTGTGGAACCTACAACGGTAGAAGAGGAAGTTAATGATGATGATCATGAAGCTCCGGATCAAGCTGCTATTGAACCTCGTAGGTCGACAAGGACGCGTACTACTCCCGAGTGGTACGGCAACCCTGTCTTAGAGGTCATGTTGTTGGACAACAATGAACCTACGAGCTATGGAGGAGCAGTGATGGGCCCGGATTCCGAGAAATGGTTAGAGGCCATGAAATCTGAGATGGGATCCATGTATGAAAACAAAGTATGGACTTTGGAAGTACTACCTGAAGGGCGAAAGGCCATTCAGAACAAATGGATCTATAAGAAGAAGACGGACGCGGACGGTAATGTCACCGTCTATAAAGTTCGACTTGTGGCAAAGGGTTTTTCACAAGTTCAAGGAGTTGACTACGATGAGACTTTCTCACCCGTAGCGATGCTTAAGTCTGTTAGAATCATGTTGGCAATAGCTGCTTATTTCGACTATGAAATTTGGCAGATGGATGTCAAAACGGCGTTCCTCAACGGTTTCCTTGAGGAAGATTTGTATATGATGCAACCCGAAGGTTTTGTCGATCCAGAGAATGCTGACAAAGTTTGCAAACTCCAGCGATCCATTTATGGACTGGTGCAAGCATCTCGGAGTTGGAATAAACGCTTTGATGAGGTGATCAAAGCGTTTGGGTTTATACAAGTTTATGGAGAAGCTTGTATTTACAAGAAAGTGAGTGGGAGCTCTGTAGCGTTTCTAGTTTTATATGTGGATGACATATTGCTGATCGGAAACGATATAGAAATGCTGGAAAGCGTGAAGGAATATTTGAATAAGATTTTTTCAATGAAGGACCTAGGAGAAGCTGCTTTCATATTAGGCATTAAGATCTATAGAGATAGCTCGAGACGCTTAATAGCACTTTCACAGAGCACATACCTTGATAATGTTTTGAAGAAGTTCAAAATGGAACAAGCCAAGAAGGGGTTCTTGCCTGTGTTATAAGGTGTGAAGTTGAGTAAGACTCAATGCCCAGTGACTGCAGAAGATAAAGAAAAGATGAGCGTCATCCCCTATGCTTCAGCCATAGGCTCTATCATGTATGCAATGCTGTGCACAAGACCCGATGTCAGCCTTGCCATAAGTATGGCTGGAAGGTTTCAAAGTGATCCTGGAATGGAGCACTGGCAAGCGGTCAAGAATATCCTTAAGTACCTTAACAGGACTAAGGACATGTTTCTCGTTTATGGAGGTGATGAAGAGCTCGTCGTAAAGGGTTACGTCGATGCAAGCTTCGACACTGATCCGGACGATTCTAAATCGCAAACCGGATACGTATTTATTCTTAACGGGGGAGCGGTAAGCTGGTGCAGTTCCAAGCAAAGCGTGGTAGCTGATTCTACGTGCGAAGCGGAGTACATCGCAGCCTCGGAGGCAGCGAAGGAAGGTGTTTGGATGAAGCAGTTCATGACAGATCTTGGAGTAGTGCCTAGTGCACTGAATCCAATAAATCTGTTCTGTGACAACACTGGTGCCATTGCTCTAGCCAAGGAACCAAGGTTTCACAAGAGGACTAGACACATAAAGCGACGCTTCAACTCCATCCGGTTCTACATCGAGGAGAAGGACATAAATATTTGCAAAGTGCACACGGATCTGAATGTTGCAGACCCGTTGACTAAACCTCTTCCAAGGGCTAAACATGATCAACACCAGAACTGTATGGGTGTTCGATTCATTACCATGTAAATCACATAGTGATGTGAACTAGATTATTGACTCTAGTGCAAGTGGGAGACTGTTGGAAATATGCCCTAGAGGCAATATATAAAGTGTTTATTATTATATTTCCTTGTTCATGATAATCGTTTATTATCCATGCTATAACTGTAGTGATCGGAAACACATTGCATGTGTGGATAAATAGACAAACACTATGTCCCTAGTATGCCTCTAGTGAACTAGCTCGTTGATCAAAGATGGTCAGGGTTTCCTAGCCATTGACATGTGATGTCATTTGATAACGGGATCACATCATTAGGAGACTGATGTGATGGACAAGACCCAAACTACAAACGTAGCATATGATCGTGTCAGTTTATTGCTACTGTTTTTTGCATGTCAAAGTATATGTTCCTATGACCATGAGATCATGCAACTCACGGATATCGGAGGAGTGCCGTGTGTGTCTCAAATGTCGCAACGTAACTGGGTGACTATAAAGGTGCTCTACAGGTATCTCCGATGGTGTCTGTTGAGTTGGCATGGATCGAGACTGGGATTTGTTACTCCGTGTGACGGAGAGGTATCTTGGGGCCCACTCGGTAATGCAACATCACAATAAGCATTGCAAGCAATGTGACTAATTGTTAGTTGCGGGATCTTGCATTACGGAATGAGTAAAGAGACTTGCCGGTAACGAGATTGAACTAGGTATAGAGATACCGACGATCGAATCTCGGGCAAGTAACATCCCGAAGAACAAAGGGAACGTTATACGGGATTAACTGAATCCTTGACATAGAGGTTCAACCGATAAGATCTTCGTAGAATATGTAGGAACCAATGTGGACGTCCAGGTCCCGCCATTGGTTATTGGCCGTAGAGTTGTCTCGGTCATGTCTACATAGTTCTCGAACCCGCAGGGTCTGCACACTTAAGGTTCGGTGACGTTTCAGTAGTATAGAGTTATGTATGGTGGTGAACGAAGGTTGTTCGGAGTCCCGGATGAGATCCCAGACATCACGAGGAGCTCCGGAATGGTCCAGAGGTAAAGATTCATATATAGGATGTCCCAGTTTGGTCGCCGGAAAAGTTTCGGGCTCATCGGTAGTGTACCGGGAGTATCGGTAGTGTACCGGGAGTGCCGGTAGTGTACCGGGGGACCTCCGGGAGGGGTATTTCGACCCCAAGAGGTCCATGGGCTGTGGCATAATAATAACCAGCCCTTTTTGGGCTGGGAAAACAGCCACAAAGGCCCATGGCGCAGGAGAGAAAGTCCTAAGGCAAAAAGTGGAAAATCAGCCAATAGGAGGCAATCCTACTCCAACTAGGATTGGAGGTGAAGTAGGATTGCTCCCACCTCCTATTTCGGCCGACCCAAAGGCCTTGGCTGCCTCTCCTCTCCTCTCCTCCTATATATACTAGTGGATTGGGTGGTTTTTGGACAGAATTTCCGGCCACGTGCTACCCGTTCCACCGGTGCATAGTTTCTCCTCTAGATCATAGTTCCGCAGTGCTTAGGCGAAGCCCTGCCGGAATTGCTCCACCACCATCACCGGAGCGCCGTCACGCTGCCGGTGAACTCTATCTCCTCTCCACCCCTCTTGCTGGATCAAGACAGTGGAGATCGTCATCAAGCTGCACGTGTGCTGAACGCGGAGGTGCCGTCCGTTCGGTACTAGATCGGAAGGATCGTGATCAAGGCCACGAAACGTTCGTGATTGGATCGTGGGACGGATCGTGACGAGATCGTGGGACGGTTCGTGATTGGTTCGCGGGATGGTTCGTGATTGGATCGCGGGACGCTCGGCGATTTGGATCGCGAAGAAGTTCAACTACACCAACCGCGTTTCTTAACGCTTCCCGCTTAGCGATCTACAAGGGTACGTAGATCCACTCTCCCTCTCGTAGATGCTCATCACCATGGATAGGTTTGCATGTGTGTAGGAAAATTTTTGTTTCCCATGCAACGTTCCCCAACATATACAAGTTGTCTTACACTCTCCACATGCTAAATTTACAATCCACTCAGAGTTCAAATCATCAAGATGAAGACAAGGTCCGACTATAGACGAAATCAAACGATAAAACAGATGCAAATGAAACTATCTCGCTATCCCAAAGATCATGACCATGGTCCTCTACTCATCCGGATAAGTCACGTACATCCTGCCTCTTTCCTCATCATATTCCCACTAGAGCTGGGTAAGATCATCCTGCACGTACTCATCTGTACCTGTACCTGGAGGGTTGTAGTAATCTGTGAGCCACAAGGACTCAGCAATCAAGCGCCCGGGTACCGAGACTATTCAAGCTTAAAGGTTGGGATGGGTAAGTGTTTTGTTTGCAGCAACACTAAGCATATATCGTGGCAGACTTACGTAACATGAAAATAAATATTAGTGGCCTATGATGAACGATCGAATCTAGTATGATCTCTATGAGATCCTGAACACCTACTTACGTCAATCATAACCCCACCGTGTTCTCTCTCGGATCATGTTCACGAGCAGAGACGATCATGGTTACTCGCACAGTTGGTGTATTTTATTTAGAGTTTACTTCAAGTTTACTATAACCGGGTGTTAAACAAATATCCAAGTTGTCACATAACCGCGGGCACGGCTTCTCGAAAAGTTTTAACCCTGCAGGAGTGCTCCAACTAGTCCATCACAAATTACCACGCTCCACGGGAATAGCCTCGACGATGGATCTCGCAGTCTTCATAGGTAATTTCAAAGGAATTCCAACACCTCGAGAAAACCCGAAGAAAGTCAGACTCCACAAGCAAGACACTCGATAAAGGTAAAACAAATCCAGCAAGACCTCCTGACGTGTCGACGAACCCGATAAGAGCCGCATATCTCGTTCTCACGACACGACGGATAAGCTAGTGTACGGTGGCCTGATAGAAATCTCCCAAGTTGCCCTGGGTTGGCCCCGCACAGTGCTCTAGTTTGAACCAACGCTCATGAGGAGCACTGGCCCGGGGTTGATTAAATATCCACGGGTTTGCAAGACCCTATGCAATTTTATTAAGTTGTTAAGCAAATTTAGTACCAATGTTGGGTCTTGCCAGACGAGTTTTAATCTCAACCGAATAACAAGGGGGTCCCCATAACAACCCCGAGCGTGTTAGGAGCGCAAAATATGGAAAACATAACACCGGTAACAAGAACTATGGTGGTAACAGCGGAACAAAACACTTCGCAAAAGGCCAAGCCTCCCACCAATACCAAGATATATATGTGCATTAAATTAAATAACATAAAATATTATGATATCCAAATCCTTGTTATCACATGGAACAACCTGCACCTGCAAATTAGAACGCTATAAGAGGGGCTGAGTAGCAGTAACTTAGCCAATCAAAGGTTAGCTGGGATGTGGAGGTTAGAGGCTGTCATGGCATTTGGGAGGCTGATATTCAAGTGGTAGGTAGCACAATTATAATGATAAGAGCGAGAAACTAGCAAGCGAAAATAGTATCGGGATCCGGGTACGATCATCTTGCCTGTTGGTTCTTCAGCGGAACAAGTAGCGAGATCCTCGTAGTGCTACTCTCCTGGGTCCTCCTACTCAGTATCAACACTCGCGTCTACCCAAGAGAAACAACAACAATAAACATCCAACCAAGGTGCAATGCACAACCAAAATGATGCATGATTCGTTTATGAAGAATTTAAACATGGCAATCCAAAACTAGTCATGTTTCACATGCAAAGTTTGTTTCTTAATGAATCTAGACAGAACCTCATGTTAAGTTATTTAAACATGCATGATCATGGCAAATATGGATGCATCATGCAAAATCGATATAAATGCATATAAAGAACGCAAGAAACGGAGTTACGGTTCTCACTATACGCTCACAACAAGGAACGGAGGCAAAAACACAAGACAACCAATCTTGGCATTCCAAGGTAGCCACTGATTAGGTAATGAAAAGCCAATCACAATAGACTCAAAGTTCAATCAATTCCATGGAGCATAGCTCCCACAAATCACAAAACAATAAAACAAGCAATCTGCCACAAAACAGCAACATAGCAACTTACATAGCCCACATCTTAAGCTGCAGGAACCCTACAGCCACAAACAAGGCATTGACAGAAACTACACATCACACTCATCAACATATCCAACTATACCAACATCAAAGGAGCCACACAACAATAAGCATGAAGCTAGCAAGTTGACATGATTAAACAGTTTTCTGGGACTTAGTGAAAATTCCAGTTTTCTGGACTCTGAGATTATAAAGTAGCAAGTTGACAGTAGTAGTTAAATATGCTAGAGAGCTCCTATTGGCATGAAAATTAACAGGATGGTAGTGGACAACATATACTCCAAAACACTAGCACTTAGCATGCTCAAATTCACAATACATTACAAGATACCATCCACCCTACATGGCATAAAAATAACAACAGATTCTCAGACTGTAGTTTTTAGCAGGCTGGAACAGAAACATCAAGTAGGCAACTTAACAGCATGGTTCCCACTTATATGGGTGATTCTCAGGTTAAACAAAAATACCATGGCATAATAGATATAAAACACTTTCACTTCATAGTTGGCACATGCCTCAAAGCAAGCATGGATTAAATCATGCAAAAATGACAAAGTGGCATCACAGCTTAAAATGACAGTTTTATGAACTTGGTTAAAAGTGAAATCTGAAAGTTCCAATGGCTTCATTAGCTCTTTGTACCCCAAATACGTGTGTCATACTCATATGCACATGTATAACAACAACGCACAAAATAATCTAGCAAAAAGCCCCTACTCTCATAAGTGGAATCTACTCGAATGGACATGAACATACTTGAAATCTTAGCTAGTATTGGAAATGAGCTAACAATCCTACAAACAAGATTACCTATAACAAGGACAAGTCAAGTGGGGAAACCACTAGTCACCCCCCCCACACACACTCACATGCCCACATATGCATAAAGCATAGGTGCACACACACACACACACACACACACACACACACACTCCATGCACACAAGTGCACATGGCACTCTCTCAAGAGACAACTCATGTGTGTGGGTGGTTATCCACCACATATACATACATATATGCCCAATGCATACATGCATGTGCATATGTAGATGATCACACACACACACTCACACACACACACACACCACAAACACTTGCATGTATACCACAAGATATACACACACACACACTCACAACACACACACATGTGCATGCACCAGCACACACACACAAGCATGTGTGCACCTCACATGCACATACACACACACTCCTATACACAAAAACCTACACATGCACATATTCTCTCATGCATACACACATACAAGAGCACCACACACCCACATATATGTGTATGCCCACATGCACATACACACACACACACACTAAGACACACATACACACATGGCAGGGAAGAAAAATAATAAAAGAACACATCCTGGAATTACCTACACACGCATACATGCAGTAGGTAAAAAACACAAAAGAAAACAAAAGAAAACAAAAGAAAATAAAACAGCAAAAAAAGGGGGGAGTCTGGGCTCGAGCCCATGACCTCCTTGTCATTCCCCCTGGAGCCTACCACTCTTCTATTCGCACGATACTTAACAGGGAGGCGGGATGCAGCCCTAAATACACGCGCACACACACTACTGTCGAAACTGAACCGCACCCCCCCAATCTGACAGAGAGGGAGGTGGCAAACTCCGGCGACGGCGGGACTACGAGGCAAAAGCAGGGGAGGACTCCGGCGAGGGAGAACCCCGGCGGGGCAAGCGGGATCTACGGGGAACCTACTCCCTTGGTTACGCGGCAAAACACGGGCTGCAGCACACGCAACGACAGCCGGCGACAGGCGGAGACAGCGGCAATGGCAACATGCGGCAGCGGCGACGGATAGCGGCGACCTCTAGCTCGACGCAACTACGTGAGGCGAGGAAGAAAGAGGAGACACAGATGCTCACAGAGGGGCGGCGATGCTGCTCGGAGCAGGGAAGAAGAGGCGCGGCGCTGCGGCGAAGGGGAGGAAGACCAGCGACGAAGAGAAAGAAGCCGACCTCTCTGGATCCTCCCGCGGTGCACTACCACCAGGAATGGAGCGCAGGGACGACCCACGAGTGCCACGACATCTCTGATGCGGAGGAGAACCATCGGAGATAGCGGGCGACGCAAAGATGACCGGCGACGGTGCTGGCTTCTCTCTGAACCTCTCACTCTAAACTTATCTGAGGGGAGGAGGAAGAAGCAGGGAGAATTGGAGGGAGAGGGGAGGAGCGGCGGCGGCAGGAAGGAGGAGCGGAAACCTAGGGATGCGCGCTTTAAATAGGGCCGGCCTCGACATCCGTGATCTCCTCTCACAGCGTCGACGCGGCGCCTCTTGCTGCACTCTGCTCTCTCTCACGCGCATGCTCTGACGGAGGAAGACGGGGCAGGTTGCCGTTAGGCGCGCTGGGCTGGGCTGGGCCGCGGAGGAGGAGAAGCCCCCTTCTCTCAATTGCTGGGAATTAAAACAACAGGTTCTATTAAAAATAAACAACTAACTAAGAGAAAGCCCACAGAAATAATTAAAAGGATTTTTGGGCAAACAAAAATACTTTTGTAAACAAAATAATATGCACTATTTAATAAAAATATCAAGTTGAATGTTAGGCCAAGTAATTTTAATACTTTAAGAAAATAACAGCTCCTGTTATTTAAATGCCACAAAAGCAAAAGGCTCACATTAACAAAAGAACCACACTCACATACTCAAAACATAATAGGCTAGCACTTGAACATTTTATTACTTTTTAATTTGCAAGTTAAATCTGCTAAGAAAACCACATGGGAATAAAAGGCATTATGATGGGGTTTTGAATGAAAAGAAGAGAGGGAAGGGAAGGGGGTTGCACACATGAACTCCACCCACACTCAAACACCAGCACAACACAAGTCACACACACAACCACATCATTCCAAGACACATGAAAACAACTCATGGATGATATGGCAAGATAAATGCTATGATGGATGATATGATGGATGAGTGCAAATCAACTCATGGATGACAAGGTGCAATACATATCATAGCTCGTGACACAAGGTTCATACATAGGGTTACATGCCAAATAAGGTAAGGACAACACTTGGGCTGTCACACCCGCAACCGAGGACGACAAGTGCACATTCACTGTCCCTCCTTGCCCTGCAACACTTTGTAAGAATTTTCCCTCTTATCTTTATTTTTCTCATTTTATTTTCCACACCAAGATGTTCTTATGAGTTTCATCATGTTCTCTGAAGGCCTACATGGAGTACCAACGTAGGAGAACATGGCGTGGAACGCGAGACTTGCAGTAGTCTTGGACCATGCCAGTCGCATGATGAAGGTTAGTTTAGCCCCTTTCATTTTACTTTCACATTTGCATTCTCATTTCTTCTAATCTCCATGTGTGCTTGGTCAACTAACATGCAGCTTGTTTTTGAGTCCATGGCGGCCGAAACGGTTCTTGTAATGGAACCACCACCACCACCTACTGGAGAACAACCAATTCTGCTTACGTTTCAAGACTTTGTGGCACAACAGTGTTCGACTCTGGTTAGTACATCCCCAAACTATCCAACTACTTATCATGCATTCAACACTATCATATATCTCTTTAACATCTCGTTTCAAACATGCAAGGAACCGATCGATCCTACGTTGGTGGTGGTGCCAATTATGGCATCACTCCCGAGTCACGGAGCCCGGTCACTCCAATCCACCGAGGAGGTGGCGGCCACGATCTTGCCGGTAGCGCTGCTGGTAGTAGTGACAACCTTGGCTTTGGCGGTCTTGGCGGTACCGAACTTGGTGGTGGACCTCCTAACGCTTAAGCCTCTTGGTGGTGGTGGTCATGACTTATCTTTCATGCATTTATATTATGTTGTTCAGACTTATGTTGTGTTGTTTTGACATATGTTTTATCGATTTCACGTATGTTGTGATGGTAATACTTATATTGTGGTGATAATACTTATATTGTGGCGATAATGATGTTGATCTGTGATATATATATGATGTGTACTATTTGTGATTTATTTGTGTTGTATATTATCGAGAAATAAAACAAAAAAAACATCACCTATGCCGACAGTGTAACCATTGGCGTAGCCCTACCTTCGGGCGCACCAGAATCTGCCACGTGGTAGGGCTACGCCGACGGTTACCCCGTCAGCATAGATCTTGGCCTATGCCAACGGTGTAACCGTCGGCATAGCCTTGCCTTCGGGTGCGCCAGAATCTGCCACGTGGCAGGGCTACGCCGATGGTCACACTGTCGGCATAGCTCCTGGCCTATGCCGACAGCGTAACTGTCGGCGTAGCCCTACCTTCGGACGCACCAGAATCTTCCACGTGGCAGGGCTACGCCGACGGTTACACCGTCGGCAGAGCTCCTGGCCTATGCCGACGGTGTAACCGTCGGTGTAGCCCCTGTCACGTGGTAGCTTCTGGTTGGTGGACGAACTCCGACGTTGCTGTCAGCCACCGTCACGTGAGAAAGGACACCAACGACCCATCTACGCCGACGGTCATACGGTCGGAGGTCGGCATAGGGCACCTATGCCGACGGTTGTCCTATGCCGACGAAAATGCCCGAGTACGCTGATGTTCGCGATCCCAACGGGCCTACGCCGACGGGGGCCGTCAGTGTAGGGCTACGCCGACGGTATTCTGGCCTACGCCGACGGGGCCTGGCTGTCGGCGTAGGGACCAATTCTGGTAGTGGTCTAATAATGCCATCGAATTTGGTTTCGGGAAAGCGTCGCAATGTTCTGACGCCGAGACAGGGGTGACCCGGCCGTTCCCGCTCCCGCCAGCGACGACTGGCGGGAGTGGGAACCGTGGTTCATCGATGTGGGTGGGGGACTCTCCATTTTCGCTACCGCTCGCACCAACCAACATCGTCCCTGCTCGATTGGGATCTCGTTGAAGGTAAGGTAGGGAAAGGAAACTGGACATGGGGGAGAAAACGGCGATGTGGAATCGAGTCAAGAAGAAAACAATTGAAACAAGAAGATGATGATTCGACGACTCAGAGTCTTCTCTTTACAATCAACTAAAAACGGAAAGAAGATAGTTATCTAACGCACAGATGGACTATATATGATATTATTAGCAAGCATAAGTGGCATGTCAAAGGGTGTCAACATTGATAATCACTCATATACTCGATCTCGTGTAAGATTGGCTATTAAGGTATCCTCAACGGGGACCATTAAACCACATGCAATCGATTTGAACCATGTGGTCTGGACGTGTTTTCTTCATCCAACGCGGATTTGCATTGATTGGTAAACCGGTCCGGGTGTAGAAAAATCCACAAACCGAAGATAAACTCAGGGGGGGACTTTGCGGGTATCTAAGCATGTTCAATACTGTAGAGACGTTTACTCGATGGGACGAAACATATATCTACCACGCCCGTTCAATGCCCGTCCCTTCGTCTATCGCCATTAACCAGGATTGTCAGCCAAGAAACCAACTCTGACGCCCGTACATTGACGCACCCGGATGCTTGGCCTCACTGGCATCCACTATTTAAAGGCATCCAAACCCGGCGAACAACACGCCACAACCTTATCTGCTCTAAATATTCCTCTTGCATCTCATCCACCATGATGGTGGGAGACACTGTTGACATACCGGTTAGCTCCCCCTAGGTCTCCTACGATGACCCCATGATGGAGATGGGCTCTGATGATGACTCAACTCAGCATCGGACCTCGCGCCGGTGCATGTCAACTTGACCATGGAGAGGGCACAGACACACTTCAACACCGCCACGACGGAGGAGTAGCCTGCGTCGGCGCCTATGTCGGTGCTCTGGCAGGCGTAGAAGGAACAAATGGTACATGCTATTCCTCGAGCAACACCTGCTGCAGAGGGCCAAATCAACAACAAGCACGTGAGTGAGGAGGCCATGACGGCCATGGCTGCGGCAGACCCCAATTCCGTCGCCCAGTTGCGGGCTCTCCACGAGGCCGCCCGCGCTCAAGTTGCTGACATGAAGGCGGTGTTGGCTACACATGCATGCGATCACGGACGAGAACACCGCCAAACGCGGGATCTATGCCTTGGCAAACACTGTTTGGTTGCACTGGTGGGGCAACGAGAGTGTCAACCCCTTTATTTCCATCGTGGACCTCATGCCCACCAGGACAGACAGGCTGCGAACTCTGCCGAGGATGAGCAGGGCATGGGAGACGGCAGGACCTTGTGTCCTATGTGGGTCTGTCCGTGTAACAGCCCGGGACCGACGCTCCAGAAGATTCCAGAATATTCCCCTCTCTTTCCGTTTTCGTCATGTGTTTCGTTTGTGGGTTGCATTCTTCATTCACATCATTGCATCATTGGCATTGCATCGACACTTTGTTGTTGTCATGGTTTTCAAACTTGCATTCATTATTAGTTGCCGGTTCTCTTTCGTTCTCGTCGATGCCCGTTTAGAGACCAACCACACTAGCACGCGCCCGCGACATCGATTATATATATTTTTTAAAGTGCACGCAAAATATTCTCGGATTGGGTGGAAACTTGACGCGCGGTCTTGTTATAGCGCAGGTAGACCGCCTGTCAATTTTCATCTCAATCAGAGTTCGTTTGATATCCCAACGGTCGTCCCTAGCGGCACCGTCATTGGGTTATTCGTGAGTCGTTTCGGTGTTTCAAAAACTTCGTTGCCAGGCCGCAAACCTCTCTCTCATCCCCACCTGGCCCAACTACTCAGCCACTAGCCTAACTAAGCCCCCCTCCGTTCGTGGCCCTCGGATCGTGATCGGACGGATGAGACCCATCCAACCCCTAGTGCCTCCCCTATATAAACCACCTCGTGGAGAGAGCCTACCACTATCTAGGGTTTCCCCCCTTGCCATTTTTGCAGCCCCCTCCATATATCCCTCCTTCTAGCCCCACATCCCTCCAATCCCAAAATTCACTCCTCCCCCTCCTTTTTCAGCCCTCATATCCGCATTAGGGGTCCAATTCGTCCAAAATCCCCACCTACCGGACATGTCCGCGGTCAAATCGGACATGTCCGGCCGACCGCAGTGCTGAACCGCGCCCGAGCTCCACCGCAGCCTGCAGCCGCCATGGACGAACCTCCCCGTGCCGACAGTGGCCGTCGCCTCCTGCCGAAGCCCTGTTGCCGGCGACCATCGGGTCATGCCTGCGTCGCCTCTCTCCTTCACCTCCTCCCTGCGATCTCTCTCTCACCTCTGCTATCTCTCTTCCTCTATGCCACAGGAGACCAGGGCCTCGCCAGAGCTTCCGGGCCACCGCCGCTGCTTGGATCCAGTGTGGAGTGGCCGGATCCACCCATCCCCGTCGTCGGCCGCTGCCCTACGCTCCGACCGCCGGCGATGTGGCCGTTGACCTGCGCCGTCGCTGCCCTGCCTCCCGCTTGGGAACGAGTGAGGAGGAGGACGACCGTTGCTCGCTCCAGCACACTCGCCTGGGCCACCTCCTGCCAGGCCCAGCTCGCCCCGCCTCATCCGGCCCATGGCGACGCTGGTAAGCGCCACCGGCCTATCCGTCGCCCAGTGCCCCGCGTAGCTATTTTGCTCCCATGCTCCTGTTGTAGCCCTATGCAGATTTGGCCCACTTGTTTTTATTTCCTGCTCAGGACGATTTTAGCAATTATCGAGTGAATTACAGATTTTGTCATGTTTTATATGCTCGTATAAAAATAATCGTGTACCGGATCAAAATACTTTATATTTGCAAAACATGTAGAATTTCGTGTAGAATCACCATAACCAACTTGCATACATGATAAAAATGTTTAACATGTCATTTTCTCTCATTTTGCATGAATGTCATTATATTGCAACGGGCATAATTATTCTCCGTGCATCTTAGGTTAAAAACTATAAATTTGCAATATGTAAAATGTGTAGATTATTTATATCCCTTTGTCATGCATGATAAAAAAACTGTTTAATGAGGTGTTGCATTTTATTGCATAAATGACTTGCTAATAAGTTATGCCATAAACTTGCGTAATTAATTTTGACTTATTTTCCTACATGAATATATGCATATTATATATGTTTTCGGGCTAGAAAATTCCATAGGATTTATCTGTACATTTAGCTTTGTCATTTGGGGATTTTTGTGTACATGTTATTTTGCTGCGATGCCCTTTTGTCTATTTCGTGTGATTTAATCCATGCATGATATGAAATAATTTTAAACATGAGAAATGCCCTTTGACATGTGTACTAGCCCCTGGACATTTTGTTTGCCATGATAATGCATGTTAGGTGTTAGTTTTCTTGATGACAACATGCTATAAACAACTGCTGTTTTGAGGGTCCAAAATATTTCTAAGTCTGGAATCTGTAATATTATGTTGCTGTCTTGCCATGTGTTTTGCTAGTGATCTGGAACCCTTTTGTGGTAGGTGTAATGAAGTTATTTCTAGTAGATAATGTCCTTTAGTATGCTGTCAAGTTTCATGCCATAATATGACCTGTAACATATAGTTTTACTGCTGTCAATATGCCTTCGTGATAAAAACTGTACTGTCAAAATTGCTATTTCCACCAAGTCTGAAATTGTTTTCTATTAGCCATCTTGTGAGCTTCCTACCATGTTATCCATGCATGTTTTGAGTATGATATGTGAAGTTGAAATGAAGTGTGTGTTATATGCTACTGCTCCATGCTTAGTTTGTGCATTTCAGAATCTTGTAGCTTGTTGTTTCATGCGTGCAAAATGCCATGTTGCTGTTTTGGACAGATTTCTTATAAAACTTGTGTTAGTTGTTGTGGTTGAACCGTAGCTCCGTTTTGGACGAATCATATATAAAACTTGATTAGAATTTCATGTAGTATCATAATATCTTGCTGCATTCATGATTTGAAGTGTTGTGGTTGTCATTTTCATGCATTTTGCATTCATGGCATGCTCATTTTGCGTGTGTCATATCTTTTAGACCGTAGCTCCGTTTGAGATGTTCTATAGATGTAAATCGACTAAAATGACATGTAGAATTGGATGGTATGATTTATTCTGTTGTTTAACAAATATAAAATATGGTTAGTTCAGATCTGGATCAATTTCTAAATTAACATATGGGGTCATTCCGGAAATGCTATAAGATGTTTCCGGCCTCATTTAAGTTGCCTAGATAGATAGTTTACTTGTGCTTCACCATTTGCCATGTTTTACAATATTTAATGTTGCCGAGTAAATAAATGATACTCAACTAAATAATCGATTGTGGAGTTCCGTCAATATGCAACCCGATGCATATTGAGCTTCACTTAAGGTGTAGAAGTTGATTGTAGTGCTTTGCCATGTCATGCCTTGCATAAATAAGCCGGACATGCATCATATTTGGTTGCGCATCATGTCATGCATATGTTGTGGTGTATCATATGTTGATTGTTTGTTTCGGTTTGCTTCTTCTCGATAGAGTTCCGAAAGCGTTCGGAGTGTGAGGATTCGTTCGACTACGTTGGCACGTCTTCTTCATGGATTCGTTCTTCTTCCAAGCGGGATCTCAGGCAAGATGACACATTTCCCTGATAGCACTACTATCATTGCTATGCTAGTTGTCCCGTTTTTATCGTTATGTCTCGCTACCTACCACTTGTTTTTCAAGCCTCCCAACGTTGCCATAAAAAGTCTCTAACCCTCCACCTTCCTAGCAAACCTTTGTTTGGCTATGTTACCGCTTGCTCAGCCCTTCTTATAACTTTTCTAGCTGCAGGTGCAATTGCTTCCATGTGGCAACATGGACATTCTTTTGTTATCACAATATCATCGTTATTTAATTTAATGCACTTATACACTTGGTAAAGGGTGGAAGGCTTGGCCTTTTGCTCGGTGTTTTGTTCCACCCTTGCCGCCCCTAGTTACTTGTGAATCGGTGTTATGTTCCATAATTGAGCGTTCCTAACATGCTCGATGTTGTTATGGGGAGCCCCTTGATTTTCGTTTTAGGATAAAGCTTGTCTGGCAAGGCCCAACATTGGTACTACATTTGCCTAATAACTAATAACATGCATAGGGACCCGCCGGCACCCGCGGATCTTTAATCAACCCCTAGGCCAGTGCTTCTCATGAGTGTTGGTCCAAACTAGAGCACCGTGTAGGGCCAACCCTGGGCAACTCGGGGGATTTCTATCAGGCCATTGTACGCGTAGCTCATCTGCCGTGCCCTGAGAACGAGATACGCGGCTCCTATCGAGATTGTCGGCACGTCGGGCGGTCTTCCTGGATTTGTTTTACCTTTCTCGAATGTCTTTCTTGGGGAACTCAGATCTTCTTCGGGATATCTCGAGGTGTCGGATTTCTTTTGGAATTGCCTAGGATGATCACGAGATCCGTGGTCGAGGTTATTTCCGCGACGTGTGGTTAATTTATGATGGATTAGTTGGAGCACGCCTGCAGGTTTAAATCTTTTTGAGAAGCCGTGCCCGCGGTTACGTGGCAAACATGGAAACTTTGTTTAACACCCGGTCATAGCAAACTTGAAGTAACTCAAATAAAATACACCAACTGTGTGTGTAACCGTGACTGTCTCTTCTCGTGAGTCCTTATCCGAAGGAGAACACGGTGGGGTAATGTTTGACGTAAGTAGGTGTTCAGGATCTCTTAGAGGTCATCACTAGATCACGACCATTATTCGTAGACCACCATACTTTACTTTCTGTATTCGTAAGTTAGCCACTCAAATAAATACTTAGTTGCTTGCTGCAGCCTCACCACTTAATCATATCACACCCATTAAGCTTTAATAGTCTTGATACCCTTGGAAGTGAGATTGTTGAGTCCCTATGGCTCACAGATTCTACAACAACAGTGACAGGTACAGGTAATGCGTTGCTTTGACGTGGGAGCGATGCTTGTTTGATTGGAGTTCTTCTTCTTCATCATCAATCTAGGATGGGTTCCAGGCGGCAGCCTGGGATAGCAAGGATGGATGTCATTTCGTCGTTTGTTTTTCGTCCGTAGTCGGACCCTGCTCTTCTGTATGATGCTTGAATATGTTGTTGTATTGAAGTGACTCTGATGTAGCTTATGGCGAGTGTAAGCCAATTTCATATACTCATCTCTCTTGTACATGTACTTGTAATGATATCCATTCTTGCAACACGACGAGATGCGTTTCTATCCCTGTCGAGGCCCTCGTGCCAAAATAAGGATAGGATCGCATCTTGGGCGTGACAGTCCGTCTCCCATGTTTTATTCTTTCTTGTCGGTGATCGCACCTTCACTTCATCAATCTTATTGATACCGCTCATGCAGATGGCGGGTGGAGGACATGTTCGTCGAAAAAGGAACGACAAGGACTTGGACGACGGACGCTGCTGTAGTCTAGGTTTAGGTCATGCCCTCATTTTCTCTTAATGAAAATTATCTTAAATGTAATGAATATGCTCCGGTTTGTATGAATATCATCTGGTTTGCATGAATTTTATTCGGTTATTTTAAATCTATTTTGAAATTTATGCTGATAGCATTGGATGGCGGCTTCCACATCTGTGTCCATGGACTGGTCGTATCCTCGAACAGATGAGGTGTCCGATTTTGTGGGCCAATGTTAGAGATGCCTTTCGTACTTTATATTTACTCATGTTTCTTGGTTATACTTACTCTCAGAGGTAGGTGGGACAGCGCTAGCGGTGGAACCTATATCAAGATTTCTCTATTTTGGAATAAAGATTAAGAATGAGACTGGAAACAAATGTATGATATGAGGCTAACTACACTGAATGATCTTCATTTAGACTTAATTGACTTAATGGCCTCTTGAAACAGTTAATGGCTACAGACTTAATTAACTTAATGGCCTCTTGAAACACCTACTGGGCACTAAGAGACATTGCCAATGTAGAAGGCACCACTGGTACACTTAGTGGCGCCTCTGATCATGGTCCGCTCACCGTTGAAGCTGTCGCTAGTGAAGCACGTATTGAATATGTTGTCATATTGAATAGGCTAGTCTGATAGCGTATTAGTGTGGGAACATCTAGTGTAGTAGGTCGGATTTCCCGGAAGTTACGCCTCTTTGCGGGATCCTCTATGATGGCAGAACATTCTTGGAGAGTTTATCATGTTGACGGATGCTTTGGCTTTGTTTCCCAACTATCGACGAACTCCCAACCTTTCTTTTTCTCTGTCGATAGTTGGGAGTTGGAGGTTGAACTTGTACAAGTGATCTTTATTTCTTTGTGAATAGTTGGGGGTTGGGGGTTGAACCACTGGCCGTTGTTTGGTAGGACATGGGTCATCTATCTAAAAGGAACAAATAATACACAGTACTCCCACGGTCCGAATTTATTAGGTCCCTTTTATTTTGGATTAAAGTTTGGCTTATAAATTTAATTAATAAATGTAAAATACAAGTCACAAATATTATATTGTTGAAAAGCTTTTTCAAATACAAATCAAACACTATAATGTTTCATAGTATATACTTTATATTTTAATAGTTTATGGATGGTCAAAGTCTGACGCAAAATGCAAAGGGGCTTAATAAATCCGGAAGGAGGTAGTAGGAGAGAGCGGCTTAGGCTTTTCACAGTTGAAGTACCCTAATTAGTAGTATTATACTGTGCCAACTAGATATGAAGCTGACATGACGCAACATTAAAGAAAGAGAACGACACATGTAGTACGCTAGTATACTGTATAACACATGCAACAACAACAATAACAACAAATATTTAGTGCCAAACAAGTTGAGGTAGGCTAGCGCCGAAATTCATAGAATCTCGCAACCAAATCATGGTTTTGACACTTGGATAGCTAGCTTCTATGGTAAAGTTTCTTAGGTTTTAAGAAGTGATTATTCACTTATGCACCTCTGAATATTGAACCTTATAAACTCTGAGTTTCTGTTAGTGAGTGTTGTATTATTCCTTATGACCTTTTATTTGGGCTGTTTGTTGCTTTAACTGAACATACTTTTCTAGATGTTACCAAAATGGTATTGTGCTTCTAGAATCCACATTGCCGTTCTATAAGATGTTCTTGCCCAGATTTTTGATCGAATTGGTAACTGTTCACGTTAGTCTAGTTAGATGATTATAAGCATTGAGGTGAACCATGGTGCGGAACCCGTTGTGCTGGATAACACCTGGGCATGTCCACGTTATTCAGTATTGTGTGCGCTCGCTGCCGGTGAAGGGTTGGACAGTGCAAACTATATGGTCGTGCTGGAAGACAACATGGAGCGATGGAGGACTTTGTTCTATACTATTTCCAATAAGTTGTTGTGTTATCGGACAGAGGATTCAGCAGTGGATGACACTGATGGAACATCCTTGTGGGCTTGTGGCGATCTGATGAATAAACCGAGAAGTCTGTATTCAATTGATAATCAGTTATTACATTTTCCCTTAAAAGTCTGATTCCCAGTTTCAGTGGCTAATTAAGTAGGTATTGCGAATGAGTCAATAGCTCCCGTGCGACATCTTTCGTGGGAATTGGAAAGAGTGTGACGTCTTTCGTCTGAACTACCTTGATGCGACACTTTTGAGCGAGGAAATAGTCCACATACGACAGGACCCTTAATCTGAGCTGGTGCCCTCATTAGCTGTTAGGGGTTGGACCCACAACTTATCCACGTAAGCATGGGACCCACCACTTGTCCACTAAGCGCAGGACCCATCTCTTTGCAGCTAGAAGAGACGACCGCCCGTGCCCGTCCGCCCGCCGCCGCCCATTGCTTCCCCTTTCCCCATTTTTCCTCTTCTCCGACGACCTAGTGCATATGTCCACCTCCTCCGCCACGCACTCAAGATGGCATCGGTATGGTCTGGTGCCACTCACAAGGTGCCCTGACTGCTCACGCCTAGAGCGTCTGAAACGGTTGGTCACAAGGACTGATGATAATGGAAATCTTGGGCGGGAACTTGTGAAGTGCTTGAGCAAAACAATGGCAGGAAGTGATGGCAATGTTAGATCTCAGTTCTTAGCCCGTTCTTTCACTGCCGTTTGGTCTGATTTCTCGATATTTTATTTTTTTCCCTCGAATTTGGAATTTAGGGTTCATATTGTTGTTTTCAGGTTCTGAAGAAATGCACCCATTTGGAGTGGATGAATGAATAGGTTGAGAGGATTCAGTTTGAGGGCTACATTGATTCGAGCATGGGCCGCTACCTCGGAGCTCAATTTGGGTGAGGTGCCGCAAATGGAGAATTTGGGGAGCTCGGACAGAGAGGCGGGCAGAGTCGTGCCGATGGCGAGGTCTGCGCGCAATGCTGAACTGCACTTGGAGTCTGAACTAACCGGGGAACTGAAGAAGATTAAGAAAAATGTAATGAAGATGATTGATTTGCAGAAGCAAGCAAATTTCATGGCAGGGGATTCTATTGTTGTATCATTGCTCTCTTTTTGTTTTACTTGCTGTTCATCCGTCATTAGAGAGGGCATTTAGGTCTGTCAGGGCAGAAAATGCGATCTGTGCGTCATGCCAAGTTCATGTAATTGAATCGAAGCAGAAATATTCAGTGTTCATGCTGTGTTCTTGTTCTTCAGTTAACACAGTGCACACACCCCAAATTAAGTTTCTAGTAAAAATAATCTTGCTGCCGAATAGATGTTGGACCGTGAGAAAATAACCAGGCCCAAATAGTGACCAGCCCACCCGCGTAGGGGCACCATCCCTGTTTTATAGCATTGAGGCACTCATGTTTTAAAAAAAATGGTTCGACTAAAATAAAATGTTGCTTTGGCAAATAAACCTCTAAAAAACATATACTTCTTTACTTGTTTTTACTTTGGCAAAAAATTTATGTCGAATAAATGTTGGGCCGTATGTATTGTAACTTATTTTGTTTTGCTTTACATTTTTTGTTGCTTGTCCACTATTGTTTTGTGATTGTTTTCATGCATGTCTACGGTTTCATGAAACCCAAATTAAATGGGGATATATGAAAGCCTCAGAAATCATTTTTGGAAACACGATAATAATAAGATAAGATAAGTAGTAGCATTGCATAGATAAGATAGTAGTAGCATTGCATAGTACCACATTATAACTAACATAGATAAGATAAAACACGACAATAATAGTACCAAGCACGACATACATAGTATCATTACAACTTATATAGATAGTTCGACCCAACACGACAATAATAAAATGGCACCCTAGATAAGATAAAACACCACCGACTTGCTTGCTTGCTCCAAGGCCAACTCTTCCATGGCCAAGTCCTCCGGGCGCCATTCACTACTCCTCTGGGGTGTTGTCGATGGGGTACGACACAGTGTGCATGCGCCCCGCGGTGGGGAAGATATTGTTGTAGTTCGTGAAGATGTTATGGGTGGTGAATGCGATGAACTCGCAGCCACACCAGAACACACGGCCGAGGAGGTAGAACGCGTCGATGGAGTTGGTGAAGTGGGCAAGGATAGCAACCACAACCCTGTTGTGGATGACCTCCTCGACTCAGTACATCCTTGGAGATCATCGGGGGAGGTGGCCGAAGCCGAGCGCAAGGAAGGCGTTGGTGAAATCCCTTGCGCCCCTCCATCTTAACATCGACCCCACACACGGAGTGTGCTCTCGACGTACACGTCGGCAGGGTAGAGCATCTCCGACACGGTGGGGGGAAAGCGGAAGGTTGTCCCGGTGTAGTTCATGGCTGCGGCGGCCTGGTTTTGGGGTTGTTTGTGATGGTGAGAAGAGGATGCAGATGGGAGAGGATTGGTGAGGAGGAGGAAGATGATAGGTGGCTTAAATAACCCTAGTGCAACGTGTTTACACCGGGTGGAAGTAATGAATGGGCGGTGGTGAGTGGCATCGAAGGAGGGGAGCGTGCATGTGTGTACACGCATGGGAAACCGAAAGCGACATCAATAGCCAGGCTGCGACGTTTCAGCGCTGCAAGATCTGTGCCGTCGGTCGGGTTCACGCGTACTCGTTATGTGCGTGTGCCGCCCGTGCATGCAAGAGCAAGCTCTGTGCCGTCGGTCGGGGTTCACGCCTGCTCGTTTTGTGCGTGTGCCGCCCGTGCATGCAAGTGTGGCATCATGGTAGTACTGCCAACAGCTCGCGTAGCACACTGACCATTAAAAATGCGTGGAGAGATGAGCTCGGTGCCATGCATGCAACGGCTACGTTACGAGGTTAGGCGGTGCAGGGCTACGCGCGCATGCATGTATGCTTTTGAGGCCTGCTCAAATCGGATATGCGTGGTGTCCATCGGTCCAACGGGTGGGCCACTTTAATTAAGCCCAACAATACATGGCCGGCCTGCTCAATCTTATCCAGTGTAAAAAAATGATCAGCCAATGAACTAACATCCCGCGGATCTGTGACGTGGCTCCCGATCTAGACCGTTGCTTCTGTTCACATCCATCCAATGGTCCAGGGTGCTGCGTGTTATAATATCCAGAGTTTTCGAATCAGCCAATCAGAGTGCAGCCCGCGGATCGCTGACGTAGCCCTAGTGCCTGATCTAGACCGTCCATTCACAGCTATCCAATGGCCCAAAGGGGTGCGAGGTTTTGATGGGGTTTAGAGGGGCTTTGAGGGGTTTTGAGAGGTTTTCAACGGTTAGGGTTGAGCATAACTAATTCAAAAAAATCAAAAAAATATAAAAATTATGCCGATCATCGTTCTATGTGACTAAGTATCTAGAAAAAATCAGAAACTTGGACTATGGATATTTTTCATGAAAAACCTTCACAAAAGATGGCTACCAAGAACGAGGTTGTGGAGTATTCAAGAGAAGTGAGCTAGGGTTAAGTGTTAAACATGTCATAATTTATCCAAACGGTCCAATCTCAGGATGGAGTCTTATATACACACACTACATGTCAAGTTTCCTTTTTTGGCTCATTTAGAGAAGGTCGAAAAAAACTTGCTTACAAATGGGTCTGTTTTCCCTAGCTTTTGAGGGGTTTGGAGCTCATGTGGAGCACATTTTTAATGCCCAGAGTTTCATATAATAAAATTGCTCCGATTAATGAACTAACATGAATAATAGTCCAGAAATCATTGTAACACCAATAGCACATACCAAATAACTTCAAATTTGAATTTTGGCTCAAATTTGAATTTTGTCTCAAACTTGAACAGTATTATACAAATACATATTATATCAAAGTAATACACACGTTTTAGCAAATTTTCAACAAATTTCAACAGCATAGTAGCAATATACGAGTTTCAACAAATTTTCACTTCTGCTTCCTCCTACCACTCAATTTCTTCTTCTTCTTCTTCTTACCAATGCTTGTGTTTGATTGTACAACACCCAATTCACTCAAGCTCTTGGCTTTCTTCACTAGACTGCCTGGAACAGCCGCTTTTTTTCACACCACAACAGTTGCAGTATCATCGGACCCAATATCATGAGGGGTTGGCAACACAACTTCCAATATAGGCTCACTTGGCACCAAATTAGGTGGAATATCTTCAGTTGGCAACTCAACTTCCAACATAGGCTTAGCTTGCACAACATCAGCTGGAATATCTTCAGAGGTACCCATATCTTCAGTTGGCAACTCAACTTCCAACATAGGCTCAGCTTGCACAACATCAGCTGGAATACCTTCAGAGGTACCCATATCTTCAGAAGGCAACTCAACTTCTAACATAGACTCAGCTTGCACAACATCAGTTGGAACATCAAAATCTTGCTCATCTTGCAGCAGCACATCCAAGTTTTGCTCATTTTGCACCACACTATCCAAGTCTGGTTGAATGTGTATTGTTTCACCAGAACTTCTCCTTTTTTTACAGCCATTGCCTCTTGCCTTTTTCTTTGGCCAGCATTCTTCAACAACAAGGGGCTCACCTGCACGTTTCCTCCTAAAAAGATAAAGCATGTCAACTGGTTAGTAATTGAAAAATGCAACAACATAGTAAACATGGCAAACATATGCCCACATACTTTAACCTTTCAGGAGTGTAACGACTTTTTGGAGATCCTTTTCGGTGCCCAAGTTCCTGGCACGGCTTGCATCTATTTTTGTTACCTTTTTGGAGCCTTTTTGGCTTTACATCCTTCTTTCCCTTGCCCTTTTTACTACTCCCACCTTTTTCCAACCATGCCTTCAATCTACTCTCTTTAGGCTTGCCAGCCTTTCTTTTTGTTAGGGGAGGACACATGGAAAATTCAATTTCCACTTCAGGCCACTGAGACTGATCTGTAAGTGCTGGAATTGGAGTTGCATCTGCAGCCTTGAATCTTGCTACTGAGTAATATTCGTGCAAATATGGGTGCATGTTTATCTTCGGTCGGGAGGCCAAGAAAAGTATGGCATGATCACATGGTTTCTCAGTGTGTTGCCACTCCAAACAAGTACAATCATGCATTTCAGTGTTAACAACATGCCTTCTACTAGATTTGGTATCTCTAACTTCAGCACCCCAAACATAAGATTTTTGAACGGATAAATGCATAAGATTTCTGCTCCTCTTGACCACCTGTTGTACCACCACAGGAAGCTTATCCCCTTGTAGACAATTCCCAATCCTTCTTCTCAATTCCCACAAGTGCATGATCATGATCCTGATTTGGTCAACCATGTCATGCACAGGCAAATTTTTTAACTGCTTCACCTTGTTGTTAAAACTTTCTGCCAAGTTGTTGTTGATATGATCACACTTGATGGCAGTGTTAAATCCTGACCTATACCATAATAGAGAATGGTAGGTGTTCACCCATGGACCAAACTCAGGGCATGCTGTCATTATCTTACCAAGATGATATGAATGTGTTTGTTTGGTGTAAGATCTTGCTACTGGCCACATGCGACCAAATTCTTCACCTCTGAATTTTTTGATCAAATTCATCCACATATGGCCGAAGCACTCCCTCTGCTCACAATGAGGGAAAACATTCTTCACTGCGTTTTCTAGCCCTTTGCATGCATTTGTGTGGACTGCCAAATGTGACACTGGCCCTATGCATCTTTTCAACTGCATCATGAACCATGTCCACGAGACCTCTGTCTTTGACTGAAACAAGCCAATAGCAACAGGGAACATCCAGTTGTGTCCATCCAAAGCATTGCAAGCTGCCAATTGACCATTCCATTTGCCAGTCAAAAATGATGAGTCTATGCTCAAATATGGACGACACCCTGCCTTGAAGCCATCAATGCAAGGCTTTAAAGCCATTAAAAACTTATAGAAAAGGACTCTTCCATCCTCTTTTACCTCGGTATCTATCTCCACAACACTGCCAGATGACCTCTTCTCCACCTCTGCTTTGAATTATAAAACATCCTAAAAGTATTTGCCCAGTCACCATATAATTGTTTCATTGCCTTTTGTTTTGCCTTCCACACCGTGTTATACTTCACCTTAATGGGGTATTGCTTTTCCAAGTCTACTTTAAGTTTCTTTGCAGTAGTGTTTGGTTTCTTGGCTAAAATAGGAGTGGTCTTTTCTGCAATCCAAAGTTGTGATGTCATGGCTGGTACTCTCTGTGAACTTGTAATACAAGTATGTTGGTGTGGGATTTGATTCACCCTAATGGTACTTCCATCAGGTTGGCGTCTAACAGATATGTACCACTTGCAAGGCTTGACACTTCCATCAAAACCTCTACATCTTGCATAAAACTTTTTTCTATCAGTCCACTTAGTCTTGGCATCAAACTCATATTTGACTGCATAAGTCTTGAAACACATCCTAAACTCATCCATGTTTGGAAACAACTTTCCCACTGCAATAACAGGGTTTTCCTTGTCATACACATTTACCAACTCATCATCATGTGCATCATCTACATCATCTGCAGCATCTTCCATCAGCTGTCCATCCACATCTTCAGTTCTATCTCTGGTAGCATCAATATCAGTAGGCATACTAGATTCACCATCCTTCTCCTCCTTATCTTGATCAGCTATTGGAATGCCAAAAAAATTGGCCATCTCAGTGTCATCCATTGGTGCAATGACTAAATCAGTTGGGTCATTTAATTCTACTGAATTCCAATCAACATAAACAACCCTTGCAACACCATCGGAGCCCTCTTCTGCATCAACCCCCTCAGGTAACACTGTCACTTCACCTGTACACATGGGCATTATCTGCCTCTCTGAAGCCCAATCATCAGCTACCATCTTTGAAGCTAACTTTGAGGGCACATATCCAACCTTAGAAACTGATTTCATATCAACAAGCTCTGCATGAAACATAGTCTATTTGGTTGTCCAACCATCTTGTCGATCGATTTCATCAACCACCTCTTCACCATCCTCAGTTCTCACATACTCTTCTTTCCAAATATCAAGACGTAACAATGCTACCTCTTGGTCTGGACCCCAAAAAATGCTCTCCCCAATTTTTTTCACCACATTCTTCATGGCCTTCTATTCCATGCTCTGTAGCTATTGTGGATCAATCTATGCAAAATCAATCTCCCACTTCACAATTGTATCTCTCTCTATGTCCTGCATGCTATCATCACCTAGCTTCGCCTTAGAAGAAAGAAATTTCACACTGAATTCGAACGTCCGAGCACCACCACCCTTATTTGTCAATGGCGGGGCAGTGTGAGGTGAGCTAGCGGAAGCAGACGAGGCACAAATCACATCGGTTGGAAAGGATGTTGTTGTCTCTGGCGGCTCCATCGCGGTCAGCGCCCCTCCCCCCACCCAAATCTGGATCAAATTGACCAAGAACAGAGGGAAACACATGCGATACGGTGAGATCTAACTCGACACATAGGAGAACAAGACAAGGTTCCGGATTCACTCACCAAAGCCGCCGCCGTCGCCGAGAACAAAAGCTCCGCCGCTGCTATCACCCAGAACAAAAGCTCCGCCGCCGTCGGCGGCTCACCGCCAGGAACGAAGAGGAGGGAGCAACATAGGTTTAGAAAAGGGTACCCGTTCGGACAGACACGGGGAAACGATTCACCCGATGAACTGACAAGTGGGGCCCGTAACTAGATGCACTACCAAGTAGGGCCCGCATGTCTTAAACATAACCTCACTCCCGTTGTCGACCCTTTAAAACGCCCGAGTGGGCCTTGGCTATTTGGGCTTCTGAAACGTTTCTTTCGTCAACTACGTCGCATTCTTTCCAATTCACCTCAAAGGTGTCGCACAGGAGCTATTGACCCATTGCGAATATATGAAGCTAGTTCACACAGTTATTTGACAGTGTGATAAAACATAGTTTTGGCCGCCCAATTCAACACTATCATTCTTGATTTACATAGTGATCCTGCATATATTTTCTTTTGTCCAGTCGATCCTATGTCAATGAAGTTCTTTAATTCAGATGTTACCTTACTTCGAGACCAAATTAATCCATATTTACTGCTGGCTTGGAGTTTGAACGTTTTGATGGTACTGAAATATGCTCGTATTTGTATTATCTCTGTCGGATTGTGATATGCATGGCATTTCTGGGTCAGCTTAGTCTTCCAACTCCTGACGGTCTGGTAGATGCAGGGTTATTAAGCTATGTCACTCACAACTGTTCACTGTCTAAAGTTTAGCGTCAGACTTCCATATATAATGTACCTATTTACGCTCAAAGTTACGGGTTGATTCACGGTGCTAAATTATGTATAACTTTTCATTACAACATCTTTGGAGAGCACATGTTTGGTAATGTTTCACGTGTCAGCTTGGGCACAAAGAGGCCACTATATTAATAGCTTAAATTGCTCTTGCTTGTGCAGCTCACTTGGCGGCTTGCCTCAATATTTAAATTCCTACTTTTTTAACAGATTCTCTTTCTCTTGCCACTGTTGCTGTTTTTAGGAATATTGCTCACTCTTCTACTCCTTGCAATATTAGAAAAGAAGTGGTTTCTTTTTTGAACTCTACTGCTAATCTTAATCCCCAAGTTTTTCATATTTCTAGGAATTTGAATGGAGTGGCTCACAATTTAGCTGATCAAGTTTTTCAAATGGCTGGAGGACCTACACTCAATTGCTCTTCTCACCCTGATGTGACTGAACCATGTCCTGTAGCTGCCTCTCTTGCTGATTTTAATTTTGCAGGAATTCAACTTCATAAGGTGTATTGCTTTTAGGAGGAAGTTGATGGCTTCGGGATATTCCTCGTCTCTTCATAATTTGTTTGCCTCTGCTCGGTTGATGGAAAGAAGGAGATTGTTGTCAAAGCTTACATTTTATTTTCCCCTTCTCTTCCTTTGTTTCTTTAGACATGATGTTCTTCAGCAAGGATCTTGTTCCTTGCTCTCTCATATGTCTTTATTCGGCTCTTCTTTCTTCACAATTGCTATGCTTCTTTTCTCTACTATCCGACAGATGGTGTAATCTTGGCTGTACTATGTGCTTCGAGCTGAATATATTGGCACCTTCGGGTGCCTTTCTCTGTTAAAAAAATATATTAATAACTTAATACTGTCAAAAAACAAAGTAAACATTCCTAAATTTTAGGCATTAAGGCTGATCCCAATTCATAGCATGGGCGGGCATTAAATGTTCGGTCGGTGAAGTGCACCACAATGGGCGCCTGCCCTTGCGACACCTGTATCGGATGCTCGGGGCTTCGGGTGCTAATGTCGTCAGCAATTCCCTGCCTAGCAATCTTATATGGCTTAGGTACTCATAATGAGGAGTATCATATACTAGTATCATACACATGATACTAGTGTATGATACTATCTTTATAGTGCATAGTATCATAGAGTAGTACTACCTCCGTCCTGGTTTATTAGTCCTCATTGTATTTTGTGCCAAATTTTCATCATAGATTTAATTAATAAAATGTTTATGCATGTCAAAAAAAATATACCATCGAAAACTATTTTCAAATACGAATCCAACGATATATTTTTTGTTGACATGCATTGGCATTTTATTAGTTAAATCATTGGTCAATTTTTTTTGGCACATATTACAAAGGGGACCAATAAACCAGGACGGAGGTAGTATCATATATGATCATATTTATTGTGATGCATGACACAAAGTAGCATAATATTTAACATGTTACGATATCTACCTATGTTACTCTAACCCTCTCTCTCTCTTCTTTAATTCTCTACCATATCAGCATATTTGGTATTCTCAAGTCCATGATACCACCTAAGTTACCCTCACTATGGCCAACCTTACAACGTCGTTGTGGTTGTGCATCTTTGTACATCTTCGTGTAGCAAATAATGGTTAGTGGTACGAAACAAATGGGCCCATTTGCTATTTACTAGGGATACCCCCATTTCCAATACTCTATCCCGGCCCTGGGCTAAAGAGTTAGAGGGCTGAGAGTGAGACCTACCAAGATGAATATGGGTCAGCTTGCGTGTCCACAATTTTGTTCGGGAAAAAAACCTTGCGATTGATGGGCCATGAGAGTAAAGGGGCAAAGGAAGCCTAAACTAGGCCCTTTTATCTTTTGTATTGGGCATTTTGCTGGACTTACCTCTAAGATTTAGCAAAACGATTGGAAAGTCATTAAGACCTACCAAGACTACATCTGGACCCACCCATGGTTTTTCACACTGTCATATAAGATAACATCTTGATATTTTTCTTGTCATACTTTTGCTTTCGATGTATATTCTCGTGATCTGGATTCTCTTTTGCGTGGATCTTGAGCACCTTCATTTGAAGTGAAACTGAGGATGAAGAGAAGCAACACATGGCCATGGATATTCATTTTATGTGCCACAAATATTAACATGCTTCACCCAACATAGTAGTGGATGATACTTGTAATCAGGTTTGGTGATGCAAATCTACTACACGGTTTGGGAGACCACTACGGGTGGCATGGCTGCTCTTACAAGCACACTATTAAGTTTACAACTGCCACTAAAAAAACTAAGTTTACTATTAGAGTATATTCGGCCGATTTAGTTTTGGTAGTTTGAATTGTAATTTATCTCTTCTATACTTGGACTCCAACACTTTGTACTTATATAAACAACCCATTGAGGCATCAATCAATATACAATTATCATCAATTATCATGGTATCAGACGCCTAGGTTTTCGCCCTCGGCATGGCTTCGCTGCCAACTCCTCCCTCGTTGCCGCCGCAGCGGCTCTGCACCATCACCGAGTTCTGCGCCGCCGGCACGGCTACTCTACCATCTTCAACCCTTACCCAAAACCCTACTCCACCCCAACCACCTCAGCTCTCCCTCGCCGATACTATCGCTGATGTTTCCCCTTTCATCCCGATAACCCTAGACCTCGCCGCCCACAACTTCTATCATTGGCGCCACCTCTTCCCTGTCAACTATTTGGTAAGTTTCATCGGATAAGTGGGCCACCACTTGCATCCCTAAATGTTTTCTGTCTCACCTTGTTCAGTTTTCCTAATTGTCTTTCTTAAGTCGATACATTCTTTTATCACCACTATTTTTTGTGGATGGGAACTACCGAACAGAGTTTCAATAAAGGCGACGTTGGGGATATCCTAGAATTTCACTTTTGTAATGTTCTATGAAATCTATAGAAACTATGTGGCAATTCATGACTGGTGGTTGTTGACAATTAAATTGTATTTCGATGGAAATCAGACTTATTCCGGGACAACCCGTATAAGCATTGAATATGAAAATGGTAAGATCAGCTCGCTTTAATAGAATATATTAAAAATATAACATTCCAAATTAAAACATACATTCCAACATTACATAAATGATAAACACCCGATGGATGTATATCTAAGATTTTCCATGATATGCCACACACTCTTGCATTATTTGAAAGTAAAACAGACTTCACCGATATTCATATTACAACCGGCAAATACTACTAGCCATAATGGAGGACACATATTTTATTTATGCGAGATCGCTGGCTCGCATTTCCAGCTGAAGTGGCACGTGTTTATTCTTCATGTCTTAAACCTATGAAAACAGATAAATATCACTAGCTGATCACATAGTAAGTAATCAAACAAGACAATATGAATTTTAGAATACCAAGATGAACTACCTTATTGTTCTCCATAGAAACAACACTAATAGCGACTAAATATAATTTATAATTAGTTTGACTAGATGCATCTTTTATTTATGTACACTCCCCATTTGAACATAAATATTAATCACTTTTTCATGTGAAAGAAATAAAATATATTTTGATGTAGACCATTTTCTTGACATCAATATATATGATTCTATCATAATATAAATAGATGTATGGACCTTAATTACATGAATGTGATTACCAAATTAACTTCACAGAAATTAATATATAAGACTGCTACTCTTTATATTAAGGATTAATTATACTTACAGCCGGCGATGGTGTGTAGAATGCATGGATATCAATTTTTCTGTAGTTCTCACTGTTTGGGTTGCTCTGTGGCTGGACTTCTGTGAAGTTTACAGTACCACGCGCCATCGACAGTTTTCCTGTCCCGCCCACAATAGCCCACTCACCATTTGCACCACTAATTGTTCCCATCACTTGTAATGTAGACCCACGAAAGCTGTAAACGGTGTATCTATAATTAGAAAAAGTGAACCTAAAAAATAAACTTATATTCATAAGTTTAATCTGCTAATGGTGCATGCATGGTTAAACCTGCATGGATATACCTGGAGTCCTCAAAGACCATGCTGAAAGGAAGAAACCAAGCAAAGCCATTGGCTTGGCTTTGGGTAGCCTGGATATGCATTCCCTTTGCACGAGCAATGATACTTGCAGTGGAATCAGTGGTAGCATGCACAGTCCAGTCATGAACTGCTATCACACCAAACGAGTTAGCAAAGCCAGGGTTGAGAATTGTTTCTTGGTTGTGGGCTGCCCCAGCGAATACTTGGTGCAGGTACAAAGATAGATTGAGCTCTTCCTCACAACTACTCTTACACTTCCCTACGTAAGGACCTAAGACAGGAGGGGCGGCCATGGCTATGGCCAAATTTGAGAAGACAAGGAAAATCACGACATGGGTAGCACGGGCCATCACTAGGATTCTTGAACTTGCAGAGAGGATTATGATATGTGTACTAGTTCGGGTATGAGTTTTGGTACTGAGATTTGAATGAAAGAGACAACGTATTTATAGAGTTAGTTTTCGACTCTGCCATAAAAAAATCACTTTCCTTTAAGACAGACCATGCATCAGTCTAGTAGTCTGCTTCATGGGCTTCTGGTCCAGCTAGCGCGGTCGTCCTGCAGATCTTTAATACCCAGCCCACTCGGAAACTCTGGAGGTAGACCATTTCAAACTTCTTCTTCAATAATCAAGAACCTGTACGTTAATGGAGCCATGCAAATTTGATCTGCAGTAGCGTTTGTAAAGTCGTGTGCACATTGTTGGAATCTTTAGTATTCCTCTAGTGCATTCCTTCCAATTAGCAAGTATCAAACCTACAGATACTTGCAAATTAGATGATCTGCAGGTAGCGGGTTTGAAGTCCGCGACCTTCCAAATTTGGCCTACAAGCATTTCAGATATTCAGCCATATGTCAAAAAACTTTAGACATCTCAATCGCCTATACTTATGACCTCTAATCAAGCATGTCTAATTAAGACTAACATTGTCTTTGTATGATGGAGAATATATGCATGCATGCATTATCTGTTAAGTTGGGAAGGGTGCCGAAGTGTATGAGGGGAAACTTGGTGTGAAAAGGTAAGACTTTGGTCGTCGGTCTTTGGCACCACTTGTGTTGCAGGGCAGTGCTACAGCCCCGTGTGTGTCACGCAAATTTAGTACAGCTGTTATAACTGAATAACGGTCACTGTACTGATAAGTTATTACCAACTTGAAATTGAAATGATCATGAACAAAATAGCCAGCCAGCCTACAGGTTTCGGACCTAGTCATTTTCCAAGTTGTAAAGAGAGGACAAAGTTTACATCATTTCTGGGAAACTTGATGTGAAAAGGCAAGACTTTGGTCCGTCTTAACACCAATACCAATAGTACTGCAGTGCTACTACTGCGAGTACTGCTCCGCTCCCGCAGCACAGGCCGAGGCCCAACTGTAAGCGGCACGGATCGACGAGAGGAGGCAGCCCACTACAGAAAACGTGCAGGCACGAACGGTCACGATCGGGACAAGTCAGCAAAGTAGCCGTTGATCCGACGGCAACTCGTACACATGGCTTACCTAGCCTTCATCTCGAGCACGTATCTAGTTCTGAGATTATTAGCCAAGGCTGAATCGAAGCCAGCCAAAGCTAGCTTAGTACGCGGGTGTTTGCTTCTGTTTTGTGCCTTCGCGAACTGTTTTTTTTTTTCAGGATCAACTTGCTGCTTCTTTATTTGTTAAACAAAGTTCGGGATGTCATCCGAGATCACATCTAAAATAAAGTCAGGTGGTAACATAAACCACAACTTACAAGTCTCGTCACCAGCACAAAATTTTTCTAACTTATGAGTGGCAACATTCGCAGTACAACTAACCCACGTAACTTTAAAGTCCTGAAACGATCGTAACATTGACTTAATTTCTTCAACTCGAGGCCCAGCGCTAGAGTAATTATTCTCTCCATCATTTAGCATCTTGACCACCGCCTTGCAATCTAGCTCAACATGTAATTTCTGAACATTGATTTGTGCTGCGAGGTCGACCACATGCCTGCACGCCAAAATCTCCAACGTCTCCGGATCAGTCACATGCCTTGAGAAGCTTGTTGCCGCAGCTATGAAACCCTCCTCATGCCCTCGCAGTACCACTCCAACTCCTCCCTTATTCCTATGCTTGGACACGGCAGCATCAGAGTTGGCCTTCACCCACCGTGCCTCCGGAGGTATCCACGGTTGCTTCGTTTTCTCCGGTTTCGAGGTCACCTTTTCTTCATGCACCACACGCCACTCGTCCATATAAGATACCACTAATCTCGTTATTTCATGTGGCTCACAGATCCTCTTCCCGTCTCTTGCCTCATTTCTTGCCAGCCATAACCCATACACTGCTTGTACCATCGCTGCACGTTCTTCCTCTGGGGCCTGAACAAACCAACCCAGCAGCCAACAAGATAGAGCAGACATGGAGCTTGATGTAGGCGGTGGGATCGCCACCGTCACTCCAAAATCATCTTGCAATTTCTTCAAGAAAGCAGCTGAATGTGGACACGCCCAAAATCTATGATATAAAGTCTCTTCTCTTCCGCAGGCCACACAGAAAACTCCTTGCTTGATATGTCGCCGACGGAGTTCCGTCCCAACTGCTAGCCCATTCTTCATTAGGCGCCATATATGCACCTTTGCCTTATTAGGAGCAGGGTCGTTGTCAGTGTCAAAACCGGCGGATCTCGGGTAGGCGGTCCCGAACGGTGAGACTAGGATCAACGGTAACAGGAGACGAAGGGGACACGAGTTTACCCAGGTTCGGGCCCTCCTACGGAGGTAATACCCTACGTACTACTTGATTGTATTGATGGTGTAAGGGATTACAGAGTTGATCTACCTCGAGATCGTATGTCTAACCCTAGATGAGTTGTTCTGTCCCTATGCCCTAGAACCCTCTGGCTTATATAGATGTCCGGGGGTGTCCTCGACTTACACATGGTCAGTTACATGCCGAAGAGATAATATGCCTAACTACTGCTAATAACTTGGAGAACACGTCATGATCTCCCGAAGCTTCCATCCGGCGCAAGTGGTCTTGAATCATCCGATGCATGCCTTGCGGCCCATACAGTCCGGCCCACGAATAATGGGTCGGCTATCCGAGGACCCCTTTATCCAGGACTCCCTCAGTAGCCCCCGGACTAGCCTTCAATTCCGATAGATATTCGGTCGATCTCTTCACGTCGTCGCCTTCGGCTTGCGAGGCGAGTCCCTCATCCTTCTTCGTTCGGCAACCGCCCAGTCTTCGGCAAGATCCCAAGCATCGCGGGCGCAAACTTATTATAATAACTATGCGAACTCCTCAACTTTCGCGCGTCGTGGGGAGGTGAGTGGTTAGGGATTTTTACAATCTTACCCTCCTGCTACGAAGGCACCAATCTATTTAATCAAACGAAATCGTGGCTTAGACCACATTCTTCTCCTCTCCATCGAAAGAAACTCCCCGCGAAAGCTCTATGCAAAACGTGGCCAACGCCCCCAGCTCCTCCACACGCCCTTACGGCACACGCCCAGGGGACTGGACTAGTTGTTCCGTCATCCTCCTACGGCTCCGCAACTTGGAGACCCAGGGATATCCTCCTTCGTCAGATCTGGCAGCGACCCGCGCAGGTATGCTTACTTACGGCGACGAGGTCTTCGACGAGCGCTTCCCCAATCCTAACAAGGGGGGGGGGGCGAGTATGCTTCATCCCCTTTCTTCTCCGGGGCCTTGGGTTCCCAATCCACCCGTTCCTGAGGGGGCTATTAGAATTCTAGGGGATCCAGCTCCACCACCTCAGTTGAGAGTCAATCTTGCATATCTCAGGATTCGTTCCTCTCTGCGAGATGTTCTTAGGATGCGAGGCACATTTTGATTTGTGGAGGAAATACTTCTGCCTCGTCCCCTGTGTTGGGGAACGTTGCATGGGAAACAAAAAATTTCCTACGTTCACGCAAGACCTATCCATGGTGATGAGCATCTACGAGAGCGAGAGTGAATCTACATACCCTTGTAGATCGCTAAGCGGGAAGCGTTAAGAAACGTGGTTGGTGTAGTCGAACGTCTTCACGATCCAACTCGTCGAGCGTCCCACGATATCATCACGATCCGTCCCGCGATCCAATCACGATCCGTCCCGCGAACTCATCACTATCCATCCCGTGAACTCATCATGATCCGTCTCGTGATCTTGATCACAGTCCTTCCGATCTAGCGCTGAACGGACGACACCTCCGCGTTCAGCACACGTACGGGTTGATGACGATCTGTGCTATCTTGATCCAGCAAGAGGGAGCGGAGAGGAAGAAGAGTTCTCCAGCAGCGTGACAGCGCTCTGGCGATGGTGGTGGAGCTATTCCGGCAGGGCTTCGCCTAAGCATTGCAGAAATCCGATCTGAGGAGAAACTATGCACTGGAGGAACGGGCAGCACGTGGCTGAAAATTCTATGCAAAAACCCTAAAACCTTCAATATATATAAGAGGGAGGGAGGAGAGGACTTGGCGCAAGGGCCAAGCCTCCTTGGTTCGGCCGAAGTGGGGAGGAGAGGAGGACTCCTCCTCCAATCCTAGTAGGACTATGATTCCTCCTTTTTGGCCTTTTTCCACCTTTTTCCCTTTGGGCTTTTCTTCCCTAGCCGCATGGGCCTTGTGTGGGACTTCCACCAGCCCACAAAAGGCTGGTATTTATTCTCCCACAGCCCATTAAGCCTCTTGGGTCGAAATACCCCTCCCGGTGGTCTCCCGGTACACTACCGGCACTCCCGATACACTACCGATTAGCCCGAAACTTTTCTGGCGACCAAAACAGGAATTCCTATATATGAATCTTTACCTCCGAACCATTCCGGAGCTCCTCGTGACGTCCGAGATCTCATCCGGGACTCCAAAAAACCTTCGGTCACCACCATACATAACTCTATACTACTGAAACGTCACCAAACCTTAAGTGTGCAGACCCTGTGGGTTCGAGAACTATGTAGACATGACCGAGGCACCTCTACGGTCAATAACCAATAGCAGGACCTGGATGTCCATATTGGTTCCTACATATTCTATGAAGATCTTTATCGGTCCAAGCTCTATGTCAAGGATTCAGTTAATCCCGTATGATGTTCCCTTTGTTCTTCGGTATGTTACTTGCCCGAGATTCGATCGTCGGTATCTCCACACCTAGTTCAACCTCGTTACCGGCAAGTCTCTTTACTCATTCCGTAATACAAGATCCCGTGACTAACACTTTAGTCACGTTGCTTGCAAGGCTTGTTGTGATGTTGTATTACCGAGTGGGCCCTAAGATACCTCTCCGTCAAACGGAGTAACAAATCCAAGTCTTGATCCATGCCAACCCAACAGACACCCTCGGAGATACCTATAGAGTACCTTTATAGTCACCCAGTTACATTGCGACGTTTGATACACACAAGGCACTCCTCCAGTGTCAGTGAGTTGCATGATCTCATGGTCACAGGAACAGATAGTTGACATGCAGAAAACAGTAGCAATAAACTAACACGATCATATGCTACGTTTGTAGTTTGGGTCTTGTCCATCACACCATTCTCCTAATGATGTGATCCCGTTATCAAATGACATCTCATGTCCATGGCTAGGAAACCTTAACCATCTTTGATCAACGAGCTAGTCTATTAGAGGCATACTAGGGACATGGTTTTGTCTATGTATCCACACATGCATCTAAGTCTCCGATCAATACAATTATAGCATGGATAATAAACGATTATCATGAACAAGGAAATATGATAATAAATAATTTATTATTGCCTCTAGGGCATATTTCCAACAGTCTCCCACTTGCACTAGAGTCAATAATCTAGTTCACATCACTATGTGATTCGCATTGTTATGAATCTAACACGCAATGAGTTCTGGGGCTCGATCATGCTTTGCATGTGAGAGAGGTCTTATAGTCAACGGGTCTGCGACATTTAGATCCATGTGTACTTTGCAAATTTCTATGTCAAACCGCAAACACTGCTACCACACTCCACTTGGTACTATTCCAAATGGCTGCTCCACTATACGTATCTAGATTGCTATTGCGAGTCATCCGGATTGGTGTTAAAGCTTGCATCTTACGACGAACTCTTTATCACCTCCATAATCGAGAAACATCTCCTTAGTATTTTAGTTACTAAGGATAATCTTGACCGCTATCCAGTGCTCCATTCCAGGATCACTTTGAAACCTTCCGGCCATACTTATGGCAAGGCTGACATCGGGTCTTGTGCACAACATTGCATACATGATAGAGCCTATGGCTGAAGCATAGGGGATGACACTCATATTTTCTCTATCTTCTGCAGTCACTGGGCATTGAGTCTTACTCAACTTCACACCTTACAAATCAGGCGAGAACTCTTTCTCTGACTGATCCATTTTGAACTCTTTCAAAATCTTGTCAAGGTATGTACTCATTGAAAGTCTCATCAAGCACCTTGATCTATCTCTATAGATCTTGATGCTCAACAATTAGGTAGCTTTATCCAGGTCTTCCTTTGAAAAACTCTTTTCGAACAACCGTTTATGCTTTCCAGAAATTCTACATCATTTCCGATCAACAATATGTCAACCACATATGCTTACCATAAACTCTATAGTGCTCCCACTCACTTTATTGTAAATACAAGTTTCTCATAAACTTTGTATAGACTCAAAACCTTTGATCACCTCATCAAAGTGTATATTCCAACTCCGAGATGCTTGCTTCAGTTCATCGAAGGATCACTGAAGCTTGCACACCTTTTAGCATCCTTAGGACTGACAAAATCTTCTGGTTGTATCTCATACAACCTTTCCTTAAGGAAGGAAACGATGTTTTGGCATCCATCTGCCATATTTCATAATTAAAAAATGCAGCAACTGCTAACATAATTCTAACAGACTTTAGCATCGCTACGAGTGAGAAAGTCTCATCGCAGTCAAATCCTTGAACTTGGCGGAAACTTCTTTGCGACAAGTCGAGCATTATAAATGGTGACATTCACCATCAGCGTCTGTGTTCATTTTAAAGATCCATTTGTACTCAATGACCTGCCGTCCAACGAGCAAGTCTACCAAAGTCTATACTTGGTTTTCATATATGGATCCTTTCTCGGATTTCATGGCCTCTAACCATTTGTCGGAATCTGGGCCCATCATCGCTTCTCCACAGCTCGTAGGTTCATTGTTGTCCAACTACATGACCTCCAAGACAGAGTTGTCGTACCGCTCAGGAGCAGTACACATCCTTGTCGACCTACGACGTTTGATAGTAACTTGATCCGTAGCTTCATGATCATCATCATTTACTTCCTGTTCAACTGACGTAGGTTCCACAGAAACATCTTTCTGCGCTGCGCTACTCTCTGGTTGAAACAAAGGTTCAACAACTTCATCAAGTTCTATCTTCCTCCCACTCAATTCTTTCGAGAGAAACTTTTTCTCGGGAAAGGGCCTGTTTTAGCAACAAACACTTTATGCTTGGACCTGAGATAGAAGGTTCACCCAACTGTTCTTAGGGTAATCTATGAAGATGCATTTGTCCACTTTGGGTTTGAGCTCATTAGGTGAAAACATGTTTGCACACAAGGGTCGCAGCCCCAAACATTAAGAACCGACAGCTTAGGTTTCTATCAAACCATAATTCACACGGTGTCATCTCAACGGATTTAGATGGTGCCCTATTTAAAGTGAATGTAGTTGTCTCTAATGCATAACCCCAAAATTATAGTAGCAAAAACGATAAGAGACATCATAGCCCGCACCATATCGAATAGAGCACGACTATGACGTTCGGACACACCATCACACTATGGTGTTCCAGGTGGCATGAGTTGTGAAACGACTTTCACATTGTCTAAAGTTGTATGCCAAACTCGTAACTCAGATATTCACCTCCATGATCATATCACAATCATTTTTATCTTGTTGTCACAATGATCTGAAACTTCACGCTGAATTTGCTTGAACTTTTCAAATGATTCAGACTTGTGTTTCATTAAGTAAACATACACTGTATCTACTCAAATCATCAGTGAAGGTAAGAAAATAATGATATCCACCGCACGCTACAAGACTCATTGGATTGCATACATCAACATGTATCATTTCTAATAAATCAGTTGCCTGCTCCATCTAGCCGGAAAACGGGGTCCTTAGTCATCTTGCCCAAGAGGCATGGTTCGCATGTCTCAACCGATTCAAAATCGAATGATTCCAAAGATCCATCAACATGGAGTTTCTTCATGCGATTTATACCAACATGACATTTAGCAGCAATTCCACAAGTATGTGGTACTATCATTATTAACTTTGTATCTTTTGGCATCAATGTTATGAACATGTGTATTACTACGATCAAGATTCAACAAACCATTCTCACTAGGTGCATGACCATTGAAGGTATTATTCATGTAAACAGAATAACCATTATTCTCTAACTTAAATGAATAACCATGTTGCAATAAACAAGATCTAATCACGTTCATGCTCAACACAAAACACCAAATAACATTTATTTAGGTTCGTCACTAATCCCGAAGGTAGAGAGAGAGTGCGATGTTGATCACATCAACCTTGGAAACATTTCCAACACACATCGTCACCTCACCCTTAGATAGTCTTCGTTTATTCCATAGCTTTTACTTCGAGTTACTAACATTTAGCCACCGAACCGGTATACAATACCCAGGTGCTACTAGGAGTACTAGCAAGGTATACATCAATAACACGAAGGTATACATCAATAACACGTATATCAAATATACTTCTGTCGATGTTGCCAGCCTTCTTATCTACCAAGTATCTAGGGTTGTTCCGCTTCAGCGACCGCTCTCCTCATAATCGAAGCACTTAGTCTCGGGTTTGGGTTAGACTTTGAGTTGCTTCACTGGAGCAGCAACTGACTTGCTATCCATGAAGTTTCCCTCCTTGCTCTTTCCCTTCTCAAAACTAGTGGTTTGGCTAACCATCAACACTTGACGCTCCTTCTTGATTTCTACCTTCGCGGTGTCAAACATCGCGAATAGCTCAGGGATCATTATTTCTATCCCTGACATTTTATAGTTCATCACCAAGTTCTAGTAGCTTATTGACAGTGACTTGGAGAACTATATCAATCACTATCTTATCTGGAAGATTAACTCCCACTCGATTCAAGCGATTGTAGCACCCAGACAATCTGAGCACATGCTCAACGATTGAGCTATTCTCCTTCATCTTGCAGGCAAAGAATCTTGTTGGAGATCTCATATCTCGCAACACGAGCACGAGCCTGATATCCTAATTTGAGCTCTTGGAACATCTCATATGTTCCATGACGTTCAAAACGTTTTGGAGCCTCATTTTCTAAGCCATAATGCATGACGCACTAAACTATCAAGTAGTCATCAGAACGTGCCTGTGAGATGTTCACCAAGATCTACAGACGACACTAGAGGGGTTGACGCACCGAGCGGTGCATTAAGGACATAAGCCTTCTGTGCAGCAATGAGGACAATCCTCAGATCACGGACCTAGTCCGCAATATTTATACCATCATCTTTCAACTCTATTTCTCTAGGAACATATAAAAATTCAAGGGAGCTACAACGTGAGCTAGTAATCTACAACACAGTTTGCAAAGACACTACTGACTATGTTCATGATAATGAGTTCAATTAATCATATTACTTAAGAACTCCCACTCAAATTGACATCCCTCCAGTCATTCGAGTGATACATGATCCAAATTCACCAACTCAAGTCCGATCATCACGTGAGTTGAGGTGGTTTCAATGGTGAACATCATCATGTTGATCATATCTACTATATGACTCATGTTCGACCTTTCGGTCTCTTGTGCTCCGAGGCCATGTCTGTACATGCTAGGCTCTTCAAGTTTAACCCAAAAGTGGTGACCTAATTCTCCTCGAAGTTGCATTATATCTCGGAAGTCCGGAGACATGGGCTTCAGTGAAACACTGGGATAATCGTTCTGGGCGGTGGGTGGGCAAAAATTGGATTCCATGTCACGCTGAATATTCGGAACTACAAACTCTGAATTGTGGCGTAAATATGGGACCGACGACGGTCCGGTTTTAAGGTGATACCCGACACCTGGCTCGTTTGTGAAGTCTTGGTGATCATAGATCTGGGTGTAAACTGTTTTCAATTCCGGCTGTCGAGATGAATCCGCAGCCGGACACTCGACAGTAGCGACAAGGTGGGTGACTGGACAGACGTGAATCTCCCTATCATCCGGTCTAATCCTGAGCCGATCATAGATCGGAAACTGGTCATCCGGTATACGCATTGCTTCGAGACGATCGAACAATACATTCAAGAACGAAGCGATGGCAGGGTGCGTGTCGCCGATATGAGTAGATTCGTCAGGTGGCATGATGGTTCCAGAGTCACTCCGAAGCAGATCTATGTTCCGTTTCACCATGGGACCAGATGTCTCAGACGTCAAAACATCCGGACTTGTAGGTTTTTCATTGAAGGTTAAGGGTTCCATGGAAACGAGTGTTCCCCATGAATCAGCCACAAACTCTAGGGTTCTGAACTTGATACTCTGATTTGAGGGGAATCCTCCGATCAGGCCATGACGGCTGATCGGGCAGGCATGCGACAAGATGTCGTTGTCGGTGAAACTCTGATCAGGGGCGAGAGTCACCTCGATGCAGATCTTGCCACTTGCGACGAGGCGAGCCATCGATCCCTTCGGCGCTCACAGCGGAACTCTCAAAGAAAGCACCAATGTTGGTGTCAAAACTGGCGGATCTCGGATAGGGGGTTGTGACACCCTAAATTTATGCTACATTGGTCATTGTAATTAAGCTATAGTAATGGCCAAGTTTAAGCTAATCCTTGTTTTTGCTAAACAGTGCATGATCACAATGGAGTCATATCTCATTTCAAATTCCACCTCAAAATGCCTTGAACTTTATTGTGATAAAATAAAGTTGCAAACAACATAAGAGAAATGTTGCACACTTGTTAAAAATCTCAAAAACTAATGTTGTTAAGGAAAACAACATTACCTTGATGTTGGTGTGGACGCCACATCCAAAGCAGAGCCAAAATTGCATTTAAAATACCCTTTATATACCTTGGATAATTAGAACAGATTTCAAAGATGCCCAAACTTGGCGTGGCCATTGGAAATATTGCAAGATATTAATTGGACTTTGTCCCACATTTTTGCAAAAGGAAATCAATGCTAAGAAGAAATAAAACAGAAACTTATAAAAGAAAACAGAAAAAAGAAACAAAGCCCCCCTCCTTCTGCCCTGGGGCTTAGGCCACACGGGCAGGCCCAGGCCGGCTCAGCAGCACCCTCGGTCGTCTCCCACCTCGCTACAGTGGGGCGACCGAGGCGCGCGCGTCCCTGCCGAACCGGCTCGCCGGCGACGGCTGTGGGGATAAGGCCACCACCGAGGCCACCTCACCTGCCCCCCGAACCCTAGCTTGCCACTACCCCCCTCGCTCTTCCTCCTCGCGTCGCCGCTCTCCTTCCCGAGCGCCACCACCGCCATGGCCGTCGGCTAGTCGCGCCCACTATGCCTCCCACGCCTTGCCGTCTTGCCTAGAAGCTCCACACTGACTACCCCATCCTCCTCGACCGCTGGACCAAGCCCCGGAGCCCCTGCAGCGACAGCCACAAGCTTCTTCTTCTTCCTCGGATCGCTGCCACGCTCCGACGATGATTCCGGCCACCTTGAGCCTCCCCCGAGCCTACTTTGCACATCTGTAGGACCGCGGTGAGCTCCTGATCCTTTCCCCTCCCTTCCCTGAGCTTTTCCGCCGCCGTAGCCCCTTCTCCCCATCGTGCCCGAATTCTCCTATGCCTGAGCTCATCACCGGCGAGCCTCCAGTAACCATTTGGTCCAACCGACACCGTCGTTCGACTCCACGGTTCGCGTAGGCTCGCGTAGTGCCCATAGTTAGGTCGTTTGCGCCCCGTTTTGCTCGCTACCTTTGGCGCCCAATGCTCACCGCCGACAACCTCGACGCCGGTGACACCACAGACCACTGCAGCAGTTGCCGATGCCCGGGATGGATCGGCGACGATCTCAGCTCTCAAACGCAAGAAAGACCATGCGATTTGGTGCCCTGTGCGCCATTTCCGAGCCCTGCCGTGTTTTGGGTGCTCGCCGGAGTTGCTCTACCGACGAACGCCCGGTCAGGGTCACTGGCAGCTGGGTCCCGCGGTCACCGTTGACCTGGTCAATGTGCCGACTGGACCTGGTCCAGTCACTGACATGTGGGGTCCCAAGCCCCTGTGTCTATGACAGTGGGCCACCCCTGTCAGCTAATTAATTTAGTAACTAGATTAATTAAAATAATCAACTTAACCTAATGTGTCTATGACACATGGGCCCCACTTGATAAATTAGTCTCTGTTAGTTTAATTTAACAGTGACTTAAAATGAGTCTATGACATGTGGGACCCATTGGTCAGGTCTGACCTGGTCAGCCCCACTGTTGACTGCTGATGCAGTGATGATTTCATGTCGACGTCATAAAGCATTTTTCGAATTAATTTAATTATGTTAATTCCAAGAAATGATTAAATCTTTGAAAAATCATAGAAACTAATCTGTAGCTCAGATGGAAAAACTTTATACATGAAAGTTGATTAGAAAAATTCCACGAATCTGAATATGCCCTCCATTCATCTGTCACATGCTCCTAGCATGATGAACATGGAACTTTCCCCTCTGGATCGTCTGTCCGATAAATCCAAAGACCCGGGAAATATCGTCAGATATTCTCCCGCTCCGTATGATACGTGGAGTACTGCATTAGACTACCCCTAGCATTGCGTATTGCCATGTCATGCATCATGTTGCATCTGTTTGCTTGTATTTATTCTTTCTTCCCCCTCTTCTCTCCGGTAGCCTCCGACACGGACGTTGCTGCCGAGTACGACTACGCCCCTGACGACCAGCCTTTTGCAGTAGAGCAGCAAGGCAAGCACCCCCCCTTGATCATTCCGAGATCACCTATTCCTTCTCCCTCATGCTTGCATTAGATTTTGCTACTGTATTTAACAGCACCTATTTTGATGCATAGCCTGTTTTTGAGTACTGCTTCCATACCTGCTATCATATACTGTTGTAGTATAGGTATGGATAGTATCCCCCTGTGACTCCCAGTTTACTATTGTCGTTGCCCCTCCTTTTCATCATCGTCCACACCGAGGACTTGAAGACAGAAGACTCAGTTCTCATGACTGACAAGCCGTTACCGACACATCACCACACCTACCCCGTGCGTGATATCTCAAGAGTGATTCCTCGGATATGCACTTCGGGCACTAACACACATCCTCTATGACTTGTTACTGGAATACAAGTGAAAGAAGGGTCGGCCCCAAGGGTGCTCGCGAGAGAAAGATTTGGTGGGTTGCTCCGTAAGGCATCCATGAGATGTGGAGGGTGCGACGGTAAGAAACCCGAGGGATATTGGCGGGGCGACGGACTGCCTTTCATGGTTCGCCCTTGCCCCGCATTAATAAAATTCTAACGGGTTGGGTATTTGATCTGAGTTGGTCGTTTGACCCTTTCGCACTGAAACTTCACGTGGGAATAGTTATGGATACTCAGTGTCGTTGTATCAGCCAAAGCTCTTCGGACGTCGGCAATGGAGCGGCGCGTGCCAGATTGGGCTGGAAGGTACAGCTCTTGGACTAGAGTGTGCTAGTTCTGCTTCCGGCCACGTGCGCATCATGCAGGAGTGCAAGGGCAGGTGGGCCCACGAACCTGCGCGCTTAGGATTTAGACCGACGGGCTAGCCTTTTCATTGAGTCTAGGTGGGGCGATGATGTTTTGGATACCGAGGTTGGGCCTTACCCAGGAAAGTGTGTCCGACCGGAGGTGATCAAGCGTGTTGGAAATGCGGTGCACCCCTGCAGGGAAGAACTTATCTATTCGAATAGCCATGTCCATGGTAATAGGACGACTTGGAGTTGTACCTTGACCTTATACAACTATAATTGTGATTTGAATAGGAATTAAATGTGGCTCCGGGATTGCTTCCTCGCAGGGAGTCGAGGAAGAATCTCTGGGCGTGGTTACTTAATAAAATTGCTACAATACTATGATTACATGTGAGGTACCAATCTACTCTCTTCTAATGTTGCAAGATGCTGAAGATGCTAGTCTTCGATTGGACTAGGTCTTCCCCCTATTCTTGCTTTCTGCAGTCAACCCACATATAATCCCACTCCTTGATACTGATGCGTACTTAGCATAGTTTCTGATGTCAGTCTTGCGAGTACTTTGGATGAGTACTCACCGCTAGTTTGCTTCCTCTTTCCCCCGATACAATTGCTACGTTCAGACGACAGAGTGCAGGAGATGGAGTACGCCAGAGACGACTACTACACCACCGCAGGAGCCTACTACTACGTGGAGGCGGCCCCGGACCAGTAGTAGGATAGGAGGTTCCCAGGCAGGAGGTCTCGCCTCTTTCGATCCGTTGTTTACGTTTGTGCTAGCCTTCTTAAGGCCAAACTTGTTTAACTTATGTCTGTACTCACATATTGTTTGCTTCCGCTGACTCGTGCTTGTCGAGCTTTGTATTCGAGCCCTTGAGGCCCCTAGCTTGTAATATGAAGTTGTATGACTTTAATTTGTGTCTAGAGTTTTGTTGTGATATTGATTAGTGAGTCCCTAATCTTGGTCGTACGCATTGCGTGTACGTTTAGTGTACGGTCGAAATTGGGGGCGTCACAAGTTGGTATCAGAGCCAACTACCTGTAGGTAGCCCCCTTTCCAACTCCTTGGCCGAAGTTGAGTCTAGTCATTGAAAAACTTTTACTAACATTGTTGTGTGGCTTACGGGCCCACATCTCAATCGGGTGGTATTAGGATTTTTTATTCCTCGTCTATACTCTGGGTTCTGATCTCTCTCCTCTTTCGTGTTAAAGATTTTGCTAACTCTAACATTAGGTTCTCATGATCACATCCACCGGAGATTTGCTTCGTCGACAATTGTTTCCTTTGAAGTTATAATGCACACACTGTCATTTGACATCTTAAATCTACCTGTTACAGATGCGTCCCGATAGGCAGATCGTCCGTCTGACCTTCGCGCATGATACGACTTGGTTCCCGGCCATTCTGGTCGTCCTCCTGAAGAAGCTGGGATATCGCTGATACCCCGAGTACACTGTTTACGAGGACTACCGAGAGTTCAACCAGGAACCGTATGAGGCTGAGATGGTTATGTGGGATCGACAGGACCTCTCCATCACTGAGCTGCACGCCTCTCATGGCATTGGAGTGACTATCGAGATGGCAGTACAGGATGCTACTTATGCTACTATTGTTCGTCTCCATGCAGCGAACTCTTGTTTGGAGGAGACGGCATACGGATACATTCCGTATGTTCCTACTAGAGTTAATATTATTGCCAACGCTAAGGTCTTGACCTGTCATGCCCAAAATGCGCGCCTATCCATTTTAAGACACGAGGGCCTCGCAAGGGATAGAGGCGCATTTTGCCGTTAGCAAGTATAGTAACATTGCATCATACATTACAGAAGAGATGAGTATACAAGTTGGCTTACACTCGCCACATGCTAAATTACAATTCCACTCAGAGTTCAATCATCAAGATGAAAATAGGGTCCGGCTATGGACGAAATCAAACGATAAAAAATAGATGCAAATGAAACTATCTCGCTGCCCCAAAGATCACGACCAGGTCCTCTACTCATCCGAATACGTCACGTACATCCTGCCTTTTTCCTCATCGAACTCCCACTGAAGCTGGGTAAGATCATCCTGCACGAACTCATCTGAACATGTACCTGGAGTGTTATAGTAAACTGTGAGCCACAGAGGACTCAGCTATCATGTATCCGGGTACCGAGACTATTCAAGCTTAAAGGTTGGGAAGGGGGTAGTGTTTAGTTTGTAGCAGCACTAAGCATATATGGTGGCTAGCTTACGCAACATGAGATAAATATGAGTGGCCTACGAAGAACGATCGAATCTAGTATAATCTCTATGAGATCCTGAAGACTTACTTACGTCAGTCTTAACCCCACCGTGTTCTCTCTCGAATCAGGTTCACGAGCAGAGACGATCACGGTTACTCACACAGTTGGTGTATTTTAGTTAGAGTTTACTTCAAGTTTCCTATAACCGGGTGTTAAACAAATATCCAAGTTGCCACATAACCGCGGGCATGGCTTTCCGAAAGATTTAACCCTGCAGGGGTGCTCCAAGTAATCCATTACAAAATTAACCACACTCCGTGGGAATGCCTCGGTCGCGGATCTCGCGATCATCATAGGTAATTCCAAAGGAATTCCAACACCTCGAGTAAACCCGAAGAAAGTCAGACTCCACATGCAAGACATTCGATAAAGGTCAAACAAATCCAGCAAGACCACCCGACGTGTCGACGAACCCGATAAGAGCCGCGTATCTCATTCTCAGGACACGACGGATAAGCTAGTGTACGGTGGCCTGATAGAAATCTCCCAAGTTGCCCTGGGTTGGCCCCGCACAGTGCTTTAGTTTGGACCAACACTCATGAGGAGCACTGGCCCGGGGGTTGATTAAATTATCCACGGGTTTGCAAGACCCTATGCAATTTTATTAAGTTATTAAGCAAATGTAGTACCAATGTTGGGTCTTGCCAGACAAGTTTTAATCTCAACCAAATAAACAAGGGGGTCCCCATAACAACCCCGAGCATGTTAGGAGCGCAAGATATGGAAAACATAACACCGGTCACAAGGAAATAATGGCGGTAATAGCGGAACAAATCACTTGGCAAAAGGCCAAGCCTTCCACCAATACCAAGATATATATGTGCATTAATTTAAATAACAGAATATTGTGATATCCAAATCCATGTTATCACATGGAACAACCTGCACCTGCAACTAAGAATGCTATAAGAGGGGCTGAGCAGCGGTAACTTAGCCAATCAAAGGTTTGCTAGGATGTGGAGGTTAGAGGCTGTCATGACAACATGGGGGCTGATATCAAGTGGTAGGTAGTGCAATTGTAATGATAAGAGCGAGAAACTAGCAAGAAAAAATAGTATTGGGATCCGGGTACGATCATCTTGCCTGTTGGTTCGTCAGCGGAACAAGTAGCGGGATCCTCGTAGTGGTACTCTCCTGGGTCCTCGTACTCAGTATCAACACTTGCGTCTGCCCAAGAGAAACAGCAACAATAAACATACAACCAAGGTGCAACGCACAATCAAAATGATACATGATCATTTATGAAGAATTCTAGCATGGCAACCCTAAGCTAGTCATGTTTCACGTGCAAAGTTGGTTGTTAATGAATCTGAAAAGAACCTCATGTTAAGATATTTAGACATGCATGAACATGGAAAATATGGATGCAACATGCAAAATCGGTAGAAATGCATATAAAGATCGCTAGAAACAGAGTTACGGTTCTCACGATACGCTCACGACAAGGTACGGAGGCAAAATCACAAGATCACCAAGCCATGGGCTGATTCTTGGCATACCAAGGCATCCACTGGATAGGTGATGAAAATTCATGCATTATAGACTCAAGAATCAATCAATTCCGTGGAGCATAGCTCCCTCAATCCACAAAACACTAAAACACCAAATCTGCCTCAAAACAGCAACATAGAAATTTGCAAAGCTCACAACTTGAGCTACAGGAACCCTGCAGGCACAAACAAGGGATGTGAAGAATCTACTCAACACCCAAATGAAATCATCCAATTACACCACCAGCAAAAGATACACACATCAATAAGCAAGAAGCAATCAAGTTGGCATGATGAAACAGTTTTCTGGGACTTGCTGAAAATTCCAGTTTTCTGGAATCTGAGATTATAAAGTAGCAAGTTGACAACACTGGTTAAATATTCTAGAGATCTCCTATTGGCATGAAAATTAACAGGATGGAAGAAGGCAATATATACTAAAAATAACTAGCACTGAGCATGCTCAAATTCCAAACATATCATTACCCACAACCCAGTCTACATGACAAAACAATAACAGCAGTTCTCCCTGACTTGGTCATTTTTAAGCAAGCTGAACAGAAACATTAAGTTGCTCTCTAAAAAGCATGGTTCCCACTTATCAGGTGACTTAGCTCAAATAACAAAAATACTGGTACATACCCAACAACTTTAACTAGCAATCTCATGTTGGCAAGAACTTAAAAACATGCATAGATTAAATCATACAAAATGGACAAAAGGGCATCACAGCATTAAAATGCAGTTTTTTGAAGTTGTCCCAAATTCAAATCTGACTCCACAGATGCATTCATGGGTTGATTCTACCCCAAAATCATAACTCATACCCATATACTTGCTTGGAGCAAGAGGGAGAAAGGTAGGTCGAAATTTGACCCATTAAGCCATGGGTGACTTAAGTCACTTATGCATATGGATGAAAATGGCACAAAGTGGCATGAACTCTATTGACACATGTTGGAGATGGGTAAATAGCATCCTAGGAACATGCTATCATGGCATAGCATCAATAGAAACGATGAAACTAACTAGAAGATAAACTATGCTCAAATGCACAAAAGAGAGAAACCTACACATGGAGCTACTCATACACATACACATCACTCCAAAGTGAGTGGATGTGGAGCACACACACACCACTAGCATACCACCCAAGCATGAGTGCATATAGGCACACATGCATTTCATACATGTATGCCCACATACACACACACCTACACACTACACTCACTCACAAGAACACACACATGTTTGGGTGTGCAAAGAGCACACAAACACATGTGTCATGCATGGTGCACCACACACCTACATGCACACACACACACAAGGCATTACCCACACACATATGTATGTATGCATAGCATACACACACACCCACACTCACTAACACACACACAAACATACATACACCTCTCATGTAGGTGCAAGCATCACCATGACACACACACACAAACATGCTCATACAGTCAAACATAATGAGCAAGCACTAAACACACACACAACCTCTCACATGTATGCATACATATGCATATGTACCATTTGGTACATACACACACATACACACACATGAACATACACACACTCACATGGCAAGGAGGTCACACACATACATACATGCTGGAATGCACACACATACATATAGAATATTCAAGAGAAAGAAAACAAGAATAAAAGAAAATAAAACAAAAAGAAAAAAAGGGGGAGGTTCAGGGTTCGAACCCCTGACCTCGGGGTCGAGCACACGCGCACCACACCACTGCCCTACGGCGTCGATTCTCAACAGAGAGGGGGATCCTCAGATCTAGTACACACATGCGCACACTATCTGACGAAACTGAACTACACACGCACACACTTCAGAGCAACAGCGGTGGACCGACGGCGATCCCCGGCGATGCAAGGGATCTCCGGCGGCGGGGAGCGGCGGAATCGAAAGAGGAACCGACGGGGGCTCCATCCCTCACCTCATCTCGCGACGAGGGGGGCCGGAGGCGAGCCCAAGCTAGAAGTTTTCGAGCCGCGGCTACGGTACTACGGTGACGACACTACAAATTACGGCGAGGAGAAGGGGCGACAAGGACGGGCTGCTCACCGAGGGGCTCACAGAGACACGGGGACGGGATCGACGGCGACGAAGGGGAAGAAGAGGCGGAGACGACGCGAATGGAGAGGAAGAAGATCCGGCGACGCTCCGGCGACGAGGAGGAAGAAGAAGAAGACCTCACGAGGCCTCCTAGCGCCGGGATTGAGACATGGATGGCAGCGGCAAGCTCCACGCCATCACTAGCCGGGACGGGGCCGTCGGAGGCGACGACGACGACGAGCACCACTCCTCTGAACTTCTCTGAAGCTTACCTGCGCCTCGATAGAGAAGGGGAGGAAGGAGGAAGAAGAAGAGGGAGAGAGGAGCTGCGGCGGCGGAGGGAGGAAGAATAAACCCTAGCGGAGCGACACGAATGCTGAGGGGAGGCTATATAGCCCCAGGCTGACGGCGACGGCGACGGAAAGCGACGGCGACGCACGCGCTCTCTCTGAAACTCACTGACGGAGGTGGGAGACGGGGCAGGTGGCCGTTGCGTCCGCTGGGCTCGGCCACGGCCCACTGTCCCTCTCTCACATACACTCACAAAAACATAGAAATAAAAAGGGGGGTTCCCATTATATAAAATCCAGCCCCAACAAAAATAATTCCTAGAGCAAATCAAAAGGGTTTTGAGCAAAAAAAAATTTGAGGAGGAAATAATGTGCACCTTTTATTAAAAATATTAAGTTGAATTATAAAACAAGTAATTTATTTAATATTTAAAATGAAAGCTCCTGTTAATTTAAAACACAAATCAAACCAACCCCAAACATTAAATCCAACACACTCACATTTCATAAAACACTTGGGGCCATCTCATGAACATTTTTAGACAATTTTAAGCCCACTTAGAATCTGATGATAAATAATAATAGGAAATAAAAGGGGTTTCGGAGGGGATGTTGCAAAGGGAAAAGAGAGGGAAGAAGAGGAGATGCACCACTTGGATCCAACCACTCACAACATCTCACACCTCACACACACCACCACCACCATAGCAAGCACAAGAAAAACCAACATGGCACATAGAATGAAATGAGAATGATGGATGATGATGCATGAATGGAAACACATGAATGGCAAGGAGAAAATATACATCTCATGGCACATGACACAAGGTTCATACAAGGGGTTACATGCCGAAAGGTAGGGACAACACTTGGGCTGTCACAACTCTCCCACACTACATGAGGATCTCGACCCGAGATCTAGGAATGAAAGAAGTCTGGAAATTCAGAATGAAGAAGGTCGTCGCGTTCCCAAGTAGCTTCTTTGTCGGAATGATGAGACCACTTGACCTTGAGGAACTTGACAGACTTGCTGCGAGTCTTACGCTCAACTTCTTCAAGAATTGCAACTGGATGCTCACGATAAGAGAGATATTCTTGGAGATCGATGTCTTGGAGGTCAATGGTCCGCTCAGGAGTCTTGAAACATTTCCGGAGCTGAGAAACATGGAAGACATCATGCACATTTGCGAAATTTGGAGGAAGCTCTAGTTGATATGCAAGACCACCTCTCTTGCCAACAACTTTGAAAGGACCAACAAAACGAGGAGCTAGCTTCCCTTTAATTCCAAACCGCTGAGGGCCTTTCATGGGAGAGACTCTGAGATATACTAGATCACCCACTTGGAAAGAAACATCCCAATGTTTGTTATCATAATAACTCTTCTGTCGGGACTGAGCTGCTTTGAGGTTCTCACGAATGACATGGCACATTTCTTCTGCTTCAGTGATCATGTCATTCCCCAATATATGATGCTCACCGGTTTCAGACCAGTTAAGCTGGGTTCAACACTTCCTGCCATAGAGAATCTCGAAAGGGGTCTTGCCTGAGCTTGCTTGAAAGCTATTGTTGTATGAGAATTCAGCATATGGAAGGCAGTCTTCCCACTTCATGCCGAACGAAATCACACAGGCTCTGAGCATATCTTCGAGGATCTGATTGACTCTCTCAACTTGACCACTTGTCTGCGGATGGAACGTCGTGCTGAAACGGATCTTGGTTCCCATAGCAGTCTGGAAGGACTCCCAAAACTTGGAAGTAAAAAGACTTCCACGGTCAGAAGAGATGAGCTGAGGAATACCATGCAAATACACTATCCTTGATGTATACAACTGTACAAGCTGAGCTGCCGAGATAGATTCTTTGACTGGCAGGAAATGAGCAACTTTTGACAGCTTGTCGATAACCACAAAGATGGCATCGTTGCCTCTCTTGGACTTGGGAAACCCAGTGACGAAATCCATCTCAACATGATCGAATTTCCACTCTAGGATAGGCAAAGGCTAAAGAAGACCTGCTGGATGTTGATGTTCCGCCTTCACTCTGCGACAAACATCACACTCGTTCACGAACAGAGCAATTTCACGTTTCATGCGAGTCCACCAGAAGGTTTTCTTGAGATCCTGATACATCTTTGAACTGCCTGGATGAATGGATAGCAGAGAATTATGTGCTTCGTCCATGATAACCTTTCTGAGATCACCTTTTGGAACCACAAGACGGTCCTCAAAGAACAAGGTATCTTTGTTATCAACACAAAAGCACTTATACTTCGGAATGCTCTTGGCCACACCTTTCTTCACTTTCTTCACCATAGCGTCAAGAAGCTACGCTTGGCGAACCTGATCTTCCAAAGTCGGAGAGACTTGCAGATTTGCAAGAAATCCCTACGGAATCATCTGAAGGTTGAGCTTGCGGAATGCTTCGCAAAGCTCGGTATGAAGAGGCTTCAGAATGAGACTATTGCAGTACGCCTTACGGCTGAGCGCATCTGCAATGACATTTGCTTTCCCTGGAGTATACTCAATGCTTGGGTTGAAGTCTTCAAGCATTTCCACCCAACGAGATTGCCGAAGATTGAGATTGGGCTGAGTGAAAATGTACTTCAAGCTCTTGTGATCGGTGTACACCTCAACTAGTCTACCCAACAACAAATGCCTCCAAGTCATTAGAGCATGCACAACTGCCGCTAACTCAAGATCATGAATGGGGTAGTTCTTCTCGGCGGGCTTCAACTGACACGAGGTATAAGCAACAATCTTCTTGTCTTGCATGAGAACACCACCAAGACCTTGGAGAGAAGCATCACAGAAAACTTGGAAAGGCTTGGACTGCTCAGGAGGAACACGAACTGGAGCTGAAGTCAGTCTCTGCTTTGAGTGTATTGAATGCCACATCACACTCAGGAGACCAAACATACTTGACGCTCTTCTGGAGGAGATTGGACAGAGGCTTAGCAATTTGAGAGAAGTTCTCCAGGAATCTTCTACAATAACTAGCAAGCCCGAGGAAGCTCCGAAGCTGCTTCACATTCTGAGGAGGTTCCCACTTCAAGATTGCCTCAACTTTCTCAGGGTGCACTTTAATTCCCTCGGTAGAGATGACATGCCCAAGATACACCACTTCATTGAGCCAGAACTCACACTTGGAAAACTTGGCATAGAACCGATGCTCTCTTAACTTATCAAGCACAAGGCAGAGATGCTCTGCATGATCTTCTTCTGTCTCCGAGGACACAAGGATATCATCCAGATAGACCAAGACGAACTCATTCTTGAAAGGGGAGAAAATGAAATTCATCATTCTTGAGAAGGTTGGAGGAGCATTAGCAAGACCAAACGACATGACCGTGTACTCATAAGAGCCAAAACTCGTCCTGAAAGCGGTCTTTGGAATGTCCTCTTCGCGAATGCGAATCTGATGATAACCCATTCGAAGATCCAACTTGGAGAAAACCTTGGCACCTTTCAGTTGTTCAAACAACTCATTGATGTTGGGAAGTGGATACTTGTTTCTGATTGTCTTCTTGTTCAATGGTCGGTAATCAACACAAAGACGATCCGTGCCATCTTTCTTCTTGACAAACAAAACACCACAACCCCATGGAGAAGAACTTGGTCTGATCAGACCCAGACGTTCTTGCTCATCTAGCTGCTTCTTCAACTCTTTCAGCTCTTCGGGGCCAAGTTTAAAGGGGTGCTTGCAGACCGGTTCAGTTCCAGGCTCGAGATCAAGCACGAACTCCACTGGCCGGTGCGGAGGCATTCCTGGCAATTCCTCTGGAAAGACATCTTCATACTCATTCACCACCGGAATTTGAGAAATCGCTGAGATTTCACCCTTCTCATTAAGAGCAAAGAGACGGATTGTGTCATCGCGAGCCGCGAAAATAATCACATCTTCTGAGGGATGAGTCAGCTTGACTTCTTTTGCTTTGCAATCAATATGAGCCTTATTCATAGCCAAGAAGTCCATGCCTAGAATGAGATCAATATTAGAATTCCCGAGAACATAAGGAGAAGCCAAGAAAGAATAATTGCCCATCTTGATAGAAACATCCGGAACAATGGAGGTGGTTTTCATGGCCACACCCGGAGATACAACACCCAAAGGTCTATTCAACATCTCTGAATAGAAATCATTCTTCATAGCAAAAGGTCTAGACATGAATGAATTAACTGAGACATTACCCATGATCACTTGAGAAGAATCCTTTGCCTCTGCTGCATTCATCATATTCACTCTTGTGGTCTTGGGATTATGCTTCACCATAGCATTGCCTGGAGGCTTGACAGGAGGAGGAGGCGGAAGACGCCGCTGGTTGCACTTGTTTGCATAGTGGCCCTTCCGACCACACTTGTGACAAGTCACCTCAGAAAGCGGACGAACATTGCTTGGAGGAGGAACAAGAACACCTTTGGACGCCTGGGATCTCTGCTGGAATCCTGGGTTGGGTGGGTGGGAAGAACCACGACCACCGAACTGCTTCTGCTGCTGAGGAGGACGAAACGGAGGAGGATTAGGCACCCAATACTTCTGCTGCTTTGGAACCATCTGAGAGCCGGAAGAAGAAGAATATGAATCCCTTGAACGCTTCTTAGAGTTCTCCAACTTGAGCTGAGCTGCTTCCATCTTCAAAGCAATGTTATAGAACTGATCAAACTCACGAGGCTCTTGAAGAACTAGGCCTGGCAGAAGCTCATCCTTGAGACCACCTCTGAACTGATAGATCATAGCTTTGTCATCTGGCACATCTTACTTGGCATAACGGGCTAGATTCTGGAACTCGACGTTGTACTGATAGACAGACTTGCTTCCCTGCTTCAGGTGCCTGAACTTCTCATGCATTTCCTCGACAAAGCTTGGCGGAATGTAATGAGACCTGAAGTCACGATGGAAATCGTCCCAAGTAACAACACGATCGCCCCTAGAATCCTTGTATGGCTGCCACCAATCAGCTGCTTGACCCTTTAGCTGGAACGATGCAACCCTGACAAAGTCCTCTGGCCTGACATTTCTCCACTCAAAATGCTTACACATATCACGAAGCCAATCATCAGCATCTAGAGGCTTCTCACAACAGGTGAAAGTCTTGGTCTGGTTGGCAAGGAACTGATTGAGTGTCGCAAATTGAAGCTGATTCTGAAAATTGCCTTGAAACCCTTGCCGAGTCTGCTCCCTCTCTTGTAATAGTCTGAGCAACATCTGAGTGTTCGCATTGGTTGCGGCCATCATAGCTTGCCAAGCTTCTGGAGGAGGAGGCGGAGGAGGCGGTGGCGGGGCTGGCGGTGGAGCCATCCTCACCATGACCCGGATTGCTGCGAGTTGGTGGAGCCATCCTAAAGATGGAAAAAATGCATCATCACCTCATTGATAAGATGAATCATAAGCTGAATCAAATGCTAGAAAGAAATTGAACAATTAACAACATAGCCTTCCTACTAAAAAATTAGTAAGAATGCTTCTTCGGTTATGATAACATCATCAGAAATTAGAAGCCACTTGCAATAACATAAAAGTATTGAACTAAGTGCTCAGAACAAATGTACATGCCCATATACATCTGAAGAGGATGATCCTAGATGACTACAGGTTTCCCACCTATGAACTTCCGAAAACTTTCTTGTTTATGCGATTCGGGTTGCCAAATCAGGAACCTGCCCTAGGCAATCAGCTGCAACTATATCCACAACCTTCCACACCATAATTCAAGAAATTCCGCAAACTCGTCTAATCTCGAATCCTCGAACTCACAACGATACTAAACCATGGTGGTACCCCGGACGCCTCCCCAGTACTAGGTGACTCCGACCTTATCTCACCACGATAAGTATTGAAGTAATTTCAAACATTCTCCGTCCTGAGATATCAAGGAAGCTGAATGATAACGATGTGCCAACATTCCCTGGAGCTCGACTCCCCGGAAGAAATCAAGTCAGACAGGAGGCACCAAGACAGAACCCTGTCACATCGGCATCATATAGACTCCAAAATACCCGTGTGATCCTAAAAAAAATTTGAGCAAGAAGAGCAGTAAAATGAAAATTCCTAAGTCGGAAACCTCACCAAAGCATAGAACAGGAGTAAAAAGAATCCTACTCTCCGATATAACTAGACTCAAAATAGTTTTCACTAGACATGAGTCGGCCAAGTTCGAACAAGCAAAGGCTCCTATGGTCGTATGGCTCTGCATACCAACTTGTCACGCCCAAAATGCGCACCTATCCATTTTAAGACACAAGGCTCTCGCAAGGCATAGAGTCGCATTTTGTCGTTAGCAAGTATAGTAACATTGCATCATACATTACAGAAGAGATGAGTATACAAGTTGGCTTACACTCACCACATGCTAAATTACAATTCCACTCAGAGTTCAATCATCAAGATGAAAACAGGGTCCGGCTAAGGACGAAATCAAACGATAAAAAACAGATGCAAATGAAACTATCTCGCTGCCCCAAAGATCACGACCAGGTCCTCTACTCATCCGGATACGTCACGTACATCCTGCCTTTTTTCTCATCGAACTCCCACTGAAGCTGGGTAAGATCATCCTGCACGAACTCATCTGATCCTGTACCTGGAGTGTTGTAGTAAACTGTGAGCCACAGACGACTCAGCTATCATGTGTCCGGGTACCGAGACTATTCAAGCTTAAAGGTTGGGAAGGGGGTAGTGTTTAGTTTGCAGCAGCACTAAGCATATATGGTGGCTAGCTTACGCAACATGAAATAAATATGAGTGGCCTACGAAGAACGATCGAATCTAGTGTAATCTCTATGAGATCCTGAACACTTACTTACGTCAATCTTAACCCCACCGTGTTCTCTCTCGGATCATGTTCACGAGCAGAGACGTTCACGGTTACTCACACAGTTGGTGTATTTTAGTTAGATTTTACTTCAAGTTTACTATAACCGGGTGTTAAACAAATATCCAAGTTGCCACATAACCGCGGCCACAGCTTCCCGAAAAATTTAATCCTGCATGGGTGCTCCAGCTAATCCATTACAAAATTAACCACACTCCGTGGGAATGCCTCGGTCGCGGATCTCGCAATCATCATAGGTAATTCCAAAGGAATTCCAACACCTCAAGTAAACCCGAAGAAAGTCAGACTCCACACACAAGACATTCGATAAAGGTAAAACAAATCCAGCAAGACCAGCCGACGTGTCGACGAACCCGGTAAGAGTCGCGTATCTCGTTCTCAGGACACGACGAATAAGCTAGTGTACGGTGGCCTGATAGAAATCCCCCAAGTTGCCCTGGGTTGGCCCCGCACAGTGCTCTTGTTTGGACCAACACTCATGAGGAGCACTGGCCCGGGGGTTGATTAAATTATCCACGGGTTTGCAAGACCCTATGCAATTTTATTAAGTTATTAAGCAAATGTAGTACCAATGTTGGGTCTTGCCAGACAAGTTTTAATCTCAACCGAATAAACAAGGGTGTCCCCATAACAACCCCGAGCATGTTTGGAGCGCAAGATATGGAAAACATAACACCGGTAACAAGGAAATAATGGCGGTAATAGCGGAACAAATCACTTGGCAAAAGGCCAAGCCTTCCACCAATACCAAGATATATATGTGCATTAATTAAAATAACAGAATATTGTGATATCCAAATCCATGTTATTACATGGAACAACCTGCACCTGCAACTAAGAATGCTATAAGAGGGGCTGAGCAGCGGTAACTTAGCCAATCAAAGGTTTGCTAGGATGTGGAGGTTAGAGGCTGTCATGGCAACATGGGGGCTGATATCAAGTGGTAGGTAGTGCAATGGTAACGATAAGAGCGAGAAACTAGCAAAAAAATAGTATTGGGATCCGGGTACGATCATCTTGCCTGTTGGTTCGTCAGCGGAACAAGTAGCGGGATCCTCGTAGTGGTACTCTCCTGGGTCCTCGTACTCGGTATCAACACTTGCGTCTGCCCAAGAGAAACAGCAACAATAAACATACAACCAAGGTGCAATGCACAATCAAAATGATGCATGATCATTTATGAAGAATTCTAGCATGGCAACCCTAAGCTAGTCATGTTTCACGTGCAAAGTTGGCTGTTAATGAATCTGAACAGAACCTCATGTTAAGATATTTAGACATGCATGAACATGGAAAATATGGATGCAACATGCAAAATCGGTAGAAATGCATATAAAGATCGCTAGAAACAGAGTTACGGTTCTCACGATACGCTCACGACAAGGTACGGAGGCAAAATCACAAGATCACCAAGCCATGGGCTGATTCTTGGCATACCAAGGCATCCACCGATAGGTGATGAAAATTCATGCATGATAGACTCAAGAATCAATCAATTCCGTGGAGCATAGCTCCCTCAATCCACAAAACACTAAAACACCAAATCTGCCACAAAACAGCAACATAGCAATTTGCAAAGCTCACAACTTGAGCTACAGGAATCCTACAGCCACAAACAAGGCATGTGAAGAATCTACTCAACACCCACATCAAATCATTAAATTACACCACCAGGAAAGGAGAGACACATCAATAAGCAAGAAGCAATCAAGTCGGCATGATGAAACAGTTTTCTGGAATCTGAGATTATAAAGTAGCAAGTTGACAGCACTGGTTAAGTATGCTAGAGATCTCCTATTGACATGAAAATTAACAGGATGGAATAAGGCAGTATATACTAAAAATAACTAGCAATGAGAATGCTTAAATTCCAAACATATCATTAGCTACAACTCACTCTACATGGCAAAACAATAACAGCAGTTCTCCCTGACTTGGTCATTTTTAAGCAAGCTGAACAGAAACATTAAGTTGCTCTCTAAACAGCATGGTTCCCACTTATCAGGTGACTTAGCTCAAATAACAAAAATACTGGGACATACACAACAACTTTAACTAGTAATCTCATGTTGGCAAGAACTTAAAAACATGTATAGATTAAATCATACAAAATGGACAAAAGGGCATCACAGCATTAAAATGCAGTTTTGTGAAGTTGCCCCAAAGTCAAATCTGACTCCACAGATGCATTCATGGGTTGATTCTACCCCAAAATCATAACTCATACCCATATACTTGCTTGGAGCAAGAGGGAGAAAAGCTAGGACGAAATTTGACCCATTAAGCCATGGGTCACTTAAGTCACTTATGCATATGGATGAAAATGGCACAAAGTGGCATGAACTCTCTTGACACATGTTGGAAATGGGTAAATAGCATCCTAGGAACATGCTATCATGGCATAGCATCAATAGAAACGATGAAACTAACTAGAAGAGAAACTATGCTCAAATGCACAAAAGAGAGAAACCTACACATGGAGCTACTCATACACATACACATCACTCCAAAGTGAGTGGATGTGGAGCACACACACACACCACTAGCATACCACCCAAGCATGAGTGCATATAGGCACACATGCATTTCATACATGTATGCCCACATACACACACACCTACACACTACACTCACTCACAAGAACACACACATGTTTGGGTGTGCAAAGAGCACACAAACACATGTGTCATGCATGGTGCACCACACACCTACATGCACACACACACACAAGGCATTACCCACACACATATGTATGTATGCATAGCATACACACACACCCACACTCACTAACACACACACAAACATACATACACCTCTCATGTAGGTGCAAGCATCACCATGACACACACACACAAACATGCTCATACAGTCAAACATAATGATCAAGCACTAAACACACACACAACCTCTCACATGTATGCATACATATGCATATGTACCATTTGGTACATACACACACACATACACACACATGAACATACACACACTCACATGGCAAGGAGGTCACACACATACATACATGCTGGAATGCACACACATACATATAAAAGATTCGAGAGAAAGAAAACAAGAAGAGAAGAAAATAAAAGAAAAAGAAAAAAAGGGGAGGTTCAGGGTTAGAACCCCTAACCTCGGGGTCGAGCACATGCGCACACACCACTGCGCTACGACGCCGATTCTCAACAGAGAGGGGGATCCTCAGATCTAGTACACACACGCGCGCACACTATTTGACGAAACTGAACTACACACGCACACACTACAGAGCAACAGCGGCAGCGACAGCGGCGAACCGACGGCGATCCCCGGCGATGCAAGGGATCTCCGGCGGCGGGGAGCGGCGGAATCGAAAGAGGAACCGACGGGGGCTCCATCCCTCACGTCATCTCGCGACGAGGGGGGCCGGAGGCGAGCCCAAGCTAGAAGTTTTCGAGCCGCGGCTACGGTACTACGGCGACGACACTACAAATTACGGCAAGGAGAAGGGGCGACGAGGACGGGCTGCTCACCGAGGGGCTCACAGAGACACGGGGACGGGATCGACGGCGACGAAGGGGAAGAAGAGGCGGAGACGACGCGAACGGAGAGGAAGAAGATCCGGCGACGCTCCGGCGACGAGGAGGAAGAAGAAGAAGACCTCACGAGGCCTCCTGGCGCCAGGATTGAGACGCGGATGGCAGCGGCGAGCTCCACGCCATCACCAGCGGGGACGGGGCCGTCGGAGGCGACGACGACGACGAGCACCGCTCCTTTGAACTTCTCTGAAGCTTACCTGCGCCTCAACAGAGAAGGGAAGGAAGGAGGAAGAAGAAGAGGGATAGAGGAGCTGCGACGGCGGATGGAGGAAGAAGAAACCCTAGCGGAGCGACACGGACGCCGAGGGGAGGATATAGCCCCAGGCTGACGGCGACGGCGACGTAAAGCGACGGAAACGCACGCGCTCTCTCTGAAACTCACTGACGGAGGTGGGAGACGGGGCAGGTTGCCGTTGCGTCCGCTGGGCTGGGCCGCGGCCCACTGTCCCTCTCTCACACACACTCACAAAAACAGAGAAATAAAAAGGGGGGGTTCCCATTTGATAAAAACCAGCCACAACAAAAATAATTCCCAGAGCAAATCAAAAGTGTTTTGAGCAAAGCAAAAATAATTTTGAGGAGGAAATAATGTGCACCTTTTATTAAAAATATTAAGTTGAATTATAAAACAAGTAATTTATTTAATATTTAAAATGACAACTCCTATTAATTTAAAACACAAATCAAACCAACGCCAAAAATTAAATCCAACACACTCACATTTCATAAAACACTTGGGGCCATCTCATGAACAATTTTAAACAATTTTAAACCCACTTAGAATCTGATGATAAATAATAATAGGAAATAAAAGGGGTTTAGGAGGGGATGTTGCAAATGGAAAAGAGAGGGAAGAAGAGGAGATGCACCACTTGGATCCAACCACTCACAACATCTCACACCTCACACACACCAACACCACCATAGCAAGCACAAGAAAAACCAACATGGCACATAGAATGAAATGAGAATGATGCATGATGATGCATGAATGCAAACACATGAATGGCAAGGAGCAAACATACATCTCATCGCACATGACACAAGGTTCATACAAGGGGTTACATGCCAAAAGGTAGGGACAACACTTGGGCTGTCACATGACCCCTTACACAAGGCAGCGCAATGACCGATCCTACACTGCTGTCTGCACCCCCTACGTGAGTCGTCATTACGACCCATAGGTTCTGGTTCAGTACACTGAGGCATTGGACCGCACTGTCAGAGCTCTTAACGTCGAGTTGTACGTCACCCGTGCTCATCATTATCGGGCTTTGGAGCATTTGTTGCCAGCAGTCACCGCGGGGATACATCCGGAGTACATCCTTTACCCGCCTCGGACAGAGTTTCCTCCAGGTCTTGAGTGGCCTGATGTTGGATGTTGTGTTCCGGTACATGGACCTGCGCTCCCGCTTGGACTCCAGTTTATACATCGAAGTTTGCACGGGATGCAGAACCCTGCCACCAGGTTCAGCATTCAGGGTCATCTGCAGTTCCGTGGGTTGTTTCGTTGTCCCGACGTTGATGTAGCTTTTCGCAATGTCCGTTGTTGTATCCCTCTACCTCGTGCCTACATGCCGCCTAGGTATCTAGACTAATTTCATGCCGGACCTATCGTCTATTCGTAATGGACTTATGGTTTGTAATAGACCTATGTATGGATATGTATGTTGAATTCGAACTACTATGTCGTATCTATTGGACTTCCTTGGTTGTGCAATTTGCTTCATGAATGATTCTTTTTCTTTGTAATTACCCAATGCTAAACTACCACTATTAAATTTGACAGAATGGTTAAGCCAGCTGGTCGTGGTCGTGGTGCGTCTGAACCACCATCGCCACCTGAATACATGGCTGGTATGATGCAACAGTTTGAACTGAATCGCCAGTTTATGCAAGGGCTAATGGACCAGTTCCCGAGGCCAAATATGAATCAGCAGCCAGCCCCAATGAGTCTGCCAGACTTCATGCGCCTCAACCCTGCGGTCTACCGCACCTCAACTCACCGGCTGGACGCAGATGACTCGCTCCGTGACATCACTTATGAGCTGGAATCTTCAGGCACCCCAGTGGCTAGCTATGTCACCTTTGCCTCGTACTTTCTGAAAGGTCCTACTGCTCAATGGTGGGACAGCCACAGGCGCACACAGCCTATTGGAACTGTTGGAAATATTCCCTAGACGCAATAATAAATTAGTTATTATCATATTTCCTTGTTCATGATAATCGTTTATTATCCATGCTATAATTGTATTGATCGGATACTTAGATGCATGTGTGGATACATATACAACACCATGTCCCTAGTATGCCTTTGATGGACTAGTCGTTGATCAAAGATGGTTAAGGTTTCCTAGCCATGGGCATGAGATGTCATTTGATAACGGGATCACATCATTAGGAAAATGGTGTGATGGACAAGACCCAAACTATAAACGTAGCATATGATCGTGTCAGTTTATTGCTACAGTTTTCTGCATGTCAAGTATATTTGTTCCTATGACCATGAGATCATGCAACTCACTGACACCGGAGGAGTACCTTGTGTGTATCAAACGTCGCAACATAACTGGGTGACTATAAAGGTGCTCTACAGGTATCTCCGAGGGTGTCTGTTGGGTCGGCATGGATCAAGACTGGGATTTGTTACTCCGTGTGACGGAGAGGTATCTCAGGGCCCACTCGGTAATACAACATCACTATAAGCCTTGCAAGCAATGTGACTATAAAGTTAGCCACGAGGTCTTGTATTATGGAACAAGTAAAGAGACTTGTCGGTAACGAGACTGAACTAGGTATAGAGATACCGACGATCGGATCTCGGGCAAGTAACCTACCGAAGGACAAAGGGAACAACATACGGGATTAACTGAATCCTTGACATAGAGGTTCAACCGATAAAGATCTTCGTAGAATAAGTAGGAACCAATATGGGCATCCAGGTCCCGCTATTGGTTATTGACCATAGAGGTGTCTCGGTTATGTCTACATAGTTCTTAAACCCGCAGGGTCTGCACACTTATGGTTCGGTGACGTTTCGGTAGTATAGAGTTATGTATGGTGGTGACCGAAGGTTGTTTGAAGTCCCGGATGAGATGCTGGACGTCACGAGGAGCTCCAGAATGGTCCGGAGGTAAAGATTGATATATAGGAAGTCCTATTTTGGTTGCCGGAAAAGTTTCGGTCTCATCGGTAGTGTACCGAGAGGGTACCAGGGGACCATCAGGAGGGGTGTTTCGACCCAAGAGGCTACATGGCTGTGGGAGGAGGTAAACTAGCCCACGGTGGGCTGGCCGAAGCCTCCTCGAAGGGCCCATGCGGCTGGAGGACGTTTGAGAAGGAAAAAATCCAAAGGTGGAGAGGTGGAAAGAGTTTCCAAGTGGAAAGGAGGAATCCTACTCCTAATAGGATTGGAGTATGACTCCTCCACCTCCAATTTCGACCAAACCTTGAGGATTTGAGGCTGCCTCCTCTCGTCGCTCCCTCCTATATATACTAGAGGATTTAGAGGGAAGAGCTAAACCTAATTGCCATGTGCTGCCCTCTTCTTCCTCTATATCTGTTTCTCCTCTAGATTAGTTCTACGGTGCTTAGGCGAAGCCCTGCAGGATTAGTTCACCACCACTGCCACCACGCCGTTGTGCTGCCGGAGAACTCATCTACCTCTCCGCTCCCTCTTGCTGGATCAAGAAGGCAGAGATCGTAATCGAGTTGTATGTGTGCTGAATGCGGAGGTGTCATCCGTTCGGCGCTAGATCGGAAAGACCGTGATACAGATCGTGAGACGATTCGTGAGTGGATTGCGGGACGAATCGTGATGGGATCTCGGGACGGATCGTGATTGGATCGGGATGGTATCACGGGACGCTCGGCGATTTGGATTGCGAAGACGTTTGACTACATCAATCGCGTTTCTTAACAGTTCCCGCTTAGCGATCTACAAGGGTATGTAGATCCACTCTCCCTCTCGTAGATACTCATCACCATGGATAGATCTTGTGTGTGCGTAGGAAATTTTTTGTTTCCCGTGCAACGTTCCCCAACAACAATCATCACCTGACCGGAGTTCCAAGCTGCATTCCGTGCTCGCCATATTCCTCAGGGACTGATGGACAAGAAGAAGCGTGAGTTCTGCAATCTCGTCCAGGGCAACAAGATTGTGGATGCTTATCAGCGTGAATTTCTGGACTTATCTCGCTATGCTGAAGAAGACGTTGCAATTGATTCTCGTAGACAGGAGAAGTTCTGTGAAGGCCTCCACCATGATATCAAACTGGCACTCCTTGTTCAGGACTTCGACAACTTTGCCACCTTGGTGAACAAGTCCATTATAGTGGAAATAGGTCTGCAGGACTACAAGGACAGCAGCAAGCGCAACCGTGACATGGGCTCATCTTTGGGCTCATCTGCTCAGAAGAGCAAGATCTAGATTCCCCACAACATGTAACATGCACCTGCTCTTGCTCCGAGGCCGTCCTATGCTGCACCTCGTCTGCCTCCACCCCCACCTAGGCAGCCGAGGCTCCCAGCTCCGCCACCACAAGCTACTGTTCCCCCTTCTCATCCTGGGGATGGGTTATGCTTCAAGTGTGGTCGTCCAGGACACCGTGCCAGAGATTGCAGGCAGAATCAGAATCAACTTGCACTTCCTTCCAACTAGCCCCGCAATAACAATGCCAGGCCTACTCATGGACGTGTTCAAGCTAACAATGTTGATCTGAATGAAGCTCAAGACAAGCCTGCTACTGTGATGGGTACTCTTCTCGTCAACTCAGTACCAGCTTATGTATTGTTTGATACATGAGCATCACATTCTTTTATGTTTGAAGATTTTGCATCCATGCATGGCATTCATTACGAGGATATGAATGTTCCAATAGTGGTAAACACCCCCGCTGGCCAATGTCAAACATCCATGGTTAGTCACGACGTCCCCATTGAAATAGAAGGGCTGGAATTCCATGCTTCCCCCATTATATCGAAGTCCTCCAAGATCGACCTTATTTTGGGAATGGATTGGTTGAAATCACATACTGCTACTGTCGTTTGTGCCACCAAAACTATCCACCTCCTACATCCTTCTAATGAGATAGTCAGCTACCATGCTCATCTTGTTCGAGATGCTGAAGCCCGGCTATATGCCATGAATGCACTAAATGAGTCACCTCTTGAGGGAATTGAAAACATTCCATTTGTCCGGGATTTCAAAGATGTTTTTCTGGAAGAACTTTCAGGGATTCCCCTACTAGAACTGTCGAGTTTGTCATCAACTTGGTACCTGGTACCACTCCCATAGCCAAGCATCCATATACGATGCCACCACATGAACTCCTTGGACTTAAGCAAGAGATTGACAATTCACTTCGTCTGGGTTTCATTCGCCCAAGTTCCTCTGCTTGGGGAGCACCTTCTCTCTTTGTTAAGAAGAAGGATGGGACAAACCGTCTGGTCCAGGATTATCGACCAATCAACCAAGCTACAGTTCAGAACAAATATCCACTCTCTCGGATCAATGATTTGTATGATCAACTTGCTGGTGCCTCAATTTTCTCTAAGCTTGACTTGAGGTTGGGCTACCATCAGATCCGTGTTCGTGAAGAGGATATTCCGAAGGCTGCATTTGTTGCTCGCTATGGTTCATAAGAGTACACCATCATGTCCTTCGGTCTAACCAATGCTCCAACAACCTTCTCTCGTTTAATGAATTATATCTTCATGGACTACCTCGACAAATTCGTCGTGATTTATCTGGATGATATTCTGGTATTTTCCAAGAATAAAGAAGAGCAGGCTGAACATCTTCGTCTTGTACTGGAAAGACTTCGAGAACATCAGCTATATGGCAAGTATTCCAAGTGTGAGTTCTGGATGGACGAAGTAACGTACCTTGGTCATGTGATCTCCAAGGATGGTATTGCGGTCAACCCTGAACGAGTTTAGGCTATTCTTGACTGGACTCCACCGAAGAATGTCAAGCAAGTCAGAAGTTTTCTCGGACTCGCCAGCTATTGTCGTCGATTCGTCGGGAACTTCTCCAAGATTGCAAAGCCCTTAACCAACCTGCTTCACAAAGATGTTAAATATGAATGGACAGAAAAATGTCAGGGGAGCTTTCAGGCACTTAAGGATAAATTGACGTCTGCTCCAGTGCTTGCTCCTCCGGATACCCATAAGGACTTTGTCATTTATTGTGATGCTTCGCGTCAGGGAATAGGTTGTGTCCTAATGCAAGAGCGCAGAGTGGTTGCTTATGCATCTCGTCAATTGTGCCCTCATGAAGAGAACTATCCAGTTCATGACCTTGAACTTGCTGTAGTGATGCATGCACTGAAGGAGTGGCGACAATACCTTGTTGATAATCAATGCGAGATCTACACCGATCACCAAAGTCTGAAGTACTTGTTTACTCAGCCAGATTTGAATCTCCGTCAACATAGATGGATGGAGCGCATAGCAGATTACAACGTGGGAAGTTCTTATACACCCGGCAAGGCTAATGTAATGGCTAATGCTTTGAGCCGCAAGTCATACTGCAACCACCTTCAAGTTCACAAGGTTCATCCCCTTCTTCAAAAAGAATTCCGCAAGCTGAACCTCCATATTATTCCTCAGGGTTATCTCATTCCCCCTCCACCGGAGTTTCGCAAGATGAACATTCGTGTTGTTAACCAGGGTTCGTTGGGCAACTTGGTCGTTGAACCAGATCTCGTGAGCGGTATCAAAATAATGCAGGGCTATGACAACGAAGTCGATAATATTAAATGCCTTCTGGCGGAACGTAAACCCTCATGTTTCACCGTTGCTGATGATGATGTTGTATACTTCAAGGGACGCTTATTCGTTCCAACAGAAAGGGAAAACCTGAATATGACTGATAGAATACTGAAAGAAGCTCATGATACTCCGTTGTCTATTCATCCAGGTAGTACCAAGATGTACCAAGACATCCGTCAAAGGTTCTGGTGGCCAAACATGAAACAAGACATTGCACGCTATGTTTCACAATGTGACATTTGCCGTTGGATCAAGGCAGAACATCAAAAGCCTGCTAGAACTCTGCAACCTATTACTATTCCTGAATGGAAATGGGATCATGTTGAAATTGTCTTCGTCATTGGGTTTCCCAGGTCGTAGAAGGGTAATGATGCTATTCTTGTCGTCATTGACCGGTTGTCCAAGGTTGCACATTTTCTGGCTGTCAAGGAAACTATTACTCCTAGTTAGCTCGCAGATCTCTACATGTCCAGGATTGTTTCACTCCACGGTATTCCATTGGTGATTAGTTCAGACCATGGCAGTTTATTCACTTCAAGGTTCTGGGCAAGTTTCCAGGAAGCTATGGGAACTCATTTGTCATTCAGCACTCCTTTCCACCCTCAATCCCAGGGACAAGTTGAAAGAGTCAATCAGATTCTCGAAGACATGCTTCGAGCTTGTGTCATTTCTTTCGGCAAGAAATGGGAGGAATCTCTCCCATATGCTGAGTTCTCCTACAACAATAGCTATCAAGCTAGTCCGAAGATGGCTCCTTTTGAAGTGTTATATGGACATAAGTGTTAGACTCCTCTGAATTGGACAGAAACTGGGGAACATTCACTTATCGGTCCAGATATTATCCAACACGCCGAAGGCCAAGTCCGCATTATTCATGCAAATCTAAAGGCTGCTCAGTCTCGTCAAAAGAGTCAGTATGACCATCATCACACGAATATGGTCTATCAACCCGGCAAAAAGGCTTATCTTCGAGTCATGCCAATGAGAGGTACACACCGTTTCGGGATCAAGGGCAAGCTGGCTCCTCGATACATCGATCCTTTCAGTGTTCTCGAAAGGCGTGGTAAAATGGCATATTAGCTGGAACTACCTCCAAACCTTTCTTAGGTTCATGATGTGTTCCATGTGTCACAGCTTCATTACTGTTTCAAGGATCCTATCTGAGCAGTGGATCATGATATGCTTGAACTACAACAAGACCTTTCCTACAAAGAGCAACCAGTCTGCATTCTCGATGAAACTGAACGACGGACTCGTCAGAAGGTTACCAAGTTCTTCAAAGTGTAGTGGGCAAATCATTCTAAAGATGAGGCCACTTGGGAACGCGAAGATCATCTTCGTGTCGAATACCCTAGGCTCTTTCAATCTACTTCCTAATTCTCGGGACGAGAATTCTTCTTAGTAGGGGAGAATTGTGACACCCTAGATTTATGCTACAATTGTCATTTTAATTAAGCTACAGTAATGGCCAAGTTTAAGATAATCCTTTTTTTTGCTAAACAGTGCATTATCACAATGGAGTCATATCTCATTTCAAATTCCACCTCAAAATGCCTTGAACTTTATTCTGATAAAATAAAGTTGCAAACATCATAAGAGAAATGTTGCACACTTGTTAAAAATCTCAAAACTAATGTTGTTAAGGAAAAAAACATCACCTTGATGTTGGTGTGGACCCCACCATCCAAAACAAAGCCAAAATTGCATTTAAAATACCCTTTAAATACCTTGGATAATTAGAACAGATTTCAAAAATGCCCAAATTTGGTGTGGCCATTGAAAATATTGCAAGATATTAATTGGACTTTGTCCCACATTTTTGGTAAAGGAAATCAATGCTAAGAAGAAATAAAACAGAAAAAAAGAAACAAAACCCCCTCCCTCTGCCCAACAGCCCCCTCGGTCGTCTCCCACCTCGCTACAGTGGGCGACCGAGGCGCGCGTGCACGTCCTCGCCGGACCGGCTCGCCGACGACGGCTGTGGGGATAAGGCCGCCACCGAGGCCACATCACCTGCCCCCCAAACCCTAGCTCGCCACTACCCCCTCGCTCTTCCTCCTCGCGCCGCCGCTCTCCTTCCCGAGCACCACCATCGCCATGGCCGCCGGCTAGTCGCGCCCACCATGCCTCCCATGGCTTGCCGTCGTGCCTAGAAGCTCCGCACCGACCACCCCGTCCTCCTCGACCGCTAGACCAAGCCCCGGAGCCCCTGCAGCGACGGCCACGAGCTTCTTCTTCCTCAGATCTCTGCCACGCTCCGACGACGATTCCGGCCACCTCGAGCCTCCCCCGAGTCGGCTTTGCACATGTACAGGACCGCGGTGAGCTCCTGCTCCTTTCCCCTCCCTTCCCCAAGATTTTCCGCCGCCATAGCCGCTTATCCCCATCGTGCCCGAATGTTCCTCCGCCTGAGCTCGTCGTCGGCGAGCCTCCGGTGACCATTTGGTCCAACAGACGTCGTCGTTCGACTCCACGGTTTGCGTAGGCTCGCGGAATGCCCGTAGTTAGGTCATTTGCGCCCCGTTTTGCTCGCTACCTTCGGCTCCCGATGCTCACCGCCGCCAACCTCGACGCTAGCGACGCCACAGACCACCGCAGTACCTGTCGATGCCCGGGATGGATCGATGACAATCTCACCTCTCGAACGCAAGAAAGACCACGTGATTTGGTGCCCTGTATGCCATTTCCGAGCCCCGCCGTGTTTCGGGTGCTCGCCAGAGTTGCTTCGGCGACAAACGCTGGCCACCGCGGACATGGCCCGGTCAGGGCCACTGCCAGGGTCACTGGCAGCTGGGTCCCGCGGTCATCGTTGACCCGTTGACCTAGTCAACGTGCTAACTGGTAATTAGATTAATTAAAATAATTAAAATAAAATAATTAAAATAATTAACTCAACCCGTTGCCCTATGACAGCCGGCCACCCCTGTCAGCTAATTAATTTGGTAACTAGATTAATTAAAATAATTAACTCAACCTAATGTGTCTATGACTCATGTGCCCCACTTGATAAATTAGTCTCTGTTACTTTAATTTAACCCTGACTTAAAATGAGTCTATGACATGTGAGACCCACTGGTCAGGTTTGACCTGGTCAGCCCCACTGTTGACTACTGATGCAGTGATGATGTCATGCTGATGTCATAAAGCACTTTTCGAATTAATTTAATTATGTTAATTCCAGGAAATGATTAAATCTTTGAAAAATCATAGAAACTAATCCGTAGCTCACATGGAAAAACTTTATACATGAAAGTTGATCAGAAAATTTCCACGAATCTGAATATGCCCTCCATTCATCTGTCACATGCTCCTAGCATGATGAACATGGAACTTTCCCCTTCGGATATGATCCAATAAATCCAAAGACCGTATTGCCATGTCATGCATCATGTTGCATCTGTTTGCTTGTATTTATTCTTTCTTCCCCCTCTTCTATCTAGTAGCCTCCGACACTGACGCTGCTGCCGAGTATGACTACGCCCCTGACGACCAGCCTTTTGCAGCAGAGCAGCAAGGCAAGCACCCCCCTTGATCATTTCGAGATCACCTATTCCTTCTCCCTCATGCTTGCATTAGATTTTACTACTGTATTTAACAGCACCTATTCTGATGCATAGCCTATTTTCGAGTACTGCTTTCATACCTGCTATCATATACTGTTGTAGTATAGGTATGGATAGTATCCCCTTGCGACTCCCAGTTTACTATTGTCGTTGCCCCTGCATTATATCATCGTTGACACCGAGAAGTTGAAGACAGAAGACTCAGTTCTCATGACTAACAAGCCGTTACCGACACATCACCACACCTACCCCATGCGTGATATCTCGAGAGTGATTCCTCGGATATGCACTTCGGGAACTGACACACAGCCTCTATGACTTGTTACTGGAATACAAGTGAAAGACGGGTCGGCCCCAAGGGTGCCCGCGAGAGAAAGATTTGGTGGGGTGCGCCGGTAAGGTACCCGAGGGATATTGGCGGGGCGACGGACTGCCTTTCATGGTTCGCGCTTGCCCCACATTAATAAAATGCTAACGGGTTGGGCATTTGATCTGAGTTGGTCGTTTGACCCTTTTCGCATCGTTGTATCAGCTGAAGCTCATGGGATGTCAGCAATTGAGCGGCGCGCACCGGATTGGGCTGGAAGGTACAACTCTTGGACTGGAGTGTGCTAGGTCTGCTTCCGGGCACATGCGCATCGTGCAGGATTGCAAGGGCAAGTGGGCCGACGAACCTGCACGCTTAGGATTTAGACCGACGGGTTGGCCTCTTTGTTGAATCTAGGTGGGGCGACGATGTTTTGGATCCCGAGGCCGGGCATTACCCAGGAAAGTGTGTCCGAGCGGACGTGATCAAGCATGTTGAAAATGCGGTGCACCCTTGTAGGGAAGAACTTATCTATTCGAATAGCCGTGTCCATGGTAACAGGACGACTTGGAGTTGTACCTTGACCTTATACAACTATAATTGTGATTTGAATTGAAATGAATATGGCTCCGGGATTCCTTCCTCGCAGGGAGTCGAGGAAGAATCTCTGGGCGTGGTTACTTAATAAAATTGCTACAATACTATGATTACATGTGAGATACCAGTCTACTCTCTTCTAATGTTGCAAGATGCTGAAGATGCTAGTCTTCGATAGGACTAGGTCTTCCCCCTATTCTTGCTTTCTACAGTCAGCCCAGATATAACCCCACTCCTTGATACTGATGCATACTTAGCATAGTTTTTGATGTCAGTCTTGCGAGTACTTTGTATGAGTACTCACCGCTACTTTGCTTCCTCTTTCCCCCGATACGATTGCTGCGTTCAGACGACGGAGCCCAGGAGATGGAGTACCCCGGAGACGACTACTACACCACCGCAGGAGCCTACTACTATGTGGAGGCGGACCCCGACCAGCAGTAGGATAGGAGGTTCCCATGCAGGAGGCCTCGCCTCTTTTGATCTGTTGTTTACGTTTGTGCTATCCTTCTTAAGGCAAAACTTGTTTAACTTATGTCTGTACTCAGATATTTTTTTGCTTCCGCTGACTCGTGCTTGTCGAGCTTTGTATTCGAGCCCTCGAGGCCCCTGGCTTGTAATATGAAGCTGTATGACTTTAATTTGTGTCTAGAGTTGTGTTGTGATATTGATTAGTGAGTCCCTAATCTTAGTCGTACGCATTGCGTGTATGTTTAGTGTACAGTCAAAATTGGGGGCGTCACAGGGGTCCCGAACTGTGAGACTAGGATCAACGGTAACAGGAGACGAAGGGGACACGACTTTAACCAGGTTCGGGCCCTCCTATGGAGGTAAAACCCTCCTATTTGTTTGATGTCAGCAGCAGCATCTTAAGAGAACATGCTATCAATTCTTAACTCATCCGAGGCACTCCCATCAAATGTAATTAAGTCACTGACTCGCATCTCACACCATGCACAAACTCTTGGCCCAACAGTTTCATACTTCCTTTCTGTGGTATCCAGTTGTCATGGTGGATCAGGATCTTCGACCCATCACCAATCCTCCAAATCAGGCGTTCTCTCAAGAGGCCTCGGCCATACACAATTCTTCTGAACGTGTACGAAGTTGTTGATGAGCAGGTGATACGTCTCCAACGTATCTATAATTTTTGCTTGTTCCATCTGTTATATTATCAATTCAGGATGTTTTACAATTATTTTATAGAAATTTATATCATTTTTGGGGACTAACCTATTGACATAGTGCCAAAGTGCTAGTTGCTGTTTTTGCTTGTTTTTTACTTCGCAGAAAATTAGTACCAAATGGAGCCCAAACGTCACGAATTTTGGAGATTTTTAGTGGACCGAATGTCCCAGGATGGGCTAAGCAACTACAGAGGGCACCCAGGGAGGCCACCCTCCACCAGGGCGCGCCAGAGGCCCCTGGCGCGGCCTGGTTGAGCATGCCCACCTCGAGACTCCCCTCAACCGACTATCACCCCTATAAATTCCCAAATATTCAGAAAACCCTAAAGGAGTCGACGAAACATAATTCCATCCGCGGCAAGTTTCAGAACTGCAAGATTCAATATAACACCATCACAGAAGGGTTCATCTTGTTCATAGGTGCCTCTATGATGATGCGTGAGTAGTCCATCATAGACCTACGGGTCCGTAGGCAGTATATAAATGGCTTCCTCTATCTCTATGATTCTGAATACAATGGTCTCTTGGAAATCTATTTGATGTAATGACTTTTGCGGTGTGTTTGTTGGGATCTGATGAATTTTGAGTTAATGATCAGTTTCTATCCATAAATATGATTTGAGTCTTCTTTCATCTTTTATTAGCATTATTACTTATAGCCTCCTATTTCTTCTTCGAATCTTTGGTTTAGTTACGCCAACTAGATCGATTTATCTTGCCATGGAAAGAGGTGCTTTGTGATGGGTTTGATCTTGCGGTGTTCTTTCCTAGTGACAGAAGGGGCAACAAGATATGCATGTATCGTTGCTATTAAGGATAACTAGTAGAATGCCCGTGCGTTGCCACGGGTTTCTGAAATATATTGCTAAAGTTATATAAAGATAATGCATGTTAAATTTCATAAGTACGGACATCATAACATGTTGTATGATGTGACGATATTTTGATGGGTCTATGTTCTTTTCTTTGTTTTCTTGTATCTGACCAGATACGAACGTGCTAATAATACGTACCTTTTCATCCACGTTGTCTCGTAGATGATCGTGAGCGATCATACAATTACAATATATGTAACCATTTACCGCTTGTAATTCCATGTTTAAAATATATTATGTCATTAGATATTATATATGATTTATATTATTAAGTACAAAGTTTATCTAATTAGTCTTACACCATTGTGCAAGAACATATCATCTTTCATAACGCATTCTAAATATTCGTTTGATAACAAGGCATCTTCAATGTCCGCAAACTTGGTTTTTTGGGAGCGGACATGATTGATTCAATAACGCCAATATCTCTAGGATACAAACATAGGTTGTCGTCACGATTAAAAAGAGAGCCAAAGTATAAAGTGAGGCAAAATAGTTTAATAAAAATATGACGAAGGAAAGATCGATAGTAACATTGAAAAACCTTGCGCATTGACCTTTGTATTTGCTTTTTTGGTCTGTTACTGGATATCACCGTTTGCACATCATTATGTTGTAAAAAACTTTGAAAACTTTTGGTCCCATCCAACAACGTTGTCTCAGAACACTTGTGGATGGACTCTTTTTCAACGTCGCCACAATACATCACTATCTCTCCCATGTTTTGAAACAATAATCATATTAAAATACACCTTTTGTATAGTAACATACATATAAAGAAGGATTAGTTGTATGTACCTCTTCTCTTGATGTCGTTACGTCCGTTCTTATGTGAGATGATATTTCTAGAACATCCTTCGAATTCATCACTTTTTATCTGAACAAAAGTGGAACATATAAAATTACGAAGAATATTTTATAATGCATTATATAAATATATATAATATATTTGAACAAAAGTCATACTAACACATTTTTAATTTGCAATAAAAAACTGGATATTGCTAATTACATATAAATATTTAAACATATACTCCCTTCGTAAGAGCTTTATTAAAGGATTTAGAATCCACGTTCATTTCTAGTCACGTACAGAAATTTATTGTTTTCAATTTTGCCCCTGCCTGGCTCACTCGCGTCACTCACTCATTCCCCACTCTCTCTCGTCCAAATCCCTAGCCCGCCTTTGCTCCACTGTTCGCATCGTCGCCGCCGTCTCGTCTCCCTCTCACCCGCGTCGACGTCGCCACTCGCCTCCATCTCACACGTTTCGCCGTCTTCCTCTGACGTCTTCACCCCTCCCTCTCACCCGCGTTGCCTGCGCCAGCGAGCGAGGTCGCCACAAGATTGCTTTTTTTTGTTACCAAAGCGGAGGCAAGGAGCAGCTGGAGAGCTATGCCAGTGGCTGGATCTGAAGTGGCTGGACGTCCCCGCCATGAGGATGAATGGGAGGAGCAAGAGCACATATGAAGATGGGGAGGAGTGGAGGCGTTGGTTCTAATTTTGAAGATGATGTCGTTGGGAGTAGGGGGAGGAGCAGTCGCTGACGGCTTGGCTGCATGGGGTACGCCCTCCCCTTCGTCTCCTATGGCATCGTGGACATCCTTCTCGACGAGGAACATCGGCTCGACGATGCTCCTCTTCGCCAGCATCTCCAGCGCGTGGTGAGGTTCCCCTGTCTCCTTCCTTTACTCCTGGTTGCAGGATTTGGTTCAGATTTGGAGTACTGCTTGGGTACAAATTATGAGTAGCGTACAGTTTATTTGTATGAGTATGGCTACAGATTAGGAGTACGAGATGCAGTTGTAGGCACAGTTTTAGTAAAATTACAGTAAACATAGTGTGAGTGTTTTACTCCAGTAATCTTGCTTGAAGTAAATTTGAGTAACTTCGGTAATCTTGCTTGAAGTACTAAGAAAATATATTCAGATAGGAGGAGAGTTCTTGTACTCAGAGCAGCTGTTGATCGGCAGCAACTCTGGAATTAAGGCACATGTACTTCAGTATCACCAATTAAATTAAGCATGATCATTAATTTGTAGAATACTGCAGTAGCCTATATCCATGTGCAAGTGCTGTTGGGATGTACTCTGCAGAGAGAGGGCTGCTGGGATGTACTCTGCAATGCCATATGCCATTGCTCAGGTAAGAACATGAAAGATCCTTGGCAGCTCCTGAGATTATTTGTGCCTTTTCAGTGTGCAAGTGCAGTTTGTCTTCTGTGTTGCATCTGCACATCACATGGATTATGCTGACATTTAAGTTCTCGGCTAAATTTGGGGTGTACTGTTGTTTAGTTTGTTACTGTAAGTACCAACAATTCCATGAAATTTCAGCAAATGATTTCTCATAAAACCAGTAGGTATTCTGTTAGTGATTTCATAAAACCAGTAGGCATTCTGTTTGTGATTTCTCATAAAATTGGATGTGTGAAGTTGCTGATTTCCCTAGTTTTTGTGCAATAGTTAAACATTAAGATTTGCCAAACTTCCATTGTTCCTGTAAAACTTGCTTAGGTTGACTCTTTGCTGAGTCTCCTCCTTCCTTCTATTGCTACCTTGGTTATTGTGAACTGCTTTACTATTTGTTACTCATGCAAGAGAATGTGTTAGATTTGCAAGCTTCTCTTAATTGACGATATTAGTTTGACTGTTTCTCCCATTGATCAGAGAACACTGATATGATGTACTCATTTGAAGAATCCCTGGTGGTCCGGCTTCATTGATCTTAATAAAAACAAAGGTCTGCAATTAAGGTTTGCCATGCTATTTTTCTTATCAACACTTCAGTGGAACCATAAGTGGAGGCTGAAAATATATTTGAGCATTTAACATGTTGGAAATTGGGTGCGGCCTCTACCGGATGATATAAGTTGTTGGTGACACTGATACGATCGTCGGGTTGTAGCTTGTTCTAAATGCTCCGACAAAGAAGTTCTCTTGATTTTTTTCACTTTGTGCCTACCAAAAGATAATAATACATTCAAGTTCTCTTATTTTTTTCACTATGTGCCTACCAAAAGAAATAGCCAGGCTTTCTATGATTAAAAAGAGGACTTTACACAGAGAGATGTTGAGAAGTATATTATCCTATTTTTATAGTTGATGAACAAATACTGTAGAAACTTACATGATGTTGTATGTGTGACGTTGATATTTCACATGTCTGATCCAGTATATGTATTAGCATGATAACAAGTACGATTACATCATTGTTATCTCTCGGTTTATAACCAAGAAACTAAAATTGTCCCACATCGTCATTCATGGTTACTCTGTTCTCGTGTTTTCCATAGGATAATTGCTCGGATAAAACAATGTGGTTAGACTCCAAAATGATGATTGTTCATCCAGAAGTCTAGCAGAGAGCCTTGTCATTGCCTTCCGAGACGTCAATGATATGCTCAGCTTGTGCTTGCAGGTTCTTCTCGATGGCTTGCTTTGGTCAAGCTGTGGAAGGTATGTTGATAGACTCATTTCTCACCTAATGTTTTTCTGCACTCGCAATCAGTTTTCCTTAATTCCCCATAGGAGTTTCTGGTGTATGCACCTCATGTTGGTCTCTTCAGAACATTGCCCTCACTTCATGGTTCTATTAATCATATGCTACTATACCAAACACTGCTCTCACTTTAAATTGTCAATGGTAATTGTGTATGTAAATATCTATCTTTCTCTAATCACGTAAGAAATTGCTTCATGTTGGAAGCTACCATCTTGTTCCTCAACCGTACCATCCTCTTTTTTCTTCCGATAAGCAGCTCGCCTCTTAGCGTTTATCTGCTCCTCTTTTTCCTGTGTCACGCTCATGTTGGGTTGTTTTACACGTTTTTGCCTAGTTGGGTTTTTGTTCAACACATCTCCTGGTGGCATTAATTCAGGGCATGCTTAGAACTTATTTGTTCAACAAGAATGAAGCTAGCAGAATAATGACTACATATATATACTTCAATTGACTTTGTCGACAAAATTGCAGTACTGTACCTGACATCGCATAGGAGTTTCGATCAACTTACTCATATCACCGAGAGGGGATCGTGGAACATTTTGCACATCATCTTGTATATTGATCGCACCTTTCTCCTTTTGCTTCCGATACGATGCCCCCCTACGTGAGTTTACAAGCTTCAGTTCTTCTTCGTGAACACGTTGCATGCTAGCTATTTTTTTGTCAATAAAGGAACCAGTAAATTGAGTAGTAGAGAGGTCAAAAGTATGAATTAGAAAGTGAGAATCACGAATCGTTATTATATGTAACAGATTCTATAGCTATTGTGAAAAAGAAAGCAGTAGCTGTATGAATATATGCAGCAGAACCCCAGAAAGAACAAATTAGATTATATCAAAGACGGATTGGGTGATAGACTGTTGGGTGAATATACTGGGACACAACTTAGCGCATAGAGTGTCCTTTCACCTTTTCCATATACACAATAACACTGTTGGGTGAATATGTGTGGTTGAGGCGTGCACTTAGCGTAGCCTCATCCCATGGGGTGCCCCATAGATGAAGGTTAAGCATCATTTACGTACTTACAAAGTCTGGGACACAACTTAGACAATAGGACATGTACATAATGTTCATAGAAGTTTACTCCTAAATAGACACATAAACTTAAAAAAATAGGTGGGCGTGTCAATTAGAATTGCACATATGTGAAATGTCAAATAGTACATGTTATTGAAACGCACATAATACCTTTAAAAGAGTCTGAAGTGTACATATCTTTAGAGTCAATAATTGCATAGCCGTTACAATCACGCATAGCCGAGGATAGGGAGATTCCCACCCCCGCGATCACCCACTTAGTCGCCACCATCGAGTGTTCGACTGGAGGCTCGTCCTCCCAACAACCGGAATTGAAGACAATTTACATCCTTGTTTCTGATCATCAAGATCTCTCTCGTAACCCGGACTTCAGAGTTTGCTCCGGAAATAGTTCAGGATCGATTCTTGATCGGGAGCGCAACTCCCCCGCATCGAACCCCGTGAGTCCAGACTTATACCGTGATGCGGAACCGAAATGTTTCATACCCACCACCCAAGTCGAGCATTCAAGCATCGAGGGTGAATCCAAGTCTTCGGATTTAAGGGATGTTAAACAGCTACAAGGGGAGTCGGTTCATCATTATTAGGCTAGGCTTCTCCTTGTTAGAAGCAGAGTACCTGGCTCTAATGACCAGGAGGTAATGACAACCTTCAGTCGCAACTGTCATGATGAAGGGATCATCAATGCTCTACCCCGTCGACACATTCATGACTTCACCGACTTATCGGACCTTGTACAGAAATATTGTGCATTGAGAGCACCCGGCAAGCCAAACGACTATTTTGGGAACCAGTTCTTGCCGAATACCCTAGAGGAGATCAGAAAAAGCGGATAGCTCCGAAGCGGCTGGCCGACCACGAACCCGCCGAAAAAATAAACAGCCCCCCTACGGGGGTAGGAACTGTCCTTGACGGACTATTGGACAAGCCATGCCCTATACATTCTGTTGCTGAACACAAGTCCAACTCAGAGCCCCAGAGCTTGCTGGGTTGTCCGACAGGTTGCAAAAAGTGGAGAGACCATCCTCGAAGCTATACCTCCGAACAGGCGTTTGGCAATGCCACATGAATACAACACGGAGGTCCTGACGATCTATGAAATGTTTCCCTTTGAAAATAGAAGGAAAAGAGCTCTTAAGGAACTCAAACATGTCTATCATGTGGCTGCAACAAGTTCATGGGCGGACACGCCTATCACTTTCGTAGAAGCTGACCAACCAACCACCCGCCCCGGCCGATCACTACCGCGTTGGTCCTAAACTCCATGATCGATGGTTTCAGACAACAAAAGGTGCTAATGGACAGCGGTAGTGGTTTAAACCTCATCTACGAGGATACCTTGGAAAAGATGCAGTTCGGCCAATATCGCATCGAACATAGCAACAGAACCTTCTGTGGGATCATCCCTGGGAAAGATGCACGTTGTTCTGGGCGCATCACCCATGACGTGGTATTCGGCACGCATGAGAACTACTGCTCCGAAGAACTTCTCTTTCACATTGTGCCCTTCCCTAGTGGCTACCACGCTCTCTTGGGGTGTGACGCCTTCACAAAATTCGAGGCTATACCACACTATGGGTATATGAAGCTCAAGATGCAAGGTCCAAACGGGGTGATCACAGTCACAAGTGACCTGAATAGAGCCCTTCGAGCTGAGAGCAAAATAGCAGTGCTCGTGCTCGAGGCACTAGCTCGGACCTTTGTTGCAGAGGAATTGACTGCACGCCGGTCAATAGCAAACAAGGACGACATAATCCTCAATAAAAGACCCAAATCCACGTCCTTTAAAGCTGTAGAAGAAATTGTCAAATTTTAGGTACACCAACGAACCCCAATAAAATAGCGTCCATCGGAGCTTACCTGGACCCCATAGTGGACGAGTCACTACGAGCATTCTTACGAGAAAACTGGGACATCTTGGCCAGGCATCCTTATGATATGCCAAGGATCCCACGGTGGCTAGCAGAACATAGTCTGAACATTATCGCAGGTTTCAAGCCCGTTTAACAGACTCTATGTCGCTTTTCCGAGCCCAAACGTCAAGCTATGGGCGAAGAATTGGCCAAATTCCTAGAGGCCGGATTCATACGGGAAAACAAGCACCTTGAATGGCTGGCAAACCTTGTGATGGTACCAAAGAGTGATAAAACCTGGCGGCTATGCGTCGACTTTAAAGACCTCAACAAGGCTTGCCCCAAGGATCCTTTTACCTAAACACGCATAGACCAGATCATCGACGCCACGGCCGGACATGACTCATTGTGCTTCCTCAACGATTATTCCGGATACCATCAGATAAAAAAATGAAGGAATCTGATCAAGCTGCAACCACATTCATCACCCCCTACGGGCCATTCAGTTTCAACACAATGCCTTTCAGGCTACAAATGCGAGGGCTACATACCAGCGCATGATTTAGACATCTCTCGTGAAATGGGTCAGTAAAACAGTCAAGGCCTACGTGGAAGACGTGGTCATTAAAACCAAACACGTCAGCCAATTGATTGACGACCTAGGGCAAACTTTTGCTAGCCTACATGAGTATGATATACGGCTCAATCCGGAGAAATGTGTCTTTAGAGTCCCCACTGGTAAACTACTCGGATTCATTGTTTCCCATAGAGGACTAAAAGCCAACACGGCCAAGATCCACGCCCTATCGGTACTTGTGATTCCTACAGAGCTAAAGCATGTCCAAAAGTTGACAAGTTTCGTGGCTGCATTAAGTCACTTTATTTCCCATCTTGGTGAAAATGCTTTACCTCTCTATAGGTTGCTAAAGCAGACCAAGAATTTTGAATGGACCGATGATGCAGCGGCTGCGTTAGAGGAAATCAAAACACTACTGGCAAGCAACCCCATACTCACAGCACCAGGCGCTGGTAAACCAACGTTGTTGTAGATATCGGTCACCAATCAAGTGGTTAGCGCAGTGCTCGTCGTCGAACGAGAGGAGGGTCACAAATTCTGGATATAGAAGCCGCTCTACTATGTGTAAGAAGTGCTAACGCAATGCAAGTCCAAATACCCCCATTACCAGAAAATAGCCTACACAGTGTTTATGGCATCACGAAAGCTTAGGCACTACTTCCAAGAGTGTTCGGTCACAGTGGCATCCGAAGTACCCCTTAAAGATATAATCAATAACAGGGACGCCATCGACCGCATAGCCAAGTGGGCCATTGAACTCCATCCTTTTGAAATCGCCTATAGGCCACGACGAGCAGATCTCAGGTGTTGGCATATTTCCTAACCGAATGGACAGAGGCCAAGCTCCCCAAGGAATACCATACATGCTCCCATTGGACGATATATTTTGACGGATCCAAAACTTTGGCAGGACTGGGGGTTGGAGTTATTCTCACATCCCTCACAGGAGACAACGTCCGATACGTGCTGCAGATCATGTACGTCACTTACAACAACGTGGCCAAATACGAAGCACCTTTACACGGTCTTTGGATGACGACATCAATCAGCATACAATGGCTAGAGGTACGGGGAGACTCCAACCTGGCCATCTCTCAAATCAATGGTAAATTCGACACTAAAAACCCAAAGATGGCACCGTATAGAAACATCGTCCTTAAAATATCCGCACGGTTCGAACGGCTGGAATTTCATCATGTCGCTAGAGACAGCAACCAAGCCACTAACCTACTGGCCCGCATGGGGGCCACGCGCGACCCCGTCCCAAAAAACACCTTTCTTGAACGGATATTCAAGCCATCGGTGGTTTGGCAGGACGGTAACAAGGACGTCGGATCCGGTAGTGCGGAAGTAGTTGCCCCCCTGTAAGCGAACCAGACGGCCAAATCATCGGTGTCTCCGTAATGGACGAGACTCCTTCGGCTCATATGGTCATGTCAGTAACCGCACCATGGACCGAGTCCTTGCTCGCTTACCTTCTTCGCCAAGAACTCCTCAACGATTAGACAGAGGCGAGACGCATAGTTAGGCTATCCAAGGACTACAAGGTCCACGAGGGTGAGTTTTATAAGAAAAGCACCACCAGAATACTCCAGACGTGCTTATCTGATGAAGAAAGAAGGCAACTCCTGGCCGAAATCTACGCAGGTATGGGCGGCCACCACACCGCAACAAGGGACTTAGTAAGCAAAGCCTTTCGAGTTGATTTCTTCTGGCCCACTGCTCGAGCGGATGCTCAGACACTTGTCCAGCACTGCTTGGGATGCCAATTATTTCCAAATCAAAGCCACATGCCCCCAACAGCTCTTCGTACTATTCTGATCACTTGGCCTTTTGCGGTCTAGGGGCTGGATATGGTCGAACCACATAAAGGGGGGACCAAGAAAAACAAATATCTACTGGTCATAGTTGACAAGTTCACCAAATGGATCGAAGCAAAACCAGTCAAATCAGCCAAGTCCGGACCAGTAGTGGATTTTATATCCGATGAGGTACACCGCTATGGCGTACCGCATAGCATAATAACGGACAACGGATCCAACTTCACCTTCTAGGAGGTAAAGGACAGGTGCGCAAACATGGGCATCACGCTCGATTACGCATTGGTGTATCACCCGCAGACTAATGGACAAGTCGAACGGGCCAACAGCCTCATCATGAGTGGTATTAAACCACATCTGGTACGGTCTCTTCATGAATCCGAATGCAATTGGGTAGAGGAGCTCAACTCTGTGGTCTACGTACCATCGAGAATCGATCGACGAGATTTACATCGTTCTTTATGGTCTACGGGGCGGAAGCAGTCCTTCCTTGTGATATTATTCATGACTCACCAAGGGTGCGCATGTATAAAGAAAAGGAGGCCGAGTTAGATCGTCAGGACGACTTGGACGCCTTCCTTGTGATATTATTCATGACTCAAGTTCGTGGGATGGATCGTGATCAAGTTCGCGGGACGGATCGTGATTGGATCGCGGGACGGATCGTGATGGGATCGCGGGGCGCTCGGCGATTTGGATCGCGAAGACGTTCGACTACATCAACCGTATTTCTTAACGCTTCCCCCTTAGCGATCTACAAGGGTATGTAGATCCACTCTCCCTCTCGTAGATGCTCATCACCATGGATAGATCTTGCGTGCGCATAGGAATTTTTTTGTTTCCCATGCAACGTTTCCCAACAGTGTCATCATGAGCTAGGTCTATGTGTAGATGAGATCTCGAGTAGAACACAAAGAGTTTGTGGGCGTTGATGCTTAGATTGCTTCCTCCCTTGGTCGTGTTTTGGTTCAGCGGTATTGTGGGATGAAGCGTCCTGGACCAACCTTACTCGTATGCTTACGAGAGACCGGTTCCATCGACTAACGTGTAACTTCGTTTCACAAAGATGGCTGGCGGGTGTCTGTTTCTCTTACTTTAGTTGGATCGGATACGACAAAGGCGGTCCTTGAGAAGGTTAAAAAGCAACTTATGCATCACCGTTATGGTTTTGCATAGGTGAGAATCGTTCTTGCTAGATACCCGTAGCAGCCACGTAAAACTTGCAGCAACAATTAGAGGACGTCTAACTTGTTTTTGCAGGGTATGTTGTGATGTGATATGACCAATTACATGATGAGATATATGTGATGTATGAGATGATCATGTGTTGTATAGAATATCATGACTTGCATGTCGATAAGTACGGCAATCGGCAGGAGCCATAAGGTTGTCTTTAATTATTGTATGACCTGTGTGTCTATCATTAAGCGCTATGTAATGCTTTACTTTATCGCTAAACGGTAGCTTTAGTAGTATGAGCATGGTGGGCGCGACAACCTCGATGGAGGCACGTTGATGGAGATCAAGATGATGGAGATCATGGTGTCATGCCGGTGCTTTCAAGATGGAGATCAAAAGCACAAGTTCATGGCCATATCATGTCACTTATGATTTGCATGTGATGTTAATCCTTTTATGCACCATGTTTTTCTTAGGACGACGCTAGCATTATAAGGTGACCCCTCACTTAAATTTCAAGATAAATTGTGTTCTCCCTGAGTGTGCACTGTTGTGAAAGCTCGTCGTGTCGAGACACCACGTGATGATCAGGTATGATAGACTCTACGTCCACATACAACGGGTGCAAGCTAGTGTTGCACATGCAGAACACTAGGATTAAACTTGACGAGCCTAGCATATACAGACATGGCCTCGGAACACAAGAGACCGAAAGGTCGAACATGAGTCATATAGTAGATAAGACCAACATGATGATGTTCACCATTGCAACCATCTCAACTCTCGTGATGATCGGACTTGAGTTGGTGAATTTGGATCATGTATCACTCGAATGACTGGACGGATGTCAATTTGAGTGGGATTTCTTAAGTAATATGATTAATTGAACTCATTATCATGAACATAGTCAGTAGTATCTTTGCAAATTATGTTGTAAATTACTAGCTCACATTGTAGCTCTCTTGAATTTTTTATATGTTCTTAGAGAAATAGAGTTGAAAGATAATGGTAGAAATATTGTGGACTGGGTTCGTGATCTGAGGATTGTCCTCATTGCTGCACAAAAGGCTTATGTCCTTAATGCATCGCTCGGTGCGCCACCCCCCTCTAGCGTTGTCTGTAGATGTTGTGAACATCTGACAAGCATGTTTCGATGACTACATGATAGTTTAGTGTGTCATGCATTATGGCTTGGAATTGATGCTCCAAAACGTTTTGAACGTCACGGAACATATGAGATGTTCTAAGAGCTGAAATTGTGATCTCAGGCTCGTGCCCGTGTTGTGAGATATGAGATCTCCAACAAGATTATTTGCCTGCAAGATGAAGGAGAATAGCTCAAATCATTGAGCATATGCTTAGATTGTTTGAGTACTACAATCGCTTGAATCGAGTGGGACTTGATCTTCCAGATAAGATAGTGATTGATATAGTTCTTCAAGTCACGGTCACTAAGCTGCTAAGAGCTTCATGATGATCCCTGAGCTATCCGCGATGTTTGACACTGCAAAGGTAGAAATCAAGAATAAGTATCAAGTGTTGATGGTTAGTAAAACCACTAGTTTCAAGAAGGGCAAGGTTAAGAAGGGAAACTTCATGGACGAAAAGTCAGTTGCTGCTTCAGTGAAGCAACCCAAACCCGGAACTAAGTGCTTCTATTATGAGGAGAAAGGTTGCTGAAGTGGAACAACCCTAGATACTTGGTAGATAAGAAGGCTGGCAACATCGACGGAAGTATATTTGATATACGTGTTATTGATGTGTATCTTGCTAGTACTCCTTGTAGCACCTAGGTATTGGATACTGGTTTGGTTGCTAAATGTTAGTAACTCGAAATAAAATCTACAGAATAAACGGAGACTAGCTAAGGGTGAGGTGACGATGTGTGTTGGAAATGTTTTCAAGGTTGATGTGATCAACATCGCACGCTCTCTCTACCATCAGGATTAGTGACGAACCTAAATAAATGTTATTTGGTGTTTGCGTTGAGCATGAACGTGATTAGATCGTGTTTATTGCAATACGGTTATTCATTTAAGTCAGAGAATAATGGTTATTCTATTTACATGAATACTATCTTCAACGGTCGTGCACCCAATGAATGGTTTGATGTGTCTTGATCGTAGTAGTACACATATTCATAACATAGATGCCAAAAGATACAAAGTTAATAATGATAGTACCACATACTTGCGGCACTGCGGCTAAATGTCATATTGGTGTAAAGTGCATGAAGAAACTCCATGCTGATGGATTTTTGGACTCATTCGATTTCGAATCGGTTGAGACATGCGTGCCATACCTCGTGGGCAAGATGACTAAAATCCCTTTTTCAATATGATAGAGTGGGTCAAGTAACTTATTGGAAATGATACATGTTGATGTATACGGTTCAATGAGTGTTGTAGCATGCGGTGGATATTGTTATTTTCTTACCTTCACTGATGGTTGGAGTAGATATACTCTATATTTACTTAATGAAACACAAAGTCTGAATCATTTGAAAGAGTTCGAACAAATTCAGAGTGAAGTTTAAGATCATCATGACAAGAAGATAAAAATGTCTACGGTATGATCATGCAGGCGAATATCTGAGCTACAAGTTTGGCATACAACTTTAGACAATGTGAAAGTTGTTTTATAACTCACACCACCTGGAACACCATAGTGTGATGGTGTGTCTGAACGTCGTAGTCGTGCTCTATTGGATATGGTGTGAATTATGATGTCTCTTATCATTTTGTCACTATCGTTTTGGGTTATGCATTAGGGACAACTACATTCACTTTAAATAGGGCACCATCTAAATCCATTGAGATGACATTATATGGTTTGACAGAAACCTAAGCTATCATTTCTTAATGATTGGGGCTGTGACACTTATGTGAAAAAGTTTTTAACCTAAAGAGCTCGAACTCAAAGCGGATAAATGCATCTTCATAGAATACCCTAAGAATAGTTGGGTATACCTTCTATCTCAGATCCGAGCACAAAATGTTTTGTTGCTAAAAACGGGTCCTTTCTCAAGAAAGAATTTCGCTCAAAAGAATTGGGTGGGAGGAAGATAGAACTTGATGAGGTTGTTGAACCTTTGTTTCAGCCATAGAGTAGCACAACACAGAAAGATGTTTCTGTAGAGCCTATGTCAGTTGAAGAGGAAGTTAATGATGATGATCATGAAGCTTCGGATAAAGTTACTATCAAACTTCGTAGGTCGACAAGGACGCGTACTGCTCCTGCGTGGTACGGCAACTCTGTCTTGGAGGTCATGTTGTTGGACAACGATGAACCTATGAACTGTGGAGAAGCGATAATGGCCCGGATTCCGAAAAATGGTTAGAGGACATGAAATCCGAGAAAGGATCCATGTATGAAAACCAAGTATAAACTTTGGTAGACTTACTCATTGGACGGCAGGTCGTTGAGTACAAATGGACCTTTAAGATGAAGACAGACGCTGATGGTAAATATCATTATTTAGCTCGACTTGTCGCAAAGAAGTTTCGGCCAAGTTAAAGGAGTTGACTACGATGAGAGTTTTTCACTCGTAGCGATGCTAAAGTCTGTTGGAATTAAGTTAGCAGTTGTTGCGTTTTTCAATTATGAAATCTGGCAGATGGATGTCAAAACATAATTTCCTTCGTTGAGGAAAGGTTGTATGAGATACAACCAGAAGGTTTTGTCAGTCCTAAGGATGCTAACAGGTGTGTAAGCTTCAGTGATCCTTCTATGGACTGAAGCAAGCATCTTGCAGTTGGAATATACGCTTTGATGAGGCGATCAAAGTTTTTGAGTGTATACAAAGTTTATAAGAAACTTGTATTTACAATAAAGTGAGTGGGAGCACTATAGAATTTCTGATAAGCATATGTGGATGACATATTGTTGATCGGAAATGATGTAGAATTTTTGGAAAGCATAAAGGGTTGTTTGAAAAGAGTTTTTCAAAGGAAGATCTGGATAAAGCTACTTAATTGTTGGGCATTGAGATCTATAGAGATAGATCAAGACTTCTGATAAGACTTTCAATGAGTACATATCTTGACAAGATTTTGAAAGAGTTCAAAATGGATCAGTCAAAGAAAGAGTTCTTGCCTGATTTGTGAGGTATGGAGTTGAGTGAGACTCAAAGCTCGACCACGGCAGAAGAAAGAGAAAGGACGAAGGTCATCCCCTATGCCTTAGCCATAGGCTCTATATTACGCCATGTTGTGTACCGCACCCGGTGTGTGTCTTGCCATGAGTCTGTCAAGGGGTACAAGAGTGATCCAGGAGTGGATCACTGGACAACGGTCAAAGTTATCCTTAGTAACCAGAGGACTAAGGAGATGTTTCTCGATGATGGAGGTGATAAAGAGTTCGTCGTAAAGAGTTACGTTGATGCAAGCTTTAACACCAATCCGGATGACTCTTACTAGCAATCCGGATACGTATAGTGGAGTAGCCATTTGGAATAGCTCCAAGTGGAGTGTGGTAACAGTGTCTACAGTAAGACATAGAAATTTGCAAAGTACACATGGATATGAATGTCGCAGACCCGTTGACTAAAAGACCTCTCTCGCATGCAAAGCATGATCGAGCCCCAGAACTCACTGGGTGTTAGATTCATAACAATGCGAATCACATGGTGCAAGTGGGAGACTGTTGGAAATATGCCCTAGAGGCAATAATAAATTAGTTATTATCATATTTCCTTGTTCATGATAATCATTTATTATCCATGCTAGAATTGTATTGATTGGAAACTCAGATACATTATGATTATCTTGACGAAACACTTGGCAATCTACTTTCGTGAATAGCACATTGAAACCGAAGTCGGCAAGTCTAGATACGGAAAGAAGATTGTAACCAAGGGATTCAACAAGCACAAGATTTTGAATTGAGCTATCATTGGATATGGCTACCTTACCAAGGCCAAGTACCTTACCCTTAGAGTTGTCTCCAAAGGTCACGTACCTTCGAGGACCTTGATTAGGCGTGATCTCTTGGAACATGTCTTTATCACCAGTCATATGATCTGTACATCCACTGTCGAGAATCCACTCTTCTCCTCCGGACATGTAATCTTTAAAGTTTTTCATGAGGCTCAGATTCTTCATGATCTTCTCGTGCTCGATGTCGAACAACTCATCTTCTTCATAGTAGCCATGTTCCACATTGTCATCATCAAGTGGAAAATCCTCGTCATAAAAAACAAGAGATTCGTTAGAATTGTGATCATGACAATGTTCAAGTTTATGAATGTGAATGGCTTCAAAGATGATGTTGTTGGTAGTGGTGACATCTCCTTTAGCACGCATAAGATCACGTAGCTCAAATAGGCATTTATCAAAGTGTGGACCACTAGGCTTCATTTTGTGAAAAGCAATAGTTTTATGAAGAATTTCATCAAGATTTCCTAAGGATAGATTTGGATATCGTTTCTCCAAATCAGTCCATGAAGTATAGGTACATGCAAAGTTCTTCAATTGAAAAAGCACGAATCTTGGTAAACCTCTAATAATAAGATTGACAGTTCTTAGGTTACCAAGCATGTTAATTTCCTCTTCGTGTGTGGGATGCAATTCATCAATGGGGAGCACATAGGGTTTTTTAATTTATTTTGTCAAATGGAATTTATCGAATAGGTCAATCATGGCATTCTTCCATTGACTATAGTACTCTCTATCAAGAATGGGCACTCTACAACTCAAACTCTCTACTCTAGACACATCCATCTTCCTCCACAGTGATTAAACCGAAACAATGGAGAACAAAGCTCCGATACCACTTGTAGGATCGAGAGAGCGGTGTCTACAGGGGGTGAATAGACTACTAGCAGGAATTTAAAATCTAACATTTTTCCAAGTTAATTGATTGGCAGATTTTAACAGTTTTAGTAAGTCTAGCAAGTCTAACAGCCCTACACATGCATGTCTACAAATATGGCAGCGGAAAGTAAAGACATTGCACATGAAGTAAAGAGATGGGATAGGAAGATCAAACACAATAGGAGACGCAAGGATTTTTCCCGTGGTTCCGATAGGTGGTGCTATCGTACGTCCACGTTCATGGAGTCTTCAACCCACAGAGCGTAACGGTCGTGAGAGTCCACGGAGGGCTCCACCCATAAGGGTCCACGAAGTAGCAACCTTGACTATTCCATGCGGCTTCCGTCCACGAAGGACTAGCCTCACTATGGGGAGATCTTCACGAAGTAGGCGATCTCCTTGCCCTTACAAACTTCTTGGCTCACTCCACAACACAAAGTAGGAGGCTCCCAAGCGACATCTAACCAATCTAGGAGGTACCACCCTCCAAAAGGTAATAGGCTCAGTAATGACGATGAACTCCTTGCTCTTGTGCTTCAAGATGATAGACTCCTCAACACACAATCACTCTCTCATTGATTTGGCTTGGTAAAAGAGATGGGATTGGTGGAAAGCAAGTTGGGGAGGCTAGAAATCAAGATCCATACGGTAGGAGTGGAATATCTTGATCTCAACACAAGGGTAGCTGGTTCTCTCTCAGAAAACTGAGTAGGATAGGTATGAAATAGTTCTGAGTGCTTCTCTCTCGAGTAGGTGGTGGTGGAGGGGTATATATAGCCATCTCCAAAAATCCAACCGTTACACACAATAAGTCAGACTCGGTGACACCGATGTGTAAATCTCGGTGGTACCGAAGTGACTTAAAGTTAGTAACTTTTGGATCTCGGTGAGACCGATATACAAATCTCGGTTGCACCGATAAGATGACCAATGGTCAGATTTGCCAAACTCGGTGACACTGATTCACCATGTTTGGTGGGACCGAAAATGAGAAATCTGCATACCAGTAACTTGGCAGCCCAACTCGGTGGCACCGAGTGCAGTGTAGGTTGCACCGAAGTGTTAGCTTTTGGCTAGGCGTGCCTAGGTTTTCGAATCGGTGGCACCGGGATAGAAATGTTGGTTGCACCGATTTTGCATATATGGCTTTGGGCAGACTTTGGTGAGGGAGTTTGTGGATGTTTTGGTGACTTGTCACTTTGTGCACGTTTGAGCATATTGTCCATCATCAAAACTTCACCCCCTTTTAATAGTATTGGCTTTCCTATGAACTCAAAGTGATTTCTCACAAATGTAAAATGTAGAGTCCTCTTCCTTGAAGTTTGGCCAACCATTTCCTTGCATCTTGGGGTAATTCCACAATCTCCACAATCCTTTTGCCAACTCAACTCTCCATGGACTATTATCTGAAATACACTAGATAGAGGTGTTAATCCAAGAGACAATGTATGTTGTTATGAATTATCAAAACCACCAAGGGATCATGTTGTGCTTTCAGCCTTTAGTAGTACCCTTTATAGGGAACTGCCTCTTTGTGCTTCCACCGAGCCTCTGTAAATTGCTACTGTTTAGGACACATTGATTGACTGACATGTATCCTTCTTTGTTGTTGTGTCTGTCCTTTCAGGGAAATGTCTCGCAGTGTAATGGAGTCCCTGTAGCCTGCTATGACTCGTCTACGTGCAGTGATGATATTTATGTCCCACGGCGTAATGGAGTCCTTGTAGCTTGTTATGACTCGTCTACACACGCTAGAGGCCGACACCTGCATTGCTGGGTTATGTATGCCTGTTCCTGTACGGATGTGTCACTTGGGTTCTACGACTAGTCATGTTGACTCAGGTTCTTTGACATTTGAATGCTAGCAACATATTTACATAGGTGAGCCAAAAGACGCAAACGGTCCTGGCCTAGGTAAGGTGGCAGCCGTGGAGTTAACCATGAGTGAGGCCGCAAAGTGATGTGATGTGTTACATGCTGGATTCTTATTGCTTAGGATCGGGGTCCCGAAAGCCTGACACTCTGTCCACTCGTTGTACACTCCTGGAACCCTCCCTATGTACACGAAATACCACTTCTTCACCATCGATCCATATCATTGATAGAGATGCATCATAATTAAGAAAAATCGTCGATAATATGCAACATAATACACTTAAGCAACACAGCCATCCACGGTGAGCAGGTCCAAGAAGGACGTCTTCCTGGAAACATGGTTTAGCAGCACATGAAGATAGTACCGCTCACCCTGAGTTGGATTGGCACACACAATTCGACCTATTTGATAACGCTCCACCCGTGGCCTCCAATACTTCTTACCCATGTGAAGCTTCTGGGAAAATCCTTGTACAATATATTCCTAGCCCACGAGTGGTTCTAGTTAGCCTTGAAATACTTCGTCAACCTGGATTTTGAAGCATTCTCAGAGGCGACGAGAATGCCACCCTATGCATATTCGGGAGATGAAGAGGCAACTGTAGTACAGACGGGGAGTTGGCCCATAGTGGGAAGCCAAATATTCTCCACATCGCCTCCGGTGGAGTAACCCACCTCGCGTCGACGTATCTCTTGATCTCATCAATGTTACCATCAACGTCGGGCTGGTCGATGCTGAAAGAAGCCCTATCGTGGCCCCTGTATATGTACTTGTAAAGGTACTTGACGACCTTAATGCTGGAGCAGACCTCAACGTTGATGTGGCAATTGAACATGTGCAAAAGGTAAGGGTTATAAGGCACAACCCATCGGTTGTCCAACATTTTACCCCGAACCTTAGCCCTTTGACCGTTATCTCTGCGTCGGTAAACTGGGTATGAGTCCTTGACCTGTGCCGTGTTTTCATTAATTGACCGAGGGTATCTGCACTTGAACTCATTCTATTGCATGCACACATTATTGGGGTTGAGAGCACCACAAGGCCCGTGCATCATATGTTTGACGACCAAGGCATAGAGTTTCGGATACTTCTGCTTGTCTAGGAGCTTGGCGGAAATGACTCGGTCATACTGCTCCGGAATGACAAGCTTATATGATGAATCCATGATCAACAGAAAGTGTGCATGGGTGAGGCCCCTCTTCTGAAACTTGACTACATATACATACGCAACAACAACACCCAGGATATGCTTCTTGAACAACATATGTTTCATAGCCTCTAGCTTTCCATGAAACACGCGAGCCACAAGATCAGGTCGGTCCTATGCGGTCTAACCAGGAAACAATTCCTTCGTAATCTCTTCCCATTTCGGGTTGCAAGTCATGGTCAAGAAGATGTCAAGCTTGTCGTATGTATGGACAATTGCCATTGCATCCATATGCCTCCGCTTCATGTCGCGGTCGCCACCAGGGTATGTTCCAGGGAGCACTATCCTTATGCCAATTGCGCTTGCTCGCGTCTCCCCTGAAGTGATAGCATCAACAACTCCGTTATAGAGTTCGGCATGGATTTTTGTCTGGTTCTTCCTCAACCATCTCAACCTACAACTCTCAATCTTGATATACATGTCAACACCCCATTGGTGGAGCAATCGTGCTCCACAAAGTATGGGATTAAATATCGCACGTCGTGTCTGCAGCCTGTAACAGTAGTAGTCTCTCACGGACACGCATAACCTACTATTCCCCTCTGCAAATCGAGGAGTAATGCAAAAATTAGTATTCATATGAAAATTATCTTTTTTCAGAAGGACATAATACAAAAAGTCCTACCTGCATCCTCTTCATTGTCCTGGTCCCCTCTTGGATGTTGTACAGCCTCCCAAGGGACATTACGTTTAGGTAGTTTCAGATGCCAACCGAGCTCACCCCTTGGGTAGAAGAAGGGATAAGAAAACGGCTCATATGAGCCATCAGTCACACGTATACTGTGCTTCTGGTTGTCGTTACCGAAAAGTGTAATACTACGGCTAAACCTTTTCGCTAGGTCAGCGCCCTCGACCTAGATTGCAACGACCTCAGATGACACCGGTCTATTATATCCCCGTTGGTTAAGCCACCAGTCGGTGTTGAGGTCTATCCTGTTATCATCGAGGTTATCCTTGTGTGCGCCCAAGCTCCTAAACTGTTGTGAGTATGGGTTAGCCCGGAGTATGTTAACCAACTTCTTGACGACATTCTCGTCCAATTGCTTGGTGGCAGGCTTGCAATGGGTCAGGCTAGGGTCGTCATCGTTGAAGTACAACTGGAGATGTTCTGGACGAGAGCTTGGACCGAAGGAATGCACGTTGTGGTAGATGGTGTCATGCGCCCAGAACGTGTACACCCCATACTTCATGTTCGTGTAGTTCTCATCGAGGCTAACGCCAAGGGTTGTGAATGAGAAGTGGCCGTTGAAGAACCGTATGTTTTCCCGAAAGTGTCTAGAGTCCGCATCCGTGCTAGACCAAAGCTTCATTAGCTCGGGATGGGATCTGATTCCTTGAGCTCGATCTGCCCATCGCGACAGTAGAAGCCATCGGTCTCGGACTCAAACTTCTTAGCCTTACAGTGATCATAGTTTGCGGCGTGCTTCGAGATATGTGTGCTGTCTGGGAGGTTCTAGTAGACATAGTCAAAAGGATCATGGTCGATACCCTCAACGCCAGACATGTTGTTGTCTTCGTCTCCATCCATGCTATCAACATCAGATCCTAGGGCCATTTATTGCGGCATTGCAGTGTCACTATCATCTAGTCTTAGTTGTACTAAAAAAAGTTTCGGAAAGTAGTTCTTGAGTGTGTGACCATACCTTGGCCACCAAATAGATAGTACTCGTCATCCATGAAGTTGTCAAACATAGGATTATCTTCCATGATACCACTAAGGAAGGCCTCAATGTCTCCTGTGACATTGTTGAGATGGTAATATAATGACTCATAATGATGTGGAGAGCATATTGGTATAGCCGAGTCTTACCATCGGTCCCGATAGTGTAAGTCGGCATGCTCGTCGAAGGGGCATCAATTGTTGAAGACGTTTTGTGGGGTGACAACTCTGAGCTTGTTGCTGGGGTGCCTGGTGACATCAACATATCAATTGAGATTCCAGATGTCTGGCATTATAAATGAGGGTACATGGTCAAGAAACACAAGTAGGTAGTAAATATGAGTGTTACCTTCTGTTCTGATTGTGTACATAGACGTGCTACATGAGGTTTAGGCAACATGTGCATCAACTCTGATAGGCTGCTCCGCCGAGCTCTCTCCCGACGTGGTGGTGAACCTGATGGATGGGGTATTCACTATAGCTGCAAAGTGTGCACTACGATGACCTAGCAGAGTAGTTGTCTCACCATGTGGCACTCTCAATGTACTTGGTTTTCGCTTGTCGGTATTCTCCCGAAGCTTTTTCATGGCCATACTTTCCTTAACAGCTCGCCCTCGGGCCATACGTTGAGTCCTGGACTCAGGCTCCAGCTCGCTAGCTCAATTATTTCCGTTTGTTTCCGACTCACTGTTTTGCGGGGTGGCATTTATCGTGTGACCATTGATTTCAGTGAGGTTGCCCTCTACATCAATATCACCAAAGGTTCTGCTTAGGTACGCACCTACACCATTGTATAGTATTTAGTAAAAATAATGTTTAAAAAGTAGAGCTTGTCATTGATGGGGGACTTTACCATCTGCTTCACCCCTGCATCTGTATGTGTGTGCCCACGTGACGACATGATTTGCATGTATACGTTGACCACATCCCTGTTGCCCATGATCCAGAAGGAGGACACTATCTTCGGTGGTTCTGCAATGGTACGCGGCTGCACCAATGCGGTGATTATAAGAATTCTTTTTTTTAAGATAAGAATTCTGGTATAATAATGCCTAGGTACAAAAGTTGTGGAGTATAGATGGGTCAACATACCGTGTGATCGGATTTTTTGGTCCAAGGTGCTGGCAGAAGATGTGCCCAATAAGTCAGGACGCGGCAATGCAATGGATTCAGCACAGGGTGTGTTCCGCTTAGTTAGATATCTCTGATTGCGCTCAGCACTCCTCTCTCCCTTCTTCTCAGGAGTTAAGTTAGCCCGATGTTCCCGATTAGTTTCTCGTCTTTGCGCGTTCTTTATTCTTTTGGTAAGTTGCTCGTCTTAATGCTTTTTTTCATCTCTCTTTTCTTCGGATAACACATCTTCCTTTTTGGTGTCATCCTTTATTCTTTTCTGATAAGTTTCTCGCCTCCGCGCGTTTCTCTTACTCCTTTGTTCTTGTGTGGAGTCAACTGCGGGGCTAGTCTGTTCCTTGTTCTTCGTCTTATAAGTTTCTCGTCTCCTTTCATTTATCTCATCCCTTTGTTCTTGGGGTAAGACAACAACGGAGTATCCTTCTTTTTCTGTTTTCTTCTTATAAGCTGCTCTTCTCCGCTCGTTTTTCAAAGCCCTTTTTTGATCTAATAAGGTCTAAGCATGTTGTTCATCACTTCTACATGTTGCTGCATCATTTTATTAACATATTTACAAATGAAATGGTGGAAGAATGCTAAAATTATATCATCACAATCAGATCACTTCGCCATATTTTTCATAAAACAAATGTGAGAGTGCTTAAACTTACCGTCAGAACCAACTGTGGGATTGCTCCGGTTAAGAATGTTGGCATTAGTTAAGGGTGGTACATCTGCGAATAGGCCAGACGATGGACAGGGCTGTTCTTCATGAACATTGCCTGATCAAATTTGTAAAAAAAAAATCATTGAATTAATCGTTCATAATAAATTGTATGAATAGGCCAGTTAATAAATTACATGCCAAACAAATCATCTGCTCATAAATAAGGTATGTTTATGCTGTCCATCACTTGTACATGTTGTTGCACCATTTATTATCGGCTTATACAAATAAAAAAGATGGACATTATTGCATTAACCGTTATAGAACTTTAGTTAATTCCGCAATTGCATGCATAACCCAGGTAACCAATTGTAACATCTATGCTAGGATTGTAACCAAGTGTAATGTTTTTGCAGGTGCATCTGGTGCAGTTGCTTTAAGTGTTGCCGGTGGATTAAGGAAAATTGGATTTGGAGATACCTACGAGAGCCCTTCACTAGTGTATATCTTATACTTTCGAACTTAATCTGGTAAATACTTCCATTTTGTGTCATATGTTAGTTAGCCCAAAAAGAGGATTTGTTTTGGACTATCCAAGAAACCTAGAAAGGGGAGGGTATCCTTGATATCCAGGCTGAAAAACCAAACAACAATCGGTTAATTATATAAAATGCGGAAGTACACTACAATATGTTATGTCAAAATATACCATCCGGATTGACCACTCCTTCCCCTATTTCTATTGGCATTTGTAGTTGGCCCTAATTATAAATCTAATAGTCAGGGTGGTCTCCCACCAACAAGGATACATGGCTGGAAATAGCACCGCCTTCTGGAAGTCCAAAAAAAAGGTTCTTATTGGGCACCAAAAAATCCTAATAAAATACAGTTTTAATTGTTTTTGTTATTTTGTACAACCATTTAAAGAAACTTTTCTTTAGAACCATATCAAGGATAAAAATAGATAGAAGATCATATAGACTTTAAAAAATAAGTTCAATCAATAGCAAAAAATAATGGATGACCTAGACTCCCTTTGGAGAGTTGATCTACATTGGTGATATCACAAAGAATTCTATCCTGGACGGTCTGCTTGGTTATCTTGGACTTCTGTAGTTGCTTAGCAAGATTTACCCATTCCCATCGAGATCCAAATGGGGTTAAGCCTTCGGATGTCACTACTTCTGTGGAGAATTGTACATACAAAATAGGCTACATATATTTGTGACTCTATGATAAACCATAAGCAATCATGTACACTTACCTAGAATCGCAGACATTTGGGAATTAATTTCAAAATTAGAGATATCACGTAGAAGAGGCCGATGCCGATTCGGCAAGTCTTCATCTTCAAGGGTCATGATCTGTCGGTGCAAAACAAAGTAATGTAGAAAACAAATGGTCACCTTCAAGGAAATTAAGAACACATCCAGTTCCGTAGCTACAAACTAAGAGCAGGGCGGTACTATCTGAAGAATATCAGCCGAAAAAATTCAGAGCTCTTGCCTGATTTCTAAGGTGTGAAGTTGAGTAAGACTCAAAGCTCGACCACGGTAGAAGAAAGAGAAAGGACGAAGGTCGTCCCCTATGCCTTAGCCATAGGCTCTATATTATGTCATGCTGTGTACCTCACCTGGTGTGTGCCTCAAGGGGTACAAGAGTGATCCAGGAGTGGATCACTGCACAACGGTCAAAATTATCCTTAGTAACCAGAGAACTAAGGAAATCTTTCTCGATTATGGAGGTGATAAAGAGTTTGTCGTAAAGGGTTACGTCGACGCAAGCTTTAACACCAAACCAGATGACTCTTAGTAGCAATCCGGATACGTATAGTGGAGCAGTCATTTGGAATGGTTCCAAGTATAGTGTGGTAGCAGTATTTATAGTATGACATAGAGATTGGCAAAGTGCACACGGATTTGAATGTCGCAGACCCGTTGACTAAAATACCTCTCTCACATGCAGAGCATGATCGAGACCCAGAACTCATTGGGTGTTGGATTCAAAACAATGCGGATCACATGATGATATGAACTAGATAATTGACTCTAGTGCAAGTGGGAGACTGTTGGAAAGATGTCCTAGAGGAAATAATAAATTAGTTATTATTATATTTCCTTGTTCATGATAATCGTTTATTATCCATGCTATAATTGTATTGATCGGAAACTCAGATACATGTGTGGATACATAGACAACACCATGTCCCTAGTATGCCTCTGATGGACTAGCTCGTTGATCAAAGATGGTTAAGGTTTCCTAGCCATGGACATGAGATGTCATTTGATAACGGGATCACATCATTAGGAGAATGATGTGATGGACAAGAATCAAACTGTAAACATAGCATATGATCGTGTCAGTTTATTGCTACAGTTTTCTGCATGTCAAGTATCTGTTCCTATGACTATGAGATCATGCAACTCACTGACACTGGAGGAGTGCCTTGTGTGTATCAAACGTCACAACGTAACTAGGTGATTATAAAAGTGCTCTACAGGTATCTCCGAGGGTGTCTGTTGGGTTGCCATGGATCAAGATTGGGATTTGTTACTCCGTGTGACGGAGAGGTATCTCAGGGCCCACTCGGTAATAAAGCATCACAACAAGCCTTGCAAGCAACGTGACTAAGTGTTAGCCACGGGATCTTGTATTACGGAACGAGTAAAGAGACATGCCGATAACGAGATTGAACTAGGTATGGAGATGTCGACGATCGAATCTCGGGCAAGTAACATACCGAAGAACAAAGGGAAGAACATACGGGATTAACTGAATCCTTGACATAGAGGTTCAGCCGATAAAGATCTTCGTAGAATATGTAGGAACAAATATGTGCATCTAGCTCCCACTATTGGTTATTGACCGTAGAGGTGTCTCGGTCATGTCTACATAGTTCTCGAACCCGCAGGGTCTGCACACTTAAGGTTCGGTGACGTTTCGGTAGTAGAGTTATGTACGGTGATGACCGAAGGTTTTTCGGAGTCCCGGATAAGATCCTTGACATTACTAGGAGCTCCGGAATGGTCCGGAGGTAAAGATTGATATATAGGAAGTCCTGTTTTGGTCACCGGAAAAGTTTCGGGTTCATCGGTAGTGTACCGGGAGTGCCTATAGTGTACCGGGGGACCATCGGGAGGGGTATTTCGACCCAAGAGGCTACATGGGCTATGGGAGGACGAATACCAGCCCTTAGTGGGCTGGTGGAAGTCCCACAAAGGGCCCATGCGGCTGGGAAAGAAAAGCCCAAGGAGAAAATGTGGAAAAAGGCAACAAGGTGGAAATAAGGAAGTAGTCCTAATCCTACTAGGAGGGGAGGAGGAGGACTCCTCCCTCCCACTTCGGCCGAAGCCTAGAGGGCTTGGCCCGTGGGCCAAGCCTCCTCCTCTCCTCCTCTTATATATACTAGAGGTTTAGTGTTTTTGCATATAGAAAACAGCCACCTGCTGCCCTCTCCTTTAGATCGTAGTTTCTCCTCTAGATTGGTTTCAGCGGTGCTTAGGCGAAGCCTTGCTGGAATAGCTTCACCACCATTGCCGCAATGTCGTCGCGCTGCTGGAGAACTCTTCTACCTTTCCGCTCCCTCTTGCTAGATCAAGAAGGCGGAGATCGTCATCGAGTTGTACGTGTGTTGAACACGAAGGTGCCGTCCGTTCGGTGCTAGATCAGAAGGACCGTGATCAAGATCGCGAGACGATTCGTGATTGCATCGCGGGACAGATCGTGATGAGATCGTGGGACGGATCGTGATGGGATCGCGGGACGCTCGGCGATTTGGATCGCGAAGACTTTCGACTACATCTACCGCGTTTCTTAACTCTTCCCGCTTAGCGATCTACAAGGATATGTTGATCCACTCTCCCTCTCGTAGATTCTCATCATCATGGATAGTTCTTGCATGCGAGTAGGAATTTTTTTTGTTTCCTATGCAACGTTCCTCAACAGTTAACGGGTCACCCTACCGTAGAACTCTTGATGGCAAAAAAAACTCCTCGACACGCCACCATTTAACTCGACAGAAAATTTTGTTGAAGATACACATCTCATCATCATATTAATCCACCCTTGCGCAAAATCAAAATGTGAGAGCATTTGTTCTAAAAAAAACCACACCACTCTCATATGCTTTCATCATATCTAACTTCACTGCAAACAGGGGCTTCTTCCACTGTCTCTTCCTTATTGCATGCACGCACTCATACGCCACCAACACATGGTCCGTAATTAACCTGCCCGAAACAAACGCACTTTGCTCCTCTGAAATAACCACGGGAAGACATACCTTGATCCGATTAGCTAAAACCTTTGCTGCTATTTTGTAGAGCACATTACATAAGCTAATCGGCGAAATAGAGAAAGTAACACTGATGAGTTCACTTTTAGAAGCATTACTATCACGGTAGCATTAAAAGACCTAGGAGCAGCCACCCCATTCAAGAAATCATGAACCGCCCAGCAGACATCGTCCCGTACCAACGACCAGTGCTGCTGATAGAACATAGCTGGTAATCCATCCGGTCCCGGTGCCTTCATCGGTCCCATCTGAAATAGCGCCACCTCAATCTCCTCATCTGTGATCCGAGCCATTAACCTGTTATTTGTGTCGTTAGAGATTACAGCAGCAATATTATTCAATAGCTCTTCTGCATTCTCCGACCCCTCTGATAGGAAGAGCTTTTCGTAGAAAGTCGCTGCCATCTCTCACATTTCATCATCTGTAGTATGTATTGTACCATTTTCCTTCCTTGGTGCTTTAACAGTATTTTTTATTTTCCTCCGTGATGCTCGATTCTGGAAATACTTTGTATTCTGATGTCCAGCTTTAAGCCAATCGACTCTAGATCGTCGCCTATAGAAGAATTCTTCCCTTTCATAAATTTCCCAGAGATGGGATTCAATATGTTTAGTCTGCAGCCCAAGATCCGTCTGTAATCCACGCAGTTTTGCATCCTCCAATTGACCTTTAAGCTTGGATATTTACTTTCTAATGGACCCGAGCACATCGCTGCTCCACCTCTGCATGTCCTTAGAGACCCAACCAAGTTTCTGCCAGACCGTCAAAATTCCTTGCTCCCCAGCCGATGCCTCCTCCCACGCCTTGGACACCATAGCCTCATACTGATCATGTTTCACCCAAGCTTCCTCCCACCTAAATGGCCTCTCCCCTCGTCCCTTGTTGCTTGGAGCCGTCTCCAGCACTCTAACCAGTAGGGCCACATGGTCCAATTCCTCGGTTATCACTTGCTCGACACAAGTCTCGAGAAACATGGTTAAGAAACTATCATTGCATGTTGCTCTATCCAACCGAACCTAGATGTTAGCCATTCCATCTCTCTTGTTATCCCACGTGTATGGGTAGCCAGAGAAACCCACGTCTACCGGGCCGCATTCGGCAAGGCAAACCCTAAAGTCCTCCATCTGCATAAAACTCCTCTCATTACAACCCAGTTGATTTGTCTGAAACAAAGCTTCGTTGAAATTTCCCGAATATAACCAAGGTAAGTCATCTTGGGCACGTAGATATCGGATGACGTCCCAAGGTTTCTTTCTTAACTCCATGTGTGGTTCACCGTAGAAACCATTTAATCTACATGATTTATCATTTAGGTGCATAACTGCATCAAGATAATATTGAAACCATGGTCTCGCTGTCACATTAATGTGCTCTCTCGACCATAGTGCAAGACCACCACTTAACCCATCACAGTCCACATCCACAACAAACCTGAATCCCAAAATCCACTTCAATTTTTCCATTGCCCTTTCTTTCTTCTTTGTTTCGAACAAAAACACCACCGTTGGGTTGTAGGACCTAATCAGGTCACGTAGTTCGCCCACTGTCGAGTCCAACCCCAACCCTCGACAGTTCTGGGCCAAGAGATTCAATTATCCCGATGGCCCCGCCCAGCAAGGTCCGCCATCGTGCCATCATTCTCTGAGATACGCTCAAACACTCAAGCCCTTTTCTGCCTTGTTGGGCAAATGGACGAATCGTTTGTCTTTGTATCTAAGCCTCCCTTAACCACCCAATGTTGCTTCGTTCCTTGAGGGAGTTCGGGATTGAGGGTCCTCAGACTACCAGCCTATTTCTTATGGGCCGGACTCATGGGCTGCTCACCGAAGGTTGGATTGATCGAAGGCCTCGTCGACAGGGAGGAGACCTCACGAGCCGTGACATGTCTTTCAAGTTTAAGATAGTTGAATAGGCATGTTTTGCCCTTTGGTGGCCAACCGACTATATGTAACCCTAGGGACCCATAACATCTATAAAAGCCAGGGTTTTTCAGATTTTAAACTAGAAAAACTCGTCTAGGATTTAGCTATACGATCTCGAGGTAGATCAACTTTGTAACCTTCATATACATCAATCTAATCAAGCAGGACGTAGGGTTTTACCTCCATAGGAGGGTTCGAACCTGGGTAAACATCATCTCCTTCGTATCATGTTACCATTGATTCTAGACTCACCGGTCGGGACCCCCTACCCGAGATCCGTCGGTTTCGACACTGACATTGGTGCATTCATTGAGAGTTCTGCTGTGATCACCGAGGAAATCGATGGCTCGCTTTACCATGAGTGACAAAATCTGCAGCGCGGATGTCTCCATCCCTGGTCAAATCTCCGTAGGCGGCAACATCCTACCGCATGTTGATCCGACTGGCCGTCTTGGCCAGATCAGAAGTTTCCCCCCCGATCAAGAAATCATATTCGGAACCCTAGAGTTCGTTGCTGTTCACGGGGAGAATTTTTTTTATGAAACCCTCAGCTCTCATGAGGGAGCCCACAAATCTCGACGCCTTGACGCCGGGAGCATCGGGCCTCACCTCTGAGGTGGCCTCTACCCACGGGCTTTCTAGAATGCCCAACCCAGTCAATGTGCCTGGATCTACTGACGTCTCGTCCCTAAACGGGCTACTTGATCGGATTCAAACCATGGGCATGTCTGACGAATAGAGCCCGGTTTATGACATGATCGGGCTTAGACCCGAGGATAGGGAGATTCCCACCCCCGCGATCACCCACTTAGTCGCCACCGTCGAGTGTTCGACTGGAGGCTCGTCCTCCCAACATCCGGAATTGAAGACAATTTACATCCCTGTTTCTGATCATCAAGATCTCTCTCGTAGCCCGGACTTCGGAGTTTACTCCGGAAATAGTTCAGGATCCATTCTCGATCGGGAGCGCAACACCCCCGCATCGAACCCTATGAGTCCAGACTTATACCGTGATGCAGAACCGAAATGTTTCACACCCACCACCCAAGCCGAGCATTCAAGCATCGAGGGTGAATCCAAGTCTTCGGATTTAAGGGATGTTAAACAGCTACAAGGGGAGTCGGGTCATCATTATTAGGCTAGGCTTCTCCTTGTTAGAAGCAGAGTACCTGGCTCTAATGACCAGGAGATAATGGAAACCTTCAGTCGCAACTGTCATGATGAAGGGATCATCAATGCTTTAGCCCGTTGACACATTCATGATTTCACCGACTTATCGGACCTTGTACAGAAATATTGTGCATTGAGAGCACCCAACAAGCCAAACGACTATTTTGGGAACCAGTTCTTGCCGAATACCCTAGAGGAGATCGGAAAAAGTGGATAGCTCCAAAGTGGCTGGCCGAACACGAACCCGCCGAAAAAATAAACAGCCCCCCTACGGGGGTAGGAACTGTCCTTGACGGACTATTGGACAGGCCATGCCCTATACATTTTGTTGCTGAACACAAGTCCAACTCGGAGCCCCAGAGCTTGCTGGGTTGTCCGGCAGGTTGCAAAAAGTGGAGAGACCATCCTCGAAGCTATACCTCCGAACAGGCGTTCGGCAATGCCACATGAATACAACACGGAGGTCCTGACGATCTATGAAACATTTCCCTTTGAAAATAGAAGGAAAAGAGCTCTTAGAGAACTCGAACATGTCTATCATGTGGCTGCAACAAGTTTATGGGCGGACACGCCTATCACTTTCGTAGAAGCTGACCAACCAACCACCCGCCCCGGCCGATCACGACCGCGTTGGTCCTAAACCCCATGATCGATGGTTTCAGACAACAAAAGGTGCTAATGGACGACGATAGTGGTTTAAACCTCATCTACGAGGATACCTTGGAAAAGATGCAGTTCGGCCGATATCGCATCAAATATAGCAACACAACCTTCTATGGGATCATCCCTGGGAAAGATGCACGTTGTTCTGGGCGCATCACCCATGACGTGGTATTCGGCATGCACGAGAACTACCGCTCCGAAGAACTTCTCTTTCACATTGTGCCCTTCCCTAGTGTCTACCACGCTCTCTTGGGGTGTGACGCCTTCACAAAATTCCAGGCTATACCACACTATGGGTATATGAAGCTCAAGATGCCAGGTCCAAACGGGGTGATCATAGTCACAAGTGACCTGAATAGAGCCTTTCGAGCTGAGAGCAAAATAGCAGCGCTCGTGCTCGAGGCACTAGCTCAGACCTTTGCTATAGAGGAATTGACTGCACGCCGGTCAATAGCACACAAGGACGACATAATCCTCGGTAAAAGACCGAAATCCTCGTCCTTTAAAGCTGCAGAAGAAATTGTCAAATTTTAGGTACACCCAACGAACCCCAATAAAACAGCGTCCATCGGAGCTTACCTGGACCCCATAGTGGACGAGTCACTGCGAGCATTCTTACGAGAAAACTGGGACATCTTGGCCAGGCATCCTTCTGATATGCCAAGCATCCTACGGTGGCTAGCAGAACATAGTCTGAACATTATCGCAGGCTTCAAGCCCGTCTAACAGACTCTATGTCGCTTTTTCGAGCCCAAACGTCAAGCTATGGGCGAAGAATTGGCCAAATTCCTAGAGGTCGGATTCATACGGGAAATCAAGCACCTTGAATGGCTGGCAAACCTTGTGATGGTACCAAAGAGTGATAAAACCTGGCGGCTATGCGTCGACTTTAAAGACCTCGACAAGGCTTGCCCCAAGGATCCTTTCCCCTTACCACGCATAGACCAGATCATCGACACCACAGCTGGACACGACTCATTGTGCTTCCTCGACGATTATTCCGGATACCATCAGATAAAAAATGAAGGAATCTGATCAAGCTGCAACCACATTCATCACCCCCTACGGGCCATTCAATTTCAACACAATGCCTTTCAGGCTAAAAATGTGAGGGCTACATACCAGCACATGATTCAGACATCTCTCGTGAAACGGGTCAGTAAAACAGTCGAGACATACGTGGACAACGTGGTCATTAAAACCAAACACATCAGCCAATTGATTGACGACCTAGGGCAAACTTTTGCTAGCCTGCATGAGTATGATATACGGCTCAATTCGGAGAAATGTGTCTTTAGAGTCCCCACTGGTAAACTACTCGGATTCATTGTTTCCCATAGAGGAATAGAAGCCAACCAGGCCAAGATCCATGCCCTGTCAGTACTTGTGATTCCTACAGAGCTAAAGCATGTCCAAAATTTGGCAAGTTTCGTGGCTGCATTAAGTCGCTTTATTTCCCACCTTGGTGAAAATGCTTTACCTCTCTATAGGTTGCTGAAGCAGACCAAGAATTTTGAATGGACCGATGATGTAGCAGCTGCGTTAGAGGAAATCAAAACACTACTGGCAAGCAACCCCATACTCACAGCACCAGGCACTGGTAAACCAACGTTGTTGTAGATATCGGCCACCAATCAAGTGGTTAGCATAGTGCTCGTCGTCGAACGAGAGGAGGAGGGTCACAAATTCTGGATATAGAAGCCGGTCTACTATGTGTAAGAAGTGCTAACGCAATGCAAGTCCAAATACCCCCATTACCAGAAAATAGCCTACAAAGTGTTTATGGCATCATGGAAGCTCGGGCACTACTTCCAAGAGTGTTCGGTCATAGTGGCATCCGAAGTACCCCTTAAAGATATAATCAATAACAGGGACGCCATCGGCCGCATAGCCAAGTGGGCCATTGAACTCCTTCCTTTTGAAATCGCCTATAGGCCACGACGAGCTATCAGATCTTAGACAAGTTGGCATATTTCCTAACCGAATGGATAGAGGCCGAGCTCCCCAAGGAATACAGTACATACTCGCATTGGACGATGTACTTTGAGGGATCCAAAACTTTGGCACGTCTTGGGGTTGGAGTTATTCTCACATCCCTCATAGGTGACAACGTCCGATACGTGTTGCGGATCATGTACGCCGATTACAACAACATGGCCAAATACGAAGCACTTTTACACGGTCTTTGGATGACGGCATCAATCGGCATATAACGGCTAGAGGTACGGGGAGACTCCAACCTGACCATCTCTCAAATTAACAGTGAATTCGACACTAAAAACCCAAAGGTGGCAGCGTATAGAAACGTCATCCTTAAAATATCCGCACGGTTCGAAGGGCTGGAATTTCATCATGTCGCTAGAGACAACAACCAAGCCACTGACCTACTGGCCCGCATGTGGGCCACGCGCGACCCCGTCCCAAAAACCACCTTTCTTGAATGAATATTCAAGCTATCGGTGGTTTGGTAGGACGGTAACAAGGATGTCGGATCCGGTAGTGCGGAAGTAGTTGTCCCCCCTGTAAGCGAACCAGACGGCCAAATCATCGGTGTCTCCGTAATGGACAAGACTCCTTTGGCTCGTATGGTCATGGCAGTAACCGCACCATGGACCGAGTCCTTGCTGGCTTACCTTCTTCGCCAAGAACTCCTCAACGATTAGACAGAGGCGAGACGCATAGTTAGGCGATCCAAGGACTACAAGGTCCACGAGGGTGAGTTTTATAAGAAAAGCACCACCAGAATACTCCAGACGTGCTTATCTGATGAAGAAAGAAGGCAGCTCCTGGCCGAAATCTATGCAGGTATGGGCGGCCACCACACCGCAGCAAGGGACTTAGTAAGCAAAGCCTTTCGAGTTGATTTCTTCTGGCCCACTACTCGAGCGGATGCCCAGACACTTGTCCAGCACTGCTTGGGATGCCAATTATTTCCAAATCAAAGCCACATGCCCCCAACAGCTCTTCATACTATTCTGATCACTTGGCCTTTCGCGGTCTGGGGGTTGGATATGGTCGAACCACATAAAGGGGGGACCAAGAAAAACAAATATCTACTGGTCATAGTTGACAAGTTCACCAAATGGATCGAAGCAAAACCAGTCAAATCAGCCAAGTCCGGACCAGTAGTGGATTTTATATCCGACGAGGTACACCGCTATGGCGTACCGCATAGCATAATAACAGACAACGGATCCAACTTCACCTCCTAGGAGGTAAAGGACAGGTGCGCAAACATGGGCATCACGCTTGATTACGCATTGGTGTATCACCCGCAGACTAATGGACAAGTCGAACGGGCCAACAGCCTCATCATGAGTGGTATTAAACCACATCTGGTACGGTCTCGTCATGAATCCGAATGCAATTGGGTAGAGGAGCTCGACTTTGTGGTCTGCGTACCATCCAGAATCGATCGACGGGATATACATCGTTCTTTATGGTCTGCGGGGCGGAAGCAGTCCTTCCTTGTGATATTATTCATGACTCACCAAGGGTGCGCATGTATAAAGAAAAGGAGGCCGAGTTAGATCGTCAGGACGACTTGGACGCCTTCCTTGTGATATTATTCATGACTCAAGTTCGTGGGATGGATCGTGATCAAGTTTGCGGGACGGATCGTGATGGGATCGTGGGACGCTCGGCGATTTGGATCGCGAAGACGTTCGACTACATCAACCGCGTTTCTTAACGCTTCCCCCTTAGCGATCTACAAGGGTATGTAGATCCACTCTCCCTCTCATAGATGCTCATCACCATGGATAGATCTTGCGTGCGCATAGGAAATTTTTTGTTTCCCATGCAACGTTCCCCAACAGTGGCATCATGAGCTAGGTCTATGTGTAGATGAGATCTCAAGTAGAACACAAAGAGTTTGTGGGCGTTGATGCTTAGATTTCTTCCTCCCTTGGTCATGTTTTGGTTCAACGGTATTGTGGGATGAAGCGTCCCGGACCAACCTTACTTGTATGCTTACGAGAGACCGGTTCCATCGACTAACGTGTAACTTCGTTTCACAAAGATGTATGGCGAGTGTCTGTTTCTCCTACTTTAGTTGGATCGACGGGATATACATCGTTCTTTATGGTCTACGGGGCGGAAGCAGTCCTTTCTTGTGATATTATTCATGACTCACCAAGGGTGCGCATGTATAAAGAAAAGGAGGCCGAGTTAGATCGTCAGGACGACTTGGACGCCTTAGAAGAGGAGCGCGACATAGCCCGGGCTCACTCTACTTTCTACCAACAGCAGGCCCGACGTTACCAGAGCTGGGAGGTCCGGGCCAAGGCATATAATGTGGGCGAATTCGTCTTGCGACTCCCATAGAAGCAGAAGCATAAACTCAATCCCAAATGGTAGGACCCCTTCATAATAGTCGAAGTACTCACATGAGGGTCTTATCGTCTTCGCAACCCGCCGGATAACCGCCTCAAACCAAACCCATGGGACACAGCTTGTCTTCGGCGCTTTTACGGCTAGCCCGGTGTCTTCATCCTCTTTTACTTCATTTTTCCTTTTTTCTATTCATATTTCCTTCCCTTCCACCTTGTGTTCGCAAGTTCGGATTCATTTTCCCAAGTCTATGCTCAGCTAATCCCAAATGGTAGCTCGTGTTAATATTTTCGGTGTACATATTTAAATGTTAAACCCGAACAAAACACTTGGGGGGCTTCTTTTCGAAGCCGATGATTATGTATTTCTTTTAAGCATCTATTCTTATTTATTATGTATGCATGTTTCCCTTGTCGATTTTTAAGCCATTATATGCATAAACTAGAACTAATATTTTTGCCAAGTTGGGTTGCCTCGCTCTTGTGTTTACCCTCTACGTTCCCAATTGTTCGGCTAGAGGGTAAAGGGAGTACCTCTGCGATTGTTACGACCGGTTTACCTGGATACCTACCTCAGACGGGTGAAGCCAAAAGCTAGCTATCTTAAGAAGACAATTGGTCGGCTATGATGAAAGCAACAAATATAACTTATGGTTGTCATCACTATTATTGAGGGATTCCTTTCTCAAGAAAGCCGTCGCTCGCATTCTGGTAGTATACGGACTTACTATCTACAATTTATGTAGCAGGCTGAAGAAAGGTACCGATAAAGGTATTATTTTCATTGGAAGATGTTTCTTACGATAAGCAATAATATAACATATCTCCCTATGCATCTTCTGTCTTTTCGCACCAAATGGTTGGATTGCCTGGTTCCAAGAAAGAATTCCCTCTTACCAAAGGATATTTGATATGGAATAGTCCCAAGTTCTTAACATGGGAGGTCGAAGTCGATGGCCTGTTAAGACAAAATTTACAGCATAGATGGAGCAATTTTCCGATTTAAAGTTCATAGTTAGATAAAATCACACATCTGGCTGCTGGTCAAGATTGTCTATTAAGGCATTCAGGGCGCAGTTTTCTTGCGAAAGACGAGTGGCGGGCATCACTTGATCGTACACCAAATGAAGCGACACTTCTCACCCATCTGACCCTGCCGGTCCAACCCGGGCCATATGATCGGGGTAAAGACCGGTACAACGGGTCTTGAACATCGCCCACGCCTCTCGTGCTCCCTCTGTGCAAGACGATGTCTTCCATAGCTCGTAACGACACTGGGCTCCCTTGAATCGATAAACCAGTTCGGCCATCCCCTCCGGAGGCTTCTCATCAGGCCATAGTGCTTTCACCATGCTCCTCATGACCTTTTGATCCCGCTCATGTACGACTGACAGTTCCTTTAGAAGGTTGCCCTGGTAGGATACGATCTCTCCTTCAGGCCGCCCGGTCACGAGACCTATACATGGGACAAGGCATGTCCATTACACTTCACGTATTAGAAGTACTTTTTGAGGTTATGATCACACTTACCGAACATGCCCCTCTGCAACTCCTCGCTCTCCTCTTGGGTTTGATCCAATTGAGTTTTTAAACTCTCAATTTCTTCGGCCTACTGCTGGTTTTCCGCCTGGAGACGTTGTCTCTGTTGGAAATATGCCCTAGAGGCAATAAATAAAGTGTTTATTATTATATTTCCTTGTTCATGATATTCGTTTATTATCCATGCTATAATTGTATTGATTGGAAACACATTACATGTGTGGGTAAATAGACAACACATTGTCCCTAGTATGCCTCTAGTGAACTAGCTCGTTAATCAAAGATGGTCAGGGTTTCCTAGCCATTGACATGTGATGTCATTTGATAACGGGATCACATCATTAGGAGAATGATGTGATGGACAAGACCCAAACTACAAACGTAGCATATGATCGTGTCAGTTTATTGCTACTGTTTTCTGCATGTCAAGTATATGTTCCTATGACCATGAGATCATGCAACTCACGGATATCGGAGGAGTGCCTTGTGTGTATCAAGTGTCACAACGTAACTGGGTGACTATAAAGGTGCTCTACAGGTATCTCCGAGGGTGTCTGTTGAGTTGGCATGGATCAAGACTCGGATTTCTTACTCCGTATGACGAAGAGGTATCTCGGGGCCCACTCGGTAATACAACATCACAATGAGCCTTGCAAGCAATGTGACTAATTGTTAGTCACTGGATCTTGTATTACGGAACGACTAAAGAGACTTGCCGGTAACGAGGTTGAACTAGGTATGGAGATACCGACGATCGAATCTCGGGCAAGTAACATACCGAAGAACAAAGGGAACGTTATACGGGATTAACTGAATCCTTGACATAGAGGTTCGAACGATAAAGATCTTCGTAGAATATGTAGGAACCAATGTGGACGTCCAGGTCCCGCCATTGGTTATTGACCGTAGAGGTGTCTCGGTCATGTCTACATAGTTCTCGAACCCGCAGAGTCTGCACACTTAAGGTTTGGTGACGTTTTGGTAGTGTAGAGTTATGTATGGTGGTGACCGAAGGTTGTTCGGAGTCCCGGATGAGATCCCGGACGTCACGAGGAATTTCGGAATGGTCTGGAGGTAAAGATTCATATATAGGAAGTCCCAGTTTGGTCGCCGGAAAAGTTTCGGGCTCATCGGAAGTGTACCGGGAGTGTACCGGGAGTGCCGGGAGTGTACCCGGAGACCTCCGGGAGGGGTATTTCGACCCTAGAGGGACCATGGGCTGTGGGAGAGTATTAACCAGCCCTTTGGGGGCTGGTAAATCAGCCTAGAAAGTCCCATGACGCAGGAGAAAAGGATAAAAGGAAAAAGAGCAAAAATCAGTCAATAGGGAGCAATCCTACTCCAAGTAGGATTGGAGGTGGAATAGGATTCCACCCCTCTCTAGTTCGGCCGAACCAAGAGGACCTTGGATGCCTCTCCTCTCCTCTCCTCCTATATATACTAGTGGAATAGAGGGTTTTTGGACAGATTTTACGGCCACGTGCTACCCGTTCCACCGGTGCTCCTCTAGATTGGTTTTCCGCAGTGCTTAGGCGAAGCCCTGCCGGAATTGCTCCACCACCACCATCACCGGAGCGCCGTCACGCTGCCGGTGAACTCTCTCTCCTCTCCACCTCCTCTTGCTGGATCAAGACGGTGGAGATCGCCATCAAGCTGCACGTGTGCTGAACGCGGAGGTGCCATCCGTTCGGCACTGATCGGAAGGATCATGATCAAGGCCGCGGGACGTTCGTGATCGGATCGCGGGACGGATTGTGACGAGATTGCGGGACGGTTCATGATTGGTTCGCGGGGCGGATCATGATTAGATCGTGGGACGCTCGGCGATTTGGATCGCGAAGAAGTACAACTACACCAACCGCGTTTCTTAATGCTTCCCGCTTAGCGATCTACAAGGGTACGTAGATCCACTCTCCCTCTCGTAGATGCTCATCACCATGGATAAGTTTGCATGTGCGTAGGAAATTTTTTGTTTCCCATGCGACGTTCCCTAACAGTGGCATCATGAGCAAGGTTGATGGTTCGATGAGATCTCGAATAGAACACAAAAGGTTTGTGGGCGTTGATGCTTAGATTGCTTCCTCCCTTAGTCGTATTTTGGTTCAGCGGTATTCTGATATGAAGTGGCCCGGACCAATATTACTCGTACCATTACGAGAGACCGGTTCCCTCAACACAACTTGTTGCTTAGATGGCTTGCGGGTGACAGTTTCTCTCACTTTAGTTGGATCGGATCCGACAAAGGCGGTCCTTGAGAAGGTTGAAATGCAAACTATGTATCACCGTTGTGGCTTTGCGTAGGTGAGAATCGTTCTTGCTAGATACCCGTAGCAGCCACATAAAACTTGCAACAACAATTAGAAGACGTCTAACTTGTTTTTGCAAGGTATGTTGTGATGTGATATGGCCAATTACATGATAAGATATATGTGATGTATGAGATGATCATGTAACGTATAGAATTTCATGACTTGCATGTCGATGAGTACGGCAACCGGCAGGAGCCATAGGGTTGTCTTTAATTATTGTATGACCTGCGTGTCAATCATTAAGCGCTATGTAATGCTTTACTTTATCGCTAAACGGTAGCAATAGTAGTAGAACCATGCAGGGCGTGACAACCTCGATGGCGACACGTTGATGGAGATCAAGATGATGGAGATCATGGTGTCGTGCCGGTGTCGATGAAGATCATGTCGGTGCTTTCAAGATGGAGATCTAAAGCACAAGTTCATGGCCATATCATGTCACTTATGAATTGCATGTGATGTTAATCCTTTTATGCACCTTGTTATGCTTAGTACGACGGTGGCATTATAAGGTGATCCCTCACTTAAATTTCAAGATAAAATTGTGTTCTCCCCGAGTGTGCACCATTGCGAAAGTTCGTCGTGTTGAGACACCATGTGATGATCGGGTGTGATAGACTCTACGTTCACATACAACGGGTGCAAGCCAGTGTTGCATGCGCAGAACACTCGGCTTAAACTTGACGAGCCTAGCATGTACAGACATGGCCTTGGAACACAAGAGACCGAAAGGTCGAACATGAGTCATATAGTAGATATGATCAACATAATGATGTTCACCATTGAAGCCACCTTAACGCACGTGATGATCGGACTTGAGTTGGTGAATTTGGATCATGTGACACTCAAATGACCTGAGGGATGTCAATTTGAGTGGGAGCTTTAGTAATTTGATTAACTAAACTCATTATCTTGAACAATAGTCTAAATGAACTTTGCATATTTATGTTGTAGATCAATGGCTCGCGCAGTAGCACCCCTGAATTTTAATGCGTTACTAGAGAAAGCTATGTTGAAAGATGATGGAAGTAACTTTGTTGATTGGGCCTGTAATCTGAGGATTATCCTCACGGCTTCCCAGAAATCATATGTCCTTGATGCACCACTTGGTGACCAACCAGAAGACATGACCTCCGAAGACGTTAAGAACATTTGGGAGGCACGTACTGGAGATTACTCAATAGTTCAGTGTGCAATATTGTATGGCTTAGAACCGCGACTTCAAAGGCGTTTTGAACGTCATGGAGCATATGAGATGTTCTAGGAGTTGAAGTTTATCTTTCAGAAGAACGCCCGGATCGAGAGGTATGAGACCTCTGATAAATTCTATGCTTGCAAGATGGAGGAGAATGGGTCTATCAGTGAGCACATACTCAGAATGTCTGGGTATTCAAATTGTCTAGCGGAGTTGGGAATTACCCTTCCACCAGAGGCAATCATTGACAGAGTTCTTCAATCACTTCCACCTAGTTACAAGAGCTTTGTAATGAACTATAACATGCACGGGATGAACAAGTCAGTCGCCGAGCTGTTTGCGATGCTGAAAGTCGCTGAGTCTGAAATCCAGAAAGAACATCAAGTGTTGATGGTCAATAAAACCACTAGTTTCAAGAAAAATGGAAAGGGCAAAGGCAAGAAGGGTAAAACTAGGAAGGACGGCAAAGTAGTTGCTACTCCTACAAAGAAGCCTAAGCATGGACCTAAGCCAGAAACTGAGTGCTTTCATTGCAAAGGAGCTGGTCACTGGAAGCGGAACTGCCCCAAGTACCTGGCTAGCAAGAAGGCGGCCAACGACAACCAAGGTATATATGATATACATGTTATTGATGTGTACCTTACTAGCTCTCGTAGTAGTGCCTGGGTATTTGATACCGGTTCAGTTGCTCACATTTGCAACTCAAAGCAGGAACTACGGAATAAACGAAGGCAAGCAAAGGACGAAGTGACGATGCGCGTGGGAAATGGTTCCAAGGTTGATGTGATCGCCGTCGGCACGCTCTCTCTTCGATTACCATCAGGATTAGTGATGAACCTGAATAATTGTTATTTAGTGCCTGCGTTAAGCATGAACATTATATCTGGATCTTGTTTATTGCGAGACAGTTACTCATTTAAATCATAGAATAAAGGTTGTTCTATTTATATGAGTAATATCTTTTATGGTCATGCACCCAATGTTAGGGGTTTATTCATATTGAATCTTGATGGTGATGACACACATGTTCATAACATTGATGCCAAAAGATGTAGAGCTGATAAAGATAGTGCCACTTTCTTGTGACACTGCCGTTTAGGTCATATTGGTGTAAAACGCATGAGAAAGCTCCATGTTGATGGACTTTTGGAGTCTCTTGATTTTGAATCACTTGACACATGTGAACCATGCCTCATGGGCAAGATGACAAAAACGCCGTTCTATGGAACAATGGAACGAGCAAGTGACTTATTGGAAATCATACATACTGATGTGTGCGGTCCAATGAATGTTACAACGCGCGGTGGATATCGTTATTTTCTCACTTTCACTGATGACTTAAGTAGATATGGATATATTTACTTGATGAAACACAAGTCTGAAACGTTTGAAAAGTTCAAGCATTTTTAGAGTGAAGTTGAGAATCATCGTAACAAGAAGATTAAGTTCCTGCGATCTCATCGAGGAGGTGAATATCTGAGTTATGAGTTTGGCATTCACTTAAGACAATGTGGAATTGTTTCACAGTTGACACCGCCCGGAACACCACAGCGTAATGGTGTGTCCGAACGTCGTAATCGAACCTTATTAGATATGGTGCGTTCTATGCTATCTCTTGCTGATTTGCCACTATCGTTTTGGGGTTATGCATTAGAGACAGCTGCATTCACTTTAAATAGGGCACCATCGAAATCCGATGAGACGACGCCATATGAACTGTGGTTTGGCAAAAGGCCAAAGTTGTCATTTCTAAAAGTTTGGGGATGTGATGCTTATGTCAAAAAGCTTCAGCCTGAAAAGCTGGAACCCAAAGCGGAGAAGTGCGTCTTCATAGGATACCCGAAAGAGACAGTCGGGTATACCTTCTATCTCAGATCTGAAGCCAAAGTGTTTGTCGCTAAGAGCGGAACATTTCTTGAGAAAGAGTTTCTCTCGAAAGAATTGAGTGGGAGGAAAATAGAGCTTGATGATGTTGTTGAACCTTTACTTCAACCAGAGAGTAGCGCAGCGCAGAAAGATGTTTCTGTGGAACCTACGATGGTAGAAGAGGAAGTTAATGATGATGATCATGAAGCTTCGGATCAAGCTACTATTGAACCTCGTAGGTCGACAAGGGTGCGTACTACTCCTGAGTGGTACGGCAACCCTGTCTTGGAGGTCATGTTGTTGGACAACAATGAACCTACGAGCTATGGAGGAGCAGTGATGGGCCCGGATTCCGAGAAATGGTTAGAGGCCATGAAATCCAAGATAGGATCCATGTATGAAAACAAAGTATGGACTTTGGAAGTATTACCTGAAGGGCGAAAGGCCATTCAGAACAAATGGATCTTTAAGAAGAAGATGGACGCGGACGGTAATATCACCGTCTATAAAGCTCGACTTGTGGAAAAGGGTTTTTCACAAGTTCAAGGAGTTGACTACGATGAGACTTTCTCACCCGTAGCGATGCTTAAGTCTGTCAGAATCATGTTGGCAATAGCTGCTTATTTCGACTATGAAATTTGGCAGATGGATGTCAAAACGGCGTTCCTCAATGGTTTCCTTGAGGAAGAGTTGTATATGATGCAACCCGAAGGTTTTCTCGATCCAGAGAATGCTGACAAAGTTTGCAAACTCCAGCGATCCATTTATGGACTGGTACAAGCATCTCGGAGTTGGAATAAGCACTTTGATGAGGTGATCAAAGCATTTGAGTTTATACAAGTTTATGGAGAAGCTTGTATTTACAAGAAAGTGAGTGGGAGCTCTATAACATTTCTAGTATTATATGTGGATGACATATTGCTTATTGGAAACAATATAGAAATGTTGGAAAGCGTTAAGGAATATTTGAACAAGAGTTTTTCAATGAAGGACCTAGGAGAAGCTGCTTTCATATTAGGCATTAATATCTATAGAGATAGATCAATACGCTTAATAGCACTTTCACAAAGCACATACCTTGATAAAGTTTTGAAGAAGTTCAAAATAGAACAGTCCAAGAAAGGGTTCTTGCCTGTGTTACAAGGTGTGAAGTTGAGTAAGACTCAATGCCCAGTGACTGCAGAAGATAAAGAAAAGATGAGCGTCATCCCCTATGCTTCAGCCATAGGCTCTATCATGATGGCCGGAAGGTTTCAAAGTGATCCTGGAGTGGAGCACTGGCAAGCGGTCAAGAATATCCTTAAGTACCTGAAAAGGACAAAGGAAATGTTTCTCGTTTATGGAGGTGATGAAGAGCTCGTCGTAAAGGGTTACGTCGATGCAAGCTTTGACACTGATCCGAACGACTCTAAGTCGCAAACCAGATACGTATTTATTCTTAACGGGGGAGCGGTAAGCTGGTGCAGTTCCAAGCAAGGCGTGGTAGCTGATTCTACATGCGAAGTGGAGTACATCGCAGCCTCGGAGGCGGCGAAGGAAGGTGTCTGGATGAAGCAGTTCATGACAAATCTTGGAGTAGTGCCTAGTGCACTGAATCCAATAAACCTGTTCTGTGACAACACTGGTGCCATTGCTCTAGCCAAGGAACCAAGGTTTCACAAGAGGACCAGACACATAAAGCGACGCTTCAACTCCATCCGGTTCTACATCGAGGAGAAGGGCATAAATATTTGCAAAGTGCACACGGATCTGAATGTTGCAGACCCGTTGACTATACCTCTTCCAAGGGCTAAACATGATCAACACCAGAACTGTATGGGTGTTCGATTCATTACCATGTAAATCACATAGTGATGTGAACTAGATTATTGACTCTAGTGCAAGTGGGAGACTGTTGGAAATATGCCCTAGAGGCAATATATAAAGTGTTTATTATTGTATTTCCTTGTTCATGATAATTGTTTATTATCCATGCTATAATTGCATTGATTGGAAACACATTGCATGTGTGGGTAAATAGACAACACTGTGTCCCTAGTATGCCTCTAGTGAACTAGCTCGTTGATCAAAGATGGTCAGGGTCTCCTAGCCATTGACATGTGATGTCATTTGATAACGGGATCACATCATTAGGAGAATGATGTGATGAACAAGACCCAAACTACAAACGTAGCATATGATCATGTCAGTTTATTGCTATTGTTTTCTGCATGTCAAGTATATGTTCCTATGACCATGAGATCATGCAACTCACAGATATCGGAGGAGTGCCTTGTGTGTATCAAACGTCGCAACGTAACTGGGTGACTATAAAGGTGCTCTACAGGTATCTCCGATGGTGTCTGTTGAGTTGGCATGGATCGAGACTGGGATTTGTTACTCCGTGTGACGGAGAGGTATCTCGGGGCCCACTCGGTAATACAACATCACAATGAGCCTTGCAAGCAATGTGACTAATTGTTAGTTGCGGGATCTTGTAATACGGAACGAGTAAAGAGACTTGCCGGTAACGAGGTTGAACTAGGTATGGAGATACCGACGATCGAATCTCGGGCAAGTAACATACCGAAGAACAAAGGGAACGTTATACGGGATTAACTGAATCCTTGACATAGAGGTTCGACCGATAAAGATCTTCATAGAATATGTAGGAACAAATGTGGACGTCTAGGTCCCGCCATTGGTTATTGACCGTAGAGGTGTCTCGGTCATGTCTACATAGTTCTCGAACCCGCAGGGTCTGCACACTTAAGGTTTGGTGACGTTTCGGTAGTGTAGAGTTATGTATGGTGGTGACTGAAGGTTGTTAGGAGTCCCGGATGAGATCCCAGACGTCATGAGGAGCTCCAGAATGGTCCGGAGGTAAAGATTCATATATAGGAAGTCCCAGTTTGGTCACTGGAAAAGTTTCGGGCTCATCGGTAGTGTACCGGGAGTGTCGATAGTGTACCGGGAGGCCTCCGGGAGGGTTATTTCGACCCTAGAGGGTCCATGGGCTGTGGGAGAATAATAACCAGCCCTTAGTGGGTTGGTAAATCAGCCACAAAAGGCCCATGGCGCAGGAAGAGAAAAAGGCTAAGGAAAAAGGTGAAAATCAGCCAATAGGAGGCAAACCTACTCCAACTAGGATTGGAGGTGGAGTAGGACTCCACCACACCTATTCGGCCGAACCAAAGAGGCCTTGGCTGCCTCTCCTCTCCTCCTATATATACTAGTGGAATATCTAGGGTTTTGGCAGAATTTACGGCCACGTGCTACCCATTCCACCGGTGCTCCTCTAGATTGGTTTTCCGCAGTGCTTAGGCGAAGCCCTGCCGGAATTGCTCCACCACCACCATCACCGGAGCACCGTCACGCTGCCGGCGAACTCTCTCTCCTCTCCACCTCCTCTTGCTGGATCAAGACGGTGGAGATCGTCATCAAGCTGCACGTGTGCTGAACGCGGAGGTGTCGTCCGTTCGGCACTAGATCGGAAGGATCGTAATCAAGGCCACGGGAGGTTCGTGATTGGATCATGGGACGGATTGTGACGAGATTGTGGGACGGTTCGTGATTGGTTCGCGGGACGGTTCATGATTAGATCGCGGGACGCTCGGCGATTTGGATCGCGAAGAAGTACGACTACACCAACCGCGTTTCTTAACGCTTCCCGCTTAGCGATCTACAAGGGTACGTAGATCCACTCTCCCTCTCGTAGATGCTCATCACCATGGATAGGTTTGCGTGTGCGTAGGAAATTTTTTGTTTCCCATGCGACTTTCCCCAACAAAATTTTATGATGGTCCCGAATCATTCTAAGCCGTTTATTTACTTTGGAGTAACGGCTAGGATAATCTATTACCTCATGACAGGTTAGAGGTCACTTTGACCTTTTTAGGGCTAATTATGTCTTTACATATCATTACCTTCAATTTATTGGCAAGGATTAAATAGGATGTATTAGGGAATACAAGGAACGAGACATGTACTCATTGTCATCATAAAATTATAACAAAAATACAAAACAACAGTGGTGGCCTGCAACGAGCAGAAGGTGGGACCGATTTTGTGGATTTGGGCGACAGTAAGTTGGCAACACAAACTCGGTGGCACCAAACCAGAATCGGTTGCACCGAAAGGTTAGGGTTTGGCTTGAGTCAGTGTGAATCTGGGAATCAGTGGCACCGAGTGGGAGTTGTCGGTTGCACCGATTTTGAGTGTTTGGCTTTCGATAGACTTTTGTGGAAGAGCTTGTGGGTGCTTTTGGTGACTATCAATTGTGCATGTATGCGCATTTTGTTCACCAATAGTACCTTACCCCCTTTTAATAGTATTGGCTTTCCTATGGACTCAAAGTGTAGAGTCCTCTTGCTTGAAGCTTTGCCAATCTATTTTCTTGCATCTTGGGGTATTCCACAATCCTTTTGCCATCCCTATCATTGAACTTTTCCAGAAATATGCTTAGTGGAAATATTAGTTCAATGACATATATGTTGTTATTAATTACCAAAACCACCAAGGGAGCAAATGTGCTTTCAGATGTGATCGTCGTCACCACGCTTGCTCTTTGATTACCATCGAGATTAGTTATGAACCTGAATAATTGTTATTTAGTGCATGCATTAAGCATGAAAATTATATCTCGATCTTGTTTATTGCGAGACGGTTACTCATTTAAATCAAAGAATAATGGTTGTTCTATTTATATGAGTGATATCTTTTATGGTCACGCACCCAATGTGAGGGGTTTATTCTTATTGAATCTCGATAGTGATGATACACATGTTCATAACATTGATGCCAAAAGATGTAGAGTTGATAATGATAGTACCACTTTCTTGCAGCACTGCCGCTTAGGTCATATTGGTGTAAAACGCATGAAGAAGCTCCATGCTAATGGAATTTTGGTGTCACTTGATTTTGAATCACTTGACACATGTGAACCATGCCTCATGGGCAAGATGACTAAAACCCCGTTCTCTGGAGGAGAATATCTGAGTTGTGAGTATGGCAGTCACTTAAGACAATGTGGAATTGTTTCACAATTGAAACCACCTGGAACACCACAGCGCAATGGTGTGTCCGAATGTCGTAATCGAAACTTATTGGATATGGTGCGTTCTATGATGTCTCTTGCCGATTTGCCACTATCGTTTTGGGGTTATGCATTAGAGAAAACTGCATTCTCTTTAAATAGGGCACCATCAAAATCTGTTGAGACAATGTTGTATGAACTATGGTTTGGCAAGAAACCAAAGTTGTCGTTTCTTAAAGTTTGGGGATGTGATGCTTATGTCAAAAAGTTTCAACCTAAAAAGCTGGAACCCAAAGCGGAGAAATGCGTCTTCATACGATACCCAAAAGAGATGGTTTGGTATACCTTCTATCTTAGATCTAAAGCGGAGAAATTCTATCTCAGACGGTCGCTAAAAATGGGTCATTTTTTGAGAAAGAGTTTCTCTCGAAAGAATTGAGTGGGAGGAAGATAGAACTTGATGAGTTTGTTGTACCTTTGTTTCAACCAGAGAGTAGCATAGCGCAGAAACATGTTTTTGTGGAGCCTGCATTAGTTGAACAGGAAGTTAATGATGATGATCATGAAGCTTCGGATCAAGTTACTATCGAACCTCATAGGTCAACAAGGGCACGTACTGCTCCTGAGTGATACGGTAACCCTGTCTTAGAGGTCATGTTGTTGGACAACAATGAACCTACAAGCTATGGAGAAGCGATGATGGGCCCGGATTCCAACAAATGGTTAGAAGCCATGAAATACGACATGGGATCCATGTATGAAAACAAAGTATGGACTTTTGAAGTATTACCTGAAGGGTGAAAGGCCATTCAGAACAAATGGATCTTTAAGAAGAAGATGGACGCGGACGGTAATGACCCCATCCATAAAGCTCGACTTGTGGCAATGGGTTTTTCAAAAGTTCAAGGAGTTGACTACGATGGGACCTTCTCACCTGTAGCGATGCTTAAGTCTGTCCGAATCATGTTAGCAATAGCTGCATTTTTTTATTATGAAATTTGGCAGATGGATGTCAAAACAGCGTTCCTTAACGGTTTCCTTAAGGAAGAGTTGTATATGATGCAACCAGAAGGTTTTGTAGATCCAAAGAATGCTAACAAAGTTTGCAAACTCTAGCGCTCCATTTATGGACTGGTGCAGGCATCTTGGAGTTGGAATATTCGCTTTGATGAGGTGATCAAAGCGTTCGGGTTTATACAAGTTTACGGAGAAGCTTGTATGTACCAGAAAGTGAGTGGGAGATCTATAGCGTTTCTAATATTATATGTGGATGACATATTGCCGATTGGAAATAATATAAAAAGGTTGGAAAGCATGAAGGAATATTTGAACAAGAGTTTTTCAATGAAGGACCTAGGAGAAGCTGCTTTCATATTAGGCATCAAGATCTATAGAGATAGATCAAGACGCTTAATAGGACTTTCATAGAGCACATACCTTGACAAAGTTTTGAAAAAGTTCAAAATGGATCAGTCCAAGAAGGGGTTCTTGCCTGTATTGCAAGGTGTGAAGTTGAGTAAGACTCAATGCATAGTGACTGCAGAGGATAGAGAGAAGATGAGTGTCATCCCCTATGCTTCTACCATAGGCTCTATCATGTATGCAATGCTGTGCACAAGACCCGATGCTAGCCTTGCCATAAGTATGGCTGGAAGGTTTCAAAGTGATCCAGGAATGGAACACTAGACGACGGTCAAGAATATCCTTAAGTACCTGAAAAGGACTAAGGAAATGTTTCTTGTTTATGGAGGTGATCAATAGATTGTCGTAAAGGGTTACGTCGATGCTAGCTTTGACACTGATCCGGATGACCGTAAGTCTCAAACCGGATACATATTCATTCTCAATGGGGGAGCAGTAAGCTGGTGCAGTTCCAAGCAGAGCATGGTAGCTGATTCTACATGTGAAGCGGAGTACATCGCTGCCTCGGAGGTGGCGAAGGAAGGTGTCTGGATGAAGGAGTTCATGAAAGATCTTGGAGTAGTGCCCAGTGCACTGAACCCAATGACTTTGTTCGGTGACAACATAGGTGCCATTTTCCTAGCTAAGGAACCAAGGTTTCACAAGAGGACTAGGCACATAAAGAGACGCTTCAATTCCATCCGCGATTACATCAAGGAGGAGGACATAAATATTTGCAAAGTGCACATGGATCTGAATGTCGCAGACCCATTGACTAAACCTCTTGCAAGGGCTAAACATGATCAACACCAGAACTGTGTGGGTGTTAGATTCATTACAATGTAAATCAAACAGTGATGTGAGCTAGATTATTGACTCTACTACAAGTGGAAGACTGTTGGAAATATGCCCTAAGGCAATAATAAAGTGGTTATTATTATATTTCCTTGTTTATGATAATCGTTTATTATCCATGCTATAATTGTATTGATTGGAAACACAAATACATGTGTGGATAGATAGATAACACTGTGTCCCTAGTATGCCTCTAGTGGACTAGCTCGTTGATCAAAGATGGTCAAGGTTTCCTAGACATAGACATGATATGTCATTTGATAACAAGATCACATTATTGGAAGAATGATGAGATGGACAAGACCCAAACTATGAACGTATCATATGATCATGTCAGTTTATTGCTATGGTTTTATGCATGTTAAGTAATTGTTCCTATGACCATGAGATCATGCAACTCACTGATACCGGAGGAATACCTTGTGTGCATCAAATGTCGCAATGTAACTGGGTGACTATAAAGATGCTCTACATGTATCTCCATGGGTGTCTGTTGAGTGGGCATGGATCAAGACTGGGATTTGTTACTCCGTGTGACGAAGAGGTATCTCAGGGCCCACTCGGTAATACAACATCACAATAAGCCTTGCAAGCAAAGTGAATAAAGAGTTGGCCACGCGATCCTGTATTACGGAACGAGGAAAGAGACTTGCCACTAACGAGATTGAACTAGGTATAGAGATACCGACGATTGAATCTCGGGCAAGTAACATATCGAAGAACAAAAGGAACAACATACGGGATTAACTAAATCCTTGACATAGAGGTTAACCCGATAAAGATCTTCGTCGAATATATAGCAACCAATATGTGCATCCAGGTCTTGCTATTGGTTATTAACCATAGAGGTGTCTCGGTCATGTCTACATAGTTTTCGAACCCGCAGGGTCTGCACACTTAACGTTCGGTGACGTTTTGGTAGTATTGAGTTATCTATGGTGGTGACCGAAGGTTGTTCCGTGTCCCCGATGAGATCCTGGACGTCACGAGGAGCTCCGGAATGGTTCGGAGTTAAATACTGATATATGGGAAAGTGGTGTTTGAACTCCGGAAAAGTTTCGGGCATTTCCGGCACTATACCGGGAGTGACGAATGGGTTCTGGGGGTCCACCAAGTGGGGCCCACACACCCCAAGGGGACACATGGGCCTTAGTGGTTCCGCACCATCTCCTGGTGGGCTGGTGCGGCCAGCCCTATGGGCCTATGCGCAGGAGAAACAAGAGAGGGGGACGAGTCCTAATCGGAGGAGGACTCCTCACACGCCCACCTCCTAGTTGGAGGTGGACTCCTCCACCTCCTGGTTTGGACGACCCTAGGGGAGTAACCCTAGGGTGCCAGCCCTTCCTCTCCCTCCTATATATATTGGAGGGGAGAGAGGGCAGCCGTACCCAAAGCCATGGTGCACCCCTCTCTCCCCCCACTAGATCGTCTCCTCCTCTAGTTTCGGCGGTGCTTAGGCGAAGCCATTGCCGGAATAGCTTCACCACCACTGTCGCTGCGCCGTCGCGCTGCCGGAGTTATCATCTACCTCTTCACTCCCTCTTTCTGGATCAAGAAGGCGGAGTTCGTCATCGAGTTGTACGTGTGCTAAACGCGGAGGTGATGTCCGTTCGGCGCTAGATCGGGCCGGATCGTGATCGGATCGCGGGACGGCTTGCGATTTGGATCGCGAAGACGTTCGACTACATCAACAGTGTTTCTTAATGCTTCCCCCTTAGTGATCTACAAGGGTATGTAGATCCACTCTCCCTCTCATAGATGCTCATCACCATGGATAGATCTTGCGTGTGCATATGAATTTTTTTGTTTCCCATGCAACGTTCCCCATCAGGTTCATCTTGCACCACAACATCCGTGTGTGGTTCAGTGTGCACTCTTTCACCAAAACTTCTCTTATTTGTACAGCCATTGATTATTTCCTTTTTGATTCACCAACAATCTTCAACAACAAGGGGCTGACCTCCACGCATCCTCTTGGCAAACAAAGCTTGTAATTTGGTTAGTAATTAAAAATAGCATCCAAATAAAAAAAACACAAACACAAACATACTTTGGTCTTTCAGGAGTAACGACATTTTGGATATCCTTTTCGGTGCCCAAGTTCCTAGCACAACTAGCATCTATTTTTGTTACCTTTTTGTGACCTTTTTTGGCTTTGCACCCTCTTTCTTTCCCTTCTTACTACTCTCACCTTTATCAAACCATGCCTCGAGCCAACTCTTTTTAGGCCTGCCAGTCTTTGTTCTTGTCATGGGAGGACACATGAAATTCAATTTGTACTTCAGGCCACTGAGACTGATATGTAAGTGCTGGAATTGATGTTGCATATGCAGCCCTGAATCTTGTCATTGAGTAATATTCATGCAAATATGGATGCATGTTTATCTTTGGTTGGGAGGCCAAGAAAAGTATGACATGGTCACATAGTTTCCCAGTGTGTTGCCACTCTAGGAGAGTGCAGTCATGCAATTCAATGTTAACAACATGCCTCCTTCCAGTCTTGGTATCTCTGACTTCAGCACCCCGCAATTAAGACTTTTCAGCAGGCAAATGTGTAAGATTTTTGCTACTGTTGACCACATGTTGTACCACCGTAGGAAGTTTACTCCCATGTAGAAAGTCACCAATCATTCTTCTCAATTCCCACATGCGCATGATCCTGATCCTGATTTGGTCAACCATGTCATGCACAAGCAAGTTCTTTAAATGCTTTACCTTGTTGTTAAAACTTTCTGCCAAGTTGTTGTTGATATGATAACACTTGATGGCAGTGTTAAATCCTGACATGTACCACAATATAGAATGGTAGGTCTTCAACCATGGACCAATCTCACTGCATGCTGCCTTTATCTTATCAAGGTGATATGAATGTGTCTGTTTAGTGTAAGATCTTGCTGTTGGTCACATTCTCCCAAATTCTTCTCCTTTAAATTTTTTGATAAAATTCATCCACATTGGCCGAAGCACTCCCTCTGCTCACAATGAGGAAAAACATTCTTCACTGCATTTTCTATCCATTTACATGCAAATGTGTGTATTGACAAAGGTGACATTGGCATTATGCATCTTTTCAACTGCATCTTGAACAATGTCCATGAAACCTTTATCCCTGACTGAAACAAACCAACAGCAACAGGGAACATCCACTTGTGTCCATATAAAGCATTGCATGTTACCAATTGACCATTCCATTCGCCAGTCAAAAAAGACGAGTCTATACTCAAATATGGACGACATCCTCCTTTGAAGCCATCGATCCAAGGCTTTAAAGCCACAAAAAACTTGGAGAAAAGAACTCTACCATCCTCTGTTACCTCGGTATCTATCTCCACAACACTACCAGGTGACCTCTTCTCCCCCTCTGCTTTGGAGTTATAAAGGATCCTAAAAGTATTTTCCCAATCACCATATAATTCTTTAATTGCCCTCTGCTTTGCTTTCCACATTGTGGTGTACTTCACTTTAATGGGGTACTGCTTTTCCAATTTTACTTTAAGTTTCTTTGCAGTAGTGTTTGATTTCTTGGATAAAATTGGAGTGATCTTTTCTGCAATGCAAAGTTATGATGTCATGGTTGATACTCTCTGTGAACTTGTAATACAAGTATGTGGATGTGAGATTCGATTAACCCTGATGGTACTTCCATCAGGTTGAATCCTAGAAGATATGTACAACTTGCAAGGCTTGACGCTTCCATCAAAAGCTATGCACCTCGCAGAAATATCTTTCTATCAGTCCACATAGTCTTGGCATCAAACTCATGTTTGACTGCATAAGTCTTGAAACACAACCTAAACTCATTCATGCTTGGAAACAACTTCCCTACTTCAATAATATGATTTTCTTTCTCATGCACATTTACAAGCTCATCATCATGTGCATCACTTGTAGCATCTTTCATCAGTTGTCCATCCACATCTTCACAAGCATCTACGTTAGCATCATTAGGCAAACTCGATTCACCCCTCTCATCCTTATCTTGACCATCTACTGGAATGCCAAAAAAGTTGGCCATCTCAGTGTTAGCCATTGGTGCAATGACCAAATCAGTAGAGTCTCTTAATTGTATAGAATTCCAATCAACACAAACAACCCTTACATCACCATGACAATCCTCTTGTGCATCTTGATCAACCCCCTCTATTACTGTCTCTTCACCCGCACACATGCGCATTATCCGTCTCTGTGAATCCCGATCATCATCTATCATCTGCGAAGCCAACTTTGAGGGCACATATCCAACCCTAGAATCTGATTTCAGATCAACGAGCTCTGCATGAAAGGTAGTATGTTTGCTTGCCCAACCGTCTTGCCGATCGATTTCATCAACCATCTCTCCACCATTCTTAATTCTCACATACTCATCCTTCCAATTATCAAACGATAACAATGCTACCTCTTGCTCTGGACCCCAAAAAAGGCTCTCCACAATTTTCTCCACAAAATACCTCACGGCCCTCTCTTCCATGCTCTGTATTTCATGTGAATCAATCTCTTAAAATTCAACCTCCTATTTCATAATTGTATCTCTCTCTGTCTCGCACACTACCATCAACTAGCTTCGCTTTAGACGGAAAGAATTCAACAGAGAATTCGAAGGTTCGAGCACAATCACCTCTATTATCAATGGCAGACACTGTGAGGTAGCGAAAGCAGACGAGGAGCACATCACATAGGTTGGAAAGGATGATCATTACCTGGTCGACGTTGTCTCTCGCGGCTCCATCTCATTCATCCCAACTCCGCTGCCGCTCCCCCACCCCACCCACCTCCACAATCTGGATACCGTGGAAAACAAAGGCTCACTTGGTCAGATCTAACTCAAGACGGAGGGGAACAACTCCAGGGTGCCGAATACGCTCACCACATGCGCCGTCGCCACAGACACCGACGACGAGTATAAAGAAAGGAGCACCAACCAAAAGTAGGGGAGCAGCATAGGTTCAGTCAGGCGGGGAACCGTTAACCTTGATGCACTGTCTAGTGAGACCCATCACCAGATGCACTTATCTGTTTGACCTCATGTTTTTAACTTAACTGCAGTCCCGTTGACGATCGTTTCCGTGTTTGAATCACTTGATCGTATAGGGGCTATTATTGCCATGTAAGACGTCACGCGTGAGCTATTTTTGTCAACTACGTTACATCCTTTGCAATTCACATCAAAAACGTCGTACTAGAGCTATTTACTCTTGCTGGATAGCTCCTGGGCCTGTCCACGTTGTTCAGTATTACGTGAGCTCGCGGCCGGTGAGCGGTCGGACAATGCAAACTATGGTCTCGCTAGAAGACAACATGGAGCGATGGAGGATTTTTGTTCTATACTATTTCCAATAAGTTGTTGCGTTATCTGATAGAGGATTCAACAGTGGATACGACACTGATGGATCATACTTGTGGGGTTGTGGCGGTCTGATGAAGAAACCGAGAATTCTGTATTAAATCGATATTCAGTTAGTACATTTTCCCTTGAAAATCCACTTCCACTTTCAGTGGCTAATTAAGCAGGTATTGCGTAATAAATGTATAAACCTAGTTCACACAGTTATTTATCGGTGTGATAAAACATAGTTTTGGCCGCTCAATTCAACACTGTCATTCTTGATGTACATAGTGATCTTGCATTAATTTTCTTTCCTCCAGTCGATCCTATGTCCATGAAGTTCTTTAATTCAGATGTTGCCTTACTTCGAGACCAAATTAATCCATATGTTACTGTTGCCATGGAGTTCGTGGCAACAGTAACATATGCTCGTATTTGTAGGATCACTATGTACATATGAAAGGGACCTTATAAAGGGACTTCTTTATAAGGTCCTTTCAAAAGAAATTCTGAACGTTTTGATGGTACTGAAATATGCTCGTATTTGTATTAGCCCTGTCAGATTGTGATATGGCACTTCCGAGTCCGCTTAATCTTCCAACTCCCGACGGCCTGATAGATGCAGGGTTATATATTAAGCTCTGTCACAACTGTTCACAGCCTGCAGTTTAACGTCAGACTTCTATATATTTGTCTCCGAAAAATAGTATTGATTTACTCTCGAAGTTCCAGGTTGATTCAGGATGCACTGCAAGGGCAGCGCCTGCCCTTGCGACACCTGTATCGGATGCTCAGGGGCTTCGGTTGCTAATGTCGTCATCGTTGACGCTTTTTCCCTGCCTGGCGATCTTCCGTTGCTTACATCGTGGTTGTGGTCGTGTATCTGTGTACATCTATGTACATCTATGTGTAGTAAATAGTGGTTTGTGGTAATAAAAAATCTCTAAGCTTTGATTTGATACATTTTTCGAGATTGGCCCATTTGCCATTTACTAGGGATACCCCCATTTTCAGTACTCTATCACGACCCTGGGCTATAGAGTTAGAGGGCTGAGAGTGAGAACCAAGATGAATTTGTGTCAGCTTGCGTGTCGCATACCTTTGTTCAGGAAGAAAACCTTGCGATAGATGGGGCATGCGAGTAACGAGGCTTTGTGAAAACCATGTCTTGGCCTCGTGCTGTTACCAGTGATGGCGACGGTTGTGGCCGTCGTTGACCTTTATGAAGGCATCATTGCTTTGTTCTCTAATACTTCCTGTGCGGATCTGGCCACTTCGGCCTTTCAGAGGGAAACCTTGATCTGTGATCGGACGATGACAGTGCCTCAGTGTCGTATTTCCTCTTGGGGGCTTCGTCTTGGGAGCTTGGCGTCGGCGAGCAGGACCGATGGATGGTGGTTGGCGGCGGGTGTGGCGTCCAGGTTTCTGTGGCAACGATGATGGTAGGAGCGATGTCAGCGACGCGGCAATGATTGCGGCAGTCGGCTCTTCTTCGGCGTGTCCATGGTTTTGACTCGGTTTGTTTGTTGCTACTAGTAAGCATGCACGTGCAATGCACGTCGTCACTAATACAAAAATAAAATAATGAGCAAACCAAATGATGATACATCAATTTAATTTTCTGTGAAGCACCTACTCCCAATCACGCACACATAAGTAATCCATCAAAACCCATTCTATGTGATCGGAGATCCCGTGAAGTAGAAGTGAGAGACAAGCTGTTGGACAGCTAGAAGGAGAGTATCCCTATATTTGTTATCCCACTCCGTGAAGATGCAATACTCTCATAGTCTGCATGGCAGGTTGATACCTATCTTAATGTGTTCCAAGTGGCTTTATTTGGGTAAGCAGAGATGTTGTCCTGCAGGACATCTCCTCAGGAACACGCCTATATGAATTCGACTGTAAACGTCGCAGTCTGTGAGAATCGGGTGTTCTCTAATAAAATTCATGAAAGGCCTTGGAGTATGACATATACGCTCCACCCGCGGGAAAGCCTTGCGGCAACCCGGGATCGGTCAAGGATTTGTGTGAAACTAGACTCGCGGAAAATTTATAGTTCAAGGCATAGTCCACTATTCAAGTTGTGATCTAGTGTAGCATAAATTTCTAAATGGAAGTTCAACTTAACAAACTCCATCAAGAACCGGTATATAAACAATGTTTTGGAACTAAGAAATGATGAGATGTACCAATGAGGCTTTGTGGGGGATTGTTGGATATTGCTATGAGGCCTTTGGCCCAAAGTCCATCCACAAAATCTGAAATTTTCATGGCCCATGTGTGTTGGTTGTTTGAGTGGTGTGGTTGGGACTAAAGTTTAGTCCCATACCGCTAGTGGAGAGGAAGCAACACCTCTTTATAAGGTGAGATCTTCTAGCACATGTAAGAGAGTGAGAAGAGAAGTGGCCCTCGTGCACTCCTCCTCCTCGCTCGCGACGCCTCGTCACGACACGACACGATGCGGGTTGCGAGATTGAGCCGAGCCGAGCTCATACCTAGATCTGAGACGTCGGATCGTGGGCTGTAACTGACTCGAACGTGAGTCTATCCCACGTCTCTCCACCGCCTCGCGGGACAACAGGCCTCCGGAACCCCGCCTCTTGTGATCCTGTACGGGAGAGGGGCGATCAGGTTTTTGGGGAGCGCACATGCACGACTGCTGGTAGCGACGGTTTTCCGGACGACGACTTCTTCCCCGACCTCGGCAACCTCTTCCTCAACGACATGGCCGACAACGTCAACACTGGCGGTTCTACTCCCGCTGCATCGTATGCAATCTTGTCCTTCCTGTTTGAGATCATAGTAGAATTCCTATGTCTAGTTTGTGTCGTAGATTCGTTCTATTCATTAACTATGTTAGTCTGCATGATCAGTTTAATCTATATGTTTGCTGTCATGATCTATTTGCTGCTTATTCGGATTAAATCTTGTAGTAATTTGCTCATTGTATGGGTATGAGTTTTGGCACTGACATATGAATGGAAGAGACAACATATTTAGGGCCTGTTTGGTAGCTCGTTGGCTCCTAGCTTCCGTAAATCTACGAGCGGAGCTAGCCCGAACGGCCCAGCTCCAAGAAGCTGGCTTCTTGGATCGGAGCGACATGCATGTACAAAAATTCGGAGCGACGGTTTCAGCGATCTCAGAAATCGGGAATCTGGGGTTGGCTTTATTTACGAGCAGCTGCCATCGCGAAGTGACTCGAGGGGGTCACGTACCGGTTCGCTACTTCTATTTCCCCTGTGCTAGTGTGTTCGACTGGGCCCTAAGGCCACCTTACCTGTTGAGCCGGCTGGGCTCCAGCCCGCCCAGGCAGGTTGGCCTGCTAACGTGTACGAGAAGCTGGAGCGAGGAGCCGAACGAATTTCTGAGTGCTAGCGCTCACATTGGAAGCTGGCGATCGCAAAAAGAAACTGGATTTAAGGATTTATTGGAGTTGGGGAGCTGCCGAACAGGCCCAGAGTCAGTTTTCAACTCTGCCATAAAAAATTCACTTTCCCTTTAAGACAAACGATGCATCAGTCTAGTAGATCACAGGTTAACCAGAAAAGGAGAAATAGGATAGAAAATTTCACAACAATGAGAAACATCCTTTTTTCTATGAAAACGAGGATGACCCGGGGCCCTTGCTTCAGGGCGATGCATGCTATTTTATTAATTATTTATTAAAATCTTATAAAGTAATACATCAATAAGTCTGAATGTGGCTGCATGCATCGTCCAGATGCAGATGCCGGGGTCTTCCTCCTTTTCAAAAAGTAAATAAAGCAATAAGTGTGAAGTCACCATCTTTACAACAACTTTCGCTAGTCCTATCAACTTGATGAAGTGGGTCAGATTGTAGCCTTGTCTAATTAAGACTAACATTGTTTTTGTATTCCCTCCATTCCACAATGTAGTGCGTCCACGGTTTTTCAAATCTAAGTTTGACCATGAATTTGATCAATGAGACTGATTGCGGCGGGGGTAAAAATTATACCACTGGATTCGTATTTCGATACAAATTCAGTGGTATAATTTTTAGCTCGTCGTAATCGGTTTCGTTGGTTAGATTCATAATTAAAGTTGAAGCTCAAAAACCGAAGAGCGCACTGCATTATTGGAATGGAGGGAGTATGATATAGAATATATGCATGCATGCATCATCTGTTAAGTTTGGAAGGGTGACGAAGTGCCCCTACTAGCAGAATAATAGAAGTGCAGTAATGCGTATGAGGCGAAACTTGGTGTGGAAAGGTAAGACTTTGGTCGTCGGTCTTGGCACCACTTGTGTTGCAAGGCAGTGCTACTGCTCTGTGTTCTGCAAATTTTGTACAGCTGTTAGAAATGAATAATGGTCCCTGTACTGATACAGTTATTACTAACTTGGAAGTGATACGATCACGAACAGAATAGCCAGCCAGTCTACAGGTTTCAGACCTAGTCCTCTTCCAAGTCATAAAAAGAGGGCAAAGTTTACATTCTTTCTGGGAAACTTGATGTGAAAAGGCAAGACTTTGATCCGTCTTAACACCAATAGTGCTGCAGTGCTTTTTTTTAGGGATGCCAACACTTTATTGATCTATGGGAGCATTAAGGGGTATACAATCTGGGTCATGGGGTGAAAGAAGCCACACGTGACCCTGTTCAACCAAAAGAGAGTGTTTGGCAAGATTATGTGCATCCCTATTCGATGCTCTATGTTAAAAAACAAAAAGACAGGTATTAAAAAAGGCACTCCTCATAGTAATCTCTCTGATCACAGAAGAATAAGGTTCTTGAATGTCTCCGACCACCCGTTTGCAATCACATGCAATACTGATGTTCTCGAGAGCCAGATCTTCAGCCAAAGCTATTGCTTCCCGGCAGGCGATTGCTTCTAGAACCGTCGGGTCTACACATCTAAGAATAACAAGAGATGAAGAACCCAAGTATAATCCCTGATGGTCTCTCAGACTGCGGCAGCTGCACCCATCCCCCGGGCATGTGCAACTCCACCATCCACCATAATTTTCATATACCCCGTTGGTGGTGGTTTCCAGGACGAGCTCGACGTCGTCGCTCTTCTTTGCCATGGCCTGAGCGCTGTTGGACGGGTAAGCATATCAATACTCTCAAGCTCGCATATGAAACGTTTGACGAACATGTGCGTCGCCAGAGGACTTTGGAATATTTCTTCGTGGATCATTTTCCTCCTAGCAGTCCATATTGCCCACATGGTCACTGCTAATTCAACGAACTGAGCAGTGCTACTACTGCGAGGACTACTCCGCTCCCGCAGCACAGGCCGAGGCCCAACTGTAAGCGGCACGGATTGACGAGAGGAGGCAGCCCACTACAGAAAACGTGCAGGCATAGACGGCCACGATCGGGACAAGTCAGCAAAGTAGCCGTTGATCCAACGGCAACTCGTACACATGGCTTACCTAGCTTTCATCTCGAGCAAGTATCTAGTTCTGAGATTATTAGCCAAGGCTGAATCGAAGCCAGCCAGAGCTAGCTTAGTACGCGGGTGTTTGTTTCTGTTTTGTGCGTACGCGTACTGTTGAATAATCAATCCGGAGCACTTCGTTTGCTGGGTACGTGCACAAGCTAGAAGCGAGATTGATCGGGATTGGTTCGTGTCAGCGTTGCTTTGCTTCATCGTCGTTCGTCATCGGTGGTAGTGTTAGGAATAATCTTGACCGGATGTGTTCCTGGTGGGTGCATGCGATCGCGTGAGTTGTTAGCTGTATGCAGTTAGTTAGGCGTGTGCGTGTCAGGGGTTAGTTGCACAGCTGCGCGATGTAGATCGTGGAGTCAGTTAGTGGGAAGCCGGGTCATACGTGCATGTAGTTAGCTCGCGTGAGTAGCGCGGTTAGTGGTGGCCGAGTGCGTGCGTGCCTGGTGTGTGCACGGGTATAAAGACCCATCCCATGGACTGGCCGATGTGCGCCGGTGTGTGTAGCCGTGTTTCGGTGTGTTGCGGGGTGTGTCGTGTCAAGTGTGAGGGGTCTAGAAGATGTAGTCTTCGTCGGAACCGTGGTGTGTGCCCGGTCGACGTGAGAGTCCTTCCGGGTTGTGCCGCGTTCGTGCGTGTGTACCTCATGTGTGTGTTCGAGTCATTGAGAGAAATAAAGACAACATACAGGCCGTTTGTCGGTTGGGGCGTTCGTCACCGAAAAAACCGTGGTGTCTCCTTCGTCTACCTTCGTCCGGCGTTTTGGTCGCCGATGGGTTGTCCCAACAGGTAGAATGTTGACGAAAACTATTCAACGACAAGAAAAAGACAAATAATTAATATCAGAGTCTTGTTGATCTTCTAGTAACACAAGGTCATGGAAGACGACAATAAGAACAAGTAGGTGGTGGAGCACTCCGATGCAGCTAAAGTAGTTGCTTCTCTGGCGAGATCGGAGTATTTTGATAGTGGAAAATTCATGGTGTGGGCGACCATGATGAAGTGGACGCTCGAGACAAATGAGCTATGCGAAGCCGTTGACCCCGCCTTGTCAACCCACCTTGTATAGGAAGGATCCCTAGGTGATCACGAACATCTGCTCTGTGATGTCGATGGACATGTAGCAACATCTAATCTTGAAGAAATCAGCAAAGGAGGCATGGAACACAGTCAAGATATTGCATCTAGTGCACCCGCGTGTGCGCGAGCCAAACATGCCAATATTGCTAAAAAGTTATGAGAATCTGAGGATGCGAGAAGATGAGAAGGTGGACACCTTGGCCTCAACGATTGCCACGATTGTCTCGGAGAGAAGTTGGAGGACACTACTGTGGTCCGGCGTTTCCTATGTACCGCTCCACACACTACTTGCCGATTGTGTCAGTGATTGAGCAATGTGTTGATCTCAAGACACTCACTTTGGATGATCTGATTGGTTGCTTCAAGGCGCATGACGAGCAGATGAAATTGAGTTGCGGCGACACAAAACAGGATGACTACCTGATTCTTACGCACGCAAAGTGGCTGGCGATGGTTTGGAAGGAGAACAACCACAAGGCGCCTGGTAATGGAGGGAAGTTCCGTCCCGCAAAGGACACCGAGGAACAGTCGGAGAAGCCAAAGAAATAAAAGTTTGACAAGAGGAAGGTTCACTGTCCCAACGGTAGTCTGCTCGAGCACCTAAAGTCGTAGTCTAAGAATCCCCTAAGGAGAAAGCGCTCATGGCATAGCAACGAGACGATGGTGACATGATGCTGATGTGAGAACTTGTGGACGAGGAGGATCCTGTTCTTTGAATGCCAACTAAAATTCGTTGAAGAAAAAGTTTGCCCTCATAATCATGGTTTGAAAACTTGTGTCGATGCTACGGATGGATGCGAGCAGTGATTCTGAAACTTATGTCGATAATACAAGCATAGGAGATATCTTTGTAGAAGAGTATGCAGGCCATGGAGAAGCAGCGCTTGTGCTACAACATGAACGGTACCGAAAAGAGATGCCTGGAGTGACAGCGTCACCCAGAAGGCCAGAAGAGGGAGCCTCACTCAAACCAGCAGACTAACTGCTGGATGCATGGAGGCGCGCAAGCCCTAAAGCAAGTGGGCTTGGTGGTCCCGTGGTGAGCTTCGCCCGGAGGTATTCAAGCAGGCATTAGCAACATGCCATATGAGCCGAACTTTGTTGCGCGAGGCATTGCACCTGAGGAGAAATCATAAGTCGAGCGGCTCTTTTTCTAGCATTTTTACGTTTGAGAGTCGTGCAGTTTATGTAGAAGCACACAAGTTAGCTAAAAATCTCCCTTTCTTTAGCACAGGCGGTCGTGTGTGGTTTGGCTAACCTCATAACCCCATGTGTATCCCACCTTTTGTCGAGTTTGATCAATAAAGTTGGCTTTAATGAAACATTTTTTTTTTGAAAAGAAGGAATCGAGCCCCCGACCTCTTCATCAATCGATGCATGCAGCCATCAGAGGAAATAGCGTTGGGTCTACCAGTAGTCCATGCGGAGCAGGTGTCTCGCATGCATGTTTGCTGGGAGGGACCATTGCTGCACCGTGATTAACTCCAATAGGTTTTCCTAAAATTTAGCTTTTTTTAATGTTCTCCAAAATCTATGGATTCTATTCCCTCTGTAAAGAAATATAAGAGCACTCTTATTTTCCATTGTGGAGGAAGTATGTGGTAAATCATGTTGTGTGGTCGTTTTCAATTAAACTGCATTTCGATAGGAGTCAGAGTTGTTCTCCAAAAACCTTGTATGGCTCAAATACGAAAGTGGTAAGAACAACCAAGGACAAATGCTTCTCTTTCATACAAAATATTAACAAGATAACATTCCAAATTAATATTATAAATATGGTAATCGCCCAATGGATGTACATCGAAGATTTTTCATGACATGCCACAAACACCTGCATGTTTTAAAGTAAAGAAGACTTCACGCTATCTGCTATGCGGACTTCAATCCGCTATCAGCCTGCTTTTCGCTATTTTAAAGCTTGAGGGCATTACAAGCTTTTCACTGATCATACCACAAATAAGCTGAAAAAATAGATACTCAAATGAACTGGCTAGCTTATTATCTGGAGCTTATCTAAAAGCTTATTTTCACAAAACCTTATTTCCACATGTTAGCTCAAAAAAACTGGCCCTTAATTATGTGTAACTTTTCATTACAACAGCAATGAAGAGCACATGTTTGGTAATGTTTCATATGTCAGCTTGGGCACAAACAGGCCACAAGATTAATAGTTTAATACTAAAAAAAGCCCTAAATATTAAGGCGTTAAGGTTGATCCCAATTCACAAGAGATAACTTCGATGACAGTGTTGCGGGCTATGCTGCATAGCCTCGGCAGACATTAAATGCCCGGTTGGTGGAGTGCTCTACAATGGCCGCCTGCCATTGCGACACGTGTATCGGATGCTCCGGGCTCCGGTTGCTAATGGCGTCATCGCTGACACTCTTTCCCTGCCTGGCGATCTTCTATGGCTTACAACGTCGTTGTGGTCATGTATCTGTGTACATCTTCGTGTAGTAAATAATGGTTAGTGGTAAGAAAAACCATCTTTAAGCTTTGATTGATACGGTTTTGCCAAATGGGTCATCTCCATTTACCAGGGGTACCCCCCCCCCCCTTCCAATATTGTATCACGGCCCTGGGCTAAAGAGTTAGAGAGCGAGAGTGAGACCTGTCAAGATGAATTTGTGTCAGCTTGGGTGTCGTATACCTTTGTTCAGGAAGAAAACCTTGTGATAGATGGGTCATGAGCGTAATGGGGCAAAGGAAGCCTAAACTAGGGCATTTTTCCTTTTGTATTGGGCATTTTGCTAGATTTACCTTTGAGATTTAGCAGAAAGATTGGACAGTCATTAAGACCTACCAAGATCCACCCATGGCTTTTCACACTGTCATATAAGATAACATGTTCGTCAGCGCTGGATCAAAGGAGTGTGGATGAAATGATGAAGCGACACCAGCGCATCTGAACTTACACCAATTAATGGGAACTTAATTAGTTGCTTCATGTATATCTTATCCCTAGCCTCCCGTCAGACTAGTCGATGGCCCTTGGATGCAAGCATACTCGATCGTTGGATGAGGGGTAGCAGCCCCTGCGCACCTTCCGTGATGACTTTCCATAAATAAAACTAACTAATAAGTCTAATAATGTGGGATTCTCTATTAACGTGGTTCCTAGACCCGACGAGGACCGGTCCTTCAATTAGCCTTTCCAGATTTTTAGGAAACTGATTTCGAGTGTTATGGAAACTAGATGATGCCCCACGCGTTGCTGCGAAACTTTCTAATAACAATTCAAATTATTTATATGATAAATTTCATTTATATGAAATGAATTTTGTATTTATTTCAGAACATGCAACACTAGCATGTCAATTTAAATTTTAAAAACTCGGAACATGAGTGAAGGTAGCAATATGGACAATGTGACCCAATTGTTTTGACTTCTTGCATGATCTGCTTCTGATCACACGGTCAGTTGGCCATAAAAATGAATAGTGTCAAGATCTAAATTGCTCTCTCTTTTCGCCGGAATATCTAAATCACTCACTATAGCAACACATGGTAAAAAAAGAATTAGAATAGCTGCAACCCATTATATTGATATTGTTTATTGTTGAGCAAAAGACAACAACAATATCTAGGAAATCTTAGGGGTCTTTCACATCGCATACAAAATGGTTCTCGATTTCCTTTTGATTACTACAGAAAGTAACAACTATTATTTCTAGATACTACTACAACCACCTCTTTTGTGAATTTAGATATCCTGACATACATATAGGCATATAACCTAATTAATCAAACTGCACGTCCAGAATACCAAACAACTAAAAGATTATCTTGGATTCAACTTGTTTTAGGGAAATGATAGCAATTATGTTATGATCTGTCATGCCCATTACAATCGCATAGAACCAAGAGAGCTAGATCATGTGGAAGGTGATTTTACGTACCATAGAACATCTCTTCCACGGAGTTGTGGGAACTTTGCTATATCATGTGCAATCATGTTGCTATACTTGCCAATTCTTGTAAACTGGATAGGACTTCTCCCTCTCAACAGAAGGGTTATCCTGTCCGACCCAGTATACCCAAATTCAGGTGCTGGGGGTAGATCTCATCTGACGACTTTCTGAGCTTCGTTCCGTGAGCTTTAGCTTTTGTACGTACATTCAACCACCGCATGGTAGCCATTCTGCTTGTTTGTTCCACAAATGTTAGATGTACTATCCAGTTCGTTTCCATTTGTCCTTTGTGCTTCCAGATTTTCTGAAGACGGTCTCCATGCAAAGCGGAGTTCATCAGGCAAATTGCTATCGATGGTTTCTATCAGGCCAACTGCTCTGTGCTCTGGCTGGTTCTCTTAGGGTCGATGTATTCAGATTATATGTCCGATTCAACCTGATCTACACAGCTAAGGAGAAGGCAGATTGGCTCAAATAGAATCTAGACCAAACTGAACTCGAAAGTCCAAGAACCCAGTCGAAATAATCGACTGAAAAGAGGATCTTACCAGTGTGCCCCTGCTAAGCAGAAGGTGTCGGGGTCGAGGCGCTACGCTAGAACAGGATGGTGAGCGAGAGGATGCGTTCGACCCTGAACTGCGCTGTGAGGTAGAGCGCAGACTCCCCGGCGTCCATCTGCAGTTCTGAACGGCGGCAACCCACGGCGTGGAGACGGAAGCCTCAACGCCGGCCAGAGTGGGACGACGATCCTAGGTCGGACGGGGGCAAGCGACGCAGTGGGTTCGGATGCCTCGCCGTCGGTACTCTAGGATGCCACGGACGGTGTCAATCGGCGTCATCGTGTGGATTTGAAAACTCTGACTGGTTTCTATGGGAGAACATGATTTATCCAGGAAAGTGAAAGGAATTTATCAACACTGTGGAGGAGACGAAGGGTAACAGAATAGTAGTGCCTCCTTTCCGGTTTATAAGGCTTACGCATATCCCTAGATCAATAATTTGACCAACATACAATGATTTGTATTGTTTAAAAATTATATCACTAGAAAGTAGATGATTTGAAATTTCTAATGATATATGTTTTGTGATATATATAACTTGTACTATATTAGTCTATTTGTCAATCTAGATATACGTGCAAGCCTTATAAACCGAAAAGGAGGTAGTATGATTTCTTGCAGAAGAGGAATCGGTGAGGGAATAACTGAATGCCACAGAGGAGACGATTGGACCGCAGCCTGCGGCCTAAGCTCTCGCGAAAAAAAAGACGATTGAATTTTCCACGCAAGGACGGGAAGATTTATTGATGAACTGACATGCATGATTGTCTCAAAAATCTGCTGATGTGGCCATGAGTGCTGAGATGGAATAGTTGCATGTTGAGATGAGGTGGATAAGTTGCATGTCAAAAGAATTGGGACCAACTTCTTAAGAATGTAAGATTAATGACTCAAAAATCAGTCTTTCAATGTAGTATTACTTATGAAGCTCATTTTGCTTCCAATATTCTTTAAGTTTGATTTCAGCGCTACAAACTAATTACGCTTCCATTGACAGAGAATGAGCTTCTGCAGATAACTGGATTTGCTTCAATTTAATATAATTAGCTGCGGTATGTTTCAAAGCAACAAATTCATTTTTCATCTGACCATGGAATGAGCATCCATGGCTAATGAAATTTGCGTCGATGTAACAGAATGTTGTCTTATGAAATAAACATAATGTATTGTTTCAAATTGGATTACGATAATTTGGTTTGCATGCTTCATTTATTCATAGAAATTTATTTGAACATGATACAAATTTGCTTCCCTCGAGTCCTATATCCATTCTTTCTTCCGATGATGACTATGCTTCATTCTAATGCTACTCGTGCTTCGATCTGATGGTAGTCGTGCTTCCTTCTGCCACCAAGTGGTCTAGGGGATCGGATCAGAGTGTCATCAACTAGCAACGGCATGGACGGAACCACACTGCAGCATAGATGCACCGTTAGCCGAGGGCCTTGTTGATAGCGAAGTAGGTCCATTAAAGTGATGAATCATAACCTGGTCAATTGAGGATGTGTGAGACCCATCTCAATCAGGCCACCTAACGCATCATGGTATCTGCCACCATGAGTGCACGGGGTCAAGCCAGTGCAGATCGGTTGGTGAAGTAAGAGATGGCCGGGGTTGAGTCGCCGATGTGGGAGGAGAAGCTGAAGTAAGTCGCCTTTGTGCCCAGATGGCCGAGCAGACGAGGCGTCCTTGACTCCGCCGGTCAGGGAAGAACACGACGGTGGGGGCATAGGGGCAGAGTAACCATTGTGGTTGGGCGGTTGGCCAGAGGAGTAGTAATGGGTTTGATGGTGCCTGGATGTCAACGACGTGATTTACGTGGGGTTGCTTGACAGATTTCAGGGGTTGGGCAGTTATGGATAGACGAGCATCACGTACATCGGATGAAAATGAATCTACGGTTGTGGTTGTGGAGGATTCTGATGGATAGAAACAATCAGACTATAGCTGTATAGAGTTTCCCTATCTCATTCTTACCACGCCCATGCAACTAGCACCAGCCTCTGGCATTCACTCGTTCTAGTAACGCCACCTTGTCGTCTTCTTCTCTTCTTTGCTTAACCAAGGAAGCAAAGTCACACCAAACCATACGCAACTGCTCGTCTCAGTTCTACTCCCTCCGTTCCTAAATATAATTCCTTTTAGAGATTTCACTAGAGGATTACATATGGAGCAAGATGAGTGAATCTACATTCTAAAATATGTCCATATACATTTGTATGTAGTCTTCTAGTGAAACATCTAAAAAGACTTATATTTAGGAACGGAGGAAGCATTAAGTTGAAACGCCACCTCGTCTTCTTCCTCTCCTATTTGCTTAACCAAGGGAGCAAAGTCACACCAAAGCAGACACAATTGCTCATCAGGGTACTCTTCGTTGAGGAAGCTGAGAAACTTCATTGACCACACTAGTTGCATCACTCTATTCGATGAATTTTTATTTGGTGTGTTACTCCATCTATTTTGGGGTTTCTCCTCCATATAACACACACTAAAATCCACCTCCCTTGATCGTCTTTGTTTCCCAATCAGTCTGAATAGATTCACTTCACCATTCGGACGCTACCATAGCTATCTATCCTTGTTGATCTTCCTCCAAGTATTCCACGGTAATATGTCTATATGCGTGATTTTCTAACTTGTTTCTTAGTCTAAGTACACGGATTGTGGAAATGCATTAGTGTTTTTCAAATGTCGTTAAAACACAACTGAGATAGCATACATTTCCTAAATTTATTATTTTGACCGAATCGCCAATTTTTTTCTTAAATTTGAATAAAATTCAACCAAAGTGTGAGGTAGTTTGATTATTCTTTGGACTCTGTTTGATGCATGTGCAAAAAAAAATTAACCAAAATACAACAAAATTGTATGTACAATTTTGATTTGGTAAGTTTCATTGGAATGAGAACCCAATCTTCACGTTTTTATTGCTCCCAGACTCTGCTTCATAGGTATACATATCCTACGATTGTTACATCAAAAAGTTTAACTCAGCTCCACCATTCATAAGTACTAACATTCATCTCTTTTTACATGGACATCAATCAAGGATCCATGGAATCCATGGCTAGCATCTATGCAATTGTCCTTGATGATTTGCCCGAGGCAATCATCATCCAAGAGATACTCCTTAGATTACCAGCAGAGGATGTTCTCTGGTGCCGCATGGTCCGCAAGTCATGGTGTCATGCCACCTCCACCAAAGACTTCCTCGTTGTGCACCACCAGCATCAAACCTCGCTTCCAGTCATCAAACAAATCAAGTGCAACAACAACCACTATATTTCTGCCTTGCGTGACTCTAGTACCATTGCTGCCAGAAGCAAGCTTTGTTGCCAGCCTATCTTCCAGTACCCTATCCACACCTTGATAATGGAGGATTTTTTATCTATGCTATCTGCGGTGACCTTATCATCGTGCCTGTCTATGACGACATGGGACTTTTTGATGTTTGCAATCCAACTACCTATCAGCATGCTCCCCTGCGGTTGCTTCACGGACACATGCTACGTACCAAATAGATCTGTTCAGATATCCGCATTGTACTAACATCACCCATCGGGAGAATACCGGGTGCTCTACTCGATCTGAACAAGAAATGAGGTTCTTTGAAATTACAGAATTGATTTCTACGACCTCACAGTGAAATCCGATAAGCCCAGCCCCATCGGACAACCACCAGTAGATTACAAGGTATTGAATCTACTCACATGTTCTTCGAATGCCCCCGTACTACACCGGGGTAGCCTACATTGGAAGTTGGGAACATAATCATTATATGATGCTGACAACATAATGGTGTTTGACACTATAGTCGAGGTATTCCGGTGGATGCTCGGTCCCACCAATACCTACCTTTCGAAGTCACTAGAGCAGGGTTAATAACAAAGTCGGATGCCGGCTATATACCAAGGCCGTGTCACTTAAAGCCTCTATAAAAGCCCACCAGTATATCAGATTGACTATAAGCTGGCTATTAGATTGAACGTAGCAATTAATGCTTGCATGTAAAGGAGGGCAAGGAAACTCTTCTGATTGGTAGAGAGGGAGTAACGCCAGCCTTTTAGCTATCACGCCGCTGGCTCCTTTATCTCGTATGTTGTCCTGTAGCCCGACGACTAGCGAAGTGCCCGCTGCCTTCTCTTTCCTTCTTTCTCTCTCTTCCAGCTGGGATTTTGATCACCTGTAATGTCTTATAGCCTGCTAATTGTGTCCTATTACACTTGCTCTTATTGGAGATGGATAGTGCTCTTGGTATCCGTCTCCATGCGCGCGTGTCTAGCGGCCTAGCAGTAATAAATGACCAATAATCGCATGCTTGTTCTATGAAAATATTTTAAACAATGAACGCACATGAGCCTGCCAAGGACAAGAACCAAACACACGGGTGGCAGGCGAGCCTGGCCAATTTTTTGCTTCGTCCCAGACGCCATCCAGGAACCTTATTTTCTCACGCACACTCATATGGCCTCTAACTGAACAGACTCATACTCCCTCCAATATAACGGAAGATATTTTTGCAAGCTTGTCATCAACTAACTTTTGGAAACCTTCCGAAACCATCCACCTGGTTTTGGGAAGATTCCAAAAGGGTTTTACTGTCACAATTATTCGCCTCTTTTATTCCTGCTTTCTTCGGGTTTTTTGGTTTATCTTTTTTTCTATTTTTTTGGTTTTGCAAAATACATGAACATTTCCAAATTGGCAAACATTTCTTCTTCTCTTCTAGCTGGGATTTTGATCACCTGTAATGTCTTATAGCTTGCTGACTGTGTCCTATTATACTTGCTCTTATTGGAGATGGATAGTGCTCTTGGTATCCGTCTCCATGCGCCTGGCGTGTCTAGCAGCCTAGCAGTAATAAATGACCAATAATCGCACGCTTGTTCTATGAAAATATTTTAAACAATGAACGCACATGAGCCTGGCGAGGACAAGAACCAAACACACGGGTGGCAGGCGAGGCTAGCCAGGCAAATTTTTTGCTTCGTCCCAGACGCCATCCAGACATCTTATTTTCTCACGCACATTCATAAGGCCTCTAACCGAACAGGCTCATACTCCCTCCAACATAACGGAAGACATTTTTGCAAGCTTGTCATCAACTAACTTTAGGAAACCTTCCGAAACCATCCACCTGGTTTTGGGAAGATTCCAAAAGGGTTTTACTGTCACAGCTATTCGCCTTTTTTATTCCTGCTTTCTTCGGGTTTTTTGGTTTATCTTTTTTTCTATTTTTTTGGTTTTGCAAAATACTACATGAACATTTCCAAATTGGCAAACATTTCTCAAATACGTATATGCTTTAAGAATTGATGAACATTAAAATAATCCCGAACATTCGTAATCATTTTGAAAAAATTCATGAACATTTTCAAAATGAACATTTGAACTCGCTAATATCTTTTAACTAGTGAACAATTTTTGAACTCATGGATATTTTTTGAATCTGTGAACATTTTTCAAAAAAATGTTTCTATATGTTTTTAAATAATTCAGTGTCTATTAGAAAAATTGAAATATATTTTGACAAATTGTTCAGGTGAAATAAAAAAATATTCATCATATAACTAAAACATAGTGTATAATGACAAAATATTCACATATATTTAAACAACTGTGAAGTGTGTATTGAATGTTCAGCATTCATAACTAAAAAAGGTTCATCGTATATAAAAATAGATGAATGTATATTAAAAAATGTTCAATGTATATCAAAAAATGATGAGTGTGTACTAAAAAATGTTCATTGTATTGAAAGTATTGTTCCTTGTGTATTCAATATTTTTTACCGTAGAAAATAGAGAAAAAGGTGCAATATGAAACTATTACAGATAAGAGCACCGCGCTAGCTGGTGCTGTTACTGGTGCCTGTGCGTGCCTATTCCACTCGATGTGTCAAGCCCATGTAAGCGCCATGTCTTGCAAATATGGGCAATATAATATAATCACGCTCGCTAATAGATAATATAACATCCACCTCGCCTCCCAGTACCACCATTTGCATTTGCTTGTTCGAGTCCGTTGTTGCGTTCGTTCAGTTTTTGGAAGAAAAAAGATTTATTTTTATTCTTCCTTGTTTCTTCTTTGTTTTCTTCAGTGTTTCTGTCTCCTTTCTTACTTTTTCGGCTTTCTTTGGTTTTCCTTTCCCTTTCTCTATGGGTTTCCTTGGTCTATTGGTTTCTTTTCTCAGTTTTCGATGCTTTATTCTTCTTTTTTTCGTTTGCTATTATTTATTTTTCAGAGTTTCTATGTTTTTCTCTGTTTCTTTCTTGATTTCACTGTTTTCATTAGTTTTCCTCTGTTTTATTTTTAGTTTTTTAGTTTTGCTTATTTATCTCTTGTTTTCCTTGGTTTTTTTGCCCTTTTTTTCAACACATTTCTTTTTTTATACACAATGTACTTCTTTAGAGTACATACAAAACATTTTGTTCATACATGTTGAATATTTTTCAAATGCATGATGTACGCTTTTTCATAAATACATGTTCTGAACACAGTTTTAAATATGGTCAACATTTTTTTCAAATACACAGGTGAACGTTTTCTTAATGGCAATAAGCAAAAAAAAAATCACTCACAATGTACATTTTTATATACATCAGGAACATATACTTATACATGTTTAACATTTTTCACATAAATGAAGACATTTCTCGTATACATCTAAAACTTTTTTTATACATGCTGATTTATTTGTAAATACGTGACTAACTTGTTCTCAAATGTACGCTTATGATGTCTACATTTTTACATACATTCTACATTTTTGGTATATATAAGGAACACATTTTACGCATATTTAACAATTTTTAAATACGTGATACAATTTGTCACACACACACACACCCACCCCCACCCCCACATATATATAGAGAGAGAGTAGATAATTTAAATTTTTAATATTATTTTTATACTGAATTAATATATTTTTTAAATACATGATTAACATTTTAAAAATGTATGCTTTTTTATTTCTACTTTTTTCACACACAATGTACATTTGTGTGGACATCAGGGATACTTTCATATACACATTTTAACCTATTTTAGATGCAGAATTAAATATTTTAAATACATGTTGTAATATCTACTTTTCCTCCACACTATGTACATTACGAGTATTCTTTTATACATGTTTAAGATTCACCAAATACATGATTAATTTTTGAAAATATATTTCAACTGTCTTATTTCATACACATTGTACATTATTTTACACATTCTTTGTTTAGATCAGCAACATATATTTATTTATATTTTTTAATATATGTTTTTAGAATATATGGAATGATAAACATAAGTAAATATATATATATATATAATGAAAAGAAAATAGTGAAAAAAAACAAGCGCTTTGAGGCATGTGGCATCCCCCGCGCTGGGTCGGCCCGGTCTCACACTGGCTTCATCGAGGCAGGCATCCATCTCGCTATAAGTGAGACATATATCCCACCAGCCCCCAAAGCTACGTCTTGCCGGTAATGAACTGAACCGAAGCAACACTCGAGGGAAGCATAGCAAGAATATCAAAACCTCACATCCAAGTGTGATATAGATTGAAACCTGCACCTACTCATAGAACCGCTCATGATGCCACTATTAGAAAATGTAGTAGGAAACAAAAAAAATCACCATGTCATCACCCAGTAACACTATGAAGATGCGATGAACGATCTGGATTGGATCATTACTGACTCCGAGTTGCGGTAGAAGAAGACGAGTCGGTGTAGATCACACTTGAAGTCCCTCGAATCGTAGATGTATGATCCCGCGAACCGGCCATGAACAGTCCCTCGAACAAAAGACAGAAAGCACGACCTCTCTACGAGTTTCAAGTGTACGGTCTTCACGATCCGACAACGCTTCACCGTCCAGAGCTAATCATCACCGAAGAATTAGAGGGAGTATATTAGAACCACATTGGGCTTCTAGCTATGAGGAATATAGGGTCTAGGTCTATCTCTAATTGATCAATTAGGACCAACTAGAACTATAACTTGAGAACTAGAGGATGCTCCAAATTTTGTGTGTCCAAAACGTGTCAATACCTCTAGTATATATAGGTTGGAGGGGGGGGAGAGGGGCGCCACACAAAGGGGAGGAGGCCTGCCTCCTTGCGCCGGCCTAGGGGGATCCTCCTCCCACTCTAATTCGACCTCCCAAGTGGGAAAGGGGGCGCCTTCCCCTGGGCCCTTGTGGCCGAATTCTTCTTCCACCTCTTTGACTTTTAAGGCACGTTGATATTTTAATAAATATAAAAGCCTTGTAATTATTGTTAGAGTCTTTTATTAATAATTTAACATCTTTGAAAATATTTTCCATCTATATAGTATTTATCGGCAATATCTGGTATCGCCTGATAAACTCCGAAACCCTTCTGGTGACCTCGAAATGCTTCCGGTTCCTCTTGAAACTATTTCGGATATTAGTGAAACAATTTCACAAATACATTCTAGTTACTCCCATTCTACTACCACTCCGTAAATCATGATTACCTTAAGCTTGTGACTATGTAGGTTCAGTAAAACATAGACAGGAACAAAACCCCTGTACCGATAGCAGAACCCTGAACATCCATATCGATCTCTATGAGTACACGAATGACATTCGAGTGAACCTTTGGTTATCATGTGATATTCCCTTTACTTCGCGATACTACGATACTATCATGGTCTAAGGAACTAAAACACACATTAACACTCATTGTTATAACAATTGACTTCTCACGATATTATCTCAAAATATAACAAACAAGTTTGATTTGATTCAATACGATCGTTCATCTAGCGTCATATTCTCAAGTTTGTTTTTAGGACTATCGTTACACTAACGATATCCTAAGATCAGAAAAACATGATCACTAACAACACTTGAGCTAGTCTTATAGGCGAGACTAGAAATCTTATTTTACCATTTATCATTCCACACGTGCATATATGAGTTTTCTACTGAATCGCATATTCCAGGATCATAGAAGCTATAACATTGAATAAAAGCTTTTAATTCTAAACAGGGAAATATAATAATAAAATATTATTGTCACTAGGGCATATTTCCAACAAGATCTTGCCAGTGTCGAACGCTTGGGCGACCTTCCTAAGGTGTCACTCTCGTGCCATCATGCTTGCTGCAGTGGACCGTTGTGGTCTTCAGAGGAGAAAGCTTGGAGGACAGTGTTGCGCGTGGATGTTACGAAGCTTGGGTGCGAGGAAGAAGATGATGGTTCAATTTTGGTTTTGTTCCAAGTAATGGAACAAGGAGGTTGCCTAGTTGTTGATCTTTAAAAAAAAGGCTTCAACATTTGACGTAAGATAGGGGGAGGAACATCCCTGCCTAGGGGCCTGATCAAATCGATGGGCGGCGGCCTCGATGAAATGGCAGATGGATCCATAAGGTGGCCACAACAGTGAGGATTTGTGAGGTGGTTGCAACGACAGCAAGATCTAGGCCGATTGCGTCAGTTTGTCTCTCTCTTCCAACGACAGGATCGGAGGTGGTATGACGGTGACTGGAAGTAGCACTGCATGGTGGTATGACGGTGCTCAACCTGCATTTGGCATTTTCTTCGACGGTTTGGGTGGGCTTGGTGCTCTCCTTGTACCAGGATCCAGTGAGCGACACATCGTCCGCTAGTAGTGATGTTGTTGGTCGTGATGAACTTGACGATAAGTTTGTAATACTCCAGCTGAAAACCAATGATCTTCTTTGACTAGATCATGCAATGTCTATGTGCGACTGTCGTGTCCTTATTGAAGGTGTTGGCTCAAGGCTGGCTTCAGGGATGATTTCATCCATGTTCGATCTTCTCTTCAGCATCGGCGATGCGTATGACGATACCTCCTTGAAGCCTTTATCTAGGAATAACTTGTTTTATGTTTAGTTCAGTCATATGTCATAGAATTGTGCTTAGACTTGTAGAGATCATGTCACAAGGCAACTCCATGTTGGATGGCTGTGAGTTTTTATTTATATTTTTTCGTAAGCCGTTCGTTAGGTATCAATACTAAGTTTATCTTGTTATCATTGACTATTCAATAAATTAGGACCCCGATAAGTGTCACACGTGTGGCATGAACACATGACAACTCCAAACGTTTTCGATGGCAAGTCTAATGACGAGGGGAGGACGATTTTCTTTTCAGGTGGCAAGTTTCAGTTTTGTTTTTTAATTTTTTTTCGTATGACAACTTTAGTTATAAAAATATCAAAGGCGGGATGCTTCGTGTCACACGCGTGAGACTTATCATTTGGGATAAATTATGGATATATGCATGCGGAGGCCCTGAGGATCATCTCCTCTTTCAAAAAAAGATGAGAAGGAGTAACAGAGCTTTGGTCCCTGACGCCCTCTTTTCTCTGTCATGTCTTCTTTTGCTGTTGTTGAATCATTGCAATTTGAGATGCTCGAGGGATTACATGAGGAGGAGTATGAAAGGTGAAGTAAGACCACACAAATAATGAGTATTTGGCAACACACCAGACAGAGACAGGAGACAAATTATTTGGCATGACCATCATTATGGTAGACCAAACAGACCCATATATATATTTCATCATCATATACGTATACACAAACTGGAGCACTGATACACTGAACAGTTCTTGTCACCACAGCTCTAGAGATTCAGGGAAATCGTTCATGCGTCGATCATCAACACCGATCTTCACTTACGCCGCGATCCGACCCTGGACAGCGCGGTCATCCGCTTGAGCACCCTGGAGATCTTGGACAGGCTCGGCTTGCCGCCTCCGAGGTTCATCTTCCTGGTGGAGAACTTGAGCGCCTGCAGGCAGCACAGCTGCCGCACCGGCCCTTCGTCCTCGTCTTCTTCCTCTTCCGCCCCCTCTTCGTCAACCGATTCTTCTGTCGCCTTGCTCCCGCCGCCTCGGATCTTGGTGTCGCCGGCGACGGCGACGGCGACGGCGCTGCTGCTGCCGCCACCGGTCTCGTAGGCCTCCCAGAGCATGTCCATGTCGTCGGCGCACGCCCCCGCCACGGCCCGGTCGCGGCACAGCTTGTGCTGGATCCGCTCCTCGTACAGCTTGCACGCCAGCGTCCTCTTCCACTCCTTCCCCTTGGGTGGCGACTCCTCGCCGGCGCCGCCGGCCAGGTTCTCCGATGAGGTCCGCGTGTGCACGCGCCGGGCGATGGAATTCGGCCTCACGGGACTCTCCCCGCCGTCGGCGTCCCCGGGCTCCAGTTCTTCTTTCGGCTCTGACGCGGGCTGCTGCACATCTTCTTGGTGGTCTTGTCCGCCAGCTTGCGCATCTTCTTCGACCTTGCTCCTCTGTTCTTGCAGGTGTTCCTCGGCTCTCCCAATGGAGGCAATTTCTTGAGCTTGCAGATCTTCGCTGCATTTTTCGGCCACCGTTGAGTGCACCAATTCTTCCTTGACATCTACAAGCTCCTGCTCTGGTAATTGCTTTCGGTCAGATTCTTCTTGGGCGAGCTGGTCTTCACTCTGTTTTTGGTCGCAAGATTCAGTCACCAATTGCATGGGTTCCTTCACACCCTTGAACGAGTCCCTCTCCAAACAGATTATTTCCACCGGATTGCCCTCGATTTCATCAAGAACTCCCTTCAGATTGCCAGATTCCCACTGCCTTATTCGCTGAGAAATCGAAGAATGTGGCTTCTTGACCCGGTCAGGTCTCTTCGTCTCCATTGCTGCCAGAGGAACGGGGTCACACTCCAGCCTCTTCTCCTCAGCCGCATCCCTACTGAATCCCTTTCTCTCTGGTACTTTGTTGATGGATTTCTCTTGCTCTTGCTCTTCCATCTCTGGCATGAATGTCTCTCCTGGAACAGGAAAACAATGCTCTGAAGAAGAAGAAGAGTCTGGAGGAGCCTTCATCAGATCTTCAGAGACCACATTTTTCTCCTGAATTTCATCCATGAAGTTGAAGGCATCTTCTTCATAAAAATCCCCATTGCTCAGGAAGCAGATCTCTTCTCCACGGAGACTCTGCAATGGCAGCTCAACGGCGAGCTCCTCCTGAGTAGCAGCAGACAAGAAGCTCCCCTCTTCCAAAAGAAAGCAAGAACCACCACCAGTGTCGGACACCTCACCCACGAACACGATCTCGCCGACGCCGGCCGGGCCGAGCACGAAGGAGCAGAGCTGCCCGACCAGCCCAAGCCCACCGTCCGGCCGCAGCCCGGCGCAGAGCGCGACGACGGCGAGGCCGCAGGTGCTCCCGAGACACCGCGCCCCGGCCCACCCCGGCGCGACGTACGGGGCGGCGGTGAGGAGCACGACGAGGAGGAGCGCCGTGGAGAGGAGCAGCGGGGAGAAGAAGGCGGCGAGCGCGAGCAGGCCGCGGGAGAAGAAGAGCGCGTAGGCGGCGTGCAGCGGGTGGGCCGCGAGGAACGCCGCCGCGCCCAGCAGGTCGTGCAGGACGCAGAACGCCAGCGCGCTGCCGTCCACGCGCCGCGGCGCCTGTGCGGCCATTGTCGCCTTCCTCCTCGATCTCCACCGCCGTAGATGCGCGCGTGGGTGGGTGGAAGGGCTTGTCGTCTCCTGGCTGGCTCGCTGGCTACCAACGCGACGCCATTGCGCCTTGGATGCTCTGTTGTTTGCAGCTAATAAAGCGGACGCTCGGACCGGAGCGGTGACGCTGACATGGTTGCTGGACGAGCTCTGCATGCACGTCGAGTCCACCTACGCGCTGCGGTACGAGCGCATTTCGTCAAGGCTGTCCTTAACAAGTCGGTTACCAATCCCTCTGGTGTCATCACGCTGCCAAAGTACACCACTTGAAAGGCAGCGAAAACAGTTTAATGCAAACCCATGAACAAAAAGCAATACTGCTACATTTATCGACAGTTTGATATGGAACCAGCTTACGAACGCACTTCCTCCATTCGTAAATATAAGTTTTCATGGAGATTTCATTGTGAACTATATTGTTGCGGCGACGGCTTACATATGGGAGAGGAAGAGGCCGAAGGAGATGGCATTGCCGACGACGTTGCGGGTCGTGTCCGGAAAAATCATTTTGCTTTGCTCGAGCAGGGTGAGGACTTGGGATTGATAGACATGTACTTTAAATTATATATTCATTTATTTTGTTTCATATATAGTCCGTAGTGAAATCTTTAAAAAAACATATATTTAGGGAGCATGTGGCATGAAGTTGTGGTTCGCTGCAAGAAGGTGTGAGACCAGCCGTTTCAATTGATGTCAATCTCGTGATGTCATGATGGATCCATAAGTGCAGAACGTAAAACCTGTCCGTAAGTGTAGCATTATTGGACAAAAAATATACTAATTGTCTTTTTCAAAGGAGGATAACCCTTTCTTCGCATCCATACATATTAATTATCTGATAATCATTATCGATGTCGAACCAATCGATTTATAATTAGAAAGCACGAGGTCATTCAAATCGAAGGTGAAATCACAGGTGTCCATCCGGAGAATTTGCATACTTGTTCTTGAAGCCACCATTGTCGGCAACCTCTCTACAACCTCGGCCCTTCATGTTAGCCAGATTCTAACACTGAGTGGGCCACATGTTGCCTCCCCCGTTGGAAAAAATGTCGAAAAGTGAGTTTAGGGCCTCAACCTCTTTGCACCCGGCCATTTTGGGATTCCCGTCATCGACATAGGAAGGGGGGGGTGGACAAAGGATCTGCCGTTGCAACCATGTCATCTATACCCAAATGCATACGTCGACCAACTGTCCAAGAGCCCAACTACCACCATCGTAGTCCTCGAAGAGAGAAGGAAGGGAAGAGGAGGTGGATGGTGGTGACTGCTAGGGTTTTTAGGAGGGGTGCCGCCACACCAGGACCGCCCTTACGACAACTACCCTCATCCCGCGTGAGTCTCGTCGATCAAGACTGCCACCATGCTGCGGGAGAGAAACATCCCCCACCACACCGTTGATTTGATGTCCTCCTTTGACGACGGAGGGGGGGTGGGGGAAGAGATGAGGGCATTGGCGACGCCCGATGGCTAGTGCTTCGCAAAGCTTTTTTCCTTTCATATACAAATTGTCCTTGACTATGTCCAACATAGACATGATCATTGGTTGGACCGGGCTTTGCAAAGCCCAAAAAAATTCCAAGTCCGAGCCCACCCCGAAGCCCGAAAATGCACTCTTTTTTCAAGCCCGAGCCTGGCCCGAAGCCCAAAAATCCGGCCCAGATGCTATTTTTTATTGTTTGCACGTGTAAGCCCGGCCCGAAGCCCGAAAGCCTGGCCCGAAATCTGTAAAAAGAGAAGCCCGAACCCGGCCCGAACTATATTTCGGGCTGAAAAATGAAGCCCGATCCCGGCCCGAATGCCAAGCCCGAAGCCCGGTTTTTTCGGGCTAGGCTGTCCATGTATAGGTTTAGTCCGACACAATGATGCGACGATAGAGGGTTTAACCATCTTCTTGAAAAAGTAAAGAAGAAAAATAAAAATTGTCCTTGACTGTGCATCACAGTGATGCAAAGCGAGGGGTTTAACAAATCTTTTTGAAAAAAAATAAAAGAAATGAGTGCAAATTGTCCTAAACTATGTCCTGGTTCGGCAAGGACGATTATTCCCTTTATTTCCACTCTCCAACCACCTTCTAGTACAAGCACAAGGAACGTTACCAGCTACTAGTAAGCAGAAATTAACTAGGGCGGCCACGATGATTATGATTATGCTCCCTTTGTCCTCGCCGCCAATGTCAAAGCCTAAGCGCAGAGCTATCCAAAAGCGGTTAGACAGAAAACGCTAGGCTGGTACGGAGGCGTCTTGTTAAACTTGCTTTTTAATCAATTATTATCGCCGTGAGTACGCACGGCAGTGAAAACGATGTGACCGGCCGTGAGGTACAGTAGTAAATCTCCAAAATCTCATGATTGTCCTCTGTTCGCTGCCATGCCATGCCACAGTCGTTTCTGCAGCAGCGGCGCTTGTCTTCTACCCCTCCCTGCAATAATAGAGGATGTGTCTGTTTGCGCGTGTACCCCTAACCATAACCGTCGTGCAGCTATAGATAGCTCAAGAGCTGCTTGCTGAAAGCACAAATGGTTTTGCCACTATCGTCGGAGCCAGCCGGCCGTTTGGCCGTCGGGTCAGGGCATCGGATTAATAAAATGTGGGTAAATATTTGAATTTAATGGCGGGACTAACCAGTATCCTTCGTATCCAGTCTAAATATGGAATGGATATGGGGCTTTGGGACACGTCTGGGTACGTCTGTCATGTCGGTCTGATAATGGGGTCCCACACGGACTCATTTCGAAACCCGGCGGTCTGAAGCTTGTCTTCTTCGTCGGATTGATGTAACCGCATGGAGCCGCTCCGGCGGGACGCATACTCCCTAGCACGGCTATTTAGCCATGCGCCCCCTTCCCTCCGCCGTGGTCACTTTCTAACGCCTGAGCGCCGGTTGCAGCTCCTTAAGCAGGTCCGGTCAAGGCGTGAAGCCTAGATCGCCGCGAGGCTACCTTCGGATGTAGTGCATCCGGAGGAGGAATTTGGGGAGGAGGACGAGGAGCTTGAGGAGGAGGAGGACGATGTAGGGGACAACATGGACGCGGATCTATAGGCGGAACAGTAGGCCATCCTCGACTTCATCCATTTCGTGTCGCATGTGAAGGCCAGATGGCGTCGTCGGCAAGAGATGGAGGCGGAGATGCTCGCCTACCTAGATGAGCTCGAAGAGGAGGATGAGGAGCAGGAGTCCTCCAACACTCCCGTCTACCCGCCGTCTGGCACCGACGTCGTGGATATCTCCAACGACGAAAATTAGGATAGTAGGTAGTGTGTAGTACGTAGGAGTTTCTTTTACATGCTTTGTATGGATCTATGGGTTAAATCTAAGAGATTCGGATGTGAAAGAGAAGATATGAGGACTGATCGGTTAGTGCCGCGAACGCGCTCAGTCGTGTCCACGAACATGCTCAGCCGCGTCTGTAAGAGCATCTCCAGCCACGCCCCCAACACCCCCCCGTCCCGGCGACTTTTTTACCATCGACGCCGAAAAATCGGTCCAGTCGCGCCCCCAGGACTCCGTTTTTTGCCGGTTGGACCCTTTTTTTTGGGCGGGCAAACCCAGACCGAAGCCAGCATGCTGGGGGGCACCTGGGGGGCTCCGGCGGAAACAAACCGGCGTGTGGGACACCACTGTCACGCGAATCTCGCCCTTTTCCTCGCCCGAGCCGCTCCCTCGCGCTCTCCCCTATGCCGATTCCGGCGCCTCTCGCATGTTCATGGTCGCTGCGCCGCCGCTAGAAGGCCTCTTTTTCATCGCCCCTCCATTCCCCTCGCCGGATTTCGCTTCCCCGACCCCTGCCCATCGACCACCACCACGCCGGCGGTTGCTCGCCCGCCACGTCGACAACGTGTTTGCCGTTTTGCCTGTTCAGCCATGGACTCAGACGACGAGGAGGCGTTCGTGGCCCTGTTGGAGGAAGAAGCCGAGGCCGACACCACCGATGAGGAGCACGTCATGATACTCGCCTCGTTGGCCGGCCTGTTCGTGAACAATGACAAGCCCCGGCAAGGTGGCTTGGTGCCGGGCCGGCGCAAGAGCAAGCAGAGGCATCAGATGGAGGGCTATTGCATGCTCTACGTCGACTACTTCGCTGACTCTCCACTGCATGGTGAGAAAGTATTTCGGTGTCGTTATCGGATGAACCGGAAGCTCTTCCTCAGGATTGTTAATTCCATACGGGAGTTTGACAGCTATTTCGTTTGCAAGAAGGATTGCACCGGCACAGTAGGATTCTCCTCACTCCAGAAATGCACCCAAGCTATGAGGATGCTTGCATACGGAGCTCCCGCTGACATACAAGAAGACTATGGATGAATGGTCGAGTCCACCACCATTGAGTGTCTATACAAGTTCTGCAGGGCAATGGTGGCAGTGTTTGGACCATAATATTTGCGATCACCCAATGCTGAAGACACTGCTCGGATCCTAGCATATAATGCAACAAGAGGATTTCCTGGGATGCTTGGAAGCATCGACTTCATGCATTGGTCATGGAAAAACTGTCCATTTGCTTGGCAGGGGGTGTACAAAGGCGCCAAAGGAGGTTGTAGCACTAGTAGAAAACAGGGCTTTGGTTGAGGCCAGGATAAGGGCATTAATTTCGGTTCACTTATGAACCGGGACCAAAGGGTGCATCAGTCCCGATTCGTGAGGCCAGGGCGCCGGTCGGGCCTCGGGGGCCATTGGTCCCTGTTCGTCTGACACTTTTGGTCCCGGTTCCAGACACGAACCGGGACTAATGGGCTTCGCTCCTGGCCTAACACCTTTAGTCATGGTTGGCGGCTGGAACCGGGACCAAAGGTCAGTCTTCTGTCCCGGTTCTAGCCACCAACCGGGACTAAAGATAAGCCTATATACACCCCCGCCCCTACCTCACTCACTTTGTTTTTTGGCCGGCCGGCGTGTGCAGGTGTGTGTTGCTCTAGCTCTCACCTCCTATGCACATGAGGTGTTTGATGAAATGCTTGAGTGCTACCTCTTGAGCTTGCGTTGGTTTTCCCTTTAAGAGGAAAGGGTGATGCAGCGAAGTAAATAAGTATTTCCCTCAGTTGTTGAGAACCAAGGTATCAATCTAGTACGAGGAACAAGCAAGTCACCAATGGTTGCAGCTACACAAACAATCAAACTCTTGCACCCAACGCTATAAAGGGGTTGTCAATCCCTTCACGGTTATTTGCAAGGATTAGATCTGAAAGAGATAGATGTAAATGAGTGCGGAAAGTAAAAGATAAATAAATTGCAGCAAGGTATAGGTCTGAAAATATATGATGGAAAATAGACCCGAGGGCCATAGGTTTCACTAGAGGCTTCTCTCTTGAAGGCAAATATCATGGTGGGTAAACAAATTACTGTCAAGCAATTGATACAAAAGCGAATAATCATGTAGTTATCCAAGGCAATGGTCATGCATATAGGCATCACGTCCGTGACAAGTAGACCAAAACGATTCGGCATCTACTACTATTACTCCACACATCTACCGACTCCTGCCTGCATCTAGAGTATTAAGTTCATCAAGAACAGAGTAACACATTAAGAAAGATGACATGATGTAGAGGGATAAACTCAAGCAATATGATGAAAACCCCATCTTGTTACCCTTGATGGCAACAATACAATACGTGCCTCGCTACCCCTACTATGTCACTAGGTGAGGACATCGCAAGATTGAGCCCAAAACCAAGCACTTCTCCCATTGCAAGAATTACCAATCTAGTTAGCCAAACCAAACCAATAACTCGAAGAGACTTGCAAGGATATGAAATCATGCAAATAAGAATTCAGAGGACATTCAAATAAGATTCATGGATAATCTGAAGATAAACTCACAATTCATCAGATCTTGACAAACACACCACAAAAGAGGATTACATCGGATAGATCTCCATGAAGATCATGAAGAACATGGTATTGAAGATCAAATAAAGAGAAGAAGCCACCTAGCTACTAGCCATGGACCCGTAGGTCTGTGGTGGACTACTCACGCATCATTGGAGGGGCAATGGAGTTGATGTAGATGCCCTCCGTGATTGATTCCCCCTCCGGCAGATTACCGGAGAAGGCCCCAAGATTGGATCTCTCGGGAACAGAAGCTTCCGGCAACGGATAAGTATTTGTGTGGTTATTTCTGATGTTGGGGGAATATTTGGGTATTTATAGGCCAAGAATTAGGGTTAGGAGACCTGCCAGGAGGGGACAAGCTTGCTAGGCGCGGCCAGGAGGGTCGCGCCTTGCAGGCTTGTGGCACCCTAGCTCCTCCCCTAACGTGCACTCCAAGCTTGGATGACTTGTTTCCTTCCAGAATAATTCCTTCTGAAGGTTTATTCCGTTTGGACTCCGTTTAATATTCCATATCTGCAAAACTCAAAAACAAGGAAAAAACAGAAACTGGCACTTGGCTCTAGATTAATAGGTTAGTCCCAAAAATAATATAAAATAGCATATTAGTGCTTATAAAACATCCAAAATAGATAATATAATAGCATGCCATCATCAAAAATTATAGATACGTTGGAGACGTATTAGCATCCCCAAGCTTAATGCCTTCTCGTCCTCGAGTAGGTAAATGATAAAAAAACAGAATTTTTGATGTGGAGTGCTACCTAACATATTTATCCAAGTAATATTATTTATTATGGCATGAATATTGAGATCCGTAAGACTCAAAACAAAAGCTTAATGTTGATACAGAAACAATAACATTTTAAGCAAACTAGCAAAGCAATTGTATCTCTTCAAAATATAATGGCAAAAGAAAGTTATCCCTACAATATCATATGGTCTGGCTATGCTCGATCTTCCCCACACAAAGTATTTATATCATGCACAACCCTGATGAAAAGTTAAGAAAAAAATTCATGCCTATATTTTCTCAAACTTTTTCAACTCTCACGCAATACATGAGCGCGAGCCATGGATATAGCACTATAGGTGGAATAGAATATGGTGGAGGTTGTCAAGGAAAGGGAGAAGATAGTCTCACATCAACTAGGCGTATCAACGGACTATGGAGATGCCCATCAATAGATATCAATGTCAGTGAGTAGGGATTGCCATGCAATGGATGCACTAGAGCTATAAGTGTATGAAAGCTCAAAAAGGAAACTAAGTGGACGTACATCATGAGGAAAAATTCCACTAGCTATATGAAAGTGACAAAATAGGAGACTCTCTATCATGAATATCATGGTGCTACTTTGAATTACAAGTGTGTAAAAAGGTAGTAGCAATGCCCCTTCTTTTTTCTCTCATTATTTATGTGGGCATATAAGGCCTCTTTTATTCATTTTTTTGTTTGGGCTTCGCTGGCCTCTTTTATTTTTCATAAAGTCAGGAATCTCATCCTCACTTGTGAGGGAATCATAGCTTCCATCATCCTTTCCTCACATGGGACATGCTCTAATAATGATAATCATCACACTTTTATTTACTTACAACTCAAAATAAAATTACAATTCGATACCTATGACAAAATATGACTCTATATGCAATACGGAAGTGATGCTACATGTCATAAAAGGAAACGGTGGAAGTTGCATGACAATATATCTCGGAATGGCTATGGAAATGCCATAATAGATAGGTATGGTGGCTATTTTGACGAAAGATATATGGTGTATATTTTGAGGAAGGTATATGGTGGCTGTTTTGAGGAAGGTGTAAGGTGTACCGGCAAAAGTTGCGCGGTACTAGAAAGGCTAGCAAAAGTGGAAGGGTGAGAGTGCGTATAATCCATGGACTCAACATTAGTCATAAAGGACTCACATACTTATTGCAGAAGTCTATTAGTCATTGAAGCAAGGCATTAAACGTATGCTCCTAGGGGGGAGGTTGGTAGGAGTTAACCATCGTGCGCCCCCGACCCTCATACAAAGGTCAACAATCTATAAACAGGTCATGCTCCGACTTCCTTACATAATGGTTCACCATACGTGCATGCTACGGGAATCACAAACCTTTACACAAGTATTTTTACCAAATCACAATTTACTTCCTAACATGTCTCTTAACATAACCATATTTATATCTCAAAAATTTATGCAAGGAATCAAACTTCTCATAAATACTCAATGCACTTAATATGGAAGTTTTTATTATATCCCTTTTGGATGCCTATCATATTAGGACTAAATTCATAACCTAGACCAATTACCATGATGTTTTAGAAGATCTCAAAATAATATAAGTGAAGTACAAGAGTTCGAGTATTTCTATAAAAATGCAAACACCACCGTGCTCTACAAGATATAAGTGAAGCACATAGAGCAAAATTGCCCAACTCAAAAGATATAAGTGAAGCACATAGAGTATTCTAATAAATTCACGATTCAGCGTGTCTCTATCAAAAGATGTGCGCAGCAAGGATGATTGTGGCAAACTAACAAGCCAATACTAATATTATACAAGACGCTCCAAGCAAAACACATATCATGTGGTGAATAAAAATATAGCCTCAAGTAAATTTACCAATGGATTGAAGACAAAAGAGGGGATGCCTTCCAGGGCATCCCCAAGCTTAGGCTCTTTGGCATCCTTGAATATGACTTGGGGTGCCTTGGGCATCCCCAAGCTTAGGATCTTGCCACTCCTTATTCCATAATCCATCAAATCTTTACCCAAACCTTGAAAACTTCACAACACAAAACTTAACAGAAAACTCGTGAGATCCGTTAGTATAAGAAAATAAATAACCACTTTAGGTACTGTTGTGAACTCATTCTTTATTTATATTGGTTTTATACCTACTGTAATCTAACTTCTCCATGACTCATACCACATGATACAACCCATAGATTCATCAAAATAGGCAAACAACTCAAAGAAAACAGAATCTATCAAAAACAGAACAGTCTGTAGTAATCTGGAAACTTCGTATACTTATGTAACTAAAATAATTATGAAAAATTAGGAAAAACTGGGACCTTTATATATCAATATTTTGTAAAAATTTCAGATCAATTTGACGCTCTGAAAAAATTAGAAAATTCCTGGACTGAGCGCAAAAGTTTCTGTTTTTCAGCAAGATCAAATCAACAACTACCATAGATCAACCCAAAGGTTTTACTTGGCTCAAACACTAATTAAAACACCAAAACACAAATAATACAGAATTAATAATGTGGTAAACACTAAAAAACAGAACACAAAAATAAAATTGGGTTCCCTCCCAACAAGCGCTATTGTTTAACGCCCCTAGCTAGGCAAAACGCAATAGATCTAGGTATTGTCATCTTTGGTATTGGCAAATTTTGTGAGGACCTTCTCAAATCCAGGGGGTTCTTTCCTCTTTCCCCCGTTTGTAGGGGCGGATCCATCTTGGTGTCCAAAATTTCCAAACGCTTATTGCAAAAGGTAATCAAAGTATTCAGGCGATTAAGGTTCCCATTGATATGTTTGAGGGGTTCGTGATATTGTTGTAACTCGACCAAGTGTTTATGTAAATCACCCAATTTGTCTAGAACTTGAACTCCCTCTTGTGAAAAACAAAACCCCCTTTTTGGTAGAGGAACCCCCAAAATCCCTTCTAAAACTTCATAAGCGGCATTCGTGTCAAGCTCAATAAATTTCCTTTTGAGGCGAAATCTATGAGCTCCCTATGATGCAAAGCTAAACCAATGTAAAAATTTCTAAGCAAAACTTTTGCATCCCCTTTTAGATCGGAAATACGATAAGATTCCATTAACCTATACCAAGCATCTTTCAAAATTTCCCCTTGTTTTTGTTTGAAGTAAAGAACTTCAAAATCTGGTGACAAGGGGGACGTGGTAATACTAGACATAGTGGTCCAGCAAGAAAGATGCAACCAGAAGAGGGAGAATAGAGAGGAGAATATTTTTGGTATTTTCTGAAAATCATTTTAGAAGTGGGGGGGAGGAAAACGAGAGGCAAATTGAAAATAAAGTAAATGCAAGAAATGAATTTGTGATGGGTACTTGGTAGGCTTGATGTGTATTCTCCCCGGCAATGGCGCCAGAAATCCTTCTTGCTACCTCTTGAGCTTGCGTTGGTTTTTCCTTGAAGAGGAAAGGGTGATGCAATGAAGTAGGTAAGTATTTCCCTCAGTTGGTGAGAACCAAGGTAGCAATCCAGTAGGAGGAACAAGCAAGTCATCAATGGTTGCACCCACACAAACAATCAAACTCTTGCACCCAACGCTATAAAGGGGTTGTCAATCCCTTCACGGTTATTTGCAAGGATTAGATCTGAAAGAGATAGATGTAAACGAGTGCGGAAAGTAAAAGATAAATAAATTATAGCAAGGTATAGATCTGAAAATATATGATGGAAAATAGACCCGGGGGCCATAGGTTTCATTAGAGGCTTCTCTCTTGAAGGCAAATGTCATGGTGGGTAAACAAATTACTGTCAAGCAATTAATAGAAAAGTGAATAATCATGTAGTTATCCAAGGCAATGATCATTAATATAGGAATCATGTCCGTGACAAGTAGACCGAAATGATTATGCATCTACTACTATTACTCCACACATCGACCGACTCCTGCCTGCATCTAGAGTATTAAGTTCATGAAGAACAGAGTAACACATTAAGAAAGATGACATGATGTAGAGGGATAAACTCAAGCAATATGATGAAAACCCCATCTTTTTACCCTTGATGGCAACAATAAAATACGTGCCTTGCTACCCCTACTATGTCAATGGGTGAGGACACCGCAAAATTGAACCCAAAACCAAGCACTTCTCCCATTGAAAGAATTACCAATCTAGTTGGCCAAACCAAACCAATAACTCGAAGAGACTTGCAAGGATATGAAATTAGGCACATAAGAATTCACAGGAGATTCAAATAATATTCATGGATAATCTGAACATAAACTCACAATTCATCGGATCTTGACAAACACACCACAAAAGAGGATTACATCGGATAGATCTCCATGAAGATCATGAAGAACATGGTATTGAAGATCAAAGAGAGAGAAGAAGCCATCTAGCTACTAGCTATAGACTCGTAGGTCTGTGGTGGACTACTCACGCATCACCGGAGGGGTAATGGAGTTGATGTAGATGCCCTCCGTGATCCATTCCCCCTCCGGCAAATTACCAGAGAAGGCCCCAAGATTGGATCTCTCTTGAATAGAGGCTTCCGACGGCGAAAAAGTATTTGCATGGATCTTTATGATGTTGGGAGAATATTTGGGTATTTATAGACCAAGAATCAGGGTTAGGAGACCTGCGCGGAGGCGACAAGCCTGCTAGGCGCGGCCAGGGGGGCCTGCGCCTAGTAGGCTTGTGGCGTCCTGGGTCCTCCCCTAACGTGCACTCCAAGCTTGGATGACTTGTTTCCTTTCAGAAAAATTCCTTCCAAAGGTTTTATTCCATTTGGACTCCGTTTAATATTCCATATCTGCAAAACTCAAAAACAAGGAAAAAACAGAAACTGGCACTTGGCTCTAGATTAATAGGTTAGTCCCAAAAATAATATAAAATAGAATATTACTGCTTATAAAACATCCAAAACAGATAATATAATAGCATGCCATCATAAAAAATTATAGATACGTTGGAGACATATCATCGAGTCACACTTAATCTCTCTCCTCTCCAAGCTCCATTTTCCTCAAGATTTGTCTAGGTTTGGCGGTCCGTCGTGTCCCGTCCCCGTCCTCACCGCCGTCGATCGCCCGCGCCGCTCTCGTCGCTGGCACCACCGTGGCGAGACTCTTGTTCTTATCTTCTTTCGAAAATAAAAAAAATTCTTACTTGTATGATTTAGATAGATACTTCAATTTTTCTTACTTTTATTATTGTTTTTTATTATATAGTGCCATGGTTTTGGTATCCGCCCCCGTCGGCCCTCGTCCTGTCTATGACTCAGATGTGGTATAGTATCTTTTATAACTATTTGTTTCATTTAGTGTTTATAAGAATTATACTGACCAACGTGAGATAGATGTTTTTATCTAGGAGGTATGTGAACCGGAAATTATAACCGACCCTCTTGTCGAGAGGTTAAATTTAGTTGAAAAATAAAACAATTACTTGAAGAAAAAATTGAAAAGAATTGAGGAGGAGAAGACAGAATTGGTGTTGCATGTTGCCGGTGTCGTCGATGATCACAAGATCAAGATGGATGCAATGCGCTTGAAGATTAGAAAGATTAGAAAATATGCCATTCATACTAAGTCTTGGTATCATTATACCGTTGGATCAATTGTTACCTTAGTTGCGATTATGATCACATTTGTTGTTGCATTTAAATGTTTTACATAGTTTCAATGTATGTTTTAATTAGATGCTCTAGAGAGCTATATGTTGTTCAATGAGACCTATGTATGAACTTTATGTATTTATTTTTTCAGTAATAACATTTGCTCACTACCGTACTTTGGTTTTAATGTGATGATGAACTTCTATTAATTTGGTCACTTTTCTATTCATGATGTTCTCTAATGGTTTTTGATACACTTAATTATATAATGCACGCAAATGAACCTGCAATGGATGTATGGCGACCGACGCACCTCCAAGTACATTAAGGGCCTGCATAAATTTCTCGAAGTGGCTGAGGCAAACAAGCAAAATGGTTTCATGTATTGTCCATGTACTATCTGTGGGAATACGAAGGATTACTCTGACTCGAAAACCCTTCACGTCCACCTTCTTGAGAAGGGTTTAATGCCACACTATAATGTTTGGTCCAAGCACGGATAAAGAGGGGTTATGATGGAAGACAACGAAGAAGAAGAGGATGATGACAATTATCCGCCCCCTAAATACGATGCTGCTGCAACGGGGGAGCTAAAGATCAAGAGGAACCAGACGATGTGCCCGATGATGATCTTCGCCGAGTCATTGTTGATGCACAGAGAGAATGTGAAAGTGAAAGGGAGAACTTAAAGTTCGATCGCATGTTAGAGGATCACAAAAAAGGGTTGTACCCAAATTGCGAAGATGACAACACAAAGCTCGGTACCACACTGGAATTACTGCAATGGAAGGTAGACAATGTTGTGTCTGACAAGAGATTTGGTTCGCTACTGAAAATAATGAAGAAGAAGCTTCCAAAGGATAACGAATTGCCTGAAAGTACGTATGAAGCAAAGAAGGTTCTATGCCCTCTAGGATTGGAGGTGCAGAAGATACATGCATGCCCTAATGACTGCATCCTCTACCGCGGTGCGTACAAGGATTTGAATGCATGGCCGGTATGCGGTGCATTGCGGTATAAGATCAGACGAGATGACCCTGGTGATGTTGAGGGCTAGCGCATCGGGAAAAGGGTTCTTGCCAAGGTGATGTGGTATGCTCCAATAATACCACGGTTGAAACGTTTGTTCAGAAACAAAGAGCATGCCAAGTTGATGCGATGGCACAAGAAAGACCGTAAGAAAGATGGGAAGTTGAGAGCACCCATTGATGGGTCGCAGTGGACAAAGATTGAGAGAAAGTGAGGGGACTTTACAGGTGACCCAAGGAACATATGGTTTGGTTTAAGTGCAGATGGCGGTAATCCTTTTGGGGAGCAAAGCAGCAAACATAGCACATGGCCGGTGACTCTATGTATGTATAACCTTCCTCCTTGGTTGTGCATGAAGCGGATGTTCATTATGATGCCAGTGCTCATCCAAGTCCCTAAGCAACCCGACAATGACATTGATGTGTACCTAAGGCCATGAGTTGATGAACTTTTACAACTGTGGAATAAAAAAGTGTATGTGTGTTGGATGAGAACGAACAGGAGGAATTTGACCTACATGCGTTGTTGTTTGTAACCATCAACGATTGGCCTGCTCTCAGTAACCTTTCAGGACAAACAAACAAGGGATACCACGTATGCACACACTTTTTAGATGACACTAAAAGTCTATATTTGGACAAATGCAGGAAGAATGTGTACCTGGGGCATCGTCGATTTCTACCGACCAACCATCAATGTCGAAAGAAAGGAAAGCATTTCAAAGGTGAGGCATATGACCTCACCGGAAGAGGCCCGCCCTCCGTAGTGGTGATCACATACTTGATATGGTCAATGATTTACAAGTAATCTTTGGAAAGGGTTGCTACCTCTTGAGCTTGCGTTGGTTTTCCCTTGAAGAGAAAAGGGTTATGCAGAAAAGTAGATAAGTATTTCCCTTAGTTGTTGAGAACCAAGGTATCAATCTAGTAGGAGGAACAAGCAAGTCACCAATGGATGCAGCTACACAAACAATCAAACTCTTGCACCCAACGCTATAAAGGGGTTGTCAATCCCTTCACGGTTATTTGCAAGGATTAGATCTGAAAGAGATAGATGTAAACGAGAACGGAAAGTAAAAGGTAAATAAATTGCAGCAAGGTATTTTTAGTATTTTTGGTTTATAGATCTAAAAGTATATGATGGAAAGTAGACCCGGGGCCATAGGTTTCAATAGAGGCTTCTCTCTTCAAGGCAAATATCACGGTGGGTAAACAAATTACTGTCAAGCAATTGATATAAAAGTGAATAATCATGTAGTTATTCAAGGCAATGATCATGCATATAGGCATGACGTCCGTGTCAAGTAGACCACAACGATTTTGCATCTACTACCATCACTCCACACATCGACCGACTCTTGCCTGCATCTAGAGTATTAAGTTCATGTAGAACAGAGTAACGCATTAAGAAAAATGACATGATGTAGAGGGATAAACTAAAGCAATATGATGAAACCCCCATCTTATTACCCTTGATGGCAACAATACAATACGTTCCTCGCTACCCCTACTATGTCATTGGGTGAGGACACCGCAAGATTGAACCCAAAACCAAGCACTTCTCCCATTGCAAGAATTACCAATCTAGTTGGCCAAACCAAACCAATAACTCGAAGAGACTTGCAAGGATATGAAATCATGCAAATAAGAATTCAGAGAAGATTCAAATAAGATTCATGGATAATTTGAACATAAACTCATAATATATCGGATCTTAACAAACACACCACAAAAGAGGATTACATCAGATAGATCTCCATGAAGATCATGAAGAACATGTTATTGAAGATCAAAGAGAGAGAAGAAGCCATCTAGCTACTAGATATGGACCCGTAGGTCTGTGGTGGACTACTCACGCATCATCGGAGGGGCAATAGAGTTGATGTAGATGCCCTTCGTGATTGATTCCCCCTTCGGTAGATTATCGGAGAAGGCCCCAAGATTGGATCTCTCGGGAACAGAGGCTTCAGGCGTCGGAAAAGTATTTGTGTGGCTTGTTCTGATGTTGAGGGAATATTTGGATATTTATAGGCCACGAATTAGGGTTAGGGGACCTGCCGGGAGGCGACAAGCTTGCTAGGCGCGACCAAGGGGGCGCCTAGTAGGCTTGTGGCTCCCTGGCACCTCCCCTGCCGTGCACTCCAAGCATGATCGATTTGTTTCCTTCCAAAAAAATTCCTTCCGAAGGTTTTATTCCATTTGGACTCCGTTTAATATCCCATATCTACAAAAACTCAAAAACAAAGAAAAACAGAAACTGACACTTGGTTCTAGATTAATAGGTTAGTCCCAAAAATAATCTAAAATAGCATATTAATGCATATAAAACATCCAAAATATTTAATATATTATCGTGCCATCATCAAAAACTATAGATACGTTGGAGACGTATCAGCATCCCCAAGCTTAATTCCTGCTCATCCTCGAGTAGGTAAATGATAAAATCAGATTTTTTGATGTGGAGTGCTACCTAACATATTTATCCATGTAATATTATTTATTGTGGCATGAATATTTATATCCATAAGACTCAAAACAAAGGCTTAATATTGATATAAAAACAATAACACTTCAAGCATACTAGCAAAGCAATTCTATCTCTTTAAAATATAATGGCAAAAGAAAGTTATCCCTACAATATAATATGGTCTGACAATGCTCCATCTTCTGCGCACAAAGTATTTATATCATGCACAACCCCAATGAAAAGTCAAGCAATTATTTTCACACCTTTATTTTCTCAAACGTTTTCAACTCTTATGCAATACATGAGTGTGAGCCATGGATATATCACTATAGGTGGAATAGAATATGGTGGAGGTTGTCAAGGAAAGGGAGAAGATAGTCTCACATCAACTAGGCGTATCAATGGGCTATAGAGATGCCCATTAATAGATATGAATGTGAGTGAGTAGGGATTGCCATGCAATAGATGCACTAGAGCTATAAGTGTATGAATGCTCAAAAAGGAACTAAGTGGACGTGCATCGTGAAGAAAAATTCCACTAGCTATATGAAATTGACAAAATAGGAGACTCTCTATCATGAATATCATGGTGCTACTTTCAAGCACAAGTGTGGAAAAAAGGTAGTAGCAATGTCCCTTCTCTCTTTTCTCTCATTTTTTGTGTGGGAATCTAAAGCCTCTTTTATTATTTTTTCTGTAAATTCTAGAATCTCATCCTCACTTGTGAGGGAATGTGACGCCCCCATTCTCGACCGTACTCTAATCACACACGCAATGCGTATGACCAAGATTAGGGACTCACTGATTAATATCACAACACAACACTAGACACAAATTAAAGTCATACAACTTCATATTACAAGCCAGGGGCCTCGAGGGCTCGAATACAAAGCTTGACAAGCACGAGTTAGCGAAAGCAAATAATATCTGAGTACAGACATAAGTTAAAAAAGTTTTGCCTTAAGAAGGCTAGCACAAACACAAGCAGCAGATCGAAAGAGGCGAGGCCTCCTACCTAGGAACCTCCTAACTACTCCTGAGCGTCGGCACTCTCCACGTAGTACTCCCTCCATCCGGTTTTATTAGGCCTAGGAGCACCACAAGCATGTCCCTCTTTATAAGGCCTTGCTTTGGAAACATGCATGCATGCAACCATTTCATTGGCCGTAGTGAGAGACATTGTTGCTAGTCCCATAGCTGAATAATAAATGTGTTGCGTGCATGCTTTTTCATTGGTTGCATGTGAGAATTGACATGTGAGAGAGTACATTGGGAGTGGGATGAAAGTATTAATGTGAACAAATTACTATGTACCTTGGTCTAACATAAGTTGTCTCCGGGCCTAATAAACCCAGACAGAGGGAGTAGTAGGCTCTAGCGGTGGTGTAGTAGTCGTCTCCGGCGTACTCCATTTCCTGGGCTCCCTGGTCTGAAGGCAGAATCGTATCGAGGGGGAAAGAGAAAGCAAAGCAGCGGTGAGTACTCATCCAAAGTACTCGCAAGACTGACATCAGAACTATGCTAAGTATGCATCATTATCAAGGAATGAGGTATATCTGGACTGACTGCAGAAAGCAAGAATAGGAGGAAGGCCTAGTCCTATAGAAGACTAGCATCTTCAGCATCTTGTGGCATTAGAAGAGAGTAGACTGGTAACTCATATATAGTCATATTATTGTAGAAATGTTATTAAGTAACCACGCCCGGAGATTTTTCCTCGACTCCCTGTGAGGAAGAAATCTAGGAGCCAACATTCATTTCAATTAAAGTCACAATTTTTTTTGTAGTAGGTCAAGGTACAACTCCAAGTCGCCATGTTACCGTGGAAACGGCTATTCGAATAGATAATTTCTTCCCTGCAGGGGTGCACCACATATTCCCCAACACGCTTGATACCTCTGGACGGACACACTTTCCTGGGTCATGCCCGGCCTCAGGACATCAAAATGTCGTCGCCCCACCTAGGCTCAACAAAGAGGCCAGCCCACCGGTCTAAATCCTAAGCGCAAAGGGGTCATGGGCCCACTTGCCCTCTATGCTCCTACACGATGCATACGCGGCCGAGGTCAGCCCTAGTACACTCTAATCCAAGAGCTGCACCGTCCAGGCCACTCGGGCGCACGCCGCTCCATTGCTGACGTCCGAAGAGCTTCGGCTGATACAACGACGCTGAGTACCCATAACTTCTCCCACGTGAAGGTTAGTGCGTATTAGGCCAAACGACCAACTCAGATCAAATACCCAACCCATTAGCATTTTATTAATGCAGGGCAAGCGCGACCCATGAAGTGCGGTCCCGTCACTCCGTCTCGAGGATGTGTGGCAAGGGCCTCTCCAGCCTGTCCACGCCTCATATTAACCCTTTGGATGCCTTACCGGCACATCCCACCATATCTCACACACATGGGTACCCTTGGGGCCGACCCGTCTCAAGACTGTCGGGAACTCAGGTCCACCTCAACAGAGTGGTACTTCCTATCCCTTTAGTTCTGTCACGTTAGTACAGTGTCAAGTCAATAGTAGCTATGTGGTTATATGTCAAGTGGATATCCGAGGAATCACCCTCGATGAATCCCACTCGAGGTATGGGTATGACAAGAGTCGCTATGGGTATTTGGGAAGGAGGAATCACCCTCGATACCCGCGATCGAGTAGCTATGCTACATAATTAACATCGGGAGTGCTAAGTGAGGTATCACCCTCGGCACTCCATAGTAGCTCTGTAGTGCCATACTTAAGGGGTGTGAGGTGATGACTTAGTAAGGGTTTGTCAGTCGATCATGATAACCGAGTCTTCTGTCTTCAAGTCCTTGATGACGTCGAAGGTGAAAGCAGGGGCAATTGGGACAATGTTGGGGTCTCTGGGGTATCACTGTCCAACCTATACTAAGCAGTTGATATGATTGCAGGTATAGTAATAGTTTATCAAAAACAGGTTATGCATTAGAATAGGAGCTAACTAATACAGTAGCAAAATCTAATGCAAGAATGAGAGGGAAAGAAATAGGAAATATCGAAATTCTCAAGGGGGGTTGCTTGCCTTGCTGCTCTGCGGCAAAGGCCTAATTGTCAACGGTATAGTTGCACCCGGCAACACCGTCAGTCTCGGGGTCTACCGGAGAGAAGAGGGACAAACAAACAATAAATATAAAGCAGACAAATGCATCACGATGCATGACATGGCAATATGCAGAGCTAGGCATGCACTAACGCAGTATTACACCTCGCAGACGGGTCAGAAGAATATCTGACGATATTTCCCGGTTCTCCGGCTATTACCGGACAGATGATCCTAATGCTAAATATCGATGTTCATCATGCTAGGAGCATGCGACAGATGAACAGACAGCGTATTCAGATTCTTCGGATTTTTCTGATCAACTTTCATGTATAAAACTTTTTCATCTGAGCTACAGATTATTTTCTATTAATTTTTAATGTTTTAATCATTTTTTGAAATTCACAAAATTAAATTAATACGAAAAATCAGATATGACGTTAGCATGATGTCATCATTGCGTCACCAGTCAACCCAGCTGTCTCAGGTCAAACCTGATAGTTGGGCCCCACCTGTCATAGAAAGTGGGCTAAATAGGTCTTAGTTTTAATAAAAACATATTAGTTTAGCAGGGGGACCCACTAGTTAGTGGCTAATTAGGTTAAACTAATTAGTTAAATTAGTTAAACATGTCATTAGGGTTAACTTAAACCTGGGCCCACATGTCATACACAGGGGGGTCGGGCCCCTACCTATCATTGACTGGCCGAGCCCAGTCAACAGGGTTGACCAGTCAACTGGTCAACGGGGTCGTCCTGGCCCACCGGCCAGCGACCCTGGCAATGGCCCCGGCCTGGCCACGTAGGCGGCGGCGCCGTCCGACCACCGGAGAAGCTCCGGCGAGCTCCCGAATCATCGGCGTGGCTCAGATTTCGTCCACGGTGGGTCAAATCAAGCGCTCCTTCTTGCGTTGAGAAGCTGGAGCTGCCGCCGTTCCATCCCGGCCATCGGGGCGAGCCATGGTGGTCTATAGCGAGCACTACATCAACGGCGGCCGAAAGGAGATTGGGGCATCAATGGCAGCGAGCAAACCAGCACGCAAACAACCTATGTAGCACGCGGGATCGAAGTAGGGGATGTTCTGGAGCACGCCCGTGGCACGCACGGGTGCTCAAACGCATGCACGACACGGGCACGTCGGCATGGCGGCAAGCAGGGATCGGGTACGGCGCAAGGGTGCTACACTGGCCTAGGGGAGCAACCAGAGGAGGAGGAGGATGCGGGAGAGCTCACTTGCGTTGGCGAGATGGCCCAGGGCAGCGAAAATCGACGGGGAGGAGCAGATCGACGGCGGCGAGCCCACTGGTCCGAGGAAGAAGACGACCGCAGGCGGCGGCGTGGGAGCTTCTGGGCCTTGACCCAGCGCTCTAGGGGGTCGAGGAAGACGAGACAGAGCTCTAGGACTTGACGAGGAGGGACGGGAAGCACGGTGGCCGCGGCGCTCAATCTAGTGCAGGAGGAGGCAGGGAGCGAGTGAGAGGGATCTGGAGGGGACTAGGGTTCCAGGGGGGGTCAGGGCGGCCTTATCCCCTCCAGGGGGGCTGTAGTGACGCGGGTGGCGAGCTGGCCAGATGGGGACGACGCCCGCGCTCGGTCGCACCACGCCAGGTGGAGGAGGGAGGTAGGGGACGAGGGGGGGAGCTGGCTAGGCCGGCCTGGACCTGCCACTGTGGCCTAAGGCCCAGGGCAGAGGGAGGGAGGCTTTTCCTTTTTCCTTCCTTTTTATTTTTCTGTTTTAAATCTTTTTGTTACTTATTTAATTTTAGGGCTAGATGACTTTAGTAAAATATGGCACTTGGCCTAATATTTGCATTGCAATATTAGGTACTGACACAAAAAGTTTGGGGGGGGGGCCTTTGGATTAATTTTGTATTTTCAAAAAGCGAGAGGCATTTAATTAATTATTTTGGGCTCTGCTAAAATAGTTTTGAGGCACAAAACAACATGATAAAATGTTGGTTCCAATTTTAGAATAGCTTAGGGAATAATTGCAACCTAAGCATGATTTTTAAATTGAAGTTTGCAAAACTTTTAAAACCACCTTTCAATTGAATTGGAATTGCAAAGGAATTTTAATTGAGGGTTGATTCCAAAAGCGATAATACGTGGATTAGCAAAATCATTAGCATAATCTAGGCCATCACTGTAGCTTAATTACAATTATCACTGTAGCACTAAATCTAGGGCGTCACAATTCTGCCCTACTAGCAAGAATTCTCGTCTCGAGAATTAAGAAGTAGAAGGGAAGAGCCCAGGGTGTTCTACATGAAGATGATCTTTGTGTTACCAAGTGGCTTCATCTCCAGAATGATTTGCCCACTGCACTTTGAAGAACTTGGTAACCTTCTGACAAGTCTGACGTTCAGTTTCATCGAGAATGCGGACTGGTTGCTCTTTGTAAAAAAGGTCTTGTTGAAGCTCAAGCATATCATGATCCACTGCTTGGATAGGATCCTTGAAGCAGCGACGAAGCTGTGACACATGGAACACATCATGAACCTGAGAAAGGTTTGACGGTAGCTCCAGTTGATATGCCACTTCACCACGCCTTTCGAGAATAGTGAAAGGACAATTATATCGGGGAGACAGCTTGCCCTTGATCCCGAAACGGTGTGTACCTCTCATTGGCATGACTTGACGATAATCCTTTTCGCCATGTTGATAGACCATATCTTTGTGATGACGGTCATACTGCTTGCTACCTCTTGAGCATGTGTTGGTTTTCCCATCAAGAGGAAAGGGCGATGCAGCGAAGTAGATAAATATTTCCCTCGGTTTTTGAGAACCAAGGTATCAATCCAGGAGGAGGAACAAGCAAGTCACCAATGGATGCACCTACACAAATAATCAAACTCTTGCACCCAACGCTATAAAGGGGTTTTCAATCCCTTCATGGCTATTTGCAAGGATTAGATCCAAAAGAGATATATGTAATGAGTGTGGAAAGTAAAAGATAAATAAATTGCAGCAAGTATAGTTCTGAAAATATATGATGGAAATAGACCCGGGGGCCATAGGTTTCACTAGAGGCTTCTCTCTTGAAGGAAATGTCATGGTGGGTAAACAAATTACTGTCAAGCAATTGATAGAAAAGCAAATAATCATGTAGTTATCCAAGGCAATGATCATGCATATAGGCATCACGTCTGTGACAAGTAGACCAAAACGATTCTGCATCTACTACTATTACTCCACACATCGACCGACTCCTGCTTGTATCTAGAGTATTAAGTTCATGAAGAACAGAGTAACGCAATAGAGCAAAATTGCCCAACTAAAAAGATATAAGTGAAGCACATAGAGTATTCTAATAAATTCCCGATTTAGAGTGTTTCTCTCAAAAGATGTGTGCATCATGGATGATTGTGGGAAAATAACAAGCAAAGAATCATATCATACAAGACGCTCCAAGCAAAACACATATCATGTGGTGAATAAAAATATAGCCTCAAGTACATTTACCGATGGATTGAAGACGAAAGAGGGGATGCCTTCCGGGGCATCCCCAAGATTAGGCTCTTTCGCATCCTTGAATATCACTTGGGGTTCCTTGGGCATCCCCAATCTTGTACTCTTGCTAATCCTTATTCCATAGTCCATCAAATCTTTACCCAAAACTTGAAAACTTCACCACACAAAACTTAACAGAAAACTCATGAGATCCATTAGTATAAAAAAGTAAATCACCACTTTAGGTAGTGTCGTGAACTCATTATTTATATATATTGGTGTTATACCTTCTGTAATCTAACTTCTCCATGGCTCATACCACATGATATAACCCAAAGATTCATCAAAATAGGCTAAGAACTCAAAGAATACAAAATCTGTCAAAAACAGAACAGTCTGTAGCAATCTGGAAACTTCGTATACCTACGTAACTCAAAAAATTCTGAAACATTAGTAAAACCTAGGAAATTTATATATCAATCCTTTGTAAAAATTTAAGATCAATTCGACGCGCTGAAAAAATTCGAAAAATCCTGGACTGAGCATAGAAGTTTCTGTTTTTCAGCAAGATCAAATCAACAACGACCATAGATCACCCCAAAGGTTTTACTTGGCTCAAACACTAATTAACACACCAAAACAAAATTACTATAGAATTAAGGCAATATTACTGAAAGTAGCTCCCATAATAGATTCATAAGGCAATCTTATTTTATTTCTAGGAAAGTGTTCCATGCCTTTCCTTAATGGAAATTGGAATCTAATGTTTCCTTTTTTCATGTCAATAATTGCACCAATCGTTCTAAGGAAAGGTCTAGCAAGAATAATATGACATGTAGGATTGTAATCTATATCAAGAACAATGAAATCTATGGACACATAATTCCTATTTTCAACAATAAGAACATCATTAATCCCTCCCATAGGTTTCTTAATTGTGGAATTTGCCATATGCAAATTTAGAGAGCAATCATCAAGATCATGGTAACCTAGCACATCACATAAAGTTTTCGGAATCATGGAAACACTAGCACCCACATCACAGAAAGCATGGCACTCATAATATTTGATTTTAATCTTGATAGTAGGTTCCCTCTCATCATGAAGCTTTATAGGTATACAATCAATAAAGAGAGCACTCATAAAGTTTTCTAAATTTAGAGAGCACTCATAAAGTTTTCTAAATCAAGTTTTTCTTCAAAACATTTCATCATAGCATCAACTATATGTTTAGTAAAAGCCTTATTTTGACTATAAGCACGAGGAGAATTCATCATGGATTGCAACAAGGAAATACAATCAATCAAAGAGAAACTATCATAATTAAAGTCCTTGAAATCCAAAAGAGTGGGTTCATTGCTATTTAAAGTTTTGACCTCTTCAATCCCACTTTTACCAATCTTAGCATTAAGATCTATAGACTCCGAATCATTGGAACGCCTTTTAACTAAAGTTGACTTATCTCCAGTCCCATCATTATCAAGATTTATATTGGAAAACAAAGATTCAATATGAGTTACATCAATCACTTTAAGATCTTTATCATTATTATAGCGAGAAAACACTTTTTCAAGCCATTCACGCTTAGCACGTATTCTAGCGGTTCTTACCTTACTTTCATCAATAGAAATTCTCATATATTTTATAGATTCATTAATATCATGCTTGGGTGGAGTAAATCTAACTTTCCAAGAATCAATCTCAAGAGAAATTCTATCAACGTTCCTAACCAAATCGTCAATCTTGAGCACTTTTTGCGAACCAATAAAATCTTTAACAATATTCTCAAGATCAGAGGGCATCTTATTATAATTTCCATAGGAATTGTTGTAGGAATTACCATAATTATTAGAGGAATTACTAGGAAATGGCATAGGGTTGAAATTACCTCTATACGCGTTATTACCAAAATTGTTCCTACCAACAAAATTCACATCCATAGATTCATTATTATTTCCAATGAAAGAAGACAAAGGCATATCATTAGGATCAATAGGAGCACTCTTACTAGCAAACAATTTCATCAATACATCCATTTTTTCACTCAAAGTGTTTATTTCTTCAATAGCATGCACTTTTTTACTAGTAAGAGATCTTTTGGTATGCCATTGAGAGTAGTTTGTCATGATATTATCTAGGAGTTTAGTAGTTTGTCATGATATTTCCATAAAAGTACCACTTGTGGCTGAATCTAAAAGATTTCTAGATGCAAAATTCAATCCCGCATAAAAAAATTATATAATCATCCATAAACTCAAACCATGTGCGGGGCAATTCCTAATCATTAATTTCATTCTCTCCCATGATTGTGCAATATGCTCATGATCAAGTTGCTTAAAATTCATTATATCGTTCCTAGGGGAGATGATCTTAGCGGGCGGAAATTACTTGGAGATAAAAGCATCTTTACACTTATTCCATGAATCAATGCTATATTTAGGCAAAGATGAAAACCAAGTTTTAGCACGATCTCGTAGCGAGAACGGAAATAGCTTCAATTTAACAATATCAGTATCCACATCTTTTTTCTTTTGCATATCACACAACTCAATGAAAGTATCACACAACTCAATCAAAGTATTTAGATGGGATGCGGCATCTTCACTAGGAAGGCCAGAAAATTGTTCTTTCATAACAAGATTTTAGCAAGGCAGCATTGATTTCATAAGATTCTGCACTAGTGGCGGGAGCAATAGGAGTACTAATAAAATCATTATTATTAGTATTGGAGAAGTCACACAACTTGGTATTCTCAGACATCGTGACAAAGCAAGCAAGCAAGCACACAAGCAAATGAAAGAAAGGCGAATCTTTTTGGTATTTTCTGAAAATCGATTTAGAAGTGGGGGACAGGAAAATGAGAGGCAAATGGCAAATAATGTAAATGCAAGAGATGAGTTTGTGATGGCTACTTGGTAGGCTTGATGTGTATCCTCCCCGGCAACGGTGCCAGAAATCCTTCTTGCTACCTATTGAGCTTGTGTTGGTTTTCCCTTGAAGAGGAAAGGGTGATGCAGCGAAGTAGATAAGTATTTCCCTCAGTTTTTGAGAACCAAGGTATCAATCTAGTAGGAGGAACAAGCAAGTCACCAATGTACGCACCTACACAAACAATCAAACTCTTGCACCCAATGCTATAAAGGGTTGTCAATCCCTTCATGGTTATTTGCAAAGATTAGATTTGAAAGAGATAGATGTAAACGAGAACGGAAAGTAAAAGGTAAATAAATTGCAGCAAGGTATTTTTGGTATTTTTGGTTTATAGATCTGAAAGTATATGATGGAAAGTAGACCTGGGGGCCATATATTTCACTAGAGGCTTCTCTCTTGAAGGCAAATATCATGGTGGGTAAACAAATTACTGTCAAGCAATTGATAGAAAAGTGAATAATCATGTAGTTATCCAAGGCAATGATAATGCATATAGGCATCACGTCCGTGTCAAGTAGACCGAAACGATTCTGCATCTACTACTATTACTCCACACATCGACCGACTCTTGCCTGCATCTAGAGTATTGAGTTCATGTAGAACAGAGTAACGCATTAAGAAAGATGACATGATGTAGAGGGATAAACTCAAGAAATATTATGAAAACCCCATCTTGTTACCCTTGATGGCAACAATTCAATACATGCCTTGCTACCCCTATTATGTCACTGGGTGAGGACACCGCAAGATTGAACTCAAAACCAAGCACTTATCCCATTGCAAGAATTACCAATCTAGTTGGCCAAACCAAACCAATAACTCAAAGAGACTTGCAAGGATATGAAATCATATAAATAAGAATTCAGAGGAGATTCAAATAAGATTCGTGGATAATCTGAACATAAACTCACAATTCATCGGATCTTGACAAACACACCACAAAAGAGGATTACATCGGATAGATCTCCATGAAGATCATGAAGAACATGGTATTGAAGATCAAAGAGAGAAGAAGCCATCTAGCTACTAGCTATGGACCCATAGATCTGTGGTGGACTACTCACGCATCGTCCGAGGGGCAATGGAGTTGATGTGGATGCCCTCCGTAATTGATTCCCCCTCCGGCAGATTACCGGAGAAGGCCCCAAGATTGGATCTCTCGGGAACAGAGGCTTCCGGTGGTGGGAAAAGTATTTGCGCGGATTTTTCTGATGTTGGGGGAATATTTGGGTATTTATAGGCCAAGAATTAGGGTTAGGATACCTGCAGGGAGGCGACAAGTCTGCTAGGCGCGGCTAGAGGGGCACGCCTAGCAAGCTTGTGGCCCCCTAGCACCTCCCCTGTCGTGCACTCCAAGCTTCATCGATTTGTTTCCTTCCAAAAAAATTCTTTCCGAAGTTTTTATTACGTTTGGACTCCATTTAATATCCCACATCTTCACAACTCAAAAACAAGGAAAAACATAAACTGGCACTTGGCTCTAGATTAATAGGTTACTCCCAAAAATAATATAAAATAGCATATTAATGCATATAAAACATCCAAAACAGATAATAAAATATCATGCCATCATCAAAAATTATAGATACATTGGAGACGTATCAAGGGTCCTGGCGGACTATTTGTTCTGAATGATGCTGAGGGACGCGCACCCATGTGGAAGAAGAAAGCTATATTTTGGGACCTACCCTATTGGAAAGACCTAGAGGTCTGCTCTGCAATCAACATGATGCAAGTGACGAAAAATCTTTTCGTGAACTTGCTAATCTTCTTGGGAGTGTATGGGAAGACAAAAGATACACCAGAGGCACGGGAGGACCAGCAATGTGTGCACGAAAATGACGGCATGCATCCAAAGGAGTATGAAGGTCCTGCTAGCTATGCTCTTACCAAAGAAGAGAAGGAAATCTTGTTTGAATGCCTACTTAGTATGAAGGTCCCATCTGGCTTCTCGTCGAATATAAAGGGAATAATAAATATGGCAGAGAAAATGTTCCAGAACCTAAAGTCGCAAGACTGCCATGTGATTATGATGCAACTGCTTCCGGTTGCATTGAGGGGGCTTCTACGAGAAAATGTTCGATTACCCATTGTGATGCTATGTGCATTCCTCAATGCAATCTCTCAAAAGGTAATCGATCCATAAATCCTACCAAGCTTAAAGACTGATTTGGTGCAATGTCTTGTCAGTTTCGAGCTGGTGCTCCCACCATCCTTCTTCAATATCATGACGCACGTCCTAGTTCATCTAGTCGACGAGATTGGCATTCTAGGCCCTGTATTTCTACACAATATGTTCCCCTTTGAGAGGTTCATGGGATCTTAAAGAAATATGTTCGTAACCATGCTAGGCCAGAAGGAAGCATCTGCACGGGCCATCAAACAAAGGAGGTCATTTGGTTTTGTGTTCACTTCATTCCTGACCTTAAGCTGATTGGTCTCCCTCAATCGCGATATGAGGAGCGACTAACTGGAAAAGGAACGCTAGGATCGGACTCCATAATATGTAGGGACAGGCATTCTTGGTCTCAAGCACACTACACAGTTCTACAGAATTCTACCTTGGTGACCCCGTATATCAATGAACACAAGAATATTCTGCACTCCTAACACCCAGAGCAGTGTGACGACTGGATTACATGTGAACACATCAGGACTTTCGGCATTTGGTTGCAAACACATCTCATGGGTAACACCATTGTTGCAGATGAACTATACTCGTTGGCCAGGGGACCATCTTCGACTGTATTGACTTACAAAGGGTATGAGATAAATGGGAATACATTTTACATGACCGCCCAAGATCAAAAGAGCACAAACCAAAACAGTGGTGTCTGCCTTGATGCAGCAACCAACAGGGGAAAGGACACATATTATGGCTACATGGTGGACATATCGGAACTTGACTCTGGACATGATTTGAAGGCCCCCTTGTTTCGGTGCAAATGGGTCAATCTGTCAGGAGGCTGGGTACAGGTAGACCCGTAGTATGGAATGACAATAGTGGATCTGAACAATCATGGGTACACAGACGAACCATTCGTCCTAGCCAATGATGTGGCGCAGGTTCTCTATGTGAAGGACATGTCTACCAAACCGAGAAAAAGTTAAGATAAGGAAGCGAATACATCATACGATGAGCCAAAGCGCATTGTAGTTCTTTCAGGGAAAAGAGACATCGTGGGAGTGGAGGGCAAGACAAATATGTCTGAAGATTATGAAAAGTTTCATGAAATTCCTCCCTTCAAAGTGAAGGCTGGCCCAAGCACACTGTTAAACGATGAAGATTATCCATGGTTACGGCGCAATAAGCAAGGGACACACGCGAAGAAAAAGTGAAGACTTTGTCTCCACAACTATTCTGATGATGGCTTTGATCTAGAATATCACTGCAGTTACATGTCAAGAAATGAAATGCCTTTTGTAACAGATGAGTTTTCATCTGAAACCCTGATACTTCGAAAGATATTGTCCATTTTGTACACAAAGTGCATCCAGCTTTTGACGTAACCCTCTCAACTTTTTAGCATATGCTATGTGGGTGAAATGATGATACCATGCCAACTTCCAACCATTTCAGTGTTCATTGTAGTGCTTTTCAATTCAGGGTCATTTTAGCTCAACACAAATCATGAAATGCATGAAAAATAGCAAATGAAGTCAGAAAAGGGTTGAAAAGTGATGATGTGGCTATGAATGGTGCATATTGAATGCACAAAAATTCTTGAGTTCAAATATGTTTAACAAATTGAAATCCTTTTGTAATACTAGACGAGTTTTCGTCCGAAACCGTGATACTTCGAAAGAGATTGTCCAGTTTGTACACGAAGTGCATCCAGTTTTTCCTGTAACCCTCTCCACTTTTTAACACATACTATGTGGGTGAAATTATGATACCATGCCAACTATCGACCATTTCAGAGTTCATTTGCAGTGCTTTTCAATTCAGGGTCATTTTATCTCAAAATAAATCATGAAATGCATGAAAAATAGCAAATGAAGTCACAAAGGGTTGAGAAGTGATGATGTGGCTTTGAATGGTGCATATTGAATGCAGAAAAAGTCTTGAGTTAAAATATGTTTAAAAATTGAAATCCCTTTTTAATAGATGTGTTTTCGTCCGATCAAAGTTATTTAACTTAATATTATATAAAATTTATGCAACTAAAATTATCAAGGTTATTTTTGTTAAAAGATTTAATAGCAAAAAGAATATTCATAAAGTGTTTTTTGTTAAGAAATTTTAATATGCAAAAAATAACATAAATAATAGTAAAATTGAAAATAGATGCGAATTTATAGAGAAAATTCAACCTAAATTCAAAGTGCAATTTTCTCTATAAATTCAATCTGTTTTCACTTTAGTAACAGCGAGATAGTAGGCACATGTTCGGTTTGAGAGAGACTCGTGCTGCCTCTCTCACAGCGGGGCTTATAAGTTGGTCGTCGTGCTCCTCAACTAACGAGGTGGGACTAAACATCCAACCGTACCGCGGCTGTGCCAGGCACATGCCTTTGGTCCCGGTTGGTGGCTCGAACCGGGACCAATGCACCCTTTCGTCCCGGTTCAAGCCACCAACCGGGACCAATGCCACCCTTTAGTCCCGGTTGGTGCCACCAACCGGGACCAAAGGTCTTTGCTTCCCACCCTATGGGTTGTTGAAATTGACCTTTAATCCCGGTTGGTGGAACCAACCGGGACGAAAGGGGGCTTTTCGTCCCGGTTGGAGCCAACAACCGAGACTAAAGGGTTGAGTATATAAGGAGGGACTTCAGAATTTTTCAGATTTCATCTGCAGTTGCCCTAGACAACACCGAGAACATCGACGCCGCCAGGCTACCCGAGCTCGCCGTCGACGCCCTCTGCCCCGTCGATGCCGTCAGGCTACTCCACCTTGCCGTCGATGCCCTCGGCGACGCCCTCGACGTCGCCCCTGCCCCGACGCCGCCCCCAATGAGCTGCGGCCTTCCCCTGCGCTGCCGCTGCCCCTGCCCGGCCGCCGCTACCGCCCCTGCGCTGCGCTGTCGCCGCTGTCGCCCTGCCCTACGCTGCCTCCGCCCTGACCCGACGCCATCGGCGCTCTCCTCGTGAGCCCCCCGATGAGCTCCCCAAATCCTGTTCAACATTAGTTTTAGTTTTTTAATTAGCTTTAGTTGTTTTAGTTGTTTTTTAAGTTTTAGTAGTTTAGTTTTAGTTTTAGATGTTCAGTTTCAGTTAATTTAGTTGTTATATGTTTTAGTTGTTTAGTTTTTTTTATGTTTTAGTTGTTTTAGTTGGAAAGAATGTAGTATCGTCGGTCATCGGTGACACGATATCGAGGAGTCCCTGACCATCGTCGGTGAGGAAGAATCCCCGACGATTGCCGGTGAAGGAGCGAAAGTCCCCGCGATATCAACGATTTTATATTAGGCAGATATATGATGTTTGGATGTTTAAATGTTTAGTTGCATAGCGTAGCCGTTGAGTCGACAATGCCCGGCCAACATCCTCGTCGTCGACTCGGTGGCAACAACCTTCTTGAGAGGCGCCATGTCCGGGACTGGGCTCCGCCGGGCTGGCACTGGGAGGTGCTGCCTTCCGGGGAATCAGGGTCCCATCGTCGAACCGGAGGTTCTTTGTGTTGGAAATATGCCCTAGAGGCAATAATAAGTTAGTTATTATTATATTTCCTTGTTCATGATAATCGTTTGTTATCCATGCTATAATTGTATTGATTGGAAACTCAAATACATGTGTGGGTATATAGACAACACTGCATCCCTAGTGACAGTGTCCTAGACTAGGGGGTACTCACCATGTCACTTCCCGACCTATGGGTCGGGCCGAGGACCCACATGACGATTCACTAATGGGCCACTTCGGGCAGCCCATGATGCATACAAGGGAGATTCCACAAGACTTGACGCACAAGACAAGGACTCCTCTAAACACTAGGCCTACGGCGCATTATATAAACCGAGGCCAGGCTAGAAAATAGACACCCTCAATCTCATATTCATTACATCTCGTGGTAGATACCTGTACTATGTACTATCCCCTATATAAATACAATCAAAAGCAGGACGTAGGGTATTATATCCTTGAGAGAGCCCGAACCTAGGTAAAATCCTATGTCCATGTTACCATCGCTCCAAGACGCCTAGCTTAGGACCCCTACTACGAGATATGCCGAATTTAGAACCGACACCAGGTAAGCCTCTAGTAGACTAGCTCGTTGATCAAAGATAGTCAAGGTTTCCTAGCCATGGAGGTGAGATGTCATTAGATAACGGGAGCACATCATTAGGAGAATGATGTGATGGACAAGACCCAAACTATGAATGTAGCATATGATCGTGTTAGTTTATTGCTATAGTTTTCTGCATGTCAAGTATCTGTTCCTATGACCATGAGATCATGCAACTCACTGACACCGGAGGAATACCTTGTGTGTATCAAACATTGCAACGTAACTGGGGCACTATAAAGAAGCTCTACAGGTATCTCCGAGGGTGTCTATTGAGTTGACATGGATTAAGACTGTGATTTGTTACTCCGTGTGATGGAGAGGTATCTCAGGGCCCACTCGGTAATACAACATCACAATGAGCCTTGCAAGCAAAGTGACTAAAGAGTTAGCCACTAGATCTTGTATAACAGAACGAGTAAAGAGACTTGCCGGTAACGAGATTGAACTAGGTATGGCGATACCGACGATCGAATCTCGGGCAAGTAACATACCGATAAACAAAGGGAACAACATACAAGATTAACTGAATCCTTGACATAGAGTTTAAACCGATAAAGATCTTTGTAGAATATGTAGGAACCAATATGGGCATCCAGGTCCCACTACTGGTTATTGGCCATAGAGGTGTCTCGGTCATGTCTACATAGTTCTCGAACCCGTGGGGTCTTCACACTTAACGTTCGGTGAAATTTCGGTATTATTAAGTTATGTATGTTTGTGACCGAAGGTTGTTCGGAGTCCCCAATGAGATCTCAGATGCAACGAGGAGCTCCGGAATGGTCCGGAGTAAAGATTTATGTATGGGAAGTCATATTTTGGCTACCGAAAAAGTTTCGGGTTTTTCTGGTATTGTACAAGGAAGCTTCTAGAAGTTTTCGGAAACTTCCGAAGGAGTACGGAAGTCCACCAAGGGTTTGCATGGGCTGAGGGGAGACATCGTGACCTTATTGGGCCAAGCACACAAGTCCCTCAAGGCCCATGTAGTTGGGAAAGGTGGAAAGTCCATCTTTGTATGGAAGGGAAGGAAGGGCTTGGTATGGAAGGGAAGGAGGGGGACTAGGATTCCACCTCCTCCCACCTTGGCTGCGCCCTAGGTCTTGGAGGGGCTGTTCCCCACGCCCTTGCACCTATATATAGAGGGGGGCGCCCCAAGAGGACAGACGAAGCCCTTGACGCCCCTCTCTCCCTAGATCGTTTTCTCCTCCATTGTCGGTTTTGGTAGCCCTAGGCGTAGCCCTGCCAGGATAGCACCACCACCATCACAGCCACGTCATCGCGCTACCGGAGAACTCATCTACCTCTCCACCCCCTCTTGCTGGATTATGGAGGTGGAGATCGTCATCGAGTTGTATGTGTGCTGAACGCGGAGGTGTCGTCCGTTCGGCACCAGATCGGAAGGACCGTGATTGGATCGCGAGACGGATCATGATTTGATTGCGAGACGGATCGTGATTGGATCGTGGGACGGGTCGTGATTGGATCTTGGGATGACTTGCGATTTGGATCGCGAAGACATTCGACTACATCAACAGCGTTTCTTAATGCTTCCCGCTTAGCATTCTACAAGGGTATGTAGATCCACTCTCCCTCTCGTAGATGCTCATCACCATGGATAGATCTTGCGTGTGTGTAGGAAAATTTTGTTTCCCATGCAACGTTCCCCAACACTTTGGTGGCGGTCGAGTGGACCACTGTCGCTAAAGAGGGAGCCGGCCCCCACGGAAGTGGTACGTCGCCATGTCAGGGAGGAGGACGAGCACGTCCGACGCTACATGGCTACGTTGGATGCCAGGTTCTCCAATACCTGGCAGGTTCTTCAGGGATCTCACCCAATCTATGATCCTGTCATAGTTCCTTCTCTTTGGGTGTCCACCGCCTGCGTCGCGAGATGTTAACTAGATATGTATTAGTGATATTATATAATAATAATCGAGATGTATTAGTGATAATATTCGATGATGCATTAGTGATACTATTCGATGATGTATTAGTGATATTATATGATCGTATTGTTGCATTGCCTTGTATAGATTTGCATATCTCATGGTTGTATATTGCCATGCTGTAATATTTGCAGAAACTATGGATCACAGAGACTTACAAAAAGAACAGTTGTTGGGGCATATAATCCTTGTCGGAGGTGATCCCTTGTCGTATCTCAACGATACCGATGGCAGCAAGGAAAGGATGACGGCTCCAGTGATCCAACAATGGAGGAGGAAGGAGATCATGACGACTCCGGTGACCGAACGGCGGAGGAAGGAGATCATGATCACGGCTCCGATGACCGAACAGAGGAGGAGCCTTAACTGTTGCAAAGTCGGGCGAGGTAAGGAGACGAGGCCCGAAGAAAAGGTTGCGCCAGGATGAAAGGTTCACGATCACAGAATTCGCAAAAGATGACCACCAGATTGCTCCCAAGCAAACCAAGGACGCATTTGTACATCAGTGTGGAGTTGTTGTTTGGGACAGCGTCTCGATTAGCACCGAGCAATGGAATAAGAATAAGGACCCTGAAGTTTCTTATGTCGAGGATAGACGGAAAGATGATCTTTGGACTGAACTGATCACAAATTTCAGCCTACCGCAAGAGGAGGATCCGAATAACCCAGTTATAGAGCGAAAGGTCAAGGCGCTTGCTCTTAAGAAGACGGCAGAACTATTCAGGAACTGGAAGAAAGAGTTGAACACAAAGTTTGTCAAGAAAGAGGAGACTCTGGAATTTATCGGTCGATGTGACAAGGTAAGAGATCAATGGCCCGAATTTGTGGCCTACAAGAAATCGGAGAAGGGTAAGAAAAGGTCACTGACAAACAAGCAAAATGCTGCAAAGAAGAAGTATCACCATCACACGGGGTCAGGTGGCTACTACAAAGCCCGGCCGTTGTGGGACAAAGCTGAGCAAGACCTGCTTGCTAAAGGGGTCCAACCAGCGACATTGCACTAGCCAGAACATTCAAGGACTTGGTTCTTCGGGGTTGGGGGAACTTTGGGCCCAGAAACAGGTGAGTGTGTTTGGACGTACGAGCAACTTGCAATACCCTTCTGGAAGGGACGTTCATTCCCGACAGAGAGAAGGACGAGCTGACACAGGCCCTCAGAATCCTAAACACACTGGACGAACATGAGGCACATCAGGCTCCATTCTGTGGGTGCATGGGTTTCCCGATAGTGGTGGTTATAGAAGTCGAGAGAGAACGAGGAAACAGGAAGCAAGAGAAATGCAGAAGCTCAATGCAAGATTAGCAAAACTAGAGGAACTTGAGAGCCAGCGAGCTACCGGCCAACCATCTCAGCGGCACGAAGATCCTTCCTTCGATGCTGCCCCAGAAGCTACCCTACCATCTTAGTGGAGAAGCAGCGTGGCTTCCACGGAGCTCGTTCAGTCTGATTTCACGGCTCCTTGCTACCCCATGGATAGTATCACGGAGGCTGAACATTGTGAGCTGATGACGAAATGCCAGAATCTAACCTTCAAGGTGGCGGTCGGCTTTGTTGTACCTCCACGGGCTGAGGGAACTTTCCTGTGCCATCCGATTCCACATGGCTATGATATTGTGATGGTCTATGAAATAATGGATGGATTTGAGGGGCTGGAGCTTGACAACCCTACAGGTGAAGTGGATATTATTCTTCTGGAAAATGCTTTGAGGAGTACCTGTCTATGGAGAAAGGAGTACATCAAGCTTCCAAACTGGATGCCTCAGCAGATTCAGCCTCCCCCGGCGCGTCACGGCACTCCGCCTCCTCCTCCTCCTCCTCCTCCGGCGCATCAGGGCACTCCGCCTCCTCCTTCTCCTCCTCCGGTGCGTCAGGGCAATCCACCTCCCCCGGCGCCTCAGGGCACTCCTCCTCCTCCTCCTCCGGTGCGTCACGCACTCCACCTCCTTTGGCGCGTCAGCAACGGCGGAAGAGAGATGCCGCCGCTCCGATGGCTAGCAGTACAATAGGCGTGAAGAAACAAAAATTTGGTCCAAGCCTCAAGCCTCTTCCAAAGTTACCATATGAGAGGACTGACAAGGAACCATTGAAATCATGGAAGCCGAAGTGAAGGCCCATTTTGCACAGAAACGTCCACCTCCCAAGGAAATGGTAGATCCGGTGAAAGCAAAGCGCACTCTACATGCCGTGAAGCGACCACCACTGCCTCCGCCGCAATCCAAGACAAAAAGACATATGATGAAGCGAGGCGATCGGGAAGTACTTCTAGTGCTACAAGAGACAAAAAACGAAGAAGTGGGAAAACAATTCCCCAGCTCGGCGAACAAGAGAAGCAATCATGCCCCCCACTCAAGGTGTCTAGCCATATCGCTAATCATCGGGTGCTACTGCCCGATACCACTCTTGGTGATTACGTGGGCGATGATGTGCAGTTTGAAATAGCTGAGGTAGTAGAGATATTTAGGTACGAGCACGGGAAGCCTCTCATCAAACCTGATCGTCCTCATCTAACAATGATGATGCAAAAATTGCATGAGTGGTACATGGAAACCTGCAGGAAGTATAGGACTGACAGTTTGATGGTCGGAATTAAAAAAGAGCACGACATCATTGGAGTCGACCTGATGCCAATTGAATTGGTGGATTTATTTCAGTTATTCAATCAAGAGGCCCTCGACAAACAACTCATGACTTGCTACTGTCTGTAAGTATTACTTCTATAATTAAGTCTCTAGCTCAGCTTGTTCATTGCATGTATATATAATTATCCTCACTATATCATGCAGAAAGAAGATCGTGGAATACAAAAAACGACAAACCTATGACATTGGGTTCATTAACCCAAATACCATAAATGAATGGTCGGTACAAAACAGAGCCAAAGATACTGAGGACAACTACTTGCTAGAAGCGTTCCTTAGACATCAAAACAAAAGAGAAATACTCTTTCCTTACAACTTCAAGTGAGTGTTACTGTCTTGTGCATATTCGGTTTAGCTTACTCGAGGTTAAGTAATGTAATTGATGAGTTATGCATGCGCAGGTTCCACTTTATTCTGCTATTCATTAAGCTTGACGGGGCAGTAGTAACTATCTTAGACGCAAGACGTAAAGATCCCGAGGATTATGCGGACATGACTGCAATGCTCCAGAAGTAGGTTTAATCAATACTAGGATCATATCGGCAACTTTCGTTCATTTCCTGATATCAAGTAATCATTTTCTTTGCCTGGCAGGGTTTGGAAACAGTTCATCGGAATGGTTCCTGGTCTGACGAACGAGCTGCGATTTACACACCCCAAAGTAAGTAGTACTGGCTAGTTCTGCGCATCTCTCATTGATTCTAGTTTCAGCAATAGCCTTATCATGATTGCTTATCAGTTTGATTGAACTCTATCCTCGTAAAGTGCTTGTACCAGGCACTCGAGAATGCATTATGTGGATACTATGTATGCGAGTTCATTCGCCACTCGACCTCTGAGCGGGGCTTCGCTTACAAACAATTAGAAGTATGTAAACAATATTCACAATTTTATTTTATATATTACCATAATTTGTGTTGAGTTTCATTCATATATATGTATTGACCCCCTTCTTTAAATTAGATCTGACAGATGCGGGATGAACTCCTACCACATGATTGCATACGAGCAATTCAAGAGGAATTGGCAGGATTCTTTCTTGACCACGTCATACCTGAACACGGAGAATACCATGTGAAATTGCAAATGGATCTTAGGTAGATGATGTTAGGGATTGTTAGAGATGTTATATTGTATGTATGTAGTAGCATCGGATAGATATACGAAAACTTGTTGTTCGTCCAAGCATGGAGAAAGAGATGTCACTTCTCTCTATATATGTTCATGGCGATCTTGTGTAATTAATGGTTTCCTTCATTTGCTTACCAGCTAGCGTAGAATTCTCTCTATATGTATAGTAGCTAGCGTCGACCAAGCACAGGGAAAGAGAGGTCACTTCTCTCTATTAGCTAGCTAACACAATATGAAACCCCTAAATTAACCCTCCTAAACCCCTAACCCTCCCCCCTTCCAAAAAAACCCAGCGCCTACGAGTTGCTGACGTGTGGCTGCCTTTTGGTCCCGGTTGGTGTTACCAACCGGGACTAAAGGTCCTCCTGCCTGGGCGCCCCGCAGCGGCCACGTGGAGCCCCTTTGGTTTCGATTCGTAAGCAAACAGGGACTAAAGGTTTTGGGTATTATTCCCATTTGTTTTGTCCCGGTTCCAGAACCGGGACTAGTACCCTATTTTCTACTAGTGTAGTATGGTACTTGAGGCAGTAGCCACACATGACCTATGGATTTGGCACTCCTTCTTTGGTATGCTAGGAACTCACAATGACATCAACGTATTGCAGTACTCGAATGTCTTCGCCAAGCTTGTTGAAGGTCATGCTCCTCCGGTGAACTTTGAGGTCAATGGACGCCACTACAACAAGGGATACTATCTAGCAGATGGTATCTATCCGAGATGGTCCACATTTGTGAAGACTATCTCAAAACCTGTGGCGCCAAAGAAGGCACACTTTGCTAAGTGTCAGGAGGCTTGCAGGAAAGATGTCGAGCGAGCATTTGGTGTGCTCCAATCTCGATTTACTGTTGTCCGATACCCCGCTCTGACCTGGTCGAAATCGCAGATGTGGGAGATCATGAATTCATGTGCCTGCTTGCATAACATGATGATTGAGAGCGAGCAGGAAGAGCCAGTGTTTGACACTGAACCGTATCATAGGATGGGACCTCTTGCAGTTGTTGATCACCATGTACCAGCAACATGGGATGCCTACCTCAATATGCGCCAGGAGATCTGAGACTCACAAGTGCATCAAGAACTGCAGGACGATCTGGTGGAGCACCTATGGAGGCTCAAGGGCAACGTCTATTTGGATTTTTTTTAATTTAGGTTGGAGCTTCCTTCGTTGAACTATTTGATTTTGTATTAATTTCTATGTTGAACTTTGGTATGAACATTTAGTTTTTTGTTGAGAGCGCCAAATTTGTTGATTTTAAGCCGAAAGAGCATCGGATTTGTTAAAGTTATGTCGAAAGAGCACCGAATCTGGGGCCGAATCTACGCCCATACTGGGCCGAAATCGCCGGTTGGGGGGCGACCGTGGGGCGGCAACTGGGAACCCGATCCTCCCAGACCGATTATAGCGCCGGTTAGCCCCCATGCGACGGTATTTCGGGCCCTGGGGCGAACGGCTCACGATGCTCTAAGCGTTTGAAGGTCCGAATTAGCAAATCGTGGCTGTAGAGGCTCTTACCATCACCTTTATTTTACCTACCAACCTATGGCTATAGCAACGCTCTCGCGGCTGGTAGGCAATGGCTGGCATGCATGGGTATGATGGGCTCATTCACAGCGAACCCAACAAAGAATAGTCCCTAATCAAACTCCCCAGCAAGAAAAAACAAGGTTCATTTCCCATCTCCTCGGATCCGAATGATGAAAAATAGTTAGGTCAGTAAATATTCAGCGTTTCGGCCAGCAGTCACTCTAGCAGAGCTGTTGAGCTTGGCTTGCAAGAGAAATAGTACCTACCATGCCATGCCCCAGATTGAGCCCAAGCAACCGGCAACGCCCAACAAACAGTGGGCGCCATAGCTTTGAAGAGCAGCCATACAAGGGAATGGATCCTATAGCCGCACAGATTCCGTCTCGGCTGTGTAGTAATTGAAAACGATGTGGTGCCATGTATATGGCAGCGAATCGAAAACTTTGGATGCCATGTGCATGCAAATGTGACTCACGTCACATTTTGATTTCTTGCCTCCCTCCTATAGATACTATAAAGTTGGAGGGCATAAAGTTGAAGGCCATTGATACTACTAGGAACATGCATGCATGGTGGCACCCCCTCACTGTACCGGAGATGAGCAGGACGGTGTCAGAAAAAGTTGCTCAATCATGCATCTGCATCTCTCACTGAATCATACAGAGAGATTCATTCATTCATTCATAGGTAGTAGTTCAAGTCTCCAATCCAACCACACTGTAATATAGTCGGTGTGCATGCTCAACCAAATAATTTAGGGTTTCAAAGGCAAGCAGCGGAAGCTATGTCACGATAATTGGGCATTCCAGGAAGCGTTCGTGTCAAGCTAGGCGAAGCAAACGAATTGGCAAGTTCAATAAAACATGCTCATTCATTCATTTGACCATCTGCTCTAGATCTTTTTTTTTTCGAAACGGAGGCAAAAGATTTGCCTCATCTATTAATTAAGGAGAGAATAGAGTTTGTTACAATCGACACGAGACAACGACATGAATTATTACTCTCGCGACATAAGTGACCCTAGATTTTTCGCCCCGGCGGTGATCCAAAGGTTTGCCTCCGTCATGATGATGTTGAGTAAAACGGTTGGTGGCGCGCTTTTGTTACGGAAGACCCTTGCGTTCCTTTCGTTTCATATGGTCCATGAAACAAGCATGGTAAGTGAGGCCATGGCCTTTTTCTCTGTGGTGCCCGGCCCAACACGACTTTTCCACCACTTTTTGACGGAGCCTTCCAAGTGCCAAGATGAGAGGTCGAGGTTCTCAAGTCGTAGTTTCGCTTTGACTTAAGCCCCAAAGCCTCAAAGTGAAACGACACTTGAGAAAGATGTGCCTGCCGCACTCTTGCACACGCTTGCAAAGGGGACAAAGCCCACAGTTTGTCCATCCCCGCTTGTCCAACCTATCGGCGGTCCAAATACGATTTTGAATAGCCAACCATGCGAAGAACTTGACCTTTGGCGGCGCCCAGGCCTTCCACACCATTTGGTCCAAAGAGGAGAAGGTCATGCCAAGGAATTGCGCCTTGTAGGTGGAGGCCGCCGAGTAGAGCTCGTTAGTCGAATGTTTCCAAACAATGACATCCTCGACGCTCCCATCAAGGTGCACAACATGCACCAACCTCCAAAGAATGAAGAATTGACGGATGTGCTCAATGGACATGATGGTGGGAGGCTTTATCTTCAGGATCCACGCACTGTTCTGCAGGGCCTCACGCACCATCCAATTCTTTCTCGAGGAAGCAGCAAAGATGAGCGGAGCGATTTCCTTGGGCGTACGACCAAGCAACCAAGGAGCGTCCCAAAATGGAGTTCTTGCCCCATTCCCTATTGTGATGGTTGTGCATGCGTAAAATAACTTCAAATCATCTTCGTCGCACGGGTTTCCCATCCCCACCCACATCTTGGTTGGCTCCTTCCACTCATACCAAGGCCATCTCAATCGCAAGGCACGCGCAAACTTATCCGTGTTGAGCACCCCTAGACCGCCATATTCATGTGGGCGACAAACAATCTCCCAATTCACCTTGCATTTTGCCCCTGTCGTCTTATCTGTGCCGGCCCAAAGGAAGGCCCTTTGAAGCTTATTGACATTCTGAAGGGTAGACTGCTTATGACAAGCGATGTGATGAAGTAGACCGCGAGGGAAGTAATCACAGATTTGACAAGGGTCGTCCGGCCGATGGTGGTGATGTTCTTGCCGTTGTAAGTAACCAACTTGCTTGCCACCTTGTCCTCAAGAAATTGAAAGTCACATTTCTTGAGCCGCCAAACCGAGAGGGGGAGGCCCAAGAACCGCATGGGGAAGGATGCACGCGTCGCCGGCAGACTTTGAAGAATATGCCCCAAGTTTAGATGGTTGCAGTGGATGGGCACGACCGAGCTCTTGTGGAAGTTTGTACACAGACCCGTGACCTTTCCGAAACCTTCCAGAATGGCTGCAAGGTTATCGATATCCCTTTTAATTGGAGCCATGAAAAGTGCTGCGTCATCCGCGTAGAGTGAAGTCCGCACCATTGCACCCTTCCCACGGATCTTGTGCATAATCTTCTTCCTCGTTGCCAGCTCTAGGATTTGTTGAAGAGGGTCTATGGCAATGACAAAGAGAAATGGGGAGAGAGGGTCTCCTTGTTGGAGCCCTCGACCATGCCATATGGGAGGTCCGGCGATCCCATTGAGGAGGACCCTCGACGATGAGGAACAAAGAAGGGCTGCGATCCAATTCCTAAACTTGCTTGGAAACCCTTTCCGTTGAAGGAGCTCAAGGAGGTACCCCCATTTGACCGAGTAAAATGCCTTGCGAATGTCAAGCTTAAAAAGGAGGGAGGGTGTCTTGCGTTTGTGGAGCCGACGGGCAAGGTTTCGGACAAACATGAAGTTGTCATGGATACTTCTCGTCTTGATGAAGGCACTTTGGGCGTTGGATACTAGCTTGGTCATATGAGGGCCAAGTCTAGTGGATAGCACCTTCGCAATGATCTTGGCGATCGCATGAATGAGACTAATTGGTCTATAGTCAGAGACACCCTCCGCCCCATCCTACTTTGGCAAAAGCACCACATTCGCGGAATTTAACCAATGGAGGTTCGATGTGTGAAGCGAGTCAAAGCGAGAGATCACTCGCATTACATCATGCTTGATGATATCCTAGCTGTTGGAAATATGCCCTAGAGGCAATAATAAAATGGTTATTATTGTATTTCCTAGTTCATGATAATTGTCTATTGTTCATGCTATAATTGTGTTAACCGGAAACCGTAATACATGTGTGAATACATAGACCACAACGTGTCCCTAGTGAGCCTCTAGTTGGCTAGCTCGTTGATCAATAGATGGTCTCGGTTTCATGACCATGGACATTGGATGTCGTTGATAACGGGATCACATCATTAGGAGAATGATGTGATGGACAAGACCCAATCCTAAGCATAGCACAAGATCGTGTAGTTCGTTTGCTAAAGCTTTTCAATGTCAAGTGTCATTTCCTTAGACCATGAGATTGTGTAACTCCCGGATACCGTAGGAATACTTTGGGTGTGCCAAACGTCACAACGTAACGGGTGGCTATAAAGGTACGCTACGGGTATCTCCGAAAGTGTCTGTTGGGTTGACACGAATCGAGACTGGGATTTGTCACTCCGTGTGACGGAGAGGTATCTCTGGGCCCACTCGGTAAGACATCATCATTATGAGCTCAATGTGACTAAGGAGTTAGTCACGGGATGATGTATTACGGAACGAGTAAAGAGACTTGCCGGTAACGAGATTGAACAAGGTATGGGGATACCGACGATCGAATCTCGGGCAAGTACCATACCGATAGACAAAGGGAATTGTATACGGGATTGATTGAATCCCTGACATCGTGGTTCATCCGATGAGATCATCGTGGAGTACGTGGGAGCCAACATGGGTATCCAGATCCCGCTGTTGGTTATTGGCCGGAGAGGTGTCTCGGTCATGTCTACGTGTCTCCCGAACCCGTAGGGTCTACACACTTAAGGTTCGATGACGCTAGGGTTATAGGGAAATAGTGTACGTGGTTACCGAAGGTTGTTCGGAGTCCCGGATGAGATCCCGGACGTCACGAGGAGTCCCGGAATGGTCCGGAGACGAATATTGATATATAGGAAGTGAGGATTTGGTTACCGGAGGTGTTCCGGGTGTCACCGGTAGTGTACCGGGACCACCGGAAGGGTTCCGGGGGTCCACCAAGTGGGCCCACCTGCCCCGGAAGGTTCCGTGGGCTAAGAGTGGGAGGGAGCCAGCCCCTAGGTGGGCTGGTGCGCCTCCCACCCCAGCCCAAGGCGTGGCAAAGGTGGAGGGGGGCAAACCCTAGGCTTAGATGGGCCTTAAGGCCCACCCTAGGGCGCCCCACCTCTCCCTTGCCCTAGCCGCCGGCCAGATGGCATCTGGTGGCTGCCGCCACCCCTAGGGTGGAACCCTAGGGCGCAGCCACCCTTCCTCCCTCTCCCCTATATATAGTGGAGGTATTTGGGGCTGCACAATACACGGTTCTCCCTCTCTCTCTGGTGCAGCCCTACCTCCTCCTCTCCTCGTTCTCCGTAGTGCTCAGCGAAGCTCTGCCGGAGTACCACGCAGCTCCACCGCCACCACGCCGTCGTGCTGCCGGAGCTCTCCCTCAACCTCTCCTCCCTCCTTGCTGGATCAAGGCGTAGGAGACGTCACCGGGCTGCACGTGTGTTGAACGCGGAGGTGTCGTCCGTTCGGCACTTGATCAGATCTACCGCGATCTGAATCGCTGCGAGTACGACTCCATCAACCGCGTTCTTGTAACGCTTCCGCTTAGCGATCTTCGAAGGTATGAAGATGCAATCTCTCCCCACTCGTTTGCTGGTTTCTCCATAGATAGATCTTGGTGACACGTAGGAAAATTTTTGATTTACTACTACGTCTACCAACAGTGGCATCATGAGCTAGGTCTATGCGTAGAATCTATGCACGAGTAGAACACGAAGCAGTTGTGGGCGTCGATTTTGTTAATATGCTTGCCGTTACTAGTCTTATCTTGATTCGACGGTATTGTGGGATGAAGCGGCCCGGACCAACCTTACACGTACGCTTACGTGAGACCGGTTCCACCGCCTGACATGCACCAGTTGCATAAGGTGGCTAGCGGGTGTCTGTCTCTCCCACCTTAGTCGGATTGGATTCGATGAAAAGGGTCCTTATGAAGGGTAAATAGCAATTGGCATATCACGTTGTGGTTTTGGTGTAGGTAAGAAACGTTCTTGCTAGAAACCTATAGCAACCACGTAAAAACTTGCAACTACAAATTAGAGGACGTCTAACTTGTTTTTGCAGCATATGCCTTGTGATGTGATATGGCCAGAAGGATGTGATGTGATGCATTGTGATGTATGAGATTGATCATGTTCTTGTAATAGGGTTCACGACTTGCATGTCGATGACTATGACAACCGGTAGGAGCCATAGGAGTTGTCTTATTTATTGTATGACCTGCGAGTCAATCACAAACGCCATGTAATTACTTTACTTTATTGCTAAGCGTTAGCCATAGCAGTAGAAGTAATAGTTGGCGAGACAACCTCATGAAGACACAATGATGGAGATCATGATGATGGAGATCATCGTGTCGTGCCGGTGACAATGATGATCATGGTGCCCCGAAGATGGAGATCATAGGAGCAAGATGATATTGGCCATATCATGTCACTATATTGATTGCATGTGATGTTTATCATGTTTACATCTTATTTGCTTAAAACGACGGTAGTAAATAAGATGATCTCTCAATAAAATTTCAAGAGAAGTGTTCACCCTAACTGTGCACCGTTGCTAAGGATCGTTGTTCCGAAGCACCACGTGATGATCGGGTGTGATATGTTCTAACGTTCGCATACAACGGGTGTAAGCCAGATTTACACACGCGAAACACTTAGGTTGACTTGACGAGCCTAGCATGTACGGACATGGCCTCGGAACACGGAAGACCGAAAGGTCGAACATGAGTCGTATAGAAGATACGATCAACATGGAGATGTTCACCATGGATGACTAGTCCGTCTCACGTGATGATCGGACACGGGCTAGTTGACATGGATCATGTGTCACTTAGATGACTAGAGAGATGTCTATCTGAGTGGGAGTTCATTGAATAATTTGATTATGTGAACTCGATTATCATGAACTTAGTCTAAAATTGCCTTTAATATCTATATTGTAGATCCAATGGCCAACGCAAATGTCAACCTCAATTTCAACGCGTTCCTAGAGAAAACCAAGCTGAAAGATGATGGAAGCAACTATACGGACTGGGTCCGTGGCTTGAGGATCATCCTCATAGCTTCCAAGAGATTGTATGTCCTTAATGCACCGCTAGGTGACCCACCCATTCTCCCAGCGGACCAAGACGTTACGAACGCTTGGCAGTCACGCTGCGATGATTACTCCCTTGTTTAGTGCGGCATGCTTTACAGTTTAGAATCGGGGCTCCAAAAGCGTTTTGAGCAACACGGAGCATATGAGATGTTCCAAGAGCTGAAACTGGTTTTCCAAGCTCATGCCCGAGTCGAGAGATATGACATCTATGACAAGTTCTTCAGCTGTAAGATGGAGGAGAACAGTTCTGTTAGTGAGCACATCCTCAAGATGTCTGGGCTTCACAACCGCTTGACTCAGCTGGGAGTTAATATCCCGGATGACTCAGTCATTGACAGAATCCTCCAGTCGCTTCCACCTAGCTACAAAAGCTTTGTGATGAACTACAACATGCAGGGGATGGAGAAGTCCATTCCTGAGTTGTACTCGATGCTGAAATCAGCAGAGGTCGAGATCAGAAAGGAGCATCAAGTGTTGATGGTAAACAAGACCACTAGTTTCAAGAAAGGCAAGGGTAAGAAGAACTTCAAGAAGGACGGCAAAGCTGTTGCCGCGCCCGGTAAGCAAGTTGCCGGGAAGAAGAAGAACAAGAATGGACCCAAGCCTGAGACTGAGTGTTTCTATTGTAAGGGTACCGGTCACTGGAAGCGGAACTGCCCCAAGTACTTAGCGGATAAGAAGGACGGCAACGTTAAAGGTATATGTGATATACTTGTTATTGATGTGTACCTAACCAGCGCTCGTAGTAGCTCCTGGGTATTTGATACCGGTGCAGTTGCTCACATTTGTAACTCCAAGCAGGAGCTGCGGAATAAGCGAAGGTTGGCAAAGGACGAGGTGACGATGCGCGTCGGGAATGGTTCCAAGGTCGATGTGATCGCCGTCGGCACGCTACCTCTACATCTACCTTCGGGATTAGTTTTAAACCTTAATAATTGTTATTTAGTACCAGCTTTGAGCATGAACATTGTATCTGGATCTCGCTTGATACGAGATGGCTACTCTTTTAAATCCGAGAATAATGGTTGTTCTATTTATATGAGAGAAATGTTCTATGCTCATGCCCCGCTGGTCAATGGTTTATTTTTGATGAATCTCGAACGTGATGTTACACATGTCCATAGTGTGAGTACCAAAAAGTGTAAAGTTGATAACGATAGTCCCACTTACATGTGGCACTGCCGTCTTGGCCATATTGGTGTCAAACGCATGAAGAAGCTCCATGCTGATGGACTTTTGGAGTCACTTGATTTCGAATCATTTGACACATGCGAACCATGCCTCATGGGCAAGATGACCAAAACTCCGTTCTCCGGAACAATGGAGCGAGCAACTGACTTGTTGGAGATAATACATACCGATGTATGCGGTCCAATGAGTGTCGAGGCTCGCGGTGGCCGTTATGTTCTCACCCTCACTGATGACTTGAGCAGATATGGGTATGTCTACTTAATGAAACACAAGTCTGAAACCTTTGAAAGGTTCAAGGAATTTCAGAGTGAGGTCGAGAATCAACGTGACAGGAAAATAAAATGCCTACGATCTGATCGTGGCGGAGAATATTTAAGTCACGAGTTTGACACGCACCTTAGGAAATGTGGAATTGTTTCACAACTCACGCCGCCAGGCACACCTCAGCGAAATGGTGTGTCTGAACGTCGTAATCGCACTCTATTGGATATGGTGCGATCTATGATGTCTCTTACCGACTTACCGCTATCATTTTGGGATATGCATTAGACACTGCCGCGTTCACTTTAAATAGGGCACCGTCTAAATCCGTTGAGACGACACCGTATGAATTATGGTTTGGAAAGAAACCTAAGATGTCGTTTCTAAAAGTTTGGGGTTGCGATGCTTATGTGAAGAAACTTCAACCTGAGAAGCTCGAACCCAAAGCGGAAAAGTGCGTCTTCATAGGATATCCCAAAGAGACTATTGGGTATACCTTCTACCTACGATCCGAAGGCAAAGTCTTTGTTGCCAAGAATGGATCCTTTCTCGAGAAAGAGTTTCTCTCGAAAGAAGTAAGTGGGAGGAAAATGGAACTTGATGAGTTAATTGTACCTTCACTCGAACCGGAGAGTAGCGCAGCACAGGAAGTTGTTTCTGTGGAGCCTACACCGGCTAGAGAGGAAGTTAATGATGATGATCATGAAACATCAGATCAAGTTGCTACTCGAAGGTCCGCTAGGACACGTTCCGCACCAGAGTGGTACGGTAATCCTGTCCTAGAGATCATGTTGTTGGACAACGGTGAACCTTCGAACTATGAAGAAGCGATGGCGGGCCCGAATTCCGACAAATGGCTTGAGGCCATGAAATCCGAGATAGGATCCATGTATGAGAACAAAGTATGGACTTTGGTGGACTTGCCTGATGATAAGCGAGCCATTGAAAATAAATGGATCTTTAAGAAGAAGACTGACGCAGACGGTAATGTGACCGCCTATAAAGCTCGGCTTGTCACTAAGGGTTATCGACAAGTTCAAGGAGTTGACTACGATGAGACATTCTCACCCGTAGCGATGCTAAAGTCTGTCCGAATCATGTTAGCAGTTGCCGCATTTTATGATTATGAGATCTGGCAAATGGACGTCAAAACGGCATTCCTTAATGGCTTCCTCAAGGAAGAACTGTATATGATGCAGCCGGAAGGTTTTGTCGATCCTAAAGATGCTAACAAGGTATGCAAGCTCCAGCGCTCCATCTATGGGCTGGTGCAAGCATCTCGGAGTTGGAACATTCACTTTAATGAGGTGATTAAAGCGTTTGGGTTTGTACAGGTTTATGGAGAACCCTGTATTTTCAAGAAAGTGAGTGGGAGCTCTATAGCATTTCTTATACTATATGTGGATGACATGCTGATAATGGGAAATAATATAGAACTCTTGGAAAGTATCAAGGCCTACTTGAATAAGTGTTTTTCAATGAAGGACCTTGGAGAAGCTGCTTACATATTAGGTATTAAGATCTATAGAGATAGATCAAAACGCCTCATTGGTCTTTCACAAAGCACATACCTTGAAAAGATATTGAAGAAGTTCAATATGGATCAGTCCAAGAAGGGGTTCTTGCCCGTGTTGCAAGGTGTGAGATTGAGTACGACTCAATGCCCGACCACGGCAAAGGATAGAGAAGAGATGAGTGCCATACCCTATGCTTCAGCCATAGGCTCTATCATGTATGCCATGCTGTCTACCAGACCTGATGTGAACCTTGCCATAAGTTTGGTAGGGAGGTACCAAAGTGATCCCGGAGCGGAACACTGGACAGCGATCAAGAATATCCTGAAGTACCTGAAAAGGACAAAGGACATGTTTCTCGTTTATGGAGGTGCCGAAGAGCTCGTCGTAAAGGGTTACGTCGATGCTAGCTTCGACACAGATCCGGATGACTCCAAGTCGTAAACCGGATACGTGTATATTTTGAATGGAGGGGCAGCAAGCAAAGCGTCGTGGCAACATCTACATGTGAAGCGGAGTACATAGCTGTTTCGGAAGCAGCAAAGGAGGGAGTCTGGATGAAGGAGTTCATCACCGACCTAGGAGTGATTCCGAATGCGTCGGGCCCGATGACTCTACTCTGTGATAACACTGGAGCTATTGCCCTTGCGAAGGAGCCCAGGTTTCACAAGAAGACAAGACACATCAAGCGCCGCTTCAACTCCATCCGTGATTACATTCAGGAGGGAGACATAGATATTTGTAAAGTGCATACGGATCTGAATGTCGCAGATCCATTGACTAAACCTCTCTCACGAGCAAAACATGATCAACACCAGAATGCTATGGGTGTTCGATTCATCACAATGCAACTAGATTATTGACTCTAGTGCAAGTGGGAGACTATTGGAAATATGCCCTAGAGGCAATAATAAAATGGTTATTATTGTATTTCCTAGTTCATGATAATTGTCTATTGTTCATGCTATAATTGTGTTAACCGGAAACCGTAATACATGTGTGAATACATAGACCACAACGTGTCCCTAGTGAGCCTCTAGTTGGCTAGCTCGTTGATCAATAGATGGTCTCGGTTTCATGACCATGGACATTGGATGTCATTGATAACGGGATCACATCATTAGGAGAATGATGTGATGGACAAGACCCAATCCTAAGCATAGCACAAGATCGTGTAGTTCGTTTGCTAAAGCTTTTCAATGTCAAGTGTCATTTCCTTAGACCATGAGATTGTGTAACTCCCGGATACCGTGGGAATACTTTGGGTGTGCCAAACGTCACAACGTAACTGGGTGGCTATAAAGGTACGCTACGGGTATCTCCGAAAGTGTCTGTTGGGTTGACACGAATCGAGACTGGGATTTGTCACTCCGTGTGACGGAGAGGTATCTCTGGGCCCACTCGGTAAGACATCATCATTATGAGCTCAATGTGACTAAGGAGTTAGTCACGGGATGATGTATTACGGAACGAGTAAAGAGACTTGCCGGTAACGAGATTGAACAAGGTATGGGGATACCGACGATCGAATCTCGGGCAAGTACCATACCGATAGACAAAGGGAATTGTATACGGGATTGATTGAATCCCTGACATCGTGGTTCATCCGATGAGATCATCGTGGAGTACGTGGGAGCCAACATGGGTATCCAGATCCCGCTGTTGGTTATTGGCCGGAGAGGTGTCTCGGTCATGTCTACGTGTCTCCCGAACCCGTAGGGTCTACACACTTAAGGTTCGATGACGCTAGGGTTATAGGGAAATAGTGTACGTGGTTACCGAAGGTTGTTCGGAGTCCCGGATGAGATCCCGGACGTCACGAGGAGTCCCGGAATGGTCCGGAGACGAAGATTGATATATAGGAAGTGAGGATTTGGTTACCGAAAGTGTTCCGGGTGTCACCGGTAGTGTACCGGGACCACCGGAAGGGTTCCGGGGGTCCACCAAGTGGGCCCACCTGCCCCGGAAGGTTCCGTGGGCTAAGAGTGGGAGGGATCCAGCCCCTAGGTGGGCTGGTGCGCCTCCCACCCCAGCCCAAGGCGTGGCAAAGGTGGAGGGGGGCAAACCCTAGGCTTAGATGGGCCTTAAGGCCCACCCTAGGGCGCCCCACCTCTCCCTTGCCCTAGCCGCCGGCCAGATGGCATCTGGTGGCTGCCGCCACCCCTAGGGTGGAACCCTAGGGCGCAGCCACCCTTCCTCCCTCTCCCCTATATATAGTGGAGGTATTTGGGGCTGCACAATACACGGTTCTCCCTCTCTCTCTGGTGCAGCCCTACCTCCTCCTCTCCTCGTTCTCCGTAGTGCTCAGCGAAGCTCTGCCGGAGTACCACGCAGCTCCACCGCCACCACGCCGTCGTGCTGCCGGAGCTCTCCCTCAACCTCTCCTCCCTCCTTGCTGGATCAAGGCGTAGGAGACGTCACCGGGCTGCACGTGTGTTGAACGCGGAGGTGCCGTCCGTTCGGCACTTGATCGGATCTACCGCGATCTGAATCGCTGCGAGTACGACTCCATCAACCGGGTTCTTGTAACGCTTCCGCTTAGCGATCTTCAAAGGTATGAAGATGCAATCTCTCCCCACTCGTTTGCTGGTTTCTCCATAGATAGATCTTGGTGACACGTAGGAAATTTTTTGATTTACTACTACGTCTACCAACACTAGCACCCCTTGAAAAACGCCCCTCTAAAGCCATCCGGGCCAGGGGCCTTGTCACTTGCATGTCGTTGATAGCATCACGAACCTCCTGCTCGGTGATGACAGCATCAAGAGCAACCAAATCATGGGACTCGACATTTAGCTCTTCTCATTTGAGATCCCGTGGACACGAGCCCCCTTTTTTCATGATATCGGAGAAGTGATCATGAACAATTTTTTCTTTGGCCTTGTGCTTGGTGACCCAACCTTTGCCATGCTTGCTCCTATGAATGTGGTTTTTTCTTCTTCTAGCATTGATACGACGGTGAAAAAAAATTGTGTTTGCATCCCCTTCCTTAAGGTTGGACATTCTTGCGCATTGTCTCTTCCGGGCCCTCTCGAGCACGGCCAAACTTAGCACCCTTTTCTTAAGCCTACTCCGGAGATCGATCTCGTCAGCGGAAAGTTGTCGGTCCTCTTGAGCAATGTCAAGGTGTAGGATCACAAAAAGAGCGGCGTGCAGTTGGACCTTGAATTTGGAGAAAAGTCTCCTACTCCACTCTGAGAGCCGAAGGGCCGTCTTCTTGAGCTTATGGAACAAAACTTGGTATGGCTTTGTGTGCACGACATGCTCTTGCCACGTCGCCAGGACCACCTCGTTGAACCCTGGCATGGATGCCCAAAAGTTTTCGAACCTAAAGGTCCTTGGCCTCCTAGGGCCCTTGTCATCGGCGAGCAAGAGCGGGCAATGGTCAGAGATAGAGGGCGATAGGGCATGGAGCACGTGGGTGTTGAAAATGGTGTCCCACTCGGTGTTGCAGAAAAATGAATCTAGTTTGCACTGGGTTGGATTTACCCTTTCGTTGCTCCAAGTGAAGCGCCTATTTTGAAGATGGATTTCCTTCAGCTCACAACTTTGCAGGGTTGCACGGAATCGGTTGATCCTACTCCGGTTAATATTTCTCTTGTTCTTGTCTCTTGCCCGGTAGATTTGATTGAAGTCCCCGAAGGCAAGCCAAGGCACTGCCGGAGGCGGCTTTTGACTGATAATCTCAGCAAAGAATGCGTCTTTGCGGGAGGAGGCGGTTGGCCCATAGACGGAGGTCACTTTGTATTGCTCATCGGAGTGCCGCAAGCGGACCATGGCGGATAGGCAAAAAGTGGTGGTGGTGATGTTAGAAACCTTCACCAGGCTGTCGTCCCACAACATGAGGATGCCACCCCGAGTACCATCTGCCGGTCGTTGCGCAAAATTTCGCAACCTAGCACTACCCAAGAAGGCTGCAGTGAATTGATCAACATTTGCAAGTTTTGTCTCCTATAGGAAAACGATATGACACGAGGAGGCAGCGATTGTAGCACTGACAGTGGAGCGACGGTCCAGACAGTTGAGTCCCCGCACATTCCAACTCAACAGGTTAATCGGTTGCTCTAACATAAAAACTTGATAGACCCTGATACGTGCCAATCCTCCAAAGGCGGGAGCAACAACAAACAGTACAGAATGCCCAGCGGCCAAACATGCACGTAGCCATGCTAGCCAGAACACCCAGAAAGAGCCCTCCTGTGCACATGCACATGCACGTAACCAAACTAGCAACAACGCTCAGTAAGAGCCCACTTGAGCGACACAGACACGACCCTGAAGAAACAAAGAGGTGTTCTAACATTTGGAAAACTAGCAAGCCCGGGAACGACCAACGAAGTCACACAGATAGCTGCAGCGCCGCATCACCGTAGTCCGCCGTTTGTAGGTCCAAAGCTGCAGCCCCACCGTGAGCAATGAGCGCATCTTCAACACCAACAGCAAGCCTCTCATCGAGCTTGAAAAACTCGCGCATGGCACATATTACTTCTGGAGATAGCTGGGTCTTGAACCTCTCAGCGAGCGCGTCCAACGTGGCTGCCGTGACGTCCTCGCCTTCCTTCACGATGCCGAGGCTGCGGCAGACCAAAGCTTCGGCGGTCCTAGCCACCGGAGTGGCGTGAGCACGACCAGCCGTCTTTTGCCTGCAGCCAACCCGTTGCAGGGACATGCCAGCCCCAGTCCTGATGATGTCAACCCCGGCCAGAGTCTTACGACGAGCCGCCGGAGGCCGGGGGGGGGGGCGAAACGAGGGACTGCAAGATCGCCTGAGCGCGCTCACCGAACAGGGAAACAACACCGAGAGGAGCAGCGGCCACACCCTGTGGCGTACCAACCACGGCCACACCCTGTCGCGTACCATCCACGACAGCAGCAGGTTGGCGTCCCACGGGAGCAGCAGCATGGTCCAGGAAGAGTGGCGCCAGGTCCGCATCAGCTACCACCAGGACACGAGAGCGCGGCGGAGAGGGCGTGCGCCTAGCCGTGCCACTGGAGATCAACGGTGGAGTTGGTGACAGCTCGAACCCCGGCGGCCTGGTCGGCGAAGGCACCGGCAACAGGAGTAGAGTTGGGGAGCAGAGCTCCTGAATGTCTAGGCTTGGGGTGGAGAAGCGCGCCTCCGAGCGCCTGACCTCTCCACGCTTGGAGGTTGGTGAAGGAGGTAGAACCGTGGTTGGCGAGAGAGGCGGAGATGTCGGAGGCGTGAGGGTCTCCAGAGAGCGCCGACGAGCAACACGAGGCAGCCGGTCCCGCGAGGAGCTCCGTCCATGGACCGGCTCCAGGGCAGGCATGGGTGCCTCATCAGCCAACACCAGGGCAGCCTCAGGCATAAGCTCTTGTGCTGGGATGTTCTCGGAGATGCGGGCCTCCTCAGAGGAGCTGGAGCCTGAGCCCCACACGACCACGGGAGCGTCGGACGCGACACCATTGCGACGGCTACCCCGGTCGCGCTCCCCGCGCCCACGATCCTGCCCGCGAGGCTCCTCCCGCCGGCGGTTGTGGGAGAGACTGCGACAAATACGCGCACCCCAGGAGCTCCTGTTGTCGCTCCTGTCATGACCTCGACGGTCCCATCCCCCGCGGTGATGGTCCTCGTCGTCTTCACTGTCCCGCCGGCCGTGATGCCGCACCGGGCGGGAGATGCGCTCCCCGCGGTCCCTCGGTTCTGATTCTCCATCGACGACATTACGCCACCAGTCGTAGCCTTGGGAGACAGTACGCGAGTCCACCTTCTGCTCGTGGATGGCAAGGTGGATGAGCACCCTGTGTTCAAGGCCGCGTCGCCCGTAGACTGGCTCACCGCCGTTACGGGCCGGCAAGGTGATCCAGTTCACCCTAGGGATTTTGCCTAGGCATGTCGCCCAAGCCCAGACCCCCAGCACCTCCGTGTCAGTCTTCATGGTGGAGGCAGTCTGGATGTAGTCAATCGAGCAGTTGGTTCCGATGGTCGACGCCACAGCCTGGGCGTCCCAAGCCTGCAGCGGCAACCCCTTAAGACAGAGCCTGACATGGTGACGCATGTCGACATGCTCCGCATGTGCCTCGATTCTCCATGGCCTGAGCTGGATGCGGTTGTCGTGGAAGGGCAGGAACGGGCGAGAGACGGCGTCCGCGCAGTGGTGACGGTGGAAGAACCTTATGAGGAAAGCTTCGGGGAAGTGCTTGACCACGTTGACGTCGGGGCGAAGGCAGCCAATTGCGCCCACCACCGCGGCGGCGATTTCCTCCGGAGTGGCCCTGGCCTCCCTCTCCAGCCATGCCACCACCGCGTTGACCTACAGTAACGCAGCCTCCTGGAGCATGGCTGGCGTGGAGTGGATCACGGTGGAGACCTCGGCGGGGCGCATCGCATGGTCCCCCGACCAAGCCACCGGACCAAGCGCAGCCATGGAGCCGACAGGAGCCGACGGGCTGGCGCAGCAAGGAGGGTCGTTGGCAAGCGGCCGCCGCTGTAGTGACGGCGAAGGTCGTTGGCGAGCGGGCAGCGCCTGCCGACGAGGGGGAGCCCGCGGGCGCAGATGAGGAGCCGGAGGGTTGGCGCAGTTCTTCGCCCAATGCCCGAAGCGGAAGCAACGACGGCAAGCGACGGGGTTACGACAAGACTCTGCTTTGTGGTTCGGCATGAGGCAGAGGAAGCACAGATTAAAAAGCCACGCCGAAGGCGATTGACGCGCCTTGAAATCCTGTACAGGCAAAGCCGGCCGGCGCAACCGACGCGACAGCACCCTCTCCCATCCCCCCGACACCTCCTTCTCGAGCCCTGCGGCACCCATCGTGTCCGCCCCAGGCGGGCTTGAAAATGCAGCAGGAGGTGCAGGGGCGGCTTGAAGCACGCCAGCCACCCGGAGTTATTGCACGCGCCAATGCGAGCCGAGCAAGCATTGAAAGCAGGGGAAGAGCGGTTGGCACCAGCGCCAAGCTGTGATGGAGGCGTCTCCAGCACACAGTCCACGACGCCCTCAACGAACGGCGGCCGGCCAGGAGGCGGAGGCGGCGGGGTCTGCAGAAGCCGATCCAGATCTGGTCCTGACTGTCCAGCAGAGCCAGCGATGGGGAACGGCAGGGGAGAGGGGGGAAACCCCACGACAGGGCCTGGGGCGGGGGAGGCATGGCTGCCGGGGAGCGAGGCCTTGGGTAGCCGACGGCGCCGGAATGGCCACCGCCGGTTTTGGCTGCTGTCTTCGCTCGGTTCCGGTTTTTTCCTTTTCCCCCTGACTGATGATTCCTGCTCTAGATCTTCGGGTTCATGTCGTCGGAAAAGAGTAACGCCCAGGACGCACTTGCAGACCGCGATCGCGTGAAGACCAATGAAATGCACAATTACCAGGAAACATTTCAAGTTTAAATGCGATAAAATTTCGGGGCATCAATAATTAAGAGTACTGCCTCCTTTTGCATGAGTGCTTTCTGGACACAGTGTGAAGACCTTTGACCCAACCGCCATGACAACACAGGGTCATGGTCACCCGGCAGGGACAAGGCATACACTTTGCAACTTGGATGAATTCATGTTGATTAATTCGAAATGATCGCAATGGACCTGCTTAATTCCAAAGCTAAAGAACAGAGAGAAACAAAATGAACCAAAATTAATTAAATGAAAAAAATGCGAAACGAACGATGCAACAAGTACGAGCTGTTGCTGTGTGTCCTCTTCCGAGCTGAAGTCAAAAAAAAGAAAGAAAATGCTTTCATTGAGAGTTGAACTCAAGACCTCCCGCTTACTAAACGGGTGCTCTAACCAACTGAGCTATGAAAGCTACATTTGGCAGGGCAAACGCGGTTACTCTATTTCTTTCGTCTAGTTCATTTGTGCAACACTTCCTTGCTCATGCCCATTCATGTTTTGTTCCAAATGCCCAACATGTTTTAAATGGTTTCCAGAGGTAACCACCAGAAGGGTGCTAAAGAGATTTGATCTGCTAAGGGCATCTCTTGCCCATCCCTTGTAATTTAATTCCTCATCTTTTTGGAATTAAATTAATGTTTTCTTCATTTAGCCCATTGTGCAAAAAACAATCTTGTGCAAATTCATCCAAACATTTGCATACAAACCAATTTGAACATATATCATCACAACATATCAATTCGAAACTTGAAATTTCAAGTGCACACATCTAAAAAAATCAAGCGCACACAATTTAAATACATATGAAATTTAATGTCCTCAAACTTAACCATTCAATTTCAAACAAAACATACAGTCAAAATGAAATAATTATCCCAATAAAACACGATAAAAACGCATATTTTTTTTTTAAGAAAATGATAAAAACACATACATGCTTGCGAGCGTACACATGTGGACGCTTAAAAGGTGCCGTCACACTGGGCCTGACCCATTATGTGAAAACTTGAGGTGAGGCGTTCTTTAAGAGATCACGCACTAGTGTCACCTATGACGCCCATACATGGGCCTGGCCCACCAGGATGAAAGGAGGCACGCATCCCTCTCCTAGTAAGTGACAAATAATTTCTCAAAGAACGAAAGTGAGCATCCGACACCAATAAAAAAATCAAAGAGAGGGACTAGCAGAAGTGCTCAGACGCACCTTTTGAAAGTTCTTTATCTCTTTCAGTGTATTCTAGTGCTTTAAATAAAGGTGGTCCTTCAAATTAGAGGTAATATCATGGGAAGTCATAAAACTTGTGTCACATGTTCAGTTTGGTGGTAGAACTTTAAAAATACGGTTTTATGGTCACATAACTTACTCAAGCATGCATATACGGTCACATTACATGTATGCGGGTGTATTCATGCGTATGGGCCCACTTGTCAGTGAGCGATGTAATCGGGCGAGATGCATTTTTGCACACAACACCCTGAATATTTTTTATTAACAGAAAAAGTCAACCACCAAAACTGTCTAGACACTACAACATCCAGGTGTGGATGTTAAATATAGACAACCAACGTATATGTATTAAACTGGAACGCATGTGGAGCTTAAATGCGTTGCAGATTTTGCGACGCATTTTGCACGCGCTATTTTCTTAAGATGTTTGTGCAACATAAGCAATAAAGTTATGTTCAAATATTCATGTGTTGAAAATATTCATGATTAGTATGTAAAAACTTTTAAATATAAACCCATGTATTATAAAAAAAATATAGTAAGATATTTATAAACCTGAGTATCATAAACATGCGTTTTATATATATGTACTGTACTACATATTTGATTTCCAAAAATACAATTCAAAAATATTATTTTAATTTTACAAATATTTCAATAATTATATGCACATTTTTATAACTTAATGTTTGTATAATTAAAAATATTCCTAATTTAAAAGTAAAACTATTTATATGAATGTTCTATCATGGCTAATATTTAAATTATGTATCTTTTAATATATGTCATGGATAAAAAAGTATACACAAGTGAATATTCATAAATATTTAGTAAATGTTTGTATTCATAATTTTATTACTTATGTTTTACAAATATTTAAGCTCCACATAGGTTTCGTTCAGTACATATAGTTTCGTTATCCACAAAGGACTACCAGACCATGGGTTCTAAGTGACTAGACCGTCTCGTGTTTAATCAATTGGTGGTGAGTTCGAATCCAGGTGTTATCTCTTTGCTATTAATTTTCGTATATATGTGCACAACTGTAGCCCGGTTTTCCTATAAATAAAAAAAATATGAGGATGTGTTGTGCATAAATGCGTCGTTGTGGTTGACTTTTCTACAAATAATTTGAAGGTGCTATGTGTAAAAAATACGTCATGCCAAAGCCATCTCTCATTTACAAGTGGGGCCATACACATGAATATGCCGGATACGTCTATTGTGACCGTATTTGCACGTCTGAGTCAAATTAGATAACCACAAAACCGTATTTTCAAAGTTCTACAACCAAACTGAATGTGCGGCGTAAGTTCTATGACTCCCCGTGATATTACCTCTTCAAATTAATTATAGCGGGGGTATAGTCGCCTCTTGAAGAACAATTGTACATGAGTACCATTTAACATCAGCCTGCTCAAAAAGCTATACCAAGGCTATAGCTAGCTGGCTATTTAAAACTTTGATGCTTTCTCATAATATATTGTGCTGATTTTTTTTAATTCGGCAGCATTTTTATTTAGTCCACTTTTTAATTTTAGAATGTTCATGAATTAGGAAAATATATATTCAAGAGTAAACAATATGTTTATAAATTTCAAATATGTTTATCAATTTTAATAAATATTCATGAATTCAAAACATTGTAAGGAATAAAAAAGTATTTAGGAATTTATAAAATTCATAATTTTCCATCTCAGATTCTAAAATTTTCAAGAATTCAATGAATTTGTTTGAACATTTACTTATTACGAAATATATAAAACAGCTTCATGAATTTAGAAAATATCAGCGAATTTCAAAATATTCATGGAATTCAAAAAAATGTTTAAAAAATTGAAAACGTACCTGGGAGTATATAAATGTTTGCAAAGTAAAAAATGTTCATGAATCTAAAATATGTTTGTGACGACAAAAATATTATAAAATTTCATAAAAGTTATGGATTCAATAAATATTCACAATTTTAAAAATCACAAATTTGCTAAGAGAAAATGAAAAGGATAAGAAGAGAAGAGAAGATTAAAATTAAAATCAAACAATAATCCACAGAAGATATGAAAATAAAGAAAAAACCCGCACGGAAGCTTTCAAAAACCAGGTAAGAAGTTATCGGAACCTCCAAAAGTTGTTTCCCACTCTAGGTAGCGCTTAAATGGGCCGGCCACGCCTAAGATAGTGTGAAAAACATTTACATCTGGAATGTCAAATATATATCATTAGAAGGATCATATGATTTAGTTTCATGTTTTATATATTTGTATTGTAGATATAGCTTGTTTTTTATAAACTTGGTCAGAGTTTGGAAATTTTGACCTTTCAAAACTTTATATGCATTACATTATATAATGAAGGGAATATGTAAGTAGTTGATGATGTACTTGGATGTATATTTTGGTTGGGATACAGTAGCATTATTTTTCTGGTACAATCCCAAGGGACATGTCAATTTGGAGCGTATCGTTCTGATTAGCCTGAGTCGTTGGACCCACGCATGTGTCAGAACTGAAGTGCGTTAATTTTATAGTATGTGAGCAACTCCAACCGGCTGACCCATCTCGTCTGCCTACATCCGTTTGGATCGTCGCAGACAGAAAAAATGGCTCAACGCGCCGACCCAAACGGCCGACCCGTTTTTTATCTGCCCTCGACCCATTTACGGCCCAAATTTGGAACGCATTTGCGTCGGCGCGGACACGAGACAGACGCGCGTGTCGCCTTCCTTTGTCCTCCGCCTGGCCCGCCTGTCGGCAGCACAAGGGCCATGTCCTCTGTCCTCTCTTCGGCCCCCGCCTCCCGCCGCCACCGTCCATTTTTCGCCGACGCCGACAGCCATCCGTCCATAGATAGGTCATTCCGATGGCCGCCCCTCCTCCCCACGCCGCCGCCCCGTTTTGCTGACCCCGGCAGCCTCCCTCGACGTCGCCACCGTCCACTTCGTCGGCTCCTTCCACGACACCCGAAGTTGTTCGACAGTTTGCCCAAGGTACAAATGGACTCCGACGACGAGTTCTTTTTCTACAATGTTCTTATGGACTCGGATGATTCTTCATCCGACGATGAGGTGATCGTGGCAGCTGCCTTGGCCATCCATGAACACCTCGGTAGGCAGAGGCCTAAGTTCAGGGGCTCTATACCAGGGCATACGCCGGCCTTGAATCGCAACCGGGAGAGTGGCCATGTCCTACTCTGGAATGACTAGTTCGAGACCCCGTGCCCCTCTTCGAACATCACACGTTCCGGCGTCATTTCCGTATGGTTAGGCATGTGTTCAATCGTATTTGGGAGGGGGTGGTGGAGTATGACAAACATTTCGAGTGCAAGACAGATGCACTTGGAAAGCTTGGTTTCTCCTCTTACCAGAAATGCACTGCTGCCATTCGGATGCTTGCATACGGAGTTCCCGGTGATCTCATTGATGAGTATGTCCGGATGAGTGAGTCCACCTGCCTTGAGTCCATGTACCGTTTTTGCAAGGCTGTCATAGCTGTGTTTGGCCCGGAGTACTTGAGAGAGCCAAATGCTGCTGATACAGAACGGTTGTTGGCGATGAATGCCAACATGGGGTTTCCTGGGATGCTTGGTAGCATAGACTGTATGGACTAGTAGTGGAAGAACTGCCCTTCTGCCTGGCTGGGGCAGTACAAAGGTCATGTCCGAAAATGCAATGTGATACTTGAGGTCGTTGCTTCACAAGATCTCTGGATTTGGCACTCTTTTTTCGGCATGGCCGGATCTCACGATGATATCAATGTGCTCCAGCGCTCTCCAGTGTTTGCTAGGATGGCTGAAGGCAATGCCTCGCAGGTCGATATTGAGATCAATGGCCACCACTACGACAAGGGATATTATCTAGCTGACGGTATCTATCCAAAGTGGACAACTCTTGTCAAGAAAATCTCCAACCCCCAAGGAGAGAAGAAAAAGAGATTTGCCCTAGAGCAAGAGAGTGCTAGAAAGGATGTGAAGTGTGCCTTCGGTGTTCTGCAATCTCGATGGGGCATTGTTCGACACCCTGCAAGAACTTGGAGCACACATAAGCTTTGGGAGGTGATGACTGCTTGTGTGATCATGCACAACATGATCGTAGAGGATGAGCGCCCAGAGCGTCTCTACGACTAGGGGTTTGAGTTCCAGGATATCAATGTTGAGCCTCAGCATGCCGACCCAGCAACGTTTGCATAGTTCATGGAGCTTCATCATCAGATGCGTGATTGGCGGACTCACAGGCAGCTGCAAAATAATTTGGTGGAGCACATGTGGGCTCATGTTGGCAACCAATAGAAGTATCGGTATTCAATGCAATTTGAAACAATTAATGTTCACTTGGTTTGTAATAACCATACCATATTTAAGTGTTTTTTCAACTATTTATTAAAATAGTGCTTTTATTTGTCCTATTCTGAGGGTGTTTGGTTTGGCTGTGAGCCGTGGGAAAGCTGCTGTGGGCTGTGAGCTGTGGGAAAGCTGTTGTGCTGACAAAGCTGCTGTGAGGAGTGTTGTTGTTTGGTAAACTGGCTGTCTGAACTGTTGCTTTCGTGTAAAATGTGTGAAATGTCCCTAATATGCTGAGAGGGTGTTTGTTTACTGGTATAATGATAATAGTCTGATCTAGACGTATTTCACTAATTTTTGAGTTGTTGTACGTATGTATGGATATGATTGATATGCACTTTTGGAGGTAACTATAATGTGATAATTGTGAACTAGTGAAATACCAAATATAACATTAGTTTGTTCTTACATCATCATTTACACATCCATATACCAAAAGACATTACTTCTTCATGCATCATCGTATAACTGTATCAAAGGAGACCACTTGCTCTCCCATATTCATACCAAAAGACTTCACTTGTTCATATATTTTCTTGAATGTGCCCTCATCAAGATGTGAAACTCATGTGAAACTTTTCCTTGAGAACTCCAAAAGAACGCTCAAACATACTATACGCCACTTTTCTCGAATATCATTGGAGCTGCTAGATATCTCTTCACTAGTGCAGAATCGGCCTATGGTCGCGGGTCGTAAGGGCCTTTAGTGCCGGTTCTCGAACCGGTACTAAAAGGTGGGGACTAAAGCTTACCCCCTTTAGTCCTAGTTCAACACAGCCCGGTACCAAAGGCCCACCACGTGGCATCTGCCGGCGCCGTAGGCTGGGGGACCTTTAGTCCCGGTTGATAACACCAACCGGGACTAAAAGTATTTAGTTTTTTTAATTTTATTTTATTTTTCCTTTTAATTCTTTAGGGGTTTATGAATTAATTATGGTTTAAATTTCCTTTCAATTTTGTGTTTTCCATTTAATTAATTTTCATTTCAAACACATATTACGTATATATATAAATATAGCCAGAATTTCTCGTAGAAGCGATATATATATAGGTAAATTAACTAGGGCATATATATAATTTCTCCTACAATTTAAGGATCATTACATATATATGCAGACATTAGTACTGCTTCTTGTTCTTGATCTTGTAATAGTATTCTCCTTTGGGATCTATGACCTGGTCGACCAGAAATCCAACTAATTCTTTTTGAATTGCTCGTACCCGAACCTCTGGTATGAGCTGGCCCCGCATCTTCGTCAGCTACAAGATGGAGATCAAGATGAATATATTAGTTGTGTGTATATATATTAGCTAGATCATGATAAAAGAATTATGGATAATGTTCTGGCAAACGTATCCAAAGATTTTCTTTCATCATCATGCGAATGTTCTCGCAAACGTAATATGCGCATAAACTAGTTCCCTGCTCTTGCCTCATGCACTTCACGAGAATAAAATTCAGTCAGGTAATAATTAATCAAGCATGATAATGGTAATGAAACTAGAATTAGGGATATGCACAGATGTAGCTAGCTAGCTAGTGGTACTTAATTATCTTGGGTTGCACTCATTTCAGTTGTTGTGTCTAGTCGCCTGAGACATGTTTGATGAACTTTACCCGAGCCCTGGCCGCTGGCAAAAAAAATGAATAAATGAGTTATTAACTAGTTGATATCAGGAAATGAAGTAATTAAAGAGGCCGACATAGTGCGATAATGATTGAAATTACCTGTCAAGCAGCCTCCTCACGATTGTGTATTCGGATGGATCCTTAAATAGCGAGCCGAGTACTTCAACTTTTCCCTTGTCAACTTCAATGATTAACAAGATCCAGTGGTAACTGCATAACTCATCAACAACACTTATTAACATCTAGTAAGCAAAAAAATAGAAATTGTAGTACAAGATATATATATATATATAGTAACACTCACCCAAAATTGTAAGGAAGTAGTATTTCTGGTTGGGTGTTTAGATGCTTCAAAAAATCTAGCATGGCTTTTTCTGTGTCTTTTTTCGAATATGCGGTTTCACATGTCTTTTGATTAATCGTATTTGGCTCAATGAACCCAATGCCATAGCGTCCAGCTTGTTTCATTTCATACATCTTCATTCTGCATAATACCACAGAAATGAATATAGTGAGGATAATTACAGGTAATGAACGAGAGCACAACTAGCTAGAGACTTAAATTATAGAAAGAAATCACTTACACACAATAGCAACTGACTAAAGATTTGTCGAGTGCATCTTGATTGAATAACTGAAACAACTCTGAATAATGAATCCACAGATCTTTTTTATGGAAGTAATGCCTCCCTTTGACTCTCACCATGAGGGACTCTTGATTGGTATTTGCTGTTATTTGCATGTACCACGCATGCAAATTGTACAATCTCATTGGTAGAAGCTTGACATCTTCAGGCTTGACCAGAGGTTTGCCGTGGGCATATTGATATTTTACTTCTGACTCTTTAAGCTCGGGGATTTCCTCAAGGCCTAGAAATTGTTCAACACTGACATCGGCCTCTTTAGCCATCCTAATATGATCTTTGGTTACTCCAAGATGACCGGCGGTACTCATAGGTGTTTGTACAATGAGCGGGGGGTCGATTGCACTGCCTGTTCTCCCAGCTGAGGGATAGTTTTCCCGCTTTTTTTGCCAACTCCTTGGCTCGAGCTCGAGCTCGACTCCTTTTGTTCTGCAAGATATGACTTCTTGATAGACCGCACATAGTCGTTGTCCTTCTGATTGACAGCCAGTCGAGCCATATCAATGAAGTGTTGTGAGACATGCTTAGTTACTTTCTCCTTTGGCAGCCGGGGCGGTTTCGGTCCAAAATGGGTCTTCACTTTGGCATCCACTACGCTCTCGAGTTCCTCCTTGGTCAGGTGGTATGGCAACTTCGGAAGCGGCTTGAGGCTTGGACCATATTTGAATTTCTTGCCTGTTGTATCGCTAGTCGTCGTAGCTGCGGCCTCTCTCTTCTGTTATTGCTTAGGCGATGGAGCACGCCGAGTCGACGGAGCATGCTGACATGGTGCCGGACTTGGAGTAGGAGTCGGCTGACGCGGTGCCGGACTTGGAGGAGGAGGACTTGGCTGACATCATGCCGGACTTGGAGGAGGTGTTGGGGAACGTTACATGGGAAACAAAATTTTCCTACGCACACGCAAGATCTATCCATGGTGATGAGCATCTACGAGAGGGAGAGTGGATCTACATACCCTTGAAGATCGCTAAGCGGGAAGCGTTAAGAAACGCAGTTGATGTAGCCGAACGTCTTCGCGATCCAAATCACTTTCTTGTAAATACAAGTTTCTCGTAAACTTTGTATAAACCCAAAAACTTTGATCACCTCATCAAAGCGTATATTCCAACTCCGAGATGCTTGCTCCAGCCCATAGAAGGATTGTTGGAGCTTGCACACCTTTTGGCATCCTTAGGACTGACAAAACTTTCTGGTTGTATCACATACAACCTTTCCTCAAGTAAACCGTTAAGGAAACAATGTTTTGACATACATTTGCCAAATTTCATAATTGAAAAATGCATCAAATGATCACATAATTCTAATAGACTTTTAGCATCGCTACGAGTGAGAAAGTCTCATCGTAGTCAACTCCTTGAACTTGGCGGAAACTTCTTAGGGACAAGTTGAGCTTTATAAATGGCGACATTTACCATCATCGTCTGTCTTCATCTTAAAGGTCCATTTGTATTCGACGACCTGTCGTCCAACGAGCAAGCCTAGCAAAGTCTATACTTGGTTTTCATACATGGATCATTTCTCGGATTTCATGGCCTCTAACCATTTGTCGGAATCCGGGCCCATCGTCGCTTCTCCATAGCTCGTAGGTTCATCGTTGTCCAACAACATGACCTCTAACAGAGGGTTGCCGTACCACTCAGGAGTAGTACGCGTCCTTGTTGACCTACGAGGTTCGACAATAACTTGATCCGAAGCTTCATGATCATCATCATTAACTTCCTCTTCAACTAACGTAGGCTCCACAGAAACAACTTTCTGCGCTGCGCTACTCTCTGTTTGAAACAAAGGTTCAACAGCTTCATCAAGTTCTATCTTCCTCCTTCTCAATTCTTTCGAGGGAAACTCTTTCTTGAGAAAGGACCTGTTTCAGCAACAAACACTTTGCACTCGGATCTGAGATAGAGGGTATACCCAACTGTTCTTAGGGTATTCTATGAAGATGCATTTGTCCGCTTTGTGTTTGAGCTCGTTAGGTGAAAACCCTTTTCACATAAGCGTCGCAGCCCCAAACATTAAGAAATGACAGCTTAGGTTTCTGCCAAACCATATGGTGTCATCTCAACGGATTTAGATGGTGCCCTATTTCAAGTGAATGTAGTTGTCCCTAATGCATAACCCAAAACGATAGTGGTAAAATGATAAGAGACATCATAATTCGCAATATATCCAATAGAGCACAACTAAGACGTTCGGACACACCATCACACTATGGTGTTCTAGGTGGCGTGACTTGTGAAACAACTTTCACATTGTCTTAAGTTGTATACCAAACTTGTAACTCAGATATTCACCTCCACGATCATATCGTACACATTTTATCTTCTTGTCATGATGATCTCAAACTTCACTCTCATTCTGCTTGAAATTTTCAAACAATTCAGACTTGTGTTTCATTAAGTAAATATACACTATATCTACTCAAATCATCAGTGAAAGTAAGAAAATAACGATATCCACCACAAGCTACAACACTCATTGGACTGTATACATCAACATGTATAATTTCCAATAAGTCACTTGCCCGTTCCATCAAGCTGAAAAATGGGGTTTTAGTCATCTTGCCCAAGAGGCATGGTCCGCATGTCTCAACCGATTCAAAATCAAATGAGTCCAAAGATACACCAGCATGGAGTTTCTTCATGCGCTTTACACCAATATGACATTTAACGGCAGTGCCACAAGTATGTGGTACTATCATTATTAACTTTGTATCTTTTGGCATCTATGTTATGAACATGTGTACTACGATCAAGATTCAACAAACCATTCATTGGGTGCATGACCATTGAAGATAGTATTCATGTAAACAGAATAACCATTATTCTTTGACTTAAATGAATAATCATATTGCAATAAACAAGATCTAATCACATTTATGCTCAACGCAAACACCAAATAACATTTATTTAGGTTCGTCACTAATCCCGAAGGTAGAGAGAGCGTGCGATGTTGATCACATCAACCTTGAAAACATTTCCAACACACATCGTCACCTCACCCTTAGCTAGTTTCCGTTTATTCCGTAGCTTTTATTTCGAGTTACTAACATTTAGCAACCGAACCGGTATCCAATACCCAGGTGCTACTAGGAATACTAGCAAGGTACACATTAATAACACGTATATCAAATATAATTCTTTCGACATTGCCAGCCTTCTTATCTATCAAGTATCTAGGGTTGTTCCGCTTCAGTGACCGCTCTCCTCATAATAGAATCACTTAGTCTTAGGTTTGGGTTCATCTTTGGGTTGCTTCACTGGAGCAGCAACTCACTTGCCATCCATGAAGTTTCCCTCCTTGCCCTTGCCCTTCTCGAAACTAGTGGTTTTACTAATCATCAACACTTGATGCTCTTTCTTGATTTCTACCTTCACGGCGTCAAACATCGTGAACAGCTCAGGGATCATTCTTTCCATCCCTGGCATTTTATAGTTCATCACGAAGCTCTAGTAGCTTAGTGATAGTGATTTGGAAAACTATATCAATCACTTTCTTATCTGGAATATCAACTCCCACTCGATTCAAGCAATGTAGCACCCAGACAATCTGAGCACATGCTCAACGATTGAGCTATTCTCCTTTATCTTGCAGGCAAAGAATCTTGTTGGAGATCTCATATTTCACAACATGGGCACGAGCGTGAGATCCAAATTTCAGCCCTTAGAACATCTCATATGTTCCGTGACGTTCAAAACGTTTTTGGAGCCTCAATTCTAAGCCGTAATGCATGATGCACTAAACTATCAAGTAGTCATCGGAACGTACCTGTCAGATGTTCACAACATCTACAGACGACGCTAGAGGGGGTGGCGCACCGAGCGGTGCATTAAGGACATAAGCCTTCTATGCAGCAATGAGGACAATCCTCAGATCACGGATCCAGTCCGCAATATTGCTACCATCATCTTTCAACTCTATTTATCTAGGAACATATAAAATTTAAGGGAGCTACAGCATGAGCTAGTAATCTACAACATAATTTGCAAAGACACTACTAACTATGTTCATGATAATGAGTTCAATTAATCATATTACTTAAGAACTCCCACTCCAATTGACATCCCTCCGGTCATTCGAGTGATACATGATACAAATTCACCAACTCAAGTCCGATCATCACATGAGTTGAGGTGGTTTCGATGGTAAACATCATCATGTTGATCATATCTACTATATGACTCATGTTCGAACTTTCGGTCTCTTGTGTTCCGAGGCCATGTCTGTACATGCTAGGCTCGTCAAGTTTAACCCGAGTGTTCTACACGTGCAACACTGGCTTGCACCCGTTGTATGTGAACGCAGAGTTTATCACACCTGATCATCAGGTGGTGTCTCGACACGACGAACTTTCGCAACGGTGCACACTCCGGGAGAACACAATTCACCTTGAAATTTAAGTGAGGGATCACCTTATAATGCTATTGTCGTCCTAAGCAAAACAAGGTGCATAAAAGGATTAACATCACATGCAAATCATAAGAGACATGATATGGCCATGAACTTGTGCTTTTGATCTCCATCTTAAAATCACCGACATGATCTCCATCGTCACCGGCATAACACCATGATCTCCATCATCATGATCTCCATCATTGTGTCACCATCAGGGTTGTCGCGCCCACCATGCTCATACTACTATTTCTACCGCTTAGCGATAAAGTAAATCATTACATAGCGCTTAATGATTGACACGCGGGTCGTACAATAATTAAAGACAACCCTATGGCTCCTGCCGGTTGCCGTACTCATCGACATGCAAGTCGTGATATTCTATACAACACATGATCATCTCATACATGACATATATCTCATCATGTAATTGGTCATATCACATCACAACATACCCTGCAAAAACAAGTTAGACGTCCTCTAATTGTTGTTGCAAGTTTTACGTGGCTGTTACGGGTATCAAGCAAGAACAATTCTCACCTACGCAAAACCACAACGGTGATACATAAGTTGCTTTTCAACCTTCTCAAGGACCACCTTTGTCGAATCTGATCCAACTAAAGTAGGAGAAACAGACACCCGCCAGCCATCTTTGTGCAACAAAGTTCCACGTCAGTCGATGGAACCGGTCTCTTGTAAGCGTATGAGTAAGGTTGGTCCGGGACGCTTCATCCCACAATATCACTGAACCAAAACACGACCAAGGGAGGAAGCAATCTAAGCATGAACACCCACAAACTCCTTTGTGTTCTACTCAAGATCTCATCTACACATAGACCTAGCTCATGATGCCACTGTTGGGGAACGCTGCATGGGAAATAAAATTTTCCTACGCACACGCAAGATCTATCCATGTTGATGAACATCTACGAGAGGGAGAGTGGATCTACATACCCTTGTAGATCGCTAAGCGGGAAGCGTTAAGAAACACGGTTGATGTAGTCGAACGTCTTCGCGATCCAAATCGCCGAGCATCCCGCGATCCCATCACGATCCATCTCGTGATCCAATCATGATCCGTCCTGTGATCCCATCATGATCCGTGCCGCGATCAAATGAGGAATCGTCTCGCGATCTTGATCATGGTCCTTCCGATCTAGCGCCGAACGGACGGCACCTCCGCATTTAGCACACGTACAGCTGGATGACGATCTCCACCTTCTTGATCCAGCAAGAGGGAGCGGAGAGGTAGATGAGTTCTCCGGCAGCGTGACAGCATGGCGGCGATGGTGGTGGAACAATTCCAGTAGGGCTTCGCCTAAGCACCGCTGAAACGATCTAGAGGAGAAACTATGATCTAGAGGAGAGGGTAGCACGTGGCTATTAGGGTTAGTTTCCCCCTCTAAATCCTCTAGTATATATAGGAGGGAGGGAGGGGAGGAGGCAGCCTCAAACCCTCAAGGTTTGGTCGAAATTGGAGGTGGAGGAGTCCTACTCCAATCCTATTAGGAGTAGGATTCCTCCTTTCCACCTAGAAACTCTTTCCACCTCTCCACCTTTTGGGTTTTCCCACCCCTAGCCGCATGGGCCTTAGTGGGGGCTTAGTCCATCCCACTAGGGACTGGTTTGACTCCTCCCACAACCCATGAGGTCCTTTGGGTCGAGACACCGCTCCCGATGGTCCCCCGGCACCCTCCCGGCACTCCCGGTACACTACCAATGAGCCCGAAACTTTTCCGGCGAACAAAACAGGACTTCCTATATATCAATCATTACCTTCGGACTATTCTGGAGCTCCTCATGACATCTGGGTTCTCATCTGGGACTCCGAACAACCTTCGATAACCACCATACATAACTCTATACTACCGAAACGCACCGAACCTTAAGTGTGCAGACCCTACGGGTTCGAGAACTATGTGGACATGACTGAGACACCTCTACGGTCAATAACCAATAGCAGGACCTGGATGCCCATATTGGTTCCTACATATTCTACGAAGATCTTTATCGGTTGAACCTCTATGTCAAGGAGTCAGTTAATCCCGTATGTTGTTCCCTTTGTTCTTCGGTATGTTACTTGCCCGAGATTCGATCGTCGGCATCTCCATACCTAGTTCAATCTCGTTACCCGCAAACCTCTTTACTCGTTCCGTAATACAAGATCTCATGGCTAACACTTAGTCACATTGCTTGCAAGGCTTATTGTGATGTTCTATTACCAAGTGGGCCCTGAGATACCTCTCCGTCACACGGAGTAACAAATCCCAGTCTTGATCCATGCCAATCCAACAGACACCCTCAAAGATACCTGTAGAGCACCTTTATAGTCATCCAGTTACGTTGCGACGTTTGATACAAACAAGGTACTCCTCCGATGTCAGTGAGTTGCATGATCTCATGGTCATAGGAACAGATACTTGACATGCAGAAAACTGTAGCAATAAACTGACATGATCATATGCTACGTTTATAGTTTGGGTCTTGTCCATCACATCATTCGCCTAATGATGTGATCCCGTTATCAAATGACATATCATGTCCATGGCTAGGAAACCTTAACCATCTTTGATCAACGAGCTAGTCTATTAGAGGCATACTAGGGACATGGTGTTGTTTATGTATCCACACATGTATCTGAGTTTCCGATCAATACAATTCCAGCATGGATAATAAACGAATATCATGAACAAGGAAATATGATAATAACTAATTTATTATTGCCTCTAGGGCATATTTCCAACAGGAGGAGTCGTCTGATGCGGTGCCGGACTTGGAGGAGGAGGAGTCGACTGACGCGGCGGCAGACTTGGAGGAGGAGGGGTCGATGGCCTTGGAAAGACGATGCAATCCTTTTCCCATAGAATGATACGATGTATGGCCTCTCATAGTGTTTGTTGGAAATATGCCCTAGAGGCAATATATAAAGTGTTTATTATTATATTTCCTTGTTCATGATAATCATTTATTATCCATGCTATAATTGCATTGATTGGAAACACATTGCATGTGTGGGTAAATAGACAACACTGTGTCCCTAGTATGCCTCTAGTGAACTAGCTCGTTGATCAAAGATGGTCAGGGTTTCCTAGACATTGACATGTGATGTCATTTGATAACGGGATAACATCATTAGGAGAATGATGTGATGGACAAGACCCAAACTACAAACGTAGCATATGATCATGTCAGTTTATTGTTATTGTTTTCTGCATGTCAAGTATATGTTCCTATGACCATGAGATCATGCAACTCACAGATATCGGAGGAGTGCCTTGTGTGTATCAAACATCGCAACGTAACTGGGTGACTATAAAGGTGATCTACAGGTATCTCCAATGGTGTCTATTGAGTTGGCATGGATCGAGACTGGGATTTGTTACTCCGTGTGAAGGAGAGGTATCTCGGGGCCCACTCGGTAATACAACATCACAATGAGCCTTGCAAGCAATGTGACTAATTGTTAGTTGCAGGATCTTGTATTACGGAACGAGTAAAGAGACTTTCTGGTAACGAGGTTGAACTAGGTATGGAGATACCGACGATCGAATCTCGGGCAAGTAACATACCAAAGAACAAAGGGAATGTTATACGGGATTAACTGAATCCTTGACATAGAGGTTCGACCGATAAAGATCTTCGTAGAATATGTAGGAACCAATGTGGACGTCTAGGTCCCGCCATTGGCTATTGACCATAGAGGTGTCTCGGTCATGTCTACATAGTTCTCGAACCCGCAGGGTCTGCACACTTAAGGTTTGGTGACGTTTCGGTAGTGTAGAGTTATGTATGGTGGTGACCGAAGGTTGTTCGGAGTCCCGGATGAGATCTCGGACGTCACGAGGAGCTCCGGAATGGTCCGGAGGTAAAGATTCATATATAGGAAGTCCTAGTTTGGTCGCCGGAAGAGTTTGGCTCATCGGTATTGTACCGGGAGTGTCGGTAGTGTACCGGGAGACCTCCGGGAGGGGTATTTAGACCCTTGAGGGACCATGGGCTGTGGGAGAGTAATAACCAGCCCTTAGTGGGCTGGTGGAACAGCCACAAAAGGCCCATGGCACCAGGAGTAAAAGGCCTAAAGAAAAAGGTGGAAAAAGGGGCCAATAGGGAGCAATCCTAGTCCAACTAGGAGTGGAGAAGGAGTGGGACTCCTCCCCCTTGGACGGCCGACTCCTAGAGGCCCTTGGACTGCGCCAAGGGCTGCCTCCCCTCTCCTCCTATATATACTAGTGGAATAGAAGGGATTTACACAGAAATTACGGCCACGTGCTACCCGTTCCACCCGTGCTCCTCTAGATTGGTTTTCCGCAGTGCTTAGGCGAAGCCCTGCCGGAATTGCTCCACCACCACCATCACCAGAGCGCCGTCACACTCCCGGTGAACTCTCTCTCCTCTCCACCTCCTTTTGCTGGATCAAGACGGTGGAGATCGTCATCAAGCTGCACGTGTGCTGAACGCGGAGGTGCCGTCCGTTCGGCACTAGATCGGAAGGATCGTGATCAAGGCCACGGGACGTTCGTGATCGGATCGCGGGACGGATCGTGAAGAGATCGCGGGACGGTTCGTGATTGGTTCGCGGGACGGTTCGTGATTAGATCGTGGTACGCTCGGCGATTTGGATCGCGAAGAAGTACGACTACACCAACCGCGTTTCTTAACTCTTCCCGCTTAGCGATCTACAAGGGTACGTAGATCCACTCTCCCTCTCGTAGATGCTCATCACCATGGATAGGTTTGCGTGTGCGTAGGAAATTTTTTGTTTCCCATGCAACGTTCCCCAACAGTGGCATCATGAGCTAGGTTGATGGTTCGATGAGATCTCGAGTAGAACACAAAAGGTTTGTGGGCGTTGATGCTTAGATTGCTTCCTCCCTTAGTCGTATTTTGGTTCAGCGGTATTGTGAGATGAAGCGGCCCGGACCAACATTACTCGTACGCTTACGAGAGACCGGTTCCCTCGACGCAACTTGTTGCTTAGATGGCTTGCGGGTGACAGTTTCTCTCACTTTAGTTGGATCGGATCCGACAAAGGCGGTCCTTGAGAAGGTTGAAAAGCAAACTATGTATCACCGTTGTGGCTTTGCGTAGGTGAGAATCATTCTTGCTAGATACCCATAGCAGCCACGTAAAACTTGCAACAACAATTAGAGGACGTCTAACTTGTTTTTGCAGGGTATGTTGTGATGTGATATGGCCAATTACATGATGAGATATATGTGATGTATGAGATGATCATGTGATGTATAGAATTTCACGACTTGCATGTCGATGAGTATGGCAACCGGTAGGAGCCATAGGGTTGTCTTTAATTATTGTATGACCTGCGTGTCAATCATTAAGCGCTATGTAATGCTTTACTTTATCACTATACGGTAGCAATAGAAGTAGAAGCAGCTGGCGCCACAACCCCTATGGCGGCACATTGATGGAGATCAAGATGATGGAGATCATGGTGTCATGCCGGTGACGATGGAGATCATGCTGGTGCTTTTATGATGGATATCAAAAGCACAAGATCATGGCCATATCATGTCACTCATGAATTGCATGTGATGTTAATCCTTTTATGCACCTTGTTTTGCTTGGTATGACGGTAGCATTATAAGGTGATCCCTCACTTAAATTTCAAGATAAAATTGTGTTCTCCCCGAGTGTGCATCGTTGCGAAAGTTCGTCGTGTTGAGACACCACGTGATGATCGGGTGTGATAGACTCTACGTTCACATACAACGGGTGCAAGCCAGTGTTGCACGCGCAGAACACTCGGGTTAAACTTGACGAGCCTAGCATGTACAGACATGGCCTCGGAACACAAGAGACCGAAAGGTCGAACATGAGTCATATAGTAGATATGATCAACATAATGATGTTCACCATTGAAGCCACCTTAACTCACATGATGATCGGACTTGAGTTGGTGAATTTGGATCATGTGACACTCAGATGACCTGAGGGATGTCAATTTGAGTGGGAGCTTTAGTAATTTGATTAACTAAAATCATTATCTTGAACAATATTCTAAATGAACTTTGCATATTTATGTTGTAGATCAATGGCTCGCGCAGTAGCAACCCTGAATTTTAATGCATTCCTAGAGAAAGCTAAGTTGAAAGATGATGGAAGTAACTTTGTTGACTGGGCCCGTAACCTGAGGATTATCCTCACGGCTTCCCAGAAATCATATGTCCTTGATGCACCGTTTGGTGACCAAACAGAAGACATGACCTCCGAAGACGTTAAGAACGTTTGGGAGGCACGTACTTGAGATTACTCAATAGTTCAGTGTGCAATATTGTATGGCTTAGAACCGGGACTTCAAAGGCGTTTTGAACGTCATGGAGCATATGAGATGTTCCAGGAGTTGAGTTTATCTTTCAGAAGAACGCCCGGATCGAGAGGTATGAGACCTCCGATAAATTCTATGCTTGCAAGATGGAGGAGAACGGGTCTATCAGTGAGCACATACTCAGAATGTCTGGGTATTCAAATCGTCTAGCGGAGTTGGGAATTACCCTTCCACTAGAGGCAATCACTGACAGAGTTCTTCAATCACTGCCACCTAGTTACAAGAGCTTTGTAATGAACTATAACATGCATGGGATGAACAAGTCAGTCGCCGAGCTGTTTGCGATGCTGAAAGTCGCTGAGTCTGAAATCCAGAAAGAACATCAAGTGGTGATGGTCAATAAAACCACTAGTTTCAAGAAAATTGGCAAGGGCAAAGGCAAGAAGGGTAAAACCAGGAAGGACGGCAAAGCAGTTGCTACTCCTACAAAGAAGCCTAAGCATGGACCTAAGCCAGAAAATGAGTGCTTTCATTGCAAAGGAACTGGTCACTGGAAGCAGAACTGCCCCAAGTACCTGGCTAGCAAGAAGGCGGCCAACGGCAAACAAGGTATATATGATATACATGTTATTGATGTGTACCTTACTAGCTCTCGTAGTAGTGCCTGGGTATTTGATACCGGTTCGGTTGCTCACATTTGCAACTCAAAGCATTTTGGATGCAATTTAAATTAGTCTTTGGGTACAAATCGCCAGAATGTATATTCTTCCTCAATATGCTATTGAGAGGAAAAGGATTTAATCCTTTATAAGAACTAAAGTTTTCATCGGAATAAAAAAACTTAAACGAAGGCTAGCAAAGGACGAAGTGACGATGCGCGTGGGAAATGGTTCCAAGGTTGATGTGATCGCCGTCGGCACGCTCTCTCTTCGATTACCATCGGGATTAGTGATGAACCTAAATAATTGTTATTTAGTGCCTTCGTTAAGCATGAACATTATATATGGATCTTGTTTATTGCGAGACGGTTACTCATTTAAATCAGAGAATAAAGTTTGTTCTATTTATATGAGTAATATCTTTTATGGTCATGCACCCAATGTTAGGGGTTTATTCATATTGAATCTTGATAGTGATGACACACATGTTCATAACATTGATGCTAAAAGATGTAGAGTTGATAAAGATAGTACCACTTTCTTATGGCACTGTTGTTTAGGTCATATTGGTGTAAAACGTATGAGGAAGCTCCATGTTGATGGACTTTTGGAGTCACTTGATTTTGAATCACTTTACACATGTGAACCATGCCTCATGGCCAAGATGACAAAAACGTCGTTCTCTGGAACAATGGAACGGGCAAGTGACTTATTGGAAATCATACATACTGATGTGTGCGGTCCAATGAATGTTACAGCGCGCGGTGGATATCGTTATTTTCTCACTTTCACTAATGACTTAAGTAGATATGGATATATTTACTTAATGAAGCACAAGTCTGAAACGTTTGAAAAGTTCAAGTAATTTCAGAGTGAAGTTGAGAATCATCGTAACAAGAAGATTAAGTTCCTGCGATCTGATCGAGGAGGTGAATATCTGAGTTATGAGTTTGGCATTCACTTAAGACAATGTGGAATTGTTTCACAGTTGACACCGCCCGGAACACCATATCGTAATGGTGTGTCCGAACGTCGTAATCGAACCTTATTAGATATGGTGCGTTCTATAATGTCTCTTGCTGATTTGCCACTATCGTTTTGGGGTTATGCATTAGAGACAACTACATTCACTTTAAATAGGGCACCATCGAAATCCGTTGAGACGACGCCATATGAACTGTGGTTTGGCAAAAGGCCAAAGTTGTCGTTTCTAAAAGTATGGGGATGTGATGCTTATGTCAAAAAGCTTCAGCCTGAAAAGCTGGAACCCAAAGCGGAGAAATGCGTCTTCATAGGATACCCGAAAGAGACAGTCAGGTATACCTTCTATCTCAGATCCGAAGGCAAAGTGTTTGTCGCTAAGAACGGAACATTTCTTGAGAAAGAGTTTCTCTCGAAAGAATTGAGTGGGAGGAAAATAGAGCTTGATGAGGTTGTTGAACCTATACTTCAACCAGAGAGTAGCGCAGCGCAGAAAGATGTTTCTGTAGAACCTACGATGGTAGAAGAGGAAGTTAATGATGGTGATCATGAAGCTTCGGATCAAGCTACTATTGAACCTCGTAGGTCGACAAGGGCGCGTACTACTCCTGAGTGGTACGGCAACCCTGTCTTGGAGGTCATGTTGTTGGACAACAATGAACCTACGAGCTATGAAGGAGCAATGATGGGCCTGGATTCCGAGAAATGGTTAGAGGCCATGAAATCCGAGATAGGATCCATGTATGAAAACAAAGTATGGACTTTGGAAGTATTACCTGAAGGGCGAAAGGCCATTCAAAACAAATGGATCTTTAAGAAGAAGACAGACGCGGACGGTAATATCACCGTCTATAAAGCTCGACTTGTGGCAAAGAGTTTTTCACAAGTTCAAGGAGTTGACTACGATGAGACTTTCTCACCCGTAGCGATGCTTAAGTCTGTTAGAATCATGTTGGCAATAGCTGCTTATTTCGACTATGAAATTTGGCAGATGGATGTCAAAACGGCGTTCCTCAATGGTTTCCTTGAGGAAGAGTTGTATATGATGCAACCCGAAGGTTTTGTCGATCCAGAGAATGCTGACAAAGTTTGCAAACTCCAGCGATCCATTTATGGACTGGTGCAAGCATCTCGAAGTTGGAATAAGCGCTTTGATGAGGTGATCAAAGCGTTTGAGTTTATACAAGTTTATGGAGAAGCTTGTATTTACAAGAAAGTGACTGGGAGCTCTATAGCGTTTCTAGTATTATATGTGGATGACATATTGCTGATTGGAAACAATATAGAAATGCTGGAAAGCGTGAAGGAATATTTGAACAAGAGTTTTTTTAATGAAGGACCTAGGAGAAGCTGCTTTCATATTAGGCATTAAGATCTATAGAGATAGATCGAGACGCTTAATAGCACTTTCACAGAGCACATACCTTGATAAAGTTTTGAAGAAGTTCAAAATGGAACAGTCCAAGAAAGGGTTCTTGCCTGTGTTACAAGGTGTGAAGTTGAGTAAGACTCAATGCCCAGTGACTGCAGAAGATAAAGAAAAGATGAGCGTCATCCCCTATGCTTCAGCCATAGGCTCTATCATGTATGCAATGCTGTGCACAAGACCCGACGTCAGCCTTGCCATAAGTATGGCCGGAAGGTTTCAAAGTGATCCTGGAGTGGAGCACTGGCAAGCGGTCAAGAATATCCTTAAGTACCTGAAAAGGACTAAGGAAATGTTTCTCGTTTATGGAGGTGATAAAGAGCTCGTCGTAAAGGGTTACGTCGATGCAAGATTTGACACTGATCCGGACGACTCTAAGTCACAAACCGGATACGTATTTATTCTTAATGGGGGAGCGGTAAGCTGGTGCAGTTCCAAGCAAAGCGTGGTAGCTGATTCTACATGCGAAGCGGAGTACATCGGAGCCTCGGAGGCAGCGAAGGAAGGTGTCTGGATGAAGCAGTTCATGACAGATCTTGGAGTAGTGCCTAGTGCACTGAATCCAATAGACTTGTTCAGTGACAACACTGGTGCCATTGCTCTAGCCAAGGAACCAAGGTTTCACAAGAGGACCAGACACATAAAGCGACGCTTCAACTCCATCCGGTTCTACATCGAGGAGAAGGACATAAATATTTGCAAAGTGCACACGGATCTGAATGTTGCAGACCCGTTGACTAAACCTCTTCCAAGGGCTAAACATGATCAACAACAGAACTATATGGGTGTTTGATTCATTACCATGTAAATCACATAGTGATGTGAACTAGATTATTTACTCTAGTGCAAGTGGGAGACTGTTGGAAATATGCCCTAGAGGCAATATATAAAGTGTTTATTATTATATTTCCTTGTTCATGATAATCATTTATTATCCATGCTATAATTGCATTGAGTGGAAACACATTGCATGTGTGGGTAAATAGACAACACTGTGTCCCTAGTATGCCTCTAGTGAACTAGCTCGTTGATCAAAGACGGTCAAGCTTTCCTAGCCATTAACATGTGATGTCATTTGATAACGGGATCACATCATTAGGAGAATGATGTGATAGACAAGACCCAAACTACAAACGTAGCATATGATCGTGTCAGTTTATTGCTATTGTTTTCTGCATGTCAAGTATATGTTCCTATGACCATGAGATCATGCAACTCACAGATATCGGAGGAGTGCCTTGTGTGTATCAAACGTCGCAACATAACTGGGTGACTATAAAGGTGCTCTACAGGTATCTCCGATGGTGTCTGTTGAGTTGGCATGGATCGAGACTGGGATTTGTTACTCCGTGTGACGAAGAGGTATCTTGGGGCCCACTCGGTAATACAACATCACAATGAGCCTTGCAAGCAATGTGACTAATTGTTAGTTGCGGGATCTTGTATTACGGAACGAGTAAAGAGACTTTCTGGTAACGAGGTTGAACTAGGTATGGAGATACCGACGATCGAATCTCAGGCAAGTAACATACCGAAGAACAAAGGGAACGTTATACGGGATTAACTGAATCCTTGACATAGAGGTTCGACCGATAAAGATCTTCGTAGAATATGTACAAACCAATGTGGACGTCTAGGTCCCGCCATTGGTTATTGACCGTAGAGGTGTCTCGGTCATGTCTACATAGTTCTCGAACCCGCAGGGTCTCCACACTTAAGGTTTGGTGACGTTTCGGTAGTGTAGAGTTATGTATGGTGGTGACCGAAGTTTGTTCGGAGTCCCGGATGATATCCCGGACGTCACGAGGAGCTCCGTAATGGTCCGGAGGTAAAGATTCATATATAGGAAGTCCCAGTTTGGTCGCCGGAAAAGTTTCGGGCTCATCGGTATTGTACCGGGAGTGTCGGTAGTGTACCGGGAGACCTCCGGGAGGGGTATTTCGACCCTAGAGGGACCATGGGCTGTGGGAGAGTAATAACCAGCCCTTAGTGGGCTGGTGGAACAGACACAAAAGGCCCATGGCACCAGGAGTAAAAGGCCTAAAGAAAAAGGTGGAAAAAAGGGCCAATAGGGAGCAATCCTAGTCCAACTAGGATTGGAGAAGGAGTGGGACTCCTCCCCCTTGGCCGGCCGACTCCTAGAGGCCCTTGGCCTTGCGCCAAGGGCTGCCTCCCCTCTCCTCCTATATATACTAGTGGAATAGAAGGGATTTACATAGAAATTACGGCCACGTGCTACCCGTTCCACCGGTGCTCCTCTAGATTGGTTTTCCGCAGTGCTTAGGCGAAGCCCTGTCGGAATTGCTCCACCACCACCATCACCGGAGCACCGTCACGCTACCGGTGAACTCTCTCTCCTCTCCACCTCCTCTTGCTGGATCAAGACGGTGGAGATCGTCATCAAGCTGCACGTGTGCTGAACGCGGAGGTGCCATCCGTTCGGCACTAGATCGGAAGGATCGTGATCAAGGCCACGGGATGTTCGTGATCGGATCGCGGGACGGTTCATGATTGGTTCGCGGGACGGTTCGAGATTAGATCGCGGGACGCTCGGCGATTTGGATCGCGAAGAAGTACGACTACACCAACCGCGTTTCTTAACGCTTCCCGCTTAGCGATCTGCAAGGGTACGTAGATTCACTCTCCCTCTCGTAGATGCTCATCATCATGGATAGGTTTGCGTGTGCGTAGGAAATTTTTTGTTTCCATGCAACGTTCCCCAACAGTGTTCTCTCCTCATCACCTCCAAAAATGTCAAGTTGTAGCTCGTGATATCCTGACATCACTTCATTAACCCCAACACGAGCATAGCCAGCTGGAATGAGATTGCAATGGCAGGTTGCTTCTGGGGATTTGCTAAAGCATAGCTGTCCGCCACCTTCATGGATAAGTTCTTCACTTTCATGTGTAGCTCACAGTTAGTCATGTCTTTGATATCATCTATAGGGTAGCTAGCTAGTAGTGCATCGTCATCGATATCGGTCGGGGCGGAACCCATGCTGCTTCTCGGCATAGATGGGGTGGTGGTAACCAATGCTGGATTGATCTGCTCATCCTGCCGCTGAGACGTCCTTTCCTGGCTGAGTGAGTCGATCTACTCCTGCTGCCGCCTGACTCTAGACTCGAACAGGTGGACGTGAATGGTTCTTGAGTTAGAGTAATTTTGATCATTCTTACAGTCAGCACATGGACAATACATAAAACCATCCGGCCGCTTGTTTGCCTCAGCCGCAACCAGAAAAGTATGCACACCATTAATGAATTGGGGAGAGCATCGGTCATCGTACATCCATTGTCGGCTCATCTTCATTACACAACACCGAAAAGATCAAATTAATAGAAGTTCGTACATAAAGTTCATACACACTTGTTCTCATAAAACAACATACAAACTCTCTAGGTAAAGCATTTAAATGCAACAACAAATGCGATCAACATCGCAACTAAGGTAACAATTGATCCAACATCATAGTGATACCAAGCCTCACTATCAATGACATATCTTTTAAATTTTTTAATCTTCAAGTGCATTGCACCCATCTTGATCTTGTGATCATCGACGACATCGGCAACATACAACTCCAGTTTCATCTTCTCTTCTTCAACTATTTTTAATTTTTCTTTCAAATACTCGTTTTCCTTTTCAACTAAATTTAACTTCTTGACAAGAATATCTATGTCGGTTGAAATCTCCGGTTCACATACCTTCTAGATAAAAATATTTATGTCAACTTGATGGCCGTAATTGTCATAAACACGAAATGCAACAAAGAGTTATAAAAGAGAGTATATACCACATCCGCATCATAAACCGGACGAGGGCCGATGGGGACGGATTTCAAAATCATGCCACTATGTATAACAAACAACCATATAGGTAAGAAAACTATACAACTAACTAACTAAATCTTACGAACATGTTTTTTTATAAAAAGGATAAGAACAAGAGGCTCCCCAAGGTGTTGCCGGCGACGGGATGGTGTGGGCGATCGACGGTGGTTAGAACGGGGACGGAAAGGCACTAAGTAAACCACACCTACAAATGCAAAGTACGAAGTTAATTTGAGTTCAAATTGCATAAAACAAATAAACTACCACATACAAACTAAAACCCACAAATTACTATACTTATAGAGCATTGCAAGAGCTAATCTAGCAATGAGAGATGAAAGGACAAAGTTGATAACCTTTGTAAACACTTGGATAGATGGGATGCCTCCAAATCTTGACAAATTTTGGCAAAATGGAAGATGAACTTGAGGAAGAGAGGAAGAACAGAGAGGAGAGGAAAGGGGAAGAACAGAGAGGAGTGTGCTCGGGCTGGCGCCGAAGGGTTTCATATAGGGGACCTTTAGTCCCGGTTGGTGGCTCCAACCGCGACTAAAGGTTAGCATATAGTCGCGGTTGGAGCCACCAACCGGGACTAAAGATTTCCGTGGGGCCCCAGGCTGACGCCAGCCTGCCACCACACCTTTAGATGTCGGTTCGTGGCACGAACCAGGACTAAAGGTCTGGAACGAACCGGCACTAATGATGCCCGTCACGAACCGGGACTAATGAGCACATTAGTGCCGGTTCAAAAGCCAACCGGTACTAAGGCGGACGAAAGGTCTGCTTTCTACTAGTGCGACATGAGCATTTTCAAACATAACATCCATCTCCTTCAAGTTGGGTGGCCCCGTGTCCCGCCACCTTGCATGTTTTGGGTATGTCTAAAAAATAGAAAAATAGCATACAGATTAGCATAATCACATAAACAAGTTGTAAACCTTGATTATAAATAATTTACAAACATTCTCACCTTAAGATGAGTCTCCCACCAAATATCATCTGCTTCAACTGTTGCCATCTGATCATTCCAAGCAAGTCTAGTTGCGGCATGTTTCAACACCATGAATTGAGCATAATCTTTCTTCAGTAGGTCCCATTTGTTTTTAAATTGCTTTTTTGAGAACCTTTTCTTAGTTATCTTAAAAAAATTCTCCTCAATATTCTTGTGACCTTTCGAACTCAAATAACCACCTAGCCTATTGTGACTTTCCGTCTCTGCTTTGCATATCTTGCAAAAGACCTTAGTATGATATGCATCCCAATTTGGTTTGTCCATCTATTTATCATTACACAAAAAATAAGATATTATCTCCATCGTCAATTTCATCTATATAAATTGACATGACAAACATGGCTTCATCAAACCATGTTAAAATGAGCGTTGACATAACAACATATTCACATGATTTACTTTCTTCAGGAAATTAATAGACAATCAGATTCAGTTTCAGTTTTTTCTGCTGATAGAGTCAAACAGATTCACATGATTCACATGATTTACCTTTTTTTTTCTGCTGATAGAGTCAAACAGATTCAGTTTTTGCACATGCACAGAGCATACATATTCAATTAAACAGATATCAATTGTTCAGTCTTGCTGAACAGACGACGCATCCATTTTTGTGCCGATAGAGTCAAACATATATACATGTATTTTTTGCTAAAAGAATCACTATCAAAAGCATGTATTTTTCTACTGATAGAATCACACACAAACATATATGCATCTATTTTTCATACACGGTTCATGCACAGGAAAGAAAAAACAAGAACAAGGGCTACCTTGGGCAGACCGTGGAGATCCTAAGAAGGCCAGAGGGAGACGTGCGCTGGGAGGAGGTGAGCGCAGGTGCGGGGCAGCGTTTCGGTCTACGGCGATGGATGACACGAGGGGCGGGCGGTCCCTGGTGGCGAGCGAGGTGAGGACGGCGGATGAGGGCGGGTGGACGAGGCGAGGGAGGCGGTCTCTGGCGGCGAACAAGGCGAGGGTGGCGGGCGCTGGCGTTCGCGGTCAACGGTGGCGGATGAGGTTGGCGGCGCAAACCCTAGCGCCGCCCTCGCTGCTCCATCTCCTGTCTACGGGGGATAATGGGTCGGGAGAACGAAGGGACGGGAGCCTTTGCACGTTTATATGGGACGGGCAGTTTTCCTGTAATTACAACGAAGTGGGAGGGGTAGGGAGGGCATGGGATAGATCCACCGCGGGGGAACGCAGTCGAAGCTGCTCGCGACTAGCTTCTCCTCTCGCGTGTAAAAGAGCTGCGGCCATGGGTCAAAATCCAGATGAAAGTTGGTTGTTTGGTTGGGCTGCTGGCTTCCAACCGTGGAAAGCTGGTTAAAAGCCTAACCAAACACCCTCTCTATATGTTTGCCGGTCGTTGGCATGTCGCTGATGCGAACTCTATTTTGAATGGCATGGCTGCTGGCATAAATCGATGATCGCGGACCCTTTTAAATTTAAAAACTAAAAATTGCGAACGAAAAATAGGTTGACGCGTTAGGCTACCGGCCTATCCATATTAAAAAGGAAACGGACAGGTCATCATCCAAACGGAGAAAAGACGGATAAAAAGCGAACGAAACCGTGCATGGCCGGTTGGAGATGTTGCAAGGGAGAGGATAGGAGATGGAGTATCGAGGGAGGCATATCGCACTCCTCCATGTGCTTGGATGCGTCGTGTTCTCAATCAATTTCTAATTAATTTAAGCCCCACGAGATCCTGCTCCCTCCATAAACTATGTCCTCATCGCCGTTCATAGCCAAGCTAGAGCTAGCTTCGCCTCCCCTCCCATCGCCTCCCACGCCAGCCATGGCCCAACCGGCAGCAGCAGTTCCACCGATGAGCTCACCGGAGAGCGCCACCGCCACCGAGAGCTCACCGGAAGAGGCCCCGTCAGAAGAGAGCTTCCAGGAGGACTTCATCTCCTCGCTTCCGTCAAGGGAGGGGTGGCCTCAGACGCTCATCCAGTACGAGGGCTACTGGTTCAAGCCGAGGATGCTGGAAGGGGTGCTGCGCGCCAAGCGGTCCTTCGCGCCCCGCGCTGACGACGTCGTCCTGGCCACGCAGCCCAAGTGCGGCACCACCTGGCTCAAGGCCCTCGCCTTCACCGTCGCCACCCGGTCCCGCCACGGCCTCGGCGGCGCCGACCACCCGCTGCTCACCCGCCACGCGCAGCACCTCGTGCCGTTCATCGAGATCCCTGGCGCCACCGGAGGGGACGACGGCATCGACCTCGGCGCGCTCCCGTCCCCGAGGCTCCTCGCCACGCACATGCCCATGTCGCTGCTCCCGCCGGAGACGCGGTCGCTCGGCTGCCGGGTGGTGTACCTGTGCAGGGATCCCAAGGACACGCTCGTTTCCAGGCTGCACTTCGAGAACAAGCTGGCGGCGCGGGGCGGCGGCGGTGGCGGAGGCCTGTCGATGGACGAGGCCTTCGGCATGTTCTGCGAGGGGTTCTCGCCCTACGGCCCCTTCTGGGACCACTGCCGCGAGTACTGGGAGGAGAGCGTGGCGAGGCCGGACGCCGTCCTCTTCCTCAAGTACGAGGAGATCAAGTCGGACCCGGCGCGGGTGGTGAGGAGGCTCGCGGGATTCCTCAGCGTCCCGTTGACAGAGGAGGAGGAGCGCTCCGGCGTGGCGGAGGAGGTGGCGAGGATGTGCAGCTTCGAGACGCTCACCGGACTTGAGGTGAACCAGGTCGGCGGCGTCAGTCACGGGAGTAGAGTTCACGTTGAAAACTCCGTGTTCTACAGGAAAGGCGAGGTAGGGGACTGGGCCAACCACATGAGCCGCGAGATGGCGGAGAAGCTCGACCGCATCGTCCAGGACAAGCTCCAGGGGACAGGGCTTGTGTTTTGAGCAAGAGTCATTTGCTATGTGTTGTGTTCTCCTTTCCACTCTGCCGCTTCTTCTTGTTGGGGAGAGCCCTGTGCTGATTTTGGGAATAAGAAAAAAAACAGTCCAGCATATGGCTTCATCATAGGCTGGGATATCGATTCATTCACAACAAACTGCTGTGATTTTAGTGGTTTGTGTTTAACTATTTTGTCTGAAACAGTGTCAACTGTACATTTTACAGACTGTAAATGCTCCCGGCCGGGATAGCAGGTGCAGGTTTACAGTGCGATGAAGTGATGTGCCACATAATCCTATTAATGTGTCAGTTTGTTCATCGATGGTTTGGCTTGATTGCTACTCTCCCTCGATAAAGAAATATAAGAATGTTTAGATCACTAAAAAACGTTGTGAGAGTTTATAAATCACTAAAAGAGCGTTTAGATGGGAATGGTGTAGCATCCCTCGGCGTCGTCCCGGTGGTCCTACCGGCCAGTTCCGCCTTCCCTTGTGCAGCGGCTCGCTCGCTCCGGTGTAGACTGGTACGGGACGGGAATGGATCTGGGACCCCTTTCCAGATCCGATCGGGGTTGGATGCGGCACAAGATGTGGTCGGCCGATGGCCTTGGTGGGCGGTAGTTGGTGGCTCCTACAGGTGGTGTGGGGGCGTCAGTAGGCGCGAGCCGGAGCAACGAGGCAGGGCGAGTGCACATCCGCGCATGCGGCACCGTGGTTGCCTTCTCCTCTGCTGCTCTGACCGGCAGCGTGAGGGCCTGCTGGTTTTGTCTGGTTAATGGAGGCGGTCCTAGGGTTATTCTAGCGCCAGGATGATGTTCCGCTTGATGCCGACCCTCATTTATCTACCCAGTGACGAGTTCCGGAAGCCTCCGCCGGATATCTTCGTATGGTGCATGACGCTTGTAGATTGCTAGATTAGATTGGATTCGGTCATGTGCGTCCCTATTTCAGCAAGTGTGGCTTCAGGAGGGTGTGACGCGAGGTTTCGTTGTCTGTTGACATTATGGGACATGTGGGTATTTCGATTTCTACGGTGAAGACAGTGACGGAGAACATCATGGTGGTTGTGGTCAGAGGACTAGTAATGACGAATAAAGTTGTCCAGGCGATGAGGACTTTGCTTGGTGTTTCGTGACTCATAGCAGCGGCATCTGCAAGTGGAGGCGACAACATAGGAGAAGTACATAGTCTTAGCTTTCTGGACGAAAACTCAAGGTCTGGCCTTAACTGGTTGTGCCGGGCAGTGACCTTGTTGAAGGCATTGTTTGAGAGCGCTGATTTTCTCCAGGGTGAAAACCTAAGATCTATGATAAGGCGACGACGGCGCTTCTGCACTGTTTCATTCTTGAAGACGTTGCTTTTGGAGATTTTAGACTTCTCGTGTTGTCTTGGAGGTGGTTCGTGCTGTATAAGAAATTGAACACTATAGCGGGATCTTTCGTTTCTTATTCCTCTTCTTCTTCTTTCTATTTTTCAGTTGTGTGCATCCCTAATGTCTTTAGGACATTTTCTTGTTGCAGGGCCTTGGTGTAATTTGTATCTCATACTATTAATATATTCCCCTTGTCGGGAAAAAGCGTTTAGATCGTTACTTCAGTGATCTAAATGTTCTTATATTTCTTTATGGAAGGAGTATGTTGTTATATTTCAATTAGTATGTTGTGCCTCTTGCAAGTAATCATCAACTTCAGTCAGTGGTTGCTGACCATACCATATTCACTTCCTGGAATCCTCCATCAATGCATTGTGTCAAGTTCATCCAACCCCACCTGAATAACCTCATCCGATAAATTGGTTTTAGAAGTCCCAAAACGTCCGTAGCTCGGTCGCTCGGGGATCGCCATCCAGAACGTAGGCAAATCGCGACTCGATCTGTTTACTGAACTAGTGGATTAGCGGTTTCAAAGGACAGACAGACGGTCTGTTTTCTGAACGAAATCAACATGATAGCTTCACCTATCCATGAATCCATCGTATTTCTAACTGAATCCCACTTACAATGAGAATCACTAACTCTACGGCCCACGTGAAGGTTAACTGGAACTTTCCAAGCCGAAATAACAAATAATAAATAAAATTCCACCAGGAGAAGGCAAGGTCATACAATCTTTAAGCTGATACCATGTTCGACAGAGAACAGTAGCCAAAAGACAGAGGTTACAAACAAGCACTCGAAAGTCTAAAACAAAGAGGTTCCCTCACAAGTCCTGAGCATTACTCCATCGAGGAGCTAATATTATTAGGAATGAAATAAATAGAACAAAGCATCTAGGCGTCCCCGGGGCGCGGGAAGGAAAGGAACGCACAAAACCTAATCCTTGTCAGTGTGTTGCCAATTTGCGGCTCGAGGGAGAGTGTAGACCCCAAGTTCCAGCACACGCGTCGTCTACTATTTGTTCTTGCAGCACCTCCAGCCTCCAGCGGTTTTGCCTACAGCTGCATGACGTTTCGTCAGCAAAGATGGGGCGATTTCTTGTGATCGCACCTGTGGCGTCGTATATGTCATAAAACATCAAAGAAACGAGTGCCAACCAGGTTTTAGAAATGTACCTGCCAACAAGATGCTTAGGCAGCTTCCGTCGACCGTATAGGTTGATCTTCCTTGGGTTGATCTTCTGTAGATTGACCTTCAGTGGGGTGAGCTTCCGTGGATTGAGTTGATTGACCTTCCGTGGTGACTCTTGGACGATTCGGGTGTGCCTTGGCCGCAACCACAACTGTGTCCACCAGAGGTTGAACAATTAAGCCGAAGAACTCAACCTCTCTTAGTTTCAGAAGGCTTTGAATGCCTGAAATGCCTCGGCTGGGAACCACATTAATCGACAATGTGAGCCTCTCAAGATTAGTTGCACCTCCGCGAAAGCTGATCTCCTCGGAGAAATTTGAAGGATTATCCAGGACCAGTTGCTTCAGCCGGGGAAATCGATCCTGTTCGAAGCATAATCGAGTTTCTGTGGATTCTATTCCCGATGCATATAACTTGAATGAAAGAAGATTGGCAAGCTTCCCTAGGACCGCTATCAACTCAGCGCTGAAATAGGTCTCTCGAAGTGACACACTGGCCAAGTTACTGAGCGATGAAAACCACTCAGGCAGCGTACCTTGTCGCCCGCACAAGTGTAGGCTGTGAAGAAAGAGAGGTGGGGATGTTAGGTCTTGTAAAAAATTCATTGCCTGGCCCCCCTCATAGAGAGGTGGGGGTGTTCGGCCTACTGAAACAGGTGGTCTTAATCGCTGAAATGACAGGTATTGAAGGGAGCTGCTCAGCTTATTCAAGGACATGACAAAGGTCTCCCACCTGCTTGTATCCTTCTCTTCCACATGATGGCTAACCACGTAAAGCCTGGTTAACTGAGACAAGTGCCCCAGCTCATCCATTGAACTGAAGCTTTTGTTGATATCTATGGTAGAAATCCTCTGCAGGGCACACATATTCCGTAATCCACGTGGTAGCTTCACTCCAGAGAGGAGATGCTTAACACTTCGGGTCCTTGTGTAGTACTGATAACTGCCTGTCATCAGGTGCTTCAGACTTTGGAGCTTAGTGACGCCTCTGGGAAATTCAGTCACAGATGTTTCCCTTACATCCAGTGTCACCAATTCTTTCAGTTTCCCTATTGCATTTGGAACTTTGGATATGGTAGTGTTTCTAAGACCTAGGTAGATCAACAGAGACAGTTTGCAAATGCCCTTCAAATCTTGATTGCTTAACCATCGAGATCCTTCGAGGTCTAAAACCCTCAAACGAGTCAAGCCTGAAAAAGTGATGGCTGCTGGTTTTGTAGTGCTGCCAATACTTGTCAAAGAACGGGCATGGGTGAAGTATTGACTGGTAAAGCCCCTGTCCTCCCCGGTGCCACCGGGATGGATGGAGAGCCGCCGAATCTTGTCATGGCCAGCTCTAATGTTGTCTCCAGAACTGCTTAGGAACGAGATGAAGTTTTCGTGGACTGATTTGGAGGTTATAACTTCCAGCATAATGTTGTGAACTTTGCAGCTCTTGACCTCGATACTGCCTGAAATCACACTAGGGGTGACCATGCTTCTACTGATGAACTCGTCGAAATAACTCCGACCAATCTCTTCAAAACTCAGCCCACGCATGGCACCAATGAAGCCTTCGGCTGCCCAGCGCCTAATCAGAGGCCCTCTTTTGATCTCATAACCCTCGGGAAAAGCACACAGGTATAAGAAACATGCTTTCAAATGGTAGGGCAGATCATTGTAGCTAAGGGTAAGTATCCGACCCATTGCCTCTAAAGTGGAGTTTGTCTCTAGTTCAAAACCCAGCCTATAACATACCTTTTGCCAATCTGCGCGTGTCTTGTTTTTCCTTTGAGCAAGCATACGACCTATGCTCACTATGCCTAGAGGCAAACCTTTGCACTTTTCTAATATAGCTGTGGAGACTTTCGGTAACTCCGACCGTTGTTTGTCTGACTCGAACACTGTATTGAATAATAGCTGCCGTGAATCTGCCAGATTCAAGGGCTCCATCTGGTAGATATGGTCATTGGAAGAGGAGTAGAAATTTCTTGCAACATGATGACTACGTGTAGTAACTATGACTCCGCTTTTTTTATTATTCTCAGGAAAACACATATTCAGGTCCTCCCATGCTGCTGGCATCCACACATCATCAAGAACGATTAAGTACCTAAAAGCAAAACAGAAAATAGTAAGCTAACAAAACCGTGGTGTACAGCCTCCTTCTTGAAAAAGGAAAAAAAGACTAGCTACTATCGTAAACCCTATTTTCACCGGTTGTGGTAACTTTTTTATGAGATTCCTAGTTTTGTTTGTAACTTTGTTCTGAACCTGAACCTTTTTTGATAATATGGCTGTGTGCATCAAGAGCTGCACAGCCTGGGGGTTTTCCTCCTTTTTGAAAGAAAACTATCGTAAACCCCTCCTCATACTCTTTTTTGCTATAAATTCTGGCAACCAATCAAAAGTGCACTGGGAGTTCTGTTAGTTCCTTGCTAAAATATCATAATTTTTCTATTTCTTTATAACGTTTCAATTCAAAATTCCACCATGGATAGTTCCACAGAGTACTTGTGTCATTATAATAGAATTTTGTATTACTATTTGTGGCCAGATTTGACTTATATCAATATTCTACGCGTGAATTCACTATTAACTGGCATAAACGTTCCTATAATACAATCCATGCATACGCTCCCATAGAATTGAAATTGACATTTCGGTGGGGGAGAAAATAAATGTACATGGCCCATGTGAAACGTTGCATATATGAAGAGTAAGATACAGTGATATACATCTAAAAAAAGATATCCATCAAATCTCCCCCCCCCCCTCTCCTGATCCGATCTAGGGTTTCGGATGATGGCGGCAGTGGGCCTTCCTTCGTCGTGGCTCTAGGATGCGGTCACAATGGATATACGTGCGGGTGTCCTGCTTCGACGTGTGCATCGTTCACCATCGGTGGCGCCGTGATTATGATTCTTCCGTCGCCAGTGGCTCATCTAGGTGGGGCGGGGAGTTGTCAGCCCACCACCCAACATACCTATTGTGCTGCAACAAGCTGCCTACGTCCGCTCGGCTCTAAGTGGAGCAATATGGATGACTTCTGATAGAGACGGGTGCTAGCCGGTAACACACTTGAGAAACCGCGTTGTTCTGGTCCAGGGCTACCTTTAGCAGGGTGTCATACAACGAATGCCATCCAACACATCGTCTCTCGGTGGCCATAAGGTATCTTCAACCTCGTGGTCACTTCTACTTTCTGCAAGGGAGAACTAAAATCATGAAAATCCACTAAGTCGTGAATGTCACGGTCAGTCCTTATCAATGGCGAAAAAGGCCGCCCCTGAGGTCGGTTGGTGTTGGCTGCCTCACACTCCCGAGTCTCCAGGGTGTGCTCAAGTCAGGCGAGCCAATCTGGCGGCGTCCATACTATTCCCTCTGTCCCAGAGTACTTCCCTTCAGTGTGGCGGTAGGTACCGGTGTGTTCATGAGCTGCTTGGCCTGTCGAGGGAATGCTGCTACAGACTCTGCCATTGGGGCCACCAGGATAGTACCACCACCAGTGACAAAATTTTGATGGGCATCAGCAACAGTGTGAGCTGGAGGTGGCGTGTTCGCCATGTACACCTTAGTCACATGAGTGTGAATTTTGAAGCTATCCCCCTCGGAGCTGACTCATGGAAAGTGCAAATCGAGTCGGAATGCATCATGTCGGTTAGCTATGTGGGTAAAATGATGATACCATACGAAGTTTCAACCTTTTCAAAGTTCATTTGTAGTGCTTTTGCATTTCAGGGTCATTTAGCTCAAAAAATTAATAAATGTATGAAAAATAGCGAATGAAGTGGGAAAGATTTGAAAATTGATAATGTGGCTTTGGATGGTGCATGTTGAACGCACAAAAAGTCTGGAGTTGAAACAAGATTAAAAAAAGTGTTATGAAAAAGTAAAATGGCTATAACTTTTGCATACGATGTCGAAAAAAAAGTGTTATGAAAATAATTTTGTTAAAATAAATGATGTCATATTTGGATTCTTCACGTTTTTCTGATAATAATGGATATATTATTTGTTGAATTTCGATTTACAGATTTAAAGATATTAATTATGCCATATTAAATGAATAAATTGCAAAAATGAATAAAATAATATTATTACTTATTTTATTTTCATTGAAATTCAATATTATTATTAATCATTTATTGTTGTTTATTTTAATAATTGTTTGGAATTCAAAAAATTAAATCATGTTACATCAAGACCCAAGGGTTAATAAGATTGATAGCTTACTATTGCCAAGAAAACAACAAGTATAGACTTGGAAACTAGGGGTGATAGAACTCGAAAGTTAAGCGTGCTCGGGTTGGAGTAGTGAGAGGATGGATAACCGGCCGGGAAGTTAGACGATTTGAAATGAGGGGTGATTAGAGATTAAATTGTTAAATAAATCCAGAGCAATGAGGAGGGGTGATTAGAGATTAAACTGTCAAATAATTCAAAGATTTGAAAATCAGAAAAAATAAAAAACATAAAAATAAAAAAATGATTAAAAAATACCTTTAGTCCCGACCTAATCGGGACTAAAGGCCCTTACAAACCGGGACAAAAGACCCGTTTTCTACTAGTGAATGTGAAGTATTATAGTGGTAGTATCATAGATGCCTTCATTCATTATCTTGTAAAATCATTTTTTCGTTGTGACCTTTATGTGATGATAACATAATATGTTGCCATCGGCATCTCTTTTCTCATTTAATACTATGCCATGTCACTAATATGTCCATTGACTTTGCATCAGAATGCATGTTACTACACATGTTACTCCCACTATAACTAGTCTAAAAAATGTCGCATCGGGAACCAAAGAAAACCCAATAGAGGCACACATTCGTCTCTACCAGCCACTCAATCGCGGAGGTGGGGATAGTGGGAATCTTGTCCTCCCATGACAAGTAGACCAAGGATGACCTATGTGGCACCACAGCTTGTGCCCCAACATCCAATATATAGTGCGGGCAAGAAGGGTGCGCCAAACAAAACATGTCTCCAGGCAAAACCCGAGACCCATGACTCCATGAGCCATAAGCGCTCACACTTGTCCTCATAGGCCACACATCTCTCCGGCACATCTAGGTCGTGGACGTCGATGGCGTGCCCCTATTGAGCCACAAGTCGGGGCCCAACAAACTAGAACTTCAAACGTCATAATTTAAGACCTTGCTTCAGAGCATACATGAAAGATGTTTCCTCCACTGGGTCACTAGCTGGAAGCGACTCGCTCGGGTCTCCTAAGTGCCATTCAGATCTCTAGCTGGGTGTCTACATGTGTTAGATAACTGTTGACTTCTCATGTCTCCTTTTTTATCTTTCCTTTCCAAGTATTCAACAAGTCCACTCCGATCTACCAATAGGTAGATCATGTGGTATTCTAGGGCAGTGGCGGAGCCAGAAAAAATGGACAAAGGAGGCCAGAGTATTGTTAAACCTTGTTGGGGCGCGCCAATTCATCAAAAACCACCTTTTTAGCAAAAAAAAACACAGATACTATTCATACTAGGCCAAAGTCATTGATGTTAGGTAGCCAGGGCCCTGGCTGGCACACCTGTCTCTCCCACTGGTCCGAGGCCTACTTATGGGAATATGACACACGTGTACCACCAACAAGACAAGGGGCCGGCCAAATTAGCCCTAGCGGGCCGAGTCAGCCACTCAAGTCCATAGTCCAAGGCCATGAAAAATGACCTACGCGCGACATGATGTGGTTTGGCCCATAGTTGGGAGCCCACCTGTCTAACCCATGCCATGTAACTCTAGCTCAGTCAGGTATATAAAGCAAACTAAGACCGTGTCAGAAGGAATTCAAAATACTCTAGAACAACATAGCACTAGGGTTTGTCCTGCCCCTCGTCTTTCTTGACCACCCGCATGGCCAGGAACTCGTAACCCAAGAAACTACTCTTGTGTGATTCTCTTGATCGCCGGCGAGCACTCAAGCAATATAACCATCATAGAGTGCAATAGGATGTTACACCTTGCGAAAGGGCCCGAACCTGGGTAAATTGCTTGTCTCTGTGTCCTACCTTAGCTATCCGTTACTCACATCTACCTTCGAACCATTCTTTGATCACTCGACGGTACTGCCAGCCTTAGAATACTGACAGTAGACTGGAGTACATTAGTTCTAATGGAGAGCTAAGTGCAAAATGGAATCAAATGGAAAATAATAATCGAAGAGGGTGAATCTGACTGAAAAACGAATGAAGTTCCAAACTGTAGTAACATTTTACTTTATCGTTGCTCAACAGTAAATTTCTAGGGCGTGTCTGTTAGAGTATAATTTTGAGAGATGCTACTTTTGAATAAAAACATTTTTCATGCGTCACGTGGCTTAGTTACGTGGAAGTCAGCCAGCATGTACGTGTAAAGGTAGAGTTAATTGGTAGCGAGTACTGCCTCCGTAAAACAATATAAGAGCGTTTATATATACGACATATCTATTTTCCGAACGATCAAAAATCTTTTGGCAAAAAGTGTAGAGGCTAGGAGTCGAACCTTCTACCTATTCATTTTAGTTCTTAACTCAGTAACCCTCGAACTAGCTAGATTTTATTATTTGATACAGTTAATTTGTTTTTCTACCTTCATATGTGCAGCCAGAAAATTAAAAAAAAAACAGTGTAAATATGGTGCATAAGAATTGTATTTGGATCTCTAGCTAACCAAGTTGAGTCCCATTAATCACCTCAGCCTAAGTAGTTTTTTGTGTATACTTGTGTGAACACTAGAATTTTTAATAGAAAAAAACTAAGACATACTACTAGTATAAAAAGCTATTCATCATGATAATTTTTTGATCCAAGAAAAAAATTGTTGAAAATATTTACCCCGGTAAAATAGCATGATAATATACAAATCATAGACCTGAAAACTCACACCCAAATATCGCGCTAATGTTTTTTGACCTGTGAAAAATATATTGAAAATACACCCTTAATAATTTTATGTGTAAATAGAATGGTCGCCATAGGCGTGATAACTTGTGCACAAACAGTGCGATTACTTCCATCCGAAAAAATGTTCAAAACAGACCCTTGTAACTTATGTTCAAAATATATCCCGGTAACTTCTATTCAAATAACATGGTAATACAAATCATAGACGTGATAACTTGCCTACGAGCACCGCGGTAACATTAGACACTGGGATGAAAGATCTTGAAAACATGCCCACGGTAATTTCTATATAAATAGCATGATAATATGCGCATAACAAAACAGATAACTTGGATTTTTTTTTAAACATTCTCACTGATAACTTCTGGGAAAATTACATGAAAATTACTTATCACAGATCTGATAACTTGCATTCAAACGCCGGGATAACTCCGACAAGGGGTGTTGTTGTTGAAAACAGAAAACCAATGTGCAAATAGAATGGTTATATACACGCATCATAGCTGATAACTCATGGAAAATGCCGTGGTAAGTTTTGACCCTGTGATAAAAGTTGTTGAAAAATGTACTCCCGGTAACTTCTACGTAAATAACATGATAATATACGTACAACATAGCTGATAACTTATCTAGCAAAAGCGTGTTAACTTTTTGACCCATGGGGAAAAGTTGTTGAAAACCCCCTGGGTAAGTGATGTGCAAATAACATGGTAATATATGCACAATAAAGCTGGTAAGTTATTTCACCTTGGCCTTGTAACTTTTTGACCCAAAAAATTTATTGGGACATACCAACATGAGATCTAGTTTTGAAAGTCTGGTCACGACGAATTTTTTTATGTGAAAATAATTTTTCAATCGTACCGACAGTCTGAACTACATGTGTAGATCGAGCCGGTCAGGAAGTTAGAAGATATGGAATGAGGAGTGATTAGAGATTAAATTGTTAAATAATTCAAGAGCAGTGAGAAGGGGTGATTAGAGATTAAGTTGTCAAATAATTTAAAGATTTGAAAATCAGATTTTTTTTCAAAGAAACATAAAAAATAATTCGAAAAAAATAAAAAAAATTGAACCGGGACTGATGCCCGGCCGGCGCCCTAGCCGCTCGAACCGAGACTAATGATCATATTAGTCCCAGTTCGTAATGCAACCGGGACTAATATGTAGATCGAGTTGTGACAAAAGCCCTGTTTTCTACTAGTGTAGGTTACATGTGTGTAGGCTGCACCTTGATAAAGAGAAGAGGAATAAACAGAAAAAAGGGACACGTCATGGACCCTTGGCTATAGAAGCTCTTGTGCGCGTGCGTGTTCGTCGATTTGGTGAATTTCAACAGTAACTAGCGCTCATCTAGACGTGACGTATTCGTCATCTTTTTTTTTAGAGATACAAGTATATATACGAAGTATATATGAATTTTTTGTTATCAACGTCTAGTATCCTATCGCTTGTAGTTGGAGCAAACGGTTAAATGTTTAATTCAACATAATATATTCTTACCTCTTATCCTCCAAGTGTGTTCGGAAGTTCTCCGTGAGATCGTCTATGCTCCAGGTTTTAATTTCTCGGAGGGGATGGTCATTCTCAGAGGTTTGCGGCGGCACAACCACGAGCTGCTTCAGCACGGATTTCAGAAGGGACAGGCGATCGTAGGTCTGGGATACATGGACGAAAGCGCGGCACTGGATGTCATTCAACTCCAGGCTGTTGTAGACGGCGGAGGCGAGGGTGGTCTTGCCAAGGCCACCGAATCCGACGATGGACACCACCCGGCGAAGTGTTTCGCCGTCATTCAGCCTGCGGACCACGTCGTCGGTCCTGCTGCCCATCCCGACGAGGCCTAACCCGCCGCCGGATGGAAGCGAGCGTTGCAGGTTGTACCTGGAAGAATCGAGCGAGCTGCGAGGATCAGCTCCTGCCGCGTCTTCTAGCCTGTACCTGATCCTCCGGTCACTCACGCCCTTGGCGCGAGACTGAAGCGTCGTGATCTCGGCGGCCAGCTTGCCGCGCAGCCCCAGCGTTCGCAGGAGGCTGATTATCCTGCCAAGGTAGCTCGCAAGTCCTCGACCGTCTCCGGGATGCTCGCCGAGATGACGGCAGAATTTGTCCACGCAGTCCTCGGCGTCGAACGCCACCTCCCTCACTTGTTTCATCCAGATCCTCGTCTGCAAATACGCACCGCACGCGCGGCAAGCGATTAACTCCGGGATTCTTTAGGAGAGGTCATTTGTCATTCAAATACTCGGAGTCTCGGACCATATTACCTGCTGGCTGTGGTCGTCGCGGTCGGCCAGGTCGCGGAGGCAACCGGTCATGCTCTCCAGTTCGTCCTTGAGCTCCTGGATCTCCCCACGTACACCGCTGAGGAGCGCGTACTTGGTGGCAAGGACGTTTCCAAGCTTCCCTACTAGGATCCGCACGGCGACCTGGGAGGCGCTCACCAGCGCGGTCTCCATCACCGAGCAATTTGCGCGCCTCACTTGTAACTGGATATATAGGTGCATGCCATCAGCGATCCAGTTTCAAAGTAAAGTCATGAACTCCGGGCAACGGAAAAAGATGAATGATTCTTGGCAGTTATGGAGTACCTGTTTGAATTGCGAAAAGATAAATGATTCTTTCGCAGTTATGGAGTAGCTAGGCTCCGTGGCTTCTCGCCGTGCCGGAGTGAGACCAGAGAGATTCAACCAGCCGAACGGAGGTCGCTGCACCACGGATCAAGGGCAAACATCTCAACGATCAAGCCAAGAACTCGCTCGAACCAGCAAGGCACAAGCACAAACTTTAAAGATCAACCTCCGTATGGAAGAGAAACCATACCTTTGTTGAGGAAAACCAGAATTACTAGCTGGAGCAAGTGCTCAAGTCGCGCACTTCTGAGGTATTTATGAGAGAGCAGATGGACGGAGGAAGACCAAGTTATAAGCGTGTGAAAGGTGAGAAATCGAGTAGCTTTCTTTGTTTTCATTTTATTTTCCTGGGGCTCAGCTCAACAAGCGAAGCTAACCGCCGCACCTTCGTGGCCACAGCAGCTGGAGAGCCTATCAGGTGTTCTCCCGGTGTTTCCAGCCAAGCAAATCCATCCATTGGGTGGAAAACTTGTATACATATGATACGAAATGGGCAGCGCTAGCGGCCAGACAGCCGGTCCAAACTTTCGGACGGTCGCCTTTGAGTCGTCCGATCACAGCCCAACTTATGTCAGGAGTTACGTACCTCACAAATGAGAGGGAGGGGGGGGGGGGGGGGGGGGATCTCCCCACACGGATCACGCTCATGGAAAAAGGCGGTGCGTCACATCTCTGGCAGCCAACTCGTTCACAGATATAAGGCTCATGACATCGCTGGTAGCATCTTCCTCGTCGCCGGATGCAGCACGCCGCGCAATTTGTGATGACAGCCAACTCGTTCCACCATCGCCGGATGACAGCCAACTCGTTCCACCATCGCCTTCCACTTGCCGGGTGGCAACAATCATCGTGGTCAGTCGCCACCGTCGAAGCACGCGGGGCTACAGTTGTGGAGCTGTCGCCGGTGGCGGCGTCGGTGCCGCCTGCATGTGACACCAGCTGTTGTCCGGCTGCGACATCTACTCCACATCCGCCGTCATCGTCGCCATCTCTCCTCTACGAGATGGATCGAATCAAGACCATGGTGTGTGGTGTTCTTATCGTGGACAGTGTGTCCACGATAGCATTTAACGCTAGACCTTGGAGCGGGTAGACATGAAGAAACAAAAAGGACGACGGGAGGAGGAACAAAGACAGTGGTGCGTGGGTCTGCTGGGATGCGTGCGAAATGGTGGTTTGTTGGATCAGGTCTGATCAAGAAGCCAAGGTGCGTAAGGCAAACGACTGAGAATGAAATAGTGGATAAGGCAAACGACTTAGGAATTTCTTTGGGATCAAATGAAACCGAGGTCGTCAAATCCGTAAATGATCTTTTAGACTTGGAAGCGGAGAGGGCTTCCGAAATTATTCGTAATCTTGCGTCTATCAAACCCATGAATGATAATGAAATGAACAACTTAGAAATGGCTGATCTCGTAAATATATGTAACAATCTTTTTCCTGGTGCGGAGGCCGAGGATGAGGAGGGGTCGGAGACTACAGAAACGATAGAGCCTCTCTTGATGAAGGGCACAGTTTCTGGCGTCGTCGATCCTACTTTCCCGCAGGGTGTTGGGGAGAAGCCCAAACGATCCTAGAAGCGGAAAATTTATCCTACTTCGACAGTACGCAGAAGTGCTCGAGTTAAGCTTAAGAAAAAGTTTCATGATGACTGATGAAAGGACTCTTTTGGAATAGCAGAGGTCTAGCTGACTTGGCTAAACAAAGGTTCTTAGCGGAGACAATGATAGAACAACACTTAGAATTTATTGCACTTTTGGAGACAGGACGAGATAATTTTACATCATAGTTCCTTCAAAATCTCTCCAGTGGTATTGATTTTGACTGGCACATCTTACCTCCTAGAGGAAGATCCGGTGGGATTTTACTAGGGGTGCGGTGTGAGACGCTTGAGGTGCTTAATGTGGTTCAGGGAGACTTTTCGGTTAAGTTTAGGGTGAGATCAAAACTGGATGGGTTCTGGTGGTCTCTAGTTGCTGTATATGGGGCAGCACAACCTGAATTTAAACCAGATTTTTTAGTCGATTTAGTGCGGATTTGTGGAGATGAAAATCTGCCGATACTCGGGGGGGGGGGGGGGGGGGGATTTTAATATAATCAGGAGGAGAGATGAAAAGAACAATGACAATTTTGATGGACGTTGGTCTAAGATGTTTAACATGATTATCGAGAGTCTTAATATGAGAGAAATTGAACTCACCGGTAGACAATTTACATGGGCCAATTCGTTACTCATTCCGACTTATGAAAAGTTGGATAGGGTACTTGCTAGTGTGGAGTGGGAACAAAAATATCCTTTGGTGTCAGTCCATGCGATGCAGAGAGCAATCTCAGATCACACACCACTTCTTTTAGACTCGGGTGAGGCTACCCATGTGGCAAATAAAAATACTTTCTCCTTCGAACAAAGTTGGTTCGAGAGAAAAGGATTTTTGGAGATCATTGCATGCGAATGGGCTAAGCCGGTTAGTGGAAGAACGCATGTTAAGAGATGGCAAAACAAGATTAGACATCTCTGACAGTTTTTGAGAGGTTGGGCCAGAAATGAGAGTGGGATTTACAAACAAGAGAAATAGCGTCGTATTCAATTAATTGAGGCACTAGACTTACAAGCTGAAGACACTCTTTTTTCGGTTAATGAGCAGAGATCCAAGTCCGCAGCTGAGCAAGGTCTACGAGCTCTCTTGAGAGAGGAGGAGCTCAAGTGGGCATTGCGTGCTAAAACGCTTAAGGTTGTCCAAGGGGACGACAATACACAATTCTTCCATATGGTTGCAAATGGTAAACATAGGAAGAAGAAAATCATTCAGCTTGAACAGGACGAGGGGACAATAGTGGGGCATGAAAATCTGAAAGCATATATCTCCAATTACTATAAACAACTTTTTGGACCCCCAAATACAAGCACGGTGACACTAGATGAATCTGTGATTGATGACATACCTCAATTACAGGCAGCGGAGAATGATTTTCTATCTGCACCATTTACTGAAAAAGAGGTTTTTCAGGCAATTTCACAAATGAAACCGAATAAAGCATCGGGACCAGATGGGTTTCCATCTGAATTCTATAAGAAATGTTGGCATATTATAAAAGATGATCTTATGCCTATGTTTCATGATTTTTGCAACGGTCATTTAGAGTTGTTTCATCTCAACTTCGGTACCATAACGCTGCTACCAAAGAAAGATGAGGCAATTCTGATCGAACAATTCCGACCCATTTGTCTACTGAATGTGAGCTTCAAAATTTTACAAAGGTTAGAACCAATAGATTGACACAAATTGCTCATTCAGTGGTCCAACCAAGTCAGACTGCGTTCATGCCGGGGCGACACATACTGGAAGGGGTGGTCGTTCTGCATGAAACACTTCATGAGATCCACTCGAAGAAACTGGATGGGGTTATCTTCAAAGTGGATTTTGAAAAGGCGTATGATAAAGTCAAGTGGCATTTTCTTCAGTAGGAAATGCGCATGAAGGGCTTTAGTGAAGCCTGGAGGAACCAAGTGGACACCCAAGTCTAGAAGGGTAGTGTCGGAATCAAGGTGAATGATGACATCGGTCATTATTTTCAGACACATAAGGGGTTGAGACAAGGGGATTCCATGTCTCCTCTTCTGTTTAATATTGTGGCAGACATGCTGGCCGTCATTATTGGCAGGGCCAAGCAGCGTGGCCATGTAGAAGGGTTAGTTCCTCATCTAGTCGATGGAGGGGTATCCATTCTACAGTATGATGATGACACTATCCTATTCATGGAACATGACATGGCTAAGGCACGTAATATGAAACTTATCTTATGTCTCTTCGAACAATTGTCTGGCTTAAAAATTAATTTTCATAAGAGCGAGTTGTTCTGCTTCGGGAAGGCCAAAGACGAGGAACACACTTATAGACAATTGTTCGGATGTGAATTAGGTGCTTTACCATTCAGTTACTTGGGTATACCGATCCACCACCGTAAACTATCCAATAAAGAATGGAAGTGTATTGAAGAACGAATTGAAAACAAACTTAGCTGCTGGAAGGGTAAGCTTATATCATATGGAGGGCGGCTAGTCCTGATTAACTCGGTACTGACTAGTATGCCGATGTTTCTACTTTCGTTCTTCGAAATTCCAAAAGGAGTTCGGAAGCGACTTGATTTCTTTAGATCTCGTTTCTTCTGGCAGTCTGATGAGGCCAAGAGGAAATACCGTCTTGCGCGATGGGATATCCTTTGCCGACCTAAAGAACAAGGGGGTCTCGGTATTGAGAACTTAAAAATTAAGAATAAATGTCTTATGAGCAAATGGTTATACAGGCTAGAGACAGAGCCGGAGGGTATGTGGTCACAAACCCTGCGCAATAAGTATTTATACTCCAAAACATTAGCCCAGGTTACCATGAGACCGACTGACTCGCCGTTCTGGAAGGGACTTATGCGAACGAAGGACTTGTTCTCTCGCAGGGTCAAATTCTTGGTTGGCAATGGGATGTCAACAAGATTTTGGGAAGATACATGGTTAGGACAGACGCCTCTGGCCATTCAATATCCCACTCTTTATAATATTGTGCAACGTAAGGAGGATTACGTAGGCACAGTCTTCCAAACTATTCCCCTGAACATCCAGTTCCGACGCGCGTTAGTTGGTGAGGGATGGAATGCCTGGATGCATTTGGTTCAGAGGCTGATAGAAGTTCAACTTTCCGACCAGTCGGATTCAATACAATGGAAGTTAGCTAAGAATGGGATTTTTACGGTGAAATCTTTCTATATGGATTTGATTAATTCTGGCCCAATCTCAAGGTCGCTGCACATATGGAGGGTTAAGGTTCCTTTGCGGATTAAAATCTTTATGTGGTTTGTACACAAGCAAGTGATACTCACAAAAGATAACTTAATTAAAAGGCGATGGGTAGGAAGTTCGCGGTGTTGTTTTTGTGATCATGATGAAACAATACAACACTTATTTCTTGAATGCCCACTTGCCAAACTACTCTGGAGAATGATTCATATAGCTTTTAACATTAATCCTCCAGTCGATATTGCGTCGTTGTTTGGGACGTGGTTAGCTGGGGTTGAGCAGATTACTGTGGCTCGTATTCGGATTGGAATATGCGCACTATTATGGGCTATATGGAACTGCAGGAATGATATGATTTTTAACAGACAACACACTTTAACTTTCCTGTAGGTCATCTTCAGAGCTACAGTTTGGATCCGTACGTGGTCCTTACTCACTCCTATGGACTCCAGGGAGCCTTTGGTTACTGGGTGCAACCAATGGGAGATGGTAGCTCGGGTTATATTCAACCGGTTCGGATGGCGCTCGCATAACAGGATAGGAGTCTAGGGAGCTTATCCTTCATATTACCATAGCGGTTGCTTTTGTCAGCATGTATTTTTCTTTTTTTGCTTTGTTTCTGCTCCGTTTGCGAGCTGTAAGACCTTTATGACGTTACTTTCTGGATAAAAATGACTGCATGCATCTTCATGATGCAGAGGCCGGGGGCATGCCTCCATTTCCAAAAAATAAAAAGCCAACGTGCAATCGGTGCCAGCTTCGGCCGATCGACTGAAAGCAGTCATTGTCCATACAAAATTGGGTCCATCTAGCTCTCATCTATTTTCTTTGTCATGTTCGGAGTATTGTTGTTTGTTTCTTTGGTGTGGGATTCTTTTGACTTTCGGTCTTTTAAGCTTATTGACATAGTGCACTTTCACTTTGGTCGAGTAGCTGATGTAGAAGGCAAGGTTTTGGGTACCGGATGAAAAAATCATGTACCAGACGATATATGGGTTTCCCGCTGCCTACATTAAATGGGCCTCTAAAGCAAAAGAAAACATTTCCTGGAAAAACAACAATTTAAATTCTCAAAGCATAGATAAATACAGAACCATCTCTCATTCAATGTAATTCTTCCAGTGTTATAGTGGTTAGACCGGGACTCAAGCTCACGTCCGCAGTTTGACTTCCTGGTTGTGCATTATTTTTTCTGTTTTTGTTGACTTAGTCGAAATGTGCAAAAATCAGCTACCTGGTATACAGATTTGGTACAACAAGAGTTCAATACTAATATATCATATGCTAAAAAGATTGAATCCAAAGTTTGAAATATTTCGAGTGCTATTTGGCAGTATCCGCCAATTCTAGTTCCCCTTGGTAAAATACCTTAGTTGGTAGCCAAAACTTTGGCACGAGCTCCTGCTCTCGCAGCTCCCACAAATAGGCCTCTCACGCAAACAAATGTTTTTTTTTTTGAAAACATGACTTTAAACGCCACAGCTGCTCATAAATTATTTTTTTAGAAAAGGAGGGTATCCCCGGCCTCTGCATCAAAGAGATGCATACGGCCACTTTATTAAACAGGTTCACATGCAGCAAAGTCTGAATGCCAAAGATTACAGTTGCTCGTCACGAACTATATAAAGAGTAACGTAAGAAAGGAAGCAGCCACAACCGGCGATAATGCGTGTAGGAAACTACTCTCCTATCATATTACATGATCGCCATCCAAACCGGTTGAAGATACCCCGAGCTACCATCTCCCATCGGATAGACTCAGTAACCATACGCTCCCTGGCATCCATCGGAGTGAGTAGCGACCACATACGGATTAATGTTGTGGCTCTGAAGATGACCTGCAAAAAATAAAAGTTTGTTTTTCTGTTAAAAACCAAGTCATTCCGGCAGTTCCATATAGCCCAAAGTAAAGCACAAAAGCCAACACGAATGTGATTCGCAGTTTCAACTTTCACTCCATTTAGCCACGTCCCAAATAACGTGTGAATGCTATTAGGTGGCGCAATATTGAAGGCTATATGAACCGATCTCCACAATATCTGTGCCAAAGGGCAGTCCAGAAGGAGGTGTTTGATGGACTCTTCATGATCACAGAAGCTACATAAATAAAGGATGATCTCTTATACAACACAATTCTTCGAGTGCTGTAGTGATTAGACCCGGTCGGTACTCAACCACATATGTGAGGTTTGACATCCCGGTCGTGCATAATTTTGTTTTCATAACTTAAGTTGGCGATATGTGCAAAAAGAAAGGCAGCCAGTAGGCTCAAACAGGTGACCTAACCTCTATTGTTACAACTATCTACTCCCGATACACACAGAATATAAAAACCATGACTTGTATTTAGCAGTGACGCGGTAAGAGAACAAGTAAGACAATTACTATTTTTTGGAATGCTGATATGACATTTATAGTTAACATCTGACAACTTGTATGTACCACACACCTAACATATATACTATATTTGAGCTTGTAACAAGTAACTGATAAATTCTAATGAGATTATGGGTGGAGTAGTTAAATAGGGAAGAAGACTTTTCACGAGGTGTAGAGCAGGAGCAGGTACCCAACGAAGATATTTTAACCAGGGGTACCGGATTCACGGTTACCGTTGATACCGTCAAATAGCACTCAAAATATTTCAAACAATATTTTGTATTCATTTTTTTAGCATATGATATGTTGGCATTGAACTCTTCTTGTATGGTAGATGCAAGTTGCCATAGGTAACTAAAAAGCTCATATCGGCATTCCAGAGGACAATAAATATCTAAGTTTATCTCTTACCGCGTCAAGGCTAAATATAAGACATGACTTTTATATTCATGTTATTTGGAGTTGTTAGTTGCAAAGTGGTGGGTCGATCCTAGTTCCACGCACATTATGATGTCTGTAATTGCGTCTTAGGGCGGACATGTTATTGGTTGTGCAAGTTTTGAAAAACAGAATATATTAAAGAAAGGACTAATTACCCCACCAATAATATGCTGCTTAACTAGAGGTGTTATTTTGCGCCCAGTGGAAAAGAACAAATAAAGAAAGAAAATATGGAACAATGTTACTTGGGCTGCTGCATCTTCCAGGGGTGGATACATCCTCCCTTTTTTGTTTCTTTTTGCGAGAAAAAACATCCGATCTATTCATCAACTATAAAGGTGATACAAAGAACACCAGAAGTAAAAAATACATCCAGACCCGTACACCATCTAGTTACGACTATAAGCAATGAACCGAGCTAAATGTGTGCCATCATCTTTGCCCCATCCTCATTGGAGCCGGGTAAACCTTGTTGTAGTAGATAGTCAGAAAAATCGTCATGCTCAGATACCATAGGACCAGCGCACCAGAAAAGCAACCGCCGCCGATGAAGATAAGCATAGATCGAAAAGATCCAACCTGTAGACACACTGACACGGACAAACGAGAACAAGATCCATACGGATCCAGTGAAGACAATCGTTGTCTGTATCTCACGAGATCTGCGGAAAATAACACTCCACACGCTATCCGACAATACAAACACCACCGGAACAGGAACTAGGCAGTAAGAATCTTATTCTATCTTCAGATAGCCGTCGTCACCTCTCCTTTGCAAGCAAGACGCAAATCCTTACAAAACTAAAAAAAGAAAGAAAACGGAGCCCTCCCGCCGACAAGGGCTATGATCCACCATAGTCCCTGGTCCTAAGACCATAGGATACAAGGTAGACCGGCTGCAGCACCGGAGGTAGGCACAAGAAACCTAGCCAAACGGTCCTCTTTCTTTCACGAGAAACCCTCTTTTAGTTTTGTCCAGTCTGTTGTTGGTTATTTTGTTCGGTGTGGACTTCCTGTGAATCTGTCGTCATCTTAACATATTGTTTTGTTTTTCTCTCAAGCCAGCTAGCCTTTTTAGGTTAAAGCAAAACTTTATAGCTTAACGGTGTTCAGGTAAATCACCCGAGACACAAGAGCCGGTTGGGCCAGTACAATAGAGTTCCACTCAATACAGTTCTGTAAACAAAGACGACCTAATTTGCCTAGTTCATGCGCAACAGAGTTTGCACTACGGCGACACACGTAAACAACTTGCTTAGAGAACCACAACTTAAGCTGGAACTTCATGTCCTTGATGATAGCTGCATATGGCGAAGAGTCGACCTTGGTAAGATCCATCACCTCATGTAGAAACTGGGAGTCGATTTCGAAGACCACACAAAGAGCACCAGCATCAGCCGCCAATGAGATAGCTTCAGCCATCACGGTTACCTCTACACCAAACGGGTCAGCAACCTGCTCCTTCTTACCTGCTCGGGCCATAAGAACGACGCCAGTACCATCCCTAACCACCACACCCCAAGTGAGAAAAGATTCACCCGGTGTAAAGGCCCCGTCCGGGTTAATTTTGACCATATCTTGTGCCGGCGGCTCCTATTTGCATGCTTTGGATACCTTGTTTTTCCCGCTGAACTATTGCATGTACTCCTGTGTGTTGCTCAGTACCCTGTGTGTTGCTCAGAATTCGTCTAGTCAGCTCAGACTGCTGGATCGGGATCTCCCCCTCTCTTATTTTATTTCTGTTGCTCCACCAATGCCACCAAAACGTAACAATGCGCACTCTGTTTTTTTTCATCTAGTCCTCACAAAAAATCCAACATTGCATGCACACACGCTGACTTGCTCCAATGCATCTCTTTCATTCCCTAAGAGCATCTCGAGCCGTTGAGCCCCCAGGAGATGTTTTTTTTTTCGTTGGTTGGGGTTGTCCCGGAGTAATTTTTGCTCTGGGGGTGAATATTTTTCCAGTCAGTGTGTTCCCAGCCACCAGACGGGACGCTTTACGCCGCCCACGTGTCCTCTATGCGGTTCATGTGCCATGTGCGAAGGAGAGAGAAAAGAGAGGAGAGAGAGGGGATGAGCGACTGATGCTGGGCCATTTACATGCAAAAAGTAGCGCCAGCGCCTCCAAGTGCCCCCCGGTGGGCTGGGTTTGGCCCGGGAGCACCGACTCTAATTTTGCCCAAATCCAGCAAAAAGTAAGGTGTTGGGAGCGTCAGTGGGACTTTTTTCATCCGCCGGCGTTGAAAAAGTGCTCTTGGGGGTCTCTTGGGGAGACGACTGGAGATGCTCTAAGCTTATAGCTCTCCAGGTTTCTTTGACGGCTTTGCACTTAATAAATAGGTGAGCTTCGTCCTCATCCGCTGGGCTACAGAGAAGACACTTTGTGTTCTCAAGTGTTACCCCCCCCCCCCCCCCTCCTGGCTAGTTGACGTGCATGCCAAGGTTTTCGGTAACGAGCGGAAAAACTAGATACCGAGTGATACCCGCGCTTCTCGCTGCCCTCGGTAAATAGGACTCAAGCAAACAAATCATTTAATTTTGTAAACCTTGAATTTATAAATTCTCAAAGTGTAGATAAATACAGGACCATTTCTCATCCAAGGTAATTCTTGGAGTGTTGTAGTTGTTAAATCGAGACGGAGAAAATGGCTTTATAAGTTAGTTTCTTAGGCGTATTGTTACTCTTGTTGAAAATCCCCCTCCCTGTTACGCTCAGTCACTCGCACCTTGTTGAGGGTGTTACGGCGTGTGCAGTTGCGTGTTAGGATGCACATGTAAATGGTTCAGCAAGTTTTTTAAAGAACTGTGGAAAAAGACATATTGCCCCAATCATAATATGCCGCTTAGAGATGTTTTTGCATCCAGTGGAATAAGCACAGATTAATTAATTAATTAATTAAAATGGAACATTGTCACCCGGGGCCATTTTTGTTGGTTGTTAGTTGGACTTCATGTGCGTCTGGCGTCATCTAAGCATATGAGAATATAGTGCTTTTTTTCTCTCGCCAGCTAGCAGATGTACAGGCCAAGGTTTTGGCTACCGGGCAAAAAAAATCAGATACAGGGTGCCACTTTTTTTTGCTGCCTACGGTAATAGACCTCTCAAACAAAACAAATTGTTTTTCTTCTGATAAACAGAAATGTTCAAAGTGCAGATAAATACAAGACGAGTTGAGGCGCCATTACCCACCAAAAAATTGACATGCTCTTTGAAAAGAGGCCAGACCTTAACCAAATCTTTCCAAAACTTCGAACCTCCCCTAGGTGAGGCAAACATAGGATTGGAGGAGGGGATGTATTTCGCCTTAAGAATGGAAAACCAGAGGGGATCTCGGCCCGAGGAAATGATCTTCCACCACCACTTCATCATAAGATATTTATTCATCACCGCGGTGTTCAGGATGCCTAACCCACCCAGGTTTTTAGGTCTACAGATGATGTTCCATTTGACGAACCGATATTTACATTTGTTATCCGCAGAATTCCAGTAGAAAGCACCCCTATGCTTATCAAAACCCTCATGCGTACCCGCTGAGAGGAGGTAGAAGCCCATAACGTACATGGGCAAGGAGGAGAGACAAGAATTAGTCAGAGTCACTTTCCCAGCGTTTGTATTATATCTGCCCCTCCACAGCAGCACCCGATTACCAACCTTGGTAACAATGGGCGCAAACTCCTTGGCGCACAGCTTATCCGCAGCAATCGGGAGGCCCAAGTACTTAAAAGGAAAGGAACCCAGGCTACGGTTTAAGAGGTGCTCCACACGTAAAGCCTTGGCATCATCCACCCCAGTAACAATGACTTCACTCTTCGCAAAGTTAATTTTGAGCCCTGACAAGGCTTCAAAGCATAAGAGGATGAACTTAAGATGAGCAAGGCAAGAATCATTGAGCTCCACCAAGATAATGGTATCATCCGCGTACTGGAGGTGAGAGACCCCATGGGGGATGAGATGAGAGATAACCGGAGAGATATGGCCAGAAGCAGCAGCCCTGGACAGGATATGAGAAAAGGCATCAGCCACAAAATTAAAAAGGATCGGGGAGGCCGGGTCTCCTTGCCTCAGGCCCCTGCCATTGGCAAAAAAATTGCTAACTTGGCCATTGATCGAAATCGTCGTGTGCCCACCCGCCACCAACTGCATAATCCTCTGCACATATGCTCCCTTAAATCCTTTGGCCAACAAGACATGTCTAAGGAAAGGCCAACTAACCGAGTCGTACGCTTTCTCAAAATCCAACTTTAGGATCACAACTTTCGAATTGCGGGACTTAAGATCATGGACAATCTCATGAAGACAGAGAATCCCATCAAGGATAAATCTGCCTTTAATGAAAGCAGATTGAAAAGGGTTGAGCGTACGATGCGCAACAGGAGAGAGACGCGTGGCAAAGCCCTTGGCAGGAAATTTCGCCATGTTATTAATCAGGGCAATTGGTCTAAATTGGGAGATCAGCTCGGCACCCTTGACCTTGGGGATGGGGGAGATCACTGCATAGTTTAAGCGAGAAATATTTATCGTCCTAAGACAGAACCCTTGGATGATGTTACAGATGAGGGTCTTAAGCTGAGACCAGAATTTTTAAAAAGGGAGATAGAAAAACCATCCAGGCCCGACGCAGTATTAGGGTTAGCATAATTAATGACATCCCAAATCTCCTCATCAGAAAGAGGCAGGATTAAGGCTTCATTCTCAGCAGCAGAAATTTTAGAAGAGGCGTCCGAGAGGGAATGAGATATAGACAAACCAGACTCCGGCCTAGCAGCATAGAGGTTAGAGAAGAATTCCACCACATGACCCAGAATTTTGGGCGTGATCAGAGACCTTCACCCCATTAATGAGAAGACTATCCAGTGCACATCTCCTTCTCCTATCATTGGCTATCGCAAAAAAAATAGGCTGTGGGGACGTCACCTTTCAAGGTCCAGTTCAAAGTTTCCCTTTGACGCCAATATATCTCCGACTGCCGATGCAAAAGCATGAGATCCTCTTCAAGGCCGTATCGCAAGCCCCTAGCGTGGGCCCCCTTCCCGCTAATCCAAATCTACCAATTAATCTCCTACGTAGTTGTTCGTAACTTTTTTAAGTAGGTGTAGCAAAGCTCGTGTTGTATTGAGCGTGTGAATGAACACTGAAGGGATCGAGCATACACGTGACAGGATCGAGCGTGTGGGCTGCTGGAAGCGAAGTCAGGAGGCTGATGCGGCCCTGCGGGCTTTATTTCCTCTGCCCTGTGGTACTGTTTCCTGGGCTAATAGTAACTTGTTGCCTTGTAACCTGGGCCAACTGACAGATAATTATCATTATTTTGAGCTAGCATCATTATTATTTTTGACCCTGGCACAGGGTTGGCTCATTTGGCTTTACAGTGACATGAAGTGATGTGCCACATCATCCTATTATTTTATCGGCTGTCCATATAGGAGGCCAAATTAGCACACATTAGGAATTTCTTGTAGAACAGTTTGCTTGATGCTAGCTCAAAACTTCGAATTATGTGAGATAATCAGTAATGGGGTTAAAACATGAGGACTAACCAAAAAAACATGGCTATACAATAACACGATCAAAGAGACACTCACGACAAAAAGAATATGCCCCAAGACTATAAAACCAGGTGTGGAATATGATTATCTGAAGAAAAATATTTTCATGTAATTTGCTATCCGCCAGCAATTGCTTAGGCATAACATAAATATTTTATTTCAGAAGACCAAGTTTCGGTGGAGTCTGCTGGAGACTAAACATATAGAGATGACCAGGAATAAAGATGGTCAACTAAGAAAGAGCCTAGAGCTACTCACTCGGGTCACGCAGCAATGACCTTGGCTGGCATGGACTAGTACATCTTCCTCAATCTAGCTCCGAATTATCATCAGGAAGCAACACCACAGCAGACAACCCATCAAACAATGGTGTTACATCCACCGCACCATTGCGGCCCGTCACGAAGAAGGAATGCCGGATGAGGCTTTCTTTGAATCTATGCCGCTCAAGGTTGAGGCGGACGTTCCATTGGTGCCGTGCCAACACACTGCCATCCTTGCCAGACAAGTGTTCCAGACGCTGCGATACAATGCTCACGCTCCCTCTTCTCACAGAAGTAACAAAGACATCTCCTTGGGCGTCCGGCACCAGGAAAATGGACGGCCTCTGCAATTCTATGCGGCACTTGAGCGACCAAACGCTGTTCTCGTAATCCTCTAGCACCCAGAGATCACCTGCCTGGAAGCCATGGTCGCTGTATAACCCAAGCTCCCCATTCACCTCAAAGGGGTCAGCCCAGGGGCCGTCGACGGGGGTCTCGACATGCCGGAAGGACTCGGCAACGGTGTCGAAAACCAGCATGTTGTTGTATCTGCGGCCTGGCAGCTCAACCGGGCCCCAGTAAAACCTGCCCTGCACGAGGACGTGCGGGTGGAGGAACTTCATCATTGGCATCATCTCCGAAACTTCCCAGCTGGTGGCCCATGGCTCTAGGTCTAGGGGCTCGCCGACGCACCTGACCTCGCCGGATCCCACGGTGTGCACGTAGTAGATGGCGCGGCGATTCTCGGCGTCGTTGGGCACCTTGGTCCAGCTCCAGCACAGCACCCGGTACGACCCGGACGGGCGGTGAGGATAGAGGCCGGAGATGACGTACGGGTGGAGCAGAGGGAGGGAGGCGCGCTGGCGGGTGGACGGGTTGCAGATGTGGAGCGCGCTGTAGGCGCAGACGATGAGGAGGCCGTCGCAGGCGGCGAGCAGATCAAGGCCCCCAGGGGTGGCGGCCCGGTCCGTGCGGGCGACGGGGCGCCGCTCGCCCGCGCGGTGGTCCAGAGCGTCGATCCTCCCCTCTAGGGAGTCTCTCGTGGTGACGAGCTGGAGCGCCGGCTGCCGGCGGTGGTGCGCGAGGAGGAGGGCCGTGTCGGACGTGAGGCTGCGGCGCCAGGATTTGCAGACGGCACGGCACCGTAGGAGGGGCTTTGCCGGCAGGCGCGTCAGTATCTCCCAGAGGACGAGCTCCTCGGGGAGCCGGGGATCACCGCCGCCGGCCGATTCAGCCATGGGTACGGTAGAGTGCGATCTGGGTGGGAGGATGAAAACAGCTTCCTTTGACGGCGCTAGCTAGCCGCAGCGATCGGATTATCGGAAACGGCCGGATTCTGGATAGTCTACATTGGCATTCACTTGGGCCGGGACGGCTTTCGAGCCGGGCGTCGTTGCAAAAAGACTTTGAAATAACAAAGCCCACGCTCGATCAGGCCCGGCCTGCAGCCCGACAAACTATGTTTCGTGTTTTTAAATGAAAATAACCTATTCTCGGGATTATACATGAACAGACGCTTGAAATCAAAGAGTTCATAAAGCGTGTAGGTCACAAGATAAACATTTGGAAAGCGTGTAGGACATTAATTGCTTATGAAGCTGTTAAAAAGGAAGAAGCTGACATGATCGAGACCTAGAGAATAAATGCACCAAAGCAGCCAAAACAGAAAAATGAGTTATTATACATTGCACTTTGCACTGAGATGAGATGAGGACGCGCTAGCACAGCCGGAATGATGGATGGCTCCCGCTTATTTGTTTTCTCGTATATTATTTTATATTTTCTTATTTAATCTTTCTATTTCTATTTTCCCGTTTTAACTTTTATTCAAGTTAAATCTGGCAGTAGATCACTTGCAAATAATGCAGACATGCCAGGTGTTGGTGGTTCAGTCGTTGCCAACGCATCAAATATTAACATAATTTCGCTATCATAAGGGGACCGTGTCACAACAGCTAAAGTAACAAAATTCACAATTCATGCCACCTCTCTACAAAAGGATGACACGTTTGTTAGCATATTACCTCCAGAACAGGGGTGCTAGAAGGCATTGGTGATTCTTCCATGAATATAAGTGCACGAAGACCATTGACTCAGGAGGTTAGCAACGACGGTGCTGGACATTCCAACAATTTAGGGCAAACTAAGGAGATTAGTGCACACAATGCGAGTGGTCTAACATTTCTAGGACCATTTTCCCATCTAATAAAAACACACCCGTGAATAATGACCTGATAGAGAAAACAAATGGATAGCTATCTGATGAACATTCATTTAAACAACACTAAACTAAGTTATGAAAGATGTCATTTAGCACTTTTTATATATAGTTCTGATTGGGAACCTAAAATTGGTTTTCTACATGTTGGGAAATGGTTTACACAATTTGGGACTCAGAAACACAAATTTCGATCAATTAAAAGGGGAGAATGAAGGTGAATTTTTGTCGCGAGCTAGTCTACGCATAACACAAACAAAAACCGGATATACTACTTTTACTAATAGTTGTTGTTGAAGCAAGAATTAGTAATGCTTGTCCCCGATCATTCTACAATGATGTAGAGTGTGTCTCATTTCCAAACCCTTTCGAAATTATTTGATCGATCAGCCCATTCTAAACTTTCATGTAGGTCAAATTAAACTACGAAGTAAAAGATGGCATATAATTAAAACTACCCGGTTCTATGAACCTTCCCTCACCCCGCTACATCTTGGCCTCGGCGGTGCCTGCACTCCAATCCAAGGAAGGCGTTGAGATGACCTGGTGCCGCAGCTTGCACCTCAATCTACAAATCCACACGAGTGAGGGGGGCCCACAATGGCACACCGTCGCAACAAGAGCCTCCAACCCAAAATTCATGCGAGTGAGTAGGGCGCAAGAATCGTGCTCCACACAACACGCCCCTACAATACAAAATCCAGGCCAATGAGGAGGGCCCTATAATGGCATGTTGTCCCAGCACACATCTCCATTGCAAAATCCACGCAACCCGGGAGATCTTCGAAATAATTTGCCTCAACGACATCCCATGACAGCTCAACTGAGTCCCCTTCCACCATACTAGATGATAACGATCTCCTCCAAAAGATCCACCTCCATGTGCCTCTGTAGTCTAAAAGTAGTGGAAATGCGTCAACAATGACCCTAGGTTCCTATGTCGCTTCCTAATCAACGTGTCAATTAGAGTACCTCAGAAGCCACCCTCCCGTGGGTGTATTTGAGTACCTCAGAATTATAGTGTACATCCTCATCCCTACCGACTGGATCCCGCATAAGCACTTCAACATGTGAATGTCTAGAATCAAAGAACTTCGAGAACTGGCTTTGGGGAACATTTTCTATCAATGATTTAGCTGATGCAAAGTCTACCAATTTCAACCCTACACAAGTGTAGCATGGTTTGGGTGGGGGTGCCAGGATGCCCTTCTATGGTTGAAATAGTGAAGATGGGCAGACCTCAAGCTAAATCTGGGAGGAGTCCGGTTGCAAATAATGTTGGCATGCCAGCTGTTGGTGGTTGAGTCGTTGCCAATACATCAAGTCTTAACACAATTTTCTCATCATAAGGGGATCGTATTACAGCTTATACATTACTAAATGTAACTATTCACACCTCCTTTGTATCAACGGATGACTCATTTGTTAGCATATTAGCTCCAGGGCCGGATGTGCTAGAAAGCACTCGTGCTACTTTCGCAAATATGAGTGCACAAACATCATTGACTCAGGAGCTCCACGACGATGGTGCTAGGGATTTCAACAACTTAGAGGAAACTAAGGCTTGCAAGGCTTATTGTGATGTTGTATTACCGAGAGGGCCTTGAGATACCTCTCCGTCACACGGAGTAACAAATCTCAGTCTTGATCCATGCCAACCCAATAGACACCCTCGGAGATACCTACAGAGCACCTTTATAGTCACCTAGTTATGTTGCGACGTTTGATACACACAAGGCACTTCTCCGATGTCCGTGACTTGCATGATCTCATGGTCATAGGAACATATACTTGACATGTAGAAAACAGTAGCAATAAACTGACACGATCATATGCTACGTTTGTAGTTTGGGTCTTGTCCATCACATCATTCTCCTAATGATGTGATCCCGTTATCAAATGATATCACATGTCAATGGCTAGGAAACCTTGACCATCTTTGATCAACGAGCTAGTTCACTAGAGGCATATTAGGGACAAAGTGTTGTCTATTTATCCACACATGTAATGTGTTTCCAATCAATACAATTATAGCAGGGATAATAAAAAATTATCATGAACAAGAAAATATAATAATAAACACTTTATTTATTGCCTCTAGGGCATATTTCCAACACTACCATGTTCCACTTCGTAGTTTCATATGACCTATGTGGAAGTTCAAAATGAAGTAATTGGCGAAATCTTTCCAAAATGGTTGGGAAAGGAGACAAAATCTGAATCATTGTATAATGATCTATGATGAGTAGTACCAATTTTGTATTGACAACAACTTTTAGTACAAGTCGTATATTGGCTTTGTTGGTTCGTGTTATGCATAGACTATCTTGTGACACAAGTTCACCTTCATTTTTCCCTTTTAAATACCTACCCATGATTCACTCTAGCTCCCACATATCTCTAGTATTTCTCTCGGCATCCATCCCTCATTCTCTGAATCTAGTGGTGGAAGAACTTAGTGGGTAGGGAGTGGGAAGTGGTAAGCATGAGCGAGTTTCACGGAGGTGGTGACGGTCGACGCAGTGGTGGGTTATTTACTCAACGAAAACTCATTACCTCAACACAACAACAAAGCTCCTACTAACACCAACGAAGAGGAGGAATTGTGTGCGACATCGGGGGGGGGGGGGGGTTCAGAATCCTATACGTCATCGCCCCTCCAAATCCATCATTCACGATGACAGATATCTCAAGATCCTACTTCCACTAAGGGTCGGCCTAGAAAATGTATGAGAATGCATAGAAGAAGTACGCCCTGTCCACGCATGCCCATCATATCGACCTCTTCCTTTAGTGCCCCCGCTGGTATTGTCGACCCATGGGAACAATCCATGGGCTCCACAACCTCTGGCAGAAGGTGAGAGGAAGTCTCGGCATTAAACCCTAGAAATGGGCTGACCCACACAAAGGAAGAGGCGCTATAAGTCGTCCGCTGCGATGCGTAGGCCGGCCTAGTAACAAGGTAACACACCAAGCTGACATCATGCCAATGTCACGTGTGATTTCACTTTTTCTTTTACATTCTTTCTTTACTTTTGCTAATATTTCGAAATATTCTAAATATATTTTATAAAACAGTTAAATTAAGATTCTAAAATATGTTAATCTTGCGTTTATAAAAATTCAAACGTTTTTTAATATTTACAAAAATGTATAATTGCAGATATAAAAAGTAGAAAATATTAGTTATGTATAAAATAAATCTTAATAATATATGAAAAATGTGTTGTGACAATTAGAAAAATGTCACACATTTCAAAATAAAATGTACATGATATTTTAGAAATTGTTTATAAAAATGTAAAAAAAGTGTTCATTTAATTAAAATGTACGTCACATTTAACAAAGTGTTAAACATGTTTTGAAAATTGGCATATCCAAATGTAAAAATTTTACACATGTATAGACAAATATTTATGATGTATAAGAAAATGTAAAAAGTAGAAAATGGAAATTGTATATAGAAAAACGGTTAATCATATGTATATCATTTTTTGTGATTTTTTATGATGTACGTCACATTCAAAACACAAATTGATGTTACAATAATGCATTTGTGTCATAATAGAGAAACAATTTTATACAATATACGAAAATATTAGTTTATAAAAACATTTTATCATTCGAAAAATGTTGTAACATGTACTAAAAAAACTAAATTGAAATATTCTCTATAAACATGTATTTGAAAAATGTTAAACAGGTACAAATTTATTACATATATACGAAAAGTGTACAATGTGCATAAAAAAAGAAATCTATTGAAAAAAAAAGCAAAAAGAAACAAAAGGGAAAGCAAAGAAAGAAAAACCTGAAAACACAAGGAATAAACAATGAAAAGCAATGTATAAAGAAGAAAAAGAAAAAACAAGGTAAACTGCTGAAAAAGGAAAGAAAAATGAAAACATGATGATGAAACAAAGCCGAAGAACCTATGAAAAGATGCTGAGAAAAAAATAAAAACGAAAAAGGAAAAAATAGATTGAATCCAGTTATCAAAAGTGGAGGAGAGAAGCCGACAAGTGACACAGCTAATGGGCTGGCCTGTAGTCTTCCGCTGGTAAGCGATCCACATCATACACGGGGGTACATCATCAGTTTGGATAACAAGGCATGTATATTACCAAATGATCTAGTTGTAACCGACTAGGAAATATATCTCCTTGTAACCCTAGTGTAATATAAACGCCTCAAAAAGTGAAAGTTTTTAAAAGGACTTGTGGTTTCGAATTGATATGTGTCAGATAATCACTATTGCCAAAATTTCTTTTATTCTATCCATTTCTCCAACTTATCAAAGCCTATGAGCACTTTGGAATATGCTTTTGATTTCAAGTAGAATTCAATTATATATTCATGTGGTTATGGAACTTAGAAAATGGAATTCAATTCCCGATCTTGAAGAATTGTTTTTCTCCGTAGCTGACAAACGTAGAAGAGAAAGGCTGCTGCCCATGTATTAAATCGAATTACTAGTGGCAGCGTCAAGGTATATATACTTCTGGTGATGTTTTGTGATGGGCTGACACACTTATTGAACTAAATTCACATATAATCTAACGAGACTGAAAATGCAGAATTGTATGTGCTCCAAACTGTTTCATCCAAATTTTTTTTTTCAGCAACCAGCAAGAAAGCTGCCCAAACATCGAACCATGTAAAGTGCCTACCATTGGCCAGCGATAGTCTGAACTTCCTTTACCGATACATCAAACTGGTGCAGCAGGGCTGCAGGAGTCAGGAGACATCCGAATATAGGGCTAATTATCGAATATAAGTACTTTAGCAGAGAGGGTGCACGTATGGCAAGTATCTGAAACTAGAGGTCCTCTACTCACCACACTCATAAGATTCATTACAGCTGCATCAGTACCTTAACCTAGTATCCAGAAATTGTCTTAACACCATCCAAAGTGCCTCGCAGTTTTCCATCTTCGAATCACTTACAGGGACGCATTAAGAAAGCAGCTCAATTTTGAAGATTTGACTCCACACTTGTAGTACCTATAAAGACATGAGGATTTCAGCTATTAAAGACTGATCAGATAATGGGATAAAATCAAGAGAAGAAAGAGCACAGGCCATACCAGCAGGTGCGAGCCAGTCCTGAATACAGACAAGACTCTCGACCCGGTTCTTATTACCCGACGCAGACATTACTAGCCTCGCAGTTCTTGTTGCTACCTTGCAGTCAGTACGGCGGGGTAATGCCAATATATCGCGTGCCATCCGACCAATTGAAGGATAGGTCAGGCAATGTTCCTTCCACCATTGGAGCTCACTGGACTCACCTGCTGGAAATTGCGCCTCCCGCAGTTGTGCCTCTTGCAAGTAATCATCAAGTTCAGTCAGTGGTCGCTGACGATACGGATATTCAGTATGAATATATAACTCATGCAGAATATCTCTACCTATGAACTTTCCCATCCTAATTTTAGACCAAGAAGTGCAGTCAGGTTCTTGGGCCTGGTTTGAATATTCACCATAGAGATTAAGCAGTGTATCATGCACTTCGCAAATAAAATCATCTATGTCGCCGTCCACAGTGTAGGCACTTGGCTAGGTGAAGGGCTGTATGCGTGACTTGATGTGTTCCAGACGGTATTTAGGATCCATGACCATAGGCATACAAAAATGCAAGAAACAGACTTTCCAGCATTTCTTGAACTTCTTTTCCATATTCCGCCGCATAATGGAAATTCCCTCCTCCTCCTTGTCACGTAAATAGACTTCCTCGCGTGTCTTGAACCTGTCAATGTCAGTATTGCGAAGTACCTTTTCCTTCACATTCCACACCTTATCAAACACTTTATCAGGACTAGGCAATTTGTGGACCAAGTCCTTGTATCTATTGAAGTCTTGCAAGTACTTACAAATTTTCTGTGTTTTCTTCCAATCATCCGCTGATGCATACCTGCGCTTGCCATAATGTGCTAGTGAAGGGGTCGGATACATCCTGGAACACTTCCTGGTATCCTCCATGATTGTGTCAAGTTCGTCCAGCCCCACCTGAATAACCTCATCAAGTAAATGAGTTGCATAACGTGCCACAAACAAGCTCCGATTTGCAGCAACTTTGTTCCTTTTCTGAAGACTGGTTTTGACATTTGAAGCCACTGAATCATCAACGAATGCGTCATCCAGTATGATGCTGAAAACCTTGTCATCAAGACCCCATTCTCCAATAGCTCGCAATATGGTATGACTTAGTTCTTCTGCACTGCAAGAGGGGTCCAGGGGGCTAAATTCGATGATCTTTTTCTGCTTCTTCCATTCGTCATCGATATAGTGAATAGTCAAGCACAAGAATGCCTGCAGTGGACTGTAGTGCCACACGTATGCACTCAGGCAAACACGGCATGGTAAAGCTGTTAACTTCTCCTTCAGCTTGGTCTTTTCTTGATCAAACAAGTTAAAGGTCCCCATCATCAGGTCGACGTGTGATGGAATCTTGACCCCAGGATTCAGGTCAGCAACAAGCTTCCAAAAGTCATCTTGTTCCACCATCCTTGTTGCGTGTCCGTGCATGGCAAATTTCCTGACGAGTTCTTCACGAGAAATGTTCTGATCGGCCCCTTGATTTTTCTGGTCAGGTGCTGCAGGTTCCTCATGAGACCCATTCTGAATAGCCTCCTGGTTCTTTTGCTTCTTCTGAGTCTGAATCCCATTCCCATGGCTGCATTTGGAAGTGAGTCTTTTCTTCGGCTTTGCGCCCAAGAGCAGTGGACTAGGGGTACTGTCGGTGCTCTCATCTTGTTCATTGTTGGGATTGGCAGCTGCATGTTCCACACCTAGGCATAACAAAACATAATTATTTCTTCTTATAAAAATAGTACAACTGTACAAGTATTTAAATATGAAACAAGTTGAGGTAAGTATTTCAACAAAAATAACTCTGCTTGGGGAGGTTAATTGAACATGCCTTTTGTTTTTCATATGCAATAAGAGGGCTAACTGAGCAGACTTTCAGTTGAGAGGTACACTGAAAAGGCACAGTGGCTGGGCATGAGGCGACCCGAGCAAAGATCTATTGCGAACCAAACATTGCCCTAGTGCATTTGAACAATCAAACAGTGAGATTACCCGATCAACCTTTTCATGCAGTAACAGGAATAGTCAAACAGACGTAGTGGACTAATCAACTGGTCAGCAGTGTTGAACAACCAAGCAAAGAAGTCTAATAACATTTGAGGGGCACACATGACACATGTGGCTGTCAGATTAATGCTAACGAAATGAGTCCTCTTTTCCCCTTTCCCTGGGCGCAGTCGCTGACTGTCAGATTAATTTCCGTGTGTGATCGATGGAAAGGGCCGGGATAAGTAAGATGCAGAGAGGAAACATGAGATTGCGCATCCATCGCCTAGAATATATAGACTCGAAAGGAACTCACCGTTCACCATCCTCTCGTCTTCGTCGGGATTGGGACTGTCACACTCTTGATCTATGCCTACTGTTGCCACGCGGGCTCTAGAGAGGGATCGATCGGACGGGATGGCCGAGCAGAGTTGGGGTCCCTGCGGACTGGGGAGATCTCGGCCGGAATCAGGGGAGATTGAGCGGGAGGGAGACGTGGCTGGCGGCGCCCTTGCCTCCGCGGCGGAAGAGAGGAGACGCCACGAAGTGGAGGGAGGAGGGGACGGCCTTTCCCGCGGCTTTTCCCCCCTCCTGGCCTCCTCCCGCCAAGGAGGAATTTCGTCATGGGTGGGTTTCGTTTGCACATGGCCCAGCGGCCCAATACTCTGAGGCCACTATGGTCCATTGGCCACCACTATCATTTCCATTCCTTTGGGGAAAAAAACACTACTCCTTCTCTGTTTTAGACAGCTGAAATTGAACTGTTTTGGGTGTTGTCTTAAATGTCTTAAATATCTTGCAAAAATGAACGGAGGGAGTATCATTTTCATCCTCACACCCTCACCCCCCCCCCCTTGTACACTAGATCTTTTTGCGGACGAGCTCATTTCCTTTCTCTATTCGTTTTTCTCTGTGTTTCCATGTGGATTTCTATGGTTTATTCTTTATTTTTTCAGTTTCCTTGTTTTTTCTTAAATTCATGAATTTTTTGCAAATAAATGATTTTATTAAAATTTACAAACTCTTTTCGAATTTGATGAAAATAACTCAAATTCGATGAACTTTTTTTGAATTCAATGATTTTTTTTCAAAATGGATGATTTAAAATATTTCTGGACTATTTTCAAATTTAATGAACTTTTTTAAAAGTCATGAACCTTTTTGAAGTTTGTGAATATTTTTTAATTCATGAAATTTTTCATTTTTTTCAAAAAAAAAATAATTTTTTCCATATGGTTGTTATCAAAAGTCAATGGTTGGTCGGTCAATCGCTCAACCGCGACTACTCCAAAATGTGATCGAGGAGAAATTGGTCAAATGGCGATCAAGCACTCGCCTTTACATGGGCCGGCCCACAACCTGGGTCAGGTGAGCATCGATTTCTCCATGTGGCCCTTTAGCTCCCCTTCAACAGGCTCGAGCCCCCTCCAGCAATGCAAAAAAAAAAAAATTGCTACCACTCCCAAGGGCCCACCCCAGCCAAATATTACACGTCCTATTCCGACATCACATGTTCACTCGTACGAGGGCACGAACTTGCTTGCTTGGTCATTCTACTCATTATTTCAAAGAGAGGCACAAGTAGAGACCGCCCTCGCGAGCCGCTCACCATGTCTCATGTGCCTTAGCCGCCGGCGGAATCAGCGCGTCGTGTCGCCGTCCTCGACGAAGACCGGTCGACCTTTCGTAGTCCGAATGATGGTGTTGATCCCTTCCCAGCACCACGCCGGGTGGCATCCTTGTCCACTACTCCTTCCGTTCTTAAATACTCCCTCCGTCCGAAAATACTTATCATACGAATGAATATATCTAGATGTATTTTAGTTCTAGATATGTTCATTTTTATTCATTTGTGCGAGAAGTAATTTCGGACAGAGGGAGTACAGGTCTTTTAAGAGTTTTTACTAGGAAACTACATACGGACGTATATAAACATACTTTAGAGTATAGATTCGCTTATTTTGCTCCGTATGTAGTTTCTTTATGAAATCTTTTAAAAGACTTATATTTAAGAACGGAGGAAGTAGTAGGGAAAGTCATTATAGGGTCTTACTACTAGCAGCATTTCAGAAAAAGAACACGACGCTACCGCTAACTTCACTAACTACTAGCAGCGTCCATTTGTCAAAAGAAAAAAAAAACTACTAGCAGCGTCCATCAAAAAATCGAACGTTGCATACATGAAGACAGTAACGATGTTTGCATAAAAGGAACACTGCAAGGTTAGTACGTACAAGAAACTAGTCATCATGACACAAGTAACATGTGATGTTTTACGAGACGCTGCTACTTGGATGTCTGACAGACTGATCACTGACATGTGGGTCTTACCAGCTAGCGGCATTTACTTGGCCAGGACGCTGCTACTATTAGGGTTCGCTTGCCTAGCTTACACTCTACTAACATTTACCCTGATAATTCACCATCCCTTCTTCTGTCCATCCACTCTCTCTTCTCCCTTCATCCTCGTTCATTCTGATATTGACCCCTTCTTCCTCTTTCTCTCTCTCTTTTTACTTCTTTCTCCCCACGATCTACATACATCATTACTACATTTATCCCACCCCCACATTTTCATTAATAGATCTATTCCGCCTCGATCTATGGCTAATTCTTTGGGACGTGTTGCGCGTTGGCCAGTAGACCCTTTTAAAAGTTTCTCCGAAAGCCGTCAAGTCTAACACGATCTCGTAGCCAAGCATCTTCTTCACTTTTGCAACAAAAGTCGTGTTATGAGAACCCTTTTGCAACACATGTCTTGTTGCAAAAACATTTGCAACAAATGTTATGTTACATTTTGTGTGACGGAGGTCTTGCTGCAAAAATTTTAAGATTTTTTTGCAACACGGGTCTTGTTACTGTGTTTTTTCGCAACAAAGGTACTGTTGTAGATTTACTTTTGCAACATAGGTCTTTTTGCATGAATGTCACCGCGTGGTGCAACAATAGCACAAATACACTGACGGTTGTGATGGAGCTCGAGGGAGCGACAACCATGCATGGTTGTCTATGCTAGTGCTCCCTCGAGACGTTGGGACGATGGCGGATGTTGGTGCTCTCCTAGGACGGCGGACACGACTTGAGGATTGGGGCGGCTACAAATGAAACCTGCGTCCTGCAAGGGGGGTGAGAGCTCAAAGAAAAAGAAGAAAATTATGCGCAAGAAAAGAGAAGAAAATGGCCGGGAGAGGACGACGGAGGTTTGTGAAGATAAGGTTAGGGGGCAGGTGGGCAAAAACATATGTTAACGCGTGCGGTTGGATCATATGGGATCCGACGGCTGCATGGGCAGCAGAACGTTGTGGGTGATCGGTCGGGTGAACAAAATGATTTTCCAAAAAAAAAAAATCCATTCGTTAGTTACATTTGTCAAAATTTTATCACATTCAATTTTGTTCAATGTGATGTAACTACTGTAAAAGAGTTTCACTTTGATGCATGGAAACGTTCCAAACCATAAACACAAATTTACACCGCCACCATCTAATTAATCCTACACCTTCTTATATATAGCTCGAGTCGTCAGAGAAACAAACCAGGCGACCATGGCTACTCTCCGAGCTCTCTCCTCCGCCCTCGCCCTCCTGCTCCTCGCGCAGCACGCGCGCACGGCAACGGCGTCGACGCTGGAGGACACGTGCAGGCGCTGCGCCACCGGCGAGGGGGCGGCGCACGACTACGACTTCTGCGTGAAGACGCTGGGCGCGGACCCGGCGAGCGCGACGGCCGACGAGCTCGGCCTGGCCGCCGTCGCGGCGAGGGCCGCCAGGGCGGCCGCCAAGGCCACCGGCGACCGCCTCGCGCAGATGCAGGCCGCCGAGACGTCGCCCCAGCGGCGGGAGTTCCTGGACCTGTGCGCCAAGGACTTCGCCGCGGCCGTGCGCCGGCTCGGGCGCGCCGCCAGGGACGTCGCCGCGGGCGGCGACAGGCTGGCGGAGGCGGCCACCCTGCTGGGGGACGTCCGGGGCACGCCTGCCGGCTGCGACAAGGTGTTCGTCCTCTGGGCCGGCGAGAGCACGCCGCTGACCGACGCCGACCACGAGCTCGAAGACATGGTCGAGCTGGCGATTGAAATCCTGTGGTATGCCTTGCACACCGGGAGCAAATGAGACACCAAGTAGATGACAGTAAATTGCTCCTTCTTCTACCTCGTGAGCAAAATGATCATCTTTCCCGGCAGTAAAAAGTTTGTGATGCGCAACAATGTAATAACTTGACAAAGTTTCAAATGGAAATCACTGTGGTGTTATCAGTATTTTTATTTCAAAAATGACGATGCAGATTTCTCTGATCCACAAGAGTTTCAGATCAGGCGAGGAAGGTTACCGTTCCATTCGCAAAAATGGCAATCCTACTCTAGACCTTTTTTCACTTTCAGTTGATCTCAACCAAAATTCTACTGCTTGGCCTGAACTGAAGCATCTAAGAAAACCGAGGAGGCCTGAAGAGCTTTACAGCTTGATCAGACGGAGAGCTGCCCCTCCGCTGGCTCCGCGACCTTAGGCTTCGGCTTGGGCTTCTCGACGACGATCGCTTGCGTGGTGAGGACCATTCCAGACACCGAGGCGGCGTTCTGGAGCGCGCATCTCGTCACCTTGGCGGGGTCGATGACGCCCGACTCGATCAGGTTCTCGTACTTGTCGGTCATCGCGTTGTAACCCATCTCCCACTCGCTCTCCTTGATCTTCTCGATCACGACTTCCCCTTCCACTCCAGCGTTGTTGGCGATCAGCGACGCCGGTGCTTGCAGTGCCTGCAGAATCGACAAACTACTGTAAGGACAGTACACAATGGTCATTCCACGTTTGTAGAGATATATAATCCTGACAAGTACTAAGTACTGTGCCTCGCACCCTTAGGCTGCAAAATTGTGCGGTCAGATCATCGACTTAACTTGGACATATATCGTAAATGATCAGTCCTTAGCTGCATTCTCTAACAGACAGATGAAGATAAGCATGCGTGGAATATACCATTGTCAGGTTAGTTTTCTGGTATATGCAGTTTCTACCATCTGATTGCCATGAAAGAGATCAATGCAGTTCCACCCGTCAACATATCAATATGTAAGGAAGTTACCTTCTGAATGATGTCGGCACCAAGGCGCTCATCATGGTCTTCAATTGTTTCTTTGATTGCAGGGACATAGGTAGACAGGTGCACATATGCCGCGCCACCACCGGGAACAATGCCCTCCTCGATGGCTGCGAACGTGGCATTCTTCGCGTCTTCGATCCGAAGCTGACGGTCCTCGAGCTCTGTCTCAGTTGTTGCTCCAACCTTGATGACGGCCACACCACCAGAAAGCTTGGCAATCCTCTCAGCCAATTTCTCAGAGTCATAGATGGAATCAGTTTCAGAAAGCTCCTTCTTTAGCTGTGCAACCCTCGCCTGGATCTCGTCTTTGCTAGCTGCATCTGCTATGAGGGTGGTTGTCGTCTGATGAATTGTGATTTTCCTTGCTGTCCCAAGTTGGTCTACTGTCGCATTCTCAACCAACAAACCAAGATCCTTCGCTAGGTATTCAGCGCCTGAAAGTAGTTGTGGGATAAGTAAATGTTTAAGAAATCGGGAAAGATAACAAGATAAAAAAATGGGTACTTACAAACAAAACTAAGAAAAGAACATAAGTGTTGGCTGCAGAACGAACCTGTCACAATGGCAATATCCTGAAGGACAGCCTTCCGCCGCTCACCGAAACTTGGGGCTTTGATCGCCGCAACGTTAATAATACCTCTTAGCTTGTTAACAACAAGAGTTGCCAAAGCTTCACCAGTAATGTCCTCGGCTACAATGAATAGCGGACATCTCAACTGTGTAGTCTGCTCCAGAAGTGGAATAATTTCCTTTATGCTTGTGATCTTCTGATCAGTTATAAGAACTCTAGCATTCTCAAACTCCACAATCGATTTCTCAAGGTTTGTCACGAATTGAGGGGAAATGTAGCCGCGGTCAATCTGCGTCGAAATTTAAGAAAGCTTCAGGAAGAGAGAGAATGTGACAGCATATATGCATTGACATATATATGTACAAATGTGAAGCTGAAATTTGATATAAAGGGTGATGAAAATACATGCTGAATTTTCAACAAACCTCCATTCCTTCTTCAACATCAACGGTAGTCTCAAAAGATGAAGACGACTCGATTGAAAGGACACCATCTGGACCCACTTTGTCAATGGCATCAGCAATCATGGCTCCAATAAGTTCATCGTTACCAGCAGAGATGGAGGCAACAGCTGTAATACAGACCAGAATCGAAGTTAGGAGCCTATTATCTGAATCATCAAACAAAGGCGACAGCTGTACTAAAGAACAAACGAGGCACATATTATCTTCAGAATCCTCATTTTTAAAACTCAAACCTCACATTTAAAGAGACTCATACCAACCTTGTTGTCACAAGGCTAAGCTATCTACAATAAAAAATACAATGCAGAACATGAGAGAAACAACTATCACCTTTGATATCACCACTGCCCTTGACTGGTCTAGCTTTTCTTTCAAGCTCTTCAATCAGACCCTGGACAGTTTTGTCGATTCCTTTCTTTAGTGATACAGGGTTGGCACCAGAAGTTACACTCAAAATGCCCAGCTTGATGATTTCTCGAGCAAGGACACAAGCAGTCGTAGTCCCATCACCAGCAGAATCATTAGTCTTGCTAGCAACCTTCAATCATGAATAAGTGGATAACATGCATTAGGGATTGTGATTTCTGGAATAACATAAGAATATAATATACATCTTGATAAAAAGCAGGTCACCTCACGAATCAGAGCTGCACCGGCATTTTCCATTGGGTTAGCTAGCTCAATAGCACGGGCAATGGTAACACCATCGTTCACCACTTTGGGGTTGCCATACTCATCCAGCACTACGTTCCTCCCTGTAAAACATTCAAAGATTAGAGCTTGAATGACAGAGAATCTGCAAATCAACACCAAACATTTTTTTTCTTTTTCAGAAAATGAAAAAAAAATCCTTGTCTCCGCATTGATAAAGTCAATTGCCAATCGGCAAAAAAAAATAAGTAGCTGGTTAATTACTTTTTATTCAGCATGAAAAGTTGTACTATTGGTATTTATATGCAAATCATACGAGATGTGCTTAGTTCTGTTATAACAAGTCCTAGATTCTGTATAACAGTCTTGTGCAAACTTGTGTCCTGGACTTTGATATGGTATAGCATTTTGGTACAGTGTGTAAAAGAAATCTAGAAAGATAGTTTGTGTCCAATGATGCCTTCTCAATTGTTTCTAGATTGTACAATGATTGATTGGAATTCCTTAACTATATAGAGTGTGTTTCAATTGGACCCGTACTTGTGACATATTTTGTACAGTGCTCGGTTTTAATTCAGAGTGTTATGAACCATCACCAAGGGGACAGTGTCAAACCCCAAAATCACAATGGTCATGACTTGATGCTATTTTGTGGCTCTGTTAACACAAAACCGGGTCACACAACAGACCGCGACGCGCAGAAGATGCCGATGAAACGAGCAATTAGCTAGCGCGCAGTCAATGTTTGGCAGAAGATACTGAACATTATGGACCTTTCTGACAACCTTATCATGGAACTAGGGAGTGGCACCACACAGTGGTAACACAGAAAAGCTAGCGATTCAGGCATATGAAACGCGAGCTGCAATTTGCTACAGGCGGCTGAGCATCACCTCGCGGGCCGAGGGTGACACCGACGGCGTTGGCGAGCTTCTCGACGCCGGCCTGGAGCGCGGCCCGAGACTTCTGGTCGAAGGCGATTTCCTTGGCGTCCGCGCGCACCACCAGCCGCGACGAACGGCCGTTCTTGGACCTCCTCAGCCTCCCCTGCTCATTACACCCAACAGCACACGTCACAAACCGAGACCAAATCTCACATCAACCCGGTAAAAAAATGGGGACGAATTCGAGCAGGCAATCACAACTTCGCAGGAAAGCACAGTTCATGGAGCAAATACATGCGAAAATTCTGCCAATAAGACCACGGATTGAGGGGAGAGCAGGGGAATGCGGGACCGTGCAAAGAAATGGCACAGGAGAGAGAGGGGCGGGCGGTTACCTGGGAGGAGAAGGAGCGGAGGAGGGAGGCGGTGGAGATGGCGTTGGCGGACGCCATTGGAGGCGGGGGCGGAGACGGAAGGGGGGGCGAGCTGGTGAGCTGAGGATAAGGTGGAGGCAGGGGAGGAGGGACTTGATGAGGCAGAAGGGTGAGGGAGGGGGGGTTTAGGGATGAGGTTGCGTGGCTTTATATGGAGATGGAAGACGGGGTTTGAGGCAGAGGGGTTGAGCCGTCTCCCGAACCTTCAACATATTTTTTGTCACATGATATAGGGGTGCTTCTGGCATGGATAAAAGGTGAATTTGAAGTTTGAATTCCAGCATGTAAATTACGGAAACAAGTGTATACATGAACGCAATAGCTAAACGTAAGTTGCCTGAATTTCGGAACTGGGTCGGTCGATTCATGGGCGGCTCAAGGAAGAAGAGAAACATTAGACTGACCGCGGGAAAAAGAAAAGGCACATGAGCCGTTGGATCTTCATCTTGGGGCTGACAAATCGACTGACCATCAATTGTTTTTAAGACAACTTGCGACTAGCTAGTCCCATACATGAGATATATGTCGTATAAACAATATCCGATAGTTATAGATAAACGTGCGAGATCAACATCCGAATAAACAAAGTCTAGATTATCCGAATAGGCGATAACCTTTTGGTTGGCTCATACAGGGCCCAAGAAGCAAAGAAGAGGATCCTAGCATTCAGTTCCGCTCTTGATTACTTGTTTGATTTCACTATAATTTCTTTTATGATTTCTTTTATGTACATGTTGCATTGTGATTAAGTTCGTTGGTTCATAAGTTGCTTTGGGTTGGTTCATATTGACATTTTCTATAGGCATCATAATGTATTGAAAAATGTGCTGCATTTTGATAAAGTTATTTGTCGGTTCATATTTTGCTTTGGGTTGGTTCACATTGATATTTTCTACAAGCACCATAATGGATTGAAAAATGTGCTCTCTCTTTCCCCTCTACGTTCACTCGCTTCCCCCACCACACAAATATTGTTCACTTCTTGCCTGGAAGGAATGTTACCCCCAACCATCCAAAATTATCATTCTCTTCTTGCCTAGAAGCAATAGTAGGCATATATATTTAGCTAGTTTTACGCACAACTAGCATTTGCAATGCAAAATTAGCTCCTTACCTTACGTGATTTGGCAATCATAGTAACATGAATTTTTCGAAATATGTTTGTTCATCATTTATTATGTACTCCTACTTTATAATGTTCATAGAGTGATGTGGCCTCTCTGGGGCTCTTTTCCTCTTCGAAGTCCCCATTTAGCTTGTGTACATACACTGCTCTAAAATGTTTTAGTGAGATTAGAGTTTCGTAGGATCAGGCATAATGATTTTTAAAAGTTAAATCTAAAGTTCGATGTCTCTTGGAATCTTAAAATGTTATTATTCACAAAGAAGATGATGTGGATCTTCCCTTGTAAAAACTTTTAGTATAGCTTACAAATATTACCAACTTAATTTATGTTCTTCGTATTAAACTTTAGCTTGTTCCTTCTTCATCATTGATTAAAACAAGTGATGTGCTAACAATTGAGTAATATTTGAAGCAAAGCGACACCATTTTTTGATGGGCTTTGCTATGTGATGGAACCATTTGGTTTGAAGTTTGGTTTCTACGTAAAGGCTTTCTCTAGAAGCATAAACAGAAAAGCATAAAAAATGTCAACCATAGGGGTTGATTGAATATGCGACTACATGTTTTAAAATTTCTTAGTTGATTTTATGGATTGGAATTATAAGTTATGTATAAATGTAAAAAAGACACACCATATGTGAGAAGAAATCTATCAAGTTAAATTACTCCAAGGACAAATAATGTGAGGGTGGAAGAATAACCAATTAGACACATATATTATGATGTATCCCGAAGTTCGGGTCCTTAGAGGAATGTGTTAGGGAACATTGCATGGGAAACAAAAAATTCCTACGCACAGGCAAGATCTATCCATGGTGATAAGCATCTACGAGAGGGAGAGTGGATCTACATACCCTTGTAGATTGCTAAGCAGGAAGCGTTAAAAAACGTGGTTGATGTAGTCGAACGTCTTCACGATCCGTCCCGCGATCTCATCACGAGCCATCCCGCGATCCCATCGTGGTCCTTCCAATCTAGTGCCGAACGGACGGCACCTTCGTGTTCAGCACACGTACAACTCGATGACGATCTCCACCTCCTTGATCCAGCAAGCGAGGGTGGAGAGGTAGATGAGTTCTCCGCCAACACAATGGCATGGTGGCAGCGGTGGTGGAGCTGTCCCGACAGGGCTTTGCCAAGCACAACCGAGACGATCTAGTAGAGAACTGATCTAGAGGAAGAGAGAGAGCATCACGTGGCAATTCTTAGGTGCGGCTGCCCTCCCTCTCCTCATCTATATATAGGGGAAGGGAGGAGGGGTGGCGCCCCCTAGCTCCAATCTAGCGGGCGGCGGCTAGGGCAGATGGGGGCGCCCCTAGGGAAACCCTAGGGTGACTTGGCCCCCAAGCGAGGTGGAGGGAACCCTAGATGGGGCGCCCCACCTATCCTGGTTACGTGGGAAAGGGTGAGGGGGGCGCACAGCCCCTTAGTGGGCTGGTTCGCCCCTTCCCCTTGGCCCATGAGGGCCCCCAACACTTCCGGGGCCCCTCGAAACCCCTTTCGGTACTCCTGGTCACAACCATGTACTCCCGGAACGCATTCGGACTCTGATTTCATTCGTCCTATATATCGATCTTCACCTCCGAACCATTCCGGAGTTCCTCTTCATGTCCGGGATCTCATTCGGGACTCCGAACAACCTTCGATCACCAACATACATAACTCAACTATACCGAAATGTCACCGAACCTTAAGTGTGCAGACCCTGCGGGTTCGAGAACTATGTAGACATGATCGAGACACCTCTACGGTCAATAACCAATAGCGGGACCTGGATGCCCATATTGGCTCCTACATATTCTACGAAGATCTTTATCGGTTGAACCTCTATGTCAAGGATTCAGATAATCCCGTATGATGTTCCCTTTGTTCTTCGGTATGTTACTTGTGTTGGAAATATGCCCTAGAGGCAATAATAAATTAGTTATTGTCATATTTCCTTGTTCATGATAATCATTTATTATCCATGCTATAATTGTATTGATCGGAGACTTAGATGCATGTGTGGATACCTAGACAAAACCATGTCCCTAGTATGCCTCTAATAGACTAGCTCGTTGATCAAAAGATGGTTAAGGTTTCCTAGCCATGGACATGAGATGTCATTTGATAACGGGATCACATCATTAGGAGAATGATGTGATGGACAAGACCCAAACTACAAACGTAGCATATGATCGTGTCAGTTTATTGCTACTGTTTTTTGCATGTCAAGTATATGTTCCTATGACCATGAGATCATGCAACTCACGGACATCGGAGGAGTGCCTTGTGTGTATCAAACATCGCAACGTAACTGGGTGAGTATAAAGGTGCTCTACAGGTATCTACGAGGGTGTCTGTTGAGTTGGCATGGATCAAGACTGGGATTTTTTACTCCGTGTGACGGAGAGGTATCTCAGGGCCCACTCGGTAATACAACATCACAATAAGCCTTGCAAGCAATGTGACTAAGTGTTAGTTGCGGGATCTTGTATTACGGAACGAGTAAAGAGACTTGCCAGTAACGAGGTTGAGCTAGGTATGGAGATACCGACGATCGAATCTCGGGCAAGTAACATACCGAAGAACAAAGGGAACATTATACGGGATTAACTGAATCCTTGACATAGAGGTTCGACCGATAAAGATCTTTGTAGAATATGTAGGAACCAATATGGTCATCCAGGTCCCGCTGTTGGTTATTGGCCGTAGAGGTGTCTCGGTCATGTCTACATAGTTCTCGAACCCGCAGGGTCTGCACGCTTAAGGTTTGGTGACGTTTCGGTAGTACAGAGTTATGTATGGTGGTGACCGAAGTTTGTTCGGAGTCCCGAATGAGATCCCGGACGTCACGAGGAGCTCCGGAATGGTTCGGAGGTAAAGATTCATATATAGGAAGTCATGTTTTGGTCGTCAGAAAAGTTTTGGGCTCATCGGTAGTGTATCGGGAGTGCCGGTAGTGTACCGGGAGACCACCGGAAGGGTTATTTCGACCCAAGAGGCTTCATAGGCTATGGGAGAGTAAATACCAGCCCTTAGTGGGCTGGTGGAAGTCCCACGCAAGGCCCATGAGGTTTGAGAAGGAAAAAAATCCAAAGGTGGAGAGGTGGAAAGAGTTTCCAAGTGGAAAGGAGGAATCCTACACCTAATAGGATTGGAGTAGGACTCCTCCACCTCCAATTTCGGCCAGATCTTGAGGGTTTGAGGCTGCCTCCTCTCCTCCCTCCCTCCTATATATACTATAGGATTTAGAGGGAAAAGCTAACCCTAATTGCCACGTGATGCCCTCTTCTTCTCTAGATCGTAGTTTCTCCTCTAGATTGGTTTTGGCGGTGCTTAGGCGAAGCCCTGCCGGAATTGCTCCACCACCACTGCCGGAGCGCCGTCACGCTGCCGGTGAACTCTTCCTCCTCTCCACTTAATCTTGCTAGATCAAGATGGTGGAGATCGTCATCAAGCTGCACGTGTGCTGAACGCGGAGGTGCCGTCCGTTCGGCGCTAGATCGGAAGGACCATGATCAAGATCGCGAGACGGTTCGTGATGAGTTCGCGAGACGGTTCGTTATGAGATCGCGGGACGGATCATGATGAGATCGCGGGACGGATCGTGATGAGTTCGCGGGACGGATCGTGATTGGGTCGCGGGACGGATCGTGATGTGATTGCGGGACGCTCGGCGATTTGGATCGCGAAGATGTTCGACTACGCCAACCGCGTTTCTTAACGCTTCTCGCTTAGCGATCTACAAGGGTATGTAGATCCACTCTCCCTCTCGTAGATGCTCATCACCATGGATAGATCTTGCGTGTGCGTAGGAAATTTTTTATTTCCCATGCAACGTTCCCCAACAGTGGCATCATGAGCTAGGTCTATGTGTAGATGAGATCTCGAGTAGAACACAAAGAGTTTGTGGGTGTTGATGCTTAGATTGCTTCCTCCCTTGGTCGGATTTTGGTTCAGCGGTATTGTGAGATGAAGCGGCCCGGACCAACATTACTCGTACGCTTACGAGAGACCGTTTCCCTCAACCGCAACTTGTTGCATAGATGGCTTGCGGGTGCCAGTTTCTCTCACTTTAGTTGGATCGGATTCGACAAAGGCGGTCCTTGAGAAGGTTGAAAAGCAACTAGTGTATCACTGTTGTGGTTTTTGCGTAGGTGAGAATTGTTCTTGCTAGATACCCGTAGCAGCCACGTAAAACATGCAACAACAATTAAAGGACGTCTAACTTGTTTTTGCAGGGTATGTTGTGATGTGATATGGCCAATTACATGATGTGATATATGTGATGTATGAGATGATCATGTGATGTATAGAATATCACGACTTGCATCTCGATGAGTACGGCAACCGGCAGGAGCCATAGGGTTGTCTTTAATTATTGTATGACATGCGTGTCAATCATTAAGCGCTATGTAATGCTTTACTTTATCGCTACGGTAGCAATAGTAGTAGAAGCATGTTGGGCATGACAACCCCGATGGCAACACGTTGATGGAGATCAAGATGATGGAGATCATGGTGTTGTGCCGGTGACGATGGAGATCATGGTGGTGCTTTCTAGATGGAGATCAAAAGCACAAGTTCATGGCCATATCATGTCACTTATGATTTGCATGTGATGTTAATCCTTTTATGCACCTTGTTTTGCTTAGGACGACGACAGCATTATAAGGTGATCCCTCACTTAATTTCAAGATAAATTGTGTTCTCCCCGAGTGTGCACCGTTGCGAAAGTTCATCGTGTCGAGACACCACGTGATGATCGGGTGTGATAGACTCTATGTTCACATACAACGGGTGCAAGACAGTGTTGCACATGCAGAACACTCGGGTTAAACTTGACGAGCCTAGCATGTACAGACATGGCCTCGAAACACAAGAGACCGAAAGGTCGAACATGAGTCATATAGTAGATATGATCAACATGATGATGTTCACCATTGTAACCACCTCAACTCACGTGATGATCAGACTTGAGTTGGTGAATTTGGATCATGTATCACTCAAATGACTGGAGGGATGTCAATTTGAGTGGGAGTTCTTAAGTAATATGATTAATTGAACTCATTATCATGAACATAGTCAGTATTGTCTTCGCAAAATTATGTTGTAGATTACTAGCTCACGCTGTAGCTCCATTGAATTTTTATATGTTCCTAGAGAAATAGAGTTGAAAGATGATGGTAGCAATATTGCAGACTGGGTCTGTGATCTGAGGATTGTCCTCATTGCTGCATAGAAGGCTTATGTCCTTTATGCACCGCTCGGTGCGCCAACCCCTCTAGCATCGTGTGTAGATGTTGTGAACATCTGACAGGCACGTTCTGATGACTACTTGATAGTTTAGTGCTCATGCATTACGGCTTAGAATTGAGGCTCTGAAACGTTTTGAACGCCACAGAACATATGAGATGTTCTAAGAGCTAAGATTGTGATCTCAGGCTCGTGCCCGTGTTGCGAGATATGAGATCTCCAACAAGATTCTTTACCTGTAAGATGAAGGAGAATAGCTCAATCGTTGAGCATGTACTCAGATTTTCTGGGTACTACAATCGCTTGAATCGAGTGGGAGTTGATCTTCTAGATAAGATAGTGATTGACATAGTTCTCCAAGTCACTGTCACTAAGCTACTAGAACTTGGTGATGAACTATAAATTGACAGGGATAGAAATATTGATTCCTGAGCTGTTCGCGATGTTTGACACCGCGAAGGTAGAAATCAAGAAGGAGCGTCAAGTGTTGATGGTTAGTCAAACCACTAGTTTCGAGAATGGCAAGAGCAAGGAGGGAAACTTCATCGATAGCAAGTCAGTTGCTGCTCTAGTGAAGCAACCCACAGTTAACTCAAACCCGAGACTAAGTGCGTCGATTATGAGGAGAGCGGTCGCTGAAGCGGAACAACCCTAGATACTTGGTAGATAACAAGGCTGGCAACGTCGACAGAAGTATATTTGATATATGTGTAAATGATGTGTACCTTGCGAGTACTCCTAGTAGCACCTGGGGATTGGATACCGGTTCGGGTGCTAAATGTTAGTAACTCGAAATAAAAGCTACGGAATAAACGGAGAACTAGCTAAGGGTGAGGTGACGATGTGTGTTGGAAATGTTTCCAATGTTGATGTGATCAACATCGCACGCTCTCTCTACCTTCAGGATTAGTGACAAACCTAAATAAATGTTATTTGGTGTTTTGCGTTGAGCATGAACGTGATTAGATCATGTTTATTGCAAAACGGTTATTCATTTAAGTTAGAGAATAATGGTTATTCTGTTTACATGAATAGTACCTCCAATGGTCATGCACCCAGTGAGAATGGTTTGGTGAATCTTAATCGTGGTAATACACATGTTCATAACATTGATGCCAAAAGATACAAAGTTAATAATGATAGTACCACATACTTGTGGCACTGCCGCTAAATGTCATATTGGTATAAAGCACATGAAGAAACTCCATGCTGATGGATCTTTGGACTCATTCAATTTCGAATCGGTTGAGACATGCGAACCATGCCTCTTGGGCAAGATGACTAAAGGACCACGTTGGATGGAGCGGGCAAGTGATTCATTGGAAATGATACATGTTGATGAAGGCAATCCAATGAGTCTTGTAGCATACGGTGGATATCGTTATTTTCTTACCTTCAGTGATGATTTGAGTAGATATAGTGTATATTTACTTAATGAAACACAAGTCTGAATCGTTTGAAAGGTTCAAGCAAATTCAGGGTGAAGTTTAAGATCATCGTGACAAGAAGATAAAAATGTCTACGATATGATCGTGGAGGTGAATATCTGAGTTACGAGTTTGGCATAAAACTTAAGACAATGTGAAAGTTATTTCACAACTCATGCCACCTGGAACACCATAGTGTGATGGTGTGTCCGAACGTCGTAGTCGTGCTCTATTGGATATGGTGCGTGCTATGATGTCTCTTATCGTTTTTCTACTATAATTTTGGGGTTACGCATTAGAGAAAACTACATTCACTTTAAATAGGTCACCATCTAAATCCACTGAGATGACATCGTGTGAATTATGGTTTGATAGAAACCTAAGCTGTCATTTCTTAAGTTTTGGGGCTGCGACGCTTGTGTGGAAAATGTTTTCACCTAATGAGCTCGAACCCAAAGCGGACAAATGCATCTTCATAGAATACCCTAAGAAAGTTGGGTATACCTTCTATCTCAGATCCAAGTGCAAAGTGTTTGTTGCTAAAAATGGGTCCTTTCTCGGGAAAGAGTTTCTCTCGAAAGAATTGAGTGGGAGGAAGATAGAACTTGATGAGGTTGTTAAACCTTTGTTCAACAAGAGAGTAGCGCAGCACAGGAAGATGTTTCTGTGAAGCCTACGTTAGTTGAAGAGGAAGTTAATGATGATGATCATGAAGCTTCAGGATCAAGTTAATATCGAACTTCGTAGGTCGACAAGGATGTGTACTGCTGCTGAGCGATACGACAACCCTGTCTTGGAGGTCATGTTGTTGGACAACGATGAATCTACGAGCTATGGAGAAGCGATGATGGCCCGGATTCTGACAAATGGTTGGAGGCCATGAAATCCAAGAAAGGATCCATGTATGAAAACCAAGTATAGACTATGGTAGACTTGCTCATTGGACGGCAGGTCGTTGAGTACAAATGGATCTTTAAAATGAAGACAGACGCTGATGGTAAATGTCACCATTTGTAAAGCTCGACTTGTTGCAAAATGTTTGTGACGAGTTCAAGGAGTTGAGTGTGATGAGACTTTCTCACTCGTAGTGATGCTGAAGTTTGTTGGAATTATGTTAGCAGTTGCTGCATTTTTCAATTATGAAATCTGGTAGATGGATGTCAAAAACATCGTTTCCTTAACGGTTTACTTGAGGAAAGGTTGTATGTGATACAACCAGAAAGTTTTGTCAGTCCTAAGGATGCTAAAAGGTGTGCAAGCTTCAGTGATCCTTCTATGGACTGTAGCAAGCATCTCGGAGTTGGAATATACGCTTTGATGAGGTGATCAAAGTTTTGTAGTTTATACAAAGTTTACGAGAAACTTGTATTTACAATAAAGTGAGTGGGAGCACTATAGAGTTTCTGGTAAGCATATGTGGTTGACATATTGTTGATCGGAAATGATGTAGAATTTCTGGAAAGCATAAAAGGTTATTTGAAAAAAGAGTTTTTCAAAGTAAGACCTGGATAAAACTACCTGATTATTGAGCATCAAGATCTATAGAGATAGATCAAAGATGCTTGATGAGACTTTCAATCAGTACATGCCTTGACAAGATTTTGAAAGAGTTCAAAATGGATCAATCGGAGAGAAGTGTTCTCGCATGTCTTGTAATGTGTGAAGTTGAGTGAGACTCAAAGCTCGACCACGGCAGAAGAAAGAGAAAGGACGAATGTCGTCCCCTATGCCTTAGCCATAGGCTCTCTGTAGTATGCCATGCTGTGTACCGCTCCTGTGTGTGCCTTGCCATGAGTCCTTCAAGGGGTACAAGAGTGATCCAGGAGTGGATCACAGGACAGCGGTCAAGATTATCCTTAGTAACTAAAAGACTAATGAGATGTTTCTCGATTATGGAGGTGATAAAGACTTCGTCGTAAAGAGTTACGTCGATGCAAGCTTTAAACACCAATCCGGATGACTCTTAGTAGCAATCTGGATACTTATAGTGGAGCAGCCATTTGGAATAGTACCAAGTGGAGTGTGGTAGCAGTGTTTACAGTTAGGCATAGAGATTTGCAAAGTACACATGGATCTGAATGTCACAGACCCGTTGACTATAAGACCTCTCTCACATGCAAAGCATGATCGAGCCCCAGAACTCATTGGGTGTTAGATTCATAACAATGCGAATCACATGGTGATGAGAACTAGATTATTGACTCTAATGCAAGTGGGAGACTGTTGGAAATATGCCCTCGAGGCAATAATAAATTAGTTATTGTCATATTTCCTTGTTCATGATAATCGTTTATTATCCATGCTATAATTGTATTGATCAGAGACTTAGATGCATGTGTGGATACCTAGACAAAACCATGTCCCTAGTATGCCTCTAATAGACTAGCTCGTTGATCAAAAGATGGTTAAGGTTTCCTAGCCATGGACATGAGATGTCATTTGATAACGGGATCACATCATTAGGAGAATGATGTGATGGACAAGACCCAAACTACAAACGTAGCATATGATCGTGTCAGTTTATTGCTACTGTTTTCTGCATGTCAAGTATATGTCCCTATGACCATGAGATCATGCAACTCACAGACATCAGAGGAGTGCCTTGTGTGTATCAAACGTCGCAACATAACTGTGTGACTATAAAGGTGCTCTACAGGTATCTCCGAGGGTGTCTGTTGAGTTGGCATGGATCAAGACTGGGATTTTTTACTCCGTGTGACGGAGAGGTATCTCAGGGCCCACTCGGTAATACAACATCACAATAAGCCTTGCAAGCAATGTGACTATGTGTTAGTTGCAGGATCTTGTATTACGGAATGAGTAAATAGACTTGCCAGTAACGAGGTTGGACCAGGTATGGAGATACCGACAATCGAATCTCGGGCAAGTAACATACCGAAGAACAAAGGGAATGTTATACGGGATTAACTGAATCCTTGACATAGAGGTTCGATCGATAAAGATCTTCGTAGAATATGTAGGAACCAATATGGTCATCCAGGTCCCGCTATTGGTTATTGGCCGTAGAGGTGTGTCGGTCATGTCTACATAGTTCTCGAACCCGCAGGGTCTGCACGCTTAAGGTTTGGTGACGTTTCGGTAGTATAGAGTTATGTATGGTGGTGACCTAAGTTTGTTCGGAGTCCCGGATGAGATCCCGGATGTCACGAGGAGCTCCGAATGGTCCGGAGGTAAAGATTCATATATAGGAAGTCCTGTTTTGGTCGCCGGAAAAGTTTCGGGCTCATCGGTAGTGTACTGGGAGACCACCGGGAGGGTTATTTCGACCCAAGAGGCTTCATGGGCTGTGGGAGAGTAAATACCAGCCCTTAGTGGTCTGGTGGAAGTCCCACACAAGGCCCATGAGCTTTGAGAAGGAAAAAATCCAAAGGTGGAGAGGTGGAAAGAGTTTCCAAGTCGAAAGGAGGGATCCTACTCCTAATAGGATTGGAGTAGGACTCCTCGACCTCCAATTTCGGCCAGATCTTGAGGGTTTGAGGCTGCCTCCTCTCCTCCCTCCCTCCTATATATACTAGAGGATTTAGAGGGAAAAGCTAACCCTAATTGACACGTGCTGCCCTCTTCTTCTCTAGATCGTAGTTTCTCCTCTGGATTGGTTTTGGCGGTGCTTAGGCGAAGCCCTGCCGGAATTGCTCCACCACCATTGCCGGAGCGCCGTAACGCTGCCGGTGAACTCTTCCTCCTCTCCACTTCCTCTTGCTGGATCAAGATGGTGGAGATCGTCATCAAGATGCACGTGTGCTGAACGTGGAGGTGCTGTCCGTTCGGCGCTAGATCGGAAGGACCGTGATCAAGATCGCGAGACGGTTCGTGATGAGTTCACGAGACGGTTCATTATGAGTTCGCGGGACGGATCATGATTGGATCGCGGGACGGATCGTGATGTGATCACGGGACGCTCGGCGATTTGGATCACGAAGATGTTCGACTACGCCAACCGCGTTTCTTAATGCTTCCCGCTTAGTGATCTACAAGGGTATGTAGATCCACTCTCCCTCTCGTAGATTCTCATCACCATGGATAGATCTTGCGTATGCGTAGGAAATTTTTTGTTTCCCATGCAATGTTCCCCAACAACTTGCCCGAGATTCGGTCGTCGGTATCTCTATACCTAGTTCAGTCTCTTTACCGGCAAGTCTCTTTACTCGTTCCGTAATATAAGATCCCGTGGCTAATACTTTAGTCACATTTCTTGCAAGGCTTGTTGTGATGTTGTATTACCGAGTGGGCCCTGAGATATCTCTCCGTCACACGGAGTAACAAATCCCAGTCTTGATCCATGCCAACCCAAGAGACACCCTCAGAGATATCTGTAGAGCACCTTTATAGTCACCCAGTTACGTTGCGACATTTGATACACACAAGGTACTCCTCCGGTGTCAGTGAGTTGCATGATCTCATGGTCATAGGAACATATACTTGACATGCAGAAAGCTGTACCAATAAACTGACACAATCATATGCTACGTTTATAGTTTGGGTCTTGTCCATCACATCATTCTCCTAATGATGTGATCCCGTTATCAAATGACATCTCATGTCCATGGCTAGGAAACCTTAACCATCTTTGATCAATGAGCTAGTCTATTAGAGGCATACTAGGGACATGTTGTTGTCTATGTATCCACACATGTATCTGAGTTTCCGATCAATACAATTGTAGCATGGATAATAAACGATTATCATGAATAAGGAAATATGATAATAACTAATTTATTATTGCCTCTAGGGCATATTTCCAACAGTCTCCCACTTGCACTAGAGTCAATAATCTAGTTCACATCACCATGTGATTCACATTCTTATGAATCTAACACCCAATGAGTTATGGGGCTCGATCATGCTTTGCATGTGAGTGAGGTCTTTTAGTCAACGGGTCTGGGACATTCAGACCCGTGTGTGCTTTGCAAATCTCTGTGTCATACTGTAAACACCGCTACCACACTACACTTGGACCTATTCTAAATGGCTGCTCCACTATACGTATTCGGATTGCTACTAAGAGTCATCCGGATTGGTGTTAAAGCTTGCATCGACGTAACCCTTTACGAGTAACTCTTTATCACCTCCATAATTGAGAATTATTTCCTTAGTCCTCTAGTTACTAAGGATAATCTTGACCGCTGTCCAGTGACCCACTCCTGGATCACTCTTGTACCCCCTGACAGACTCATGGCAAGGCACACACAGGTGCGGTACACAGCAGGACATGCTATAGAGAGCCTATGAATAAGGCATAGGGGAAGACCTTCGTCCTTTCTCTTTCTTCTGTCGTGGTCGAGCTTTGAGTCTCACTCAACTCCACACCTTACAAATCGGGCAAGAACTCTTTCTTTGATGGGTCCATTTTGAACTCTTTCAAAATCCTGTCTAGGTATGTACTCATTGAAAGTCTCATCAAGCATCTTGATCTATCTTTATAGATCTTGATGCCCAACAATTAGGTAGCTTTATCTAGGTCTTCCTTTGAAAAACTCCTTTCAAACAACCGTTTATGCTTTCCAGAAATTCTACATCATTTCTGATCAACAACATGTCATCCACATATGCTTATCAGAAACTCTATAGTGCTCCCACTCACTTTCTTGTAAATACAAGTTTCTCATAAACTTTGTATAAACCCAAAAACTTTGATTAACTCATCAATGCGTACATTCCAACTCCGAGATGTTTGATCCAGCCCATAGAAGTATGCTGGATCTTGCATACCTTCTAGCATCCTTAGGACTGACAAAACCAGCCTTTCCTCACGGAAACCGTTAAGGAAACTATGTTTTGGCATCCATCTGCCAAATTTCTAAACCGAAAAATGCAGGAACTGCTAACATAATTCCAACAGACTTTTAGCATCGCTACGAGTGAGAAAGTCTCATCGTAGTCAACTCCTTGAACTTGGCGGAAACTTCTTTGCGACAAGTCGAGCTTTATAAATGGTCACATTCACCATCAGCGTCTGTCTTCATCTTAAAGGTCCATTTGTACTCAACGACCTGTCGTTCAACGGGCAAGTCTACCAAATTCCATACTTGGTTTTCATACATGGATCCTTTCTCGGATTTCATGGCCTCTAACCATTTGTTGGAATCTGGGCCCATCATTGCTTCTCCATAGTTTGTAGGTTCATCGTTGTCCAACAGCATGACCTCCAAGACAGGGTTGTCGTACCACTCAGGAGTAGTATGCGTCCTTGTTAACCTATGAGGTTTGATAGTAACTTGATCCGAAGCTTCATGATCATCATCATTAACTTCCTCTTCAACTGATGTAGGTTTCACAGAAACATCTTTCTGCGCTGCGCTACTCTCTGGTTGAAACAAAGGTTCAACAACCTCATCAAGTTCTATCTTCCTCCCACTCAATTCTTTCGAGACAAACCTTTTTCTCGAGAAAGTACCCATTTTTAGCAACAAACACTTTGCCCTAGGATCTGAGATAGAAGACATACCCAAATGTTTCCTTAGGGTATTCTATGAAGATGCACCTTTCCGCTTTGGGTTCGAGCTTATCAGACATAAGCAGCGTATTCCCAAACTCTGAGAAATGACAACTTAGGTTTCTGCCAAATCATACGGTGTCATCTCAATGGATTTGGATGGTGCCCTATTTAAAGTGAATGTAGTTGTCTCCAATGCATAAACACAAAACGATAGTGGCAAATCGATAAGAGACATCATAGTACGCACCATATCCAATAGAGCATGACTATGACATTCGGAAACACCATCACACTATGGTGTTCCAGGTGGCGTGAGTTGTGAAACAACTTTCACATTGTGTAAAGTTGTATGCCAAGCTTGTAACTCAGATATTCATCTGCACGATCATATCATAGACATTTTTATCTTCTTGTCACGGTGATCTTAAACATCACTCTGATTTTGTTTGAACTTTTCAAATGATTCAGACTTGTGTTTCATTAAGTAAATATACACTATATCTACTCAAATTATCAGTGAAGGTAAGAAAATGGCGATATTCACCGCACGCTATGCTACTTCTTGAGCTTGCGTTGGTTTTTCCCTTGAAGAGGAAAGGGTGATGCAGCAAAGTAGAGATAAGTATTTCCCTCAGTTTGAGAACCAAGGTATCAATCCAGTAGGAGTATCAAGATGAGACACCAAGGCACCTGCGCAAAAACAAACAAACTTGCACCCAACGCGATAAAGGGGTTGTCAATCCCTTTACGATTACTTGCAAGGTGAGATCTGATAGTGATAATAGGTAAATATAAATAAATAAATAAAAGTGCAGCAAGGTTTTTTTGGTATTTTTTTATGTAGATCTGAATATATAATGTGTAAAATAGACCCGGGGGCCATAGTGTTCAGTAGAGGCTTCTCTCATGATAGCAAGTATTACGGTGGGTGAACAAATTACTGTCGAGCAATTGATAAAATCGCGCAAAGTCATGATGATATCTAAGGCAATGATCATACATATAGGCATCACGTCCGAGACAAGTAGACCGATACTATCAGCATCTACTACTATTACTCCACACATCGACCGCTATCCAGCATGCATCTAGTGTATTAAGTTCATAACAAACAGAGTAACGCCTTAAGCAAGATGACATGATGTAGAGGGATAAATTCATGCAATATGATATAAACCCCATCTTTTTACCCTTGATGGCAACAACACGATGCGTGCCTCGCTACCCCTTCTGTCACTAGGTGAGGACACCGCACGGTATGAACCCAAAACCAAGCACTTCTCCCATTGCAAGAATTATAGATCAAAGTTGGCCAAACGAAACCCATAACTCGAAGAGACTTACAAGGATATGAAATCATGCATATAAGAAATTAGAGGAGACTCAAATAATATTCATAGATAATCTGATCATAAATCCACAATTCATCGGATCTCGACAAATACACCGCAAAAGAAAGTTACATCGGATAGATCTCCATGAAGATCATGGAGAACTTGGTATTGAAGATCCAAGAGAGAGAAGAAGACATATAGCTACTAGCTATGGACCCGAAGGTCTGTGGTGAACTACTCACGCATCATCGGAGAGGCAATGGTGTTGATGAAGAAGCCCTCTGTGTTCGAATCCCCCTCCGGCAGGGCACCAGAACGGTCCCCAGATGGGATCTCGCAGAAACAGAAGCTTGCGGCAGTGGAAAAGTATTTTCGTGGCTCTCTCTATTGGTTCAGGGGTTTTAGGGAATTTATAGGCGAAAGAGGTAGGGCAAAGGAGGCACGGGGGGGGGGGGGGCACGAGCCTGCTAGGCGCGCCCGCCCCCCTGGGGCGCGCCTAGGGGGCTCGTGGCCTCCTCCGTGGCCCTGTGCCTTGGTTCTCAAGTCTTATGGATCCCTTCTGTTATGAAAAAAATCATCCCGAAGGTTTTATTTCGTTTGGACTCCGTTTAATATTCTTATCTGAAAAAGGTCAAAAACACGGAAAAAACAGAAACTGGCACTGGGCACTGAGTTAATAAGTTAGTCCCAAAAATGATATAAAATAGCATATAAGTGCATATAAAACATCTCAAGTTGATAATATAATAGCATGGAACAATAAAAAATTATTGATACGTTGGAGACGTATCAAGCATCCCCAAGCTTAACTCCTGCTTGTCCTCGAGTAGGGAAGTGATAAAGACCAAATTTTTGATGTGGAATGCTACCTAACATATTTGTTCTTTGTAACTTCTTTATTATGGCATGAATGTTCAGATCCATAAGATTCAAAACAATAGTTTAATATTGACCTGAAAACAATAATACTTCAAGCATACTAGCAAAGTAATCATGAAATTTTGAAATAACAAGGCCAAAGAAAGTTATCCCTACACAACCATATAGTCTGGCTATGCTCCATCATCCCCACATAACGAATTTAAATTATTCACAACCCCGGTATTGGCCAAGTAATTGTTTTCGCACTCTTACTTTCTCAAACTTTTTCAACTCTCACGCAATACATGAGCGTGAGCCATGCATATAGCACTATAGGTGGAATAGAGTGTGGTGGAGGTTGTGAGGCAAAAAGGAGGAGATGGTCACATCGACTCGACGTATCAATGGGCTATGGAGATGCCCATCAATAGATATCAATGTGAATGAGTAGGGATTGCCATGCAACGGATGCACTAGAGCTATAAGTGTATGAAAGCTCAAAAATAAAAACTAGTGGGTGTGCACCCAACTTGCTTGCTCACTAATACCTAGGGCAATTTGAGGAAGCCCATCATTGGAATATACAAGCCAAGTTATATAATGAAAATTCCCACTAGCATATGAAAGTGACAAAACAAGAGACTCTCTATCACGAAGAACATGGTGCTACTTTGAAGCACAAGTGTGGAAAAAGATAGTAGCATTGTCCCTTCTCTCTTTTTCTCTCATTTTTTTGTTTGGGATCTTTGGCCTCTTTTTTTTCATTTTTTTTCTCTTTTTTTGGTGGGCATGTTTGGCCTCATTTTTTTGTTTGGGCTTCGCTGGTCTCTTTTATTATTTCCTCACATGGGACAATGCTCTAATAATGATGATCATCACACTTTTATTTACTTACAACTCGATACTTAGAACAATAATGACTCTATATGAAATACCTCCGGTAGTGTACCGGGATGTGCAACGATCTGGCTTAGCATATGACGTTGAACATCTCGCTAGCTATCTTACGATCATGCAATGGCAATATGAAAGTGATGGCACATGTCATGAGACGGAACAGTGGAAGTTGCATGGCAATATATCTCGGAATGGCTATGAAAATGCCATAATAGGTAGGTATGGTGGCTGTTTTGAGGAAGGTATATGGTGGGTTTGTGCACCGGCGAAAGTTGCGCGACACTAGAGAGGCAAGCAATGGTGGAAGGTGAGAGTGCATCTATACCATGGACCCACATTAGTCATGAAGAACTCATTAACTTATTGCGAAAGTTTTATTAGTAATCGAAACAAAGTGCTAAACGCATACTCCTAGGGGAAGGGTTGGTAGGAGTTAACCATCGCGCGATCCCGACCGTCACACAAAGGATGAGAATCAATAAATAATTTATGCTCCGACTTCCTAACATAGCGGTTCACCATAGGTGCATGCTACGGGAATCACTAACCTCAACACAAGTATTTCTAGATTCACAACACCCTACTATCATAACTCTAATATTATCACCTCCATATCTCAAAACTAATCATGAGAAATCAAACTTCTCTTACTAATCAATGCACTTTAATATGAAAGTTTTTATTATATCCTCTTTGGATGCCTATCATATTTAGGACTAATTTCATAACACATGCCAATTACCAAGTTACATATAGAAAGCACTCTCAAAATGATATAAGTGAAGATTGAGAGTTTTTATTTCTACAAAATATGACACTGCCGTGCTCTGCAAAGATTTAAGTGAAGCACTAGAGCAAAATTATCTAGCTCAAAAGATATAAGTGAAGCTCATGGGAGCAAAATTATCTAGCTCAAAAGATATAAGTGAAGCTCATGGGGGCGAAATTACCAAGCTCAAAATATATAATTGAAGATCATGGGAGCGAAATTACCAATCTCAAAAGATATAAGTGAAGCTCATGGGAGCAAAATTTCCTAACTCAAAAGATATAAGTCAAGCTCATTGAGTATTCTAACAAATTCACGATGAGTGCATGTCGCTCTCAAAAGATGTGCAGCAAGGATGATTGTGATAAAAAAAAGCAAAGACTCCTATAATACACGACGCTCCAAGAAAAACACATATCATGTGGTAAATAAAAATATAGCTCCAAGTAACGTTACCGATGGATTGAAGACGAAAGAGGGGATGCCTTCCCGGGGCATCCCCAAGCTTAGGCTTTTTGGTGTCCTTGAATTTGGCTTGGGATGACTTGGTCATCACCAAGCTTAGTCTCTTGCCCCTCTTTATTCCATTGTCCATAAGAGCATCACCCAAACTTGAAAACTTCACAACACAAAACTTAAACAGAAACTCGTGATAGCATTAGCATAAGAAAACAAACCACCAACTTTTTAGGTACTGTAGTAAACTTAATTTCCATTTAGATTGATGTTATATTACTGTATTCTCACTTTTCCATGGCTCGTACCCCCATATACTAACCATAGTTTCATCAAAATAAGCAATCAACACAACAAAAATAGAATCTGTCAAAAACAGAACAGTCTGTAGCAATCTGTATATTTCGTATACCTATGCTATCCCAAAAATTCTGAAACAATTATGAAAATTAGGGAAATTTGCATATAAATCATCATAAAAAATAATCAACTCAAAAGCTCTTTCTTTATAGGAAATAAAAATAATTACGTGAGCACAAAGTTTCTGTCTTTTTTCAACATGATTAAACAACTATCACCAAAACTAATCATAAAGGTTCTACTTGGCACAAACACTAATTAAAACATAAAAAACACAATCATAACAGAATCATGATGGTGTGTACTCAACAAAACAGAAAGTAAAAAGCAAAAATAAATCTACTCATTGGGTTGCCTCCCAACAAGCGCTATCGTTTAACGCCCTTAGCTAGGCGTAAGGCAATAGAATCAAGTATTTTCATCTTTAGTGCTCAAACCATAAGTAGCTCTCATAATGGATTCATAATGTAAATGCAAGAGATGAGTTTGGGATAGGTACTTGGTAGATATGCTTCACTTGAATACTCCCCGGCAACGGCGCCAGAAATTCTTCCTGCTACTTCTTGAGCTTGCGTTGGTTTTTCCCTTGAAGAGGAAAGGGTGATGCAGCAAAGTAGAGATAAGTATTTTCCCTCAGTTTGACAACCAAGGTATCAATCCAGTAGGAGTATCAAGATGAGGCACTAAGGCACCTGCGGAAAAACAAACAAACTTGCACCCAACGCGATAAAGGGGTTGTCAATCCCTTTACGATTACTTGGAAGGTGAGATGTGATAGTGATAATAGGTAAATATAAATAAATACATAAAAGTGCAGCAAGGTATTTTTGGTATTTTTGTATTTAGATCTGAATATATAATGTGTAAAATAGACCCGGGGGCCATAGTGTTCACTAGAGGCTTCTCTCATGATAGCAAGTATTACGGTGGGTGAACAAATTACTGTCGAGCAATTGTTAGAATCGCGCAAAGTCATACGATATCTCAGGCAATGATCAAACATATAGGCATCACGTCCGAGACAACTAGACCGATACTTTCTGCATCTACTACTATTACTTCACACATCGACCGCTATCCAGCATGCATCTAGTGTATTAAGTTCATAACAAACAGAGTAACGCCTTAAGCAAGATGACATGATGTAGAGGGATAAATTCATGCAATATGATATAAACCCCATCTTTTTACCCTTGATGGCAACAACACGATGCGTGCCTCGCTACCCCTTCTGTCACTAGGTGAGGACACCGCACGGTATGAACCCAAAACCAAGCACTTCTCCCATTGCAAGCATTATAGATCAAGTTGGCCAAACGAAACCCATAACTCGAAGAGACTTACGAGGATACAAAATCATGCATATAAGAAATTAGAGGAGACTCAAATAATATTCATATATAATCTGATCATAAATCCACAATTCATCGAATCTCGACAAACACACCGCAAAATAAAGTTACATCGGATAGATCTCCATGAAGATCATGGAGAACTTTGTATTGAAGATCCAAGAGAGAGAATAAGCCATCTAGCTACTAGCTATGGACCCGAAGGTCTATGGTGAATTACTCACGCATCATCGGAGAGGCAATGGTGTTGATGAAGAAGCCCTCCGTGTCCGAATCCCCCTTCGGCAGGGCACCAGAATGGTGCCCATATGGGATATCATGGAAACAGAAGCTTGCGGCGGCGGAAAAGTATTTTCGTGGCTCTCTTTGTTGGTTTAGGGATTTTAGGGAATTTATAGGCGAAAGAGGTAGGGCAAAGGAGGCACGGGGGGCCACGAGCCTGCTAGGCGCGCCCGCCCCCCTAGGGCGCGCCTAGGGGGCTCGTGGCCTCCTCCGTGGCCCTCTGCCTTGGTTCTCAAGTCTTCTGGATCCCTTCTGTTATGGAAAAAATCATCCCGAAGGTTTTATTCCGTTTGGACTCCGTTTAATATTCTTATCTGAAAAAGGTCAAAAACACGGAAAAAATAGAAACTGGCATTGGGCACTGAGTTAATAAGTTAGTCCCAAAAATGATATAAAATAGCATATCAGTGCATATAAAACATCCCAAGTTGATAATATAATAGCATGGAACAATCAAAAATTATAGATACGTTGGAGACGTATCATGCTACAACACTCATTAGACCGTATACATCAGCGTGTATCATTTCCAATAAGTCACTTGCCCGTTCCATTAAGCTGGAAAACGGGGTTTTAGTCATCTTGCCCATGAGGCATGGTCCGCATGTCTCAACCGATTCGAAATCGAATGAGTCCAAAGATCCATCAGCATGGAATTTCTTCATGCGATTTACACCAATATGACATTTAGCGGCATCGGTACAAGTATGTGGTACTATCATTATTAACTTTGTATATTTTGGCACCTATGTTATGAACATTTGTACTACTACGATCAAGATTCAACAAACCATTCATTGGGTGCATGACCATTGAAGGTATCATTCATGTAAGCAGAATAACCATTATTCTCTGACTTAAATGAATAACCGTATTGCAATAAATACGATATAATCACGTTCATGCTCAACGCAAACACCAAATAACATTTATTTAGGTTCGTCACTAATCCCGAAGATAGAGAGAGCGTGCGATGTTGATCACATCAACCTTGGAAACATTTCCAACACACATCGTCACCTCACCCTTACCTAGTCTCCGTTTATTCATAGCTTTTATTTCGAGTTACTAATATTTAGCAATCGAACCGGTATCCAATACCTAGGTGCTACTAGGAGTACTAGCAAGGTACACGTCAACAACACGTATATCAAATATACTTCTATCGACGTTGCCAGCCTTCTTAACTACCAGGTATCTAGGGTTGTTTCGCTTCAGCGACCGCTCTCCTCATAATAGAAGCACTTAGTCTCGGGTTTGGGTTCAACTTTGGGTTGCTTCACTGGAGCAGCAACTGACTTGCCATCCATGAAGTTTCCCTCCTTACCATTTCCCTTTTCGAAACTAGTGGTTTTACTAACCATCAACACTTGATGCTCCTTCTTGATATCTACCTTCTCGGTGTCAAACATCATGAATAGCTCAGGGATCATCATTTCCATCCCTGGCATAATTATAGTTCATCACGAAGTTCTAGTAGCTTAGTGATAGTGACTCGGAGAACTATATCAATCACTATCTTATCTGGAAGACAACCTTCCACTCGATTCAAGCGATTGTAGCACCCAGACAATCTGAGCACATGCTCAACGATTGAACTATTCCCCTTCGTATTGTAGGCAAAGAATCTTGTTGGAGATCTCATACCTCACAACACGGGCACGAGCCTGAGATCCCAATTTCAGCTCTTAGAACATCTCATATGTTTCGTGACGTTCAAAACGTTTTGGAGCCTCAATTCTAAGACGTAATGCATGACGATCCAAACTAACAAGTAGTCATCGGAACGTGCCTGTCAGATGTTCACAACATCAACAGACAACGCTAGAGGGGGTGGCGCACCGAGCGGTGTATTAAGGACATAAGCCTTCTGTGCAGCAATGAGGACAATCCTCAGATCACGGACCCAGTCTGCAATATAGCTACCATCATCTTCCAACTCTATTTCTCTAGGAACATATAAAAATTCAAGGGAGCTACAGCGTGAGCTACAACATAATTTGCAAAGACACTACTAACTATGTTCATGATAATGAGTTCAATTAATCATATTACTTAAGAACTCCCATTCAAATTGACATCCCTCCAGTCATTCGAGTGATACATGATCCAAATTCACCAACTCAAGTCCGATCATCACGTGAGTTGAGGTGGTTTCAATGGTGAACATCATCATGTTGATCATATCTACTATATGACTCATGTTCAACATTTCAGTCTCTTGTGTTCCGAGGCCTTGTCTATACATGCTAGGCTCGTCAAGTTTACCCCGAGTGTTCCGCATGTGCAACACTGGCTTGCACCCATTGTATGTGAACGTAGAGCCTATCACACCCGATCATCACGTGGTGTCTCGACACGACGAACTTTCGTAACGGTGCACACTCGAGGAGAACACAATTGATCTTGAAATTTTAGTGATGGATGATACGTCTCCAATGTATCTATAATTTTTGATTGTTCCATGCTATTATATTATCAACTTTGGATTTTTTATATGCATGAATATGCTATTTTATATTATTTTTGGGACTAACCTATTGACCTAGAGCCCAGTGTCAGTTTCTGTTTTTTCCGTGTTTTTGACCTTTTTCAGATAGGAATATCAAACGGAGTCCAAACGAAATAAAACTTTCCTCGTGATTTTTTATGGAAATATCAAAAATACCAGAAGAAAAAGATACCGGAGAGGAGTCACGAGGAAGCCACGAGCCTAGGAGGCGTGACCTCCCCCCTGGGCGCGCCTGGGGGGCTCGTGACTCCCTCATGGGTCCCCCTGACTTGTTCTCGATGCCACCTAGTCTTATAAATACAGAAACCTCCAGAACTAAACCTAGATCGGAAGTTCCGCCGCCGCAAGCCTCTGTAGCCACCAAAAACCAATCGGGAGACCGTTTCGGCATCCTGTCGGAGGGAGATTCGGACACGGAGGGCTTCTTCATCAACACCATTGCCTTTCCGGTGATGCGTGAGTAGTTCACCACAGACCTTCGGGTCCATAGCTAGTAGCTAGATGGCTTCTTCTCTCTCTTTGATCTTCAATACCAAGTTCTCCATGATCTTCATGGAGATCTATCCGATGTAACTTTCTTTTGCGGTGTGTTTGTCGAGATCCGATGAATTGTGGATTTATGATCAGATTATCTATGAATATTATTTGAGTCTCCTCTAATTTCTTATATGCATGATTTCATATCCTTGTAAGTCTCTTCGAGTTATGGGTTTCGTTTGGCCAACTTGATCTATAATTCTTGCAATGGGAGAAGTGCTTGGTTTTGGGTTCATACCGTGCGGTGTCCTCACCTAGTGATAGAAGGGGTAGCGAGGCACACATCGTGTTGTTGCCATCAAGGGTAAAAATATGGTGTTTATATCATATTGCATGAATCTATCCCTCTACATCATGTCATCTTACTTAAGGCGTTACTCTGTTTGTTATGAACTTAATACACTAGATGCATGCTGGATAGCGGTCGATGTGTGGAGTAATAGTAGTAGATGCTGAAAGTATCGGTCTACTTGTCTCGGACGTGATGCCTATATGTATGATCCTTGCCTTAGATATCGTCATGACTTTGCGCGATTCTATAAATTGCTCGACAGTAATTTGTTCACCCACCGTAATACTTGCTATCATGAGAGAAGCCTCTAGTGAACACTATGGCACCCGGGTCTATTTTACACATTATATATTCAGATCCACATATAAAAATACCAAAAATACCTTGCTGCACTTTTATTTATTTATTTATATTTACCTATTATCCCTATCAGATCTTACCTTCCAAGTAATCGTAAAGGGATTGACAACCCCTTTATCGCGTTGGGTGCAAGTTTGTTTGTTTTTGCGCAGGTGCCTTGGTGCCTCATCTTGATACTCCTACTGGATTGATACCTTGGTTCTCAAACTGAGGGAAATACTTATCTCTACTTTGCTGCATCACCCTTTCCTCTTCAAGGGAAAAACCAACGCAAGCTCAAGAAGTAGCAGGAAGAATTTCTGGCGCCGTTGCCGGGGAGTATTCAAGTGAAGCATATCTACCAAGTACCTATCGCAAACTCATCTCTTGCATTTACATTATTTGCTATTTTCCTCTCGTTTTCCTCTTCCCCACTTCTAAAACGATTTTAATAAAATACCAAAAGATTTGCCTTTTTGTTTTCCCTTCTTCCGTTCGCCTTTTATTGCTATGTTTGCTTGTCTTGCCATGTGCCTTCTATTTGCTTGCATCTTTGCTTGATAAAAATCTATTGATATGGATCCTCATCCACTTTCTAATCATTTCAAAAGGCCAAACTATGATGAACCCATTGCTAGTGAGTTGAGTGCACTTGATTATCTCTATGAAGTTTTGTTTGAAAATCATGAATCTGCAAATTTTGATGAAGTGTTGAAGGAAGAAAATTATAAAGTGATTCATGATATCTCCTTGAATGAAAAGCATGATTGCCATGTTGGTAGTATGAATTCTCTGAATATCCATGATGCTAATGATATGCAAAACCACAAGCTTGGGGATGCTATGCTTGATGAAGGTGATATTTTTTGTTCCCCAAGTTTTGGTGATGACACGTATGCTATAATTGATCATGAAAAGAATGCTTTGTGTGATAGTAATATTGTTGAATTCCTTCATTATTCTACTGAAATTTATTATGAGGGAGGAACATATGCTTGTAGGAATTGCAATAATATCATGTTTTTTCTCTATGTGTTCAAAGTTTTGAAGTTGTGCTTGTTTTGCCTTCCTATGCTAGTTAATTCTTGTTCCCATAGATTGTTTGCTCACAAAATCCCTATGCATAGGAAGTGGGTTAGACTTAAATGTTCTTGTAATGATATTCATGATGCTCTTTTGCATATCTCAACTACTACTTTTTATGTGAGCATCATTGAAATCGTTAAGCCTAGCTACGGGCGTTAAACGATAGCGCTTGTTGGGAGGCAACCCAATGAATAGATTTATTTTTTCTTTTTACTTTCTTTTTTGTTGAGTATACACCATCATAATTCTGTTATGATTGTGTTTTTTATTTTTTAATTAGTGTTTGTGCCAAGTAGAACTTTTATGATCAGTTTTGGTGACAGTTGTTTAATCACGTTGAAAAAAGACAGAAACTTTGTGCTCACGAAATTATTTTTCATTCCTATCCAGAAAGATATTTTGAGTTGATTCTTTTTGCTCACGATTTATATGCAAATTTAACTAATTTCAGTATTTTTTTCAGAATTTTTGGCTTGGCAGAGGTATACTAAATATACATATTGTTACAGACTGTTCTGTTTTTGACACATTCTGTTTTTGTTGTGTTGATTGCTTATTTTGATGAAACTATGGTTAGTATCGGGGGGGGGGGGTACGAGCCATGGAAAAGTGATAATACAGTAATATAACATCAATCTAAATGGAAATTAAGTTTACTACAGTACCTAAAAAGTTGGTGGTTTGTTTTCTTATGCTAATGCTATCACGAGTTTCTGTTTAAGTTTTGTGTTGTGAAGTTTTCAAGTTTTGGGTGATGTTCTTATGGACAATGGAATAAAGAGTGGAAAGGGCCTAAGCTTGGGGATGCCCAAGTCATCCCAAGAAAAATTCAAGGACACCAAAAATCCTAAGATTGGGGATGCCCCGGGAAGGCATCCCCTCTTTCGTCTTCAATCCATCAGTAATGTTACTTGGAGCTATATTTTTATTACCACATGATATGTTTTTTGCTTGGAGCGTCGTGTATTATAGTAGTCTTTGATTTTTGTTTTATCACAATCATACTTGCTGCACACCTTTTGAGACGGACATGCACTCATCGTGAATTTGTTAGAATACTCAATGAGCTTCACTTATATCTTTTGTGTTAGGCAATTTAGCTCACATGTGCTTCACTTATATCTTTTGAGCTTGGTAATTTTGCTCACATGTGCTTCACTTATATCTTTTGAGCTTGGTAATTTTGCTCCCATGAGCTTCACTTATATCTTTCGAGCTAGATAATTTTGCTCCCATGAGCTTCACTTATATCTTTTGAGCTAGATAATTTTGCTCTAGTGCTTCACTTAAATCTTTGTAGAGCACGGCGGTGTCATATTTTGTAGAAATAAAAACTCTCAATCTTCACTTATATCATTTTGAGAGTGATCTCTCTAAGTAACTTGGTAATTGACTTGTGTTATGAAATTAGTCCTAAATATGATAGGCATCCAAAGAGGATATAATAAAACTTTCATATTCAAGTGTATTGATTAGTAAGAGAAGTTTGATTCCTCACGATTAGTTTTGAGATATGGAGGTGATAATATTAGAGTTATGATAGTAGGGTGTTGTGAATCTAGAAATACTTGTGTTGAGGTTAGTGATTCCCGTAGCATGCACGTATGGTGAACCGCTATGTTAGGAAGTCGGAGCATAATTGATTTATTGATTGTCATCCTTTGTGTGGCGGTCGGGATCGCGCGATGGTTAACTCCTACCAACCCTTCCCCTAGGAGTATGCGTTTAGCACTTTGTTTAGATTACTAATAAAACTTTCGCAATAAGTATATGAGTTCTTCATGACTAATGTGAGTCCATGGTATAGATGCACTCTCACCCTTCCACCATTGCTAGCCTCTCTAGTGCCGCGCAATTTTCGCCGGTGCACAAACCCACCATATATACCTTCCTCAAAACAGCCACCATACCTACCCATTATGGCATTTTCATAGCCATTCCGAGATATATTGCCATGCAACTTCCACCGCTCCGTATCATGACATGTGCCATCACTTTCATTCACATAGAGTCATTATTGTTCTAAGTATCGAGTTGTAAGGTAATAAAAGTGTGATGATCATCATTATTAGAGCATTGTCCCATGTGAGGAAATAAAAAAATAGGCCAAATATGCCCACCAAAAAAATGAAAAAAAGAGGCCTAAGAGCCCAAACAAAAAAAGAGAGGCCAAAGAGCCCAAACAAAAAAATAAGAGAAAAAGAGAGAAGGGACAATGCTACTATCTTATTCCACACTTGTGCTTCAAAATAGCACCATGTTCTTCATGGTAGAGGGTCTCTTGTTTTGTCACTTTCATATGCTAGTGGGAATTTTCATTATAGAACTTGGCTTGTATATTCCAATGATGGGCTTCCTCAAATTGCCCTAGGTCTTCGTGAGCAAGCAAGTTGGGTGCACACCCACTAGTTTTTATTTTTGAGCTTTCATACACTTATAGCTCTAGTGCATCCGTTCCATGGCAATCCCTACTCATTCACATTGATATCTATTGATGGGCATCTCCATAGCCCATTGATACGCCGAGTTGATGTGACCATCTCCTCATTTTTGCCTCACAACCTCCACCACACTCTGTTCCACCTATAGTGCTATATCCATGGCTCACGCTCATGTATTGCATGAGAGTTGAAAAAGTTTGAGAAAGTAAGAGTGTGAAAACAATTACTTGGCCAATGCCGTGGTTGTGCATGATTTAAATTCGTTGTGTGGGGATGATGGAGCATAGCCAGACTATATGGTTGTGTAGGGATAACTTTCTTTGGCCTTGTTATTTCAAAAGTTCATGATTACTTTGCTATTATACTTGAAGTATTATTATTTTCATGTCAATATTAAACTATTTTTTTGAATCTTATGGATCTGAACATTCATGCCACAATAAAGAAGTTACAAAGAACAAATATGTCAGGTAGCATTCCACATCCAAAATACGGTCTTTATCACTTCCCTACTCGAGGACGAGCAGGAGTTAAGCTTGGGGATGCTTGATACGTCTCCAACGTATCTACAATTTTTGATTGTTCCATGCTATTATATTATCAACTTTGGATGTTTTATATGCATAAATATATTATTTTTGGGACTAACCTATTGACCTAGAGCCTAGTGCCAGTTTCTGTTTTTTCCGTGTTTTTGACCTTTTTCAGATATCAAACGGAGTCCAAACGGAATAAAACTTTCGCCGTGATTTTTTATGGAAAATATCAAAAATACCAGAATAAAAAGATACTAGAGAGGAGTCCCGAGGAAGCCACGAGCCTGGGAGGCGCGGCCTCCCCCCTAGGCGCGCTTGGGGGGCTCGTGACTCCCTCGTGGGTCCCCCTGACTTGTTCTCGACGCCACCTAGTCTTATAAATACAGAAACCTCCAGAACTAAACCTAGGTCGGAAGTTCTGCCACCACAAGCCTCTGTAGCCACCAAAAACCAATCGAGAGACCGTTCCGGCACCCTGCCGGAGGGAGATTCGGACACGGAGGGCTTCTTCATCAACACCATTGCCTCTCCGATGATGCGTGAGTAGTTCACCACAGACCTTCGGGTCCATAGCTAGTAGCTAGATGGCTTCTTCTCTCTCTTTGATCTTCAATACCAAGTTCCATGATCTCCATGGAGATCTATCCGATGTAACTTTCTTTTGCGGTGTGTTTGTCGAGATCCAATGAATTGTGGATTTATGATCAGATTATCTATGAATATTATTTGAGTCTCCTCTGATTTCTTATATGCATGATTTCATATCCTTGTAAGTCTCTTCGAGTTATGGGTTTCTTTTGGCCAACTTGATCTATAATTCTTGCAATGGGGGAGAAGTGCTTGGTTTTGAGTTCATACCGTGCGGTGTCCTCACCTAGTGACAGAAGGGGTAGCGAGGCACACATCATGTTGTTGCCATCAAGGGTAAAAAGATGGGGTTTATATCATATTGCATGAATCTATCCCTCTACATCATGTCATCTTGCTTAAGGCGTTACTCTGTTTGTTATGAGCTTAATACACTAGATGCATGCTGGATAGCGGTAGATGTGTGGAGTAATAGTAGTAGATGCTGAAAGTATCGGTCTACTTGTCTCGGACGTGATGCCTATATGTATGATCATTGCCTTAGATATCATCATGACTTTGCGAGATTCTATCAATTGCTCGACAGTAATTTGTTCACCCACCGTAATACTTGCTATCATGAGAGAAGCCTCTACTGAACACTATGGCCCCCGGGTCTATTTTACACATTATATATTCAGATCTACATATAAAAATACCAAAAATACCTTGCTGCACTTTTATTTATTTGTTTATATTTACCTATTATCACTATCAGATCTCACTTCCAAGTAATCGTAAAGGGATTGACAACCCCTTTATTGTTGGAAATATGCCCTAGAGGCAGTATATAAAGTGTTTATTATTATATTTCCTTGTTCATGATAATCGTTTATTATCCATGCTATAATTGCATTGATTGGAAACACATTGCATGTGTGGGTAAATAGACAACACTGTGTCCTAGTATGCCTTTAGTGAAACTAGCTCGTTGATCAAAGATGGTCAGGGTTTCCTAGCCATTGACATGTGATGTCATTTGATAATGGGATCACATCATTAGGAGAATGATGTGATGGACAAGACCCAAACTACAAACGTAGCATGTGATCGTGTCAATTTATTGCTACTGTTTTCTGCATGTCAATGTATATGTTCCTATGACCATGAGATCATGCAACTCACGAATATCGGAGGAGTGCCTTGTGTGTATCAAACATCGCAACGTAACTGGGTGACTATAAAGGTGCTCTACAGGTATTTCCGATCATGTCTGTTGAGTTGGCATGGATCGAGACTGTGATTTGTTACTCCGTGTGACGGAGAGGTATCTCGGGGCCCACTCGGTAATGCAACATCACAATAAGCCTTGCAAGCAATGTGACTAATTGTTAGTTGCGGGATCTTGTATTACGGAATGAGTAAAGAGACTTGCCGGTAACGAGATTGAACTAGGTATGGAGATACCGATGATCAAATCTCGGGCAAGTAACATACCGAAGAACAAAGGGAACGTTATACGGGATTAACTGAATCCTTGACATAGAGGTTCGACCGATAGATCTTCGTAGAATATGTAGGAACCAATGTGGACGTCCAGGTCCCGCCATTGGTTATTGGCCGTAGAGGTGTCTCGATCATGTCTACATAGTTCTCGAACCCACAGGGTCTGCACACTTAAGGTTCGGTGACGTTTTGGTAGTATAGAGTTATGTATGGTGGTGACCAAAGGTTGTTCGGAGTACCGGATGAGATCCCGGTCATCACGAGGATCTCCGAAATGGTCGAGAGGTAAAGATTCATATATAGGAACTCCCAGTTTGGTCGCTGGAAAAGTTTCGGGCTCATCGGTAGTGTACCGGGAGTGCCGGTAGTGTACCGGGAGGCCTCCGGGAGGGGTATTTCGACCCCAAGAGGTCCATGGGATGTGGGAGAGTGTTAACCAGCCCTTAGTGGGCTGGGAAAACCAGCCACAAAGGCCCATGGTGCAAGAGATGAAGTCCGAAAGCAAAAAGTGGAAAATGAGCCAATAAGAGGCAATCCTACTCCAACTAGGATTGGAGGTGGAATAGGATTCCACCTCTCCTCTAGCCGGACGAACCAAGCGGCCCTTGGCTGCCTCGCCTCTCCTCTCCTCCTATATATATTGGTGGATAGCTAGGGTTTTTGCACAGAATTACGGCCACGTGCTACCCGTTCCACCGGTGCTCCTCTAGACTAGATTTCCGCGGTGCTTAGGCGAAGCCCTGCCGGAATTTCTCCACCACCACCATCACCGGAGCGCCGTCATGCTGCCGGTGAACTCTTTCTCATCTCCACCTCCTCTTGCTGGATCAAGACGGTGGAGATCGTCATCAAGCTGCACGTGTGCTGAACGCGGAGGTGCCGTCCGTTCAGTACTAGATCGGAAGGATCGTGATCAAGGCCACGGGACGGATCGTGACGAGATCGCGGGATGGTTTGTGATTGGTTCGCGGGATGGTTCGTGATTAGATCGCGGGACGCTCGGCGATTTGGATCGCGAAGAAGTACGACTACACCAACCGCGTTTCTTAACGCTTCCCGCTTAGCGATTTACAAGGGTACGTAGATCCACTCTCCCTCTCGTAGATGCTCATCACCATGGATAGGTTTGTGTGTGCGTAGGAAAATTTTTGTTTCCCATGCGACGTTCCCCAACAGTGGCATCATGAGCTAGGTTGATGGTTCGATGAGATCTCGAGTAGAACACAAAAGGGTTTGTCGGCGTTGATGCTCAGATTGCTTCCTCCCTTGGTCGGATTTTGGTTCAGCGGGATTGTGGGATAAAACGGCTTAGACCAACATTACTCGTACGCTTACGAGAGACCGGTTCCCTCGACGCAACTTGTTGCTTAGATGGCTTGCGGGCGACAGTTTGTCTCACTTTAGTTGGATCGGATCCGACAAAGGCGGTCCTTGAGAAGGTTGAAAAGCAATCTATGTATCACCGTTATGGTTTATGCGTAGGTGAGAATCGTTCTTGCTAGATACCCGTAGCAGCCATGTAAAACATGCAACAACAATTAGAGGACGTCTAACTTGTTTTTGCAGGGTATGTTGTGATGTGATATGGCCAATTACATGATGGGATATATGTGATGTATTAGGTGATCATGTGATGTATAGATTTCACGACTTGCACGTCGGTGAATACGACAACCGGCAGGAGCCATAGGGTTGTCTTTAATTATTGTATGACCTGCGTGTCAATCATTAAGTGCTATGTGATGCTTTACTTTATCGCTAAGCGATAGCTATAGAAGTAGAAGCAGGGCTGGCGCCACAACCCCGATGGCAACACTTTGATGGAGATCAAGATGATGGAGATCATGGTGTTGTGCCGGTGACGATGGAGATCATGCCGGTGTTTCGAAGATGGAGATCTTAAACACAAGTTCATGGCCATATCATGTCACTTATGAATTGCATGAGATGTTAATCCTTTTATGCACCTTGTGTTGCTTAGTACGGCGGTAGCATTATAAGGTGATCCCTCACTTGAATTTCAAGATGAACTGTGTTCTCCCCGAGTGTGCACCGTTGCGAAAGTTCGTCGTGTCGAGACACCACGTGATGATCGGGTGTGATAGACTCTACGTTCACATACAATGGGTGCAAGCCGGATTTGCACGTGCAGAACACTCGGGTTAAACTTGATGAGCCTAGGATGTACAGACATGGCCTTGGAACACAAGAGACCGAAAGGTCGAACATGAGTCATATAGTAGATATGATCAACATAGTGATGTTCACCATTGAAGCCAACTTAACTCATGTGATGGTCGGACTTGAGTTGGTGAATTTGGATCATGTGACACTCAGATGACCTGAGGGATGTCAATTTGAGTGGGAGCTTTAGTAATTTGATTAACTAAACTCATTATCATGAACAATAGTCTAAATAACCTTTGCATATTTATGTTGTAGATCAATGGCTCGCGCAGTAGCACCCTGAATTTTAATGCGTTCCTAGAGAAAGCTAAGTTGAAAGATGACGGAAGTAACTTTGTTGATTGGGCCCGTAATCTGAGGATTATCCTTACGGCTTCCCAGAAACAATATGTCCTTGATGCACCGCTTGGTGACCAACCAGAAGACATGACCTCCGAAGACGTTAAGAACGCATGGGAGGCTCGTGCTGGAGACTACTCAATAGTTCAGTGTGCAATATTGTATGGTTTAGAACCGGGACTTCAAAGACGTTTTGAACGTCATGGAGCATATGAGATGTTCCAGGAGTTGAAGTTTATCTTTTAGAAGAATGCCTGGATCGAGAGGTATGAGACCTCCGATAAATTCTATGCTTGCAAGATGGAGGAGAACGGGTCTATCAGTGAGCATATACTCAGAATGTCTGGGTACTCAAACCGTCTAGCTGAGTTGGGAATTGCCCTTCCGCAAGAGGCGATCATTGATAGAGTTCTTCAATCAATGCCACCTAGTTACAAAAGTTTTGTGATGAACTATAACATGCACGGGATGAACAAGTCATCATCCGAGCTGTTTGCGATGCTGAAAGTCGCTGAGTCTGAAATCCAGAAAGAACATCAAGTGTTGATGGTCAATAAAACCACTAGTTTCAAGAAAAATGGCAAGGGCAAAGGCAAGAAGGGTAAAACAAAGAAGGATGGCAAAGCAGTTGCTACTCCTACAAAGAAGCCTAAGCATGGACCTAAGCCAGAAACTAGGTGCTTTCATTGCAAGGGAACTGGTCACTGGAAGCGGAACTGCCCCAAGTACCTGGCTGACAAGAAGGCGGCCAACGACAAACAAGGTATATATGATATACATGTTATTGATGTGTACCTTACTAGTTCTCGTAGTAGTGCCTGGGTATTTGATACCGGTTCGGTTGCTCACATTTGCAACTCAAAGCAGGAACTACGGAATAAACGAAGACTGGCAAAGGACAAAGTGACGATGCGCGTGGGAAATGGTTCCAAGGTTGATGTGATCGCCATCGGCACGCTCTCTCTTCGATTACCATCGGGATTAGTGATGAACCTGAATAATTGTTATTTAGTGCCTGCGTTAAGCATGAACATTATATCTGGATCTTGTTTATTGCGAGACGGTTACTCATTTAAATCAGAGAATAAAGGTTGTTCTATTTATATGAGTAATATCTTTTATGGTCATGCACCCAATGTTAGGGGTTTATTCATATTGAATCTTGATAGTGATGACACACATGTTCATAACATTGATGCCAAAATATGTAGAGTAGTTAATGATAGTACCACTTTCTTGTGGCACTGTCGTTTAGGTCATATTGGTGTAAAGCGCATGAGGAAGCTCCATGCTGATGGACTTTTGGAGTCACTTGATTTTGAATCACTTGACATATGCGAACCATGCCTGATGGGCAAGATGACTAAAACGTCGTTCTCAGGAACAATGGAACGGGCAAGTGACTTACTGGAAATCATACATACTGATGTGTGCGGTCCAATGAATGTTGCAGCGCATGGTGGATATCGTTACTTTCTCACCTTCACTGATGACTTGAGTAGATATGGGTATATTTACTTGATGAAACACAAGTTTGAAATGTTTGAAAAGTTCAAGCAATTTCAGAGTGAACTTGAGAATCATCGTAACAAGAAGATTAAATTTCTGCAATCTGATTGAGGAGGTGAATATCTAAGTTATGAGTTTGGCAATCACTTAAGACAATGTGGAATTGTTTCACAGTTGACACCGCCCGGAACACCACAGCGTAATGGTGTGTCTGAACGTCGTAATCGAACCTTATTAGATATGGTGCGTTCTATGATGTCTCTTGCCGATTTGCCACTATCGTTTTGGGGTTATGCATTAGAGACAGCTGCATTCACTTTAAATAGGGCACCATCAAAATCCGTTGAGACGACGCCATATGAACTATGGTTTGGCAAAAAGCCGAAGTTGTCGTTTCTTAAAGTTTGGGGATGTGATGCTTATGTCAAAAAGCTTCAGCCTGAAAAGCTGGAACCCAAAGCGGAAAAATGCGTCTTCATAGGATACCCGAAAGAGACAGTCGGGTATACCTTCTATCTCACATCTGAAGGCAAAGTGTTTGTCGCTAAGAACGGAAATTTCTTGAGAAAGAGTTTCTCTCGAAAGAATTGAGTGGGAGGAAAATAGAGCTTGATGAGGTTATTGAACCTTTACTTCAACCAGAGAGTAGCGCAGCGCAGAAAGATGTTTCTGTGGAACCTACGACGGTAGAAGAGGAAGTTAATGATGATGATCATGAAGCTTCGAATCAAGTTGCTATTGAACCTCGTAGGTCGACCAGGGCACGTACTACTCCCGAGTGGTACGACAACCCTGTCTTAGAAGTCATGTTGTTGGGCAACAATGAACCTACGAGCTATGGAGGAGCAGTGATGGGCCCGGATTCCGAGAGATGGTTAGAGGCCATGAAATCTGAGATGGGATCCATGTATGAAAACAAAGTATGGGCTTTGGAAGTACTACCTGAAGGGCGAAAGGCCATTCAGAACAAATGGATCTATAAGAAGAAGACGGACGCGGACGGTAATGTCACCGTCTATAAAGCTCTACTTGTGGCAAAGGGTTTTTCACAAGTTCAAGGAGTTGACTACGATGAGACTTTCTCACCCGTAGCGATGCTTAAGTCTGTCAGAATCATGTTGGCAATAGCTGCTTATTTCGACTATGAAATTTGGCAGATGGATGTCAAAACGGCGTTCCTCAAAGGTTTCCTTGAGGAAGAGTTGTATATGATGCAACCCGAAGGTTTTGTCTATCCAGAGAATGCTGACAAAGTGTGCAAACTCCAGCGATCCATTTATGGACTGGTGCAAGCATCTCGGAGTTGGAATAAGCGCTTTGATGAAGTGATCAAAGTGTTTGGGTTTATACAAGTTTATGGAGAAGCTTGTATTTACAAGAAAGTGAGTGGGAGCTCTATAGCGTTTCTAGTGTTATATGTGGATGACATATTGCTGATCGGAAACGATATAGAAATGCTGGAAAGCATGAAGGAATATTTGAATAAGAGTTTTTCAATGAAGGACTTAGGAGAAGCTGCTTTCATATTAGGCATTAAGATCTATAGAGATAGGTCGAGACGCTTGATAGCACTTTCACAGAGCACATACCTTGATAAAGTTTTGAAGAAGTTCAAAATGGAACAGGCCAAGAAGGGGTTCTTGCCTGTGTTACAAGGTGTGAAGTTGAGTAAGACTCAATGCCCAGTGACTGCAGAAGAAAAAGAAAAGATGAGCGTCATCCCCTATGCTTCAGCCATAGGCTCTATCATGTATGCAATGCTGTGCACAAGACCCGATGTCAGCCTTGCCATAAGTATGGCTGGAAGGTTTCAAAGTGATCTTGGAATGGAGCACTGGCAAGCGGTCAAGAATATCCTTAAGTACCTTAACAGGACTAAGGACATGTTTCTCGTTTATGGAGGTGATGAAGAGCTCGTCGTCAAGGGTTACGTCGATGCAAGCTTCGACACTGATCCGGACGATTCTAAATCGCAAACCGGATACGTATTTATTCTTAACGGGGGAGCAATAAGCTGGTGCAGTTCCAAGCAAAGCGTGGTAGCTGATTCTACATGCGAAGCAGAGTACATCGTAGCCTCGGAGGCAGCGAAGGAAGGTGTCTGGATGAAGCAGTTCATGACAGATCTTGGAGTAGTGCCTAGTGTACTGAATCCAATAAATCTGTTCTGTGACAACACTGGTGCCATTGCTCTAGCCAAGGAACCAAGGTTTCACAAGAGGACCAGACACATAAAGCGACGCTTCAACTCCATCCGGTTCTACATCGAGGAGAAGGACATAAATATTTGCAAAGTGCACACGGATCTGAATGTTGCAGACCCGTTGACTAAACCTCTTCCAAGGGCTAAACATGATCAACACCAGAACTGTATGGGTGTTCGATTCATTACCATGTAAATCACATAGTGATGTGAACTAGATTATTGACTCTAGTGCAAGTGGGAGACTGTTGGAAATATGCCCTAGAGGCAGTATATAAAGTGTTTATTATTATATTTCCTTGTTCATGATAATCGTTTATTATCCATGCTATAATTGCATTGATTGGAAACACATTGCATGTGTGGGTAAATAGACAACACTGTGTCCCTAGTATGCCTCTAGTGAAACTAGCTCGTTGATCAAAGATGGTCAGGGTTTCCTAGCCATTGACATGTGATGTCATTTGATAACGGGATCACATCATTAGGAGAATGATGTGATGGACAAGACCCAAACTACAAACGTAGCATGTGATCGTGTCAGTTTATTGCTACTGTTTTCTGCATGTCAATGTATATGTTCCTATGACCATGAGATCATGCAACTCACGGATATCGGAGGAGTGCCTTGTGTGTATCAAACGTCGCAACGTAACTAGATGACTATAAAGGTGCTCTACAGGTATTTCCGATGATGTCTGTTGAGTTGGCATGGATCGAGACTGGGATTTGTTACTCCGTGTGACGGAGAGGTATCTCGGGGCCCACTCGGTAATGCAACATCACAATAAGCCTTGCAAGCAATGTGACTAATTGTTAGTTGCGGGATCTTGTATTACGGAACGAGTAAAGAGACTTGCCGGTAACGAGATTGAACTAGGTATGGAGATACCGACGATCGAATCTCGGGCAAGTAACATACCGAAGAACAAAGGGAACGTTATACGGGATTAACTGAATCCTTGACATAGAGGTTCGAACGATAGATCTTCGTAGAATATGTAGGAACCAATGTGGATGTCCAGGTCCCGCCATTGGTTATTGGCCGTAGAGGTGTCTCGGTCATGTCTACATAGTTCTCGAACCCGCAGGGTCTGCACACTTAAGGTTCGGTGACGTTTCGTTAGTATAGAGTTATGTATGGTGGTGACCAAAGGTTGTTCGGAGTCCCGGATGAGATCCTGGACGTCACGAGGAGCTCCGGAATGGTCGAGAGGTAAAGATTCATATATAGGAAGTCTCAGTTTGGTCGCCGGAAAAGTTTCGGGCTCATCGATAGTGTACCGGGAGTGCCGGTAGTGTACCGGGAGGCCACGTGCTACCCGTTCCACCGGTGCTCCTCTAGACTAGATTTTCGCAGTGCTTAGGCGAAGCCCTGCCAGAATTTCTCCACCACCACCATCACCGGAGTGCCGTCATGCTGCCGGTGAACTCTCTCTCCTCTCCACCTCCTCTTGCTGGATCAAGACGGTGGAGATCGTCATCAAGCTGCACGTGTGCTGAACGCGGAGGTGCCGTCCGTTCGGTACGAGATCGGAAGGATCGTGATCAAGGCCACGGGACGTTCGTGATCGGATCGCGGGACGGATCGTGACGAGATCGCGAGACGGTTCGTGATTGGTTCGCGAGACGGTTCGTGATTGGTTCGCGAGATGGTTCATGATTAGATCGCGGGACGCTCGGCGATTTGGATCGCGAAGAAGTACGACTACACCAACCGCGTTTCTTAGCGCTTCCCGCTTAGCGATTTACAAGGGTACGTAGATCCACTCTCCCTCTCGTAGATGCTCATCACCATGGATAGGTTTGCGTGTGCGTAGGAATTTTTTTGTTTCCCATGCGACGTTCCCCAACATTTATCGCGTTGGGTGCAAGTTTGTTTGTTTTTGCGCAGGTGCCTTGGTGCCTCATCTTGATACTCCTACTGGATTGATACCTTGGTTCTCAAACTGAGGGAAATACTTATCTCTCTTTGCTGCATCACCCTTTCCTCTTCAAGGGAAAAACCAACGCAAGCTCAAGAAGTAGCAATGGATCACCTTATAATGCTACCGTCGTCCTAAACAAAACAAGGTGCATAAAAGGATTAACATCACATGCAAATCATAAGTGACATGATATGGCCATGAACTTGTGCTTTTGATCTCCATCCTTAAAGCACCGGCATGATCTCCATCGTCACCGGCATGACACCATGATCTCCATCAACGTGTCGCCATCGGGGTTGTCACGCCCACCATGCTTCTACTACTATTGCTACCGCTTAGCGATAAAGTAAAGCATTACATAGCGCTTAATGATTGACACGCAGGTCATACAATAATTAAAGACAACCCTATGGCTCCTGCCGGTTGCCGTACTCATCGACACGCAAGTCGTGATATTCTATACAATACATGGTCATCTCATACATCACATATATCTCATCATGTAATTGGCCATATCGCATCACAACATACCCTGCAAAAACAAGTTAGATGTCCTCTAATTATTGTTGCAAGTTTTGCGTGTCTGCTAGGAGTATCTAGCAAGAACAATTCGCACCTACGCAAAAACCACAGCGATGATGCATAAGTTGCTTTTCAACCTTCTCAAGGATTGTCTTTGTCGAATCCGATCCAACTAAAGTTGGAGAAACAGACACCCGCCAGCCATCTTTGTGCAACGAAGTTACACGTTAGGTTTGGGCCGCTTCATCCCACAATACCGCTGAACCAAAACATGACCAAGAGAGGAAGCAATCTAAGCATCAACGCCCACAAACTCCTTTGTTTTCTACTCGAGATCTCATCTACACATAGACCTAGCTCTGATACCACCGTTGCATGAGAAACAAAAAAATTCCTACGCACACGCAAGATCTATCCATGAGAAACAAAAAATTTCCTATGCACACGCAAGATCTATCCATGGTGATGAGCATCTACGAGAGGGAGAGTGGATCTACATACCCTTGTAGATCGCTAAGCGGGAAGCATTAAGAAACGTAGTTGATGTAGTCGAACGTCTTCACGATCCGTCCCGCGATCTCATCACGAGCCATCCCGCGATCCTATCGTGATCCTTCCGATCTAGTGCCGAACGGACGACACCTCCGCGTTCAGCACACGTACAACTCGATAACGATATCCACCTCCTTGATCCAGCAAGCGAGGGTGGAGAGGTATATGAGTTCTCTGCCGGCACAATGGCGTGGTGGCGGTGGTGGTGGAGCTGTCCTGGCAGGGCTTCGCCAAGCACAACCGAGACGATCTAGTGGAGAACATATCTAGAAGAAAAGAGAGGGAAGCACGTGGCAATTCTTAGGTGCGTCTGCCCTCACTCTCCTCATCTATATATAGGGGGAAGGGAGGAGGGGTGGCGTCCCTAGATCCAATCTAGGGGCGGCGGCTAGGGCAGATGGGGGCGCCCCCTAGGGAAACCCTACGGTGACTTGGCCCCCAAGCCAGGTAGAGGGAACCCTAGATGGGGCGCCCCCCTCTCCTCGTTACGTGGGGAAGGGTGAGGGGGGTGCACATCCCCTTAGTGGGCTGGTTTGCCCCTTCCCCTTGGCCCATGAGCCCCCCAACACTTGCCCTCCCCCCAAAACCTCTTTCGGTACTCCTGGTCACAACCCTGTACTCCCGGAATGCTTCCGGACTCCGATTCCATTCGTCCTACATATCAATCTTCACCTCCGGACCATTTCGGAGTTCCCCGTCATGTCCGGGATCTCATCCGGGACTCCGAACAACCTTTGGTCACCAACATACATAACTCAACTATACCGAAACGTCGCCGAACCTTAAGTGCGCAGACCATGCGGGTTCGAGAACTATGTAGACATGACTGAGACACCTTTATGGTTAATAACCAATAGCGGGACCTGGATGCCCATATTGGCTCCTACATATTCTATGAAGATCTTTATCGGTTGAACCTCTATGTCAAGGATTCAGATAATCCCGTATGATGTTCCCTTTGTTCTTCGGTATGTTACTTGCCCGAGATTTGATCGTCGGTATCTCTATACCTAGTTCAATATCGTTATCGGCAAGTCTCTTTACTCGTTCCGTAATACAAGATCCCATGGCTAACACTTTAGTCACATTGCTTGCAAGGCTTGTTGTGATGTTGTATTACCGAGTAGGCCCTGAGATACCTCTCCGTCACATGGAGTAATAGTCTCAGTCTTGATCCATGCCAACCCAACAGACACCCCCAGAGATACCTGTAGAGCACCTTTATAGTCACACAGTTACGTTGCGGCGTTTGATACACACAAGGTACTCCTCCGGTGTCAGTGAGTTGCATGATCTCATGGTCATAGGAACAGATACTTGACAAGCAGAAAACTGTACCAATAAACTGACACAATCATATGCTACGGTTATAGTTTGGGTCTTGTCCATCACATAATTCTCCTAATGATGTGATCCCATTATCAAATGACATCTCATGTCCATGGCTAGGAAACCTTAACCATCTTTGATCAACGAGCTAGTCTATCAGAGGCATACTAGGGACATGGTGTTGTCTATGTATCCACACATGTATATGAGTTTCCAATCAATACAATTCTAGCATGGATAATAAACGATTATCATGAACAAGGAAATATGATAATAACTAATTTATTATTGCCTTTAGGACATATTTCCAACAGAATGCTATATCCATTGGAGTGGTAGAGGCTGACAAAGCACCTACCAACACAAAGGTCTCGCCTTATTCTTCTTGAGCTCCGGTCAATCAAGCATAAGTTCAACCATTAAGGTGAGATCTAAGTTCCACAAACTTTAGGGCAATCCACAACTTGGAAGCTCATTGGTGACACCCCACCGCTTAGGAGTGTCCAACCTCTAAGAATAACAAGATTATGGGTAGCCTTGGAAACTTGCTCGAATGTTCAAATATTTCAATCAAAGGGGAGGGGGGGGGGACTTGGATGCAACTTAGGTTAATCCTCTCATCTCTCTCTCTCTCTCATTCAATCACACACACATACACGCACATAATACTCAAGAAGGGCTCAAATGGGACAAGGGGGTAGCGAGCAACAATGGATGTTTGTATAAGGAGTATCCTACTCCATGGGGGTATGTAAATATAGAGAACTAATGAATGAGTCGTGGGAAGACACTTTTTTTTTCTTGGGTGGGTGGGGGGCACTGATGCCCACAATGACTGGGGACCATAATATAGTTAAAGCTTAACACATATAGTAGTCCCTTATTTGGTCGCCATAAAAATAAGAATCCACTTAGGGGCATATATGCTCTTTGAGCGAGAAAGTGTAGAAACCAAATTCCACATAATAGAAGACATTATAAGACTCCAAAACACTAGATAAAAAATATTCCACACTTGTCGTGTTTATGTGATTTTTTCCGCAATATATATAACTTCTTATCATAGTGCTATGCATAGTTAGGTGAATAATTTCATCAATTTCATAAAGACAATGTGAAGATTGTACAAATGTTACCGGAGATAGTCTATAGTCATACCAAAATTTTGTGTGAGGAATAGGATCTATTTTAATATGGTGGGTTATGTTAATATTATTGGACCAACTAGTTTCAGCAAAACAATGTTCAAAACAATGAAACAAAAAGTACACATTTGGCACTTGTAGAAACGACTCAAAGAATGTGAGCGTTTGAAATCTTTTTTTTGGCAAACGTAGTCCCAAATATCTTAATATCCCCATTTCTAAGTTACACTCTTATCAATTTGCAATATTATGCACATGACGTGACTTCTTGTGATAAAATAAATGCTTAAATACTCATGCATATATATACTGTTCATGTTTCATTAGTGTTTATTTCATATATATTTGCAATAGCATATACATGTTGGAACTTTCTTGTGGCAAATAACTCTTAAAATTGATACTCCCTCTGATTCAAATTAATTGACACAACCTCTATACAACGTCCATTTACATCGTATAGAGGATGCGTCAATTATTTTAGACCAGATGGAGTAGTAGTTTATTATTAAGGGAAGAGTAAGTGTTTATTTGTAAATAAGCCCAACTTTTTTGAGAAGAAAGTTTAACACAAATTCTATTAAAATCTTATATAGACGGTTGAACCTTTTCCCACAAGGTACCAGATCCTGTATACAACTACAAATCACATTTTTTTGCTTTGGTTGTACCGCTACCAAATTTTAGTGCAAACACACACATCCTTACTATAGGAATACCTGTAGGTTGGAGACCAACAAAATGACACCATCTTGACTATAATGTTAACGATACAAGAGAAATACACGTTTGCATCCTGTTTGCTTTGCGACTATACACATGATAAGCAAGTTCATCTAACACAACCGACACGTGAGAAAAATATTATTTTACTTTATCATTTACAACTATATATATTATATTATTTTACATGTGTTTCTTACCTTGAAAACTTTTGATCAAGAAAATAGTACGAAGAACATTTAGTTCTGTATACTATAAGCTATAATAAACTCCAATTTATGTCCACTAAAAAAAGCTCAAGTATATGTTACTCGAACATATTACAATCATAAGAAAATTTTAATCCATTACATGCCAGCCATTGCAAGATTCTATGTCGGTATGAAATATTGTATGAAATCTTATATGCACACCTCAAGAGCAAAAACATGATCAATTCCTCTTAGCAAAAGAATTATAGCGCATTCAAAATAAATCAGAGAGTACCCATAAGACATTAAATACAATTAAGAGGCTATAAATATAAACGCAATTATAGGATTACACAACAATTGACTAAAACTATTAGATGGATAATCATGAATTCAAATTAGAAACATACTACTAAGAAAAAACATCCCCATCTTAACCTATTTTTCTAGCCGATCTACATAATCTATGTTTAAATATAGGATAATCTATATTTGGGAGGTCATAATTACATACTCCCTCCGTTCACAATTATAAGATGTTCTAACTTTTTTTGAATCACTTATTTCGGCCCGTATGTAGACGCGTTTCAGTGTATTTGTTCACTTATTTCAGCCCGTATGTTGTGCATATTGAAAAAGCCAAAACATCTTATAATTCCGAAGGGAGGTGTACTTACAAAGGAAAAATAATAGTAACATTTTTTTAGGTATAAAAAGATTTTTACTAGAAAAGTATAGAATATTACTTTGAGATAGAAAATGGAAAATGGAAACAAGTGAAACGGCCCAGCCCACCATCCCCACCATCTGAGAGGCCGAGGCCCGCCCCATCCTATAAAACCCCCTTAGCCCCACCACGGCCGTGCACCCCACCACCGCTCGCCGACCCCACCATCCAGAACCCCACCCCCCACCCCCCAAATCCAATGATGTCATCCGCACCCTCCGAACTCGTCCTCTACAACCTCGTCCCCGCCCAAACCCTAAACCCCAGCCCCTCCCCCGCCGCCGCCGCCGCCGCCGGCGGCCTCCCCTCCCCGCTCGCCGCCGACAGTTCCTCCGGTCCCGACGCCGTCTCAGCCGCCGCGCGTCGGGCGCGCCCGCGCCGCCCCTCGGACCGCCACGCCAAGGTCGCCGGCCGCGGCCGCCGGGTCCGCATCCCGGCCATGGTGGCCGCCCGCGTCTTCCAGCTCACGCGCGAGCTCGGCCACCGCACCGACGGCGAGACCATCGAGTGGCTGCTCCGCCAGGCCGAGCCCTCCATCATCGCCGCCACCGGCACCGGCGTCACCCCGCAGGAGGCGCCCCCTGCCGCCGTCCCCGTCGCCGGCCACGGCGCCCCCTTCGTGCAGGTGCCCTACTACACCGCGCTCCTCATGCAGCCGCCCAGCGCCGACGATCCGCCCCTCGCGTCCGCGGTGCCGGCCGACGGCACCGCTGCCGGCGAGGAGAACAAGTAATTGACACATGGGAGGCTAGGGTTAGGGGCTTGTTAGTCTTAGAGTGTTGAGGGGCCTATTGGGCTCTCTAGTATCAGTCTTCCCCTCCGGAATAATTTGAAATCTTATTGCCACGGCACGGATTAGGGCCTTTAGATGGGCGATTCGAGTGATCAGGGGAGGAGGGGTATTGGGATCGTAGAATTATTATTATTAGTGGCTTGAAAAAAGGCAGATTGTTGTCAGTGTTGGCTGAGCGAGTGCTACTGATGTTGGAAACAATGTCCAAGTTCTTGTGAATGGTTTGGTGCTCATTTTAATTTAAATGGTGCTTAGCCTTTTATGGCAACAATGTCCTATTTTTTGCATGTTTTTGGTGGTATTTGGCCTTCTGAGCAATACCTGATTTGAACCTGCGGCAGAAGTTCGGCATAATACTTCCTTCATGCTTATTATCAGATCAACCTGTGATAGTTGAAATTGGAGATCAACCTGTGACAGACGAGATTGCTGTTGGTTGGATTGATCATTATAACTGTTTGCTTAATTGTATCTGTTCCAAACTCATGCAAATAGTGAAGGAAAGCGTTTTTCTTCACACGGATCTGCATGTTGGTTTGTAGTCAGGTCATATGTTCCATGTGGTTGCGTACTGTTGCATTTGGAAGGCCATGACACTATGAATATACCATGCATGCTTTGCCTATTTTTGGTAGCATGGAAGTCAGGTAAGACATTTCCATTTTTTCCGGTAGTTAACAAACTTTTCGTAATACACTTTATGGTTAGCTCAAGGATCAGGTTTTTTTGAATACTTTAGAATATATCTACCACCAAGAGTTTTGTCTTTCATTTGGTGACGTTTAAGTTTTGCCACGATGAGAACTCAAAATGATGGTCATATTTATTTCTCTCTGAACACATTTCTGATCAACAGCAATGTAGGATTGCACTCAATGTGCCCCTGAAGCCCAGTCAGTTTTGTGACCCAAATGCTTGGAAAAGATCATGCACTTCTACTAACTAATATGGCTGCAAATCCAGGTATGAATGTACTGCTATTTTACTTTTTTTGGAAGTGTTTTTGACACGATGTTCTATGCTGTATTATCAATTTATCAGGCTGCAGACCAAGAGTAGTATGATGTACTCCCTCTGTTTCAAAATATAAGTAAGTGTATTAATTTTTTTTCCTATATAAACTTGGCCCAACATAGAAAAGGTTGACTTCTGAAAAAATTAATACACTTTAAATTTTGGAACAGAGGGGAGTATTGTTACAATTTTACCCAGAATTATAAGCTTACCCACAAGTTATAATCGTTGATAACAGAAACATATACATACCTATATTTGTGCTGAATGACAAGTCATGGAATTGCATGTATCTGATATGAACAGAGGTGAAGCAGAAAATCTCACATATTATTTGCAAAGCAAGGACCTATTTAGAGCTGATACTATTCTTAGCCATGTCTGTAGTTAATTATACATGATCAGGAAAACTACTGTTTGGTCCTAAAACAGAGGTGATATGGTCCCTTAGATCGTAACATGGGGGATCATAACAGGGTCCGTACTGCCCAGAGGATAGTTTTACCAAACTAGCTTCTTTAGGGGAGGAGAGACTAAACTACCAAAGTTGATACAGAATATATAGGACTCAATCACCATAGATTCATTTTTCTCGAAATGTACCAAAATGCGCAATCATTTTTCTGTTTTTTTTCATCATTTTCCTAGTTGTAGTCCCTTGATGTAAAGCAGGATTGTAAAGCATGTTCTAAAAAAAAACTAGCAAACTTTTTCTGAAATTCGAATTGTTAATTGAATATTGTTTGTCACTGCTCCAAGATATTGCATATGATTGTTTTCTGTCAGGAATGGCTCCATACCTAGCAATGACCATAAATAACCTAGAAAACTACGTAAAACATCTTGTGAAATTCGATTGGTTTGCCAATGCTCCATTTTGTAATGTTGCTTAAGAGTATGTTTTGTGTTATTTTGGAGAACACTTGAGCTGTTTCAAACTTCCTGGTTGTTTTCCTGAAATTCGAGTGGCTCACTAATGCTCCATTTTGTAGTGTTATTCTGGACAACACTAGCTTTGTAAACTTTCTGATTGTCGTATCATTTTTCAAAGAGATGTTGTTAATCTCATTAGATTTATGATTATTTTGTTTAAAAAAATTCTGTATGCAGTGGAATGTAGGAAAACATGGAATCCATCATTCAGATTTTCACTTTCTTCCTTCTTGTAGCATAATCTTTTACTGCAGTTGAATCAACAAGAGTTACCTGTAATGTCATGGAAAAACGCTGTGCTTTTGGCATGTCTGGAGCATGACAGATGCTTTGCAGTGTTTGTTCATGTGACAATTGAGTTTTTCTTTTTGACGAATACTAGTGTTTTGATTGCACTAAACATATACTAGTGTAATTTCTGAAAGCTAATATTTTTGCAGCTCTACTGTTTTGCTGATACCTTTGTTCATTAAAGATTTTGTATTAGAAATGAGATACCTAAATGTTCAGGCTCATGTGAACGCCATTCTTTGGCTGATACGTGCTGTGGCAATATATTTTCAGAGAAATCCTTGAGATGCTGGTGATGAAAATTCGGTTGTTGAGATGATGGTGACGATGTTCTAGTCCTGCTCCTGCAAGAACATTGCTGCTACTATAAGATTTTTGGTTTACGAAGTCACCTGCCAAGCCAGCAGTTCGGCAATCGAAGCCTGTTTGCCTGTGAAGGTTGCAATGAGGGGAGCTGCAGGTTTGTATAAGATGCTTTCAGTATAACTGAATGAATGCAGTTGTGTGTTCTGGCATCGAACTGAAAGTAGTTCTTATCAAATTTTAAGCCAAACATAGATAATATTACTGCTTGTTTTCCTGCACAATGGTACATTAGAATATAATAAGGGATTGAAGAGGCACCTGCAATGAACTGATTTTGTTTGATGAAATAACTCACTGAATCAAATGGCACATGTCGGTCCTCTGATTTCTTTTTTGGCCGTCCTATGCTTTATTTTTTACCTTGTAGAGATTTGCAGACAATTTCCACATCTCTTTATCAAGCAAGAGAATTTATGGCAGCCACGCTGTGGCTTTTTAGATTATGAAAGATGAAGAGGGGAAGTTACACCTAACAAGCGAACAAACATAGGTACTAGAGCAGGAGCTAAGAACATATCATGACTTTTTTATTTCTGCTTTGGATTTAATTCTTTCTAAACTCATAGTGGGAACATTATCAGTACACATTTCCTCCTTTTTCTTCTCAAAACTTGTAATTAATATACTTGTAGTTTTTACATTGTCTAACATGTTGATCAATGGACGACTATGATTAAATTGTTATCTTACTTCCTAGGAGTAAGTTCCTTTTTAAAAAGTTCTCATTTTTCATCTAAATAGTTTTGAACATTTAACTTACTGTGACGAAGATGAATTACTGCACTAGGTGAACCATTTAATAATTGATGAATAATTGTGTATAAGTAATGAAGGGCGGGCCTGGCGTGGTGGTAGAGTCTCTTCACTTGTGGCCTGGAGGTACTGGGTTCGAACCTGCCTCCTTGCAGAATATTATGCAAGGGCAAGGCTGTCTAGAAATTCCCTTCCCCAGACCTCACCCTGTGTGGAAGCTTTCAGCACTGGGTACGCCTTTATAATCGTGTATAAGTAATGTACGACAGGGTCCATCCTCTTTTCTGCCCACATAAATAACAAACGCGGATCGACCAAGCAGCTAGTCTCTGAGGCTTGATGTTTTTCATGAAGATACCCGAGTTATTTAGCAAGAAAGCCACACCATTGCCCGCCGTCAGGCATGTGAGATATTGGGATATTTTCCAGAACAATGATTTACTGCAGATCAAGAACAAGAGAGGACCGCTGGGTGGCCAAATCTAGAGATTGACTGGGGTATAACGACAGTTCGACAGGGGGACGCGATCTCATTAAATCCGGGATGATCAGCCCCGGTCGATCAATTTGATCCTTTATGTAGTCACGAGTCATATGTGGAAAGCAAAAAACAAATCGAACAATGTCGTTCAAGGAGAGATCAAAATAAGGAAATCCTGCTGCATATAAAAGACTGCAGTTATTATATGTTGTTTCTCTTCCTCCCTTATCTCTGCTACAGCTAAGCAGCTGCTTCTCCCGTCTTGCCGTGGTGTCCTAGTACCCGCAGGCCGCAGCATCTAGCTGGTGTCAACTCATGTATCTCCGGCCATTATAATGCGAAGACTCAAATACCCTTTTCATGTTTTGCACTCATTTATGAACGCTAATCTATTCTAACTTACAGTTTTGGTGATACCTTGTTCATTAGAGATTTTGTATTTAGAAATAAAATGTACTTCCTCCGTTTCTAAATATAAGTCCTTCTAGAGATTTTAATATGGACTACATACGGAGCATAATTAGTGAATCTGTACTCTAAAATATGTCTATAACTCTATATACATCCGTATGTAGTTTGTATTGGAGACTCTAAAAAGACTTATATTTAGCAACGAAGGGAGTAATAAATAAGTTGTAGTTTCTGTGTTACACTGTCCTGTTGGTGACTGTTTCTCCAGTTTCTATTAGCATTTACAGAACTTCAGTAAACATGGCATATATGTTCAGGCTAATGTGGATGACATTTGCGCCATCGTTTGGCTGATCTATGCCGTGATGATATATTTTCAGAGGAACCCTTGAGGTGCTGGTGATGAAGATCCGGTTGTGGAGCCAATAGTGATGATGTTCTGGTCCCACTGCTGGAAGAAACATTACTGCAAATTATAGTTTTATCAGGTCACCTGCCAAGCCAGCAGTTATCGAAGCCTGTTTCTCTGTGAAGGTCGGGTGTGGGGGAGCTGCAGGTTTGTATAAAGGTACTTTCAGTATAACTGAATAAATACAGTTGTGTGTTCTGTCATTGAACTGGAAGGAGTTCTTCTTAGCTTTTAAGCCAACTATAAGAGCATAACTGTTTGTTTTTCCTGCACAATGGTACTACAGAAGATACCAGATTGAAGGGGAACCTTCATTGAACTCATTTCATTTGATGAAATAACTCACTGAATCAAATATCACATGTCTGACCTCTGATTTCTTTTTCTTCAGTCATTATGCGCTTTCTTTTTAGAGATGTTTAGATACTTGGTGCATATCCTTGTTAAGAAGGAAGACAAGAGAATTTACTGAGTTCTGCCATGTTGAGGCTTTTGGCATTATGCAATATGAAGTGTGAAAGAGCACAATCAGAAGTACACCTAACCAACAACAACAACAACAACAACAACAAAGCCTTTAGTCCCAAACAAGTTGGGGTAGGCTAGAGGTGAAACCCATAAGATCCCGCGACCAACTCATGGTTCTGGCACATGGATAGCAAGCTTCCACGCATCCCTGTCCATGGCTAGTTCTTTGGTGATGCTCCAGTCCTTCAGATCTCTCTTTACAGACTCTTCCCATGTCAAGTTCGGTCTACCCCGGCCTCTTTTGACATTATCAGCATGCTTAAGCCGTCCGCTGTGCACTGGGGCTTCTGGAGGCCTGCGCTGAATATGCCCAAACCATCTCAGACGATGTTGGACAAGCTTCTCTTCAATTGGCGCTACCCCAACTTTATCCCGTATATCATCATTCCGGATGCGGTCCTTCCTTGTGTGACCACACATCCATCTCAACATGCGCATCTCCGCCACACCTAACTGTTGCACATGTCGCCTTTTAGTCGGCCAACACTCAGCGCCATACAACATTGCGGGTCGAACTGCCGTCCTATAGAACTTGCCTTTTAGCTTTTGTGGCACCCTCTTGTCACAAAGAATGCCAGAAGCTTGGCGCCACTTCATCCATCCGGCTTTAATTCGATGGTTCACATCTTCATCGATATCCCCATCCTCCTGCAACATTGACCCCAAATATCGAAAGGTGTCCTTCTGAGGCACCACTTGCCCATCAAGGCTAACATCCTCCCCCTCCTCGTTCCTAGTAGTACTGAAAGCGCACCTCATGTACTCGGTTTTAGTCCTACTAAGTCTAAAACCTTTCGATTCCAAGGTTTGCCTCCACAACTCCAACTTCCTGTTAACCCCCGTCCGGCTCTCATCGACTAGCACCACATCGTCCGCAAAGAGCATACACCATGGGATATCTCCTTGTATATCCCTTGTGACCTCATCCATCACCAAGGCAAAAAGGTAAGGGTTCAAAGCTGACCCTTGATGCAGTCCTATCTTAATTGGGAAGTCGTTAGTGTCGCCCTCACTTGTTCGAACACTTGTCACAACATTATCATACATGTCCTTGATGAGGGTAATGTACTTTGTTGGGACTTTGTGTTTCTCCAAGGCCCACCACATAACATTCCGTGGAATCTAACCAACACATAAAAATCTTGACTTGAGCAGGAGCTAATAAGATATCATGATAACTTGCATCTGAGGTGAAATAAGATGCTCATTACAGAGATGAAACCCCAACCAACTTTATCAGCACACTCCTTTTTCTCTAGAAACTTCTAAACAATATACTTTATGTTTACATTGTCGATGGATGGCTAAGATAATATTCTTGTTTTTACTTCCTATAGGAGGTAAATCTCTTGTTAAAAAAGCTCACATTTATCATTTCAATTACTGTGAATGGAGTGATGAAGATCAAGTAGAGCAGCAGTAGGTGAACCATTGAATAATCATGAATAACTCTATAATCAAGTCATAAATGTACCGCATGGTCCATCCTATTTTCTGCCTACATACATAACAAACACGGGTCGACCGAGCAGCCAGTCTATGAGTCTAAGAGCATGTTCGATAACCCTCCAGCTCCGTAAAATACGGGAGCGGACGGAGCGGCACTTTTGTGACTCCAAGAAAATACACTGCGGGCCGCTCCGCTCCGGCCTCTCCAGGAGCGGAGCTGCGGAGCGGAGAGCTGCCGAACAGGGCCTAAGAGTCTTGATATTTTCCATGGAGATACTAGTCATTTAGCATGAAGGCGCACTCCATTGGTCACTCGTCAGGCATGTGAGGTATTGGGATCTTATGTTTTCCGTAACAACGGTAGACATTTTGACAGGCGTAGGATTCAAGTTCTTGTGAGGTCAAGCTTCGTGGCTCCATCAAGAGTCTTGTTGCTTTTTTCCACACCACTAGAAAAGCTGCGCCTTGAACTGCGCCTCCAGGCATTCCGCTACTGTCACATTTGTATGGAGTCAAAAGCTTTTTTAGTGTCCAGTTCGAGTAGAAGAAATGTCGTCCTAGCCAGTCAAGTCAATTGAGTAGTTTCGGGTTGAAATGTAGTCCCATTGCATGGAGTGGAAAGCTTTTTTGATGCCCAGCTTGAGCAGAAGAGATGGCTTCTAAGGTTGTGGTTCAGTCTTTCAGATGAATCTTAAGTTTTGGTTTTCTTCCTTCAACATTGTTTTTACTGCAATGGAATCGACAAGAGTTGTCATGTAATGTTAAGAGAAATGCTGTGCGTGTGGCACTTCAGGAGCATGGCGTTTATTTTGTCACTGCTCCAAGATATTGCATACAGATGTTTTCTGTTAGGAATGGCTTCATAACTAGCAATGACCATAAAAAAACTACTCTAGCAAACTACAGAAAAACATCCTTGTGAAATTCGACTGGTTTGCAAATGCTCCTTTTTGTAATGTTGCTTAATAGGATGTTTTGGCGTTATTTTGGAGTACATTTTTTTTGAATGTTGATTTTGGAGAACACTTGAGCTCTGTTTTTCTAAAATTCGACTGGCTCACCGATGCTCCTTTTTGTAATGGTGGTTAATAGAACATTGTTGTTGTGTTATTCTGGACAACACTAGTTTTTCATACTTTCTGGTTGTCGTATCATTTTGCCGAGAGATGTTAATCTCATGAGATTTATGTGTATTTAAAAAAAAACATGTATCCATCATCCAAAACTGCAATCGAATTAACAAGAGTTACCTGTAATGCTTTGAAAAAATATTGTGCTTTTGGCATGTCTGGAGCATGACAGATGCTTTGCAGGGTTCGTTCATGTGACAGTTGAGTATTTTTAGACGAATACTCTGTGTTTTACTTACGGTAAACATATGTATGTAATTTCTGAAAGCTAATCTTTTCTCAGTTGTACTGTTTGCTGATACTTCTGTTCATTAAAGATTTTGTATAAGAAATAAGATACCTAAATGTTCAGGCTAATGTGGAAGCCATTCTTTGGCTGATACATGCCATGTCAATATATTTTCAGAGAAACCCTTGAGATGTTGGTGACGAAAATCCGGTCGTGGAGATGATAGCGATGATGTTACAGTCCTGCTCCAGCATCGCTGCAACCCTTAGATTTTAGGTTTATCAAGTCGCTTACCAAGCCAGCCGTTGGGTGATCAGTTGCCTTTGAAGCTGCAAGTTTATATATGCTGCTTTAATTTAAGTATAACTGAATGAGTGCAGTTGTGTGTTCTGGCATCAAAATGGAAGCTCTTATCAACTCTTACCAAAAATGTAGACTATTGTCATGTTTTTTTTAATAAGTTAGGGGATTGAGGTGACACCTTAATTGAACTCATTTCATTGGTCGAAATATCTCACTGAATCAAACATCACATGTCTGACCTCTGATTTATTTCCTTCAGTCCCGCGCTTTCATTTTAGATACTTTGCACATCTATTCATTAACTAGGAAAGCAACTAAATCTGCTGACTTCTACCACGTGAAAGCGTTTTTTTTGCACTACAAAAGATCAAGTGGGAAAGAGCCCAACCAAAAAATAGGCCTAACCGCAAACAAAAATTCATGACTGGAGTAGGAGCTAACAACATTGCATGAGAACTTGCATCCAAGGTGAAATAAGGTGCTCATTACAGAGATGAAACCTCAACTACCTTTATCTGTACATGATTCCTTATATTTGTGCAAAAACCTTAATTAATATACTTGTAGTATCTAAATTTTCTAACATAACCTTGATCGATGGACAGCCGAGATTATATTATTGACTTACTTTAGAAAGGCCACAATTTTTATTTCATTTACTTTTGAATGGAGTGATAAAGATGGGGTAGAGCAGTAGGTGAACCATTGAACGATCGATGAATACTTCTGTATAATCAAGTCATAAATGTACGGCGTCTATCCTCTTTTTCAGCCCAGATATATAGTGAACACGGATCGCCCAAGCAATCAGTCTATGAGGGTTGATGCTTTTCATGGCGACGGGAGACACCAGTCATTTAGCAAGGCCACTACATTGGCCGTTCGTTAGGCATGTGAGGCATCGTGATCTTTTCCATAACAAGGATGAGCACTTCTGCAGCTGTATGATTCAGATTCCTGCGAGCTCAAGTTCCACATAGTGATGGTTTTGTCTAGAGTGTTGCCTTCCTTCACAATCCAAGTTGCCAGAATGAAGAAAAACGTAGGACTATAAGCGGGACTAATCAGCCCATCCCACTTAAATGCTTTATCAGTGGGCTTCCATTCGATAGGTTCCTGCCACCGCCAGCATCAATCCGTACGCCCATGTCATGGGCAGCAGGTAGTCGAGCTACAACCCTGCTGTTCAGTTGACATGTATGAAGGAAACTATGATTTGAGATGGGATTCCATGGTTTTGGTAGAATATGTCAAACTTCCATCCTGCCTTGGGTGCGTGTGTGTTGTGGTGGCGTGCGTTTGTACGGGGTTGTTGATGGTCGTTGCTTTTTTTTATATATAAAGTGAGGTGAAAGCTTTTTCGGTAATATGTCAAACTTCCAGTCCATGGATTTCACCATGTCTGTGATTCTAATTTCTAAAAATATTGATCGCTGGCAGATGCATGCTTCACTCCACCTTCACAAGTGGTGTCTGTGAGTAGAGAGAGGTCTCAGGTGTCTATTAGTAGAGTCAGGTCTCAATAAAAGGTTACATGCATGTGGTTAAGTAAGTTAACCTTAGTCTCCTTGAGAATGAAGTGATGAACACTGAGGATTTTTACCGGCACATTTATTTGAGAATGAGGTGATTTTGGTATGACATATTATTGCAGTTGTTTTCTGAGTTGCAACTAATTTGTCTGGGGAGTATTTGGTAGGTCCTAAACTTACAATAATCCATGTGTAACACTTCCATTATGTATAATGAAGTCATTTACATATATTTGTTGTATTCAGAAGGCCTTCACGCATCTCCTTTCACTACATTCCAATTATTTATCTTTTCTGAACGGAGTAATAACTATGATAAAGGTGAACTACCGAGTAGGTATCAAATCGTAAAAGTAAGGTGGGGCCAATCCTGTTCTCAGCCCATATATGTAACACACCATTGGAGCAGCCAGTGTGGGTAACACACCATTGTCCTGCATGTCAGCGTGGTGAATCAGTTAGCAGCAAGACCACATCATTGGCAGCCGTCGGGCATGGGAGGCATTGGGATCAGCTCAATAAGAATGAGCACAACTTGATTCTAGTGAGATCAGCTTCATGGAGTGATTGTTCGGCTACTCTGTGCACATAGATGTGTTCACATCCAGTTTTTGTAAGTGCAGTGCCACACGAGTAGGAACTCTCGGGCATATGTCTAATTCTCTCTATGTAGAAGTATCTGCAATTCTATATGCAGTCAACAACTCAGCTCTGATGGGATGCAACTTTGTGATCCAGTTTTGTAATTTTGTAGACAAATGTAATTTAGGAAAAGAAGATGGAATTAATCATTCAGAACTTCATTTTCTTCCTTTTTGTAACATTATCTTTTACTGCAATGGAATCAACAACAAGTACCTATTATGTTATGGAGAAATGTTGTGCTTTTCGCATGTCTGGACCATGTTGACGCTTTGCAGTAATTAAGGGAAACTCTTGAGTGATGGGTACGACTCTGTCTTCAACTGAGCCAAGCCCGGCACACTCCATTTTGAATATCAATAGAGCAGCACAACTATGATGGCAGATTAGCAGTTGCTAGCATACCAACAAACATTTATTTTGCCTCATGGGAGTAACTTAGGGAGTTGGGAAGTAGTTTGTTTAGGGGAGTTCTTTATAAAGCTTTGTAATAACTTTTCTAGCTTTTTTCCATCACTTCCCTAGCTGACTCCCTGGATATCTGTGGGAGCGTCTCCAGTGACCGTGATCCTGGTGACTATGTTTCTGTTTTCTGTTCTATCAGTTTTAACCGATGCCCCTATTGTGCCGTTACTTCTCTTTTCTTTATATAAAGCAAGGTTGTAGATCCTGTATCCAAAAAAAATCTAGCAAATGTTTCCTGACATTCAATTGCGTCAATTGAATGTTGTTTACAACTACTCCAATATATTGCATAGGAATGTTTCTGCCAGGACTGGCTACATAACTAGCAATGACAATAAAAAATACTAGCAAACGACAGAAAAACATCTAGTGAAATTCGATTGGTTTGCCAATGCTCCATTTTGTAATGTTGCTTAATAGGATGTTTTGTATTAGTATTTTGTAATGTTGCTTTGTTTTAAACTTTCTGATTGTTTCCCTGAAATTTGACTGGCTCGCCAATGCTCTATTTTGTAATGTTGGTTAATACAACATTGTTTTATTCTGGAGGACACTTTAGCTCTAATTTAAACCTCCTGGTTGTTTTATCATTTTTGCGAAGAGATGTCTTCAGTCTCATGAGATTTATGATTAATTTGTTTAATGAATTCTGTATCCAATGTAATTTAGGAAAAAATGACTGCCATCATTCAGAAACTTCCTTATTTTTAACATAATCTTTTACTGCAATGGAATCGACAAGTTACCTGTAACATTACGAAGGAACGCTGTCCTTTTGGCACTTTGAAGGAACAAACCCTGCAAAGTGCCTTTCGTGTGATAGTTGAGTACTTCAGATGATTTCTAGTGTTTTATTTACGTTAAACATAAATGTAATTTTTGTGTGCTAATCTTTTCTCAGTCTTTATGCTGATATTTTTATTCCTTAAATATTTTGTATTCAGAAATGATGTAATCAACAACTACAACTTCCATGTCTTGCTGGTCTCTCTCTCTCTCTCTCTAGCAAACACGGGATGCCAAATGGTGATGAAGATCCGGTTGTGGAGAACTAGAGATGATATTGATGATGTTCTAGTTCTGCTCCTGCAAGAACATCGCTCGAACTCTTAAGATATTTGGTCTACCAAGTAGCCTGCCAAGCCAGCAGTTCGGCAATCCAAGCCTGCTTGTCTGTGAAGGTCGCAAGGAGGGGAACTGCAGGTTTATATAAGATACTTTCAGGAAAACTGAATGAATGCATTTGTGCGTTATGGCATCTAACTGGAAGTAGTTCTTGATTTCTTGTCCACATTTAAGCCAAACATAGAGAGTGTTACTGCTTGTTTTTCCTGCATGATACTACAAAATATAAGTGATTAAAGAGGCACCTTTATTGAACTGATTTCGTTTGATGAAATAACTCACTGAATCAAATGGCACATGTCTGACCTCTGATTTCTTTTTCGTCAGCCCTTCGCTTTCTTTTTAGAGATTTGTATATACTTTGCGCATCTGTTCATTAAGCAATATAATTTATGTTCGTTCTGCCACATGGTGTCTTTCTAGATTACGAAAGATGAAGAGGCAAAGAATCCAACCAAATATACTCTTAACCAACGAATACAATCGTGATTAGAGCAGGATTTAATAACATATGATGGCGATCGACACCATTTCTGTTTTGGATTTAATTCTTTCTGAACTCATAGTGTGGACATCATCAGTACCCTTTTTCTTGAAACCTCTAATTAATATATTTGGAATGTTTACATTGTCTAACGTGTTGGTGACCAGTGGACGGATAAGATTAAACTCTTATCTTACTTCTAGGAGGCAAGTTCCTTTTTAAGAAGCTCGCATTGATAGATCCCGTGGATCGTGTAGGCACGGTGTTAGCGGTAGTGGAGGCAGGAGGATGAATGCATACCTTCTCCTTGGCTTGAGGAGCTCGGGCCGGAGGCCATGGTGAAGGGGGCGACGATGTGGGCGTGTATGTGCATTTGCAGTGGCGGTGGTGGTGCTTTTCGTCGGATCACGCTAACCCTAGATCAGTAGGGATGTTGGTGGGGGCTACGGCGCACGGTGAACCTCGTGTCGTGTACTGCCGTCTCCCCCACCTCTTTATATAGCATGGCGACAGGGGCCCACCAAGCAGGTTTGGTTGAGCGCCCCCGATCAGGGTGCGAGGCAAGGGCCGGTTTGACCCGTTGGGCTCGAACGGGAGGAGATGAACCTAATATTCTCCCCCTTATCTCAACTTTACTTTTAACTTTATACTTTATACTTTATTCATTTCATCACAGATCAATACATAGAACATGTTTCATTGTCACAACTCAATTGCCGATAGAATCAGACAGCTAAACACAACTCTCTGTTCTTAAACAAATTCTGTTCCTTTTGGGCCTCTCATGATTCAGGAATCATAGGCTTTCCCCTAAATCCATGTCGGCTAAGTGTTCCTTGAACACATTGGGTGGTAAGCCTTTCGTAAACGGATCCTCAAGCATATCCTTTGTCCTTATATGCTCGAGACTTATAGTGTGATCCTGGATTTTATCTTTCACAACATAATACTTTATCTCTATTGTTTTGGCAACATTACTCGACCTGTTGTTGTGAGCATAGAATACTGCGGGCTAGTTGTCACAATACATCTTTAGTGGTTTGTTAATACAATCTACCACTTTCAAGTCGGGTATAAATTTCTCTAACCATACCGCCTGCCCCATGGCCTCAAAACATGCTATAAATTCCGCATACATCATGGATGATGCAACTATTGACTGTTTGGAGCTTCTCCACGAAATAGCCCCTCCAGCAAGAGTGAACACGTATCCTGACGTGGATTTTCTATCATCTCTGTCTCTCACAAAATCCGCGTCTGAATACCCTCTTATCTTAGCATATGGTCCTTCGTGCCTTATGCATAACGCAATGCTTTATTTACCATCTTCCAGTGCTCTATGCCTGGATTCTCTTGATATCTACCGAGTACCCCGACGATAAAAGCTAAGTCAGGGCGAGTGCACACTTGTGCATACGGTAAACTTCCAACAGCCGAAGCATATGGTAGTGATTTCATTTGATCGATCTGGTACTGGTTCTTGGGACATTAGAATTTCCCAAAACTGTCGCCCTTGACTATAGGAGCAGGTGTGGCTTTACTCGCATGCATATTATACATTTTAAGAATCTTTTCTAAATATGCCTTCTGCGATAGTGCTAAAACTCCATTTTTCTTATCTCGGTGAATTTCTATGCCCAGAACATATGATGCTTCACCAAGATCTGTTATATCGAAATTTTAGGACAAGAACTCCTTTGTTTCTTGTAGTAGATTAACATCACTGCTAGCAAGCAAGATATCATCCACATACAAGATTAGGAAAATATATTTCCCATTTTTAAACCTTGCATAAATGCAGTTATCCTCAACATTTTCTTTTAAACCAAAACTTTTAATTGTCTGATTAAACTTTAGATACCAGTGTCTAGAGGCTTGCCTTAATCCATAAATAGATTTCTTTAAGCGGCATCCCATATCTTCCTTGCCTTCCATGATAAAACCCTTGGATTTTTTCATGTAAACCTTTTGTTTTAAATCCCCGTTCAGAAATGCCGTCTTTACATCCATTTGATGTAACTCTAAATCAAAATGTGCAACTAATGCCATTATGATTCTGAAGGAGTCCTTACATGAGAGTGGGAAAAAAGTCTCATTGTAATCTATCCCTTCTCTTTGTGTAAATCCTTTTGCCATAAGTCATGCTTTATACTTTTCTACATTCCCATTAAGGTCATACTTAGTTTTGTAGACCAATTTATAGCCTACTGTTTTGGCTCCTTTAGGAATTTCCTCTAAGTCCCAAACATCTTTGGAACTCATCGATTTCGTCTCATTTTCCATTGCCTCTAGCCATTTTGATGAGTGAGGGCTTCTAATCGCTTCTTCATATGAAGTGGGATCACTTTCCATATGTACCATTTTTGTGTTATAAACTTTATAATCAGTAGAAATAGCTGATCTTCTAGTTCTTTTAGACCTTCTAAGGGCCTCATTCTCTGGCATATTATGTGCCTCAACTTTCAGCACATCTTCTAAAATTGGTTGCTACACGTCCCTTTCATGCTCAACAACGGGTTCAGTTGGTTCCTGATGGACATGTTCCGGGTCTTCTCCCATAGTTTTCATGGGTGGAGTTACAACACGTAGTGAGAAAAATGGCTCCCGAATCATCGGATAAGGTGCATGCACCCTTTTCTCCTCAAGATGAATTTTCCGAGCTACCATGCTCCCCCTCATCATTTCGTCCTCTAAGAAGACTGCATGTGCTATTTCTACAAACTTTGTGCATCTGTCTAGACAGTAGAAACAAAAACCCTTTGATCTATCAGGATAACACAATGAACTGGCAACTCACTGTTTTGGGATCCAACTTTGCAATATTTGGATTAAACATTTTGGCCTCAGCTGGGCTCCCCCACACCCTTAGGTGTTGTAAGGAGGGCACTCATCCTGTCCACAGTTCGTACGGTGTTTTGGGCACCGACTTGCTTGGTACTCTATTGAGAATGTGAATGGTGGTTTTAAGCACCTCCATCCATAATTCCAATGGCAAGGTGGAGTAACTCATCATGCTACGCACCATATCCATCAGTGTACGGTTACACCTTTCAGCTACTCCATTTTCCAAGGCTCGCCGGACATTGAATACTGGGACACTATGTCAGTCTCCTATAAGAACTTTGCAAAGGGTCTAGGGACTTGGCCATATGGAGTGTGCCAACCGTAGTACTCCCTCACAGTCAGATTTGACTAACTTTATTCTTTTATCATGCCGATTTTCAACTTCAGCTTTGAATATTTTAAATTTATCCAATGCTTCAGATCTTTCTTTGATTGGATAAATATAACCATAGCGGGAGTAATCATCTGTGAATGTTATGAACGAGTCATATGCATCCACACTTTTCACTGGAAATGGTCCACAAATGTCAGTGTGAATGATTTCTAGTGTGCTTGTGCTATGGATTGCACCCTTTTTGATTTGCTTTACATACCTTCCTTTAGTGCAATCTATGCATTGTTCTAAGTCCAAGAACTCTAACGGAGGAAGAATATCACTTTTAACTAGTCTTTCTATTCTTCCCTTGGAAATATGGCTCAAGCGACAGTTCCATAATTTCGATGAGTCATGAGTTCTCTTTTTTTTCTTTTGTTCTTTATTCGACGTAGAAACATGCTCATTCACATTACACACAAAATACACTTTTTCACGCAGTGATAATAAATAAAGCACATTGTGCAGGAAAGAAACACCAACATGAGTATTATTAAACCATATGGCACACTTGTCATGTCCACAATAACATTCATAATGATCTTTGTCCAAACATGAAACACTAATTAAGTTTCTGTGACATGAAGGAACATATAAAACATCTCTAAGAAGAAGCATGAATCCATCCGCTAACTCCAGGGAGATGTCCCCGACAGCTTCAACTTCTGCTGGAACTCCATTTGCAACTTCAATCTATCTTTCGCTTCTTTGCATATTTCACATCTAACGGAATCCCTGTAATGAATTTGCAACATGAATAGTTGCACCTGAGTCTATCCACCAAGTAGATTTCGAAAACTGTCTATACAAGGATTCATTCACAAAGGAAACAATGTTGTTACCTTTCTTTGCCATTATTGACTTTAGCCAATCAGGGCAATATTTCTTGTAATGCCCAGTCTTCTTACATTGGAGACATGTATGTTTGTCCACTGGAAGAGACTTCTCATTATGCTGATAGTGATATTTTCCATGTGTCTTTGAAGGGGAACCTTTACCGTTTTGATTGTACTTTCTTTTCTTGTTATCCTTCACATAGTTCAGAGAATCATCACGTGAGGTTCTAAGTCTTTCCTCTTTTTGTACACACATTGCTATAGTCTTTTCGATGTCCCATTTTTCAGGTGACATGTTGTAGTTGACAACAAAAGTGTCAAACTCTTTTGGCAGTGAAGCCATAACCAGGTGAACAAGGAGTGCAGGTTTTAGCTCCAAATCCGAATCCATGGGTTTAAGCTTAGCTGCCAAGTTGCTCATCCTGAGGATGTGCTTGTTGGAAATATGCCCTAGAGGCAATAATAATATGTTTATTATTATATTTCCCGGTTCATGATAATCGTCTATTATCCATGCTATAATTGTATTGATTGGAAACACATTGCATGCGTGGATATATAGACAACACTGTGTCCCTAGTATGCCTCTAATAGACTAGCTCGCTGATCAAAGATGGTCAAGGTTTCCTAGCCATTGACATGATATGTCATTTGATAACGTGATCAAATCATTGGGAGAATGATGTGATGGACAAGACCCAAAGTATAAACATAACATTTGATCGTGTCAGTTTATTGCTATAGTTTTCTGCATGTCAAGTATCTGTTCCTATGACCATGAGATCATGCAACTCACTGACACCGGAGGAGTACCTTGTGTGTATCAAACGTCGCAGCGTAACTGGGTGACTATAAAGGTGCTCTACAGGTATCTCCGAGGGTGTTCGCTGAGTGGGCATGGATCAAGACTGAGATTTGTTACTCCGTGTGACGGAGAGGTACATCACAAACAAGCCTTGTAAGCAATGTGACTAAAGTGGTAGCCACGGGATCTTGTATTACGAAACGAGTAAAGTGACTTGTCGGTAATGGAATTGAACTAGGTATACAGATACTGACAATCGAATCTCGGGCAAGTAACATACCGATGAACAAAGGGAACAACATATGGGATTAACTGAATCCTCGACATAGAGGTTCAACTGATAAAGATCTTCATACAATATGTAGGAACTAATATGGTCATCCAGGTTCCGCTATTGGTTATTAACCGTAGAGGTGTCTAGGTCATGTCTACATAGTTCTCGAACCCACATGGTCTGCACACTTAAGGTTTAGTGACGTTTCGGTAGTATAGAGTTATGTATGGTGGTGACCAAAGGTTGTTCGGAGTCCTGTATGAGATCCTGGACGTCACGAGGGGCTCCGTAATGGTCCAGAGGTAAAGATTGATATATAGGAAGTCCTGTTTTGGTCATCGAAAAAGTTTCAGGCTCATCGGTAGTGTACCGAGAGTGTCGGGGGACCATCGGGAGGGGTGTCTCGACCCAAAGGACCTCATAGGATGTGGGAGGAGTGAAATCAGCCCCTAGTGGGCTGGCCTAACCCCCCACTAAGGCCCATGCATCTAGGGGTGGGAAAAACCCAAAGGTGGAAAGGTGGAAAGGGTTTCCAAGTGGAGAGGAGGAATCCTACTCCTAGTAGGATTGGAGTAGGACTCCTCCACCTCCAATTTCGGAAAACCTCTGAGGGTTTGAGCCTGCCTCCTCCCCTCCCTCCCTCCTATATATACTAGAGGTTTTAGAGGGGATAGCTAACCCTAACTGCCACGTGCTCCCTCTACTTCATCTAGATCGTCTTTCTCCTCTAGTCTAGTTCGGCGGTGGTTAGGCGAAGCCTTGCCGGAATAGTTCCACCACCATCACCTCCACGCCGTCGTGCTGCCGGAGAACTCATCTACCTCTCTGCTCCCTCCTGATGGATCAAGAAGGCGGAGATCGTCATCGAGCTGTACGTGTGCTGAACGCGGAGGTTCCGTCCGTTCGGCGCTAGATCGGGACGGATCGTGATTGGATCGCGGGACGCTCGGTGATTTGGATCACGAAGACGTTCGACTGCATCAACTGCATTTCTTAACGCTTCCCGCTTAGCGATTTACAAGGGTATGTAGATCCACTTTCCCTCTCATAGATCCTCATCACCATGAATAGATCTTGCGTGTGCGTAGGAATTTTTTTGTTTCCCATGCAACGTTTCCCAACAGTGGCATCATGAGCTAGGTCTATGTGTAGTTGAGATCATGAGTAGAACACAGAGGAGTTTGTGGGCGTTGATGCTCAGATTACTTCCTCCCTTGGTCGTGTTTTGATTCAGCGGTATTGTGGGATGAAGCGTCCTGGACCAACCTTACTCGTACGCTTACGAGAGACTGGTTGCATCGACTGACGTGTAACTTTGTTGCACAAAGATGGCTGGCGGATGTCTGTATCTCCTACTCTAGTTGGATCGAATTCAACAAAGGCTGTCCTTGAGAATAGCAATTTCTGTATCACCAGTGTGGTTTTTCGTAGGTGAGAATTGTTCTTGCTAGATACCCGTAGCAGCCACGTAAAACACGCAATAACAATTAGAGGACGTGTAATTTGTTTTTGTAGGGTATGCTATGATGTGATATGGCCAATTACATGATGAGATATATGTGATGTATAAGATGCTCATGTTTTGTATAGAATATCATGGCTTGCATGTCGATGAGTATGGCAACTAGCAGGAGTCATAGGGTTGTCTTTAATTATTTTTGCCGTTTTTTGCTTTACTTTATCGCTATGAGTTAGCAATAGTCATGGAAGCAACAGTCGGCGTGATAACCCCGATGGCGACACGTTGATGGAGATCAAGATGATGGAGATCATGGTGTCATGCCGATGATGATGGAGATCATGCCTATGCTTTGAAGATGGAGATCAAAAGCACAAGTTCATGGTCATATCATGTCAGTTATGATTTGCATGTGATGTTAATCCTTTTATGCATCTTATTTTGCTTAGGATGAGGGTAGCATTATAAGGTGATCCCTCACTTAAATTTCTAAATTTTGTTCTCCCCGAGTGTGCACCATTGCGAAAGTTCATCGTGTCGAGACACCACGTGATGATCGGGTGTGATAGACTCTACGTTCACATACAACGGGTGCAAGCCAGTGTTGCACATGCAGAACACTCAGGTTAAACTTGACGAGCCTAGCATGTACAGACATGGCCTCGAAACATAAGAGACCGAATGCTCGAACATGAGTCATATAGTAGATATGATCAACATGATGATGTTCACCATTGAAACCACCTCAACTCACGTGATGATCGGACTTGAGTTGGTGAATTTGGATCATGTATCACTCAGATGACCAGAGGGATGTCAATTTGAGTGGGAGCTTTAGTAATTTGATTAACTAAACTCATTATATTGAATAATAGTCTTAGTAACCTTTGCATATTTATGTTGTAGATCAATGGCTCGCACAGTAGTTCCCCTGAATTTTAATGCGTTCCTAGAGAAAGCCAAGTTGAAAGATGATGGAAGTAACTTTGTGGACTGGGCCCGTAATCTAAGGATTATCCTCATATGCACCGCTTGGTGACCCACCCGCTCCCATGTCATCCGAAGATGTTAAGAACGCTTGGAAGGCATGTTTTGGAGATTACTTAGTAGTTCAATGTGCAATGTTGTATGTGTTGGAAATATGCCCAAGATGCAATAATAAATTAGTTATTATCATATTTCCTTGTTCATGATAATCGTTTATTATCCATGCTATAATTGTATTGATCGGAGACTTAGATGCATGTGTGGATACATAGACAAAACCATGTCCCTAGTATGCCTCTAATAGACTAGCTCGTTGATCAAAAGATGGTTAAGGTTTCCTAGCCATGGACATGAGATGTCATTTGATAACGAGATCACATCATTAGGAGAATGATGTGATGGACAAGACCCAAACTACAAACATAGCATATGATCATGTCAGTTTATTGCTACTGTTTTCTGTATGTCAAGTATATGTTCCTATGACCATGAGATCATGCAACTCACGGACACCGGAGGAGTGCCTTGTGTGTATCAAACGTCACAACGTAATTGGGTGACTATAAAGGTGCTCTACAGGTATCTCCGAGGGTGTCTGTTGAGTTGGCATGGATCAAGACTGGGATTTGTTACTCCGTGTGACGGAGAGGTATCTCAGGGCCCACTCGGTAATACAACATCACAATAAGCCTTGCAAGCAATGTGTCTAAGTGTTAGTCACGGGATCTTGTATTACGGAACGAGTAAAGAGACTTTCCGGTAACGAGGTTGAAGTTGGTATGGAGATACCGACGATCGAATCTCAGGCAAGTAACATACCGAAGAACAAAGGGAACATCATACGGGATTATCTGAATTCTTAACATAGAGGTTCGACCGATAAAGATCCTCGTAGAATATGTAGGAACAAATACGGGCATCCAGGTCCCGCTATTGGTTATTGACTGTAGAGGTGTCTCGGTCATGTCTACATAGTTCTCGAACCCGCAGGGTCTGCACACTTAAGGTTTGGTGACGTTTCGGTAGTATAGAGATATGTATTGTGGTGACCAAAGGTTGTTCGGAGTCCCGGATGAGATCCAGACGTCACGAGGAGCTCCGGAATGGTCTGGAGGTAAAGATTCATATATAGGAAGTCCTGTTTTGGTCGCCGGAAAAGTTTCGGGCTCACCGGTAGTGTACCGGGAGTGCCGGTAGTGTACCGGGAGACCATCGGGAGGGGTATTTCGACCCAAGAGGCTATATGGGCTGTGGGAGAGTGAATACCAGCCCTTAGTGGGATGGTGGAAGTCCCACACAAGGCCCATAAGGCTGGGAAGAAAAGCCCAAAGAGAAAACGGTGGAAAAAGGCAAAAATAGGATGAATCCTAGTCCTACTAGGATTGGAGGTGGATTCCACCTCTCCTAGTTGGTTCGGCCGACCCAAAGGCTGGATCTTTGAGAGAAAAGCCTCCTCATCTCTTCCTCTTATATTTTCTAGAGGTTTTAGGGTTTTTTGCACCTGATTTTCAGCAACGTGCTACCCGTTCCTCTAGTGCATAGTTTCTCCTCTAGATCGGATTTCTGCAGTGGTTAGGCGAAGCCCTGTCGGAATTGCTCCACCACCATCGCCGGAGCACCGTCACGCTGCCGGAGAACTCTTCTACATCTCCTCTCCCTCTTGCTGGATCAACAAGGCAGAGATCATCATCAAGCTATACGTGTGCTGAACGCGGAGGTGCCGTCCGTTCGGCGCTAGATCGGAAGGACCATGATCAAGATCGCGAGACGGATCATGATGAGATCGCGGGACGGATGGTGATGAGTTCACGGGACGAATCGTGATCAATATCGTGATACGGATCGTGATGAGATCGCGGGACGGATCGTGATGAGATCGCGGGACGCTCGGCGATTTGGATCGCGAAGACATTTGACTACACCAACCCTGTTTCTTAACGCTTCCCGCTTAGCGATCTACAAGGGTATGTAGATCCACTCTCCCTCTCGTAGATGCTCATCACCATGGATAGATTTTTCGTGTGCGTAGGAAATTTTTTGTTTCCCATGCAACGTTCCCCAACAGTATGGCTTAGAACCGGGACTTCAAAGACGTTTTGAACGTGATGGAGCATATGAGATGTTCCAGGATTTGAAGTTTATATTTGAGAAGAATGCCCGGATCGAGAGGTATGAGACCTCCGATAAGTTCTAAGCTTGGAAGATGGAAGAGAACGGGTCTGTCAGTGAACATATACTCAGAATTTCTGGGTATTCAAACCATCTGGCTGAGTTAGGGATGCCCATTCCGTCGGAGCGATCACTGACAGAGTTCTTCAATCATTGCCACCTAGATACAAGAGCTTCGTGATGAACTATAACATGCATGGGATGAACAAGTCAGTCGCCAAGGTATTTGCGATGCTGAAAATCGCTGAGTTTGAAATCCAGATAAAACATCAAGTGTTGATGGTCAATAAAACCACTAGTTTCAAGAAGAATGGCAATGGAAAGAAGGGTAACTCCAAGAAGAGTGGCAAAGCAGTTGCCCCTCCCGTGAAGAAACCCAAGGCTGGACCCAAGCCAGAAACTGAGTGCTTTCATTGCAAGGGAACTGGTCACTTGAAGCGGAACTGCCCTAAGTCTCTGGCTGACAAGAAGGCGGCCAACACTAAACAAGGTATATATCATATACATGTTATTGATGTGTACCTTACCAACTCTTGTTCTAGTGCCTGGGTATTTGATACTGGTTCGGTTGCTCACATTTGCAACTCAAAACAGGAGCTACGGAACAAACGAAGGCTGGCTAAGGACGAAGTGACAATGCACGTGGGAAATGGTTCCAAGGTTGATGTGATCGCCGTCGGCACACTCGCTCTTCGATTACCATCGGGATTAGTTATGAACCTAAATAATTGTTATTTGGTGCGTGCGTTAAGCATGAACATTATATCTGGATCTTGTTTATTGCAAGACGGTTACTCATTTAAATCAGAGAATAATGGTTGTTCTATTTATACGAGTAATATATTTAATGGTCATGCACCCAATGTGAGGGGTCTATTCATACTGAATCTCGATAGTGATGATACACATGTTCATAACATTGATGCCAAAAGATGTAGAGTTGATAATGATAGTACCACTTTCTTGTGGCACTCCCGTTAGGTCATATTTGTGTAAAATGCATGAAGAAGCTCCATGCTGATGGACTTTTGGAGTCACTTTATTTTGAATCACTCGACACATGTGAACCATGCCTCATGGGCAAGACGACTAAAACCCCATTCTCTAGAACAATGGAATGGACAAGTGACTTGTTGGAAATCATACATATTGATGTGTGCGGTTCGATGAGCATTGAGGCGCGCGGTGGATATCGTTATTTTCTCACCTTCACTGATGACTTAAATATACATGGGTATATTTACTTAATGAAACCCAAGTCTGAAACGTTTGAAAAGTTCAAACAATTTCAGAGTGAAGTTGAGAGTCACATAACAAGAAGATTAAAATCCTACGATCTCATCGAGGAGGTGAATATTTGAGTTATGAGTTTGGCAGTCACTTAAGACAGTGTGGAATTGTTTCACAATTGACACCACCTGGAACACCACATCGTAATGGTGTGTATGAATGTCATAATCGAACCTTATTAGATATGGTGTGTTCTATGATGTCTCTTGACGATTTGCCACTACCGTTTTGGGGTTATGCATTAGAGACAGCTGCATTCACTTTAAATAGGGCACAATCGAAATCCATTGAGACGGCGCCATATGAACTGTGGTTTGTTAAGAAGCCAAAGTTGTCATTTCTTAAAGTTTGGGGATGTGATGCTTATGTCAAAAAGCTTTAGCCTGAAAAGCTGGAACCCAAAGCGAGGAAATGTGTCTTCATAGGATACCCAAAAGAGACAGTTGGGTATACGTTCTATCTCAGATCCGAAGGAAAAGTTTTTGTCGCTAAGAACGGAACATTTCTTCAGAAAGAGTTTCTCTCAAAAGAACCGAGTGAGAGGAAAATAGAACTTGATGAGGTTATTGAACCTTTATTTCAACCAGAGAGTAGCGCAATGCAGAAAGATGTTTCTATAGAGCCTGCATTGGTTGAAGAGGAAGTTAATGATGATGATCATGAGGCTTCCGGTCAAGTTAATATCAAACCTCGTAGGTCGACAAGGGCATGTATTGCTCCTGAGTGGTACGACAACACTGTCTTAGAAGTCAGGCTGCAAGTGGATATGGGCTGTCCATGGTACCCACTTAAAAACCCACATAATTTGTGTTCGTGGATACCCACGTAACTTGCATCATAGGAAGTGGGATAAGTGGGCTATACCGCGGGCGTCACATCGTACCCACCTTTTGTTCCTCGTTTCACCTGAATCAGGCCATGATGCATCGAGGATTAGAGCGCGCCGCTGCATAGTGCTGACGTCCTGTCCATCTCCTTCATTACCTACCCTAGCGCCGCCGTATACCTCCATCGTGGCTGCCCCAGTGCTGCCGTTTACCTCCTCTATGCCCGTACCAGCGCCAGCGCGCCACCGTGAACCTCCTCCATGTGGGCGCTGCAACTTCCGTCGGATCCCCACGCGCTATGTTGTGACTGTCCTTGCTGCAAGGGCGACAACGAAGAACAAAGACCAGCGTCGATGGACGCCATTGTTAACAAGAAGCAAATAGAACTAGCAGTCAACACGAAGTCGATGTCCGCAAAGAATCATTGAGCATGCAGCCTAGAGCTAAAGGAAGCTACATATAACAGTCTTGCAGTACAGTCTCTCAAAGTCTGAAGCTTTTTTTTCTCATTACGTCTCTCAACTAAAAGGTTTAATTATAGCCTGGTGCTATAGAGTACAATGACACTAGGCCAAAGCATGCCGTGGATGTCGTCTATATGTGCGCGCCATGTATACAAGCTGTTAGAACTCCTAAGGAACCAATCATGGTAGCTCAACACCTGAAGACAACAATGCGGAAGTATTTCAACAAATACATTTTCTTGAATTTAGTGGGTATCCCACTAAACCCACATACTCCACATAATAACATGTGGGCTTTGACAGGTATCCCACATAATATACGCGGCAAATGCGGGATTGACGTGGGCCTCTTGCGGAGTGTCCCACTTACAACCTGACTTAGAGGTCATGTTGTTATACAACGATGAACCTACAAGCTATGGAGAAGCGATGATGGGCCCGGATTCTGAGAAATGGTTAGAGGCCATGAAATCCGAGATGGGATCCATGTATGAAAAGAATGTATGGACTTTCGAAGTATTACCTGAAGGGCGAAAGGCCATTCATAAAAAATGGATCTTTAAGAGGAAGACGGACGCGAACGGTAATATCACCGTCTATAAAGCTTGACTTGTGGCAAAGGGTTTTTAACAAGTTCAAGGAGTTGACTATGATGAGACCTTCTCACCCGTAGCGATGCTTAAGTCCGTCAGAATCATGTTAGCAATATCTGCGTATTTCGACTATGAAATTTGGCAGGTGGATGTCAAAACATCGTTCCTTAACGGTTTCCTTAAGGAAGAGTTGTATATGAGACAACCGGAAGGTTTTATCAATCCAGAGAATGCTAACAAAGTCTGCAAACTACATCGATCCATTTATGGACTGGTTTAAGCATCTCAGAGTTGGAATATGCGCTTTGATGAAGTGATCAAAGCGTTTGGGTTTATACAAGTTTACGAAGAATCTTGTATTTACAAGAAAGTGAGTGGGAGCTTTATAACGTTCCTAATATTATATGTGGATGCCATATTGCTGACTGGAAACAATATAGAAATGCTGGAAAGCATGAAGGAATATATGAACAAGAGTTTTTCAATGAAGGACCTAGGAGAAGCTGCTTTCATATTAGGTATTAAGACTTATAGAGATAGATCAATACACTTATTAGGACTTTCACAAAGCACATACCTTGATAAAGTTTTGAAGAAGTTCAAAATGGATCAGTCCAAGAAGGGGTTCTTGCCTGTGTTACAAGGTGTGAAGTTGAGTAATACTCAATGCCCATTAACCGCAGAAGATAGAGAAAAGATGTGTGTCACCCCCTATGCTTCAGCCATAGGTTCTATCATGTATGCAATGTTGTGCACAAGACCCGATGTCAGCCTTGCCATAAGTATGGCCGGAAGGTTTCATAGTGATCCAGGAATGAAGCAATGGACGGCGGTCAAGAATATCCTTAAGTACCTGAAAAGGACTAAGGAAATATTTCTCATTTATGGAGGTGATCAAGAGCTCGTCGTAAAGGGTTACATCGATGCAAGCTTTGACACTGATCCGGATGACTCTAAGTCACAAACTAGATATGTATTTATTCTCAATGGGGGAGCGGTAAGCTGGTGCAGTTCCAAGCAGAGCGTGGCAGCCGATTCTACATGCGAAGTGGAGTACATCGCAGCCTCGGAGGCGGTGAAGGAAGGTGTCCGGATGAAGGAGTCCATGATAGATCTTGGAGTAGTGCCCAGTGCAATGAATCCAATGGATCTGTTCTGTGACAACACTGGTGCCATTGCTCTGGCCAAGGAACCAAGGTTTCACAAGAGGATCAGGCACATAAAGCGACGCTTCAATTCCATCCACGAGTACATCAAGGAGGAGGACATAAATATTTGAAAAGTGCACACGGACCTGAATGTTGCAGACCCATTGACTAAATCTCTTCCAAGGGCTAAACATGATCAACACCAGAACTGTATGGGTGTTCGATTCATTACAATGTAAATCACATAGTGATGTGAGCTTGATTATTGACTCTAGTGCAAGTGGGATGCTGTTGGAAATATGCCCAACAGGCAATAATAAAATGGTTATTATTATATTTACTTGTTCATGATAATCGTTTATTGTCCATGCTATAATTGTATTGATTGGAAACACATTGCATGTATGGATATATAGACAACACTGTGTCCCTAGTATGCCTCTAGTAGACTAGCTCATTGATCAAAGATGGTCAAGGTTTCCTAGCCATTGACATGAGATGTCATTTCATAATGGGATCACATCATTGGGAGAATGATGTGATGGACAATACCCAAAATATAAACATAGCATTTGATCTTGTTAGTTTGTTGCTATAGTTTTCTGCATGTCAAGTATTTGTTCCTATGACCATGAGATCATGCAACTCACTAACACCGGAGGAGTACCTTGTGTGTATCAAGCATCGCAACATAACTGGGTGACTATAAAGGTGCTCTACATGTATCTTCGAGGGTGTCCGTTGAGTGGGCATGGATCAAGACTGAGATTTGTTACTCCATGTGATGGAGTGGTATCTCAGGGCCCACTCGATAATATAACATCACAAACAAGCCTTGCAAGCAATGTGACTAAAGTGTTAGCCACGGGATCTTGTATTACAGAACGAGTAAAGTGACTTGCCGGTAATGGGATTGAACTAGGTATACAGATACTGACAATCGAATCTCGGGCAAGTAACATACCGATGAACAAAGGGAACAACATACGGGATTAACTGAATCCTTGACATAGAGGTTCAACCGATAAAGATCTTCGTACAATATGTAGGAACTAATATGGGCATCCAGGTCTAGCTATTGGTTATTGACGGATAACCCACAAGTATAGGGATCACAACAATTTTCGAGGGTAGAGTATTCAACTCAAATTTATCGATTCGACACAAGGGGAGCCAAAGAATATTCTCGAGTATTCGTAGCTGAGTTGTCAATTCAACCACACCTAAAAGACTTAATATCTGCAGCAAAGTATTCAGTAGTAAAGTAGTATGGAAGTAACGGTAACGGTAGCAAAAGTAATAGTAGCAGTTTTATAGTGATTGTAACAGTAGTAGCGAAGAAGTAACTTAGCAAGGATCAATATGTGGAAAGCTCGTAGGCAATGGATCGGTGATGGTTAATTATGTTGGATAGCATTCATCATGCAACAGTTGTAACATAGTGTGACACAAAACTAGCTCCAATTCATCAATGTAATGTAGGCATGTATTCCATATATAGTCATACATGTTTATGGAAAAGAACTTGCATGACATCTGTTGTCCTACCCTCCAATGGCAGTGGGGTGCCAATGGAAACTAAGGGATATTAAGGCCTCCTTTTAATAGAGAACCGGACCAAAGCATTAGCACTTAGTGAATACATGAACTCCTCAAACTACGGTAATCACCGGAAAGAATCCCAGTTATTGTCACCCTGGGGGTTGCAGATCATAACTTGTAATAGGTGTCTACAATTTGCAAGATAGGATCAAGAACACATATATATTCATGAAAACATAATAGGTTCAGATCTGAAATCATGGCACTCGGGCCATAGTGACAAGCGTTAAGCATAGCAAAGTCTTAGCAACATCAATCTCAGAACATAGTGGATACTAGGGATCAAACCCTAACAAAACGGACTCCAGATCTGGTGTTGAAAGATGGTTGGTGATGATGATGGCGTCAATTTCTCCTCTGGTGTTGAACGATGGGATTACTCACGAACGGCGGAGAGCATCATGGAATTGGTGTTGAAGGATGGTTGGTGATGACGATGGCATCGATTTCCCCTCTCCAAAGCCCAAAATGGACTCCAGATCTGGTGTCCCGAGGAAGAACAGGAGGTGGCGGCGGCTCCTTATTGTGAAACGCGATGAACTCTTCTCTTTGATTTTTGTCTCTGCAAATAGGGTTATATGGAGTTGGATATGAGGTTGGAGGAGCCACAGGGGTCCCACAAGCCTGCTAGGCGCGGCCGGGGGGTGGCCGCGCCTAGCAGGCTTGTGGCCTATAGGAGGCCCCCTCTGGTTGATTCTTGTGCCAGTATTTTTATTAAATCCAAAAATATTCTCCGTAAATTTTCATGAAAATTCGAGAACTTTTTTTTCTGCACAAAAATAACACCAAGGTAATTCTGCTGATAACAACGTCACTCCGGGTTAGTTCCATTCAAATCATGCAAATTAGAGTCCAAAACAAGGGCAAAAGAGTTTGGAAAAGGGGATACGATGGAGATGTATCAAGTCCCCCAAGCTTAATCCATTGCCTGTCCTCAAGCAATTCAGTTGATAAACTGAAAGTGATAAAGAAAAACTTTTACAAACTCTGTTTGATCTTGTTGTTGTAAATACGTCTAACTGATGTTCAGATTTTCAGCAAAGATCATGGACTAACCACGTTCACAATAACATTCAGGTCTAACATTTACTCATATCAATGACATAATCAACTAGCGAGCAATAATAATAACTCTTGGATGACAACACTTTGTCAAAACAATCATGATACAATATGATGAAATGATATCTCGCTAGCCCTTTTCGAGACTGCAAAACATAAATGCAGAGCACCTCTAAAGAACAAGGATTGACTAGACATTGTAATTCATGGTGAAAGATATCCAATCATGCTCGTACTCAATATCAATTAACATCAAAGCATACAAATGACGGTGGTGCTCTCTAACTGGTGCCTTTTATAAGAGGATGATGACTCGACAATAAAGTAAATGGAAAGGCCCTTCGTAGAGGGAAGCATTGATTTGCAAAGGTGCCAGAGCTTGATTTTTTTAAAACAGTGGTAAGTAATGATTTTTGAGAGGTATGGTTCCATTGCTCAGATAAGGACCAAGAGGTTTTCAACATCTTCCATGCTAGATATATTATAGGCGGTTCCCAAACAGATGATAAAGTTTTTATTCCCCCTCTGTTGGGAATATAACCCCGTGGTGAGACCCGCCTAGGTGGGGCCGGGTTATACCTAGCAGCTCATATACCAGACAAAGGCCGATGGGCCTGGAGACGTAAGCTTAGACATATGGCGGTTTACCAAGATGGGCCTAGGCGAGGCCCAGACCAAGAAGGCATGAAGACCTGGACGGTTAAGCCGCCCGGAGATGGCTTGCCTAGAAAGGCAAGGCAATGTAGAGATAGAGTCGGATACATTGTAAGAGTCGGTATGAGACTTGAAACCCATGGTCTTGGCCTCCTATATAAGGGCGAGACCCGGGGTGACTTAGAGAGAAAACCAATCAATCGAGAACTAGGTCAGGCGAATCTTCTCCCTTTTAATCGATACTCCAATCAATACAACACAAGCAGGACGTAGGCTTTTACCTCATCTCGAGGGGACGAACCTGGGTAAACTCGTGTCCTTCGTCCCAACCAACCCCTTTGAGTCCATCACCTTAGCAAAGACCGCGAACATAAGTCCTCAGACATCTGCCATGATAAAACCATGACAGTTGGCACCCACCATGGGGATAGCGCTCGGTGGTGTTGAGTTGTCAAAGGGTTCTCTTCCAGGGATCGAGGGATACGTTGTCGGCAGGATGAACAAGAGTCGCCGCGGCCGGCTCTACATCGACGATGCCAGTTGGGGCCCTGATACGTCCCATTTTTCATCATACTTTTATATTGATATTAATTACATTATGAGTTGTTATTACACATTATGGTACAATATTCATGCCTTTTCTCTCTTATTTCACAAGGTTTACCTAAAGAGGGAGAATGCCGGCAGCTGGAATTCTAGGCTGGAAAAGGAGCAAGTTTGAGATGTCTATTCTGCACAACTCCAAAAGCCTTGAAAATAAACGAGGAATTATTTTGTAATATATAAAAAATACTGGGCCGGAGAAGTACCAGAGAGGAGCCACCAGGAGGCCACGAGCCTGCCAGGCAGGGCCTACCCCCCTAGCCGCGCCTGGGGGCTCATGGGCCCCCTATAGCTCCTCTGGCCCCCATATTATCCTATATGAAGGGTTTCTTCCGACAAAAAAAATCAATATAGGGCTTTCGGGAGGAGACGCCGCCGCCACGAGGCGGAACTTGAGCAGAACCAATCTAGAGCTCCGGTAGGGCGGTTCTGCCGGGGAAACTTCTCTCCCAGAGAGGGAAATCATCGCCATCGCCATCACCAACACTCCTCTCATTGGAGGGGACTCATATCCATCAACATCTTCATCAGCACCATCTCATCTCCAAACCCTAGTTCATCTCTTGTAACCAATCTCCGTCTCGCGACTCAGATTGGTACTTGTAAGGTTGCTAGTAGTGTTAATTGCTTATTGTAGTTGATGCTAGTTGGTTTACTTGGTGGAAGATCATATGTTCAGATCCTTAATTCTATTCAATACCTCTCTGATCATGAACATAACCATGCTTTGTGAGTAGTTATGTTTGTTCCTGAGGACATGTGATAAGTCTTGTTAATAGTAGTCATGTGAATTTGGTATTCGTTCGATATTTTGATGCGTTGTATGTTGTCTCTCCTCTAGTGGTGTTATGTGAACGTCGACTACATGACACTTCACCATTACTTGGGCCTATAGGAAGCCATTGGTAAGTAATAAGTAGATGATGGGTTGCTAGAGTGACAGAAGCTTAAACCCTAGTTTATGCGTTGCGTCGTAAGGGGCTGATTTGCATCCACTAGTTTAATGCTATGGTTAGACTTTGTCTTAATTCTTCTTTCGTAGTTGCGGATGCTTGCGAGAGGGGTTAATCATAAGTGGGATGTTTGTACAAGTAAGGACAACACCCAAGCACCGGTCCACCCACATATCAAACTATCAAAGTAGCGAACGCGAATCATATGAACATGATGAAAACTAGCTTGACAGTAATTCCCATGTGTCTTCGGGAGCACTTTACTTTATATAAGAGTTTTTTCAGGCTTGTCCCTTGCTACAAAAGGGATTGGGCCATATTTCTGCACCTTCGTTACTATTGTTACTTGCTACCCGTTACAAATTATCTTATCATACAACTACCTGTTACCGACTATTTCAGTGCTTGCAGAGAATACCTTACTGAAAACCGCTTGTCATTTCCTTTTGCTCCTCGTTGGGTTCGACACTCTTACTTATCGAAAGGACTACGATAGATCCCCTACACTTGTGGGTCTTCAAGACTCTTTTCTGGCACCGTTGCCGGGGAGTGAAGCGCCTTTGGTAAGTGGAATTTGGTAAGGAAACATTTATATAGTGTGCTGAAATTTATTGTCACTTGTCACTATGGAAACTAATACTTTGAGGAGCTTGTTTGGGGTATCTTCACCTCGACCGGAAGCACAGAGAGTTTCTCCTCAACCTACTGGACCTACTGAAAATATTAATTATGAGATCCCTTCGGGTATGCTAGAGAAACTGTTGGCTAATCCTTTTTACAGGAGATGGAACATCACATCCTGACTTGCATCTAATGTATGTAGATGAAGTTTGTGGTTTATTTAAGCTTGCAGGTTTGCCCGAGGATGAGGACAAGAAGAAGGTCTTTCCCTTATCTTTGAGGGATAAAGCATTGACATGGTATAGGCTATGTGATGATACTGGATCATGGAACTACAGACGATTGAAATTGGAATTTCATCAAAAGTTTTATCCTATGCATTTGGTACATCGTGATCAGAATTATATCTATAATTTTTGGCCTCGTGATAGAGAAAGTATCGCTCAAGCTTGGGGGAGGCTTAAGTCAATGTTATATTCATGCCCCAACCATGACCTCCCTAGAGAGATTATTATTATGAACTTCTATGCTCGGCTTTCTCATGACAATCACACCATGCTTGACACTTCTTGTACGGGTTCTTTTATGAAGAGAGATATTGACTTCAGATGGGATTTATTGGAAAGGGTTAAACACAATTCTGAAGATTGGGAGTTTGATGAAGGTAAGGAGTCAGGTATGAATCTTAAGTTCGATTGCGTTAAATCCTTTGTAGAAACAAATACTTTTAGTGATTTTAGCGCTAAACATGGACTTGACTCTGAGATAGTATCTCTTTATGTGAATCATTTGCTACTCATGTTAATATCCCTAAGGAGAAGTGGTTTAAATATCATCCTTGCATAGAAGTTAATGTAGCTAAATCTGTTCCAGTTGAAGAGAAAGTAATTGCTTATAATGATTCTATTGTTCCTACTGCTTACATTGAGAAACCACCTTTTCTTGTTATAATAAAGGATCATGCTAAAGCTTCAACTGTGATACGTAAGGGCTACATTAGAACACCTACACCCCCTGAGCAAATTAAAGTTGAACCTAGTATTGCTATTATTAAATATCTCTTGTCCAAAAATGTTGAGGGGCATGTTATTCAATTCTGTGAAGCTTCTGCTAGAATTGCTAAACCTCATACTAGAGACAAACATAAACCTACAGTTGGCATGCCTATTGTTTCCGTTAAGATAGGAGATCATTGTTATCATGGTTTATGTGACGTGGGTGCTAGTGTTATTGCAATACCTCAATCTTTATATAATGAAATCAAAAATGGGATTGCACCTGTCGAGATGGAATTTATTGATGTTACTATTAAACTTGCTAATAGAGATACTATCTGCCCTGTGGGAATTGTTAGAGATGTTGAAGTCTTGTGTGATAAAACTAAGTATCCTACTGATTTTCTCGTTCTTGCTACCACACAAGATAGCTTTTGTCCCATCATATTTGGTAGACCTTTCCTCAATACTGTTAATGCTCAAATTGATTTTGAGAAACAAACTGTTACTGTTGGCTTTGGTGGTGTGTCGCATGAATTTATTTTTTCTAAGTTTAGTAGACAACCTCATGAAAAAGAATTGTCTAGTAAGGATGAAATTATTGCTCTTACTTCTATTGCTGTGCCTCCTACCGATCCTTTAGAGAAATATTTGCTTGAACATGAAAATGATATGCATATGGATGAAAGGAATGAGATAGATAGAATTATGTTTGAACAATGTCCTATTCTTAAGAATAATTTTCCTGTTGAGTTACTTGGAGATCCACCTCCACCAAAGGGTGATCCTGTGTTTGAGCTTAAACAATTACCTGATACTCTTAAGTATGCTTATCTTGATGAAAAAGAGATATATATCCTGTTATTATTAGTGCTAACCTTTCAGAGCATGAAGAAAAGAAATTATTGAAAACTCTAAGGAAACACCGTGCTGCTATTGGATATACTCTTGATGATCTTAAAGGCATTAGTCCCACTCTATGCCAGCATAAAATTAAAACTGATCGTGATTCCAAACCAGTTGCCGACCCTCAACGAAGATTGAATCCTAAGATGAAAGAGGTGGTAAGAAAAGAAATACTAAATCTCCTAGAAGCAGGTATTATTTACCCCGTGGCTCATAGTGACTGGGTAAGTCCGGTGCATTGTGTCCCTAAGAAGGGAGGTATTACCGTTGTTCCTAATGATAAAGATGAATTGATCCCACAAAGAATTGTTACTGGCTATAGGATGGTAATTGATTTTAGGAAATTAAATAAAGCTACTAAGAAAGATCATTGCCCCTACCTTTAATTGATCAAATGCTAGAAAGATTGTCTAAACACACACACTTTTGCTTTCTAGATGGTTATTCTGGTTTCTCCCAAATACCTTTTTCACAATCTGATCAGGAGAAGACCACTTTTACTTGCCCTTTCGGTACCTTTGCTTATAGACTTAAGCCTTTTGGTTTATGTAATGCACCTTCTACCTTTCAAAGTTGTATGATGGCTATATTCTCTGATTTTTTTGAAAAGATTGTTGAGGTTTTCATGGATGATTTCTCCGTTTACGGATCTTCTTTTGATGATTGCTTGAGCAACCTTGATCGAGTTTTGCACAGATGTGAAGATACTAAACTTGTCTTGAATTGGGAGAAGTGCCACTTTATGGTTAATGAAGGCATTGTCTTGGGACATAAAATTTCTGAAAGATGTATTGAAGTTGATAAGGCTAAAGTTGATGCCATTGAGAAAATGCCATGCCCTACAAACGTTAAAGGTATAAGAAGTTTCCTTGGTCATGCTGGTTTCTATAGAAGGTTCATTAAAGACTTCTCTAAGATTTCTAGGCCTCTCACTAATCTCTTGCAAAAAGATATTCCATTTGTTTTTGATGATGATTGTGAAGAAGCATTTGAAATACTCAAGAAGGCCTTGATAACTGCACCTGTTATTCAACCACCTGATTGGAACCTGCCTTTTGAAATTATGTGTGATGCTAGTGATTATGCTGTTGGTGCTGTCCTAGGACAAAGAGTTGATATGAAATTAAATGTTATTCATTATGCTAGTAAAACTCTAGACAATGCCCAAAGAAATTATCCTATTACTGAAAAAGAATTTTTGGCAGTTGTGTTTGCATGTGATAAGTTCAGACCTTATATTGTTGATTCTAAAGTTACTATTCACACTGATCATGCTGCTATTAAATATCTCATGGAAAAGAGAGATGCTAAACCTAGACTTATTAGATGGGTTCTCTTGCTACAAGAATTTGATTTGCATATCGTTGATAGGAAGGGTGCTGAGAACCCCGTAGCAGATAAGTTGTCTAGGTTAGAGAATGTTCTTGATGACCCACAACCTATTGATGATAGCTTTCCTGATGAACAAGTGAATGTCATAATGCTTCACGTAGTACACCATGGTATGCTGATTATGCTAATTATATTGTTGCTAAATATATACCATCTAGTTTCACGTACCAACAAAAGAAAAAGTTCTTTTATGATTTGAGACATTACTTTTGGGATGATCCTCACCTGTATAAAGAAGGAGTAGATGGTGTTATTAGACGTTGTGTACCTGAGCATGAACAGGGACAAATCCTACAGAAGTGCCACTCCGAGGCTTACGGAGGACACCATGCTGGAGACAGAACTGCACACAAGGTATTGCAATCCGGTTTTTATTGGCCTACTCTCTTTAAGGATGCTCGTAAAGTTGTCTTGTCTTGTAATGAATGTCAAAGAATAGGTAATATTAGTAAACGTTAGGAAATGCCTATGAATTATTCACTTGTTATTGAACCATTTGATGTTTGGGGTTTTGATTATATGGGACCTTTTCCAAAGTCCAATGGGTATACTCATATTTTAGTTGCTGTTGATTACGTTACTAAGTGGGTAGAAGCTATTTCAACTAGTAGTGCTGATCACAACACCTCTATTAAGATGCTTAAAGAAGTTATTTTCCCTAGATTTGGAGTCCCTAGATATTTAATGACTGATGGTGGTTCACAGCTAATTCATGGTGCTTTCCGTAAAATGCTTGCTAAGTATGATGTCAACCATAGAATTGCATCTCCTTATCATCCTCAGTCTAGTGGTCAAGTAGAGTTAAGTAATAGATAAATTAAATTAATTCTACAAAATACTGTTAATAGGTCTAGAAAGAATTGGTCTAAAAAACTTGATGATGCACTGTGGGCTTATAGAATTGCTTATAAGAATCCCATGGGCATGTCTCCGTATAAAATGGTTTATGGTAAAGCATGTTATTTACCTCTTGAGATAGATCATAAGGCTTATTGGGAAATCAAAGAGCTCAACTTTGATTTCAAACTTGCTGGTGAGAAGAGGTTATTTGATATTAGCTCACTTGATGAATGGAGAACTCAGGCATATGCAAATGCCATGTTGTTTAAAGAGAAAGTTAAAAGGTGGCATGATAAAAGGATACAAAAACATGAGTTCAATGTAGGTGATTATGTCTTGCTATACAATTCTCGTTTAAGATCTTTGTAGGCAAACTTCTCTCTAAATGGGAAGGTCCTTACATTGTCAAGGAAGTATATCGTTCCGGTGCCATCAAAATCATTAACGCAGAAGGCACTTTTCTGAGAGTTGTGAATGGACAAAGAGTCAAGCATTATATCTCAGGTACTCCCATAAATGTAGAAAGCAATATAATTAATACCATAACCCTAGAGGAGTACATAAGGGATGTTTACCAGCCCGTTTCAGACTTCGAAAACGAAGAGGTATGTGATACGTTAAGCAAACCGACTCCAAAACTTTTCCAATAGCAATTTTTCTCCGTTTTGGAATATTGAGAAAAATACAAAAATTTAAGGTAGTCCGGAAAGCGCACCAGGAGGCCACGAGCCTGCTAGGCGCGGGTCCACCCCCTGGCCGCGCCTAGGGGGCTCGTGAGCTCCTCGTGTGCCTCCCGGACTCCGTTTTCTTGTGGAACACTCCTTATGGTCGGTAAAAATTCATTATATAATCTTCTGAAAGGTCTGACCCTCGTATCACGCAAATATCCTCTGTTTTTGTTTCGAGCCTGTTTCTGTAGCAGATTGATGACTCACAAGTATAGGGGATCTATCGTAGTCCTTTCGAATAGTAAGAGTGTCGAACCCAACGAGGAGCAAAAGAAAATGATAAGCGGTTTTCAGTAAGGTATTCTCTGCAAGCACTGAAATAGTCGGTAACAGATAGTTGTATGATAAGATAATTTGTAACGGGTAGCAAGTGACAATAGTAACAAAGGTGCAGAAGTATGGCGCAATCCCTTTTGTAGCAAGGGACAAGCCTGAACGAACTCTTATATAAAGTAAAGTGCTCCCGAGGACACATGGGAATTACTGTCAAGCGAGTTTTCATCATGTTCATATGATTCGTGTTCGCTACTTTGATAGTTTGATATGTGGGTGGACCAGTGCTTGGGTGCTGTCCCTACTTAAACAAACATCCCACTTATGATTAGCCCCTCTTGCAAGCATCCGCAACTACGAAAGAAGAATTAAGACAAAGTCTAACCATAGCAGTGGATCCAAACCAGCCCCTTACGATGCAACGCATAAACTAGGGTTTAAGCTTCTGTCACTCTAGCAACCCATCATCTACTTATTACTTCCCAATGCCTTCCTCTAGGCCCAAATAATGGTGAAGTTTCATGTAGTCGACGTTCACATAACACCACTATAGGAGAGACAACATACAACGCATCAAAATATCGAACAAATACCAAATTCACATGACTACTATTAGCAAGACTTATCCCATGTCCTCAGGAACAAACGTAACTACTCACAAAGGATAATTATGTTCATGATCATAGAGGTATTGAATAGAATTAAGGATCTGAACATATGATCTTCCACCAAATAAACCAACTAGCATCAACTACAATAAGCAATTAACACTACTAGCAACCTTACAAGTACCAAACGGAGTTGCAAGACGGAGATTGGATACAAGAGATGAACTAGGGTTTGGAGATGAGATGGTGCTGATGAAGATGTTGATGGAGATGAGTCCCCTCCGATGAGAGGACTGTTGGTGATGACGATGGCAACGATTTCCCTCTCCGGGAGAGAAGTTTCCCCGGCAGAACAGCCCTGCCGGAGCTCTAGATTGGTTCTGCTCAAGTTTCGCCTCATGGCGGCGGCGTCTCCTCCCGAAAGCTCTATATTGATTTTTTATTGGATAGAACCCTTCATATAGGAGAAGATGGGGGCCAGAGGAGCTGCATGGGGCCCATGAGCTCCCCAGGCGCGGCCAGGGGGGTAGGCCGCGCCTGGCAGGCTCGTGGCCTCCTGGTGGCTCCTCTTTGGTACTTCTCCAGCCTAGTATTTTTTATATAATCCAAAATAATTCCTCGTTGATTTTCACGGCTTTTGGAGTTGTGCAGAATAGACATCTCAAACTTGCTCCTTTTCTAGCCCAGAATTCCAGCTGCCGGCATTCTCCCTCTTTAGGTAAACGTTGTGAAATAAGAGATAAAAGGCATGAATATTGTACCATAATGTGTAATAACAACTCATAATGCAATAAATATCAATATAAAAGTATGATGCAAAATGGGCGCATCAACTCCCCCAATCTTAGACCTCGCTTGTCCTCAAGCGGAAACCGAGATCGAGAAATATAGCCACATGTTTAGAGATAGAGGTGTCGATAAAATAAAATACGGACATGCAGGCATCATGATAATATTTAGAACAGCGATATCGTCATATGATCCCTTATGCTAAAGTGACAATTCATTCACAATGGAAAGCATGCATCAATAATCTCATTGAGAATTAACAACCAATAGTCTTTTAGTCATTGAAACAACTGCAATTTATCATAACATTGAAAAGAGTCAAATAAGAGCTTGTAAAGAAAATCCACATACTCAATCATCTTTTAGTCTTCTACAATTTCTAAAACTCACGCGGTACTCACGAGATCAAAGTTTCAGTTGGACACAGAGAAAGATGGGGGCTTATAGTTTTGCCTGCCAACTCTTTACCTCAAGGGTAATGTCAACAGTAATAATTCATGATTACTTACTTCCAAGTTGATATATGAATATAGATCTTTCTCTAGCACATGACGCTTGCCAAGATGATGGCAAAATATGGAATTGGTGAGAATCACCATGACTCTTTTAAAGATAAAAAGTAAAGGTACAAGATAGGCCCTTCGCAGAGGGAAGCAGAGGTTGTCATGCGCTTTTGAGGTTTGGATGTGTGATCTCTTAATGTGAAGGAACATCACTTTATATTGCCTCCTGTGATAAAGAACTTTATTATGCAGTCTGTTGCTTTCATGTCTTCCTTATCACAGGTTCGTATCAAGCTTATTTTCCACACACTAATAGATCATACATATTTAGGGAGCAATTTTTATTGCTTGCACCGATGACAACTTACTTGAAGGATCTTATTCAATCCATAGGTAGGTATGGTGGACTCTCATGGCAAAACTGGGTTGAGGGTTTTAGAGATGCACAAGTAGTATCTCTACTTAGTGCTGAAATTTTGGCTAATATGAGGTGGAAGCAAGCGTCACATGCTAAAGGATCCATAATCACATAACATTGTTCGGAACCAGGCAAACATAATTCATTATGTTGTCTTCCTTGTCCAACATCTACTTCTTAGCATGTAATAGTTTAATGAGTGTTCACAATCATAGATGGTGTCAAAGATGATATATTTGTATGTGAACCTCTCTTTCTTTATTACTTCCTATTAATTGCAACAATGACCAAGGTCTATGTTTGTCTACCCACAACAAGTTTCAGTCAACATTCTTTTTATATGTGAAGTCATCAATTCCCATAAGATCATCACATGATCGTCCATGCTTTTGTTCTCTCATTATTATTTTCTTTAGATCATGGCGAGAAGCAAGGCCCTTAACTAAAACACTCTTTATTATATAACTCACGAACTCGATTACATTAGGGGTGACACAAAGCAAAACTCAAACCTAGATCATACTAAAAACTTTATTCTACTAGATAAAGATATTACCAAAAGGTAAATGCAAAAGATGTGATGGTGATACGATACCGGGGCAACTCCCCCAAGCTTGGCACAAGCCAAGGGGAGTCCTATACCCATGTGTTTAATTGTCTTCCTTCGGAGGTGATGGTTGTGGAGTCGTTGGAGTCTGGGGTTGATCCTCCGTCTTCCAAGGCATAGGTTCTCCATCATGGAAAGATGATCGAGTCTCCAGAATCCTCAAATCTGCAGCCAACCGCATTGCTTTAAATATATACTCATACTCACAATTCTGGTTTTGCAGGTCGTAGATCTGGGCTTGGAGATGATCGATTCTATTATAGAGCTTGAGGAGGTGTTCCCCGATGTCCTTGGCGTCGATCTTGTGCTTGTTGGTGAACTCCGTAATCATCATGTGGTTGGCGTTGATTCCGCGTTCCACCATCCCTTGGCACTTGAAGACTTGCTGCTCCATTTCTTCAAGCCTCGTCTCCATGCTTCCGGTCTTCTTGGGCCCCTCAACGTCACGGATGTGCAGCACCCCCCTCACGCATCTCAATGGTTTGAGGGTGTTGCTGCAGCTCCTCGAGGTAGGGGTTGATGACCTTCTCAAAGAACTTGTCCTTCGAGACCTTAGTGGACGCCATAGTGATCTAAATTCTTGATTTTGATGGTCAGACCTTTCGGGAGATTATATAATGAATTTTTACCGACCATAAGGAGTGTTCCACTAGAAAACGAAGTCCAGGAGGCACACGAGGAGCTCACGAGCCCCCCAGGCGCGGCCAGGGGGTGGGCCCGCGCCTGGCAGGCTCATGGCCTCCTAGTGCGCTTTCCGGACTACCTTAAATTTTTGTATTTTTCTAAATATTCCAAAACTGAGAAAAATTGCTATTGGAAAAGTTTTGGAGTCGGTTTGCTTACCGTATCACATACCTCTTCGTTTTCGGAGTCCGAAACAGGCTGGTAAACATCCCTTATGTACTCCTCCGGGGTTATGGTATTAATTATATTGCTTTCTACATTTATGGGTGTACTTGAGATATAATTCTTGATTCTTTTCCCAATCACAGCTCTTGGAAAAGTTCCGTCTGTCTTGTTGATTTTGATGGCACCGGAACGATATACTTCCTCGACAATGTAAGGACCTTCCCATTTAGAGAGAAGTTTGCGTGCAAAAAATCTTAAACGAGAATTTTATAGCAAGACATAATCACCTACATTGAACTCACGTTTTTGTATCCTTTTATCATGCCACCTTTTAACTTTCTCTTTAAACAACTTGGCATTTCATTTGCCTGAGTTCTCCATTCATCAAGTGAGCTAATATCAAATAACCTCTTCTCACCAGCAAGTTTGAAATCAAAGTTGAGCTCTTTGATTGCCTAATAAGCCTTATGCTCTAGCTCAAGAGGTAAATGACATGCTTTACCGTAAACCATTTTATACGGAGACATGCCCATGGGATTCTTATAAGCAGTTCTATAAGCCCACAATGCATAATCAAGTTTCTTAGACCAATTCTTTCTAGACCTATTAACAGTCTTTTGCAGAATTAATTTAATTTCTCTATTACTTAACTCTACTTGACCAGTAGAATGGGGATGATAAGGAGATGCAATTCTATGGTTGACATCATACTTAGCAAGCATTTTACGGAAAGCACCATGAATAAATTGTGAACCACCATCAGTCATCAAATATCTAGGGACTCCAAATCTAGGGAAAATAACTTCTTTAAGCATCTTAATAGAGGTGTTGTGATCAGCACTACTAGTTGGAATAGCTTCTACCCACTTAGTAACGTAATCAACAACAACTAAAATATGAGTATACCCATTGGACTTTGGAAAAGGTCCCATATAATCAAAACCCCAAACATCAAATGGTTCAATAACAAGTGAGTAATTCATCGGCATTTCCTGACGTTTACTAATATTACCTATTCTTTGACATTCATTACAAGACAAGACAAACTTATGAGCATCCTTAAAGAGAGTAGGCCAATAAAAACCGGATTGCAATACCTTGTGTGCAGTTCTATTCCCAGCATGGTGTCCTCCGTAAGCCTCGGAGTGGCACTTCTGTAGGATCTGTCCCTGTTCATGCTTAGGTACACAACGTCTAATAACACCATCTACTCCTTCTTTATACAGGTGAGGATCATCCCAAAAGTAATGTCTCAAATCATAAAAGAACTTTTTCTTTTGTTGGTACGTGAAACTAGGTGGTATATAATTAGCAACAATATAATTAGCATAATCAACATACCATGGTGTACTGCATGAAGCATTGATAACATTCAATTGTTCAACAGGAAAGCTATCATCAATAGGTTGTGGGTCATCAAGAACATTCTCTAACCTACACAAGTTATCTGCTACGGGGTTCTCAGCACCCTTCCTATCAACAATATGCAAATAAAATTCTTGTAGCAAGAGAACTGTAGCGACCTGACTCAAAACGAGTCAAGCCTCTGTGTGTTCTTTGCCATCCCTAGATCAGTATGCTGGCACACACAGTACATCAGTGTATATATCAAAGTGCAATCACATGTAATTAACGTTAAACTGATATATACCTCAAAATCTCAGCGGAAGCGGTCCACGGGAGTGGATCCCAATAACACCAACGGCAGGTTGAGTGCGGACCATAACCCTGAATCGTACTCTTACCCGTCGTAGAGCTTATCTGCAACATAAGACGTTGCAGCAGTGTAGGTCAGTACATTGAATGTACCGGCAAAATCACCATAGCAGATACAGAAGAATAAGCCTAATCTATATGCAATAAAGCTTGGTGGCTCTGTGTCTGAGTTTTTGCCTAAAAGCTGATTTTATTTTCCTACAACAAAGGAATATCAAGAATTTCACTACAGAGTTACCTATCATGACATGGTTCCGCCAACCGATGTTTCAATGCCCACAAGTATCATAAGTTGCCCACAATTAATTATCAGTCCAGTGTTGAGAGTTTCAAAAATAGATCCAAGTCCAGAGGCTCAAATTGTCCGTAACCGAGGACACGGCTAATCGATTAGGTTTAACTCTACGGAGTGTTGTGTACAGATTCATTCCCTCCTGGTAAGTCCTCGCACTGCCGAGTATTTGAGAACAGGACGAACGAAACTTGGTCTTTTAGAGTGTTTCCCTGACTACTGTCAGTGCCCATCCAATCCTAACGTCGACTACATCTCGTAGCACTACCCAACCAGAGTCACAACAAAGATCAACCAAGCCAGAGCCCATATTGACTTGTGGCTACACAGGTAAGCTTCTGGGCATGAAGTATTCATCCGTCTCTTTCAGTCTGGATGAAGCTTTCCGCGTGAATACTGGCACTTCCCCAGCAACACCTAGGCTAACCACTAGCTTCCCTAGGGTGCCGTTTCAACCATCCTTCACCCAGTAATGTGTATTGAAAACTTGTTTATCGAGTCTCGAAGTCTTGAGGTCTTGAAGATGCAGGACTTGAAGATGCCTTCCTGAAGTTATCATCTTGACGTAGAGTCCTCCTTCTCACACCACTCACGAACACTCATACCAGACCCCGTCTACTTTAGCATAGCATTGAAATAACTAACGTTCCCGCGGCTTTAGTAACAAGTGGTGGGTTCCTACCTCATGCATTCTACTCAACTACAAGAATTTCAATAACACTACTGGAGGGATTTGTTGAATGATGTCACTACATGCAATAAAACATAGGTATGAAATAGATGGTCAAAGTGAACTTGCCTGTAATGTTGATGAAGAATAATATTGCTCTCAAAAGTAACTTGATAGACTATTCGTCACTCTCCGATAAAAATCTATATAATCAAACATTGCATTCATATAAGCATTCATACTAGAAGTCAATACTAACAATCAAAAAGGCAACACAAAACCAAAAGCAACATGGTGGTGATGAAGGAAATACTTAAGACAAAACTCAAAGTAACAAAACTACATCAACACAAATAAGGTGGTGATGAAGGAAATACTTAAGATAAAACTCAAAATAATAAAACTTCATGAACACAACCAAGGGTTGGTTTTCTCTACAAATGATCCTATTTTCAAAAGTAACAAAACAAAAACAAAGTAAAATATAACTATAGTATTTTGGTAAATATTTTACTAGCAAAAAGAATTACTTTTGAAGAAAAACTAAGAATTAAGAAAACAATACTCTAGCAACACAAGTTTTTAACTACTAGAACATATCAGCAAGAAAACACTAAGTTAATAAAAGAAAAACAATTTTTAAAACAAATAATTAACAGAATCTATTTTTCTCATAAGTCTTTATTTTGCAAAAAGAACTAATTGAAAAGCTTTTATAAAGATTCTTCTTTTGATATAAAACAAAGTCATCCTTGGCTTAAACCACAAACAATCTCAACTATAATACAAATTGTTTCTGGTCTAAACTTAGATTAACAGAAAATCAAACTTATAAAACAATTTGTGGAAACTATTTTCAAATAGTAGGTCAAACTAGCAATGAAAATCCAATTGCAAGTTATAATTGAACTAGAATTGATTTTCATGAAATTAACTAATAAAATAATATTTTTTTGGAGGGCTACTGTTATCTAACAGAAAACTTTATAAAATCTATCACTAATATAAAAGAAAATAATTTAAAATAATTTAAAACAAATAAACTATAAATAAACCGAAAAGAACTAAAACAGAATCTGTTTTGTTAGAAATACTAATTTAAAATATTCTAAAAATTTCCAAACTCTTACTACTGATAACTAAGGTCACTAGTGACATGTAGCAAAAAGAATCAACTAAAATTTTTAAACTCAAGATATTCAGAAAACAAGATTTGAATTTAATTTTAAATTATTCAAATTTGGTCAAACTTGATATCTACAGAAACTACATAATTTTTGTGACACAATGCAAAAAGAATAAATTTAAATTAATTAAAAACATAAAAGATATAAGGAAAACAAAATCAGAAACTATTCTGTTTTTGAAATTAAAACAGAGAAAGAAAAAAACGTTTCTAACGGACACGGGGTGACGTGGTGCTCTGTGATTGGTCTAGAGTGTGTGCGCATGGGTGCTAACGAGCGGACGACCGATACTTAACAGAAAACGCTTCGGCTGAAGTAACTAAAAGAAAAACCGGCCGGTTCATTTAAAATAGACCGAAGGGGTACGGGGGTTCTAATCGTGGCCGTTCAAATGAGATCGGACGGAGGGGACGGTTCCGGTGGCTTACAGAGGTGGAGAGGAGCTCCAACGATGCTCCGAGGCGGCGAGGTGACGCGGGGAGACGCTCCGGTGGTCCTCCGGCGATGGCGTCGGCACCAGGCGATGCATCGCGGAGCGGCGTGTCCAGTGGTGGTCGAGGATGAGCTCGGGGGTGACGATGGCGACGACGGCGAGCTTCGAGGCGGCGGCGGCGCTCGGATGTCAACGGGGATAGGGCTTTGGTGGGTGTGGGGCTCGGGCGATGGCACTGGGAGGTGCGCACGGCCGTGGGGAATTGGATGGTGGGCTCGGGAGGGCTCGGGGTGGTTGGGGTGTAGCGGCATGATGGGAATGGCGCGGCGGCGACTGGTGGCTCCGGCGAGCGACTGCGGCGATGAGAGGGCTCGGGCAAAGGGGGAAATGGGCGGAACTGGTCGATGGGAGGGGCGGGGTTTTATAGGTGGCCTTGGGGCGCTCGAAAGGAAAGGGAGGAGGAGATCACGCCTCCGGTGATCTCGCCGGCGAGGGAGGGAAAAAAGGAGGGTCATGACCGCGGAGTTAGTGGGATCGGTCGGTGGGGCCACACGATTAGAGAGAGAGAGAGGGGGCACGGTCAGCGGTGTCGGTGACCGTTGCGGAGTGATTTCGGGGAGGGGTTAAAGGCAGGTGGGCCGGTGGGCTTTAATACACGTTAATTGTTTCCCTTTTATTAATTTACAGGACATTGAAATCTCATTAAGTCATTCAAAACCTGTCCAAAAAATAAAGGTTTATATACCAGAATAATCAGGGAAATAAATTGCATTTAATTCCACGGCCAAATTAAATACTTCAAAAAAAACTATTTTCAGAAAATGCCTAATTGGATTTATTTCTTTTTTGCAAATATTTTTCAAATAACCCCATGGGTTTTATGGTTCAAATACTTCACAAAAATACCCCTAGTTTGGAGTGTCATATTACTCCTCTCAATTTGTCAAGGGATTTGAATGCATTCAAACTTCAAATAGGAAATTCAAATATGAAAGTGATCTCGATATCAGAAATTTTCAAATAGTTTTGAACTTCACTTTTCAAATCTTTTTATATTGAAGAAGTCATGCCATCTTCTCTCATTGATTTGAAATGTAGGAATTTGAATTCAAACACAAAGGGGAAAGTCATTTTATTCCCTCTCATTCAAAAGTTTTCAAAAGTTTCAAATTTTCACTCAATTCAGCCACTCAAGCAAACAAACAATCATTCTAGCATTTATTATAACATTCCAAAGTTTGGGATGTTACAAACTACCACACTTAAAATGAATCTCGTCCTCGAGATTCAAAAGGGCTAGAAAGAAAAGGTTAGGGTTTGGGGGTCTTCTTAGCAAATCCATTGTCCTGGAAAGGTGTGGGGTCTACCACACTTAAAATGAGAGTTACTGGTCCCTCAAAAATCATAACAATCCTCGGGGTGCATCTGTCTCTTCACATTCTTTACAATAGCTCCTTCGGTGATGGTCTTCCGTTTAACAAAAATCTTGTGTTCTCATAACAAAATGTATTTCCTCCGATACTGAGTCTTCTTAACTGACAGGTCTCGTGATCATTCTAAATAACCTATCGATGATCTCATGGTGGTCTACCATTTGTGGTTATCCTGCAGTGAAATGGGTCTTGGCTTCATTCCTCACCGTAAAATTCCTACGTGTGACAGCAACTATCTTGTAAAAGGGGTTTTCATCATACCATTGTATGGCTTAAACAAAAGCTTCAAAGGAACGTCGTCTCTTTACTAAGGGTAAGTCACTCAGATTTACCATTCCGAATAGCAAGAGAATGATAAGAGTAAGTCGTCATGGTGATCAATCCATGCCGCACTGAAATCATTACCTTGTATAAGGTTTAGTGAATCTCGTATTCTAACACTTGGGCTTCCTCACAAGCATTGCAGAAATATCTCTTGTCAACGAACGAGGTTCGGATAAATCCTTTGATTCTGCATGCTGAACAAAAACATCTATCGTTTTCTTCACAACTCTCAGGTTACTGTATACTCCTAAGGAAAACGTTTGCTGATCAGTCATAGCTTCTTCCGAGTTTTCTTCCTTCACAAAGGTGGGCTTGATCCTTATCAATCCTGAGGTTAGTGAGTTGTGGGTTCACTTGAATACTTGAATAGCTTTAACTCACTCTTGGGGTTACTATCGTTTCATATTCCAACATTACCTTCAGTTCACTCCATTATACCCTTCACAGACTTATTCTTGTATAGGTTCCACTCTACGGATTTCATTTTCCTTTCCATTGGTCTGTTTAACCTTGGGTATGGTTTCATCACAATCCTTGTTTTTCTCAACATTCTAGCTTCGAAAGCACTTTGTCTCAAAGGTTATCATCCAGATAGTTTGAGGTGGTTCCACATTCTCTTCACCTGTATTTAGTTATCCCAACTCCTTAATATGAATGGTATTCATTTATCCCTGTGGGTACTACCACACTTAAAATGAAATGCACACATGTCTGCATGGACCATATTTTCTCATATCCTCGAAAATGGTCGGAGATCTTTGTTCATGGGGTAACAACTCATATAATTCAACACAGGAGAATCATGACACCATAAATTCCATTGATATCATGAACTTATTACAAACTCTGAGACTTCCGTTACATAACTTCAAAATGATATGAGTGCTCCCTATTACATTTATTACTTCAAAAAAATCCAAAACTCAAACTACTCATGCTTAGCCTTCTTCTCCGGGCAGGTATAGGAGTAATGTCCTGTCTTCTTGCACCGGAAACACATGATCTGACTCAGATCCTTCTTTGCAGAAATTGGGTTGTTCTGAGAACGTCTTCGGTTTCTCTTCTTGGGCTCCTTTGTTCCGATCAAACTTTCAATTACCTGTGGATCAAACTCCACTTCCTCTGTCGGGAAGTTTCCCAGATACTCTTTTCTTTCCTTTGTACAGTCCTATGAGAAATGTCCTTCTTCTACACATGAATAGCAGGCATTTGAGTAAAATCTGGTTAGGCCTTCTCCATTAGGGTCTTCAACATCTTCCTTCATCACAAGTTCTCCTAACTTTTCTCTGAAGGCTTCCTTCTGCTGTTTGATGACTTCTTGTACCTTGGGGTACACTTGGCATTGAGCAGGGTAGTGATTGGTTCCTTCACACAAGAAACGGATCACCTGCCCAGTTGGGCATTCCTCAGCAGGGTGATTTTCTTCACAATTAGGGCATCCATCCTTGTGTTCTTTCTGGGTGTGTCCTATCTCTCCACATATCTTGCAGGCACAAATCTTCTTCACATCTTTGCAACGGTGCTTCTGGGTGTTGATGACAACATGCGATTTTTGCAGGGTCATCTTGAATTCTTCCCAAGTGGTTGATGCTTGCCTATCATGGATATCGTCATGCATCTTCCACCAATGTGCAGCACCTTTTGCAAAGTACCAAAAAGCATACTGAACCATCTCCTTTCTTGCAACATGGTGACTCCTTAGATGATTCTCCATTCTTCTGTCTCTAACCGACTCATCGATCCACAATACACAAGTCCAGCTTCATTCGTCATCTATTGGGTTCAAGGTTTTGGGTATGAGATGCGAGAGAGAGAAAGGAGGGGATACACACAATACAAACAATGGTTTTGAAAATAGATTTTATTTGTGGCTGTTGAAATAAAATACATACAGATGACAACTCACAAATCATTGTATCTAATGTAAGTATCCAACAGGGGTTTGGTCTTCTAGGGGTATACTATCTTGGAAATTCTTCATGGTCTTCAATTTCTTCCGGTCTGTATAGTCTTCAATCTTTTTGTAGCTCTTTTCCATAATGGTCAAGGGACAAGGGTATTATCTAACTAGTTGATAAAGCTCAGAAGGGATAATAAGTAAAAGATCACAGATATCCTGTCCTATGGGGTTTCCAGTTGTCTAGGGTCACGTCCTACAGTTAACATGTGCTCTTATACCATTTTCTGTAGCGACCTGACTCAAAACAAGTCAAGCCTCTGTGTGTTCTGTGCCATCCCTGGATTAGTATGCTGGCACACACAGTACATCAATGTATATATCAAAGTGCAATCACATGTAATTAACGTAAAACTGATATATACCTCAAAATCTCAGCGAAAGTGGTCAACGGGAGTGGATCCCAATAACACCAACGGCAGGTTGAGTGCGGACCGTAACCTTGAATCGTACTCTTACCCGTCTTAAAGCTTATCTGCAACATAAGACATTGCAACCGTGTAGGTCAGTACATTGAATGTACCGGCAAGATCACCATAGCAGAAACAGAAGAATAAGACTAATCTATATGAAATAAGGCTTGGTGGCTTTGTGTCTGATTTTTTGCATAAAAGCTAATTTTATTTTCCTACAACAAAGGAATATCAGGAATTTCACTACAGAGTTACCTATCATGACATGGTTCCACCAACCGATGTCTCAATGCCCACAAGTATCATAAGTTGCCCACAATTAATTATCAGTCCAGTGTTGAGAGTTTTAGAAATAGATCCAAGTCCAGAGGCTCAAATTGTCCATAACCGAGGACATGGCTAATCGATTAGGTTTAACTCTGCGGAGTGTTGTGTACTTTACCCACAAGATTCGTTCCCTCCTGGTAAGTCCTCGCACTGCCGAGTGTTTGAGAACAGGACGGACGAAACATGGTCTTTCAGAGTGTTTCCCTGACTACTGTCAGTGCCCATCCAATCCTAACTTCGACTACATCTCGTAGCACTGCCCAGCCAGAGTCACAACAAAGATCAACCAAGGCAGAGCCCATATTGACTTGTGGCTACACAGGTAAGCTTACGGGCATGAAGTATTCATCCGTCTCTTTGAGTCTGGGTGGAGCTTTCCGCGTGAATACTGACGCTTCCCCAGCAACACCTAGGCTAACCACTGGCTTCCCCAGGGCACCGTTTCAACCCTCCTTCACCCAGTAATGTGTATTGAAAACTTGTTTCTCGAGTCTCGAAGTCTTCAGGTCTTGAAGATGCAGGACTTGAAGATGCCTTCCTGAAGTGGTCATCTTGACATAGAGTCCTCCTTCTCACACCACCCACGAACACTCATACCAGACCCCATCTACTTTAGTATAGCATTGATATAACTAATGTTCCCAGGGCTTTAGTAACACGTGGTGGGTTCCTACCTCATGCATTCTACTAAACTACAAGAATTTCAATAACACTACTAGAGGGATTTGTTGAATGATTTCACTACATGCAATAAAACATAGGTATGAAATAGATGGTCAAAGTGCACTTGCCTGTACTGTTGATGAAGAATAATATCGCTCTCAGAAGTAATTTGATAGACTATTCGCCACTCTCCGATAAAAATCTATATAATCAAACATTGCATTCATATAAGTAATCATACTAGCAGTCAATACTAACAATCAAAAAGGCAACACAAAACCAGCAGCAACATGGTGGTTATGAAGGAAATACTTAAGACAAAACTCAAAGTAACAAAACTACATCAACACAACTAAGGTGGTGATGAAGGAAATACTTAAGACAAAACTCAAAATAATAAAACTTCATCAACACAACCAAGGGTTGGTTTTCTCTACAAATGATCCTATTTTCAAAAGGAACAAAAAAAACAAAGTAAAATATAACAATAGTATTTTGGTAAATATTTTACTAGCAAAAAGAATTACTTTTGAAGAACAACTAAGAATTAAGAAAACAATACTCTAGCAACATAAGTTTTTAACTACTAGAACATATCAGCAAGAAAACACTAAGTTAATAAAATAAAAACAATTTTTAAAACAAATAATTAACAGAATGTATTTTTCTCATAAGTCTTTATTTTGCAAAAAGAACTAATTGAAAAGCTTTTATAAAGATTCTTCTTTTGATATAAAACAAAGTCATCCTTGGCTTAAACCACAAACAATATCAACTATAATACAAATTGTTTCTGGTCTAAACTTAGATTAACAGAAAATCAAACGTATAAAACAATTTGTGGAAACTATTTTCAAATAGTAGGTCAAACTAGCAATGAAAATCCAATTGCAAGTTATAATTGAACTAGAATTGATTTTCATGAAATCAACTAATAAAATAATATTTGTTTGGAGGGCTACTATTATCTAACAGAAAACTTTATAAAATCTATCACTAATATAAAAGAAAATAATTTAAAACAACTTAAAACAAAAGAACTATATATAAACCTAAAAGAACTAAAACAGAATCTGTTTTGTTAGAAATACTAATTTTAAATATTCTAAAAATTTCCAAACTCCTACTACTGATAACTAAGGTCACTAGTGACATGTAGCAAAAAGAATCAACTAAAATTTTTAAACTCAAGATATTCAGAAAACAAGATTTGAATCAAATCTGTGTGTATTTAATTTTAAATTATTCAAATTTGGTCAAACTTGATATCTACAGAAACTACATAGTTTTTTTGACATAATGCAAAAAGAATCAATTTAAAACAATTAAAACATAAAAGATATAAGGAAAAAATCATAAACTATTCTGTTTTTGAAATTAAAACAGAAAAAGAAAAAACCTTTCTAACGGACAGGGGGTTACGTGGCGCTCTGTGATTGGTCTAGAGTGTGTGAGCATGGGTGCTAACGAGCGGACGGCCGATACTTAGGAGAAAACGCTTTGGCTAATGTAACTAAAAGAAAAACCGGCCGGTTCATTTAAAATAGACCGAAGGGGTACGGGGTTCTAATCGTGGTCGTTCAAATGAGATAGAACGGAGGGGACGGTTTCGGTGGCGTCAGAGGTGGAGAGGAGCTCCGGCGATGCTCCGACGATGCTCCCAGGTGGCAAGGTGACGCGGGGCGATGCTCCGGTGGTCCGCCGGCGATGGTGTCGGCACCAGGCAATGCGTCGCGGATCGGCGTGTCCATTGGTGGTCGAGGATGAGCTCGGGGGCGACGATGGCGACGACGGCAAGCTTCGAGGCGGCGGCGGCGCTCGGATGTCAACGGGGATAGGGCTTTGGTGGGTGCGGGGATCGGGTGATGGCACTGGTAGGTGCGCACGACCATGGGGAAGTGGTTGGTGGGCTCGGGAGGGCTCGGGGTAGTTATGGTGGAGCGCCACGATGGAAATGGCGCGGCGGCGATCGGTGGCTCCTGTGAGCGACTGCGGCGATGAGAGGGCTCGGGCAAAGGGGGAAATGGGCGGAACTGGTCGAGGGGAGGGGCGGGGTTTTATAGGTGGCCTTGGGGAGGTCGAAGGAAAGGGAGGAGGAGATCACGCCTCCCGTGATCTCTCCGGCGAGGGAGGGAAAAAAGGAGGGTGATGACCGCGGAGTTAGTGGGATCGGTCGGTAGGGCTGCACGGTTAGAGAGAGAGGGGGCGCGGTCAGCGGTGTCGGTGACCGTTGCAGAGTGATTTCGGGGAGGGGTTAAAGGCAGGTGGGCCGGTGGGCTTTAATACACGTTAATTGTTTCCCTTTTATTAATTTACAGGACATTGAAATCTCATTAAGGCATTGAAAACCTATCCAAAAAATAAAGTTTTATATACCAAAGTGATCACGGAAATAAATGCCATTTAATGAACATTTTTCCATGGCCAAATTAAATACTTTTAAAAATTTATTTTCAGGAAATGCCTAATTGGATTTATTTCGTTTTTGCAAATATTTTTCAAATAACCCCATGGGTTTTATGGTTCAAATAATTCACAAAAATACCCCTGATTTGGATTTTCATATTACTCCTCTCAATTTGTCAAGGGATTTGAATGCTTTCAAAGTTCAAATAGGAAATTCAAATATTAAAGTGATCTCCATATCAGAAATTTTCAAATAGTTTTCAAATTCACTTTTCAAATCTTTTTATATTAAAGAAGTCATGTCATCTTCTCTCACTGATTTGAAATGTAGGAATTTGAATTCAAACACAAAGGGGAAAGTCATTTTATTCCCTCTCATTCAAAAGTTTTCAAAAGTTTCAAATTTTCACTCAATTCAGTCACTCAAGCAAACAAACAATCATTCTAGCATTTATTATAACATTCCAAAGTATGGGATGTTTAAAGAACCCATCTAATAAGTCTAGGTTAAGCATCTCTCTTTTCCATGAGATATTTAATAGCAACATGATTAGTGTGAATAGTAACTTTAGAATCAACAATATAAGGTATAAACTTATCACATGCAAACACAACTGCTAAAAATTCTTTTTCAGTAGTAGCATAATTTGTTTGGGAACTATCTAGAGTTTTACTAGAATAATGAATAACATTCAATTTCTTATCAACTCTTTGTCCTAGGACAACACCAACAACATAATAACTAGCATCACACATAATTTCAAAAGGTAGGTTCCAATCAGGCGGTTGAACAATAGGTGCAGTTATCAAGGCCTTCTTGAGTATTTCAAATGCTTCTTCACAATCATCATAAAAAAAATGGAATATCTTTTTTGCAAGAGATTAGTGAGAGGCCTAGAAATCTTAGAGAAGTCTTTAATGAACCTTCTATGGAAACCAGCATGACCAAGGAAACTTCTTATACCTTTAACATTTCTAGGGCATGGCATTTTCTCAATGGCATCAACTTTAGCCTTATCAACTTCAATACCTCTTTCAGAAATTTTATGTCCCAAGACAATGCCTTCATTAACCATAAAGTGGCACGTTTCCCAATTCAAGACAAGGTTAGTATCTTCACATCTCTGCAAAACTCGATCAAGGTTGCTCAAGCAATCATCAAAAGAAGATCCGTAAACGGAGAAATCATCCATGAAAACCTCAACAATCTTTTCACAAAAATCAGAGAATATAACCATCATATATCTTTGAAAGGTAGCAGGTGCATTACATAAACCAAAAGGCATACGTCTATAAGCAAAGGTACCGAAAGGGCAAGTAAGAGTGGTTTTCTCCTGATCAGATTGTGAAACAGGTATTTGGGAGAAACCAGAATAACCATCTACAAAGCAAAAGTGTGTATGTTTAGACAATCTTTCTAGCATTTGATCAATGAAAGGTAGAGGGTAATGATCTTTCTTAGTAGCTTTATTTAATTTCCTAAAATCGATTACAATCCTATAGCTGGTAACAATTCTTTGTGGGATCAATTCATCTTTATCATTAGGAACAACGGTAATACCTCCCTTCTTAGGGATACAATGCACCAGACTTACCCAATCACTATAAGCCACAGGGTAAATAATACCTGCTTCCAGGAGCTTTAGTATTTCTTTTCTTACCACCTCTTTCATCTTAGGATTCAGTCTTCGTTGGGGATCATCAACTGGTTTGGAATCAGGATCAGTTTTAATTTTATGCTGGCATAGAGTGGGACTAATGCCTTTAAGATCATCAAGAGTATATCCAGTAGCAGCACGGTGCTTCCTTAGAGTTTTCAATAATTTCTTTTCTTCATGCTCTGAAAGGTTAGCACTAATAATAACAGGATATATCTCTTTTTCATCAAGATAAGCATACTTAAGAGTGTCAGGTAATTGTTTAAGCTCAAACACAGGATCACCCTTTGGTGGAGGTGGATCTCAAAGTAATTCAACAGGCAAATTATTCTTAAGGATAGGACGTTGTTCAAAGATAACTCTATCTATCTCATTCCTCTCATCCATATGCATATCATTTTCATGTTCAAGCAAGTATTGGTCTAAAGGATCAGTAGGAGGCACAGCAATAGAAGTAAGAGCGATAATTTCATCCTTACTAGACAATTCTTTTTTATGAGGTTGTCTACTAAACTTAGAAAAATTAAATTCATGCGACACACCTCCAAAGCCAACAGTAACAGTTTGTTTCTCACAATCAGTTTGAGCATTAACAATATTGAGAAAAGGTCTACCAAATATGATGGGACAAAAGCTATCTTGTGTGGTAGCAAGAATGAGAAAATCATTAGGATACTTAGTTTTACCACACAAGACTTCAACATCTCTAACAGTTCCCATAGGGCAGATAGTATCTCTATTAGCAAGTTTAATAGTAACATCAATAAATTCCATCTCGACAGGTGCAATCTCATTTTTAATTTCATTATATAAAGATTGATGTATTTCACTAACACTAGCACCCACGTCACATAAACCATGATAACAATGATCTCCTATCTTAACGAAAACAATAGGCATGCCAACTACATGTGTATGTTTATCTCCAGTATGAGGTTTAGCAATTCTAGCAGAAGCTTCACAGAACTGAATAACATGCCCTTCAACATTGCCGGTCAAGATATCTTTAATAATAGAAATACTAGGTTCAACTTTAATTTGCTCGGGGTGTGTAGGTGTTCTAATCTAACCCTTACATATCACAGTTGAAGCTTTAGCATGATCCTTTATTCTAACAGGGAAAGGTGGTTTCTCAATGTAAGTAGTAGGAACAATAGAATCATTATAAGCAATTACTTTCTCTTCAACTGGAACAGGTTTAGCTACATTAACTTCTATAGGAGGATGATATTTAAACCACTTCTCCTTAGGGAGGTTGACATGAGTAGCAAATGATTCACATAAAGGAGCTACTATCTCAGAGTCAAGTCCATGTTTAGCACTAAAATCACGAAAGGTATTTGTTTCTACGAAATATTTAACACAATCGAACTTAAGATTCATACCTGACCGATTACCTTCATCAAACCCCCAATCTTCAGAATTGTGTTTAATTCTTTCCAATAAATCCCATTTGAAGTCAATATATCTCTTCATGAAAGAACCGGTACAAGAAGTGTCGAGCATGGTGCGATTGTCATGAGAAAGCCGAGCATAAAAGTTCATAATAATAATTTCTCTAGGGAGCTCATGGTTGGGGCATGAATATAACATTGACTTAAGCCTCCCCAAGCTTGAGCGATACTTTCTCTATCACGAGGACAAAAATTATAGATATAATTCCGATCACGATGTACCAAATGCATAGGATAAAACTTTTGATGAAATTCCAATTTCAATCGTTTGTAGTTCCATGATCCAGTATCATCACATATCCTATACTATGTCAATGCTTTACCCTCAAAGATAAGGGAAAGACCTTTTTCTTGACCTCCTCCTCGGGCAAACCTGCAAGCTTAAATAAACCACAAACTTCATCTACATAGATTAGATGCAAGTTGGGATGTGATGTTCCATCTCCTGTAAAAGGATTAGCCAACAGTTTCTCTAGCATACCCAAAGGGATCTCATAATAAATATTTTCAGTAGGTGCAGTAGGTTGAGAAGAAACTCTTTGTGCTTCCGGTCGAGGTGAAGATACCCTGAACAAGCTCCTCAAAGGATTAGTCTACATAGTGACAAGTGACAATAAATTTCAGCACACTAAATAAATGTTTCCTTACCAAATTCCACTTACCAAAGGCGCTTCACTCCCCGGCAACGATGCTAGAAAAGAGTCTTGATGACCCACAAGTATAGGGGATCTATCGTAGTCCTTTCGATAAGTAAGAGTGTCGAACCCAATGAGCAGCAAAAGGAAATGATAAGTGGTTTTCAGTAAGGTATTCTTTGCAAGCACTGAAATAGTCGTTAACAGATAGTTGTATGATAAGATAATTATTAACGGGTAGCAAGTGACAATAGTAACAAAGGTGCAGCAATATGTCCCAATCCCTTTTGTAGCAAGGGACAAGCCTGAACGAACTCTTATATAAATTAAAGTACTCCCGAGGACACATGGGAATTACTGTCAAGCTAGTTTTCATCATGTTCATATGATTCGCGTTCGCTACTTTGATAGTTTTATATGTGGGGGGACCGGTGCTTGGGTGCTGTCCTTACTTGGACAAACATCCCACTTATGATTAACCCCTCTCGCAAGAATCCACAACTATGAAATAAGAATTAAGACAAAATCTAACCATAGCATTAAACTAGTGGATCCAAATCAGCCCCTTACGACGCAACGCATAAACTAGGGTTTAAGCTTCTGTCACTCTAGCAACCCATCGTCTACTTATTACTTCCCAATGCCTTCCTTTAGGACCAAATAATGGTGAAGTGTCATGTAGTCGACGTTCACATAACACTACTAGAGGAGAGACAACATCCAACGCATCAAAATATCGAACGAATACCAAATTCACATGACTACTATTAGCAAGACTTATCCCATGTCCTCAGGAACAAACGTAACTACTCACAAAGCATAATTATGTTCATGATGAGAGAGGTATTGAATAGCATTAAGGATCTGAACATATGATCTTCCACCAAATAAACCAACTAGCATCAACTACAATAAGCAATTAACACTACTAGCAACCTTACAAGTACCAATCGGAGTTGCAAGACGGAGATTGGATACAAGAGATGAACTAGGGTTTGGAGATGAGATGGTGCTGATGAAGATGTTGATGGAGATGAGTCCTCTCTGATGATAGGAGTGTTGGTGATGACGATGGCGACGATTTTCCTCTCCAGAAGAGAAGTTTCCCCGGCAGAACAGCCCTGTCGGAGCTTTAGATTGGTTCTGCTCAAGTTCCGCCTCGTGGCGGCGGCGTATCCTCCCGAAAGATCTATATTCATTTTTTCTTGGATGAAACCCTTCATATAGGAGAAGATGGGGGCCAGAGGAGCTGCAGGGGGCCCATGAGCCCCGCAGGCACGGCCAAGGGGGTAGGCCGCGCCTGGTAGGCTCGTGGCCTCCTGGTGGCTCCTCTCTGGCACTTCTCCAGCCTAGTATTTCTTATATATTCCAAAATAATTCCTCGTTGATTTTCACGGCTCTTGGAGTTGTACAGAATAAACATCTCAAACTTGCTCCTTTTCCAGCCCAGAATTCCAGCTGCCGGCATTCTCCCTCTTTAGGTAAAACTTGTGAAATAAGAGAGAAAAGGCATGAATATTGTACCATAATGTGTAATAACAACTCATAATGCGATAAATATCAATATAAAAGTATGATGCAAAATGGACGTATCACAGATCTAGAGCAAAGATGTCCTCTCAAGATTCAGAGGGAGAGCTACGTCGCTGATTACCTTGCTAACCCCAAGGTTTACGGAGACATAGATCCTTATGGTTGGACCACAGAGGAGGAAGAATATTATGATCCTAAGAGGAAGGAAGGAACAAGTTCTGACGAAGAGGAAGTTCCTCTACCCTCACCTGGGGACATACATGTGGAGTTCAAGAAGTCGAGCCTCCCTAACTCAAGGGAGAAGCCTAAGATTTTGTTTACCCCTTTTCGTCTTTTGCAGGAGAGTAAGCAAGAATTATGTCAAAGGGTGTTGAGTCTTGAAGAGGAAGTTAACGATCTAAAAAGGCAGAACTTTTTGCTAAAAAGGAAACTAAACAAGCTTAGGCAGTCTGCCTCAACTCCACCACCATTACCTCCGAAGGAAGACAATTAAACACACGGGTATGGGCACTCCCCTTGGCTTGTGCCAAGGTTGGGGGAGTTTCCCCGGTATCGTATCACCATCACATATTTTGCCTTTACCTTTATATTAGTTCGATCTTTTTGGTAATATCTTTATCTAGTAGAATAAAGTTTTGAGTATGATCTAGGTTTGAGTTTTGCTTTGTGTTACCCCCAATGTAATCGAGTTCGTGATTTATAATAAAGAGTGTTTTAGTTAAGGGCTTTGCTTCTTGCCATGATCTAAAGAAAATAATAATAAGAGAACAAAAGCATGAAAGATCATATGATGATCTTATGGGAATTGATGACTTCACATATAAAAAGAATGTTGACTGAAACTTGTTGTGGGTAGACAAACATAGACCTTGGTCATTGTTGCAATTAATAGGAAGTAATAAAGAAAGATAGGTTCACATATAAATATATCATCTTTGACACCATCTATGATTGTGAACACTCATTAAACTATTACATGCTAAGAAGTAGATGTTGGACAAGGAAGATAACATAATGAATCATGTTTGCCTGGTTCTGAACAATGTTATATGATTATGGATCCTTTAGCATGTGACTCTTGCTTCCACCTCATATTAGCCAAAACTTCCGCACTAAGTAGAGATACTACTTATGCATCCATAAAACCCTCAACCCAGTTTTGCCATGAGAGTCCACCATACCTACCTATGGATTGAATAATATCCTTCAAGTAAGTTGTCATCGGTGCAAGCAATAAAAATTGCTCCCTAAATATGTATGATCTATTAGTGTGTGGAAAATAAGCTTTATATTAACCTGTGATGAGGAAGACATAAAAGCGACAGACTGCATAATAAAGTTCTTTATCACAGGAGGCAATATAAAGTGACGTTCCATCACATTAAGAGATCACACATCCAAACCTTAAAAGCGCATGACAACCTCTGCTTCCCTTTGCGAAGGGCCTATCTTGTACCTTTATTTTTTATCTTTAAAAGAGTCATGGTGATCCTCACCAATTCCTTATTTTTCCAACATCTTGGCAAGCGTCATGTGCTAGAGAAAGATCTATATTCATATATCAACTTGGAAGTAAGTAATCATGAATTATTATCGTTGACATTACCCTTGAGGTAAATAGTTGGGAGGCGAAACTATAAGCCCCTATCTTTCGCTGTGTCCAACTGAAACTTTGATCTCGTGAGTACCGCGTGAGTTTTAGCAATTGTAGAAGACTAAAAGATGATTGAGTATGTGGATTTGCTTTACAAGCTCTTATTTGACCCTTTCCGATGTTATGATAAATTGCAATTGCTTCAATGACTAAAGACTATTGGTTGTTAATTCTCAATAAGGTTCTTGATGCATGCTTTGCATTGTGAATGAATTGTCACTTTAGCATAAGGGATTATATGACGATATCGCTGTTCTAAATATGATCATGATGCCTGCATGTCAGTATTTTATTTTATCGACACCTCTATCTCTAAACACGTGGGCATATTTATCGATCTCGGCTTCCGCTTGAGGACAAGCGAGGTCTAAGCTTGGGGGAGTTGATACGTCCATTTTGCATCATACTTTTATATTGATATTTATCGCATTATGAGTTGTTATTACACATTATGGTACAATATTCATGCCTTTTCTCTCTTATTTCACAAGGTTTACCTAAAGAGGGAGAATGCCGACAGCTGGAATTCTCGGCTGGAAAAGGAGCAAGTTTGAGATGTCTATTCTGCACAACTCCAAAAGCCATGAAAATCAACGAGGAATTATTTTGGAATATATAAAAAATACTGGGTCGGAGAAGTACCAGAGAGGAGCCACCAGGAGGCCACGAGCCTGCCAGGCGCGGCCTACCCCCCTGGCCGCGCCTTGGGCGGCTCGTGGGCCCCCTGCAGCTCCTTTGGCCCCCATCTTATCCTATATGAAGGGTTTCGTCCGAGAAAAAAAAACAATATAGAGCTTTCGGGAGGAGATGCCGCCGCCACGAGGCGGAACTTGAGGAGAACCAATCTAGAGCTCCGGCAGGGCAGTTCTGCCGGGGAAACTTCTCTCCCGGAGAGGGAAATCATCGCCATTGTCATCACCAACACTCCTCTCATCAGAGGGGACTCATCTCCATCAACATCTTCATCAGCACCATCTCATCTCCAAACCCTAGTTCATCTCTTGTAACCAATCTCCATCTCGCGACTCCGATTGGTACTTGTAAGGTTGCTAGTAGTGTTAATTCCTTATTGTAGTTGATGCTAGTTGGTTTACTTGGTGGAAGATCATATGTTCAGATCCTTAATGCTATTCAATACCTCTCTGATCATGAACATAACCATGCTTTGTGAGTAGTTACGTTTGTTCCTGAGGACATGGGATAAGTCTTGTTAATAGTAGTCATGTGAATTTGGTATTCGTTTGATATTTTGATGCGTTGTATGTTGTCTCTTCTCTAGTGGTTTTATGTGAATGTCGACTACATGACACTTCACCATTACTTGGGCCTAGAGGAATACATTGGGAAGTAATAAGTAGATGATGGGTTCCTAGAGTGATAGAAGCTTAAACCCTAGTTTATGCGTTGCGTCGTAAGGGGCTGATTTGGATCCACTAGTTTAATTCTATGGTTAGACTTTGTCTTAATTCTTCTTTCGTAGTTGCGGATGCTTGTGAGAGGGGTTAATCATAAGCGGGATGTTTGTCCCAGTAAGGACAGCACCCAAGCACCGGTCCACCCACATATCAAACTATCAAAGTAGCGAACGCGAATCATATGAACATGATGAAAACTAGCTTGACAGTAATTCCCATGTGTCCTCGGGAGCACTTTTCTTTATATAAGAGTTTGTTCAGGCTTGTCCCTTGCTACAAAAGGGATGGGGCCATATTGCTACACCTTCATTACTATTGTTACTTGCTACCCGTTACAAATTACCTTATCATACAACTACCTGTTACCGACTATTTCAGTACTTGCAGAGAATACCTTACTGAAAACTGCTTGTCATTTCCTTTTGCTCTGAGTTCGACACTCTTACTTATCAAAAGGACTACGATAGATCCCCTATACTTGTGGGTCATCAGGCCCCGAGTCCGACTCTATCGAGTATGGCTTTTGAGTCCCCTTTGGCGGGATCCACGTTTTCATCGGCAAGGTCGGCGGATCTACACCCGGGCCGGACGTCTTCACCAACATTGTCGAGCTGGCTCGGCGCACGCAACCCGCTCGGCGCATGCAACCCGCCCGTGTTAACCCGGGGAGGAAGCATGTCTTCGTTGGCTTTACTCAAGGCACGGATCTAGAGGGGTCCATGTCACAGGAAACTCTCGTCTGTTCGGAGGATGAATCTTCGAGCTGAGAGACGGAATCAATCTACCCGCTTCACAATGGCAGGCTCGGGGGCTACGACAATCTTTACACCGAGTCGGAGTGTCATGAGTCGGAGGACTATGGGCCGCTAATGCATGCGACCGTCTTCATGGCGGGTTCAGCACCAGGCACGAGCAGTACAACCGCTGGGGCAGCCGGGTCGTGGGCTGGCCCGCCACCGGCTCAGGTTCTCCTGGATCTGATGAATGAGCTCACAACCCTGATGGCAACTGAGGTCACACCAGAGAATCAAGCCATCCAGAACGTAGAGATCGGCAGGATAAAGGACCAGATGACTGAAGTCCAGCAAGGGATCAGCATGCTGAAGGCCCAGATGGACGGAGAGGCAGAACGCCTTAAGGCAAGCGCTTTTCGCCTTGAGCTAGAGTAGCAATCGACGACGGTGGTTCAACGGATGAGACATCAGTCCCGCTTGCGAGAACAGTCTGAGGCCAGGAATCTTTTTAGCACGCCTGGGGCGGGACGGACCGCGGAAGCACCAGAGAGTCGGTCGGTGGCTCGACAACAACGCCCTAACCCGCCCCGACGGGACCAACCCTCACCAATGGATTTTCCAACACAGGTGGGTCACTGTTCAAACCTGGTGGAGAACATGGTGGCAGCGGCAACCCATCTCGGTATGATTCCTATCCCAGATGAGGCACCCTTCACAGAAGAGGTGAGGAACGCTATTGGATACCTGCAAATGACGATGGCCCAACAGGAAATACACTTACAGCCGGAGTCGTGTGCACTCAACCCCCATCCCTAGCCACAGCTTCAACCGGCATTATGAGTCGCCGTCGGTTTCTTGCAGTGACCGACACCGGAACCCGCCACAAGATGATCAGGCGGTTCCGGATGCTCAGGCTCTGGTGGATCGGGCAAGGGCATGACGCGAGGAAGCGGCTCTAGCGACGGCGGCGGCTCATCAAGAACCGACACCTTCTATCTCGGTAGGAGCAGGAATAACCACCAGCGCCATGGGAGTGCCATGCTTGGTGCCGGCTTTACGAAACAAACGTCTACCGAAGGATTTCAAGGGCCCTCACAAGGTCCCAAACTATACTGCTGATCTGCCTCCGGAGGCATGGATCAAGAGCTATGAGCTAGCAATGGAGATGCTAGATGCCAGTGACGCAGTCTATGCCAACTATTTTATAATGATGCTAGAAGGGCCGGCTCGCACGTGGTTGAAGGGCTTGCCACCCAACACCATTAATTCCTTGGCCGAGTTAAAGGCGAAGTTCATAAATTTTTTTCCGGGGAACGAGCAAGCAGCCCATACGATTGTGGATTTGGATCATTGCGTGCAGTAGGAGAATGAATCGGCTCATCATTGGGTCCGATGGGTCTCAACCATCATCCACTCATCTTAACAGATTACGGCGGCTCAAGCAGTTTTGATTCTGGAGAAGAATTGCCACTTCATGCCTCTAAAGCAGAAGCTTGGCCGGCTCAAGCGCTCGTGTCAGGACATGGGGGATCTGAAGGCGGCTCTCACAAAGTATGCTGACTCTGATAATACGAAGGATCCAGGTTCTGACGAGGAGAAGCCTGGTCAGGGCAACAAGAGTAACAATGGCAAGAGTCCAGCAGGTAATGACAACCAAGGCAAGAGGAAGAATCCGGACGGCGGGTCAGAATTGGTGGCCAACGCCAGCACTGGGAACAATCATGCTAAAGGCAATGGGAACTTCAGACAACCCTTTAATAAGGGTAAAACCCCTTTTAATTTGGAGGAGATGCTCAATAAACCTTGCCCAGAGCATAGCCGGCCCGATAAGGTGGCGAATCACTCATGGAGAAATTGCCACATTATGCACAAGTTTCGGGATTACATTGTGCGGCAGCATAACAAAAATGGCAGAGGCTTGCCAGGCGGCTCAGGGCCAGGCAGGTCAGGTGCCGGCTTGGGGTCTTGCGGTTCAGGATCGGGCTACCAGGGCCAGGGCAGCCAAGGAGGGCATCATCAGCAAACTAATGGCAATAATCAGCAGCAAAATAATCAGTCTGGGTATTAGAGTAATCCGAAGCAACTCAGTTCGGGTCAGTATCATGTTTTCACAACCAGCCTTAACAGGTGGGACCAGAAGTTGGGTAAGTAGGCGGTCAATGCCGTCACACCGGCTCTCCCGTAGTACTTGAAGTGGTCAGAGTACGACATAACCTGGAGCAGAGAGGATCACCCGCCGCGTGTTGATGACCTGAGACGGCTGGCGTTGGTAGTTGCCCCCCAAGATGGAGGATACGTGTTTACCAAAGTGCTTATGGATGGTGGCAGCAGACATCTTTGCAATATGGCGTTTCAAGGCATCCAGTTCATCGGATACTTCCATGAGCCGCTGATCAGCATTATCTGCACGCTGAGCCAGGACAATTTTTTCTGTGTCAGTAGCTTTCTTGAAGGCGGCAAAATCAGCTTTAGCTTTTACAAGCTCTTCAACCGCAAGCCAACACTTCTCTTCTGCTGCACTCATGGCGGCCTGTTGGGAAGCCAGATTGCTCTTCAAGCCGGTCAGTTCAGACTCGGCATTATTTAAAGCTTCCTGTGACAAACAAAGGTACAAGAAAGGTAAATCGCTAGGATAGCATGTCGTCAGATGGTTAAATCAACAAATATAATGCAAGTCTCCAGCAGATTGCAAGCAATATACTTGACACTTGGGGGCTAATGTCTATTTTCTCTCCAAGACTACAAGTACGTTTCGGCTCATCTTTATCAAGTTAAGCCGGCACGTGGGGGCTAATGTCTATTTTCTCTCCAAGACTAACAGTACGTTCCGGCTCATCTTTATCGAGTTAAGCCGACACATGGGGGCTAATGTCTATTTTCTCTCCAAGACTACAAACTACAAACCACAAAGTAATTCCTGGCTTCGCTTTATCAAGTTAAGCCGGCACTTGGGGGCTACAATTGGCTCTTTGTTCAAGTTTACGTTGAAGTTCCAGCTCATATTTGTCAAAGATAAGCTGGCACTTGGGGGCTACATTTGGCTCTTTCCATGAGGAAATTCAGCCCATTATTTCTATACTGACCCGAACTTGGGGGCTACCATGGATCAACTACTTAAAATTGAGTACCAGCTCAATATTCACATATTAAGCTGATACTTGGGGGATACAGGTTAAGTGTTCCTACTCAAGGCATGGATTGGAAGACCCGGCTTACCATTGACAAATACTAAACCGACTCTTGAGGGCTACATAAGGATATATGGAAAGGAAAGAGTACCTCATATTTTTTCTTCATCAGGTTGACGAGCTTGAGTTCCATGTTCCGGCTCATGTTGAGGCGGTCCAGATAGCCGGCGTGCAGATCATCAACATTTAGCTTCTCCAGGACGGGGAGCTCAAGGTCCAACTTGTCAGAGGCTTCAGTTTTCTCAGTGTGCTTTGTCAACACACGAGGTTCAGGAGTTTGAAAGCCAGTCCCGGTGATGATGACATCTGGAATAATTGAATCGCCGACAGCCGTTGAAGGGCTCGGCGGCTTAGAATTGGTCCTTGGAGGACTCTCAGTGGCCGTCTCATGAGCCGCTGGCTCGGCAGAATGACGAGCGTCTTCGGGCGCATCGTTTGAGGTAGCAGAAGGATCAGCATGTGCAACCAGAGAGTCCGGCTTAGCAGCCTCCGGTTCTTGGGCAATGGGGGCCGAGGTAGACCCGACGGTTTTCCTTCGCTTTTCTTGAGCCCCGGAAGGCATAGAAAGTTGTTATATAAAATTCAAAGGATAACAAAGGATAGGATGCAAGTATGAAAGCACATACTTTGGGTTGATCTTCAGAGGCGGCGGCTTGGTTGCCATAGAGTCGCCTAAAGAAGGAGGTGATTCCTGAAATCAGTTAAAGCATTGTAAAGACAGAGTAAAGTTGTAAGGCAAGTTTGACAAAATTAAGCCAAGTGAAACAAATACCTCAGCTGGTCGTTTCCGCTGAACCGGAGAGTGAGATAACCCGGCCATAAGATCTTCAGAGCCGGTGCTCCGGGTCTGGCGTCGGGAGACTTGCTGTTGCTTTTTCAAAAGAAAGTTGGGGTCTAAGTAAGCAAGAGGATGAGAAAAGGGGACTTTTCGGATGACCCGCCGTATCTTCTGTGGTGCAAGATGTTCTGAGTCAGATGAGACATAAGTTACCTCAAGGGCGTTGGCGTGGCTTGTCTCCGTCTCGTCTTGTGAAGTTATTGTTGTTAGTAAGGTATAGGAAGAGACGGCCAAGAGAGTCAAGTTTTACCTCTGAGTCATCAGCCTCACGCGTTTCTTGAGGTGCAGATTTCTTCTTTCGGCCGATGGCCTTTTCCTTGAACTTCTTTGGAGGAGGAACATACTTCCTTTTCCAGAAGCCGGAATTCGCCTGGAAGTAAAAGCAGCCAAAAGAGGGTAAAGACCATAAAACATACATGGATAGCTAAACGTGGAAGTCAGGAGGTTGAGAGTTGCCCTTACGTTCGGGGCCGGGTTTGCGGCGCAGAAAGGTGGTAATCCAATGGCGTGGCAAGAATCTTGGGATTCATGGATAAGGCTTTTGACAGCAGCAACAATGTTGTCTTCTGCAAAGTGGTAGAGTTAAAATAGAGGGGATCGTTGGCGTCACCCGTATATTCGCACATGAGGCAGTTTCTCCATCTTAGAGGCATGACTCGCCAGGAGACCCAGCAATGGGTCAGATCAATCCCTATCAGACCGTTGGCCATGAGGGCTTTAACCTTGGCATAAGTCAGAGCATATTTCGCTCGTTCAGAGGCTGACATCCGGTCAGGGAGTTCAATTGTTGTCTTGACTCGGGATGGGTGATAACCCGGCAGTGGATGTTCTCCCTCTGGAGAGGTATCTTTGCAATAAAACCAGGTTTTGTTCCAGTCTTTGGGATGACTTGGCATCCGAATAGCTGGAAAGCTCATGACCCGTCTTCTTTGGATGGAGATCCCACCAAGCTCCAAGCTTGGGCCAGCTGCCACTTCTTTCTGGCCGTTTGCATAGAACAACTCGCGGAAGCGGTCAACATATGGCTCTTATTGTAAGTAAACTTCATAGAGAATTGGAAAGTTGCACATGTTTGAGACAGAATTACGTGCAATATCCTGAGGATGCAGCTTGAATAAGTGAAGGACATCTCGGAAGAATTTTGAGTCGGGCGGGCTAAAACCGCGTATAAGGTGGTCTGCGAATACAGCCACTTCACCCTCTTGGGGGATGGGTTTCTTTTCTCTGCCTAGATCCCGCCAGTGAATGGCATTTTTTGCTGGCAAAGTCCCTGCTTCTACGAAGTCCTTCAAAAACACTTCATTAACGACAGAGCCGACCCAGTTACAGGAATTGGATGCACGAGGCATAATGAAATCCTAAATGTTGGGGAATGTTGCATGGGAAACAAAAATTTTCCTACGCACACGAAATATCTATCCATGGTGATGAGCATCTACGAGAGGTAGAGTGGATCTACATACCCTTGTAGATCGCTAAGCGGGAAGCATTAAGAAACGCGGTTGGTGTAGTCGAACGTCTTCACGATCCAAATCGCCGAGCGTCCCGTGATCTCATCACGATCTGTTCCGTGATCCAATCACGATTCGTCCCGCGAACTCATCACGATCCGTCCCGCGATCTCATCACGATCCGTCTCGCAATCTTGATCACGATCCTTCCGATCTAGCGCCGAACGGACGTCACCTCGGCGTTCAGCACACGTGCAGCTTGATGACGATCTTCGCCTTCTTGATCCAGCAAGAGGGAGCGGAGAGGTAGAAGAGTTCTCCGGCAGCGTGACGACGCTCCGGTGATGGTGGTGGAGCTATTCCGGTAGGGATTCGCCTAAGCACAGCAGAAAACCGTTCTGGAGGAGAAACTATGCACTAGAGGAACGGGCAACACGTAGCTAAAAATCTGGTGCAAAACCCCTAAAACCCTCTAGTATATATAGGAGGAGGGGAGGAGAGGCCTTGGCACAAGGGCCAAGCCTCCTTGGGTCGGCTGAAGTGGGGAGGAGAGGAGGACTCCTCCTCCAATCCTAGTAGGACTAGGATTCTTCCCCTTTTTGCCTTTTTCCACCTTTTTTCCTTTGGGGTTTTCTTCCTTATCCGCATGGGCCTTGTGTGGGAGTTCCACCAGCCCAATAAGGACTAGTATTTACTCTCCCACAGCCCATGAATCCTCTTGGGTCGATATACCCCTCCCGATGGTCTCCCGGTACACTACCGACACTCTTGGTACACTACCGGTGAGCCCAAAACTTTTCTGGTGACCAAAACAGGACTTACTATATATGAATCTTTACCTCCGGACCATTCCGGAGCTCCTCGTGACGTCCGGGTTCTCATCTGGGACTCTGAACAACCTTTGGTCACCACCATAAATAACTCTATACTACTGAAACATCACCAAACCTTAAGTATGCAGACCCTGCGGGTTCAACAACTATGTAGACATGACCGAGACACATCTACGGTCAATAACCAATAGCGGGACCTGGATGCTCATATTGGTTCCTGCATATTATACGTAGATCTTTATCGGTCGAACCTCTATGTCAAGGATTCAGTTAATCCTGTATGATGTTCCCTTTGTTCTTCGGTATGTTACTTGCCCGAGATTCGATCGTTGGTATTTCCATACCTAGTTCAACCTCGTTACTGGCAAGTCTCTTGACTCGTTCCGTAATACAAGATCCTGTGACTAACATTTAGTCACATTGCTTGCAAGGTTCACTGTGATGTTGTATTACAGAGTGGGCCCTGAGATACCTCTCCGTCACACGGAGTAACAAATCCCAGTCTCGCTCCATGCCAACTCAACAGACACCCTCAGAGATACCTATGGAGCACCTTTATAGTCACCCAGTTACGATGCGACGTTTGATACACACAAGGCACTCCTCCGGTGTCCGTGAGGTGCATGATCTCATGGTCATAGGAACATATACTTGACATGTAGAAAAAATAGTAGCAATAAACTGACACGATCATATGCTACGTTTGTAGTTTGGGTCTTTGCCCATCACATCATTCTCCTAATGATGTGATCCCGTTATCAAATGACATCTCATAGTCATGGCTAGGAAACCTTAACCATCTTTTGATCAACAAGCTAGTCTATTAGAGGCATACTAGGGACATGGTTTTGTCTATGTATCCTCACATGCATCTAAGTCTCCGATAAATACAATTATAGCATGTATAATAAATGATTATAATGAACAAGGAAATATGATAATAACTAATTTATTATTGCCTCTAGGGCATATTTCCAACAGTCTCCCACTTGCACTAGAGTCAATAATCTAGTTCACATCACCATGTGATCCGCATTGTTATGAATCTAACACCCAATGAGTTCTGGGGCTCGATCATGCTTTGCATGTGACAGAGGTCTTATGGTCAACGGGTCTGCGGCATTTTGGGGCTCGATCCATGTATACTTTGCAAATCTCTATGTCAAACTGTAAACACTGCTACCACACTCCACTTGGTACTATTCCAAATGACTGCTCCACTATACGTATCGATATTGCTACTACGAGTCATCCGGATTGGTGTTAAAGCTTGCATCGATGTAACTCTTTACGATGAACTCTTTATCACCTCCATAATCGGGAAACATCTCCTTAGTCTTTTAGTTACTAAGGATAATCTTGACCACTGTCCAGTGATCCACTCCTGGATCACTCTTGTACCCCTTGACGGACTCATGGAAAGGCACACACATGTGCGATACACAACATGTCATACTATACAGAGCCTATGGCTAAGGCACAGGGGACGACATTCGTCCTTTTTCTTTCTTCTGCCGTTGTCGAGCTTTGAGTCTCACTCAACTTCACACCTTACAAATCAGGTGAGAACTCTTTCTCTAACTGATCCATTTTGAACTGTTTCAAAAATCTGGTCAAGGTATGTACTCGTTGAAAGTCTCATCAAGCATCTTGATCTATCTCTATAGATCTTGATGCTCAACAATTAGGTAGCTTTATCCAGGTCTTCCTTTGAAAAACACTTTTCAAACAACCGTTTGTGCCTTCCAGAAATTCTACATTATTTCCGATCAACAATATGTCATCCACATATACTTATCAGAAACTCTATAGTGCTCCCACTCACTTTATTGCAAATACAAGTTTCTCGTAAACTTTGTATAGACTCAAAAACTTTGATCACCTCATCAAAGCGTATATTCCAACTCTGAGATGCTTGCTTCAGTCCATAGAAGGACCACTGAAGCTTGCTCACCTTTTAGCATCCTTAGAACAGACAAAACCTTCTGGTTGTATCACATACAACCTTTCCTCAAGTAAACCATTAAGGAAACAATGTTTTGACATCCATCTGGCAGATTTAATAATTGAAATATGCAGCAACTTAACATAATTCCAACAGACTTTAGCACCGCTACGAGTGAGGAAGTCTCATCGTAGTCAACTCCTTGAACTTGCCGGAAACTTCTTTGCGACAAGTCAAGCTTTATAAATGGTGACATTCACCATCAGCGTCTGTCTTCATTTTAAAGATCCATTTGTACTCAACGACCTGCCGTCCAACGAGCAAGTCTACCAAAGTCTATAATTGGTTTTCATACATGGATCCTATCTCGGATTTCATGGCCTCTAACAATTTGTCGGAATCCTGGCCCACCATCGCTTCTCCATAGCTCGTAGTTCATCGTTGTCCAACAACATGACCTCCAAGACAGGGTTTTCATACCGCTCAGGAGCAGTACACATCCTTGTCAACCTACGAGGTTCGATAGTAACTTGATCCTGAAGCTTCATGATCATCATCATTAACTTCCTCTTCAACTAACGTAGGCTTCACAGAAACATCTTCCTACGCTGCACTAATCTCTAGTTGAACAAAGGTTTAACAACCTCATCAAGTTCTATCTTCCTCCCACTCAATTCTTTCAAGATAAACTCTTTCCCGAGAAAGGATCCATTTTTAGCAACAAACACTTTGCACTTGGATCTGAGATAGAAGGTATACCCAACTGTTCTTCGGGTATTCTATGAAGATGCATTTGTCCGCTTTGGGTTCGAACTTATTAGGTGAAAACATTTTCCACACAAGCTTCGCAGCCCCAAACATTAAGAAATGATAGCTTAGGTTTCTATCAAACCATAATTCACACGGTGTCATCTCATCGGATTTAGATGGTGCCCTATTTAAAGTGAATGTAGTTGTCTCTAATGAATCACGCCAAAATTATAGTAGTAAAACGAGAAGAGACATCATAGAACGCACCATATCCAATAGAGCACGACTATGACGTTCGGACACACCATTACACTATGGTGTTCCAGGTGGCGCGAGTTGTGAAACAACTTTCACATTGTCTAAAGTTGTATGCCAAACTCGTAACTCAGATATTCACCTCCACGATCACATCGCAGACATTTTTATCTTCTTGTCACGATGATCTTAAACTTCACTCTGAATTTTCTTGAACCTTTCAAATGATTCAGACTTGTGTTTCATTATGTAAATATCCAATATATCTACTCAAATCATTAGTGAAGGTAAGAAAATAATGATATCCACCGCACGCTACAAGACTCATTGGATTGCATACGTCAACGTGTATCATTTCCAATAAACCACTTGCCCGCTCCATCAATCTGGAAAACGTGGTCCTTAGTCATCTTGCCCAAGAGGCATGGTTTGCATGTCTCAACCGATTCGAAATCGAATGAGTCCAAAGATCCATATGCACGAAGTTTCTTCATGCTCTTTATACCAATATGACATTTAGCGGCAGTGCCACAAGTATGTGGGACTATCATTATTAACTTTGTATCTTTTGGCATAAATGTTATGAACATGTGCATTACTATGATCAAGATTCAACAAACCATTCTCACTGGGTGCATGACCATTGAAGGTATTATTCATGTAAACAGAATAACCATTATTCTCTAACTTAAATGAATAACCGTGTTGCCATAAACATGATCTAATCATGTTCATGCTTAAGGCAAACACCAACAACATTTAGATTTGTCACTAATCCTGAAGGTAGAGAGAGCATGCGATGTTGATCACATCAACCTTGGAAACATTTCCAACACACATCGTCACCTCACACTTAGCTAGTCTCCGTTTATTCCGTAGCTTTTACTTCGAGTTACTAACATTTAGCAACCTAACCGGTATCCAATACCCAGGTGCTACTAGGAGTACTAGCAAGGTACACATTAATAACACGTATATCAAATATACTTCTATCGACGTTGCCAGCCTTCTTATCTACCAAGTATCTAGGGTTGTTCCGCTTCAGCGACCGCTCTCCTCATAATCGAAGCACTTAGTTTCGGGTTTGGGTTCAACTTTGGGTTGCTTCACTGGAGCAGCAACCGACTTGCCGTCCATGAAGTTTTCCTCCTTGCCCTTGCCCTTCTTGAAATTAGTAGTTTTACTAACCATCAACACTTGATGCTCCTTCTTGATTTCTACCTTTGCGGTGTCAAACATCGCGAACAGCTCAGGGATCATTAATTCTATCCCTGGCATTTTATAGTTCATCACCAAGTTCTAGTAGCTTAGTGACAGTGACTTGGAGAACTATATCAATCACTATCTTATCTAGAAGATCGACTCCCACTCAATTCAAGCAATTGTAGCATCCAGACAATCTGAGCATATGCTTAATGATTGATCTATTATCTTTCATCTTGCAGGCAAAGAATCATTTCAGAGATCTCATATCTCGCAACACGGGCACGAGCCTGAGATCCTAATTTCATCTCTTAGAAACTTCTCATAGGTTCCGTGGTGTTCAAAACATTTTGGAGCCTCAATTCTAAGCCGTAATGCATGACGCACTAAACTATCAAGTATTCATCAGAACGTGCCTATCAGATGTTCACAACATCTACAGACGACGCTAGAGGGGTTGGCGCACCAAGCGGTGCACTAAGGACATAATCCTTCTATGCAGCAATGAGGACAATCCTCAGATCACGGACCCAGTCCAAAATATTGCTACCATCATCTTTCAACTCTATTTATCTAGGAACATATAAAAATACAAAGGAGCTACAGCGCGAGCAAGTAATTTACAACATAATTTGCAAAGACACTATTGACTATGTTCATGATAATGAGTTCAATTAATCATATTACTGGAGAACTCCCACTCAAATTGACATCCCTCCGATCATTCGAGTGATACATGATCCAAATTCACCAACTCAAGTCCGATCATCAGGTGAGTTGAGGTGGCTTCAATGGTGAACATCATCATGTTGATCATATCTACTATATGACTCATGTTCGACCTTTCGGTCTCTTGTGTTCCGAGGCCATGTCTGTACATGCTAGGCTCGTCAAGTTTAACCCGAGTGTTCTGCATGTGCAACACTGGCTTGCACCCGTTGTATCTGAACGTAGAGTCTATCACACCCGATCATCACGTGGTGTCTCGATACGACGAACTTTCGCAATGACACACACTTAGGGAGAACACAATTCATCTTGAAATTTAAGTGAGGGATCACCTTATAATGCTGCCGTCGTCCTAAGCAAAACAAGGTGCATAAAAGGATTAACATCACATGCAAATCATAAGTGACATGATATGGCCATGATCTTGTGCTTTTGATCTCCATCTAGAAAGCACCGGCATGATCTCCATTGTCACCGGCATGACACCATGATCTCCATCAATGTGTCGCCAACGGGGTTGTCGCGCCCAACATGCTTCTACTACTATTGCTACCGTAGCGATAAAGTAAAGCATTACATAGCGCTTAATGATTGACACGCGGGTCATAAAAATAATGAAAGAAAACCCTATGGCTCCTGCCGGTTGCCGTACTCATCGACATGCAAGTCGTGATAATCTATACATCACATGATCATCTCATACATCACATATATCACATCATGTAATTGGCCATATCACATCACAACATACCCTGCAAAAACAAGTTAGACGTCCTCTAATTGTTGTTGCATGTTTTACGTGGTTGCTATAGGTATCTAGGAAGAACAATTCTCATCTACGCAAAAACCACAACGGTGATACACTAGTTGCTTTTCAACCTTCTCAAGGATTGCCTTTGTCGAATCCGATCCAACTAAAGTGAGAGAAACTGGGACCCACAAGCCATCTATGCAACAAGTTGCAGTTGAGGGAACCGGTCTCTCGTAAGCGTACGAGTAATGTTGGTCCGGGCCGCTTCATCTAACAATGCTGCTAAACCAAAACACGACCAAGGGAGGAAGCAATATAAGCATCAACACCCACAAATTCTTTGTGTTCTAGTCGAGATCTCATCTACACATAGACCTAGCTCATGATGTCACTGTTGGGGAAAGTTGCATGAGAAACAAAATTTTTCATACGCATATGCAAGATCTATCCATGGTGATGAGCATCTAGGAGAGGGAGAGTGGATCTACATACCCTTGTAGATCGCTAAGCGGGAAGCGTTAAGAAACACGGTTGGTGTAGTCGAACGTCTTCGCGATCCAAATCGCCGAGCGTCCCGCGATCTCATCATGATCCGTTCCGTAATCCAATCACGATTCGTCCCGTGAACTCATCATGATCCGTCCCGTGATCTCATCACGATCCGTGTTGCAATCTTGATCACGATCCTTCCGATCTAGCGCCGAACGAACGACACCTCCGCGTTCAGCACACGTGCAGCTTGATGACGATCTCTGCCTTCTTGATACAGCAAGAGGGAGCGGAGTGGTAGAAGAGTTCTCCGGAACTGTGAAGGTTCTCCGGCGATGGTGGTGGAGCTATTCCGGCAGGGCTTCGCCTAAGCACGGCAGAAAACCGATCTAGAGGACAAACTATGCAATAGAGGAACGGGCAACACGTTGCTAAAAATCTGGTGCAAAAACCCTAAAACCCTCTAGTATATATAGGAGGAGAGGATGAGAGGCCTTTGAACAAGGGCCAATCCTCCTTGGGTTGGCTGAAGTGGGGAGGAGAGGAGGACTCCTCCTCCAATCCTAGTAGGACTAGGATTCCTCCCCTTTTAGCCTTTTCCACCTTTTTCCTTTGGGGTTTTCTTCCTTATCCGCATGGGACTTGTGTGGGAGTTCCACCAGCCCACTAAGGGCTGGTATTTACTCTCCCACAGCCCATGAAGCCCCTTGGGTCGAAATACCCCTCCCGATGGTCTCCCGGTACAGTACTGGCACTCCCGGTACACTACCGGTGAGCCCGAAACTTCTATGGCGACCAAAACAGGACTTCCTATATATAAATATTTACCTCCAGACCATTCCGGAGCTCCTCGTGATGTCCATGATATCATCTGGGACTCCGAATAACCTTCGGTCACCACCATACATAACTCTATACTACCGAAACGTCACCAGACCTTAAGTGTGCAGACCCCGCGGGTTCGAGAACTATGTAGACATGACCGAGACACCTCTACGGTGAATAACCAATAGCGGGACCTGGATGCCCATATTGGTTCCTACATATTCTATGAAGATCTTTATCGGTCAAACCTCTATGTCAAGGATTCAGTTAATCCCGTATGATGTTCCCTTTGTTCTTCGGTATGTTACTTGCCCGAGATTCGATCGACGGTATCTCCATACCTAGTTCAACGTTGTTATCGGCAAGTCTCTTTACTCGTTATGTAGTACAAGATCCCTTGATTAACACTTAGTCACATTGCTTGCAAGGCAAATTGTGTGGTTGTATTACCGAGTGGGCCCTGAGATACCTCTCCGTCACACGGAGTAACAAATCCCAGTCTCGATCCATGCCAACTCAACAGAAACCCATGGAGATACCTGTAGAGCACCTTTATAGTCACCCAGTTACGTTGCGACATTTGATACACACAAGGCACTCCTCCGGTGTCCGTGAGTTGCATGATCTCAGGGTCATAGGAACATATACTTGACATGCAAAAAAAATAGTAGCAATAAACTGACACGATCATATGCTACGTTTGTAGTTTGGGTCTTTGTCCATCCCATCATTCTCCTAATGATGTGATCCTGTTATCAAATGACAACTCATGTCCATGACTAGGAAACCTTAACCATCTTTTGATCAACGAGCTAGTCTATTAGAGGCATACTAGGGACATGGTTTTGTCTATGTATCCACACATGCATCTAAGTCTCCGATCAATACATTTATAGCATGGATAATAAACGATTATCATGAGCAAGGAAATATGATAATAACTAATTTATTATTGCCTCTAGGGCATATTTCCAACACTAAAAGTTGTGGAAAGCAATAGCGCATGGCGAGTTAGAAAGTGACAGAGAAGCTAACGGCGGCTGATGAAATCTAAGTTCTACGAGGCTGAGCCGCCCGTGCAGTTCAGGGCGAAAGCGAGAAGTTTAATGGCGGGTTACATTGCAGGGCAATGGAGCAAAATACTGCCAAGTGTGGAGAACATGTTTCACATGCTATCTATATAAGTGCGGATCTACAGACAAAGGAAAAAGCAAGTTTATTCTAAACCTAATGACGAACGGAGGAACTGGCAAGCGGTCGAAGACAGTAAAAGGGGGGCAACTACGGATCTGTATTGCACTATTTTTTGGTTTCCTATGATTTATCGCAGTGGAAAAGGGATACTTGTCAGGTTCGCTAATCTACATGTCGACTGGCATTACGAAGAGATCGTGTTATAGCGGACGGAAGAACTCCATGGATTCGCTACCCTAAACTACAGATCTAGGCAACAATGAAGGATGTACCGAAGGAAATGCGATGGGCGCGGGTGATTCTCTGGTCCGTTCAGGTTGATGCAGCGGCCTCGGGCGATGACGACGCAAGTGATTCATAGAAGCGAGAGAGCTCGGGGGCGGCGGCGTCGAGAGGAAGAAGAAGAGGCGCAGATTGCGGAGGAAATGAGAAGGACTATTCGCGATCCTATTTAAGAGTGTGAAAGGAAGGAAACGGGCACGGGAATCCAGGTGACCGAAACTGACCGACCGAGACGGACGCCTCGAGTTTCGGGCCATCAGTTTAATGATGAAAGATCCGTTGTGGTCGTCAGGGAATCTTTTTGGCATATCCAATATGACATCACGGCGGGTTACATTTTCTTACTTTCAGGTGTTGAAGGAAAAGACTCGTCGCCAAGTAAAATGGATGATTGACATGAGCAAGCTCAAATCAACCTGGGGCCTAATGATGAGGATATAACCCCGTGGTGAGACCCGCCCAGGTGGGGCCGGGTTATACCTGGCGGCTCATATACCAGACCAAGGTCGATGGGCCTGGAGACGTAGGCTTAGACATATGGCGGATTACCAAGATGGGCCTAGGCGAGGCCCAGACCAAGAAGGCATGAAGACCCGGACGGTTAAGCCGCCTGGAGACGGCTTGCCCAGAAAGGCAAGGCGATGTAGAGATAGAGTCGGATACATTGTAAGAGTAGGTATGAGATTTGTAACCCGTGGTCTTGGCCTCTTATATAAGGGCGAGACCCGAGGCGACTTAGAGAGAAAACCAATCAATCAAGAATTAGGTCAAACGAATCTTCTCCCTTGTAATCGATACTTCAATCAATACAACACAAGTAGGAAGTAGGCTTTTACCTCATCTCGAGGGGCCGAACCTGGGAAAACTCGTGTCCTTCGTCCCAACCAACCCCTTTGAGTCCATCACCTTAGCGATGGCCTCGAACATAAGTCCTCGGACATCTGCCGTGATAAAACCATGACACCCTCCACCAATCAGTCACACTCCACGGCAAGCCGAATGCACGGGTACCATCCATACAAACACAACTCTGGGAGAGTTTTGTTTAATTAGATTTTTCTTTTATTTTGAGCATGGAACTGGGCATCCCGATTACCAGCCACTTTCTCATGAATGATAGTGAATCAACACATATCTTGAGAACAACCCACCTAGCATTGAAGATATAGACAACCCCCAATCGCCACATGAGCGATTTGGGCATACAAAACAAAATGTCTATTTGAAGGTTTAGAGTTTGGCACATGCAACTTTACTTGGGACGGCAGGTAAATACCGCATATAGGTAGGTATAGTGGACTCATATGAAACAACTTTGGGTTTGAGGTATTGGATGCACAAGCAGTATTCCTGCTTAGTACAAGTGAAGGCTAGCAAAAGACTGGGGAGCGACCAACTAGGGAGCGACACAATCATCAACATGCTTTGAGATTAACCAACATTGAATGCAAGCATGAGTAGGATATAAATCACTATGAACATAAATATCGCAGAGACTATGTTGATTTTGTTTCAACTACATGCATGAACATGTGCCAAGTAGAGCCACTTGAATCATTCAGAGGAGGATACCATCCCATCATACTACATCACAACCATTTTAATATGCATTTTGGCACACAAAACAAACCATTATCCACTCTTATATTATTAAGCATGGCATGAATAACTATAATCTCGAATTTTCATTGCAAATATGTTTCACCCATAGTGAACTGAATTCCGAACGATGAGCTAATCATATTTACAAAAGCAAGATAGGTTGACTTCATACCAGCTTTTCTCCATCTCAATCTTTTCATCAAATATCGTAATTATTGCCTTTCACTTGCACAACCAAATGGTGTGGATAATAATAAGAGTGCATGAGCCTTGGACTAAGCTGGAAACCGCAAACAATAACTCAAAGGAGAAGACAAGGTTACATGGGCTCTCTAATGGGTAAAACATAATGCATATGAGAGCCACTCGACAATTTCATTGTGGTCTTCTCCTTACGACCCAAAGAGAAAATAAAATAAAAACAAGAACGAGAAAAAATATTTACACAGGAAAGCTCCCAACAAGCAAAATAAGAACGAAAAATCTTTTTGGGTTTTCTTTTCAATACTACAACTAAGAACCTAGAAGATAAAACTAGAACTAACCCCTTTTTATGTATTTTTCTCAAAGTTAAATAAACACACAAGAAGAAAGCGAAATGAGGAAATAAACTACCATGGATAGTATAATGAAAGAGTATGAACATCGACTACTAAGATGAGTGTGTGAACATGAATGTAAAGTCGGTGAGGAATACATACTCCCCCAAGCTTAGGCTTTTGGCCTAAGTTGGTCTATGGCCATGGCTGGAAAGAGCTCTTTCCCGGATACTTAGGAGCGTCATCGGAGTTCCATTGGTTGGTGAACTCCTATGGATCCCACTAAAAAACTGGCTCTGGGTACGGATCAAGGGATGGTGCCGGTTCTGGAGCTGGGAGTTGCATCATACCCAATATATGTAAATGTCTCCGGGCATAATGGTGTACCTTCCTGAGCGAATATCGAACAAAGAAGCAGGTAGAGCAATAATTTCACAACTACCCTGGCTAAAAACTATGTTGTAAAGCAACCTTCTATCATCATTTTTCTTAATAACATCGTGAGCTACCATACGGTCATAATATAAGAACTTTGAGGGTAGAAGCCTCTCATATTTCTCATTCATCCTAATGGGTATCTGAAAATGTTTGGCTAAACGAGATGCATAGATATCTCCGAATAAGGGACCCTTCGAATGGTTGGTGTTCAACCGTTGGGCCACCATAGCACCCAAATTAAAGGTTCTATAAAGAAATAAAGCATGGCGCATAATGGCGAGGTCAGGGGCACTATTACCTCCACTAGCAGCTCTTGCCTTTGACACACCTCTGTCTTCCCCTATAGTGACCGCGACCATAAAATCTTCCATATCTCTAGGACATGGTTCCCTGATGCTACCCTCATAGGGTATTTTGCAAACTTTGCAAAAATCATAAAGGTTCATTTTCTTAGGCACATCATATAAGTGAAATTCTACTGTAGGATGGTCTTCCCTAGAATGAAAGTGAAAATTTTACACAAAGGTATTCGTGAGCAACAGGTACTGGTCACACGTATTGTTGAGTAAGTCGGTGATGCCTGCATTCTTGGCCAAATAATAGAAATCTTCATACATTCCATCCGCCCTCAAGAATGTGTCACACGGTCATTCACATGGTTGAACTTCTGTGACACGAGGAAGATTATACTTGGGTTTCTCCCTCATCTCATTTTCATCTTCCTTAGAGTTCCGGCTTGAAGAATCTCTTAACAATCTCCTCAACATTTATTTCTCTGAAAAATTCTGAAATTTTTAGTGACTCAAAATAAAAGTGAACAAAACTCATAGAAACTACTCCCTCAAGTGCCTAGAGGCTATATCATGCATCAAAACTACTTGGGACCATATAAATTTGACGTGCAAGCTCAAGAACAAGGTCACCTCGGCAGGAAAATTTTGCAATATATAAAGCACTAGAACAAAAACTAATTTGACCATTGGATAAGTCACATACCGAGGAACAATCTCCCAAAACAGTTTTGCGAACGAAGCTTTGCACAAGGAAAGCGAAAATGACAGCAAAATGAGCTAGAAAACGGGTTTGAGCAATGGTGGGATTTTTTCTGGAGGAATATGAAGGGAATGGGTGCTGGAATAAGTGAAGGGGGGCCACGTGGGACCCACAAGCCTACTAGGCATGGCCACGGGGTGGCGGCGCCTTGTGGGCTTGTGGCCCACTGGTGCAGCCCCCTGCAGTGCGCTCAGTGCCAGATATTTTTAAATATTCCAGAAAAATTCATACTCCAACTTCAGGGCATTTGAAAAACTTTTATTTCCTGGTCACCTTTTTTATTGCACGGGAAACTCAGAAACAAAAAAAATAATAGCATTTTTACTTAATTTCGTCTAACTAACAAAAAATAAAAGTTGGGTACATGAAGTTTTGCTTTCTAAATTCATCCATCTCATGCTCATCAAAAGGAATCCATCAATAAGGTTGATGAAGTCTTATTAATAAACTTCTTTCGAATAACATGAAACCGAAGAATTTCCGAATAACACTAAGTTACCTCAATGGGGATATGTATATCCCCAACAATAAGTATATCATATTTCTTCTTGACAGTAGGAAGAGGGAATTCAAAGTCTCCAATAATAATCGTTGGAATTTTTTCAATGGAATTGATAGAATGAACTTGAGGTTGTTTCTTTGGAAAGTGTAACGTATGCTCATTACCATTAATATGAAAAGTGACATTGCCCTTGTTGCAATCAATAACAGACCCTGCAGTATTCAAAAAGGGTCTACCAAGGAAGATAGACATACTATTGTCCTCGGGAATATCAAGAATAACAAAGTCTGTTAAGATAGTAGCATTTGCAACTACAACAGGTACATCCTCACAAATACCGATAGGTAGAGCTGTTGATTTATTAGCCATTTGCAAAGAGATTTGAGTAGGTGTCAACTTATTCAAATCAAGTCCACGATATGAAGAGAAAGACATAACACTAACACCTGCTGCCAAATCACATAAATCAGTTTTAACATAATTCCCTTTAATAGAGCATGGTATTGTTAGTATTCCTGGATCTCCTAATTTCTTTGTTACTCCACCCTTAAAAGTGTAATTAGCAAGCATGGTGGAAATTTCAGCTTCCGGTATCATCCTTTTATTAGTCACAATATCTTTCATATACTTAGCATAAGGACACATTTTCAGAGTATTAGTCAAGAGCATACGCAAAAAGACAGGTCTAAGCATTTCAACAAAGCGCTCAAAATCCTCATTATCCTTTTTCTTGGATGGTTTAGGAGGAAAAGGCATGGGTTTCTGAACCCATGGTTCTCTTTCTTTAGCATGCTTCCTAGCAATAAAATCTCTTTTGCCATATCTTTTATTCTTAGGATGTGGGTTATCAAGATCAACAACAAGTTCAATCTCCACATCATTATCATTACTGGGTTGAGTATCAACATGAACATCATCATTAATATTATCTCTAGGCTCATGTTCATCACCTTATTGTGTCTCAACATTAGAAACAGAAATATCAATTGGGTTTTCAGGTGTATCTATAACAGGTTCACTAGCAGCATGCAAAGTTCTATCATTATCCTTGTTCCTCATGTTACTGGAGCGACTAGGTGCATCAATATTACGCCTTTTAGAATGTTTCTCAATTTTCATAGGGTGGCCCTCAGGATACAAAGGTTCCTAAGTCATTCTTCCACCTCTAGTCACAACTTTAACAGAATGATCATTGTTCTTACTATTCATCTCATTAAGCAAATCATTCTGAGCTTTGAGTACTTGTTCTACTTGAGTAGTTACCATGGAAGCATGTTTACTAATCAATTTAAGATCGTTGATAGTTCTACTCATATAATCACCTAAAAGATCAAGCATGAAAGCATTATGTTTCAATTGTCTACTAACATAAGCATTAAAATTTTCTTGCTTAACAACAAAATTATCAAACTCATCCAAGCACTGGCTAGCAGACTTAATATAAGGAATATCGCTTTCATCAAATCTACAAAGATAATTTACCTCTACTACCTGTGTCGGGTTATCAAGACCATGTATTTCTTCAATAGGTGGTAGATTCTTAACATCTTCAGCTTTAATACCCTTCTCTTTCATATATTTCTTTGCCTCTAGCATATCTTCAGGACTGAGAAATAGAATACCACTTTTCTTCAGAGTTGGCTTAGGTGGTGGTTCGGTAATAGTCCAATCATTATCATTGCTCAATATATTATTCAATAGTATTTTAGCTTGTTCAACAGTTCGTTCTCAAAAAACACAACCAACACAACTATCTAGGTGGTCCCTAGAAGCATCAGTTAGTCCATTATAAAAGATATCAAGTATTTCATTTTTCTTGAGAGGATGATCAGGCAAAGCATTAAGTAATTGGAGAGGCCTCCGCCAGGCTTGTGGGAGACTCTCTTCGTCCATTTGCACAAAGTTAAATATTTCCTGCAAGGCAGCTTGTTTCTTATGGGCAGGATAATATTTTTCAGAAAAGTGATAAATCATATCCTAGGGGCTACGCACACAACGAGGAGCCATAGAATTAAACCATATCTTAGCATCACCCGTTAATGAGAAAGGAAACAACTTAAGGATATAATAGTAATGAATTTTTTCCTCATGAGACAATAGGGTGGCTATATCATTCAGTTTAGTAAGATGCGCCACAACAGTTTCAGATTCATAACCATGGAAAGGATGAGATTCAACAAAAGTAATTAACTCAGGATCGACAGAGAATTCATAATCCTTATCAGTAACAAAGATAGGTGAAGTAGCAAACTTAGGATCATATTTCATTCTAGTATTCAAAGATTTTTCTTTCCACTTGCATAGTAATTTCTTAAGATCATCTCTATCCTTACAAGCAAGAAAGTGCCTAGCTACCTCTCCTTCCATAACACAACCCTCAGGAATATCAGGCAATTCATATCTAGGAGAGGTAGGTCTAGCAAGTGTCTCAAAGTGATCAGTTTCAATAATTTCATCAGTTTCAGAAGTATCATAATTTTCAGCATTGGCCTTACCAATTCGTTCATCAAGAAATTCACCCAGTGGCACAATATTATCAAGCAAAGTATCACCATAAGCATCATCCATAAAAGAAGTGGCATCATCAATTACTTGCGACATATCAAAATTACTAGCAGGTGGTGGTGTCGCAAACTTACTCATAACAGAAGGTGAATCAAGTGCAGAGCTAGATGGCAGTTCCTTACCTCCATTCGTAGTAAAGGGATATATCTTGATTTTTGGATCTCTCAGATTCTTCATAGTGATCAACAAATATAAATCCCAAGTGACTCAGAGAATAGAGCTATGCTCCCCGACAACGGCGCCAGAAAAAGGTCTTGATAACCCACAAGTATAGGGGATCGCAACAGTTTTCGAGGGTAGAGTATTCAACCCAAATTTATTGACTCGACACAAGGGGAGCCAAAGAATATTCTCGAGTATTCGCAGCTAAGTTGTCAATTCAACCACACCTGAAAGACTTAATATCTACAACAAAGTATTTAGTAGAAAAGTGTTGGGGAACGTCGCATGGGAAACAAAAAATTTCCTACGCACAAGCAGATCTATCCATGGTGATGAGCATCTACGAGAGGGAGAGTGCATCTACATACCCTTGTAGATCGCTAAGCGGGAACCGTTAAGAAACGCGGTTGGTGTAGTCGAACATCGTCGAGATCCAAAGCTCCGAGCGTCCTGCGATTTCATCACGATTCGTCCTGCGATCCAATCACGATCCGTCCCGCGAACTCATCACGATCCGTCCTGCGATCCAATCACGATCCATCCCGCGAACTCGATCATGATCTGTCTCGTGAACTCATCATGATCCGTCCCGTGATCTTATCACGATCCGTCTCGCGATCTTGATCACGGTCCTTCCGATCTAGCGCCGAACGGACGACACCTCCGCGTTCAGCTCACGTACATCTTCATGACGATCTCCGCCTTCTTGATCCAACAAGAGGGAGCGGAGGGGTAGAAGAGTTCTCCGGCAGCGTGACGGCGCTCTAGGGATGGTGGTGGAGTTATTCCGGCAGGGCTTCGCCTAAGCACTGCAGAAATCCAATCTAGAGGAGAAACTATGCACTAGAAGAACGGGTAGCACGTGGCTGAAAATCAAGTGCAAAAAACCCTAAAACCTCTAGTATATATAAGAGGACGATAGGAGGAGGCTTCGCTCTCAAAGATCCAGCTCTTGGGTCGTCCAAACCAAGTAGGAGAGGTGGAATCCACCTCCAATCCTAGTAGGACTAGGATTCATCCTATTTTTGCCTTTTTCCACCTTTTTCTCTTTGGGATTTTCTTCCCAGCCTCATGGGCCTTGTGTGGGACTTCCACCAGCCCACTAAGGGCTGGATTCACTCTCCCACAGCCCATGTAGCCTCTTGGGTCAAAATACCCCTCCTAATGGTCTCCCGGTACACTACCGGTACTCTCGGTACACTACCAGTGAGCCCAAAACTTTTTCGGCGACCAAAATAGGATTTCCTATATATCAATCTTTACCTCCGGACCATTCCGGAGCTCCTCTGACGTACGAGATCTCATACGGGACTCCGAACAACCTTCGGTCACCACCATACATAACTCTATACTACTGAAACGTCACCAAACTTTAAGTGTGCAGACCCTGCGGGTTCGAGAACTATGTAGACATGACCGAGACACATCTACGTTCAATAACCAATAGCAGGACCTGGATGCCCATATTGGTTCCTACATATTCTACGAATATCTTTATCGATCGAACCTCTATGTCAAGGATTCAGTTAATCCCGTATGATGTTCCCTTTGTTCTTCGGTATGTTACTTGGCTGAGATTTGATCGTAGGTATTTCCATACCTAGTTCAACCTCGTTACCGGCAAGTCTCTTTACTCGTTCTGTAATACAAGATCCTGTGACTAACACTTAGACACATTGCTTGCAAGGCTCATTGTGATGTTGTATTACCGAGTGGGCCCTAAGATACCTCTCTGTCACATGGAGTAAAAAATCCCAGTCTTGATCCATGCCAACTCAACCGACACCCTCGGAGATACCTGTAGAGCACCTTTATAGTCACCCAGTTACGTTGCAATGTTTGATACACACAAGGCACTCCTCCAGTGTCCGTGAGTTGCATGATCTCATGGTCATAGGAACACAATTATAGCATGGATAATAAACAATTATCATGAACAAGAAAATATGATAATAACTATTTTATTATTGCCTCTAGGGCATATTTCCAATAGTCTCCCACTTGCACTAAAGTCAATAATCTAGTTCACATCACTATGTGATTCGCATTGTTATGAATCTAACACCCAATGAGTTCTGGGCTCGATCATGCTTTGCATGTGAGAGAGGTCTTATAGTCAACGGGTCTGCGACATTCAGATCCGTGTGTACTTTCAAATATCTATGCGAAATTGTAAACACTGCTACCAGACTCCACTTGGTACTATTCCAAATGGCTGCTCCACTATATGTATCCAGATTGCTACTACGAGTCACCCGGATAGGTGTTAAAGCTTGCATCAACGTAACTCTTTACAACGAACTCTTTATCACCTCCATAATCGAGAAACATCTCCTTAGTATTTTAGTTACTAAGAATAATATTGACCGTTGTCCAGTGATCCACTCCTGGATCACTTTTGTACCCCTTGACAGACTCATGGCAAGGCACACACAGGTGCGGTACACAGCATGGCATATTGTACAGAGCCTATGGCTAAGGCATAGGGGACGACGTTCGTCCTTTCTCTTTCTTCTGCCATGGTCGAGCTTTGAGTCTCACTCAACTTCACACCTTACAAATCAGGCAAGAAATCTTTCTCTGACTGATCCATTTTAAACTCTTTCAGAATCTTGTCAACGTATGTACTCATTGAAAGTCTCATCAAGCATCTTGATCTATCTCTATAGATCTTGATGCTCAACAATTAGGTAGCTTTATCCAGGTCTTCCTTTGAAAATCACTTTCCAAACAACCGTTTATGCTTTCCAGAAATTCTACATTACTTCCGATCAACAATATGTCATCCACATATACTTATCAGAATCTCTATAGTGCTCCCACTCACTTTATTTTAAATACAAGTTTCTCGTAAACTTTGTATAAACTTCAAAACTTTGATCACCTCATCAAAGTGTATATTCCAACTCCGAGATGCTTGCTTTAGTCCATAGAAGGCTCACTGAAGCTTGCACACCTTTTAGCATCCTTAGGACTGACAAAACCTTCAGGTTGCATCACATACAACCTTTCCTCAAGTAAACCTTTAAGGAACCGATGTTTTGAGATCCATCTGGCAGATTTCATAATTGAAAAATGCAGCAACTGCTAACATAATTCCAACAGACTTTAGCATCGCTACGAGTGAGAAAGTCTCATCATAGTCAACTCCTTGAACTTGCCGGAAACTTCTTTGCGACAAGTCGAGCTTTATAAATGGTGACATTTACCTTCAGCGTCTGTCTTCATCTTAAAGGTCCATTTGTACTCGGCGACCTGTCGTCCAACGAGCAAGTCTACCAAAGTCTATACTTGGTTTTCATACATGGATCCTTTCTCGGATTTCATGGCCTCTAACCATTTGACGGAATCCGGGCCCATCATCGCTTCTCCATAGCTCATAGGTTCATCGTTGTCCAACAACATGACCTCCAAGACAGGGTTGTCGTACCACTCAGGAGCAGTACGCATCCTTGTCGACCTACGAAGGTTTGATAGTAACTTGATCCGAAGCTTCATGATCATCACCATTGACTTCCTCTTCAACTAACGTAGGCTTCACAGAAACATCTTCCTGCGCTGCGCTACTATCTTGTTGAACAAAGGTTCAACAACCTCATAAAGTTCTATCTTCCTCCCACTTAATTCTTTCAAGAGAAACTCTTTCTCGAGAAACGACCCGTTTCTAGCAACAAACACTTCGCACTTGGATCTGAGATAGAAGGTATACCCAATTGTTCTTAGGGTATCCTATGAAGATGCATTTGTCCGCTTTGGGTTCCAGCTTATTAGGTGAAAACATTTTTCACACAAGCGTCACAGCCCCAAACATTAAGAAATGACAGCTTAGGTTTCTGTCAAACCATAATTCACACGGTGTCATCCCAACGGATTTAGATGGTGCCCTATTTAAAGTGAATGTAGTTGTCTCTAATGCATAACCTCAAAATTATAGTAGTAAAACGATAAGAGACATCATAGCACGCACCATATCCAATAGAGCATGACTATGATGTTCGGACACACCATCACACTATGGTGTTCTAGGTGGCGTGAGTTGTGAAACAACTTTCACATTGTCTAAAGTTGCATGCCAAACTTGCAACTCGGATATTCACCTCCACGATCATATTGTAGACATTTTTATCTTCTTGTCACGATGATCTTAAACTTCACTCTGAATTTGCTTGAACCTTTCAAATGATTCAGACTTGTGTTTCATTAAGTAAATATCCACTATATCTACTCAAATCATCAGTGAAGGTAAGAAAATAACGACATCCACCGCACGCTACAAGACTCATTGGATTGCATACATCAACATGTATCATTTCCAATAAACCACTTGCCCGCTCCATTAATCCAGAAAACGGGGTCCTTAGTCATCTTGCCCAAAAGGCATGGTTCGCATGTCTCAACCGATTCAAAATCGAATGAGTTCAAAGATCCATCGACATGGAGTTTCTTCATGCGCTTTATACCAATATGACATTTAGCGGCAGTGCCACAAGTATGTGGTACTATCATTATTAACTTTGTATCTTTTGGCATCAATGTTATGAGCATGTGTATTACTACGATCAAGATTTCAACAAACCATTCTCATTGGGTGCATGACAATTGAAGGTATTATTCATGTAAACAGAATAACCATTATTCTCTAACTTGAATGAATAACCGTGTTGCAATAAACACGATCTAATCATGTTCATGCTCAACGCAAAACACCAAATAACATTTATTTAGAGCATGCGATGTTGATCACATCAACCTTGGAAACATTTCCAACACACATCGTCACCTCACCCTTAGCTAGTTCTCCGTTTATTCCTTAGCTTTTATTTCGAGTTACTAACATTTAGCAACCGAACTGGTATCCAATACCCAGGTGCTATTAGGAGTACTAGCAAGGTACACATCAATAACACGTATATCAAATATACTTGTGTCGACGTTGCCAGCCTTCTTATCTACCAAGTATGTAGGGTTGTTCCGCTTCAGCGACCGCTCTCCTCATAATCGAAGCACTTAGTCTCGGGTTTGGGTTCAACTTTGGGTTGCTTCACTGGAGCAGCAACTGACTTGCCATCCATAAAGTTTCCCTCCTTGCCCTTACCCTTCTCGAAACTAGTGGTTTTACTAACCATCAACACTTAACGCTCCTTCTTGATTTCTACCTTCGTGGTGTCAAACATCGCGAATAGCTCAGGTATCATTAATTCTATCCTTGGCATTTTATAGTTCATTACCAAGTTCTATTATCTTAGTGACAGTGACTTGGAGAACTATATCAATCACTATCTTATCTGGAAGATGAACTCCCACTCGATTCAAGAGATTGTAGCACCTAGACAATATGAGCACATGCTCAACGATTGAGCTATTCTCTTTCATCTTGTAGGCAAAGAATCTTGTTGGAGATCTCATATCTCGCAACACGTGCACGAGCCTGAGATCCTAATTTCAGCTCTTAGAACATCTCATATGTTCCGTGACGTTCAAAACGTTTCAGAGCCTCAATTCTAAGCCATAATGCATGATGCACTAAACTATCAAGTAGTCATCAGAGCGTGCCTGTCAGATGTTCAGAACATCTACAGACGATGCTAGAGGGGTTGGCGCACCGAGCGGTGCATTAAGGACATAAGCCTTCTGTGCAGCAATGAGGACAATCCTCAGATCACGGACCCAGTCCGCAATATTGCTACCATCATCTTTCAACTCTATTTGTCTAGGAAAAATACAAGGGAGCTACATCGCGAGCTAGTAATCTACAACATAATTTGCAAAGATACTACTAACTATGTTCATGATAATGAGTTCAATTAATCATATTACTTAAGAACTCCCACTCAAATTTACATCCCTCCGGTCGTTCAAGTGATACATGATCCAAATTCACCGACGCAAGTCTGATCATCACGTGAGTTGAGGTGGCTGCTATGGTGAACATCATCATGTTGATCATATCTACTATATGACTCATGTTCGACCTTTCGGTCTCTTGTGTTCCGAGGTCATGTTTGTACATGCTAGGCTCGTCAAGTTTAACCCGAGTGTTCTGCATGTGCAACACTGGCTTGCACCCGTTGTATGTGAATGTAGAGTCTATCACACCCGATCATCACGTGGTGTCTCAACACGACGAACTTTCGCAACGGTGCACACTCGGGGAGAACATAATTTATCTTGCAATTAACTGAGGGATCACCTTATAATGCTACCGGCGTCCTAAGACAAACAAGGCGCATAAAAGGATTAACATCACATGCAAACCATAAGTGACATGATATGGCCATGAACTTGTCCTTTTGATCTCCATCTAGAAAGCACCGGCATGATCTCCATTGTCACCGGCACGACACCATGATCTCCATCAATGTGTCGCAATCGGGGTTGTCGCGCCCAACATGCTTCTACTACTATTGCTGTCGTAGCGATAAAGTAAAGCATTACATAGTGCTTAATGATTGACACACATGTCATACAATAATTAAAGACAACCCTATGGCTGCTGCCGATTGCCATACTCATCGACATGCAAGTCGTGATTATCTATACATCACATGATCATCTCATACATCACATATATCACATCATGTAATTGGCCATATCATATCACAACATACCCTGCAAAAACAAGTTAGACGTCCTCTAATTGTTGTTGCATGTTTTACGTGGCTGCTACGGGTATCTAGCAAGACTAATTCTCACGTACGCAAAAACCACAATAGTGATACACTAGTTGCTTTTCAACCTTCTCAAGGACCGCCTTTGCCGAATCCGATCCAACTAAAGTGAGAGAAACTGGCACCCGCAAGCCATCTATGCAACAAGTTGCGGTCGAGGGAACCGGTCTCTCGTAAGCGTACGAGTAATGTTGGTCCGGGACGCTTCATCTCACAATACCGATGAACCAAAACACGACCAAGGGAGGAAGAAATCTAAGCATCAACGCCCACAAACTCTTTGTGTTCTACTCGAGATCTCATCTACACATAGACCTAGCTCATGATGCCATCGTTGGGGAACGTCGCATGGGAAACAAATTTTTTCCTACGAGCACGCAGATCTATTCATGGTGATGAGCATCTACGAGAGGGAGAGTGTATCTACATACCCTTGTAGATTGCTAAGCGGGAAGCGTTAAGAAACGCGGTTGGTGTAGTCAAACGTCTTCGCGATCTCCAAGCATCCCGCGATCTCATCATGATTTGTTCCGCGATCCAATCACGATCCGTCCCGCGAACTCATCACGATCCGTCCCGCGATCACATCACGATCCATCTCACGATCTCGATCATGATCTGTCCCGCGAACTCATCATGATTCGTCCCGCGATCTTATCACGATCCGTCTCGCGATCTTGATCACTGCCCTTCCGATCTAGCGCTGAACGGACGGCACCTCTGCGTTCAGCACACGTATAGCTTGATGACGATCTCCGCCTTCTTGATCCAGCAAGAGGGAGCGAAGAGGTAGAAGAGTTCTTTGGCAGCGTGACGGCGCTCTAGGGATGGTGGTGGAGCTATTCCGGCAGGGCTTCGCCTAAGCACTGCAAAAATCCAATCTAGAGGCGAAACTATGCACTAGAGGAACGGGTAGCACGTGGCTGAAAATCAGGTGCAAAAAACCCTAAAAACTCTAGTATATATAAGAGGAAGAGAGGAGGAAGCTTGGCTCTCAAAGATCCATCTCTTGGGTTGACCAAACCAAGTAGGAGAGGTGGAATCCACCTCCAATCCTAGTAGGACTAGGATTCATCCTATTTTTGTCTTTTCCCACCTTTTTCTCTTTGGGCTTTTCTTCCCAGCCTCATGGGCCTTGTGTGGGACTTCCACCAGCCCACTAAGGGCTGGATTCACTCTCCCACAGCCCATGTAGCCTCTTGGGTCAAAATACCCCTCCTAATGGTCTCCCGGTACACTAATTTCTGTCATTCATATAATTCAGAAGAGGAAGGCCGGTTGAGTGCTTTCCGCGTAAGATTCGGATCGGAGAAACACTTGGTTGGTTCCCTGGGCGGTATAGTACCGGTACTCTCGGTACACTACCAGTGAGCCCAAAACTTTTTCGGCGACGAAAATAGGACTTCCTATATATCAATCTTTACCTCCGGACCATTCCGGAGCTCCTCTGACGTACGAGATCTCATACGGGACTCCGAACAACCTTCGGTCACCACCATACATAACTCTATACTACTGAAACGTCACCAAACTTTAAGTGTGCAGACCCTGCGGGTTCGAGAACTATGTAGACATGATCGAGACACTTCTACGGTCAATAACAAATAGCGGGACCTAGATGCACATATTGGTTCCCACATATTCTACGACGATCTTTATCGGTCGAACCTCTATGTCAAGGATTCAGTTAATCCCGTATGATATTCCCTTTGTTCTTCGGTATGTTACTTGCCCGAGATTCAATCATCGGTATTTCCGTACCTAGTTCAACCTCGTTACCGCCAAGTCTCATTCCTCGTTCCGTAATACAAGATCCTGTTACTAACACTTAGACACATTACTTGCAAGGCTCATTGTGATGTTGTATTACCGAGTGGGCCCTGAGATACCTCTCCGTCACACGGAGTAACAAATCCCAGTCTTGATCCATGCCAACTCAACAGACACCCTCGGAGATAGCTGTAGAGCACCTTTATAGTCACCTAGTTATGTTGTGACGTTTGATACACACAAGACACTCCTCTGGTGTCCGTTAGTTTCATGATCTCATGGTCATATGAACATATACTTGACATGCAGAAAACAGTAGCAATAAACTGACACGATCATATGCTACGTTTGTAGTTTGGGTCTTGTCCATCACATCATTCTCCTAATGATGTGATCCCGTTATCAAATGACATCTCATGTCCATGTCTAGGAAACCTTCACCATCTTTTGATCAACGAGCTAGTCTATTAGTGGCATACTAGGGACGTGGTTTTGTCTATGTATCCACACATGCATCCGAGTTTCCGATCAACACAATTATAGCATGGATAATAAACGATTATCATGAACAAGGAAATTTGATAATAACTATTTTATTATTGCCTCTAGGGCATATTTCCAACACAAAGTAGTATAGAAGTAACGGTAGCAAAAGTAACAGTAGCAGTTTTATAATGATTATAACAGTAGCAGCTTTATAATGATTGTAACAGTAGCAGTGAAGAAGTAACTTAGAAAGGATCAATATGTGGAAAGGTTGTAGGCAATGGATCGGTGATGGGTAATTATGTTGGATATCATTCATCATGCAACAATTATAACATAGGTGACACAGAACTAGCTCCAATTCATCAATGTAATGTAGGCATGCATTCCATATATAGTCACACGTGCTTATGGAAAAGAACTTGCATGACATCTTTTGTCCTACCCTCCCGTGGCAGCGGGGTCCTAATGGAAACTAAGGGATATTAAGGCCTCCTGTTAATAGATAACAGGACCAAAGCATTAGCGCTTGGTGAATACATGAACTCCTCAAACTACGGTAATCACCGGAAAGAATCCCCGTTATTGTCACCCTCGGGGATGTGGATCATAACTCTTAATAGGTGTCTAGAACTTTGAAGATAGGATCAAGAACACATATATATTCATGAAAATATAATAGGTCCAGATCTGAAATCATGGCACTCGGGCCCTAGTGACAAGTAAGCATAGCAAAGTCATATCAACATCAATCTCAGAATATAGTGGATACTAGGGATCAAACCCTAACAAAACTAACTCGATTACATGATAAGTCTCATCCAACTCATCACCATCTAGAAAGCCTACGATGGGATTACTCACGAATGGTGGAGAGCATCATGGAATTGGTGATGAAGGATGGTTGGTGATGACAATGGCGTAGATTTCCCCTCTCCGGAGCCCAAAATGGACTCCAGATCTGGTCTCCCGAGGAAGAACAGGAGGTGGCGGCGGCTCTATATCGTGAAACGCATTGAACTCTTCTCTCTGATTTTTTCTCCGCGAATAGGGTTACATGGAGTTGGAGATGAGGTGAGAGGAGCCACAAGGGCCCTACAAGCCTGCTAGGCACGACCAGGGGGGTGGCCGCGCCTAGCAGGCTTGTGGCCTGCAGGTGGCCCCCCTCTGATTGATTCTTTTGCTAGTATTTTCTATTAAATCCAAAAATATTCTCTATAAATTTTCAGGACAATCTGAGCACTTTTGTTTCTCCACAAAAATAAAACCAAGGCAATTCTGCTGAAGTCCTGGTTAGTTCCATTCAAATCATGCAAATTAGAGTCCAAACAAGGGCAAAAGAGTTTGGAAAAGTGGATATGATGGAGACGTATCATTGACCATAGAGGTGTCTCGGTCATGTCTACATAGTTCTCGAACCCACAGGGTCTGCACACTTAAGGTTCGGTGACGTTTTGGTAGTATATAGTATTGTATGGTGGTGAACGAAGCTTGTTCAGAGTTCCGGATGAGATCCTAGACGTCATGAGGAGCTCCGGAATGGTCCGGAGGTGAATATTGATATATAGGAAGTCCTGTTTTGGTCACCCAAAAAGTTCCAGGCTCATCAATAGTGTACCGGGAGTGTCGGGAGGGTGCCGGGGGACCATCGAGAGGGGTGTCTCGACCCAAAGGACCTCATGGGCTATGGGAGGGTTCAAAGCAGCCCCTAGTGGGCTATCTGAACCCCCCACTAAGGTCCATGCGGCTAGGGGTGGCAAAAACTCAAAGGTGGAAAGGTGGAAATGGTTTCCAAGTGGAGAGGAGGAATCCTATTCCTAGTAGGATTGGAGTAGGACTCCTCCACCTCCAATTTCGAACAACCTTTGAGGGTTTGAGGCTGCCTCCTCCCCTCCCTCCCTCATAAATATACTAGATGATTTAGAGGGAAGAGCTAACCCTAATTGATAGGTGCTCCCTCCACTTCATCTAGATCGTCTTTCACCTCTAGTCTAGTTCGGCGGTGCTTAGGCGAAGCCCTACCGGAATAGTTCCATCACCATCACCGCCACGCTGTCGTGCTATCGGAGAACTCATCTACCTCTCCGCTCCCTCTTGCTGGATCAAGAAGGCGGGGATCGTCATCGAGCTGTATGTGTGCTGAACGCGGAGGAGCCGTCCATTTGGCGCTAGATCGGGACGGATCATGATTGGATTGCGGGACGCTCGGTGATTTGGATCATCTCGTACAAGTCATGATATTCTATATGGCTCCTGCTAGTTGCCGTACTCATCGATATGCAAGTCGTGATATTCTATGCAAAACATGATCATCTCATACATCACATATATCTCATCATGTAATTGGCCATATCATATCACAACATACCTTGCAAGAACAAGTTAGACATCCTCTAATTGTTGTAGCATGTTTTACGTTAATTCTATAGGTATCTAGCAAGAACGATTCTCACCGCTGCAAAAACCACAACGGTGATACACAAATTACTATTCAAGCTTCTCAAGGACCGCCTATGTCGAATCCGATCCAACTAGAGTAGGAGAGACAGACACCCGCCAGCCATCTTTACGCAACAGAGTCACATGTCAGTCGATGGAATAGTTCTCTCGTATGTCGGCAAGTAAGGTTGGTCCGGCCGCTTCATCCCACAATAGCGCTGAATCAATAAAACACCAAGGCAGGAAGCAATCTGAATATCAACGCCCACAAACTCCTTTGTGTTCTACTCGAGATCTCATCTACACATAGTACTAGCTCTGATATCACTGTTGGGGAACGTTGCAAGGTCACACGCAAGATCTATCCATGGTGATGGGCATCTACGAGAGAGAGAGTGGATCTACATACCCTTGTAGATCACTAAGAGGAAGCGTTAAGAAATGCGCTTGATGTAGTCAAACGTCTTCGCGATCCAATCACGATTCTTCCCGCGATCTCATCACAATCCGTCCCGTGATCCAATCATGATACGTCCTGTGATCCAATCACGGTCCTTCCGATCTAGCGCCGAAAGGACGACACCTCCATGTTTAGCACACGTACAACTCGATGACGATCTCCACCTTCTTGATCCAGCAAGAGGGAGCAGAGAGGTAGATTAGTTCTCCAGCAACGCGACGGCGGTGGTGGTGGACCTGATCCGGCAAGGCTTCGCCAAGCACTACAAAATATATGTAGAGGAGAAACAGATCTAGAGGAAGAAGAGGGCAGCACGTGGAAATTAGGGTTAGGGGATGCCCTCAAAATGCCTCAATATATATAGGAGGAAGGGGAGAGGAGGCATCCTTGGCCCATACTCCAAGTAGGTTCGGCCGAACCAAACAAGGGAGGAATTCACCTCCCACATGGGAGGTGGCATCCTATTAGGACTCCTTCCTAATTTGGATTTTCCTTCCGCCTTTTGGGTTTTTTCCTTTCCACTCTTTCCTAGCCGCATGGGCCTTGTAGGGCTGGTTTTCCCAGCCCACTACGGGCTGGTGCAACACCCCTCAGGCCCATGTGGCCTCCCGGTATGGGTGGCCCCTCCCGATGGCCGCCGGCACTCCCGGTACACTACCGGAAATATCCGAAACTCTTCTGGTGGCCAAAACGGGACTTCCTATATATCAATCTTTACCTTGGACCATTCCGGAGCTCCTCGTGATGTCTGGGATCTCATCCAGGACTCCGAACAACCTTCGGTCACCAACATACATAACTCAACTATACCGAAACGTCACCGAACCTTAAGTGTGCAGACCCTGTGGGTTCGAGAACTATGCAGACATGACCGAGACACCTCTACGGTCAATAACCAATAGCAGGACCTGGATGCCCATATTGGCTCCTACATATTCTATGAAGATCTTTATCGGTCGAACCTCTATGTCAAGGATTCAGATAATCCCATATGCCGTTCCCTTTTTTCTTCGGTACGTTACTTGCCCGAGATTCGATCGTCGGTATCTCTATACCTAGCTCAATCTCGTTACCAGCAGGTCTTTTTAATTTTTCCGTAATACAAGATCCCATGGATAACTCTTTAGTAACATTGCTTGCAAGGCTTACAGTGATGTTGTATTACCGAGTGGGCCCTGAGATACCTCTCCATCACACGGAGTAACAAATACCAGTCTTGATCCATGGAAACTCAACAGACATCCTCGGAGATACCTCTAGAGCACCTTTATAGTCACCCAGTTATGTTGCGATGTTTGATACACACAAGGTACTCCTCCGATGTCAGTGAGTTGCATGATCTCATGGTCATAGGAACATATACTTGACATGCAGAAAACTATAGCAATAAATTGACACGATCATATGCTATGTTTATAGTTTGGGTCTTATCCATCACATCATTCTCCTAATGATGTGATCCTGTTATCAAATGACATCTCATGTCCATGGCCAAGAAACCTTGACCATCTTTGATCAATGAGCTAGTCTACTAGAGGCCTACCAGGGACACAGTGTTGTTTATATACGCACACACATATTTAATTTCCAATCAATACAATCATAGCATGGATAATAAATGATTATCATGCAAAAGGAAATATAATAATAACTAATTTATTATTGCCTCTAGAGCATATTTCCAACAACTGATGTGTGCGGTCCGATGAGCATTGAGGCGCGTAGTGGATATCATTATTTTCTCACCTTCACTGATGACGTAAATAGTGCGACATCTCTACAATGTCACCAGATATTGGCTAGTTGATGTGAGATTTCTTGACTTGCATTGGTTTTTCCCTTGAAGAGGAAAGGGTGATGCAGCAAGGTAGCGGTAAGTATTTCCCTCAGTTTGAGAACCAATGTATCAATCCAGTAGGAGTAACTAGATGAGGCAACAAGGAACCTGCAAAAACACAAACAAACTTGCACCTGATACGTCTCCAACATATCTATAATTTTTGATCGTTCCATGCTATTATATTATCAACTTTTGATCTTTTCTATGCATGAATATGTTGTTTTATATGATTTTTGGGACTAACTTATTAATCAAACGGAGTCCAAATGGAATAAAACTTTTGCCGTGATTTTTTATGGGAAATATGAAAAATACCTGAAGAAAAAAATACCGGGGAGGCGGCCCGAGGGAGTCACGAGCCTGGGAGGCGCGGGCCCCCCTGGCCGTGGCTAGGGGGCTCGTGACCTCCTCGAGCCACCTCTTGACTTGTTCCTGACTCCAAGCGGCCTTATAAATACGGAAACCCTCGAAAATAAACCTAGATCGCAAGTTCCACCGCCGCAGACCTCAAGAGCCACCAAAAACAAATCGGGAGACCGTTTCGGCATCCTGCCGGAGGGGAATTCATCACCGGTGGCCATCTTCATCAACACCACTGCCTCTCTGATGATGCATGAGTAGTTCACCTCAGACCTACGGGTCCATGGCTAGTAGCTAGATGGCTTCTTCTCTCTCTTTGATCTTCAATACAAAGTTCACCATGATCTTCATGGTGATCTATCCAATGTAATCTTCTTGTGCGGTGTGTTTGTTGAGATTCGATGAATTGTGGATTTATGATCAGATTATCTATGAATATTACTTGAGTCAATTCTAAATTATTATATCCATGATTTCATATCCTTGTAATTCTCTTCGAGTTAATGGTTTCGTTTGGCCAACTTGATCTATAGTTCTTGCAATAGGAGAAGTGCTTGGTTTTGGGTTCATACCGTGCGGTGTCCTCACCTAGTGACATTAGGGGTAGCGAGGCACGCATCTTGTTGTTGCCATCAAGGGTAAAAAGATGGGGTTTATATCATATTGCATGAATCTATCCCTCTACATCATGTCATCTTGCTTAAAGCATTACTCCGTTTATCATGAACTTAATACACTAGATGCATGCTGGATAGCGGTCGATGTGTGGAGTAATAGTAGTAGATGCAGATAGTATCGGTCTACTTGTCTCGGACGTGATGCCTATATGTATGATCATTGCCTTAGATATCATCATGACTTTGTGATATTCTATCAATTGCTCAACAGTAATTTATTCACCCACCGTAACACTTGCTATCATGAGAGAATCCTCTAGTGAACACTATGGCCCCCGGGTCTATTTTACATATTTTATATTCAGATCTAAACACCAAAAGCACTAAAAATACCTTGCTGCAATTTTACTTACTAATTTATATTCATCTACTATTACTATCATATCTCACATTGCAAACAATCGTGAAGAGATTGACAACCTCTTTATCGCATTGGGTGCAAGTTTGTTGGTGTTTGTGCAGGTTCCTTGTTGCCTCATCTTGTTACTCCTACTGGATTGATACCTTGGTTCTCAAAATGAGGGAAATACTTACCGCTACCTTGCTGCATCAACCTTTCCTCTTCAAGGGAAATAACCAACGCAAGACAAGAATTCTGCCATCAACTAGCCAACTTTTGGTGACGTTGTGGAGAAGTAGCAACACCCAACGCGATAAAGAGGTTGTCAATCTCTTTACGATTGCTTGCAAAGTGAGATCTGATAGTGATAGTAGATGGATATAAATTAGTAAGTAAAATTGCAGCAAGGTATTTTTAGTGTTTTTGGTGTTTAGATCTGAATATAAAATATGTAAAATAGACCCGGGGGCCATAGTGTTCACTAGAGGCTTCTCTCATGATAGCCAGTGTTACGGTGGGTGAACAAATTACTGTTGAGCAATTGATAGAATATCGCAAAGTCATTACGATATCTAAGGCAATGATCATACATATAGGCATCATGTCCGAGACAAGTAGACCGATACTTTCTGCATCTACTACTATTACTCCACACATTGACCGCTATCTATCATGCATCTAGTGTATTAAGTTCATGATAAATGGAGTAACGCTTTAAGAAAGATGACATGATGTAGAGGGATAGATTCATGCAATATGATATAAACCCCATCTTTTTACCCTTGATGGAAACAACATGATGCGTGCCTCACTACCTTTTCTGTCACTAGGTGAGGACACCGCACGGTATGAACCCAAAACCAAGCACTTCTCCCATTGCAATAACTATAGATCAAGTTGGCCAAACGAAACCCATAACTCGAAGAGAATTACAAGGATACGAAATCATGCATATAAGAATTCAGAATAGACTCACATAATATTCATAGATAATCTGATCATAAATCCCCAATTCATCGGATCTCAACAAACACACCGCACAAGAAGATTACATCGGATAGATCACCATGACGATCATGGAGAACTTTGTATTGAAGATCAAAGAGAGAGAAGAAGCCATCTAGATAATAGCTATGGACCCGTAGGTCTGAGGTGAACTACTCACGCATCATCGGAGAGGCAATGGTGTTGATGAAGATGGCCACCGGTGATGAATTCCCCTCCGGCAGGATGCCGGAACGGTCTCCCGATTGGTTTTTGGTGGCTCTGGAGGTCTGCGGCGGCGGAACTTGCGATCTAGGTTTATTTTCGAGAGTTTCCGTATTTATAAGGCCATCTGGAGTCGGGAACAAGTCGAGAGGTGGCACGAGGAGGTCACGAGCCCCCTAGCGGCGACCAGGGGGGCGCCTCCCAGGCTCGTGACTCCCTCGGGCCGCCTCTCCGGTATTTTTTTCTTCAGGTATTTTTCATATTTTCAAATCACGGCGAAAGTTTTAGTCCATTTGGACTCCGTTTGATATTCCTATCTGAAAAAGGTCAAAAACATGGAAAAAACAGGAACTCGCACTGGGCACTGGATTATTATGTTAGTCCCTAAAATAATATAAAATAGCATATTCATGCATAGAAAACATCCAAAGTTGATAATATAATAGCATGGAACGATCAAAAATTATAGATATGTTGGAGACGTATCAAGCATCCCCAAGCTTAACTCCTGCTCGTCCTCGAGTAGGGAAGTGATAAAGAACAAATTTTTGATGTGGAATGCTACCTAACATATTTGTTTTATGTAATCTCTTTATTGTGGCATGAATGTTCAGATCCGTAAGATTCAAAACAATAGTTTAATATTGACATGAAAACAATAATACTTCAAGCATAATAGCAAAGTAATAATAAACTTTCGAAATAACAAAGCCAAAGAAAGTTATCCCTACAAAATCATATAGTCTGGCTATGCTCCATCATCCCCACACAAAAAATTTAAATCATACACAACCACGGTATTGATCAAGTAATTGTTTTTGCACTCATATTTTTTCAAACTTTTTCAACTCTCACGCAATACATGAGCGTGAACCATGGATATAGCACTATAGGTGGAATAGAGTGTGGTGGAGGTTGTGAGGCAAAAAGGAGGAGATGATCACATCGACTCGGCATATCAATAGGATATGGAGATGCCCATCAATAGATGTCAATGTGAATGAGTAGGGATTGCCATGAAACGGATGCACTAGAGCTATAAGTGTATGAAAGCTCACAAATGAAAACTAGTGGGTGTGCACCCAACTTGCTTACTCACGAAGACCTAGGGCAATTTGAGGAAGCCCATCATTGGAATATACAAGCCAAGTTATATAATGAAAATTTCCACTAGCATATGAAAGTGACAAAACAAGAGACTCTCTGTCATGAAGAACATGGTGCTATTTTAAGCACAAGTGTGGAAAAAGATAGTAGCATTGTACCTTCTCTCTTTTCTCTCTTTTTTTTGTTTGGGCTCTTTGGCCTCTTTTTATTTGGTGGGCATCTTTGGCCTCTTTTATTTCCTCACATGGGACAATGCTCTAATAATGATGATCATCACACTTTTATTTACTTACAACTCAATACTTAGAACAATATATGACTCTATATGAATGCCTCCGGCGGTCTACCAGGATGTGCAATGATCTAGCGTAGCAATGACATCAAAAAACGGACAAGCCATGAAAACATCATGCTAGCTATCTTATGATCATGCAAAGCAATATGACAATGATGGTGCGTGTCATAATAAACGGAACGATGGAAGTTGCATGGCAATATATCTCGGAATGGCTATGAAAATGCCATAATAGGTAGGTATGGTGGCTGTTTTGAGGAAGGCATATGGTGGGTTTGTGTAACGGTGAAAGTTGCGCGGCACTAGAGAGGGTAGCAATGGTTGAAGGTGAAAGTGCATCTATACCATGGACTCACATTAGTCATGAATAACTCATATACTTATTACAAAAGTTTTATTAGTAATCGAAACAAAGTGCTAAACGCGTACTCCTAGGGGAAGGGTTGGTAGGAGTTAACCATCACACGATCCCGACCTCTACACAAAGGATGACAATCAATAAATCAATTATGCTCCGACTTCCTAACATAGAGGTTCACCATACATGCATGCTAAGGAATCACTAACTTCAACACAAGTATTTCTAGATTCACAACACCCTACTAACATAACTCTAATATTACCATATCCATATCTCAAAACTAATTGCGAGGAATCAAACTTATCTTACTAATCAATGCACTTGAATATGAAAGTTTTTATTATACCCTCTTTGGATTCCTATCATATTTAGGACTAATTTCATAACACACGCCAATTACCAAGTTACTTAGATAGATCACTCTCAAAATGATATAAGTGAAGATTCGAGAGTTTGTATTTCTACAAAATATGACACCGCGTGCTCTACAAAGATTTAAGTGAAGCACATGGGAGAAAAATTACTAAGCTCAAAAGATATAAGTGAAGCACATGTGAGCTGAATTACCAATCTCAAAAGATATAAGTGAAGCACATGCGAGCAAAATTGCCGAGCTCAAAAGATATAAGTGAAGCTCATTGAGTATTCTAACAAATTCACGATGAATGCATGTCTCTCTCAAAAGGTGTGCAGCAAGGATGATTGTAACAAAACAGAAAGCAAAGACTCTTATAATACACGACGCTCCAAGCAAAACACATAACATGTGGTGAATAAAAATATAGCTCCAAGTAACATTACCGATGGATTGAAGACGAAAGAGGGGATGCCTTCCCGGGGCATCCCCAAGCTTAGGCTTTTTGGTGTCCTGGAATTTTACTTGGGATGCCTTGGGCATCCCCAAGCTTAGGCTCTTGACACTGTTTATTCCATTGTCCATAAGAACATCACCCAAAACTTGAAAACTTCACAACAGAAAACATAAACAGAAATTCGTGATAGCATTAGCATAAGAAAACAAACCACCAACTTTTTAGGTACTGTAGTAAAATTTAATTTATATTTAGATTGATGTTATATTACTATATTCTCACTTCTGAATGGCTCGTACCCCCCGATACTACCCATAGTTTCATCAAAATAAGCAATTAACACAACAAAAACAGAATCTGTCAAAAACTGAACAGTCTGTAGGAATCTGTATATTTCGTATACCTCTGTTAAATAAAAAAATCTTAAAAAACTATAAAAATTAGGGTAATTTGCATATCAATCAGCAGAAAAAATAATCAACTCAAAATATCTTTCTGGCTAGAAAATAAAAATAATTTCGTGAGCACAAAGTTTCTGTCTTTTTCCAGCATGATTAAACAACTATCACCAAAACTAATCATAAAGGTTCTACTTGGCACAAACACTAATAAAAACATAAAAAACACAATAATAACAGAATCATGATGGTGTTAAATCAATAAAACAGAAAGTAAAAGAGAAAAAATAAACCTATTCATTGGGTTGCCTCCCAACAAGCGCTATTGTTTAAGGCCGTTAGCTAGGCATTGTTGGGGAACGTCGCATGGGAAACAAAAAATTTCCTACGCACACGCAGATCTATCCATGGTGATGAGCATCTACGAGAGAGAGAGAGTGGATCTACATACCCTTGTAGATCGCTAAGCGGGAAGCGTTTAAGAAACGTGGTTGGTGTAGTCGAACATCTTCCCGATCCAAATCGTCGAGCGTCCCGCGATCTCATCACGATCCGTCCCACGATCCAATCACGATCCGTCCCACGAAATCATCATGATCCATCCCGCGATCTCATCATGATCCATCCCGCGATCTCATCACAATCTGTCTCGCGATCTTGATCATGGTCCTTCCGATCTAGCGCTGAACGGACGACACCTCCGCGTTCAGCACACGTACAGCTTTATGACGATCTCAGCCTTCTTGATCCAGCAAGAGGGAGTGGAGAGGTAGAAGAGTTCTCCGGCAGCATGACGGCGCTCCGGCGATGGTGGTGGAGCTATTTCGGCAGGGCTTCGCCTAAGCACCGCCGAAACCAATCTAGAGGAGAAACTACGATCTAGAAAAGAAGAGGACAACACGTGGAAATTAGGGTTAGCTTTTCCCTCTAAATCCTATAGCATATATAGGATGGAGGGAGGAGAGGAGGAAGCCTCAAACCCTCAAGATCTGGCCGAAATTGGAGGTGGAGGAGTCCTACTCCAATCCTATTAGGAGTAGGATTCCTCCTTTCCACTTGGAAACTCTTTCCACCTCTCCACCTTTGGATTTTCCTTCTCAAACCTCATGGGCCTTGTGTGGGACTTCCACCAGCCCACTAAGGGTTGGTATTCACTCTCCCACAGCCCATGAAGCCTCTTGGGTTGAAATAACCCTCCCGATGGTCTCCCGGTACATTACCGCCACTCCCAGTACACTACCGATGAGCCCGAAACTTTTCCGGTGACCAAAACATGACTTCCTATATATGAATCTTTACCTCCGGACCATTACGGAGATCCTCGTGACGTCCGGGATCTCATACGGTACTCCGAACAACCTTCGGTCACTACCATGCGTAACTCTATACTACCGAAACATCACCAAACCTTAAGTGTGCAGACCCTGCTGGTTCGAGAACTATGTAGACATGACCAAGACACCTCTACGGTTAATAACCAATAGCGAGACCTAGATGCCCATATTGGTTCCTACATATTCTACGAAGATATTTATTGGTTGAACCTCTATGTCAAGGATTCAGTTAATCCCGTATGATGTTCCCTTTGTTCTTCGGTATGTTACTTGCCCGAGATTCGTGATGTTGTATTACCGAGTGGGCCCTGAGATACCTCTTCGTCACACGGAGTAACAAATCCCAGTCTTGATCCATGCCAACCCAACAGACACCCTCCGAGATACCTATAGAGTACCTTTATAGTTACCCAGTTACGTTGCGACGTTTGATACACACAAGGCACTCCTCCGGTGTCTGTGAGTTGCATGATCTCATGGTCATAGGAACATATACTTGACATGCAGAAAACAGTAGCAATAAACAGACACGATCATATGCTACGTTTGTAGTTTGGGTCTTGTCCATCACATCATTCTCCTAATGATGTGATCCCGTTATCAAATGACATCTCATGTCCATGGCTAGGAAACCTTAACCATCTTTTGATCGACGAGCTAGTCTACTAGAGGCATACTAGGGACATGGTAATGTCTATGTATCCACACATGTATTTGAGTTTCCGATCAACACAATTATAGCACGGATAATAAACGATTATCATGAATAAGGAAATATGATAATAACTAATTTATTATTGCCTCTAGGGCATATTTCCAATAGTCTCCCACTTGCAGTAGAGTCAATAATCTAGTTCACATCACTATGTGATTCGCATTGTTATGAATCTAACACCCAATGAGTTCTGGGGCATGATCATGCTTTGCATGTGAGAGAGGTCTTATAGTCAATGGGTATGTGGCATTCAGATCCGTGTGTACTTTGCAAATCTCTATGTCAAACCGTAAACACTGCTACCACACTCCACTTGGTACTATTCCAAATGGCTGCTCCACTATACGTATCTAGATTGCTACTACGAGTCATCCGGATTTGTGTTAAAGCTTGCATCGATGTAACTCTTTACGATGAACTCTTTATCACCTCCATAATCCAGAAACATCTCCTTAGTCTTTTAGTTACTAAGGATAATCTTGAACGTTGTCCAGTGATCCACTCCTGGGTCACTCTTGTATCCCTTGATGGACTCATGGCAAGGCACACACAGGTGCGGTACACAACATGGCATACTGTACACAGCCTATGGCTAAGGCATAGGAGACGATGTTCGTCCTTTCTCTTTCTTCTGTCGTGGTCGAGCTTTGAGTCTCACTCAACTTCACACCTTACAAATCAGGCGAGAACTCTTTCTCTGACTGATCCATTTTGAACTCTTTCAAAATCTTGTCAAGGTATATACTCATTGAAAGTCTCATCAAGCATATTGATCTATCTCTATAGATCTTGATACTCAACAATTAGGTAGCCTTATCCAGGTCTTCCTTTGAAAATCACTTTTCAAACAACCGTTTATTCCTTCCAGAAATTCTACTTTATTTCCGATCAACAATATGTCATCCACATATACTTATCAGAAACTCTATAGTGCTCCCACTTAATTTATTTCAAATACAAGTTTCTCGTAAACTTTGTATAGTCTCAAAAACTTTGATCACCTCATCAAAGCGTATATTCCAACTCCGAGATGCTTGCTTCTGTCCATAGAAGGATCACTGAAGCTTTCTCACCTTTTAGCATCCTTAGGACAGACAAAACCTTCTGGTTGTATCACATACAACCTTTCCTCAAGTAAACCGTTACGGAAACGATGTTTTGACATCCATCTGGCAAATTTCATAATTGAAAAATGCAGCAACTGCTAACATCGAACAGACTTTAGCAACGATACGAGTGAGAAAGTCTCATCGTAGTCAACTCCTTGAAATTGTCACAAATATCTTTGCAAAAATTCGAGCTTTACAAATGGTGACATTTACCATCAGCGTCTGTCTTCATTTTAAAGATCCATTTGTACTCAACGACCTGCTGTCCAACGAGCAAGTTTACCAAAGTCTATACTTGGTTTTCATACATGGATCCTATCTCGTATTTCATGGCCTCTAACCAATTGTCGGAATCCGGGCCCATCATCGCTTCTCCATAGCTCGTAGGTTCATCGTTGTCCAACAACATGACCTCCAAGAAAGGGTTGTCGTACCGCTCAGGAGTAGTACACATCCTTGTCGACCTATGAAGTTCGATAGTAACTTGATCCTAAAGCTTCATGATCATCATCATTAACTTCCTCTTCAACTAACGTAGGCTTCACAGAAACATCTTCCTGCACTGTGCTACTCTCTGATTGAACAAAGGTTTAACAACCTCATGAAGTTTTATCTTCCTCCCACTCAATTCTTTCGAGAGAAACTTTTCCTCGAGAAAGGACCCGTTTTAGCAACAAACACTTTGCACTTGGATCTAAGATAGAAGGTTCACCCAACTGTTCCTAGGGTATTCTATGAAGATGCATTTATCCGATTTGGGTTCGACCTAATTAGGTGAAAACATTTTCCACACAAGCGTCGCAGCCCCAAACATTAAGAAATGACAGCTTTGGTTTCTATCAAACCATAATTCACATGGTGTCATCTAAACGTATTTAGATGGTGCCCTATTTAAAGTGAATGTAGTTGTCTCTAATGCATAACCCCAAAATTATAGTAGCAAAACGATAAGAGATATCATAGCACGAACCATGTCCAATAGAGCATGACTATGACGTTCGGACACACCATCACACTATGGTGTTCCAGGTGGCATGAGTTGTGAAACAACTTTCACATTGTCTAAAGTTGTATGCCAAACTCGTAACTCAGATATTCACCTCCACGATCACATCGCAGACATTTTTATCTTCTTGTCACGATGATCTTAAACTTCACTCCTAATTTGCTTGATCCTTTTCAAACGATCCCGACTTGTGTTTCCTTAAGTAAATATACACTATATCTACTCAAATCATCAGTGAAGGTAAGAAAATAACGATATCCACCGCACGCTACAAGACTCATTGGATTGCATACATCAACATGTATCATCTCCAATAAATCACTTGCCCGCTCCATCCATCTAGAAAATGGGGTCCTTTGTCATCTTGCCCAAGAGGCATGGTTCGCATGTCTCAACCGATTTGAAATCGAATGAGTCCAAAGATCCATAAGCATGGAGTTTCTTCATGCGCTTTATACCAATATGACATTTAGCGGCAGTGCCACAAGCATTAGGTTCTATCATTATTAACTTTGTATCTTTTGGCATCAAAGTTATGAACATGTGTATTACTACGATCAAGATTTCAACAAACCATTCTCACTAGGTGCATGACCATTGAAGGCATTATTCATGTAAAAAGAATAACCATTATTCTCTAACTTAAATGAATAACCATGTTGCAATAAACACGATCTAATCATGTTCATGCTCAATGCAAAACACCAAATAACATTTATTTAGGTTTGTCACTAATCCCGAAGGTAGAGAGAGCGTGCGATGTTGATCACATCAACCTTGGAAACATTTCCAACACACATCGTCACCTCACCCTTAGCTAGTTCTCCGTTTATTCCATAGCTTTTACTTTGAGTTACTAACATTTAACAATTGAACCGGTATCCAATACCCAGGTGCTACTAGGAGTACTAGCAAGGTACACATCAATAACACGTATATCAAATATACTTCAGTCGATGTTGATAGCCTTCTTATCTACCAAGAATCTAGGGTTGTTCCGCTTCAGCGACCGCTCTCCTCATAATAGAAGCACTTAGTCTCGGGTTTTGGGTTCAAGTTTGGGTTGCTTCACTGGAGCAACAACTGACTTGCCATCCATGAAGTTTCCCTTCTTTCCCTTGCCCTTCTCAAAACTAGTGGTTATACTAACCATCAACACTTGACGCTCCTTCTTGATTTCTACCTTCGCGGTGTCAAATATCGCGAACAGATCAGGGATCATTATTTCTATCCCTGGCATTTTATAGTTCATCACCAAGTTCTAGTAGCTCAGTGACGGTGACTTGGATAACTATATCAATCACTATCTTATCTGGAAGATCAACTCCCACTTGATTCAAGCGATTATAGCACCCAGACAATCTGAGCACATGCTCAACGATTGAGCTATTCTCTTTCATCCTATAGGCAAAGAATTTTTGTTGGAGATCTCATATCTTGCAACACAGGCATGAGCCCAAGATCCTAATTTCAGCTCTTAGAAACATCTCATATGTTCCGCGACGTTCAAAACATTTTGGAGCCTCAATTCTAAGCCGTAATGCATGACCCACTTAACTATCAAGTAGTCATCAGAACGTGCCTGTCAGATGTTCACAACATCTACACACAATGCTAGAGGGGTTGGCGCACCAAGCGATGCATTAAGGATATAAGCCTTCTGTGCAGCAATGAGGACAATCCTCAGATCACGGACCCAGTCCGTAATACCGCTACCATCATCTTTCAACTCTATTTCTCTAGGAACATATAAAAATACAAAGGAGCTACAGCGCGAGCAAGTAATCTACAACATAATTTGCAAAGACACTATTGATTATGTTCATGATAATGAGTTCAATTAATCATATTACTTAAGAACTCCCACTAAAAATGAAATCCCTCCGGTCATTCAAGTGATACATGATCCAAATTTCACCAACTCAAGTCCGATCATCACGTGAGTTGAGGTGGCTTCAATGGTGAACATCATCATGTTGATCATATCTACTATATGACTCATGTTCAACCTTTCGGTCTCTTGTGTTCCGAGGCCATGTCTGTACATGCTAGGCTCGTCAAGTTTAACCCGAGTGTTCTGCATGTGCAACACTGGCTTGCACCCGTTGTATGTGAACATAGAGTCTATCACACCCGATCATCACATGGTGTCTCAGCACGATGAACTTTCGCAACGATGCACACTCAGGGAGAACACAATTTATCTTGAAATTAAGTGAGGGATCACCTTATAATGCTACCATCGTCCTAAGAAAAACAAGGTGCATAAAAGGATTAACATCACATGCAAATAATAAGTGACATGATATGGCCATGAACTTGTCCTTTTGATCTCCATCTTGAAAGCACCGGCATGATCTCCATGGTCACCAGCATGACACCATGATCTCCATCATCTTGATCTCCATCAATGTGTCGCCATTGGGGTTGTCGCGCCCACCATGCTTCTACTACTATTGCTACCATTTAGCGATAAAGTAAAGCATTACATAGCGCTTAATGATTGACACGCAGGTCATACAATAATTAAAGACAACCCTATGGCTCCTGTCGGTTGCCATACTCATCGACATGCAAGTAGTGATATTCTATACATCACATGATCATCTCATACATCACATATATCACATCATGTAATTGGCCATATCACATCACAACATACCTTGCAAAAACAAGTTAGACGTCCTCTAATTGTTCGTTGCATCTTTTACGTGGCTGCTACGGGTATCTAGCAAGAATGATTCTCATCTACGCAAAAACCACAATGGTGATACACTAGTTTCTTTTCAACCTTCTCAAGGACCTCCTTTGTTGAATCCGATCCAACTAAAGTGAGAGAAACTGGCACCCGCAAGCCATCTATGCAACAAGTTGCGGTTGAGGGAACCGGTCTCTCGTAAGCGTACGAGTAATGTTGGTCCGGGCCGCTTCATATCACAATACCGCTGAACCAAAACACGACCAAGGGAGGAAGCAATCTAAGCATCAACGCCCACAAATTCTTTGTGTTCTACTCGAGATCTCATCTACACATAGACCTAGCTCATGATGCCACTGTTGGGGAACGTCGCATGGGAAACAAAATTTTCCCTACGCACACGTAGATCTATCCATGGTGATGAGCATCTACGAGAGGGAGAGTGGATCTAGCGCTGAATGGACGGCACCTCCGCATTCAGCACACGTACAGCTTGATGATGATCTCCGCCTTGTTAATCCAACAAGAGGGAGCAGAGAGGTAGAAGAGTTCTCCGACAGCATGACGGCGCTCCGGCGATGTTGCTGGAGCTATTCCGGTAGGGCTTCGCCTAAGCACCGCCGAAACCAATCTAGAGGAGAAATAATAGTTTAATATTGACATGAAAACAATAATACTTCAAGCATAATAGCAAAGTAATAATGAAATTTCGAAATAACAAAGCCAAAGAAAGTTATCCCTACAAAATCATATAGTCTGGCTATGCTCGATCATCCCCACACAACAAATTTAAATCATGCACAACCCCGGTATTGATCAAGTAATTGTTTTTGCACTCTTATTTTTTCAAACTATTTAACTCTCATGCAATACATGAGCATGAACCATGGATATAGCACTATAGGTGGAATAGAGTGTGGTGGAGGTTGTGAGGCAAAAAGAAGGAGATGATCACATCGACTCGGCGTATCAATAGGATATGGAGATGCCCATCAATAGATGTTATATTACTGTATTCCCATAAATAGATGTTATATTACTGTAGTAAAATTTAATTTCCATTGATATTGATGTTATATTACTGTATTCTCACTTCTCCATGGCTCGTACCGCCCGATACTACCCATAGTTTCATCAAAATAAGCAATCAACACGACAAAAAACAAAATCTGTCAAAAACAGAATAGTCTGTAGCAATCTGTATATTTCGTATAACTATGTTAGCTCAAAAATTCCGAAACAATTATGAAAGTTAGGTCAATTTGCACATCAACCAGAATCAAAAAGAATCAACTCAAAATCTCTTCCTGGCTAGAAATGAAAAATAATTTCGTGAGCACAAAGTTTCTGTCTTTTTCCAGCATGATTAAACAACTATCACCAAAACTAATCATAAAGGTTCTACTTGGCACAAACACTAATTAAAACATAAAAAACACAATCATAACAGAATCATGATGGTGTTAACTGAACAAAACATAAAGTAAAACAGCAAAAATAAACCTATTCATTGGGTTGCCTCCCAACAAGCGCTATTGTTTAAGGCCCTTAGCTAGGCATAAGGCAATAGAATCAAGTATTATCATCTTTAGTGATCAAACCATAAGTAGCTCTCATAATAGATTCATAAGGCAATTTTATTCTCTTTCTAGGAAAATGTTTGATGCCCTTCTTCAATGTAAATTAAAATTTAATAGTCCCTTCCTTCATATCAATAACCGCACCAATAGTCCCAAGGAAAGGTCTACCAAGAATAATGGGACATGTAGGATTGCAATCAATATCAAGCACGATGGAATGTATGAGCACATAATTCCTATTTGCAATAATAAGAACATCATTAATCCTTCCCATAGGTTTCTTAATAGTAGAATCCGCAAGATGTAAATTAAGAGAGCACTCGTCAATCTCATTGAAACCTAGAACATCACATAAAGATTTTGGAATTGTGGAAACACTAGCACCCAAATCACACAAAGCATGGAATTCATAATTTTTAATCTTGATTTTTATAGTAGGTTCCCACTCATCATGAAGTTTTCTAGGAATAGATACTTCCAACTCAAGTTTCTCTTCATGAGATTTCATTATAGCATCAACGATATGTTTAGTAAAAGCCTTATTTTGGCTATAAGCATGTGGAGAGTTTAGAATGGATTGCATCAAGGAAATACATTCAATCAAAGATCAACTATCACAATTAAATTCCTTGACATCCAAAGTAGTAGTTTCATCACTATTCAAAGTTTTGATATCTTCTACTCCACTTTTAGTAGTTTTAGCATCAAGATAAATAGACTCCGAATCATTGGGGTGTTTCTCAACCAAAGTGGATTCACATCCAGCCCCATCATTATTAATATTGACATTAGAAAACAAGGATTCAATAGGAGTCACATCAAGCACTTTAAGATCTTCGTGATTGCCATCACGAGAACACGCCTTTTTGAGCCATTCATGTCTAGCACCAATTTGGGCGGTTCTTTCTTTACTCTCATTCATAGAAATACGCATGGCTTTCAAAGTTTCATCCATATTAATCTTGGCAGGAACACATCTCAATTTCAAAGCATCAATATCAAGAGACATTCTATCGACAGTCCTAGCCAAGTCATCAATTTTAAGCAGTTTTTCTTCTATGGAAGCATTGAAAATCTTTTGCGAATTAATAAACTCCTCAATATTACTCTCAAAATCAGAGGGTATTTTATTATAATTTCCATGAGCATTGTTGTAGGAATTTCCAAAACTATTAGAGGGATTACTAGGAAAAGGCCTAGGATTAAAGTTACCTCTATAAGCATTGTTCTTACCAAAATTATTCCTACCAACAAAATTAACATCCAAATTTTCATTGCTATTCTCAATCAAGGAACATAAAGGCATATCATTAGGATCTAGAGGAACACTCTTACTAGCAACTAATTTCATTAACTCATCCATCTTAGCACTCAAAGAGTTAATTTCTTCTATAGCATGCACTTTTTTACTAGTAGGTGATCTTTCAGTGTCCCATTGAGAATAATTTGTCATGATATTATCCAAGATTTTTGTAGCTTCTCCTAATGTCATTTCCATAAAAGTTCCATCGGAGGCGGAATCCAAAATATTTCTAGAAGCAAAATTCAAACCAGCATAGAAAATTTGTATAATCATCCAAAGACTTAGACCATGAGCGGGACAATTTCTAATCATCAATTTCATTCTCTCCCAAGTTTGTGCAACATGTTCATGATCTAGTTGCTTAAAATTCATGATATCATTACGAAGAGAGATAATCTTAGCAGGTGGAAAATACTTGGAAATAAAGGCATCTTTACACTTGTTCCATGAATCAATACTATTTTTAGGTAAAGATGAAAACCAAGTTTTTGCTTGATCTCGTAGTGAGAACGGAAACAGCTTCAATTTAATCATATCATTATCCACATCTCTTTTATTTTGCATATCACATAACTCAATAAAGGTATTAAGATGGGATGCGGCATCTTCACTTGGAAGGACGAAAAATTGCTCTTTCATAACAAGATTCAACAAGGCAGCATTAATTTCATATGATTCTGCACTAGTGGCTGGAGCAATTAGAGTACTAATAAAATCATTATTTTTGTGATAGGTACTTGTAGATATGCTTCACTTGAATACTCCCCGGCAACGGCACCAGAAATTCTTCCTGCTACTTCTCTACAACGTCACCAGAAATTGGCTAGTTGATGTGAGATTTCTTGACTTGCGTTGGTTTTTCCCTAGAAGAGGAAAGGGTGATGCAGCAAGGTAGCGGTAAGTATTTCCCTCAGTTTGAGAACCAAGGTATCAATCCAGTAGGAGTACAAGATGAGGCAACAAGGAACCTGCACAAACACAAACAAACTTGCACCCAACGCGATAAAGAGGTTGTCAATCTCTTTACGATTGCTTGCAAAGTGAGATCTGATAGTGATAGTAGATGAATATAAATTTGTAAATAAAATTGCAGCAAGGTATTTTTAGTTTTTTTATGTTTAGATCTGAATATATAATGTGTAAAATAGACCCGGGGGCCATAGTGTTCACTAGAGGCTTCTCTCATGAAAGCAAGTGTTACGGTGGGTGAAAAAATTACTGTTGAGAAATTGATAGAATAGCGCAAAGTCATGAAGATATCTAAGGCAATGATCATACATATAGGCATCACGTCCGAGACAAGTAGACCGATACTTTCTGCATCTACTACTATTACTCCCCACATCGACCGCTCTCCAGCATGCATCTAGTATATTAAGTTCACGGTAAACGGAGTAATGCTTTAAGCAAGATGACATGATGTAGAGGGATAGATTCATGCAATATGATATAAAACCCATCTTTTTACCCTTGATGGCAACAACATGATGCGTGCCTCGCTACCTTTTCTGTCACTAGGTGAGGACACCGCACGGTATGAACCCAAAACCAAGCACTTCTCCCATTGCAAGAACTATCGATCAAGTTGGCCAAACGAAAGCCATAACTCGAAGAGAATTACAAGGATACGAAATCATGCATATAAGAATTCAGAATAGACTCAAGTAATATTCATAGATAATCTGATCATACATCCACAATTCATCGGATCTCAACAAACACACTCCACAAGAATATTACATCGGATAGATCACCATCAAGATCATGGAGAACTTTGTATTGAAGATCAAAGAGAGAGAAAAAGCCATCTAGATACTAGCTATGGACCTGTAGGTCTGAGGTGAACTACTCACGCATCATCGGAGAGGCAATGGTATTGATGAAGATGGCCACCGGTGATGAATTCCCCTCCGGCACGATGCCGGAACGGTCTCCCGATTGGTTTTTGGTGGCTCTGGAGGTCTACGGCAGCGGAACTTGTGATCTAGGTTTTTTTCCGAGGTTTTCCGTATTTATAAGGCCATCTGGAGTCGGGAACAAGCCGAGAGGTGGCACGAGGAGGTCACGAGCCCCCTAGCCGCGGCCAGGGGGGCCCGCGCCTCCCAGGATCGTGACTCCCTCAGGCCGCCTCTCCGGTATTTTTTTCTTCAGGTATTTTTCATATTTTCCAAAAAAAATCATGGCGAAAGTTTTATTCCATTTGAACTCCGTTTGATATTCCTATCTAAAAAAGGTCAAAAACACGGAAAAAACAGGAACTGGCATTGGGCACTGGATTAATAAGTTAGTCCCAAAAATGATATAAAATAGCATATTCATGCATAAAAAACATCCAAAGTTGATAATATAATAGCATGGAACGATCAAAAATTATATATATGTTGGATACGTATGAAATAGATATGGGTATATTTATTTAATGAAACACAAGTCTGAAACGTTTGAAAAGTTCAAACAATTTCAGAGTGAAGCTGAGAGTCATCGTAACAAGAAGATTAAATTCCTATGATCTCATCGAGGAGGTGAATATCTGAGTTCTGAGGTTGGCAGTCACTTAAGACAATATGGAATTGTTTCACAATTGACACCGCCTGGAAAACCACATCGTAATGGTGTGTCCGAATGTTGTAATCAAACCTTATTAGATATGATGCATTCTATGATGTCTCTTGCCGATTTGCCACTACCGTTTTGGGTTATGCATTAGAGACAGCTGCTTTCCCTTTAAATAGTTCACCATAGAAATCCATTGAGACGACACCATATGAACTGTGGTTTGGCAAGAAGACAAAGTTGTCATTTCTTAATGTTTGGGGATGTGATGCTTATGTCAAAAAAGCTTCAGCCTGAAAAGCTAGAACCCAAAGCGAAGAAATGCATCTTCATAGGATACCCAAAAGAGACTGTTGGGTATACCTTCTATCTCAGATCCAAAGGCAAAGTGTTTGTCGCTAAGAATGGAACATTTCTTCAGAAAGAGTTTCTCTCAAAAGAATTGAGTGGGAGGAAAATAGAACTTGATGAGGTTATTGAACCTTTATTTCAACCAGAGAGTAGAGCAGCGCAGAAAGATGTTTCCGTAGAGCCTGCATCAGTTGAAGAGGAAGTTAATGATGATGATCATGAGGCTTCGTGTCAAGTTAGTATCGAACCTCGTAGGTTGACAAGGGCACGTACTGCTCCTAAGTGGTACGCCAACCCTGTCTTAGAGGTCATGTTGTTAGACAACGATGAACCTACAAGCTATGGAGAAGCGATGATGGGCCTGGATTCCAAGAAATGGTTAGATGCCATGAAATCCGAGATGGGATATATGTATGAAAACAAAGTATGGACTTTGGAAGTATTATCTGAAGGGTGAAAGTCCATTTAGAACAAATGGATCTTTAAGAGGAAGATGGACGCGGATGGTAATATCACCGTCTATAAAGCTCGACTTCTGGCGAAGGGTTTTTCGCAAGTTCAAGGTGTTGACTACAATGATACCTTCTCACCCGTAGCGATGCTTAAGTCCATCAGAATCATGTTAGCAATAGTTGCGTATTTTGACTATGAAATTTGACAGAGCGATGTCAAAATATCGTTCCTTAACGGTTTCCTTAAGGAAGAGTTGTATATGAGACAACCGGAAGGTTTTGTCGATCCAGAGAATGCAAACAAATTTTGCAAACTACATCGATCCATTTATGGACTAGTGCAAGCATCCCGGAGTTGGAATCTAGCTTTGATGAGGTGATCAAAACGTTCGGGTTTATACAAGTTTACGGAGAAGCTTGTATTTACAAGAAAGTGTGTGGGAGCTCTATACCATTCCTAATATTATATGTGGATGACATATTGCTAAGTGGAAACAATATAGAAATGCTAGAAAGCGTGAAGGAATATATGAACAAGGTTTTTTCAATGAAGGACCTAGGAGAAGCTGCTTATATATTAGGCATTAAGATTTATAGAGATAGATCGATACACTTAATAGGACTTTCACACAGCACATACCTTGATAAAGTTTTGAAGAAGTTCAAAATGGATCAGTCCAACAAGAGGTTCTTGCCTGTGTTACAAGGTGTGAAGTTGAGTAAGACTCAATGCCCAGTAACTGCAGAAGATAGAGAAAAGATGAGTGTCATCCCCTATGCTTCATCCATAGGCTCCATCATGTATGCAATGCTGTGCACAAGACCCAATGTCAGCCTTGCCATAAGTATGGCCGGATGGTTTCAAAGTGATCCAGAAATGGAGCACTGGATGACGGTCAAGAATATGCTTAAGTACCTGAAAAGGACTAAGGAAAATTTTCTTGTTTATGGAGGTGATCAAGAGCTTGTCGTAAAGGGTTACGTCGATGTAAGCTTTGACACTGATCCTGATGACTCTAAGTCACAAACCGGATATGCATTTATTCTCAATGAGGGAGCGGTAAGCTGGTGCAGTTCCAAGCAGAGCGTGGTAGACGATTCTACATGCGAAACGGAGTACATCGTAGCCTCGGAGGCGACGAAGAAAGGTGTCTAAATGAAGGAGTTCATGACAGATCTTGGAGTAGTGCCCAGTGCACTGAATCCAATTGATCTGTTCTGTGACAACACTGGTGCCATTGCACTGGCCAAGGAACCAAGGTTTCACAAGAGGACTAGGCACATAAAGCGACGCTTCAATTCCATCTGCGAGTACATCAAGGAGGAGGACATAAATATTTCCAAAGTGCACATGGATCTGAATATTGCAGACCCATTGACTTAATCTCTTCCAAGGGCTAAACAAGACCAACACCAGAACTTTATGGTGTTAGATTCATTACGATGTAAATCACATAGTGATGTCAGCTAGATTATTGACTCTAGTGCAAGTGGGAGACCATTGGAAATATGCCCTAGAGGTAATAATAAAATGGTTATTATTATATTTCCTTGTTCATGATAATTTTTTATTATCCATGCTATAATTTTATGTATTAGAAACACATTACATGTGTGGATGTATAGACAACACTGTGTCCCTAGTATGCCTCTAGTAGACTAGTTTGTTGATCAAAGATGGTCAAGATTTCCTAGCCATTGACATGAGATGTCATTTGATAACGGGATCACATCATTGGGAGAATGATGTGATGGACAAGACCCAAACTATAAACATAGCATTTAATCGTGTCAGTTTATTGCTATAGTTTTCTACATGTCAAGTATCTATTCCTATAACCATGAGATTATGCAACTCAATGACACCGGAGGAGTACCTTGTGTGTATCAAACGTTGCAACGTAACTGGAAGCCGCGACGCCGCCTTCAAGAAGGGAACGATCTTCACCGCCACCGGTCCATCGAAGATAGATCAAGTTTTCACCCCGTCCAACACTCACCGTCACCGAACACCACACCCCGGCTACAACGTTGCCCACACGACCATGGCCACTGGGCAGCACCAAGCCACGGCCTCCGCCGCCGTTCTACCGCCACCAAAGCCGCTGCCCCGGCATCCAAGACTTTGACACCACCTCACACGAGACCCACCGCAACTCCCAACCAAAGAGACAGGCAAAAAGGTCTCACCTTTCGCACCCTTGGGAGACCCCCAGCGCCGAAACCCAATAGGACGACCAGCGCTAGCCTCCATCGACCCGTCCTGCAGCCCCTAGCGCGAGACGAGCTCGGTCCTACATCATCATGAGGGGGACGAGGTCTGTCCTGCTGCACCGTGCGGGAGACAGCTCGGTCCAGCCGCACGGTGCGCGGGACGAGCTCGGTCCTGCAACATGGGGCGCGAGAAGAGCGATGGACCGCAGCTGGGAGAGGGTTAGCCCTCTAACGAGAGTACATCCGGACGACAAGGGAAGGGGTCGAATGCCGACACAGACCGCCTACAAACGAGTAGACGCCGGGAAAAGCCAGTCGCCGCCGTAGCCGATCTGCTACCACCACAGCACCAGCGCCTCCGCGCCCTGGTCAGATCCGCTAGAAGCTCCGCCATCCCACACCGGAGTAGCGTACGCCCCAGCCGCATCACCGCTGCCTTATCAGGGCCGCCGGACACCCCAACCACCGCCAACAAACACCATCCACCAGATCTAAGCAGGGGACCGCAACCCCCGCCAACCACCTCTAGCCAGAACACGGCAGGAGGCCAGATCGGCCGCCAACCCGCCCCAGGGCACCGCAGCCCCGGGCCGCACCGGATGGAGGAAAGGGGGTGGCGCCGGCGGCCATCAGGCGCTGGGAGAAGGGAGGGAGGCGGGGCAGGGCCGGCCCGACGCCCGACGCAACCGGGCAGAGGGAAGGCGCCCTGCGAAGCCCCCCATCTACGAGCGCGAGAAACCGCCCAGCCGCCACCACCGCCACGCGGCCTTCGGCTGGCGACGCCCCTGGCGGCGACGAGGGGTGAGGGGCAGAGGAGAGGGCGCGGAGAGGGGGGGGGGCTAGGGTTCCTCCCGGGGGCGCCCACGGGAGCGCCTCGTGGAGGGAGGGGAGGACACTACAGGTTTTCGTGACATAATTTAGTGTTGACAGAACATTGAACATATATTGTTCTTTTCTCGCCATATAGAGGATGGTAATATTTTCTCATGGACACATAGTTCAAGAGTTGCAGTGGACATTTAATTCATATGAAATTCAGGCTTCCATTAGAGTTACTCGAGAAATCACATATGGAAATACATGCAGTTGACTGTGCATCAGTACTCCAGCACAGGTAAACATACTACCATCGGTTTTGTTGGAGATCTATAGTTAACTTGTGACATAATATGGGATATACAAGAAAGACCTATGATGAAGTCAAGGTATATTATGCGCCTTTCCAAGATGTTGCACATGCAATTGAAAAGTAAACGAGGAGCACCTGACACTATGTTTCCAGTTACGTACGAAATCAATGACCAGATGCACATTTCAGATTCACAGATCACATCGGTGGAACTGCCGTGTGAGAGATGTTACTGATTCATTTCAGATGCTACTAATAATCCAGGAAGTGCAAATTTAGTCTGCATGTAGAGAAAAAACTCCGCACGCATGTACATGCTGATGAGGTCTCCATTCACTGCTCGTGCTTTCCAATCGAATTTTTTCCCAGATCTGAAATGTATTGTTTTATTTGAGATACTAGACATAGAAAAACATGACTTGTCCCCGTGAGGAGCAGGTCAAGTTAATTACACGAGCAAAGCACCACATTAGGATTGTTGCACATGCAGCGCTGATGTCAGCGGAGAGCTGGCCACTTTCTGTTTCCGTTACAAAGTCAAAGAAGAGCTGTACAGATCAGATCTACAAATGTTTTGCCAGAATTAATATACAATACATGCATAAGTTAGAGTGCTTCTTGCTGAACTTCTGCGTACACACACTTATTTCTTCCCTTCAAGTATGTACTCAAAGAGAACAGAAAGATTAAGCTAGTAATTTTAGCATTCTAACGTTCCATTTGCAGTACCTTTTTCTGATCATTACTAGGACATCTTCAGGAATGGAAGCAACTTGGAGGGGCGAAAATTTAGTATTCTTGTGGTGTAAACTCTTCACATCCACCTAGATGAAGAATAAGATGCCTATCATCTCTCATGGTGTGATATTTCTTATCAGATCTGAGATGCAAGAATTTTACATCAAATATATAAAGAAACATGACCCCCGATGAGGTCAAAGTATTATATACAACCACATACATTCTCAAGATGCTCCTTATGAAGTTGTGTTAATTCCAACTATATCCTCAAGGGAAAGTATTGGTTGCACCCATGTTTGGCGCACCCGTGCAATGAGCAGTAAAATTTAATAAAATTTGAAAAAAATGAAACCTCGTGGCATTGAAGCAAATGTTTTATAAGCTTGCAAAGTTTGACCGCCAAATCTTCCAGCCAACGTTAATTGGCAAATATACACCACAACTATGGCTTTATTATGAAAAAAAATATTTAGCCAAAACGGCTCACTTCTCGACATGAGTGTATGAGTTTGCTCCTTACCAAACTCTTCACTTCCCATGACCAAACCATGCCTGCCAACGTTAACTGTAAAATACACCACAACCGCGGCTTCATTATGAAAATTCACCTCTTTTTTTCTTCAAAAAACAATCAAGAATCGATATTATTTTTGCAAAGTACACTAGCGGCGTTTGATGTCGAAACTGATGAATCGGATCGAATGGTAAGTGTTGATGCAGTAATCAAAACTCAAAGAATTCTACTGAGCCGTTAGCTTGGTATGGTCGGCCGCTTCCGCTTCTGAGCCGTTAGGTTTGTACTTCAATTTCAGGAATGGAAGCAACTTGGAGATGCGAAACTTTAGTATTCTTGTGGAGTAAAGTCTTCACATGCACCTAGATGAAGAATGAAATGCCCATATTCTCTCATGGTTTGATATTTTCTTCTCCGATCTGAGATGCAAGAATTTTATATCAAATACATTAAGAAACATGACCCCTGACGAGGTCAAATTATTCTATACAATCACACACATTCTCAAGATTGTCCTCATGAAGTTGTGTTAAGGGAAAGTAGTGGCTGCACAAATTCACGAATCGTTTAGCCAAAACTCCTCACTTCTCCAGATGAGTGTGTGAGTTTGCTCCTTACCAAACTCTTCATTTCTCATGACCAAACATTTCCAGCCAACATTGATAGTCAGACACCACCACAATTGCGTTTTCATTATAAAAAGAATCACAACCTTTCATTTTCTTTTCTTTCAAAAACCAACCAACATTAAATAATCTTTCCGCAAAGAACACTATTCGACATAGAAACCGATGAATCAGATCCAAAGTGTTGATGCGACAATCAAAACTCACACCATCTTACTCAAACTTTAGGTTGCACAACCAGCAAGACCTATCCAACCACCTACCCTCCTCACACAGCATGCACAGACGTGGTTCACCACCACGGCCACCACATCTGTTTTTAGACAAACCGCCACCACATACAGTTTGTGTGGACGAACTCGAGCTGCTCTCCGTGATGGTATTAATGAGCCTGTCTTGGGCCTCAGCCGCCACTCAGAACCATCCGCGTAGTACATGACTGCCGAATCCACAACCATCTACAACCATCTCTGTGCACATCACTAACATCGGCCCAAATGTCGAGTTTGCATCTTGGGAGTGCGATGCATGTCCGTGGCCCAGGCCTCGCTGCTAGGCATACCCACCTAGCCGAGTCGAGCTCTTCACAGCCTGAAGCATTTCGTGTGCCTACACCAGGGTGTAGTCTCGGCAGGCGCCTAGGAGGTGCACAATGTCCGAGTGGCGAGCTCGATCCCCTCGGTGCCACACTAGCCCACTTCACGCGATGGACATATATGATAAGAAAGGATGAAGATGCCGCGTGGGCTGCAGACGCGCTGTTTAGAGCATCTCTAGTAGACCCCTACAACCGGGCCATCCATTATAATAATTACTTGTTTGCGGAATGTATCCTGCAAACCCATCTCGAAAAAAATCACCAAATCCGTCTGTTCTGATTTTTTTGTGGGATACCCTATCCGCGAGCCCATTTCCTCTATATTAGTGGGATTTCTCCTCGTTTTGAAGGATCCCCTTTTTCCTTTGACTTCCCAAGCTCGATTGCCTCGCAGCTGCCTGTTGGAAATATGCCCTAGAGGCAATAACAAATTAGTTATTATCATATTTCTTTGTTCATGATAATCGTTTATTATCCATGCTATAATTGTATTGATCGGAGACTTAGATGCATGTGTGGATACATAGAAAAACCCATGTCCCTAGTATGCCTCTAATAGACAAGCTCGTTGATCAAAGATGGTTAAGGTTTCCTAGCATGGACATGAGATGTCATTTGATAACGGGATCACATCATTAGGAGAATGATGTGATGGACAAGACCCAAACTACAAACGTAGCATGTGATCGTGTCAGTTTATTGCTACTGTTTTCTGCATGTCAAGTAAGTGTGCGTATGACCATGAGATCATGCAACTCACGGACATCGAAGGAGTGCCTTGTGTGTATCAAACATCGCAACGTAACTGGATGACTATAAAGGTGCTCTAAAGGTATCTCCGAGGGTGTCTGTTGAGTTGGCATGGATCAAGACTGGGATTTGTTACTCCGTGTGAAGGAGAGGTATCTCAGGGCCCACTCAGTAATACAACATCACAATGAGCCTTGCAAGCAATGTGTCTAAGTGTTAGTCATGGGATATTGTATTACGGAACGAGTAAAGAGACTTGTCGGTAAGGACGTTGAACTAGGTATGGAGATACCGACGATCGAATCTCGGGCAAGTAACATACCGAAGAACAAAGGGAACATCATACGAAATTAACTGAATCCTTGACATAGAGGTTCGACCGATAAAGATCTTCGTAGAATATGTAAGAACAAATATGGGCATCCAGGTCCTGCTATTGGTTATTGACCGTAGAGGTATCTCGGTCATGTCTACATAGTTCTCGAACCCGCAGGGTCTGCACACTTAAGGTTTGGTGACGTTTCGATAGTATATAGAGTTATGCATGGTGGTGACCAAAGGTTGTTCGTAGTCCCGGATTGTAGGAGATATGCCCTAGAGGCAGTAATAACAGTTACTTTTGTATCTCCAAGTTTGTAATGAATGTTTATGATCCATGCTATAACTGCGATGATTCTCGAGTCTGCAATATCCATGAGGCTTGGAGGGAAACTCATGTGCACGTGTGGTATAACAAACGTTACTTGTATTCCTAGTCTTGCCTCTAAGACTGGCTCAAGTATTGCATGATGATCCTGTTTTCCTGATCATGGGCATGGCTATGCCGGCAATTTTGAGGGCACGATGTTGGTAGAACACTTGTGTTGAATCGATCCGAATTGATGTTATTCTATGAGATACATTCGTCACAAGTTAATGGTTAATAACACAGAGATGGTTAACGTTTGCATAATTCCTTAGACCATGAGAGTATCGAGTTTCTTCATGCTTGCTTCATGAACTTTCGGGTTTGTTAAACGTCATCCGTAAATGGGTGGCTATTACGCGGCTTATGGGTTCATGGAAAAGTATGTCAAGTAACTTGTTAGCTCAAGATTGGGATTTTCTCCTCCGACGATGGAGAGATATCTCTGGGCCCTCTCGGTGTTACGGTATCCATCATCGTCTGGCCAGACACTTTGTGATTTGATCACGGGGATGCCGGAACACGGGAACGAGAAAAGAGAACAATACTGACAACAAGGTAACTGGCATAGTGAACAAGTTGTTGATCCACGAAGATGCCTACATGTCTCACCTTGGGAAATTGTAACATATCACAAAGCAACAGGAATAGCTCGTGGCAACTAGAGGTTCACTCGAATATTCATTCGTGTGGGTATAGGGATCGATATGGGTGTCCACGGCTCCGATATTGATCATTGATCAGAAGGGGTTCCAGGTCATGTCTATGCTTCACCGAACCTATAGGATCACATGCTTAAGGGTCATCTATCTCTTGAATACTAGACAGGGAGTTGGAGAGAAAATCACCGAAAAGTTTTGGACACCGGAAAAGTTTCGGACAGCGGAAAAGTTCCGCAGACAGGACACCGGAACAGTTTCGGTAAAACTGAAAAGTTGTTTCAAGGGATACCATTAAGTCAAATTGGTTTCGGCACATGCGTAATTATTCTTGGAGGCTGCCAGAATCATTCTGAAACTTCTGGGAATTTTTCGGAAGAAAAACCGGAAATGTTCCGGAGCTGCCGGAACCGCTTCAGATGCTTTCGCACATGAAAATCACTAATCCGGAATTGTTCCAGATCGCATTGAAAATTATTTTAGTGGGTACTGGAATTGTTCTAAGCCCACATAAATATTTTTGGTTCGAACGGACGCTGAAAAATGTCGTCGTGAATAGTGAAAGTGCTTTTTGGGTGGCCTCTTAGAGAAGCCACCTGGGCCCTTTGCTATTTTCCCACTTGGCTTCTTGGAGAAGCCACCCTTGGGCTTGGCCTATAAATAGGGGTGGAGTGGACTGCCTAAAGGGACATCCCTTGCTCTCATACACACGCCATTGCAATGATCTGGCTTCTTCTCTCCCTCCCAGTGAAATAGTTTTGTAGAGTCGAAAGGCTGTCTGGGTTTCGGCAGGAACTAGTTCTGGACGACGAAGCCCTGCTGGATAGATCACACCGTATGTGTGCAACCGCGTAGAGAGGTCGTAGTTTCGATCTTTTGTCCGAGGGGCTGTTCGTGTGTCCTCCCGAAGGGCTGTCCGAGTCTCCGTTCGAGTTTCGAGTGTCCTCCCGAAGGGCTGTCCGAGTCTCCGTTCGAGTTTCGAGGGTCCTCCCGAAGGGCTGTCCGTGACATCGTCCGGGGGACTGTCCGACCGCATCCCGAAGGGCTGTCCGACGAGAGATTACATCCTCACGGTTGGGAGGTTGTGAAATCCTAGCTGCGGGGATCTGCACCAACGATCTCCACCGACTCTTCTTCCGCTGCGCTTCGAGTCGGTACGGATCAGATCAAACCTTGTATGCAGTCTCCATAGTGGTCCTGGGCGTGCTCGCTATATCAGAAATTTTTGTTTTCTGTCGCGTTCTCCAACACGGATGAGATCTAGGACGTCACAAGGAGCTCCGGAATGGTCCGGAGGTAAAGATTGATATATAGGAAGTCCTATTTTGGTCGCCGGAAAAGTTTCGGGCTCACCGGTAGTGTACCGGGAGTACCGGTAGTGTACCAGGAGTGCCGGTAGTGTACCGGGAGACTATCGGGAGGGGTATTTCGACCCAAGAGGCTACATGGGCTGTGGGAGAGTGAATACCAGCCCTTAGTGGACTGGTAGAAGTCCCACACAAGGCCCATGAGGCTAGGAAGAAAATCTCAAAAAGAAAAAGGTGGAAAAGGCAAAAATAGGATGAATCCTAGTCCTACTAGGATTGGAGGTGGATTCCACCTCTCCTACTTGGTTCGACCGACCCAAGGGCTGGCTCTTGGAGAGCCAAGCCTCCTCCTCTCTTCCTCTTATATATACTAGAAGTTTTAGGGTTTTTTGCACCTGATTTTGAGCCACGTGCTACCCGTTTCTCTAGTGCATAGTTTCTCCTCCAGATCGGATTTCTGCAGTGCTTAGGCGAAGCCCTGCCGGAATAGCTTCATCACCATCGCCGGAGCGCCGTCACACTGCCGGAGAACTCTTCTACCTCTTCGCTCCCTCTTGCTGAATCAAGAAGGCAGCGATCGTCATCAAGTTGTACGTGTGCTGAACGCGGAGGTGCCATCCGTTCGGCGCTAGATCGGAAGTACCGTGATCAAGATCGCAAGACGGATCGTGATGAGTTCGTTCGACGGATCGTGATGAGTTTGCGGGACAGATCGTGATTGGATCATGAGACGGATCGTGATGAGATCGCGGGACGCTCGACGATTTGGATCGCGAAGACGTTCGACTAAACCAACCGCGTTTCTTAACGCTTCCCGCTTAGCGATCTACAAGGGTATGTAGATCCACTCTCCCTCTCATAGATGCTCATCACCATGGATAGATCTACGTGTGCGTAGGAAATTTTTTGTTTCCCATGCGACATTCCCCAACACTGCCGCCATTACTTTCCGAGATCTGTGCCGGCCAAATCTCACCGCCACCACGTCCGCCGCCGCACGAGGGCTGCCGCATGCCACCGTCGCCGCATGCGAGCTGCAACAACAAGCCACCGTCGCCTACCGCCACCCGCGAGCTCGCGGCTGCTGTCGCCACCGCAATCGAGCGAGCTAGCTAGCAACCGCTGTGTTGCTGGCTCAAGGGCTAGCTAGCCGCCGCCAGGAGCTAGATGCTACTGTCTGTTCATCGCGTTCGTCCCTGTTGTTGTCCTCTACTTGTTCTATGGCGGCACTGCCATTTACAAGACAAGCGCTCCTCCACTGTCCTGGCAAAATTATTACGGTGAAAACGGTCAAGACGGACCCAATTGTAATTTACCGGATGCTTTTAAGAGGGTTTGTGCACTTTTACTGGGACAATGAAATATTGTATGAGATCTGTTTTGCCAAAACAAAACTCATACTGTGTCTATATTGCGGTGATGGAAGTGTTGAACAGAAAGGAATATTTGTTTGGGAAATACAGAACAACGAGTTAACAGAGATATTGTTAGCAATTGCTTCACCTTTATAAATTCTGAAGTGTCGCAAACGATACCGCATATCTAATATTGAAGTACATGCCAGAGTGCTTAGAGCACAATCCATGGTCACTAAAATAAGTCCTGGCACTAGCCAGGGCTCAAACGCACCAATAATCTCACATGTGTCATGTATGGAAAACATGAAAATTATGTCTGCTATATGGTTTTATTAGATTGCCCGGAATTAGTTCGGTGGCATTTAAGCCTTTTGCTGTATAAACATATATGGGAGGAATTTGAGGGTTATCCTACACTGACACGGGGCGATAATTCTCCATAATGTTTTGGTTTTCAAGTATATTTTTCAAAACATATAAGAAAGAGTGCAATTGGCGATGTCCACCTAGCTAATTATACTCTTCCGACGAGGCTGCATGCACATCTAATTATTTTTTTAATGTTAAGCGGATGCAATTATCAAGTCAAGTCAACAAAGTGGGAAACCTTCACACAATGAAAAATATATACGTAGTACATGTGTTAGGAATAATTTTCTATGGATGGTTGGCAGAAGCGAATAAGCAACATTTATTCTTGATTTCACTAATCTCGAATCAACAGGCATTGCATAATCTTATAAATCATCAAAAAATTAAGATGCAAATAAACATTACAAAAGAGATGAGTGTATGAAAAATAAGGATGGATCATCCCATGCTACAAACAGACTTTTATTTCAAAATAAGGAAAGGAGAAAGCGTCTAGTATCATTGATGATACTACTAATAGCACTAGTCATATTGCAATCGTGCAAAGGGAATGACGAGAATTTTCTGGTTGGCAGTGTAGACCCATGCATCAACTCCAGCTTCATTTCCCCCCACAATCTTAAACCTGTATGAATTAGGCAAACGTAATGTTACGGTTAGAAAACTACACGATCAATGACCGTGTACAGTTCTGAGAGTATAGATTTGAGAATACATATAATAATTTAAGACACTATTATTTTTCAAGCTTATGTAGTGCATTAAAAAAAATTCTGTTCCATTCTGTATAATTCTGTTCCATTCAAGCTTATCATGTCTCAAAAAGATAAAGTATATGTTCACGGAGATCAATGCTCTGGACATCAGGAGATATATGCTTCTCAATAAACAGTTTTGATCTCTGATGTATAGTAAACATATAAAAGTCAAACATCAGGCAAAGATTAAAAGCTCCGCATCCAATGTTCAACTTACAGCTTGTGGGGTGTAGAATGCATGGATATCAAGTTGTCTATAATTCTCAACGCTCGTCACTATCTGGGGAAACTTGTACTTGATGATACCACGAGCCATAGCTAGCTTTCCCGTTCCGCCTACGATTGCCCACTCACCGGTCGCTTCAGGGCCAATCATCCCCATCACTTGTAGGGTAGACTTGTTGAATCTACTCCAGATTTAAAACAGTAAAACCATATCACACGAGTGACCGGAACCATACATCAATGTATGTAAATAACATCCTGAAAATACTTGTATGGAATATATTTGAAATCAAGGTTGAAGTTTTCATTTTTGCAAGGGAATGCCATAGCGGAAGTAAATGTTATAATTCTGGCATCATGAATAGTAAATAAATATTTAAAGGATAAAGCATATGTAATCTTGTACGTAATGCACACTCAAAATTTGAGATCCTCAATTCATTACCTGGAGTCCTGCTCCTGAAACACCATGCTGAACGGAGAAAACCATCCGCCACCTTCTTGGCTAGCTTGGATATGCAGGCCTTTTGCGCGAGCAATAATGTTTGCATTTGGCTGAGGAGCATCGAGTAGTGGCCAGTCGTTAACGCCTGTTGTGCCAAACCCATTAGCAAAGCTGGGACTGACAATCTGTTCTTGGTTATGGTTTGGTCCAGCAGCAATTTGGTGGAGGTACAAGGACAGATTGATCTCTTTCTCACAACTATTCTTACACAACCCTACACAACTGTCACACAACAGAGCAGTAGTGAACGTGGTGGCTAGGGCTAAGTGAGAGAGGACAAATAAGACCAGGACATGGCTAGGACGGGCCATTGCAAGGATTGTTAATCCGAGTGTGAGAGGATATGCTCAATGTCTAGTGATCTTTGGGTGTGGAGATATGAGTACAAGATGGGCTGTGTTTATAGAGTAAACGAAGTAGTAGTCTACTATATATGTGCTGTTTTCCTGGAGACCAGCAACAAGGAGGTTGGTTAGTCAAGCAAATTATGTTGATGGTAAGAAAGAACACATGCAGAACCATTTTGTTTTCTTCATTTGGTACACTTCATAAAGATATATAGTCCCTATGTTTCTAAATATAAGCTTTTTTAGAGTTGCAAATACTTACTACCTACGAAGCAAAATGAGTCAATCTACACTCTAAAATATGTGTATATACCTCCGCATGTAGTCTATATTAAAATATCTAAAAATGGTTATATTTAGGAACAAAGGGAGTAGTATGCAGCAGGAGTGGATCATTAAGTTTTGCACTCGTTACACTTTTTGTCCCCATTATGTAGCCCTGACCTTGATGGTGTGAAGTATGGATAATTCCCGGATGTTCATAACTCCCTAGAACTTCGAAAGAAAGGAAGATGTTAGAAACGTTTGTGTGCGGCGTGCCGGCCGAAATTTCTGCCGGATGCGTCCACGCACGCACGCCACAGCGACTGACGTCGCGACATGTGGGGCGACGGGGGACCCACATACATTATCTTTTCCCCATCTCACGCAAGTGTCGTTGAAAGGCGCGAAGTGGAGCATGCCACCGACGGCCTCCATCCCGCATGCCAGCTCCTGGAATGCCTCGGCCACGGCATGAGTGGCTGCTCCATTCCCTGCCACGCGGCCACCATGTCTACGGCCACATTGCAAATCTGCTCCTGGTTCTTCTGTCTCGCCATCTTATTCCTCGTCCCTCTGTGTCGCCAACCCCTAAGCCAACATATACTTCCCCTCGATTCACTCTCTCAGCTGCATCTGGTACTGCTCCATGATGACCGGAGCTACAACAGCCATGGTAGGCGAGCTTCATTCATGGCCGGCGCGGTGCAACAATGTATTTGCTACAACTGGCTATGAGGAAGCTGCGACCCACAACTCCTTTTGCTACGGTCCACACATTTTTTTGCTGGATCGAGAGAAGTGAGTGTTGTGAACGGCGTTCTGCAGAGGTGCAACCAGCATCACAAAATGCTACATTGTTTTTGTTTTGTTTTTTGCAACCAGAGAGCGGACTGGCTATGACCAATGTGTGGAGGAGCTGCATCCGGCAGTTCCAAATGCTACAACCGGCATCCTAAAAGGCAACATCCAGTATTGTAAAAAGCTTCAACACTAGACAGGGGAGCTAGGGCGGCCATGTCGCAACCGCCAAAAAGTTGCAACTGACAGATGAAAATGCTAAATCCGACACCTAAAAAGCTTCATGAGGCTATGGTGATTTACAACTTAGATGCGATCGATGATGGCGGGGATCTCATTTTTGCAGCAACAACCTCGATTTTTTGCTACTATCGGCGACATGTTTTGCTACATCCATTCATGGGGTCATGGTGCTTCAAGCATGACGGCGAAGCACGAAACAAGATGCTGGTGGTGGGTTGCCGTGAATCCCGATGACGAGATCTGGCATGTAGAAAGAACGGAAGGCGCGGTGGTGCGATCGGGAGGGTTGGGCAGTAGAAAAGCGCGAGCCGCGCCCAAGCGAGGTGCTACGCAAGATGCGGGAGGACAGCACCGGCCATTGGGCTGCCAGCCGCATAGCAGCAACCACCGAGAGGGGGGGCAATGGAGGCGCTGCGGGTGAGGCGGACGGTGAACAGAGGAGATGTGGGGATGAAGATTACGACCTGCCATGGAGATCCAATTGTTGGTTTTTTGGGAGGAAGATCCAACTGTTGATGATGTTGGGATCATGCGGCTGCGGGCCAACCGGCCCAAATTTGGGCCGGTGCGCCGCCGCCTAGCGATCGCCTAGAGTTAATGAAGAAAAAATTATTTGCTTTGCCAACTTAGGCTTGACAAGGGAAATAAGGGTGGAGGATATAACAATTAGTAGATATTTCATCTCTTTGAGGTTTTTAGGTAAGGTGAGATAATTTACCCAAAAAGGTTTTCTTCCCGCTTTATATATAAAGCAATGACCAACAACAACCCGGTACAAACACACGACACCCCAACACACACACCGAAGGCAGGATACTAAGGCGTTGAGCGCAGCAACATCACCCTAGCACTTCAAGAGTAATCAGAGACTTCAACCGTGAACACACCACCGTGAAGAGATGAAGCCGCCTACAGCGAACCGTGGGCTCCAAGGCGGTGCCCTCAGGAAGGATACGCCGCCGTAATGCCGCCGCCGCCAGATTCAAAAATCAGAGTTTCTCCTGGAGCCACACGACGGGCAATGAGAGCCACGACGACTCCTTCAAGAAGAGAACGATCTTCACCACTGCCGGTCCATCGAAGATAGATCAGGTTTTCACCCCGGCCAACACTCAACGCCACCGAATGCCACACCCTGGCTACAATGTCGCCCACACGACCATGGCCATCGAGCAGCACCAAGCCATGGCCTCCGCCCAAGAGCGTTGTGCTACCGCCACCAGAGCGGCCGCCCCGGCATCCAAGACCTTGACACTACCTCACCCAAGATCCGCCACGACTCCCAACCAAAGAGACGGGCAAAAAGTACTCACCTTTCGCACCCCTGGGAGACCCCCAGCCCCGTGACCCAATAGGACGGCCAACGCTGGCCTCCATCGACCCGTCGTGCAGCCCCTAGCGCGAGATGATCTCAGTCCTGCCGCATCGTGAGGGGGGCGAGGTCAGTCCTGCTGCACCATGCGCGAGACGAGCTTGGTCCAGCCGCACGGTTCGTGAGACGAGCTCGGTCTTGCAACACGAGGCGCGAGACGAGCGATGGACCGCATCTGGGTGAGGGCCAGCCCTCCGATGGGAGTACAGCCGGACGGCAAGGGAAGGGGTCAAAGGCTGACACAGACCGCCTATAGATGAGCCGACGCCGGGAAAAGCCAGCCGCCGCGATGGCCAATTTGCCACCACCACAGCACCAGCTCCTCCGCGCCCTGGTCAGATTCGCCCGAAGCTCCGCCATCCTGCACCGGAGTAGCATGCACCCCAGCCACATCACCGCCACCTTATCAAGGACGCCGGCCACCCCAACCACCGCCAACCAACACCATCCACCAGATCTAAGTAGGGGAACCCAGGCCCGCAGCCCCCGCCCACCACCTCCAGCCAGAACAGGGCAGGAGGCCAGATCAACCGCCAACCCGCCCCAGGGCACCGGAGCCCCCGGCCACGTCGGATGGAGGGGAGGGGGTGGCGCCGGCGGCCACCAGGCACCGGGAGGAGGGAGGAAGGCAGGGCAGCGCCGACCCGATGCCCGACACCACTAGGCAGAGGGGAGGCACCCCGCGAAGCCCCCCTCCCATCTGCACGCGCGAGAAACCGCCCCGCCGCCGCCAACGCGAAGAGCACCTGACACTATGTTTCCAGTTGCATTGTCGTGTGTGAGAGATGTTACTCATTCATTGGTATAACTGTGCATAAGCTACTAATAATCCACGAATAACTAATCATATACTCCCTCTATAAGGAAATATAAGACGTTTTAGACCACAAGTTTATAGTGTTCTAAAAAGTCTTATATTTCCTTATAGGGGAGTACTTTTCAATGGCAAATTTAGTCTGCATGTAGAGGAAAAACTCCTCACGCATGTACATGCTGATGAGGTTCCCTCCATTCACTGCTCATGCTTTCCAATATGATTTTCTCCCAGTTCTGAAATGTATTGGTTTATTTGAGATACTAAACATAGAAACGAGATCCACTTAGGCTAGCCCCCCTCTCCCTAGCGCTGTCACCGGCACTCTCCTCCGCCCCTTCCCGTCTTGCCGCCGCCAGAGGATCCCACAGACAAAGCTAGTGCTGGTCCTAGGGACGGCGGCGACGAGGCGTCTCTCCCTCCGGGTGGCGAGGTGCGTCCATGAGTGGCGCAGTGTTGTTGGCGCATCTGGCGGTGCTCGGCGACGCATCTCACGGCGGTCTTGCTCGACGCATGCTGTCGTGTGGTGGTGGAGGCGGGGCGGCGGCGGGCGACTCTGCTGCAGCAACGCGGCGGCAGGAAGTCCTGGTGGTCCCGATCTGGATCCAAGGCATCTAGCGAGCCGGTCTGGTGCAGCGTCGAGCCTGCTGGTGGTGTGGGGCAGAGGTGGTGGCGAGCGCGGTGTGGTTGCACGGGCTGTGTGGTCATGCTGGTGTGTGTTCAGCCATGCCGGTCCGGTGTGCTCCATGACGCCTAGATCTAGCTTTCCAGCTGTTTGCTTGGCTTATCGGCGGTTCCGTGGCCATGACCAGGGGGTCAGCGGTGGTTGCTGCTGACGGGGACTGTCTCCAGCGGTGGTGGGGTGGGGCCGGCGGCAAGGGCTGTATGCGGGTGGTAGTCGGCACCAACTTGACTTCGGTTGTGCAGGTGCTCGAGGTGAGCTTTTGTGTCATCGGAGCCTCGTGCTTGTCCTAGCAGGGACGCTCGCCGCGGACTGGTATAAGGGCAGGGAGGTTTCGGGCTGCTGGGCTCGGCTGCCATCTTCGACAGAGATGACTAGGACAAGACACTTCGGGCAAAAGCCTTGTGTTGACCTTGTCGGCAATGATGACGGCGACGTCTATGGACGCCGCTTCCCTTCATGAAGGCGTCATCGGGAAGCTACTGTTGCCTGCTCAATCGTGTGCCCCGGGCGAAAGCCATAGATCCATCTATGGATCGAACAACGACGACGTCTCGATGTCGTTTCTCCTCCTTCGGGGTGTTGTTTTTGGGAGCCACGGATCCGTGTTTGGTAGCTTGGTGTCTGGGTTGGAGTGTTTGTTGGGCTATTGGTCTGTAGGGTGGTGGCGGTTGAAGTGATCTATGGCGGCAACCAATCCTTTGGTCATCATAGTGCTAATGGTTGACCTATCTCTTGGGGCTCGCAACGGCGATGAGGTCTCAGCGTTTAGTGCCCTTCGACGGCGTATGAGGTTTTGTTGCCTTGCATAGTGCCCTAGTTCTCCTTATTTATTATGGTGGCCGTGGTGTGGCCTAGAGGAGGTGCAGGACCTGTCTCGGTGGAACATTGCCCTTCGGCACGGTCTGTGGCTCTCTCTGCCACGACGTGGCTAGGCAACGTGATGCCCTTCGATGGTGGCTGTGACTTCCTAGCTCTTCAAGGGCAGAGTGATCGCAGGATAGTTGGTGACTTCTTCTCTACGTCTTCTCGGTGATGGATCTCCTTTCGACTGATTCAACAAAGCTTGCGTTCGCTCTTCTCGGTCCAGCTAGTGGTGCAGGATGCCAAGTTCTTGTACTGGCTGTTTGTCGCAGCTCCTTTCTGGTTCTCCTTTCTGGTTCTCCTTCTGTTGTTCCTTGTGTTTTCTTGTGTGTCTCGGATGCTTCTGTTGTATCCGGTGTGTTGCTTACTCTTATCTATAATGAAAATGGTTTTGGCCGGCGTAAGCCCGCCGTAGCACCGTAGAAAAAACATAGAAAAACATGACTTGTCCCTGTGAGGAGCAGGTCAAGTTAATTACACAAGCAAAGCACCACATTAGCATTGTTGCACATGCGGCGCTAATGTCAGCAGACAGCTGGCCACCTTCTGTTTCCGTTACAAAGTCAAAGAAGAGCTGTACAGATCAGATCTACAAATGTTTTGCCAGAATTAATATACAATACATGCATAAGTTAGAGAGCTTCTTGCTGAACTTCTGCGTACACACACTTATTTGTTCCCTTCAAGTATGTACCCAAAGAGATCAGAAAAATTAAGCTAGTAATTTTAGCCTTCTAACGTTCCATTTGTAGTACCTTTTTCTAATCATTACCAGGACATGTTCAGGAATGGAAGCAACTTGAAGGGGTGAAAATTTAGTATTCTTGTGGTCTAAACTCTTCACATTCACCTAGATGAAGAATGAGAAGCCCATCGTCTCTCATGGTGTGATATTTCTTCTCAGATCTGAGATGCAAGAATTTTACATCAAATACATAAAGAACCATGACCCCCGATGAGGTCAAGGTATTACGTACAACCACATACATTCTCAAGATGCTCCTTACAAAGTTGTGTTAATTCCAACTATATCCTCAAGGGAAAGTAGTAGCTGCACCCAAGTTTGGTGCACCCGTGCAATGAGCAGTAAAATCTAATAAAATTTGAAAAAAATGAAACCTCGTGGCATTGAAGCAAATGTTTTATAAGCTCGCAAAGTTTCACCGCCAAATCTTCCAGCCAACGTTAATTGGCAAATATACACCACAACTGTGGCTTTATTATGAAAAAATATATTTAGCCAAAACGGCTCACTTCTCGACATGAGTGTATGAGTTTGCTCCTTACCAAACTCTTCATTTCCCATGACCAAACCATGCCTGCCAACGTTAACTGGAAAATACACCACAACCGCAGCTTCATTATTAAAATTCACCTCTTTTTTTCTTCAAAAAACAATCACGAATTGATAGTATTTTTGCAAAGAACACTAGCAGCGTTTGATGTCGAAACAGATGAATCGGATCGAATGGTAAGTGTTGATGCAGTAATCAAAACTCAAAGAATTCTAGTGAGCCGTTAGGTTGGTATGGTCAGCCGCTTCCGCTTCTGAGCCGTTAGGTTTGTACTTCAATTTCAGGAATGGAAGCAACTTGGAGATGCGAAACTTTAGTATTCTTGTGGAGTAAAGTCTTCACATGCACCTAGATGAAGAATGAAATGCCCATCTTCTCTCATGTTTTGATATTTTCTTCTCCGATCTGAGATGCAAGAATTTTATATCAAATACATAAAGAAACATGACCCCTGACGAGGTCAAATTATTTTATACAATCACACACATTCTCAAGATTGTCCTCATGAAGTTGTGTTAAGGGAAAGTAGTGGCTGCACAAATTGACGAATCGTTTAGCCAAAACTCGTTACTACTCCAGATGAATGTGTGAGTTTGCTCCTTACCAAACTCTTCATTTCTCATGACCAAACATTTCCAGCCAACATTGATAGGCAGATACCAACACAACTGCGTTTTCATTATAAAAGAATCACAACCATTCATTTTTCTTTTCTTTCAAAAACCAACCAACATTAAATAGTGTTTCTACAAAGAACACTATTCGACATAGAAACTGATGAATGAGATCCAAAGTGTTGATGCGACAATCAAAACTCAAACCATCTTACTCAAACTTTAGGTTGCACAAATAGCAAGACCTATCCAACCATCTACCCTCCTCACACAGCATGCACAGACGTGGGCCACCACCACCGCCACCATATCTTTTTTTAGACAAACCACCACCACATCTGGTTTGTGTGGACGAACTCGAGCTGCTCTCCATGATGGTATTAATGAGCCTATCTTGGGCCTCAACCGCCACTCAGAACCATCCGTGTAGTACATGACCGCCGAATCCACAGCCATCTACAACCATCACTATGCACATCACTAACATCGTCCCAAATGCCGAGTTTGCATCTTGGGAGTGTGATGCATGTCCGCGGCCCAGGCCTCGTTGCTAGGCATACCCACCTAGCCGAGTCTAGCTCTTCACAGCCTGAAGAATTTCATGCGCCTACACCAGGGTGTAGTCCCGGCAGACGACTAGGAGGAGCACATTGTCCGAGTGGCGAGCTCGATCCCCTCGGTGCCACACTATCCCACTTCACGCGATGGACATATATGATAAAAAAGGATGAAGATGCTGCGTGGGCTGCAGATGCGCTTTTAGAGCATCTCTAGGAGACCCCGCAAACCAGGCCATCTGTTATAATGATTTCCGGTTTGCAGAATGTATGATGTAAACCCATCTCTTAAAAATTCTCCAAATCCGTCTGTTCTGATTTTTTTATGGGATCCCGTGCGAGCCCATTTCATCTATATTAGTGGGATTTCTCCTGGTTTTGAAGGACCCCATTTTTCCTATGACTTCCCGAGCTCGATTGCCTCGCAGCTGCCGCCATTACTTCCCCGGCCAAATCTCACCGCCACCACCCGAGAGCTGCTGCATGCCGCCGTCGCCGCATGTGAGCTGCAGCAACAAGCCACCGGCGCCTATCGCCACCCGCGAGCTCGCGTCTGCTGTTGCCACCGCGATCGAGCGAGCTAGCTAGCAGCCGCTGTGTTGCTCGCTCAAGGGCTAGCTAGCCGCCACCAACAGCTAGATGCTACTGTCTGTTCATCGCATTCGTCCCTGTTGTCCTCTACTTGTTCTAAGGGGGCACTGCCATTTGCAAGACGCGGGCTCCTCCACTGTCCTGACGAAATTATTGCGGTGAAAACGGTCAAGGCGGACCCAATTGTAATTTAACGGATGCTTTTAAGAGGGTTTGTGCACTTTTACTAGGACAATGAAATATTATATGAGATATGTTTTGCCGAAACAAAACTCATACTGTGTCTATATTGCGGTGATGGAAATGTAGAACAGAAAGGATTTTTCTTTGGGAAATACAGAACAATGAGTTAACAGAGATATTGTTAGCAATTGCTTCACCTTAATAAATTCTGAAGTGTCACAAACGATAACGCATATCTGATATTGAAGTACATGCCAGAGTGCTTACAGCACAATTCATGGTCACTGAAATAAGTCCTGGCACTAGCCAGGGCTCAAACGCACCAATAATCTCACATGTGTCAAGAAAATTATGTCTGCTATATGGTTTTATTAGACTGCCTGGGGCATTTAAGCCTTTTGCTGTATAAACATATATGGGAGGAATTTGAGGTTGATCCTACACTGAGACGGGGTGATAATTCTCCATGATGTTTTGGTTTTCAAGTATAATTTTCAAATACATATAAGAAAGAGTGCAATTGGCGATGACCACCTGGCTAATTATACTCTTCCGACGAGGATGCATGCACACCTAATTATTTTTTAATGTTATGCGGATGCAATTATCAAGTCAAGTCAACAAAGTGGGAAACATTCACACAATGAAAAATATATACGTAGTACATGTGTTAGGAATAATTTTCTATGGATGGTTGGCAGAAGCGAATAAGCAACATTTATTCTTGATTTCACTAATCTGGAATCAACAGGCATTGCACAATCTTATAAATCATCAAAAATTTAAGATACAAATAAACATTACAAAAGAGATGAGTGTATGGAAAATAAGGATGGATCATCCCTGGCTACGGACAGACTTTTATTTCAAAATAAGGAAAGGAGAAAGCGACTGGTATCATTGATGATACTACTAATAGCACTAGTCATATTGCAATCGTGCAAACGTAATGACGAGAATTTTCTGGTTGGCAGTGTAGACCCATGCATCAACTCCAGCTTCATTTTCCCCCACAATCTTAAATCTGTATGAATTAGGCAAACGTAATGTTGTAGTTAGAAAACTACACGATCTATAACCGTGTACAGTTCTGAGAGTATAGATTTGAGAATACATATAATAATTTAAGACACTATTAGTTTTCAAGCTTATGTAGTGCATTAAAAAAAATTCTTTTCCATTCAGTACTGATAATTTTTTATCATGTCTCAAAAAGATAAAGTATATGTTCACGGAGATCAATGCTCTGGACATCAGGAGATATATGCTTCTCAATAAACAGTTTTGATCTATGATGTATAGTAAACATATAAAAGTCAAACATAAGGCAAAGATAAAAGCTCCGTATCCAATGTTCAACTTACAGCTTGTGGGGTGTAGAATGCATGGATATCAAGTTGTCTATAATTCTCAACGCTCGTCACTATCTGGGGAAACTTGTACTTGATGATACCACGAGCCATTGCTAGCTGTCCAGTCCCGCCTACGATTGCCCACTCACCGGTCGCTTCAGGGCCAATCATCCCCATCACTTGTAGGGTAGACTTGTTGAACCTACTCCAGATTTAAAACAGTAAAACCATGTCACACGAGTGACCGGAACCATACATCAATGTATGTAAATAACATCATGACAATGATAATTTGATTGGTAGATGCAAAAAACACATGTATAATTACCTAAGCTATGAAAATACTTGTATGGAATATATTTGAAATCAAACTTGAAGTTTTCATTTTTACAAGGGAGTGCCATAGCAAAGAAGTAAATGTTATAATTCTTGCATCAGGAATAGTAAATAAATATTTAAAGGATAAAGCATATGTAATCTTGTATGTAATGCACACTCAAAATTTGAGATCCTCAAATCATTACCTGGAGTCCTGCTCCTGAAACACCATGCTGAACGGAGAAAACCATCCACCACCTTCTTGGCTAGCTTGGATATGCAGGCCTTTCGCGCGAGCAATAATGTTTGCATTTGGCTGAGGAGCATCGAGTAGTGGCCAGTCGTTAACGCCTGTTGTGCCAAACCCATTAGCAAAGCTGGGACTGACAATCTGTTCTTGGTTATGGTTTGGTCCAGCAGCAATTTGGTGGAGGTACAAGGACAGATTGATCTCTTTCTCACAACTATTCTTACACAACCCTACACAACTGTCACACAGAAGAGCAGTAGTGAACGTGGTGGCTAGGGCTAACTGAGAGATGACAAAAAAGACCAGGACATGGCTAGGATGGGCCATTGCAAGGATTGTTAATCCGAGTGTGAGAGGATTTGCTCAATATCTAGTGATCTTTGGGTGTGGAGATATGAGTACAAGATGGGCTGTATTTATAGTGTAAAAGGACTAGTAGTCTATTATATATGTGCTGTTTTCCTGGAGACCGGCAACAAAGAGGTTGGTTAGTCAAGCAAATTATGTTGATGGCAAGAAAGAACACCAGGCAGAACCACTTTGTTTTCTTAATTTGGCACACTTCATAAAGATATATACTCCCTATGTTTCTCAATATAAGCTTTTTTAGAGTTGCAAATACGTACTACCTACGAAGCAAAATGAGTCAATCTACACTCTAAAATATGTGTATATACCTCCGCATGTAGTCTATATTAAAATATCTAAAAATGCTTATATTTAGGAATAGAGGGAGTAGTATGCAGCAGGAGAGGATCATTAAGTTTTGCACTCGTTGCACTTTTTGTCCCCATTATGTAGAGAAACTAACTGTCCCTGACCTTGATGGTGTGAAGTATGGATAATTCCCGGATGTTCATAACTCCCTAGAACTACGACAGAAAGAAAGGAAGATGTTAGAAACGTTTGTGTGCGGCGGCCGAAATTTGCGCCGGATGCGTCCATGCACGCACGCCACAGCGACCGAAATTCCCCCATCTCACGCAAGTGTCGTTGAAGGGCGCGAAGCGGAGCTCGCCACCGACGGCATCCATCCCGCACGCCAGCTCCTCGAATGCCTCGGCCACGGCATGAGTGGCTGCTCCATTCCCTGCCGCGCGGCCACCATGGCTGTGGTCACGATGCAAATCTGCTCCTCGTTCTTCTACCTCGCCATCTTATTCCTCGTCCCTCTATGTTGCCAACCCCTAAGCCAACATATACTTCCCCTCGATTCACTCTCTCAGTTGCACCTGGTACTGCTCCATGATGACCGGAGCTACAACAGCCATGGTAGGCGAACTACATTCATGGCCGGCGAGGTGCAACACTGTATTTGCTGCAACCGTCTATGAGGAAGCTGCGACCGACTCGAGGTGGAGCTGCATCCAGCAACTCCTTTTGCTATGGTCCACACATTTCTTTTGCTGGATCGACAGAAGTGAGTGTTGTGACCGGCGTTCTGCAGAGGTGCAACCAGCATCACAATAATGCTATATCGTTTTTTGTTTTGTTTTTGCAACCAGAGAGTGGACTGGCTATGACTGATGTGTGGAGGAGCTGCATCCGCCAGTTCCAAATGCTATAACTGGCATCCTAAAAGGCAACATCCAGTATCTTAAAAAGCTTCAACACTAGACAGGGAAGCTGGGGCGGCCATGGCGCAACCGCATGGTATTGTTAGTATTCCTGGATCTCCTAATTTCTTTGGTACCCCACCCTTAAAACTATAATTAGCAAGCATGGTGGAAATTTCAGTTTCTGGTATCTTCCTTTTATTAGTCACAATATCTTTCATATACTTAGCATAAAGACAGGTCTAAGCATTTTAACAAAGTGCTCAAAATCCACATTATACTTTTTCTTGGATGGTTTAGGAGGAAAGGCATGGGTTTCTGAACCCATGGTTCTCTGTCTTTACCATGCTTCCTAGCAATAAAATCTCTTTTGTCATATCTTTTTTTCTTAGGATGTGGGTTATCAAGATCAACAGCAGGTTCAATCTCCACTTCATTATCATTACTAGGTTGAGCATCAACATGAACATCATCATTATATTATCTCTAGGCTCATGTTCATCACCTTATTATGTTTCAGCATCAAAAACAGAAATATCATTTGGGTTTTTAGGTGTATCTATAACAGGTTCACCAGCAGTATGCAAAGTTCTATCATCATCCTTGTTCCTCTTGTTACTGGAGCGACTAGGTGCATCAATATTACCCCTTTGAGAATCTTGCTCAATTCTCTTAGGATGGTACAAAGGTTCCTAAGTCATTCTTCCACCTCTAGTCACAACTTTAACAGAATGATCATTGTTCTTACTATTCATCTCATTAAGCAAATCATTCCGAGCTTTGAGTACTTGTTCTACTTGAGTAGTTACCATGGAAGCATGTTTACTAATCAGTTTAAGATCGTTGATAGTTCTACTCATATAATCACCTAAACGATCAAGCATGAAAGCATTATGTTTCAATTGTCTACTAACATAAGCAATAAAATTTTCTTGCTTAACAACGAAATTATCATACTCATTCAAGCACTGGCTAGCAGACTTATTATAAGGAACATCGCTTTCATCAAATCTACAAAGAGAATTTACCTCTACTACCTATGTCGGGTTATCAAGACCATGTATTTCTTCAATAGGTGGCAGATTCTTAACATCTTCAACTTTAATACCCTTCTCTTTCATAGATTTCTCTGCCTCTAGCATATCTTCAGGACTGAGAAATAGAATACCTCTTTTCTTCGGAGTTGGCTTAGGTGATGGTTCAGGAATAGTCCAATCAGTATCATTGCTCAATATATTATTCAATAGTATTTTAGTTTGTTCAACAGTTCGTTCCCAGAAAACACAACCAGCACAACTATCTAGGTGGTTCCTAGAAGCATCGGTTAGTCCATTATAAAAGATATCAAGTATTTCATTTTTTTGAGAGGATGATCAGGAAAAGCATTAAGTAATTGGAGAAGCCTCCCCCAAGCTTGTGGGAGACTCTCTTCTTCCATTAGCACAAAGTTAAATATTTCCTGCAAGGCAGCTTGTTTCTTATGGGCAGGAAAATATTTTTCAGAAAAGTGATAAATCATATCCTGGGGGCTACGCACACAACCAGGAGAAAGAGAATTAAACCATATCTTAGCATTACCCTTTAACGAGAAAGGAAACAACTTAAGGATATAATAGTAACGATTTTTTTTCCTCATGAGAAAATAGGGTGGCTATATCATTCAGTTTAGTAAGATGCGTCACAACAGTTTCAGATTCATAACCATGGAAAGGATGAGATTCAACCAAAGTAATTAACTCAGGATCGACAAAGAATTCATAATCCTTATCAGTAACAAAGATAGGTGAAGTAGCAAACTTAGGATCATATTTCATTCTAACATTCAAATATTTTTATTTCCACTTGCATCGTAATTTCTTAAGATCATCTCTATCCTTACAAGCAAGAAAGTGCCTAGCTACCTCTCTTTCCATAACACAACCCTTAGGAATATCAGGCAATTCATATCTAGGAGAGCTAGGTCTAGCAAGTGTCTCAAAGTGATCAGTTTCAATAATTTCATCAGTTTCAGAAGTATCATAACTTTCAGCATTGGCCTTAGCAATTCATTCATCAAGAAATTCACCCAGTGGCACAATATTATCATACAAAGTATCATCATAAGCATCATGCATAACAGAAGTGGCATCATCAATTACTTGCGACATATCAGAATTACTAGCAGGTGGTGGTGTTGCAAACTTACTCATAATAGAAGGTGAATCAAGTGTAGAGCTAGATGGCAGTTCCTTACCTCCCCTCGTAGTAGAGGGATAGATTTTGATTTTTGGATCTTTCAGATTCTTCATAGTGATCAACAAATATAGATCCCAAGTGACTCAGAGAATAGAGCTATGCTCCCCGGCAACAGCGCCAGAAAAAGGTCTTGATAACCCACAAGTATAGGGGATCGCAACAGTTTTCGAGGGTAGAGTATTCAATCCAAATTTATTGATTCGACACAAGGGGAGCCAAAGAATATTCTCGAGTATTCGCATCTAAGTTGTCAATTCAACCACACCTGAAAGACTTAATATCTACAACAAAGTATTCAGTAGCAAAGTAGTATGGAAGTAACGGTAGCAAAAGTAACAGTAGTTGTTTTATAATGATTGTAACAGTAGCAGCGAAGAAGTAACTTAGCAAGGATCAATATGTGGAAAGCACGTAGGCAATGGATCGGTGATGGATAATTATGTTGGATAGCATTCGTCATGCAACAGTTATAACATAGGGATACACAGAACTAGCTCCAATTCATCAATGTAATGTAGGCATGTATTCCATATATAGTCACACATGCTTATGGAAAAGAACTTGCATGACATCTTTTGTCCTACCCTCCCGTGGCAGTGGGGTCCTAATGGAAACTAAGGGATAAGGCCTCCTTTTAGATAACCGGACCAAAGCATTAGTACTTGGTGAATACATGAACTCCTCAAACTACGGTAATCACCGGAAAGAATCCCAGTTATTGTCACCCTGGGGGATGCGGATCATAACTCGTAATAGGTGTCTACAACTTGCAAGATGGGATCAAGAACACATATATATTCATGAAAATATAATAGGTTCAGATCTGAAATCATGGCACTCGAGGCCTAGTGACAAGCATTAAGCATAGCAAAGTCATAGCAACATCAATCTCAGAACATAGTGGATACTAGGGATCAAACCCTAACAAAACTAACTCGATTACATGATAAATCTTATCCAACCCATCACCGTCCAGCAAGCATACGATGGGATTATTCACGAACAGCGGAGAGCATCACGGAATTGGTGATGAAGGATGGTTGGTGATGACGATGGCGTTGATTTCCCCTCTCCGGAGCCCAAAACAGACTCCAGATCTGGTCTCCCGAGGAAGAACAGGAGGTGGCGGCGGCTCCGTATCGTGGAACCCGATGAACTCTTCTCTCTGATTTTTTTTCTTCACGAATAGGGTTATATGGAGTTGGAGATGAGGTCAGAGGAGCCACAAGGGCCCTACAAGCCTGCTAGGCACGGCCAGGGGGGTGGCCGCGCCTAGCAGGCTTGTTGCCTGCAGGTGGCCCCCCTCTGGTTGATTCTTGTGCTAGTATTTTTTATTAAATCCAAAAATATTCTCCATAAATTTTCAGGACAATCCGTGCACTTTTGTTTCTCCACAAAAATAACACCAAGGCAATTCCGCTGAAGTTCGGGTTAGTTCCATTCAAATCATGCAAATTAGAGTCCAAAACAAGGGCAAAAGAGTTTGGAAAAGTGGATATGATGGAGACGTATCATTGACCATAGAGGTGTCTCGGTCATGTCTACATAGTTCTCAAACCCACAGGGTCTGCACACTTAAGGTTCGGTGACGTTTCTGTAGTATATAGTACTGTATGGTTGTGAACGAAGCTTGTTCGGAGTTCTGGATGAGATCCTGGACGTCATGAGGAGCTCCGGAATTGTCCGGAGGTAAATATTGATATATATAGGAAGTCCTGTTTTGGTCACCCAAAAAGTTTCAGGCTCATCGATAGTGTACCGGGAGTGTCAGGAGGGTGCCGGGGGACCATTGGGAGGGGTGTCTTAACCCAAATGATCTCATGGGCTATGGGAAGGGTCAAAGCAGCCCCTAGTGGGCTATCCGAACCCTCCACTAAGGTCCATGCGGCTAGGGGTGGGAAAAACCCAAAGGTGGAAAGGTGGAAAGGTTTTCCAAGTGGAGAGGAGGAATCCTACTCCCAGTAGGATTGGAGTAGGACTCCTCCACCTCCAATTTCGGACAACCTTTGAGGGTTTGAGGCTGCCTCCTCCCCTCCCTCCCTCCTATATATACTAGATGATTTAGAGGGAAGAGATAACCCTAATTGCTAGGTGCTCCCTCTACTTCATCTAGATCGTCTTTCTCCTCTAGTCTAGTTCGGTGGTGCTTAGGCGAAGCCCTGCCGGAATAGTTCCACCACCATCGCTGCCACACCATCATGCTGTCGGAGAACTCATCTACCTCTCCGCTCCCTCTTGCTGGATCATGAAGGCGGAGATCGTCATTGAGCTGTACGTGTGCTAAACACGGAGGTGCCTTCCATTTGGCGCTAGATCGAGACGGATCGTGATTGGATTGCGGGATGCTCGGTGATTTGGATCATCTCATACAAGTCATGATATTCTATATGGCTCCTGCCGGTTGCCGTACTCATCGACATGCAAGTCGTGATATTCTATGCAAAACATGATCATCTCATATATCACATATATCTCATCATGTAATTGGCCATATCATATCACAACATACCCTGCAAGAACAAGTTAGACGTCCTCTAATTGTTGTAGCATGTTTTACATGGATGCTACAGGTATCTAGCAAGAACGATTCTTACCGCCGAAAAAACCACAATGGTGATACACAAATTGCTATTCAAGCTTCTCAAGGACCGCCTTTGTCAAATCCGATCCAACTAGAGTAGGAGAGGCAGACACCCGCCAGCCATCTTTATGCAACAGAGTCACATGTCAGTCGATGGAACCGTTCTCTCATATATTGACGAGTAAGGTTGGTCCGGCCGCTTTTTCATCCCACAATAGCTCTGAATCAATAAAACACCAAGGCAGGAAGCAATCTGAATGTCAATGCCCACAAACTCCTTTGTGTTCTACTCGAGATCTCGTCTACACATAGGACTAGCTCTGATATCACTATTGGGGAACGTTGCATGGGCACACGCAAGATCTATCCATGGTGATGAGCATCTACGGGAGAGAGAGAGAGTGGATCTACATACCCTTGTAGATCGCTAAGAGGAAGCGCTAAGAAACACACTTGATGTAGTCAAACGTCTTCGCGATCCAATCATGATTCTTTCGGAGATCTCATCACGATCCGTCCCATGATCCAATCATGATATGTCCCGCGATCCAATCACAGTCCTTCCGATCTAGCGCTGAACGGACCACACCTCCGTGCTTAGCACACGTACAACTCGATGACGATCTCCACCTTGTTGATCCAGCAAGAGGGATCGGAGAGGTAGATGAGTTCTCCGGCAACGCGACAGCGGTGGTGGTGGAGCTGATCCGGCAGGGCTTCGCCAAGCACTATAGAACCAATCTAGAGGGGAAACAGATCTAGAGGAAGAAGAGGGCAACACGTGGCAATTAGGGTTAGGGGGATGCCCTCAAAATCCCTCAATTTATATAGGTGGAAGGGGAGAGGAGGTAGCCTTGGCCCATACTCCAAGTAGGTTCGGCCGAACCAAACAAGGGAGGAATCGACCTCCCACAAGGGAGGTGGAATCCTATTAGAACTCCTTCCTAATTTGGATTTTCCTTCCGCCTTTTGGGTTTTTTCCTTTCCACTCTTTCCGAGCTGCATGGGCCTTGTAGGGCTGGTCTTCCCAGCCCACTAAGGGCTGGTGCAACACCCCTCAGGCCCGTGTGGCCTCCCGGTATGGGTGGCCCCTCCCGATGGCCCTATGGCACTCCTGGTACACTACCGGAAATATCTGAAACTCTTCCGGTGGCCAAAAGGGGACTTCCTATTTATCAATCTTTACCTTGGACCATTCCGGAGCTCCTCATGATGTCTGGGATCTCATCCAGGACTCCGAACAACCTTCGGTCACCAACATACATAACTCAACTATACTGAAACGTCACCGAACCTTAAGTGTGCAGACCCTGCGGGTTCGAGAACTATGCAGACATGACCGAGACACCTCTACAGTCAATAACCAATAGCAGGACCTGGATGCCCATATTGGCTCCTACATATTCTATGAAGATCTTTATCGGTCGAACCTCTATGTCAAGGATTCAGAGAATCCCATATGATGTTCTCTTTTTTCTTCGGTATGTTACTTGCCCAAGATTCGATCGTCGGTATCTCTATACCTAGTTCAATCTCATTAACATCAAGTCTTTTTAGTCGTTCCGTAATACAAGATCCCGTGGCTAACTCTTTAGTAACATTTCTTGCAAGGCTTACAGTGATGTTGTATTACCGAGTGGGCCTTAAGATACCTCTCCGTCACACGAAGTAACAAATCCCAGTCTTAATCCATGGGAAATCAACAGACACCCTCGGAGATACCTCTAGAGCACCTTTATAGTCATCCAGTTACGTTGCGATGTTTGATACACACAAGGTACTCCTCCGGTGTCAGTAAGTTGCATGATCTCCTGGTCAGAGGAACAGATACTTGACATGCAGAAAACTATAGCAATAAACTGACACGATCGTATGCTATGTTTATAGTTTGGGTCTTATTCATCACATCATTCTCCTAATGATGTGATCCCGTTATCAAATGACATCTCATGTCCATGGCCAGGAAACCTTGACCATCCTTGATCAACGAGCTAGTCTACTAGAGGCCTACCAGGAACACAATGTTGTTTATATACCCACACACATATTTAATTTCCAATCAATACAATTATAGCATGGATAATAAATGATTATCATGAACAAGGAAATATGATAATAACTAATTTATTATTGCCTCTAGGGCATATTTCCAACAACTGATGTGTGCGATCTGATGAGCATTGAGGCGCGCAGTGGATACCATTATTTCCTCACCTTCACTGATGACTTAAATAGATATGGGTATATTTATTTAATGAAACACAAGTCTGAAACGTTTAAAAAGATTAAACAATTTCAGAGTGAAGTTGAGAGTCATCGTAACAAGAAGATTAAATTCCTATGATCTCATCGAGGAGGTGAATATCTGAGTTATGAGTTTGGCAGTCACTTAAGCCAGTGTGAAATTGTTTCACAATTGACACCGCCTAGAACACCACATCGTAATGGTGTGTCCAAATGTTGTAATTAGACCCTATTAGATATGGTGCGTTCTATGATGTCTCTTGCCGATTTGCCACTACCGTTTTGGATTATGCATTAGAGACAGCTGCTTTTCCTTTAAATAGTTCACCATCGAAATCCGTTGAGATGACGCCATATTAACTGTGGTTTGGCAAGAAGCCAAAGTTATCGTTTCTTAAAGTTTGGGGATGTGATGCTTATGTCAAAAAGCTTCAGCTTGAAAAGCTGGAATCCGAAGCGGAGAAATGCATCTTCATAGGATACCCAAAAGAGATAGTTGGGTATACGTTCTATCTCAGATCCAAAGGCAAAGTGTTTGTCGCTAAGAATGGAACATGTCTTCAAAAAGAGTTTCTCTCGAAAGAATTGAGTGGGAGGAAAATATAACTTGATGAGGTTATTGAACCTTTATTTCAACCAGAGAATAGCGCAGCGCAGAAAGATGTTTCTGTAGAGCCTGCATCAGTTGAAGAGGAAGTTAATGATGATGATCATGAGGCTTCGGGTCAAGTTACTATCGAACCTCGTAGGTCGACAAGGGCACGTACTGCTCCTGAGTGGTACGTCAACCCTATCTTAGAGGTCATGTTGTTAGACAACGATGAACCTACAAGCTATGGAGAAGCGATGATGGGCCCGGATTCCAAGAAATGGTTAGATGCCATGAAATCCGAGATGGGATCCATGTATGAAAACAAAGTATGGACTTTGGAAGTATTACCTGAAGGGCAAAAGTCCATTTAGAACAAATGGATCTTTAAGAGGAAGACGAATGTGGATGGTAATATCACCGTCTATAAAGCTCGACTGATGGCAAAGGGTTTTTCGCAAGTTCAAGGAGTTGAATACGGTGATACCTTCTCACCCGTAGCGATGCTTAAGTCTGTCAAAATCATGTTAGCAATAGTTGCGTATTTCGACTATGAAATTTGGCAGATGGATGTCAAAACATCGTTCCTTAACGGTTTCCTTAAGGAAGAGTTGTATATGAGACAACCAGAAGGTTTTGTCGATCCAGAGTGCTAACAAATTTTTCAAACTACATCGATCCATTTATGGACTGGTGCAAGCATCCCAGAGTTGGAATCTGCGCTTTGATGAGGTGATCAAAGCGTTCGGGTTTATAAAAGTTTACGGATAAGCTTGTATTTACAAGAAAGTGAGTGGGAGCTCTATACCGTTCCTAATATTATATGTGGATGACATATTGCTGAGTGGAAACAATATAGAAATGCTGGAAAGCGTGAAGGAATATATGAACAAGTGGTTTTCAATGAAGGACCTAAGAGAAGCTGCTTTCATATTAGGCATTAAGATTTATAGAGATAGATCGATACACTTAATAGGATTTTCACAAAGCACATACCTTAACAAGGTTTTGAAGAATTTCAAAATGGATCAGTCCAAGAAGGGGTTCTTGCCTGTGTTACAAGGTGTGAAGTTGAGTAAGACTCAATGCCCAGTAACTACAGAAGATAGAGAAAAGATGAGTGTCATCCCCTATGCTTCATCCATATAGGCTCTATCATGTATGCAATGTTGTGCACAAGACCCGATGTCAGCCTTGCCATAAGTATGGCCGGAAGGTTTTAAAGTGATCCAGAAATGGAGCACTAGACAGCGGTCAAGAATATCCTTAAGTACCTAAAAAGGACTAAGGAAATGTTTCTTGTTTATGGAGGTGATCAAGAGCTCGTCGTAAAGGGTTACGTCGATGTAAGCTTTGACAATGATCCCGATGACTCTAAGTCACAAACCGGATATGATTCTCAATGGGGGGAGCGGTAAGCTGGTGCAGTTCCAAGCAAAGCGTGGTAGCCGATTCTACATGCGAAGCGGAGTACATCATAGCCTCGGAGGCGACGAAGGAAGGTGTCTAAATGAAGGAGTTCATGACAGATCTTGGAGTATTGCCCACTGCACTGAATCCAGTGGATATGTTCTGTGACAACACTGGTGCCATTGCTCTGGCCAAGGAACCAAGGTTTCACAAGAGGACCAGGCACATAAAGCGACACTTCAATTCCATCCGCGAGTACATCAAGTAGGAGGACATAAATATTTGCAAAGTGCACACGGATCTGAATGTTGCAGACCCATTGACTAAATCTCTTCCAAGGGCTAAACATGATCAACACCAGAACTGTATGGTGTTCGATTCATTACAATGTAAATCACATAGTGATGTCAACTAGATTATTGACACAAGTGCAAGTGGGAGACTGTTGGAAATGTGCCCTAGAGGCAATAAGAAAATGGTTATTATTATATTTCCTTGTTCATGATAATTGTTTATTATCCATGCTATAATTGTATTGATTGGAAACACATTGCATGTGTGGATATATAGACAACACTGTGTTCCTAGTATGCCTCTAGTAGCTAGTTCGTTGATCAAAGATGGTCCAAATTTCCTAGCCATTGACATGAGATTTCATTTGATAATGGGATCACATCATTGGGAGAATGATGTGATGGACAAGACTCAAACTATAAACATAGCATTTGATCGTGTCAGTTTATTGCTATAGTTTTCTACATGTCAAGTATATATTCCTATAACCATGAGATCATGCAACTCAATGACACCAGAGGAGTACCTTGTGTGTATCAAACGCCGCAACGTAACTGGGAGCCGCGACGACGCCTTCAAGAAGGGAACGATCTTCACAGCCGTCGGTCCATCGAAGATAGATCAGGTTTTCTCCCCAACCAACACTCACCGTCACCGAACACCACACCCCGGCTACCACGTCGCCCACATGACCATGGCCACTAGGCAGCACCAAGCCACGGCCTCCGCCGCCGTGTTACCGCCACTAGAGTCACCGCCCCGGCATCCAAGACTTTGACACCACCTCACCCGAGACCCGCCGCAACTCCCAACCAAAGAGATGGGCGAAAAGGTCTCACCTTTCGCACCACTGGGAGACCCCCAGCGATGAAACCCAATAGGCCGGCCAGCGCTGGCCTCCATCGATCTGTCTTGCAGCCCCTAGCACGAGACGAGCTCGGTCATGCATCGTCATGAGGGGGACGAGGTCTGTCCTGCTGCACCGTGCGCGCGACGAGCTCGGTCTATCCGCACGGTGCGCAGGACGAGCTCGGTCCTGCAACACGGGGCGTGAGAAGAGCGATGGACCGCAGCTGGGAGAAGGTCAGCCCTCCAACGGGAGTACATCCGTATCACAAGGGAAGGGGTCGAAGGCCGACACAGACCGCCTACAAACGAGACGACACCGGGAAAAACCAGCCGCCGCCATAGCCGATCTGCTACCACCACAGCACAAGTGCCTCCGCGCCCAGGTCAGATCCGCCAGAAGCTCCGCCATCCCACATCGGAGTAGCGTACACCCCAGCCGCATCACCGCTGCCTTATCCCAACAACTGCCAACCAACACCATCCACCAGATCTAAGCAAGGGACCCCAGGACCGCAGCCCCCGCCAACCACCTCTAGCCAGAACATGGCAGGAGGCTAGGTCGGTCGCCAACCCGCCCCCGGGCCGCACCAGACGGAGGGGAGGGGTGGCGCCGGCGACCATCAGCCGCTGGGAGGAGGGAGGGAGGCGGGACAGGGCCGCCCCGACGCCCGACGCCACCGGGCAGAGGGAAGGCGCCCTGCGAAGCCCCCCATCTACGCACGCGAGAAACCGCCCAGCCGCCAACGCCACGCGGCCTTTGGCCGGCGAACCCCCGGCGGTGGCGAGGGGGCGGGGGGGGGGGCGCTAGGGTTCCTCCCGGGGGCGCCCGCGGGAGCGCCTCGGGAGGGAGGGGAGGGAGGGGAGGACTCTACAGGTTTTCGTGAGATAATTTAGTGTTGACAGAACATTGAACATATATTGTTCTTTTCTCGCCATATAGAGGATGGTAATATTTTCTCATGGACACATAGTTCAAGAGTTGCACTGGACATTTAATTCATATGAAATTCAGGCTTCCAGTAGAGTTACTCGGGAAATCACATATGGAAATACATGCAGTTGACTGTGCATCAGTACTCCAGCACAGGTAAACATACTACCATCGGTTTTGTTGGAGATCTATAGTTAGCTTGTGACATAATATGGGATATACAAGAAAGACCTATGATGAAGTCAAAGTATATTATGCGCCTTTCCAGGATGTTGCACATGCAATTGAAAAGTAAACGAGGAGCACCTGATACTATGTTTCCAGTTACGTACGAATCAATGACCAGATGCACATCTCAGATTCACAGATCACATCGGTGGAACTGCCGTGTGAGAGATGTTACTGATTCATTGGCATAACTGGGGATAAGCTACTAATAATCCAGGAAGTGCAAATTTAGTCTGCATGTAGAGGAAAAACTCCGCAGGCATGTACATCCTGATGAGGTCTCTATTCACTGCTCGTGCTTTCCAATCGAATTTTCTTCCAGATCTGAAATGTATTGTTTTATTTGAGATACAAGACATAGGAAAACATGACTTGTCCCCGTGAGGAGCAGGTCAAGTTAATTACACAAGCAAAGCACCACATTAGGATTGTTGCACATGCAGCGCTGATGTCAGCAGAGAGCTGGCCACTTTCTGTTTCCGTTACAAAGTCAAAGAAGAGCTGTACAGATCAGATCTACAAATGTTTTGCCAGAATTAATATACAATACATGCATAAGTTAGAGTGCTTCTTGCTGAACTTCTGCGTACACACACTTATTTCTTCCCTTCAAGTATGTACCCAAAGAGATCAGAAAGATTAAGCTAGTAATTTTAGCCTTCTAACGTTCCATTTGTAGTACCTTTTTCTGATCATTACTAGGACATGTTCAGGAATGGAAGCAACTTGAAGGGGTGAAAAAATAGTATTCTTGTGGTGTAAACTCTACACATTCACCTAGATGAAGAATGAGAAGCCCATCGTCTCTCATGGTGTGATATTTCTTCCCAGATCTGAGATGCAAGAATTTTACATCAAATACATAAAGAACCATGACCCCCGATGAGGTCAAGGTATTACGTACAACCACATACATTCTCAAGATGCTCCTCACGAAGTTGTGTTAATTCCAACTATATCCTCAAGGGAAAGTAGTAGCTGCACCCAAGTTTGGCGCACCCGCGCAATGAGCAGTAAAATCTAATAAAATTTGAAAAAAATGAAACTTCGTGGCATTGAAGCAAATGTTTTATAAGCTTGCAAAGTTTGACCGCTAAATCTTCCAGTCAACGTTAATTGGCAAATATACACCACAACTGTGGCTTTATTATGAAAAAATATATTTAGCCAAAACGGCTCACTTCTCGACATGAGTGTATGAGTTTGCTCCTTACCAAACTCTTCACTTCCCATGACCAAACCATGCCTGCCAATGTTAACTGGAAAATACACCACAAACGCAGCTTCATTATTAAAATTCACCTCTTTTTTTCTTCAAAAAACAATCAAGAATCGATATTATTTTTGCAAAGAACACTAGCAGCGTTTGATGGCGAAACTGATGAATCGGATCGAATGGTAAGTGTTGATGCAGTAATCAAAACTCAAAGAATTCTGGTGAGCCGTTAGGTTGGTATGGTCGGCCGCTTCCGCTTCTGAGCCGTTAGGTTTGTACATCAATTTCAGGAATGGAAGCAACTTGGAGATGCGAAACTTTAGTATTCTTGTGGAGTAAAGTCTTCACATGCACCTAGATGAAGAATGAAATGTCCATCTTCTCTCATGTTTTGATATTTTATTCTCCGATCTGAGATGCAAGAATTTTATATCAAATACATAAAGAAACATGAACCCTGACGAGGTCAAATTATTTTATACAGTCACACACATTCTCAAGATTGTCCTCATGGAGTTGTGTTAAGGGAAAGTAGTGGCTGCACAAATTCACGAATCGTTTAGCCAAAACTCCTCACTTCTCCAGATGAGTGTGTGAGTTTGCTATTCGACAAACGACATTATTCGTTTAACCAACCAACATTAAATAATATTTCCGCAAAGAACACTATTCGACATAGAAACTGATGAATCAGATCCAAAGTGTTGATGCAACAATCAAAACTCACACCATCTTACTCAAACTTTAGGTTGGACAAACAGCAAGACCTATCCAACCATCTACCCTCCTCACACAGCATGCACAGACGTGGGCCACCACCACCGCCACCACATCTTTTTTTAGACAAACCACCACCACATACAGTTTGTGTGGACGAACTCGAGCTGCTCTCCATGACGGTATTAATGAGCCTATCTTGGGCCTCAACCGCCACTCGGAACCATCCGTGTAGTACATGACCGTCGAATCCACAGTCATCTACAACCATATCTGTGCACATCACTAACATCGGCCCAAATGCCGAGTTTGCATCTCGGGAGTGTGATGCATGTCCGCGGCTCAGGCCTTGTTGCTAGGCATACCCACCTAGCCGAGTCTAGCTCTTCACAGCCTGAAGAATTTCGTACGCCTACACCAGGGTGTAGTCCCGGCAGGCGCCTAGGAGGAGCACAATGTCCGAGTGGCGAGCTCGATCCCCTCGGTGCCACACTGTCCCACTTCACGCGATGGACATATATGATAAAAAAGGATAAAGATGTTGCGTGGGCTGCAGATGCGCTTTTAGAGCATCTCTAGGAGACCCTGCAAACCGGGCCATCCGTTATAATGATTACCGGTTTGCAGAATGTATGATGTAAACCCATCTCGAAAAAATTCTCCAAATCCGTCCGTTCTGATTTTTTGTGTGGGATCCCGTATCCGCGAGCCCATTACATCTATATTAGTGGGATTTTTTTAAGGACCCCATTTTTCCAATGACAGTGTAGACCCATGCATCAACTCCAGCTTCATTTCCCCCCACAATCTTAAACCTGTATGAATTAGGCAAACGTAATGTTGTAGTTAGAAAACTACACGATCTATAACCGTGTACAGTTCTGAGAGTATAGATTTGAGAATACATATAATAATTTAAGACACTATTAGTTTTCAAGCTTATGTAGTGCATTAAAAAAAATTCTTTTCCATTCAGTACTGATAATTTTTTATCATGTCTCAAAAAGATAAAGTATATGTTCACGGAGATCAATGCTCTGGACATCAGGAGATATATGCTTCTCAATAAACAGTTTTGATTTATGATGTATAGTAAACATATAAAAGTCAAACATAAGGCAAAGATTAAAAGCTCCGTATCCAATGTTCAACTTACAGCTTGTGGGGTGTAGAATGCATGGATATCAAGTTGTCTATAATTCTCAACGCTCGTCATTATCTGGGGAAACTTGTACTTGATGATACCACGAGCCATAGCTAGCATTCCCGTTCCGCCTACGATTGCCCACTCACCGGTCGCTTCAGGGCCAATCATCCCCATCACTTGTAGGGTAGACTTGTTGAACCTACTCCAGATTTAAAACAGTAAAACCATATCACACGAGTGACCTGAACCGTACATCAATGTATGTAAATAACATCCTGACAACGATAATTTGATTGGTAGATGCAAAAAACACATGTATAATTACCTAAGCTATGAAAATACTTGTATGGAATATATTTGAAATCAAGGTTGAAGTTTTCATTTTTGCAAGGGAATGCCATAGCGAAGAAGTAAATGTTATAATTCTGGCATCAGGAATAGTAAATAAATATTTAAACGATAAAGCATATGAAATCTTGTATGTAATGCACACTCAAAATTTGAGATCCTCAATTCATTACCTGGAGTCCTGCTCCTGAAACACCATGCTGAACGGAGAAAACCATCCGCCACCTTCTTGGCTAGCTTGGATATGCAGGCCTTTTGCGCGAGCAATAATGTTTGCATTTGACTGAGGAGCATCGAGTAGTGGCCAGTCATTAACGCCTGTTGTGCCAAACCCATTAGCAAAGCTGGGACTGACAATCTGTTCTTGGTTATGGTTTGGTCCAGCAGCAATTTGGTGGAGGTACAAGGACAGATTGATCTCTTTCTCACAACTATTCTTACACAACCCTACACAACTGTCACACAACAGAGCAGTAGTGAACGTGGTGGCTAGGGCTAAGTGAGAGAGGACAAATAAGACCAGGACATGGCTAGGACGGGCCATTGCAAGGATTGTTAATCCGAGTGTGAGAGGATATGCTCAATGTCTAGTGATCTTTGGGTGTGGAGATATGAGTACAAGATGGGCTGTGTTTATAGAGTAAACGAAGTAGTAGTCTACTATATATGTGCTGTTTTCCTGGAGACCAGCAACAAGGAGGTTGGTTAGTCAAGCAAATTATGTTGATGGTAAGAAAGAACACATGCAGAACCATTTTGTTTTCTTCATTTGATACACTTCATAAAGATATATACTCCCTATGTTTCTAAATATAAGCTTTTTTAGAGTTGCAAATACGTACTACCTATGAAGCAAAATGAGTCAATCTACACTCTAAAATATGTGTATATACCTTCGCATGTAGTCTATATTAAAATATCTAAAAATGCTTATATTTAGGAACAGAGGGAGTAGTATGCAGCAGGAGTGGATCATGAAGTATGGATGCGTCCACGCACGCACGCCACAGCGACTGAAGTCGCGACACGTGGGGCGACGGGGGACCCACATACATTATCTTTTCCCCCATCTCACGCAAGTGTCGTTGAAAGGCGCGAAGCGGAGCTTGCCACCGACGGCCTCTATCCCGCACGCCAGCTCCTGGAATGCCTCGGCCACGGCGTGAGTGGCTGCTCCATTCCCTGCCACGCGGCCACCATGGCTGCGGCCACATTGCAAATCTGCTCCTCGTTCTTCTGTCTTGTCATCTTATTCCTCGTCCCTCTGTGTCGCCAGCCCGTAAGCCAACATATACTTCCCCTCGATTCACTCTCTCATCTGCATCTGGTACTGCTCCATGATGACCGGAGCTACAACAGCCATGGTAGGTGAGCTTCATTCATGGCCGGCGAGGTGCAACGCTGTATTTGCTGCAACCGGCTATGAGGAAGCTGCGACCGGCAACTCCTTTTGCTACGGTCCACACATTTTTTTGCTGGAACGAGAGAAGTGAGTGTTCTGACCGGCGTTCTGCAGAGGTGCAACCAGCATCACAAAATACTACATCGTTTTTTTGCATCCAGAGAGCGGACTGGCTATGACCGATGTGTGGAGGAGCTGCATCCGGCAGTTCCAAATGCTACAACAAGCATCCTAAAAGGCAACATCCAGTATCTTAAAAAGCTTCAACACTAGACAGGAAAGCTGGGGCGGCCATGTCGCAATCGCAAAAAAGTTGCAACTGACAGATGAAAATGCTAAATCCGACACCTGAAAAGCTTCATGAGGCTATGGTGCTTTACAACTTAGATGCGACCAATGATGGCGGGGATCTCATTTTTGCAGCAACAACCTCGATTTTTTGCTACTATTGGCAACATGTTTTGCTACATCCATTCATGGGGTCATGGTGCTTCAAGCATGACGGCGAAGCACGAAACAAGATGCTGGTGGTGGGTTGCCGGGAATCGCGACAACGAGATATGGCATGTAGAAAGAACGGAAGGCGCGATGGTGCGACCAGGAGGGTTGGGCAGTAGAAAAGCGCGGGCCACGCCCAAGCGGGGTGCTGCGCAAGATGCGGGAGGAGAGCACCGGCCACTGGGCTGCCAGCTGCATAGCAGCAACCACCGAGAGGGGGGCAATGGAGGCGCTGCGGGTGAGGCGAACGGTGAACAGAGGAGATGCGGGGATGAAGACTACGACCTACCATGGAGATCCAACTGTTGGTTTTTTGAGAGGAAGATCCAACTGTTGATGATGTTGGGATCATGCGGCTGCCGGCCAACCGGCCCAAATTTGGGCCGGTGTGCCGCCGCCTAGTGATCGCCTAGAGTTAATGAAGAAAAATTCTTTGCTTTGCCAACTCAGGCTTGACAAAGGAAATAAGGGCGGAGGATATAACAATAAGTAGATAATTCATCTTATTCACTACAGGAAACAGGCACTTTGCCTTCTGCCATCCCGGACGGCAAAGGCATGCATCCCGGACAGCAATGGCTTTGCCGTCGGCCAGCGGACGGCAAACTGTCCGGCTGAATAACCCATGGTAAAGGCCGCTTTGCCGTCTGCTCTGCCATCTTAAAATCATTCAATTTGACATAAAATTCATATATATCCAACATATACATATTCAGAACATACATATCATTCAAAAAGTTCCAACAATCATACCAAATAAGTTGAATCAAGCATATATATATATATCAATAATTAAGTTCCAACATACGAGTCCAACATATATACAAGTTTCCAACAACACACCATATGGTTTTCAACAACATATCCATACATATGTATCCAAAACAAGTTTTCCATAAACATAAAGGTAGCAGAAGTAGAAGAGTACAGTCCATCAATGCACTCTTCCTCATCTATAGCAAATCTGCAAAGTAGGAAAAGATATAGTTAGAAGAAGAAGAAGAAGGCTAGCTAGAAAATGAAGAAGAAAATGAAGAAAAAAATAAGAAGAAGAATTTATAGGATATTTAGGAGGTAAACCAAGGTTATTATGTCATGTTGTACCTAAGTGAGCTAATTATGTTATAAATGAACTAGTTATAAATCATTATTTAGCTATACTAGCTACTAATGCCATTTTCTAGCTAACTAAGCATATCAAGTCATTTTCGAGGAAATAATGGTAAGTATAGGTCATTTTATAGCTATTCTAGGTAGAATATGCCATTTTCTAGCTAACTAAGCATATCAAGTCATTTGGGAGAAAAAATGGCTAAGTATAGGTCATTTTATAGCTCTCCTAGGTAGAATATACCATTTTCTCGCTAACTAAGCATATCAAGTCATTCTGGAGGAAAAAAATGGTAAGTACAAGTCATTTTATAGCTATCCTTGGTACAATATACCATTTTCTAGCTAACTAAGCATATCAACTCATTTTTGATGAAAATAAGCTAAGTATAGGTCATTTTATAGCTATCCTATGTATAATATACCATTTTCTAGCTAACTAAGCATACCAAGTCATTTTTGATGAAAATAAGCTAAGTATAAGTCATTTTATAACTATCGTAGGTAGAGTATATCATTTTGGAGGTAAGTAAAATTATTATGTATTTTTGAGGAAAATATGCTTAGTATAGGTCATTTTGGAGGTAAACCAAGGTTAATATGCCATTTTTTACTTAAGTGAGCATATTATGTCATAAATGAACTAGCTAAGCTAATTATAAATCATTATTGAGCTATCCTAGGTAGTTATGCAATTTTGTACCTAAGTAAGCTAATTATGTCATAAATGAACTAGCTATAGATCATTATTGAGCTATACTAGCTACTAATGCCATTTTCTAGCTAACTAAGCATATCAAGTCATTTTGGAGGAAAAAATGCTTATTATATGTCATTTTATAGCTATCCTAGGTAGAATATACCTTTTTTAGCTAACTAAGCATATCAAGTCATTTTGGAGCTAAATAAGCTAAATATAGGTCATTTTATAGCTATCCTAGGTATAATATATCATTTTGGAGGTAAGTAAGGTTATTATGTATTTTTTAGGAAAATAAGCTAAGTATAGGTCATTTTGGAGGTAAACCTAGGTTATTATGCCATTTTTTACCTAAGTGAGCATATTATTACATAAATGAACTACCTAAGCTAATTATAGATCATTATTGAGCTATCCTAGGTAGTTATGCCATTTTGTACCTAAGTGAGCTAATTATGTCATAAATGAACTAGCTATAGATCATTATTGAGCTATACTAGCTACTAATGCCATTTTCTAGCTAACTAAGCATATCAAGTCATTTTGAAGGAAAAAATGCTAAGTATAGGTTATTTTATAGCTATCCTAAGTAGAATATACCATTTTGGAGGTAAACTTAGGTTATTATGCCATTTTTTACCTAAGTGGGCATAATAGCATCCCTCCCAGCACACACCGAGGAAGGAGGCTCAGAGCGCTCTGGACCCCCGCCCACCATCTGTCAACACCTGCAACGACAAAGAGTGAACAAAAATAGTTCAACATAAAAAAGATTGAAGACTTAATAACATGAACTAATTAAGGATATATATGTACATAATAATAATTGAATACCTCACATTACTAATATTAATCTTCATCGTCTATATATGCTCCGGAATCAATAGATGCGTAATCATCATCACAATCAGTAATGACGTGCTCATCAGCATCATCAATAAATACATCAACATGTGGAAGGCCTCTATGTAACCGGTCAAGCATTGTCAGGTCATCCGCAGCAGTAACCTCTTCTTCTTCCGTCTCTTCTTGTTCCTGCTCAGGTGTGAAGTCAGGTTAACTGTCGCCGTCGACCTCAATGTTCTGGGGTGAAGTAGAGCGATTCTTGAAGCATTTTTTGGAAACACGTGTTTCTTGGAAGAATTCTCCTTCATATGTGTCTGGGTTAATGTGAGGTTCATAATCATCTTCACTGAGGGGAGGTGGTCTAAAATGTGGCGGCACATCATAAACGATATCCCAACCTTTCAAATTTGGATCCGTTTGGCAGGCCCATGGTAGATAGAAAACTTGGGTCGCTTGTTGAGCCGTAATATAGACATCGGGAACATCCAAATGGGTGTTTTGTTTGATTTCGACTAGCCCTATATGTTCATGAGTCCTTCTAGTCTCCTTCGGCTGGAACCAATATTTGAAGACTACGACGTTTGGTGGGTTTTCACCAATGAATGTAAGTTCATAAATTGCTTCAACTCTTCCATAATACTCGACCCCTCCTTCGCCGATAGCGGAGACACAACAATTTGTAGTCTTTCGGTCGTCCATAGATAGCTCTTTGCCAAAAGTATGAAAGCGATACCCATTGATGTCGTTTTTGTCAAATGAACAGACCTTAAAGTCAAAACCATTAGCAACTTGTCTCAATTCGGAGTCCATAGACTCTGCATTAGCCTACAAGTTTAAAACCAAAGGATTGTTGCATTAGCCGCAAACTAGACGAAGAAATGAAATCGTCTAATTAATGGAAATTACCATTTGCTTGAACCAAGAGATGAAACCGGGATATGCGCCTCCATGCTTTGCCAGAAGCTCATATCTTCGATGGAATCCTTTTGGATCACTGCTCCAGCCGAGAATTTGGCGACGTATCGACTGTATCACATATATATATCCAGGAATAAGAGCATTTCAAAGGAATTAGAAGTTGCAAAACAATGTACCGAGAACTTACTCGATGTACGGCCGCACTTCTGTTAGGTTGTTGAGGATATACAACGAAATGGTCCGCCATTCTTCGACATCCAGCCCTATTGATTTCGAAGCACCGGCTGGTGCGAGCTTCCCTTTGAATAGGCTGAGGTTGGATCGACCTTTTTCACGGTCGCCATCATTGTACCAAGGCTTCGGATTATGCAAATGACGATTCTGGGCTATGTAGTGTGCTGTCACAAAGTTTTCCGCCTCCTCAGTAATGAATGCCTCGGCCATCAATGCTTCAACTCTACGTTAGTTTCTACATTTTGCTCGAAGCGTCTTCTGCATCCTCCAAGTTGAGAAGCATCAACGATTTTGCACGCCCCCCCCCATCTTGCCTCAGTCAGGAGATGCAAAATCAAATGCTGCATTGGATTAAAGAAGCCCGATGGAAAGATCTTTTCTAACTTGCAGATCAACTCCGGCGCCAACTCTTCAAGTTCGTCTATCACGTCAGGCGATAGTTCTTTCGCACAAAGAGCACGGAAGAAATAGCTCAGCTCTGCCAGTACTAGACATTCATCCTCAAGGATAAAGCCACGCAACATCACCGGCATTACCCGCTCAATCCATATGTGCCAATCATGACTCTTGAGACCAAATATTTTCAATTTTTCAAGACTCGCTCCCCTCTTTAGATTCGCTGCATACCCATCGGGGAACATCAACTGCATTTTCACCCACAAGATCATTTCCCTCATAGCTGGCGTTCCAAGATTGAACCATGCCTTTGGCTTCCTCCAGTTCTTCTTTCATTTCCGTTGTCGAATGTTTTGTAACAGTATATCACATAGAGCCTCCTGGTCGACTCTAGCCTTAGGATTATCCTTCGACTTACCCTCTATGCCGAACAATGTACCAAAAAGGGCCTCTACGATATTCTTTTCAGTGTGCATCACGTCGATGTTGTGTGGGCAAAGGAGGTCTTTGAAGTAAGGCAGATCCCACAAACATATCTTGTGAGTCCAGGCGTGTTCCTTTGAAATACCCTAGAAGATTTGGATCCGGCTCGAGAGCGTTTATCTGATCCAGGATCTGTTGGCCTGTCAACGCAGGTGGTGCAATGTTTTTGACAACTCTACCTTTCATGAAATTCTTCTTGTCTTTAAAGAAATTATGGTCAGGATCACTACAAGAAATCTGTTGATCCATGACGGAATTCAGATGACGTTCCTAAATCCGTCACACATACCGTCACCGATTAGTAAGCCGCGATAGGATCGGAGGACAGCAGACCCTTGATGACGGATGACCGGATACCGTCACGGAAACCGTCATGAATCGAAGAACTGGGCTTACTCGGGCCTAGCAATTTTTCGTATACACCATTGAAACCGTCATGGATTGTCGTCCTGCTGATGTCGCGTATATGCCCCTTGTTTGGCCCACATGTCAGTTGGCCCATACGTTTTTCTCAAAATAAAAAATAAAAAATTGGGAGGATCCCCAATTTTCAGATCGAGGCCATCGCTGCGGCACCGCCAGTGCCACCGATGACTGCCCCGGCGAGGGTGGTCAGGTCCGGCGGGGTGGTCTCTCTCGGCATCATCTTCAAGATCCCGTCGGCCTCCCGCCTCGCCGCCGCCCGCCCTTGCTGCGCTGACGAGCCAGCCTCCGTGCGCCCGCCATTGTCGTGCCCACGATCCAGCCGCCGCCCGCCATTGCCGCACGGACGAGCTAGCCGCCGCCCTCCATTGATGCACCAGACATTCCCCCGTTCTTCTCCACATCAACGTGGGCCAGGAACGAGCGGTATGTCTCTGTAGGGAAATCATCTCTATCCATCAGATTTTCTTGCATCTGCAAACTTGTACTGTATACAAGTTGTTCCTTTCTTTAGATTTTCTGTTGCAGGATGCACTCAGATTTGCTAGCATCAAACTTGCAGTTTATGAGAACGCACTCAGATTTTCTCTTGCCATGGTTGTTGCCTGCCTTAGCCCTGAATGAATGGATGTGATCAGACATGTTTGTCTTGAACACTGATTTTTTTTCTCTTAGGACAAATACCACAGTTTGTATTTTGTAAACATCACTAAACTATTTTAACCAGCAAATACGAGAACACCAATATATAAATACGAATGAATGCATAGAAGGGGAAATAAATACCACACTAGAGGGAGTTGTCCAGAATTTGATCCTACCTTAAATCCTTAATACTTGTGACTACCTGACTACATGGCTACAGCCAGCTCCCTCTATTCTAACTTGTTGCTATTTTATTTATCTAGCCATTAAAAGTCTCCACTTATGGTTGTATGTTATTTGTAGTCATGTCTCTTCAGTGACGATATATCTTTACTTCTTTTTCTGCAATTAATGCAGATGGATAGATGTTGGATTCATCGCACATTGTTTTCCCGTGAGTACATAGAAGGTGTCAAAGAATTTATGAACTTCATTCAAGAGAAATTCAGCGAGGATGATAAAATACTCTGCCCATGTAGAAATTGCCTTAATCATAAATACCAGCATCAGACCGTTGTGAACACACATATATTGACGTATGGCATGGAAAGTACATACACTCGCTGGATATATCATGGAGAAGACTTTGATGTTCATGTGATTGAAGATCCTATTGATGTGCATGACACCACCGATGGTAACAATGGCGCTGATCGATTTGAGGAGATGCTTGGAGACCTACGCACAGCAGTAGAACAAGCTGAAAGTGAATCTGAAAATCCTTCTGAGCATGAGTCTTTTTTCAAGAATGTGATTAAAGAGGCAAAGCGACAACTTTATCATGGTTGTACCAAGTTTTTGAGGTTCTCCTTTGTGGTCAAGCTTCTTCGTTTGAAGTCATGCCATAGGATCACAAATAGTGCATTTACTGATATATTGAAGATATTGGCTGAAGCATTCCCTGAACCCAATACGCTCCCAAAATCATACGAGGAAGCAAAGAACCTTCTAAAGGAATTAGGCCTTGGGTATGAGTCTATACATGTGTGCTTCAATAATTGCATTTTGTTCAGAAAGCAATATGCCAAGCATGACAACTGCCCAGTTTGTGGCCTATCAAGGTGGAAAGACCCTGCTAGAAAGAAGATTCCACAGAAAGTGTTGAGGCATTTTCCATTGGTGCCTAGGTTGAGGAGGATGTTTCTTTCCAAAAAAGGAGCAGAAGAAGCACAATGGCACAAGCTAAAGGGGCAGCCCAGTGAGAAGGAATTGAGTCATCCATTTGACGGTGATGCATGGAATGATTTTGATGAACAATATCCAGAATTTGCAAAAGATGCCAAAAACTTTAGACTTGGCATTGCCACTGATGGGTTCAATCCTTTTGGAAACTTTAACACAACCTATAGTATATGGCCTGTGTTTGTTATACCATACAACCTTCCACCGTGGGCATGCATGGATCAGTCAAATTTCATGATGGCTTTGCTAATTCCAGGTCCTAAATCACCTGGCAAGCACTTTGATGTCTTTCTACTACCACTTGTAGAAGAATTACTTGAACTCTGGGAGGGTGTGCGTACATATGATGCTCTTAGTGGAAAAATGTTTGATCTTCATGCTGCAGTTCTATGGTGCATTCATGATTACCCAGCTCTGGGCACTCTTTCAGGGCGTACCACAAGAGGCTATGTTGCATGTATTCATTGTGACAAACACCCTATTTCTTATGGCCTAAGGAAAAAATTTGGGTATATTGGTCACTATCGTTTCCTTCCAAAGGGACATCGTTTGCGGAGAAATAATGAATTTGTTGGTCTTCATGAAAGCAATGATCGGCCAGGTAAATTCTCTAAGGAAGAGCTGCAAGCAGAATTGGAGAAGGTTAGACCTAGGTGGCAACAAGAAACCAGGAAAGGGAAGCATTCTGACTTGGGCAGCAAGAAGGCTCATGTGCCAATTTGGAGCCGCAGGGTTTGTTTGTGGGATTTGGAGTATTGGGGGAAATTGAAGCTGAGGCACAATCTTGATGTCATGCACATCGAGAAAAACATATGTGAAAACCTCATTGGGACAAATTTGAACTTAGAGGGGAAGACAAAGGACACACTCAATGCCAGGCTTGATCTCCAAGATTTGAATATTAAAGAGGAGTTGAAATTGAGGAAGGAACGAAACTCATATGTGATGCCTCCGACACGATATACCTTGTCCAAAGAACAAGTGGTTGCATTTTGTCAATTTTTACGGGAGTTAAAGTTTCCAGATGGATTTGCTTCCAACATATCAAGATGTACAAGTGCTGATGGTACCAAGTTACAAGGCCTAAAAACACATGATTGTCACATTCTTCTACAAAGAATCTTACCTGCTGGCATGAGAGGATTTTTGGACAGTGATATATATCAAGCAATAGCTGAGTTAGGCAAGTTTTTCAGGGAACTATGCAGCAAAACTCTTAATAGGGATGTGTTGGCTGAAATGAAGAAAGAAATCCCTGTAATTTTGTGCAAGCTTGAGAAAAAATTTCCCCCTGCTTTCTTTGATGTGATGGTGCACCTTGCAGTACATTTACCTGAAGAGGCATTGCTTCGAGGTCCCGTACAATATGGGTGGATGTACCCAGTTGAAAGAAGTCTATATACTTTAAAGCGCTATGTGAGGAACAGGGCACGACCAGAAGGTTCGATTGCTGAAGCATATGTAGCGGATGAGTGCCTGGCATTTTGCTCCAAGTACATGGATGATGTTGAAACAATATTAATCGGAACCCAAGAAATATAGGTTTCTCACATGAAGAAGCCTATGGTATTGACGTTTTTGGACACGGAGTTCATTTTACTTCAGGATATGATTATGAGTATGTACATGTGGAAAAAGAATTTGATCAGATGGTGTGGTATGTGTTGAACAATTGCGATCAAGCTAAGAAATATATCGAGTATGTTGTCACTTCTAGACTAGCTTATGTTGTTTGTGTTGTACTTATGTGATCTATTGACTAATATTTTTTACTTTACAGAATATTCAAAAATGAGTTAAAGAGAAACGGGGTGCCGGACAGCGATAAGGAGCTTCAAAAAAAATTTGCAACATGGTTCAAGAACTATGTTAGTTTTCATTCACATCTAGTTTTTGGTTGTCAGATTTAACTACAGATTCTAATGTATGTGTTTGCGTGTGTTGTTGCAGATGATAAGGATGCAAAAAATTTTATTAAGTACATATTATGCAAATAGTAATTCTTGTTCCTGTGTTCACTCATCTTAGAACCACCGATACATCCTATGGACGAGTTGCGCCTCAAAGCAATCATAAGGAACAATTCACGGCTGCAAGCACTTGGAATTCCTGCATTGTCACAATTGTTTGCAGCCAAAACTGTCATTTCACCTGGAAAAAAAGGCCCAAGAATAGTACCGATGAATCTGAAGCTGAGTACCATCCTAATGAGGACGATACCAGTGAAGGAGAGTCGTCCAATGATAGTTTAGTACATGAGACAGAAGCATTGCAGGAATTTAATTCCACACCAACTGCTAGCTCAAACTCCAAGGTGCTGAATTTCTCCATCTAGTCATTGCTAGATATATTGTTTGTTGGTCATTGCTGCAGAATTTTTGTTAAAGGTTATTGATTAAACCATATTTTCATTTTTATCAGGGCTTGAAGGACTGTAAAAAAACCAGTCAGGAATCTAGTAAGAAAAGATCTGTTGCCATGCCACCTGGTGGAGTCAAGCCTCGGCCTCGTAAGAGAGTCCTGGCGGATGTCTCAACTAGTATGCGAGTTACAAGGTCGAGGAAAGTATCATCACAAAATGCTGATGCAAGTGCTCAAAGTGAAGAGATGTATGATCCTAAACAGCAGACACCAAGTGTCATTCATAAGCCAATTGCTTCTGTGGCTTGTGCCCACCATATGCCTGTGTTTAAGCACTGGAAGGATTATAAGGACTCAAATGGAAATGTCCGAGAGGGGATCTATAGGAACTTTGTAGGCAAAGTTGGCATAAGTACATAATCCTGGCCTTTCTCCCTCAAATTGCTAGGAACCTATCAATATTCTACTATTTTGTCTATGTGCAATTCTGATACTTACCCATGTTTTTGATCTTACTAGAACAAGTTTCAGATGGACCTAGATGTGATGCCAGTTAGGAAGGCTTGTACAGAAATGCTGAAAAGCGCGACTCGCCAACAACGATACAGGCTCAAGAAAGAGTATTTTGATCCTCACGCACCCAATTTGGTGAGGAGAACTTCTCCGGTCCCCTCAATGACCGATGACCAGTGGAACGAGCTGGTGGAAAGCTGGAAGGATCCCAAAAAGATGGTATGCAGTATCTATTATAGTCTCTAGAATAGTTACTATTTAGAGAAAGGAAAAACAGAACCTTTAGAGGGTCTATGGTATATTTAGGCAAACAAAAAAAACAATGGACAACACTTTCAATACATTTACTATGGAACAAAATATGAAGTAAACAACAGCCCTGAACTGTTGGAAACTCACCTTCTAGATAATAGGAATCACCTGAGGATAGAATACAAATGAATGAGCTCAGGTGATTATAAATTATTAAGCCATACCCAATGTCCACGCCTTCTACCTGACCGTATTTGATCTCTTGAAGTAGGGGATATTTCAAATTAACAAAGCTAATCGAGCTCAAGTTAAGTTCCACCAAACTACTGGGGCATGTAGCTACGCTGTGCACTGTGGAAATCTGGTAAGTCAAACATGTTGCTGTGGATTTGCAAGATGTATCTGTGCACTGGCAAAAGGTGTTTTTGTATTGCTTCCATGTAGTGATGGTATATGATGCTCCCTTGCCTTCATATCTTCTGTTTTCAGGGAGACAAATACAAGGATACAGAACCATCTGCATTGGATTTGTTTAAGGCGTGCCGCTATAGGAAGAAAAAGAAATGCTACACCAATGTTGTGCTGGATGCAATTGTAAGTCAGGTTTCAAAGACTACCAACCATCAAAGTTTTAACTTTTGCATGGCTAGAATTAGTATTGTTTCAATCACTACAGATTGAAGAATAATAAGCAAATGCCATTGTATGTTAATTGGAAATGATAACATATTCACTTGACTGTCTTGTACTAGATTGTCCTATATTGCAGCTTTGGCCATCCTCAGTGTCTATCTTGTAGTATACTAGTTTGTTGCTTGCATTGCTAGACTGAGATGGAAAACAAGGCTTCTCAACCTACAGAAGATGGTCAGGAATCGAGCAATACAACTGAGACGGCAACCGAGGCTATGGCTCAAGTGCTTGCGAAGCACACTAAGAAGCCGAGGTTTCTTCAGAATGTTGGGATCCATCACGTCCATGCGAGATCCAATGCTATGAACCGTGAAGCGGAATTGGCAGCTGAGAAGAGGAATGTTGAGCTTCAGGCGCGTGTTGACACCTTGACTAACAAGTTGAAGGAATCTGAAGAAGAAAGGGCCAGGCAACATGAGGAGTACAAGAAGCGAGACGAGGAGAACAGGAAGAAGCAATCCGAGATGGATGCAAAACTAGACTTATTGCTAAGTCTGATGCCATCTAGGTCAGCTCAAGGGTAAGTTGTTTGTCCAACAAGCTGCTGGAAGCTACGTGAATGTGAGATATACTGCTGGAACCTACTTATTTTGTCATCCTTTTGTTGTGCAAACTGTGTACTGTTGGATGCAAACTCGTCGCATTTTGATGTTTGATGGTTAGTGGATCTGGAGATGTAAGCTGAATGCTATGCTGGATGTGTTATGCAGAATGAGTACTTTAGTAATGTGGCTTGTGCTTTGGTATGTTGTGCCTTTTTTCTGTCTTAATATTGTACAAATAATGAATTGTTTCAATGTCCCGTGCTGAATTGTTCTGTGTAAAAATTACAAATGGGCTGTGTTGGGTAAACAAAACACTTTTGGGCCGGATGAAGCAGGCCTGGAAACATGTTCAGATAAAAAAACACAACTGGCCCAAAAATTTAGTGGGATGATGTGCTTGTTGGACCACTAGAGACAGGCTAACATACAAATTAAAAAAAATAGTCCGGACCAAATCAAATGGGCCAAAATTTACTGGGCCAAAGGATACATGGGCATAGGCGGCACCACGTCAGATCCAACTAGAGGGTTGTTGGTGCCACGTCATCATATAAATCCGTGACGGAAAAGTCTATCACATTGGACTGGGCCTGGGGCGGGCCGGGTGGGTTCGAGGACCCGATCGGTGACGGTAGGGAGCCGTCATGATTTGACCAACATCGATGACGGACTATTAAATCCGTCATAATTTGTGGGATGGACAAATTATGATGCGATATACATGACGGACAGGTCGACCGTCGCAGATGGCCATCGTTGACAGTTTTTGGGCTGTCGGTGACGGATAGGGGCTGTCATAGATTAACAGATTTCTTGTAGTGGATCCAGGAACTGTCTATGCATGTCGAAGCAAGAAAACTTGCGATCCGCCTCTAGCCAACGAAACTGAAGAGCTGCCTCGCATGTGGGGCACGGAAACCTTCCATGCACACACCAGCCAACGAATAGCGCATACGCCGGCAAGTCATGCATCGAGTACATGTACCACGCATGCATTTTGAAGTTCTTTTTTGTAGCGGCGTCGTACGTCTTGATCCCATTATCCCAGGCTTCTTGCAATTCATCCTTAAGCGGTTGCATATACACATTCATATTCTTCCCCGGATATTTGGGCTCTGGAATTACCAGTGTCAGGAAAATGTTCTTTCTTTTCATAATCTCTCCGGGGGGGAGATTGAGTGGAATGACAAATACAGGGGAACAACTGTATTGTGCTTCCATCATACCATACATATTGAACCCATCCGTGTTGATGGCAACTCGAGGATGCCTTGGTTCTGCCGCTTTATCCTTATGTAACGCATCGAAATGCTTCCACGCAAAAGCGTCCGAAAGGTGTCCCAACATCGGATTCCCATCTACATGCAGTTCTGTTCTTTTGCCAAATTTATGCCACGTCATTTGTCTAGCCGTCTCTTCGATCATGAAAAGCCGTTGAAGTCTTGGTATGATTGGCAGATACCGAAGAACATTAATGGGGATTTTGGTCTGACTCTTCTCACCCATACTATTGTCTACCAGAACATACCTGGAAGCATTGCAAATGGGACAATAGTTCAAGCCCGCATACTGAAGCCTAAATAAGGCACACCCATTCTCACAGGCATATATCTTCTCATAGGGCATCTTAAGCGCACGCAGAATTTTGTCTGACTGGTACAGGTTTGGTGGCAATACATGGCCTTTGGGTAGAAAGCGTCCAAATATTGTCATAATCGCGTCGTAGCATTCTCTGCCCAGGTTGAACTGAGCCTTTATAGCCATTACTTGTGCGATGGCATCAAGCTGACAAAGCTCAGTGTGCTCGTGGAGAGGACATTTTGAAGACTCCAACATTTCATAAAAGGCCTTTGCAGATTCCTCCATCTCATCGTCCGAATCCCGAGCATCATCAAAGTCTTGCACCATGTCTTCGATCCCGGTACCATGCTCGTCGGTGCGACGACGAAGCACCTCAGCTCTGGCACGTTGGGCAGACTCACCATAAAATGTCCAGACCGTATAATTAGCCGTAAATCCCCACTTCTGTAGGTGTTTGATCATTTCCAACTCTGACTTCTTCTTATAGTTGTCGCAATCGACACAAGGGCACCAGGTTGTTTCCTGTCCATTTGCAAATGCGACTCTCACAAATTCCTTGTTTTTTGTTAACCATTCACGGGTCATGTCTTTCTGACTAGTGTGACCGGTGTACATCCACCCACGATCACTCATCCTGCCTAGCTACTAGACACACACAAAATATATACATAATTCAGCAAACCATATTCATCAGTTTCATTACGTCGATGCAACCTAGACGCTAGTAGGTAAAAATAGGTCATAATCCCACCCGAGTATGTGTAGATTGGGTTCGTTTTCCCATGCTCTGCTCCGGATCCGATGCAAAATTTCGGTAGCACCTCGCCGCTGTTCTCCTGATACACATCTCGACAATAAGCAGATAGGATGTGTACCCGAAGAACAACGGGGAGGCACTGACGAAATTCTGCATCGGATCCGGAGTAGAGCATATGAGAAAACGAACCCAATCCACACATACTCGGGCTGTCCATGGATAACGTTGGACAATTCGAAAGAATCACGGTTATAAATATGCAAATGTATGCATATTTATAGATGTAACCCTTTCGAACGGGAGACGCATAGTGTTCACGCATACTGATTATTCAATCTACCTACAGCTAGCAAGTTTCATCGGCACGAAGACCGGAACAGAGCAAATGAAGGGGGAGGAGGAGATGTCATTTGTGCTCACCCACGAACGCAAGGGCGGAGCTCGTCGAACGCATGGGGAGTTCGTCGAACACCAAACCCTCGCAGCGACGAAACAACTGCACATTTAAATCCACCCGATGAACACAGATATATATATGATGTTTCTCATAACAATAGTTATGGGTCGTTGTACATCGGTATAATGCGTGTATGACTTTCGGTTCGTCGAGGCTTTCCTTAAGTAACTCTCATATCTCATGGTGTGTTGGTGCGCTCTCTCTCACACTGATATAGTGGTGTATATATGTTGGTGGGCACTCTCTCACAGTAATAGTTCGACAACCGATGATGGACGCCTGATCTCTTCTCTTCTTGCGTAATATATCGACGAGTATATCACAAAGAAGAGAAGAATGATGAGGCGTCCCCCACGACAAAAGTCGGGATTCCTCCATCAAGAACACACATGAAAGTTATTTAAGGAAAGCCTCGACGGACCGAAAGTCACACACGCATTATACCGATGTACATCAACCCACAATCACTCATCTTGCCTAGCTACTGGACACACAAAAGACTGATGATTGAAGACACCTATAGCAGGCAAGTTTCATCGGCACGAAGACCGGAACAGTGGAAATGATGTTTTGTATAACAAAATCGAAAAATATATGACCCTTCACAAATATATGACCCGTGTTGTGTCGGGGTCGAGGTGTCTGGGGTGTCGTGTCAGGGTCGGGGTGTCGGGGTGTCAGGGTTGGGGTGATGTGTCGGGATCTCGGGGTATCGGGGTCGGTGTGCCGTGTTAGGGTGTCGTGTCGGGGTCGGTGTGCCGTGTTGGGGTGTCGTGTCAGGGTCGGAGTGTCAGGGTGTCGGGGTCGGGGTGCTGTGTCGGATTCTCGGGGTGTCGGGGTCGGGGTGCTGTGTCAGGATCTCGGGGTGTCGGGGCCGATGTGCCGTGTCGGGGTGTCGTGTCGGGGTCTGGGTGTCGGGGTGTCGGGGTCGGGGTGCTGTTTCGGGGTCTCGGGGTGTCGGGGTCGGTGTGCCGTGTCGGGGTGTCGTGTAGGGGTATCGGTGTCGGGGTGTCAGGGGTGTCGGGGTGTCGGGGGTGTCGTGTCGTGGTGTCGTGGTGTCTGCTTTGTCATGTCGGGGTCGGGGTGTCGGGGTGTCGTGTCGGGGTCGGGGTGTCGGAGTGTCAGGGGTGTCGTGTCTTGGTGTCGGGGTGTCGGGGAGTTAGGGGTGTCGGGGTGTCGGGGTAGGGGTGGCGTGTCGGGGTCGGGGTGTTGTGTCGGGGTCTCAGGGTGTCAGCGTCGGTGTGCCGTGTCGGGGTGTCGTGTTGGCGTGTCGGTGTCGGGGTGTCAGGGGTGTCGGGGTCTCGGGGTGTCGGGGGTGTCGTGTCTGGGTGTTGTGGTGTCTGCTTTGTCATGTCGGGGTCAGGGTGTCGTGTCGGGGTCGGGGTGTCAGGGTGTCAGGGGTGTCGTGTCTGGGTGTCGTGGTGTCTGGGTGTCAGGGGTGTCGGGGTGTCGGGGTCAGGGTGGCATGTCTGGGTCGGGGTGTCGGGGTCGGGGTGCGGTGTCGGGGGTCGGGGTGTCGGGTCGGGGTCGGGGTGTCGGGTCGGGGTGTCGTGGTGTCGGGGTCTTCTTCTTCTTCCTCTTCTTCTTCCTCCTCTTCTTCTTCTTCCTCTTCTTCTTCTTCCTTTTTCCTTTTTCCTTTTCCTCAGCTTCTTATGTCTCCATCCGCTGGGTGTTTAGGCTTCGAGTTTTCTTATTTCTGTTGATTCTATCCTTCTCTCTTAGTATTTTGAGTACTCCTTACCTCCTTTCTTCTTTTATTCTTCTTTTCTTCTTTCTTCTCTTTTTTTTCTTTTTTTCTTTTTCTTTTTCCTTTTTTCCTTTTTTCTTTTCTTCCTTTCTTCTTCTAGGTTTCTTTGTACCTAAATGTCTAAATATCTAAAAACCTAAACATCTAAGTATCTAAACTCCTAAATGTCTAAATATCTAAAACCTAAACAAAAATAAATAAAAAATAAAAGGGGTAGGAGGGGAAGCTCACTAGAGGGGGCGGAGGGGGCTGGACGGCAAGGGGGGCGGCGACGGGGCTGGCCGGCGGCACGGGGCGGCCGGGCCGCGACGGGGCGGCGAGGGGGCGGTCGGGCTGCGACGGGGTGGCGAGGGGCGGGCCTAGGCGCGGTGGCGCGGGCACGGAGCGGGGCATGGGGTGGGGCAGTGGGCGGCGTTGGGGGCGGCGGGTGCGGCGGCGGCGAGTGGCGGGCGGCGGGCGGCGAGCCAGGGCGGGTCAGGGGCGGCGGCGGGTTTCGGGAGGGGAGAGACAAGTGGAGAGAGTGGAGAGAGTGGGGGTGTAGGCCGTTAGGGCCGTTAGGAGGCATTTTCTTTGCCGTCCGCTAGCAGACGACAAAGAGGTGAGGTGGGCTGTTGCAGTTAACTGGCCTTCACTGGGACCCACCCCCCTCTTTGCCGTCTGCTAGCGGACGACAAAGAAACATTGCTGTCTGCTGGCGGACGGGAAAGAGCTGGCTGATGGCAAACAGTGTCTTTGCCATCAGTCGGATCTTTGCCGTCTGCTTTCCCAAAGCTGACGGCAAACAACCTCTTTGCCATTAGCCAGCAGACGGCAAAGACATGGCAGATGGCAAAGTCCCTGATTCCAATAGTGTTTGAGGTTTTTAGGTAAGGTGAGATAATTTACCCAAAAAGGCTTTCTCCCCGCTTTATATATAAAGCAATGACCAACAACAACCCGGTACAAACACACGCCACCCCAACACACACACTGAAGGCAGGATACTAAGGCGTTGAGCGCAGCAACATAGCCCTAGCACTACAAGAGTAACCGGAGACTTCAACTGTGAACACACCCCCATGAAGAGATGAAGCCGCCTACAGCGAACCGTGGGCTCCAAGGCGCTGCCCTTAGGAAGGATACGCCACCGTAATGCCGTCGCCGCCCGATTCAAAAATCAGAGTTTCCCCTGGAGCCACACGACGGGCAATGAGTGCCGCGACGACTCCTTCAAGAAGGGAACGATCTTCACCACAGCCGGTCCATCGAAGATAGATCAGGTTTTCACCCCAGCCAACACTCAAAGAGACCGAATGCCACACCCCGGCTACCACGTCACGCACACGACCATGGCCACCGGGCAGCACCAAGCCATGGCCTCCGCCCAAGAGCGTCATGCTACCGCCACCAAAGCGGCTGCCTCAGCATCCAAGACTTTGACACCACCTCATCCGAGACCTGCCACAACTCCCAACCGAAGAGACGGGTGAAAAGTACTCACCTTTAGCATCCCTGGGAGACCCCAGCCCATGACCAATAGGTCGGCCAGCGCTGGCCTCCATCGACCCGTCCTGCAGCCCCTAGCGCGAGACGATCTCGGTCCTGCCGCATCGTGACGGGGACGAGGTCAGTCCTGCTGCACCGTGCGCGAGACGAGCTCGGTCCAGCCGCACGATGCGTGAGACGAGCTCGGTCTTGCAACACGAGGCGCAAGACGAGCGATGGACCGTAGCTGGGTGAGGGCCAGTCCTCCGACGGGAGTACAGCCGGACGACAAGGGAAGGGGTTGAAGGCAGACACAGACCGCCTATAGATGAGCCGACGCCGGGAAAAGCCAGCCGCCGTGGTGGCCAATCTGCCACCACCACAGCACCAGCTCCTCCGCGCCCTGGTCAGATTCGCCCGAAGCTCCGCCATCCTGCACCGGAGTAGCGTACACCCCAGCCACATCACTGCCACCTTATCAGGGCCGCCGGCCACCCCAACCACCGCCAACCAAAACCATCCACCGGATCTGAGCAGGGGAACCCAGGCCCGCAGCCCCCGCCCACCACCTCCAGCCAGAACAGGGCAGGAGGCCAGATCAACCGCCAACCCGCCCTAGGGCGTCGGAGCCCCGGGCCATGCCGGATGGAGGGGAGGGGGACGCGCCGGCCCGATGCCCGACACCACTGGGCAGAGAGGAGGCGCCCCGCGAAGCCCCCCCCCCCCCCCATCTACGCGCGCGAGAAACCGCCCCGCCGCCGCCAACGCCAAGAGCACGTGACACTATGTTTCCAGTTGCATTGTCATGTGTGCGAGATGTTACCGATTGATTGGTATAAATGTGCATAAGCTACTAATAATCCAGGAATAACTAATCATATACTTCCTCTATAAGGAAATATAAGACGTTTTAGATCATTAGTTTATAGTGTTCTAAAAAGTCTTATATTTCCTTACAAAGGGAGTACTTTTCAATGGCAAATTTAGTCTGCATGTAGAGGAAAAACTCCTCATGCATGTATATGCTGATGAGGTTCCCGCCATTCACTGCTCATGCTTTCCAATAGAATTTTCTTCCAGTTCTGAAATGTATTGGTTTATTTGAGATACTAAACATAGAAACAAGATCCACTTAGGCTAGCCCCCCTCCCCATGTGTCGCCTGGCTCTGGTGACTCGGGAGGTCAAACCCTAGCGCTGCCACCGGCACTCTCCTCCGCCCCTCCCGTCTTGCCGCCGCCAGAGGCTCCCATAGGCAAAGCTTGTGTAGGTCCTAGGGACGGCGGCGGCGAGGCGTCTCTCCCTCCGGGTGGCGAGGTGCGGCCACGAGTGGCGCAGTGTTGTTGGCGCATCTGGCGGCGGTCTTGCTCGGCGCGTGCTGTCGTGTGGTGGTGGAGGCGGAGCGGCGGCGGGCGACTCTGCTGCAGTGATGCGGCGGCAGGAAGTTCTTGTGGTCCCGATCTGGATCCAAGGCGTCCAGGGAGCCGGTCTGGCGCAGCGTCGAGCCTGCTGGTGGTGTGGGGCAGAGGTGGTGGCCAGCGCGGTGTGGTTGCACGGGCTGTGTGGTCGTGCTGGTGTGTGTGCAGCCATGCCGGTCTGGTGTGCTCCATGACGCCTAGATCTAGCTTTCCAGCTGCTTGCTTGGCTTGTCGGCGGTTCCGTGGCCACGACCAGGGGATCAGCGGTGGTTGCTGGTGACGGGGACTGTCTATAGCAGTGGTGGGGTGTGGCCGGCAGCAAGGGCTGTATGCGGGTGGTAGTCGGCACCAACTTGACTTCGACTGTGCAGGTGCTCGAGGTGAGCTTCTGTGTCATCGGAGCCTCGTGCTTGTCCTAGCGGGGACGCTCGCCGTAGACTGGTATAAGGGCAGGGAGGTTTCGGGCTACTGGGCTCGGCTGCCATTTTCGACAGAGCTGACTAGGACAGGACGCTTCGGGCGAAAACCTTGTGTTGACCTTGTCAGCAATGATGACGGCGACATCTATGGACGCCGCTTCCCTTCGTGAAGGCGTCATTGGGAAGCTACTATTGCCTGCTCAATCGTGTGCCCCAGGCGAAAGCCTTAGATCCATCTATGGATCGAACAATGGCGACGTCTCGATGTCGTTTCTCCTCCTTGGGGGTGTTGTTTTTGGGAGTCACGGATCCGTGTTTGGTAGCTTGGTGTCTGGGTTGGAGTGTTTGTTGGGCTGTTGGTGTGTAGGGTAGTGGCGGTTGAAGTGATCTATGGCGGCAACCAATCCCTTGGTCATCATAGTGCTAATGGTTGACCTATCTCTTGGGGCTCGCGGCGGCGATGAGGTCTCAGCGTTCAGTGCCCTTCGACGGCGTATGAGGTTTTGTTGCCTTGCATAGTGTCCTAGTTCTCCCTATTTATTATGGTGGTCGTGGTGTGGCCTAGAGGAGGTGCAGGGCCTGTCTCGGTGGAACATTGCCCTTCGGCACGGTCTGTGGCTCTCTCTGCCACGAGGTGGCTAGGCAACGTGATGCCCTTCGATGGTGGCTGTGACTTCCTAGATCTTCAAGGGAGAGTGATCGCAGGATAGTTGGTGACATCTTCTCTACGTCTTCTCGGTGATGGATCTCCTTTCGACTGATTCAACAAAGCTTGCGTCCGCTCTTCTCGGTCCACCTAGTTGTGTGGGGTGCCAAGTTCTTGTACTGGCTGTTTGTCGCAGCTCCTTTCTGGTTCTCCTTATGTTGTTCCTTGTGTTTTCTTGTGTGTCTCGAATACTTCTGTTGTACCCAGTGCGTTGCTTACTCTTATCTATAATGAAAATGGTTCAGGCCGGCGTAAACCCGCCGTAGCACCGTCAAAAAAAACATAGAAAAACATGACTTGTCCCTGTGAGGAGCAGGTCAAGTTAATTACACAAGCAAAGCACCACATTCTGTTTCTGTCACAAAGTCAAAGAAGAGCTGTACAGATCAGATCTACAAATTTTTTGCCAGAATTAATATACACTACATCAGACCTGGCCAAACGGGCCGGGCTTAACGGGCCATCCCAGCAGCACACCGCGCCGGCCCGGCACGCGGCCCGGCCCGGCACGAGCTAAACGGGCCATGCCAGGCCCGCGGCCCGCCTTGGGCCGTGCCTGGGCCGCCACCACCAGCACGCGGGCCGGCACGGCACGGCCCGATTATCTTTTTTATTTATTTTTTTATTTTTTTATACGGCCCAACAACTAAAAATAGACTAAAAAACCCTCAATGCGCCAAATAGTAGGCATATTAGCAGGCCTGGCGTGCCGACGGGCCGGCCCGATTAGCAAACGGGTCGTGTTTGGGCCGCAAGGCTGCGCACGCGGGCCGGCACGGCACGACCCGTATACTAATCGTGCCGAGGCGGGCCGTGCCGTGCTAGGCACGTTTTACAAAGGGCCGGGCCGGGCCGGCCCGTTTGGCCAGGTCTGCAATACATGCATACTATAGAGAGCTTCTTGCTGAACTTCTGCGTACACACACTTATTTCTTCCCTTCAAGTATGTACTCAAAGAGATCAGAAAGATTAAGCTAGTAATTTTAGCCTTCTAACGTTCCATTTGTAGTACCTTTTTCTAATCATTATTAGGACATGTTCAGGAATGGAAGCAACTTGAAGGGGTGAAAATTTAGTATTCTTGTGGTGTAAACTCTTCACATTCACCTAGATGAAGAATGAGAAGCCCATCGTCTCTCATGGTGTGATATTTCTTCTCAGATCTGAGATGCAAGAATTTTACATCAAATACATAAAGAACCATGACCCCCGATGAGGTCAAGGTATTACGTACAACCACATACATTCTCAAGATGCTCCTTACGAAGTTGTGTTAATTCCAACTATATCCTCAAGGGAAAGTAGTAGCTGCACCCAAGTTTGGTGCACCCGCGCAATGAGCAGTAAAATCTAATAAAATTTAAAAAAAAAACTTCGTGGCATTGATTATAAGCAAATGTTTTATAAGCTTGCAAAGTTTGACCACCAAACCATTCCAGCCAACGTTAATTGGCAAATATACACCACAACTGTGGCTTCATTATGAAAAAAAAATTGTTTAGCCAAAACGCCTCACTTTTCCACATGAGTGTGTGAGTTTGTTCCTTACCGAACTCTTCACTTCCCATGACAGAACCATTCCTGCCAACGTTAACTGGAAGATACAACACAACTGCGGCTTCATTATTAAAAAATCACCACTTTTTTTCTTTCAAAACCAACCAACATTCGATATTATTTTGCAAAGAACACTCGCAGCGTTTGATGTCAAAACTGATGAATCGGATCTAATGGGTAAGTGTTGATGCGGTAATCAAACTCAAACTATTTTACTGAGCCGCTAGGTTGGTATGGTCGGCCGCTTAAAGATGATTTCTTATGTGTTTTAATAAAGAAAACATGAATTTATTTCCTTACATCACCTTAGTGTATATCGATGATTTCGTCATCAATGTCTCAGCCATTAGGTTTGTAGTTTGTCTTCAGGAATGGAAGTAACTTGGAGATGCGGAACTTTAGTATTCTTGTGGAGTAAACTCGTCACATGCACCTAGATGAAGAACGAAATGCCCATCTTCTCTCATGGTGTGATATTTTCTTCTCCGATCTGAGATGCAAGAATTTTATATCAAATACATAAAGAAACATGACCCCTGATGAGGTCAAGGTATTCTATACAATCACACACATTCTCAAGATTCTCCTCATGAAGTTGTGTTAAGGGAAAGTAGTGGCTGTAGAAATTCACAAATCATTTAGCCAAAACTCCTCACTTCTCCAGATGAGTGTGTGAGTTTGCTCCTTATCAAACTCTTCAGTTCTTATGACCAAAGCTTTCCAACCAACATTGATTGGCAGATACCACCACAACTGCGTCTTCATTATAAAAAGAATCACGACCTTTCATTTTTCTATTCTTTCAAAAACCAACCAACGTTTCAATAATATTTCTGCAAAGAACACTACTCGACATAGAAACCGATGAATCAAATCCAATATTAAGTGTTGATGCGACAATCAAAACTCACACCATATTACTCAAACTCTAGGTTGCACAACCAACAAGATCTTGCCAACCACCTGCCCTCCTCACACAGCATGCACAGACGTGGGCCACCGCCACCGCCAGCACACCTAGTTTGTGTGGACGAACTCGAGTTGCTCTCCATGATGGTTTTTATGAGCCTTTCTTGGGCCTCACCGCCACTCACAATCATCCGTGTAGCACATGACCGCCAACTCCACAACCATCTACAAACATCTATGTGCACATCACTAACATCGGCCCAAATGCCGAGTTTGCATCTTGGGAGTGTCATGAATGTCCGCGGCCCAGGCCTCGCTGCTAGGCATACCCACCTAGCTGAGTCGAGCTCTTCATAGCCCGAAGCATGTCGAGCGCCTCCATCAGGGTGTAGTCTCGGCAGTCGCCAAGGAGGAGCACCATGTCCGACTGACGAGCTTGATATCATCGGTGCCACACTAACCGACCTCACATGATGGACATATATTATTAAAAAGGATGAAGATGCCTGATGGGCCGCGAAAGTGTTGTTTGGAGAATCTCTAACATATCCCATAAACCGCCCATCTGCTATTATAATCAACGGTTTGCGGAATGTATCCCGTCAACCCGTCTCAAACAAATTCTTTAAATCCACCCGTTCCATTTTTTTGTGGGATCCCGAATTCGTGAGCCCATTTCCTCTATATTAGTGGGATTTTGCCTGGTTTTGGAGGATCCCTTTTCCTTTGACGGGAGAAAAATTTCCAGCCCCAACCACTTTCCTCGCACCCCGCACCATGACTTCCCGAGCTCTATTCTAGCCAAATCACACCGTCGCGGCCGCACGTGAGTTGCCGCACGCCGCTGTCGCTGCATGGGAGCTGCCGCAGCAAGCCACCGTCACCCGTCGTCGCCCGCGAGGTCGCTTCTGCTGTGGCCACCGCGAGCGAGCTAGCTAGCTTGCTGCTTCTGCCACCACGAGCTAGCTGGTACTGCCTGTTCGTCGCGATCGTCCCCGTTGTCCTCGTCTTGCTCTATGGCGGTGCCGTCATCATCAAGACGCGCGCACCTCCTCTATCCCTGACGAAATTATTGCGATGAAGAAGGTCAAGATGGACCCAATTTAATTTAACAGACGCTTTAAGAGGGTTTATGCACTTTTGCCGGGACAATGAAATATTTTACGAGATCTGTTTTGCCATAACAAAACTCATACCATAAAAATGCGGAAAAATGTCTGTGATATCCTTTAAGGCGATTTTTGCAGGATGGGTACGGAATCTATCAGAGAAGCTCGTACGCCGCACTACATATCATCTGGTTCTGCCTCGACAAGTTGCGAACCACATCGCAGTTAGGGGTGACAGAAGCCAAGGCGATCGAGTTGGGTTTGGTTCGAGGCACCTAGCTATACTTTGGCTTGCTCTTTGGCGAGTCGACTCGGCTCGGCTCGTCGTTGCTAACAAGCCTATAATTGGGTCTCGGCTCGTCTCGCGTCATGCTCGTTTCGGCAGGCGGCAGCCATTGCTATGTGGCCTCGGTCCTGTTTGTGGGTGGCGTCGGTGGCACATCGGTGAGCAAAAGAATAACGGTGTCGGGGTGACGAGTTGGTGCATGGCATCTGCATGGGAGCACGGAGGAGGTCATAGAACTACATCGGGGTGGCGGATATGTGCGATGTGCATGGGCAACGGGCTTCTCCACCCCTCTCCCTCACACACGCAAATGCTATTTCCGACAGATGCGAGTCGTATTAGGACTCACCCGAAGCGCAGCGCTATTGGGCTGGTTAAGAGCAACGCATGAGCTTCTTTTCAATGTTTTTATTCAATCGAGTTTTTCCTGGTTTACTTCGTTTTTTTACCTTTTTTCTGGAATTCTTGGTTTCTTCCATCGGTTCTCTTCAGTATCCCATGTCCTTTTCTTTTTTTGTTCTTCATACATGTCTATTTTTTCATCCATTTTGTGCATTTCTCATATAATGCAAGAAATCTTTGTACCTGTTTAACATTTGTAAATATCAGTTTTGGTATCTAATTTTTTTTATGAATAGTGCATATTTTATTAGGCATATAAAACATTTTTAAAATTTTAGAATTTTACAAATAGCTAATTTTTAAATTTTTATTTTCCATTTATTTTTAATACATACTAAAACATTAAGTACAAATTTAAATTATTTTTTGAATGATAAAAAATATAATTTTAACTATTCCAACATTTTTTTACATTTCATAAGAAATCTTTAATTTTTTATGAACATGTTTTTGAAAATTGAACAGTTTTCTAATACGCAACTATATCTATTGAATGTTACGAAACATTTTGTATTTAAAAATGAATTTGTTTTTACATTGAATGATATATGAAAGAATGTCACGTATATTTTTTTAAATATGTGAACATTTTTAAATTGTCACATAAAATTGCTTAAATAGATAAATATTTTGTAAGTGTTGTGGGTATATTGTTTTACACTGCATTGACATTTTTAAAAATATATGATGAACACATTTTTTAAATTTAACTATTTTTCCGTTCATATATATTTAAAATTTCTCAAATTATGATCAAAAGTAAAAAAAAGAACATGTTCGTGACATCAGCTTGACCAGGCCACATGGGTACCTATAAGCGAGCTCGGCTTTGGTCTCTCTCATGGGGTGCCATCGAGCTGGACCTGGCTAAAATCAGCTGGACCCGGTCGGAAATCGGGCCCTTAATCACAACTCGGCTAGTGCATTTATCATATCGCGTCGAGGTACATCGAGCGTCGGACCCTTGGATGTCGAATCCTATTCACAATGGATCAACTGGACTTGCACCGTATGCTAGACCCGGAGACCCTTACACCAGGTACAACCGGGAAGATGTTGTTGTGGAGGAGATTAGAGCATCAACAATCACATATACGTGACCGGCCCCTCAAACGTCCTTCGGCAGTGACCGGTCATATCTTAAATTTCCGTTTTCACAATCAGGTACTTCATTTAGCAAATTCAAAATCCACACAATTACATGCATTGACTATCTCTACGATCCAACAAAAAGCGTCTAAATCAATACATGCCATCGAACTACCAAAAAATAGCAAGTTCTACATACATAGTAGCAATGAACAATGATAATCCACAGCTACCCTTGCCCTTTGCCGTCTTTGTCACGGATGTAGTGCTCGAAAACACAAGATGGATCCAGCCGGATCTGCTCATCGTCGAAGCTATCCGACCGGTCATTGTCCTCCTTCTCCTACTTGGGGGTAGTCCGGCCATGGCATGTACCGCCCGGTTTTGCTCTCGGGCGAGAGCCTGCATCTTCTTCCTCCGTGACTTCTGTAGGATGCGCGCACAGATGGCTTCCTGCTTCAAGGCAACGTGTGACGCCGTCTTCGCCGCCACAATGTCGGAAGCAAGGAGGGCCTCGACCACCTTCATCATCTCCTTCCCACTACGGGCACATCGGTCCATGTAGTCCTCCTATTCCGATGCACTAAATATTGGGCGGCAGACGGACACCGAGTTTCCAGCGCTGTCGGATCCGAGCGTCACTTGCAACGACACAATTGATTCTCGTCGGACCGATTCTAACCACGGTCATGCACACTCCTTATGGGAGAGGCAGCAGGCCGTGCGGACCGCCATAGCCTCCTCCTCCACACATGGAATGATGCCCCAGTCCACGAATTAGGAGTGGTCGTAGTCGAATCCGCTGCCCACCATTCCGTAGAAGGTAGATATCGTCAGAAGGGAGCTTAAGGGCTGATGGAGTGGCTAGGGCTTGGTCGGCAAGAAGTTGAGGACAAATACATGCGGCGCTAGATCTGACATGGCAGATGTGCCACGGCCTGCTCACATTTGCTTCAAATTTGGGCTGGATATAAGTGATGTTGGTCAGTTCGGACATACATGAGCGGTTTGAGGAGCTCATCTAGGTCGGATAGTATTACTATTCATTACTGGACTTTCCAGGAGGCGAATAGAGAGAGGGGGTGTTGAGGCGCCTGTCGTAGATACTCTTAGAGCATCTCCAACCCAGCGACCCATTTTGTCCGTTTAGGTCATCCGGACTCAAAACTTGGCCCAACGAGACGACCCAAAGGGACGCGCGTATCCGCCTGCCGTCCATTTATTGTCCTTCTTGGCCCAAACTTTGCCCAAATATGGGCACGAATGATTACGAAGCGGATGCTATCGTCGACCACCATCGTTCGCTCGTGTCCGGCCCTAGTCCCACTTATCAGTCGTGAGGAGGAGCGAGGCCACCAGCAAGGCCACATGCCCCTAGGCCGCCACCACGCTCGCCAGGAAGATCGCAACTGCTGCGCTCACCGGCAAGGCAACTTGCGCATGCCGCCACCGCGCTCACTGGGCGAGATCTCCGCAGCCGTAGACGACTGCACCAATGGCCGCCCACCACCGCTTCCTGCTACTCGTGCTCACCCCAGCACTGTCGCGAACCGTGCTCAAAGTCAGCGGACATGCGAGGAAGAAGTACATCTTCCGCGTCGACCATCCTGCCAAGCCGTCAATGTTCCTGACCCACGCGCACAAGTACTCCTGCTCGTCCTTAGCGTCAACGGCGGCCAGCGCCGGCGGCCCCCTAGAGCCTCTCCGCATCACATGCCGAGGAACTATGGCGTCACCCAGCCGTGTTCTCCACGATGGGGATCTGAGGGGGCCCGACGGCGCGAGGTGAGTGAAGGCACGCAAAAGCACGAGGGGGACCGGCGGGACCCGCCAATGCGAGAGGGAGCAGAAGGGCATGGCGGCTTGAGGGGGAGAGGAGGGGCGGCACGGAGGAGGCGGGCACTAGTAGAAAACAGGGCTTTGGTTCAGGCCTGGTCAGCCCATTAGTCCCGGTTCATCCACTAACCGGGACCAATGGGGGCAACGGTCCCGGTTCGTGAGGCCAGGGGGGCGGGCCGGCCACGTGGGGCATTGATCCCGGTTCGTAGGTAACCTTTGGTTCCGGTTGAAGACACGAACCGGGACCAATGTGCCTCGTTCCTGGCCCACAACCATTGGTCCCGGTTCGAGGCTGGAACCGGGACTAAAGGGGCAACCGTTCGCCTGGTGTGAGTCCTTTAGTCTCGGTTGGTGGCTCAAACCGAGACTAAAGGTTCGAACGTTCCGTATCCCACGACGTTTCGCGCTCCGAGAAAGAGGCAATTGTTTCCCTCTTCTTCTCCTCGGCGAGCGCTACAGCAACTTCTTCCCCTCTTCTTCTCCTCTCGTCTCCTCCATTCTCCTCTCTTCTTCTCCTCCATTATCATCTATTCTTACCCATATCTTCTACCATGAGTACTCCAATCACTCGCTACGGGGATGTGCTCGCACATGGCACGACAAATCTCGATGTCATCTATACGAACGACAGCTCCATGCTGCCGGATTGTCTTTCCCATTTTCAGAAATGGCTTCAAATAGCGGATGAGAATGACAAGTTCATAGGGCTTGATTTCGAGTACACGGCCAACCAAGAAGATGTTGCCGTCATCCAGCTATGCTTCAAGCAACATGTCATGATCTTCCAATGGGCAAGGTGAGTTTTGAGGGTTTTCTTTGATCAATTAAAAATTTATATATTATTATGAAAATTGCATAGGATAGAAATATCTTTTTAGTGTAAATTGTGATGATTTGTTGATTTGAACTTGCCTTGTTATACATGTTATTGACTTGTGATACATGTTATTTGTTGTGATAATTGTGATGATTTGTGATACATGTTATTGACTTGTGATAATTGTGATGATTTGTTGACTTGTGATACATGTTATTGTTGGATACAAAAAAAATCAAATGCAGTGTGGTCTAATATAAAAACAGGCCCCAACAATTATTGGTGGCATATAAATCTAGTAACGAATGGGAACAACTTTGGATATGAAAATTGCATATATATAGGATATAGCAATATATATGTTCTATTTTGAATCCTATTGCAAAGATCAATTTCTCTTAAGTTGTAGTAATATTTAACATTTGTTCCATTTTAATTTGTTGATGTTGCAGTAGTGACAAGCACTGCCCAACACTCATGGACTTCCTACGCAGTGGCATAACTTTTGCTAGCGTCGATGTAAGGAATGACAAGCTGAAGATGAGGCGCAGCTTCAGTATTGAGATACCAGCTGGCTGCCTTATTGATATCCAAGACATATTCAGGCTGGACTATGCGAGGACTTCGATGGCTTCTATGACAGTCGCCTTGATCGACGATGACTATAAAGATATGAAGACCAAATTTCCCCGGGCACAGCACAAAGAGTGGGAGAGGACCCCACTTCAGCCTATCAACATTGAGTATGCAGCAAAAGATGCATACGTTGCATATGAGGTGTACCGCAAGATTCGAATCGTGAACCATGGGCAGCGTCACCTCGCACCACCACCACCACCATCGGAATATACTTCTGATTCAGACTAGCTTTGTAATGGATATCTGAAGTATTTTTTGTAGTAGGCTTTCTGTAATATATATGTTCTAGCTATTATATATTTGTAGTGCTTCTCCATTCAGGTTTTCTTAAATTTCGATTGTGGCCGAGAACAAAATGCAACAAAAAAGTAAAGAAAAAAATAAATAAAGCAAAAAATAAATAAAGCAAAAAACAAAACAACAAATAATGGGAATTATGCAACTAAAATTATCAAAGTACTGTTTGTTCGAAGAATTAATAGCAAAAAGAATATAATGATAAAACACACTAAGCCACCATAAAGTATTTTTGGTTAAGAACTTTTAATATGCAAAAAAATAACATAAAAAATGCCCACCTACTAATCCACCATGGCCTGCATACGACAAGTAACCCAATATACATGGGCCAGGATGCAGGCCCACGGGGCAAGTAGGCCCAACAGACAGAGACAATTGGGCATGCACTGCCCACGGTAGAGAGGAGTTCGAGACAGTGAGTTCAGCCGCGCTTATAAACCAGTATGTTCGCTCCTCGCTCGGCGAGGTGGGACTAAACTCCCACCGCACCAGGAACAGGGCTTTGGTTCCGGTTGGTGGCACCAACTAGGACCAATACCCCCCTTTCGTCCCGGTTGATGCCACCAACCGGGACCAAAGCACCGCTCCTGGCCCACAACCATTGGTCCCGGTTGGTAGCTAGAACCGGTACTAAAGGATGGCCTTTAGTACCGGTTCCAGCTACGAACCGGGACCAATGAATTGGCTATATATACCCCTCGCACGGGAGCCGCACTGCTCTGTTTTTTCTTGGCCGGCGAGGAGAGGGCTTTGTGGTGCTCTGGCTCACCTCTTATGCACATGAGGTGTTCGATGAAATGCCCTAGCCACAGTACTTAAGCTTTCTCCTCTCCAAACTCGACCTCCAAGCTCCATTTTCCTCAAGATTTGTCCAGATTTAGCGGTCCGTCGCGTCCCATCCCCGTCTTCACCGTCGTCGATCGCCTGCGCCGATCTCGTCGTCGGCACCACCGTGGTGAGCCTCTTGTTGTTATCTTCTTTATAAAAGAAAAAAATTCTTACTTGTATGATTAGGTAGATAATTGTCTAATTTTCTTACTTTTTTTATTTCTTGTTATTATATAGTGCGATGGTTTCGGTATCTGCCCCCGTCGGCCCTCATCCTGTCTATGATTCGGATGTGGTATATATTATCTTTTATAACTAGTTGTTTCATTTAGTGTTTATGCTAATTATACCAACACCAACTTGACATAGATGTCTTTATCTAGGAGGTATGTGAACCGGATATTAAAGACGACCCTCTTGTCGAGAGGTTAAATTTAGTTGAAGAAGAAAACGATTATTTAAAAGAAAACTTAAAAAGAGTTGAAGAAGAGAAGAAAAGAGTTGAAGAAGAGAAGATGCTATTGGAGTTGCATGTTGCGGATGTCTTAGATGGTCACAAGATCAAGATGGATGCAATGCGCTTGAAGATTAGGAAGATTAGAAAATATGCCATTGATAGCGAGGCTTGGTATCATTATGCTGTTGGATCAATTGTTACCTTGGTTGCGATTGGTATCGTATTTGTTGTTGCATTGAAATGTTTCACATAGTTTCAATGTATGGTTTAATTAGATGCTCTGGAGAGCTATATGTTGTTCAATGAGAACTATGTATGTACTTTGGTTTTAATGTGATGATGAACTTCTATTAATTTGGTCACTTATCTATTAATTCATGATGTTCTGTAATGGTTTTTGACACACTTAATGCACGCAGATGAACCGACAATGGATGTACGGTGACAGACACACCTCCGAGTACATTGAGGGCGTGCATGATTTTCTCGAAGTGACTGAGGCAAACAAGCAGAATGGTTTTATGTGTTGTCCATGCTCTATATGTGGGAATACGAAGTCCTACTCTGACCGGAAAACCATTCACGCCCACCTGCTTTATAAGGGATTCATGCCACACTATAATGTTTGGACCAAGCACGGAGAAATAGGGGTTACGATGGAAGACGGCGAAGAAGAAGAGTACGATGACAACTATGTGCCCCCTGAATACGGTGATGCTGCAACGGGGGAAGCTGAAGATCAAGAGGAACCGGACGATGTGCCCGATGATGATCTCTGTCGGGTCATTGTTGATGCAAGGAGACAGTGTGAAAGTGAAAAGGAGAAGCTGAAGTTTGATCAGATGTTAGAGGATCACAAAAAAGGGTTGTACCCCAATTGCGAAGATGGCAACACAAAGCTCGATACCGTACTGGAATTGCTGCAGTGGAAGGCAAAGTATGGTATACCTGACAAGGGATTTGAGGATGTACTGAAAATATTTAAGAAGAGGCTTCCAAAGGATAACGAATTGCCCGACAGTACGTACGTAGCAAAGAAGGTCGTATGCCCTCTAGGATTGGAGGTGCAGAAGATACATGCATGCCCTAATGACTGCATCATGTATCGTGGTGCGTACGAGGATTTGAACGCATGCCCGCTATGCGGTGCATTGCGGTATAAGATCAGACGAGATGACCCTGGTGATGTTGACGGCGAGCCCCCCAGGAAGAGGGTTCCTGCCAAAGTGATGTGGTATGCTCCTATAATACCACGGTTGAAACGTCTGTTCAGGAACAAAGAGCATGCCAAGTTGATGCGATGGCACAATGAAGACCGTAAGAAAGACGGGAAGTTGAGAGCACCTGCTGATGAGTCGCAGTGGAGAAAAATCGAGAGAAAGTACCGGGTTGAGTTTGGAGATGACCCAAGGAACGTATGGTTTTAAGCGCGGATGGCATTAATCCTTTCGGGGAGCAGAGGAGCAATCACAGCACCTGGCCCGTGGCTCTATGTATGTATAACCTTCCTCCTTGGTTGTGCATGAAGCGGAAGTTCATTATGATGCTAGTTCTCATCCAAGGCCCTAAGCAACCCGGCAACGACATTGATGTGTACCTAAGGCCATTAGTTGAAGAACTATTACAGCTGTGGAATGGAAACGGTGTACGTGTGTGGGATGAGCACAAACAGGAGGAATTTGACCTGCATGCGTTGCTGGTTGTAACCATCAATGATTCGCCTGCTCTCAGTAACCTTTCAGGACAGACAAACAAGGGATACCACGCATGCACACACTGTTTAGCTGACACCGAAAGTATATACCTGGACAAATGCAGGAAGAATGTGTACCTGGGGCATCATCGATTTCTTCCGACCAACCATCAATGTCGTAAGAAAGGCAAGCATTTCAAAGGCGAGGCGGATCACCGGGAGAAGCCCGCCATGCGTACCGGTGATCACGTACTTGCTATGGTCAATGATTTACAAGTAATATTTGGAAAGGGTCCCGACGGACTATCTGTTCCGAATGACGACGAGGGACGCGCACCCATGTGGAAGAAGAAATCTATATTTTGGGACCTACCCTACTGGAAACACCTAGATGTCTGCTCTTCAATCGACGTGATGCACGTGACGAAGAACCTTTGTGTGAACCTGCTAGGCTTCTTGAGCGTGTATGGAAAGACAAAAGATACACCGGAGGCACGGGAGGACCTGCAACGTTTGCACGAAAAAGACAACATGCCTCCAAAGCAGTATGAAGGTCCTGCCAGCTACGCTCTTACCAAAGAAGAGATGGAAATCTTCTTTGAATGCCTGCTCAGTATGAAGGTTCTGTCTGGCTTCTCGTCGAATATAAAGGGAATAATAAATATGGCCGAGAAAAAGTTTCAGAATCTAAAGTCTCATGACTGCCACGTGATTATGACGCAACTGCTTCCGGTTGCATTGAGGGGGCTTCTACCGGAATACGTTCGATTAGCCATTGTTAAGCTATGTGCATTCCTCAATGCAATCTCTCAGAAGGTGATCGATCCAGAAATCCTATCAAGGCTAAGGAGTGATGTGGCGCAATGTCTTGTCAGTTTCGAGCTCGTGTTCCCACCATCCTTCTTCAATATCATGACGCACGTCCTAGTTCATCTAGTCGACGAGATTTTCATTCTGGGCCTCGTATTTCTACACAATATGTTCCCCTTTGAGAGGTTCATGCGAGTTCTAAAGAAATATGTCCGTAACTGCGCTAGGCCAGAAGGAAGCATCTCCATGGGCCATCAAACAGAGGATGTCATTGGGTTTTGTGTCGATTTCATTCCTGGCCTTAAGAAGATTGGTCTACCTGAATCACGGTATGAGGGGAGACTGACTGGAAAAGGCACGATTGGAAGGGACTCAATAATATGCAAGGACGGACATTCTTGGTCTCAAGCACACTACACAGTTCTACAGAACTCTATCTTGGTGGCCCCGTATGTCGATGAACACAAGAACAGTCTGCGCTCCAAACACCCGGAGGAGTGTGACGATTGGATTACACATGAACACATCAGGACTTTCGGCGATTGGTTAGAAACACGTGTCAGAGGTGACAACACTGTTTGTGATGAGCTATTCTCGTTGTCCAGGGGACCATCTTCAACTGTATTGACTTAAAAAGGATATGAGATAAATGGGAATACATTTTACACGATCGCCCAAGATCAAAAGAGCACCAACCAAAACAGCGGTGTCCGCTTTGATGCAGAAACCAAGAGGAGAAATGACACATATTATGGTTATATAGTGGACATATGGGAACTTGACTACGAACATGATTTTAAGGTCCCTTTGTTAAGTGCAAATGGGTCAATCTGTTAGGAGGCGGGATACAGGTAGACCCACAGTACGGAATGACAACAGTGGATTTGAACAATCTAGGGTACACAGACGAACCATTCGTCCTAGCCAATGATGTGGCGCAGGTTTTCTATGTGAAGGACATGTCTACCAAACCGAGAAAAAGAAAAGATATGGAAGCGAATACATCATGCAATGAGCCAAAGCGCCACATAGTTCTTTCAGGAAAAAGAGACATCGTGGGATTGGAGGGCAAGACAAACATGTCTGGAGATTATGAAAAGTTTCATAAAATTCCTCCCTTCAAAGTCAAGGCTGATCCAAGCACCATGTTAAGCGATGAAGAATATTCATGGTTACGAAGCAATAACCAAAGGACACAAGCAAAGAAAAAGTAGAGACTGATGAAGTCAGAAAGGGTTGAAATTTTAGTATGTGGCTTTGAATGGTGCATATTGAATGCACAACAATTCTTGAGTTCAAATAAGTTTAGAAAAATGAAATGCCTTTGTAACAGACGTGTTTTCGTCCGAAACCCTCGTACTTCGAAAGAGATGGTCCAGTTTGTACACGAAGTGGATCCACTTTTTGCTGTAATCCTATCAACTTTTGCACACATGTTATGTGGGTCAAATGATGATACCATGCCAAGTTTGAACCTATTCCGAGTTCATTTGTAGTGCTTTCCAATTTCAGGGTCATTTAGCTCAAAATAAATCATTAAATGCATGAAAAATAGCAAATTAAGTCAGAAAGGGTTGAAATTTTAGTATGTGGCTTTGAATGGTGCATATTGAATGCACAAAAATTCTTGAGTCCAAATAAGTTTAGAAAAATGAATGCCTTTGTAACAGACGAGTTTTCGTCTGAAACCCTCGTACTTCGAAAGAGATGGTCCAGATTGTACACGAAGTGCATCCACTTTTTGCTGTAATCCTATCAACTTTTGCACACATGTTATGTGGGTCAAATGATGATACCATGCCAAGTTTGAACCTATTCTGAGTTCATTTGTAGTGCTTTCCAATTTCAGGGTCATTTAGCACAAAATAAATCATTAAATGCATGAAAAATAGCACATTAAGTCAGAAAGGGTTGAAATTTTAGTATGTGGCTTTGAATGGTGCATATTGAATGCACAAAAATTCTTGAGTCCAAATAAGTTTAGAAAAATGAATGGCTTTGTAACAGACGAGTTTTCGTCCGAAACCCTCGTACTTCGAAAGAGATGGTCCAGTTTGTACACGAAGTGGATCCACTTTTTGCTGTAATCCTATCAACTTTTGCACACATGTTATGTGGGTCAAATGATGATACCATGCCAAGTTTGAACCTATTCCGAGTTCATTTGTAGTGCTTTCCAATTTCAGGGTCATTTAGCTTAAAATAAATCATTAAATGCATGAAAAATAGCAAATTAAGTCAGAAAGGGTTGAAATTTTAGTATGTGGCTTTGAATGGTGCATATTGAATGCACAAAAATTCTTGAGTCCAAATAAGTTTAGAAAAATGAATGCCTTTGTAACAGACGAGTTTTCGTCTGAAACCCTCGTACTTCGAAAGAGATGGTCCAGATTGTACACGAAGTGCATCCACTTTTTGCTGTAATCCTATCAACTTTTGCACACATGTTATGTGGGTCAAATGATGATACCATGCCAAGTTTGAACCTATTCTGAGTTCATTTGTAGTGCTTTCCAATTTCAGGGTCATTTAGCACAAAATAAATCATTAAATGCATGAAAAATAGCACATTAAGTCAGAAAGGGTTGAAATTTTAGTATGTGGCTTTGAATGGTGCATATTGAATGCACAAAAATTCTTGAGTCCAAATAAGTTTAGAAAAATGAATGGCTTTGTAACAGACGAGTTTTCGTCCGAAACCCTCGTACTTCGAAAGAGATGGTCCAGTTTGTACACGAAGTGCATCCACTTTTTGCTGTAATCCTATCAACTTTTGCACGCATGTTATGTCGGTCAAATGATGATACCATGCCAAGTTTGAACTTATTCTGAGTTCATTTGTAGTGCTTTCCAATTTCAGGGTCATTTAGCTCAAAATAAATCATTAAATGCATGAAAAATAGCACATTAAGTCAGAAAGGGTTGAAATTTTAGTATGTGGCTTTGAATGGTGCATATTGAATGTACAAAAATTCTTGAGTTCAAATAAGTTCAAAATAGCATATTGAGTGCTGTTTAATTTCTTTTAAAACATCGTGGGAGTGGAGTTAAAAAAAGAATCAACTAAAAAACTTTTATAAACCTCTAGTATTTTTCTAAAACTATAATTTTATAAAAATTATGGAACTAAAATTATCAAACTATTTTTTGTTCAAAACATTAATAGCAAAAGGAATATAACGATAAAACACACTGGAAATAAATAAAGCAAAAAATAAAGCAAAAAACAAAACAAAAACAATGGAAATTATGCAACTAAAATTATCAAAATATTGTTTGTTCAAAAAATTAATAGCAAAAAAAATATAATGATAAAACACACTAAGCCACGAGAAAGTATTTTTTGTTAAGAACTTTTAATATGCAAAAAATAACATAAAAATGACCACCTACTAAGCCACCATGGCCTGCATACGACTAATAACCCAATATACATGGGCCAGGACATAGGCCCACGGGGCAAGTAGGCCCAACAGGCAGAGACAATTAGGCATGTACTGCCTACGGTGCCTACGGTACAGAGGAGTTCGAGACAGTGAGTTCAGCCGCGCTTATAAACCAGTTTGTTCGCTCCTCGCTCGGCGAGGTGGGACTAAACTCCCACCGCACCAGGAACAGGGATTTGGTTCCGGTTGGTGGCACCAACCGGGACCAAAGGTCTCTGCTTCCCGCCCTTTGGGCTGACGAAAAGGGTCCTTTGGTCCCGGTTGGTGGCACCAACCGGGACGAAAGGGGGGTATTGGTCCCGGTTGGTGCCACAAACCGGGACCAATGCTTTTAATATATAAGGAAACACTTAGAAAATTTTAGTTTTCATCCGCCAGTTGCCCCGAGCCCGTCGTCCTCATCCCCGTCGCCGCATCGTCGCCTCCCCGAGCCCGCCGTCCTCGTCGCCGGCATCCCCGACGCTGCGCCCCTCCCCGATCCCGCCGTCCTCGTTGCCGTCAGGCTGCCAGACCGCACCCTCGCCGTCACCGACGCGCTCCCCTCCCCGATCCCTCACCCTCGACGCGCGCCGATCTCATCGCCGGCCTCGAGCCCGCCGTCGTACTCGCTGACGCCCTCGACCTCGCCACGCCCTCACCCTTGCCCTTGCCCGCGCCCTCGACCTCGCCACGCGCCGTCCTCATCACCGGCCTCGAGCCTGCCGTCCTCGTCGCTCCCTCCCCCGAGCCCGTCATCCTCGTCGCCGGCCTCGTCACCGATCAAGCCATCGCCTCCCCCCCCACAGTGAGCCCCCCTTCCAATGTCCCCTGCTCCCCGCCGCCACTTCTACATGGTCGCCGGCCGGCAGCACCATCGGCTCTATCATGTATATGTTCATGTATATATATGCGTGTATATGTTCAAGTTGGCATCGGCTCTATCATCAAGTTGGCGAAGCAAATCTTTTTTTGATATGTTCATGTGTGTATATGTTCATGTTGGCGAAGCAAGTCTTATTTTGAAGTAGTTTTTTTGTTAAATGAAAATGTTGACATCGGCTCTATCATCACGTTGGCATCAGCTCCGCGAGAGATTTCCAACGGATCCGGAACGTATGTCATTGTCGATATACCCCCTCTCTGATAACTTCGACATGAGGGGGGGTCGATATACCCCCTCCTCGATAACATTTTTTTCTAAGTTACTAAGGTAAAATGTTCACCCCCGTCTCAATATCTGGGCGACCAACTCTCGAGGCCCATCACGTTTTCCATCCCTAGTCACGTCCTCTCCGATATACCCCCTCTCCGATAACTTCGACATGAGAGATTATCCGTCCGAATCCGATCCGGTTTCACCCCTAGTCACGTTTTCCATCAGACATCGCACGGGTGTTTGGCTCTGGGCGCCATCTTATATAGGTTTATTGTCGTGCCAAAAACTGCTGTCAACACATGCCCCCATGTTTTTCGGCAAAACTTGTATGTTTGGCACACTAATATATCCATGCTATATCATGTTTGTATATTAAGTGTCATGTTGTAATTAATATTTTGCAGAAACTATGGACGATCGTCAAAGAAACTTAGAAGAAGAAGAGATGTTGAGGGAAATGATCCGCGAAGGACCGTTGTTGGTTGGCGACATGGTCCGGGAAGGAGTTAACCCCTTGTACTATCTGAACGACACCAATGGTCTGGAAGAAGAGGGTGAAGCAGGCTCCGGTGATCGGACAGAGGTGGAAGGACATGCTTATGATGGCTCCTGTGAGCGAACGGAGGAAGGAGACCGTGATGAAGGCTCCGGTGAGCGAACGGAGGAAGGAGTTGTTGGAAAGTCCGGCAAGGTATATATAATAATTAAGCCTGTGTTGACTAGCTAATTGATGCATTAATTGTTTTGGTATGTGTACACATATTAACTCTCTTCTTTCTTCTTTTCTAGCCCTCCATATCCGGATCGAGCCAAACTTCAGTAACGAGACGAGGCCCGAAGAAAAAGTTGCGACTGGATGAAAGGTTCATGATCACCAGCATCAATAGAGATGGCCAACCGATTGAACCCAGCCGGACCAAGGATGCATTTTCTGCTCAGTGCGGGGTTCTTGTTAGGGGCATGATCCCGATCACCATCCACCAATGGAATAAACCGAAGGCCGGAGACCCTGAAGTGTCTTTTGTCACCGATAGACAGAAAGATGATCTTTGGACCGCGCTGAAGGCAAATTTCACCCTACCGGAAGAGGAGCATCCGGAAAAGCCAGTAATAGAGGAAAAGGTCAAGACTCATGCTCTTAAGAAGATGGCAGAGCTATTCAGGAGCTGGAAGAATGAGTTAAAAACAAAGTTTGTCGACAAAGAGAAGACTCCAATATTCGAGGGCCAGTTTGAGAAGATAAGAGAACAGTGGACCGCATTTGTGGCCCACAAGACATCGGAGAAGAGTAAGAAGATGTCAGCGATAAACAAACTAAATGCTGCAAAGAAGAAGCATCACCATCGCACGGGGTCAGGTGGCTACCACAAAGCCCGACCGTTGTGGGAGAAGGCTGAAAAGGACCTTGTTGACAAAGGGATCGTACCAGCGACATTGAACTGGCCAAAGCGTGGAAGGAATTGGTTCTTCGGGGTTGGGGGAACCTTGGACCCTGAAACAGGGAAGTGTTGTTGGACGAACGAACAACTGGCAGTACCGATCACCAAGCTTGAGGAGTTAATCGCCAAAACGGAGGAAGGGACTTTCGTTCCCGACAAAGAGAACGACGAGCTCACAATGGCCCTCGGGAATCCTGAGCACCCAGGACGAACACGAGGCATGGCAGGCTCCGTTCCGTGGAAGCATGTGTTTCCCGACGCAGGCGATTACAAAAGCAGGGAGAGGAAGAGGAAAAACGAGCAAAGCGAAATACAGAACCTGAATGCAAGAGTACAAGCGCTAGAGGAGAGGCATCGAGCTGACGACGCTACCCTAGAAGCTACCCCGCCATCTCAACGGAGAAGCAGCATGGCTTCCACCGAGCTCATTGTGCAGCCTGATTTGACGGCTCCCAGGTACCTCGTGGATGAAATAACGGAGTCTCAAGAATGCCACCTTAAGAAGCAATTGATGATGCACCTCAAACCCACGGTGGCTTACGGCCATGTTGCACCTCCTTGACCCAACGGCACTTTTCACTGTCGTCCGATTCCACAAGGCTATGCTGTTGTCATGGTCGAAGAAATAGTGGACGGATATGAGGAGCTCGAACTTGACTACCCTACCGGCGAAGGGGAAACTCTCCTGGAGAATGCTCTGAGGACTACATGTCTTTGGCCGAAGGAATTCATCAAGCTTCCAAACTAGACGCCGCCTCCGCCTCCTCCTCCTCCGGCGAGTGAGGGCCCACCTCCTCCTCGGTCTCCTCCTCCGGTGAGTAAGGGCCCGCCTCCTCCTCCGCCTCCTCCTCCGGCAAGTGATCAGGACACGCCTCCTCCTTCGCCTCCTCCTCCGGCGAGTCAATGGTGCACGCCTCCTCCTCCGCCTCCTTCTCCGCCTGCATCGGCGCGTCCGAGCAGCCTGTCTCCTCCTCCGCCTCGTCAGCAAGAGCAGAAGAGAGCCGCCGCCGCCGCTCCGGCTGCTCCGGCGCCTCTTAAGCAACAAATGAAAATAGCATCCGTCGCTTCGGCGTCTAGCAGTACATCCAGTGGCGGGAGGCGATACCAATACGGTCCATCATCTCTCAAGCCTCTTGAGCCATTACCATACGAGAGGAGCGATGAGGAAAACGTGAAGATCTCTAAAGGCGAAGTCGATGCCTTTTTTAAAAAGAAAAATCCACCTCCGGAGGAGAAGATAGATGAGATTAAATTGAAGCGCAGTTTTGATGCCCTGAAGCGACCAGCACCGGCTCCGCTGGATGACTACCATGTCCGCATTCTTAAAAAGAAATTGCAAGAAGCGCGCCGGTCCGGAACCACTGCAACTAACAAAAGAAGAGAACAACAAAGGGCAACAAGGAAAACAATTCCCCAGCTCAGCGAACAGGCGAAACAATCGTGCCCCCCGCTGCAGGTGTCTAGCGATATCGTCGTCGCAAATCTGCCAGCCGGGATGGTGGCCGGTACCAATCCTGGTGATTACCTGCCCGACGATACACATTTTGATGCACTGAAGGTGGACGAACACAAATTCCGGCACGGGTATCCTCTCGTCAGACGTGGTCAACAGCTACCAACGATGATGCGAAAATTCCATCAGTGGTACATCGACACCTGCAAGAACTCTGGGTTGGATAGTTTGATGATTATGATTAAAGACAAGCACGACCTCGTTGGAATTGAGGTGTTGTGTGTTCCATTTGAGGAGATATTCCAGCTTTTCAATCAAAAGGCCATCGGTAAAATAATCGTCACTTGCTACTGTCTGTAAGTGATACTTCTTTAATTAAGTCTCTATATATAGCTCAGCTCTTTCATTGCATGTACATATAATTCACTATATCATGCATGCAGATTGAAGATCGTCGAATGCAAGCAAAGAGAAATCTATAATATTGAGTTCATTAACCTAAATCTCTTTAATGAATGGGAGATGAAAAATGATCCCAAAGAAGCCGAGGCCAAGTTGCTACAATCGTTGCTTCAACATCAAAACAAACAAAAAATAATCTTTCCTTACAACTTCGAGTGAGTGTTATACTGTGCATATTCATTTTTTCCTTTATTTACTCGAGGTTATAGTAATGTATATAATTGATGAGTTATGCATGCGTGCACAGTTTCCACTTTATTCTCCTAGAGATTATGCTTGAGGAGGGACTAGTAACCGTCTTAGACTCAAGACGAAAAGATCCCAAGACGTATGAGATCATCACTGAAATGCTTAAGAAGTAAGTTCAATCGATCATATCGCACCATTTCGGCAACTTTGTTCATTTCCTGATATGATATCAGGTAATAATTATTTTGTATGTCTGGCAGGGTTTGGATACCGTTCACCAATAAATCTCCGGGACTGCCGAAGGAGCTGAAATTTACACGCCCGAAAGTAAGTACTAATAGCTAGTTCCGCGCATCTCCCATTATATTGATTCTAGCTAGTTTCATCAATACCATTTATATAATGCTTGATTATCAGTTTGATTGACCTCTATTTCTCGTAAAGTGGTTGTGGCAGCAACCAGGGACTAATCTTTGTGGATACTACGTATGCGAGTTCATCTACAACGCGATGATCTCTAAGCAGGGCGGCTACTCTAAAAAAGATTTTGATGTGCGTAAGCAATAATATTCACAATTTTATTTTATTAGCATCATTTGTGTTGAGTTTTATTCATATATATGTATTGACCCCTTTCTTCGAATTAGCTTTGGGAGCTGCAGGAACAACTCCTACCACAAGATCGCATAATAGCTATTCAAGAGGAATTGGCGGGATTCTTTCTTGAACATGTCATCAGGAAAGGGGGAGAATACCATATGGAACTTGATTTCAGATGTTAGGGTATTGTAAGAGATCTTATATTGTATATATGTAGCCAGTAGCGTCGGATAGATATACGAAAACTTGTTGTTTGAACAATCTCACTTCTCTCTATATATGTTCATAACGATCTTCTGTACTTAATGGTTTAATTCCTTCATTTGCTTACTAGCTAGCATGTCGAGTCCTCTCTATACGTATAGTACGTAGCGTCGACCAAGCACGGAGATAAGAGAGGACACCTCTCTCTATTAGCTAGCTAACACAATATATTAAACCCCAAAATTAATCCTACAAAACCCCCACCCCCCCCCCCCCACTCTGAAAAAAAAAACCCAGCCACGGAACTGTTGACGCATGGATGCATTTTGGTCCAGGTTGGTGCTACGAACCGGGACAAAAGGCCCTCCTGTCCGGGCAATACGCAGAGGCCACGTGGAGCCCCATCTGTCCCGGTTCGTGGGCAAACCGGGACTACAGGTCCCTCCCTCTCAAAAAAAAACCCAGCTCCGGAACTGCTGACGCGTGGATGCATTTTGGTCCCGGTTGGTGCTACCAACCGGGACAAAAGGCCCTCCTGCCCGGGCAAGCCGCAAAGGCCACGTGGTGCCCCATCTGTCCCGGTTCGTAAGCGAACCGGGACTAAAGGTTTTGGGCATTAGTAACGACCCTTTAGTCCCAGTTCCGGAACCGGGACAAATGGGCCTCTAGAACCGGGACTAATGGGCCTGTTTCTACTAGTGGGGGCGCCTGGTCTAGCTATTGTCTGCTCTGTCCACTTTTGTGTTCGCGCGGTTGGGTGCTCGACGTGCCTGTCCATGTCCGCTACGCGGACAAGCAACCCAAACGAACAAAAGACAGACAAAATCCGTGTCCGTTTGGATCACTGCGTTGGAGTTGTTCTTAGGCTGTTGTTTGTGCATCGTATGGCCCACACCCGAAATGCGTCTTGGGTGTGGCACGACTTCATCGCCGACTGCAACGTTTAGTGCTGGATGCAGGAGAAGAAGTACTCCCACCGCTGCGCTCAGGAGGTGGTTGTGTCACTCGATCTTTAGCCGTGATAGGGTGAGACACGGACAGGTCAGCGGCGACCCTCATCCCAATTTCCTTGCAGTGGGTTGTGCCGTAAAAGTTAGTGATGTACGTGTTTAGTTGCATTGGTTCTCTCCAACTATCGTACCACTATCTCGTTCCATCCTAGATATTTTATTTATATGTTTAACTTTCTTCCTTGTAAAATCTTTTACTGCAACTGAATCAACAAGAGTTACCTGTAATATCATGGAAAAACACTGTGCTCTTGGCATGTTGGAGCATGACAGATGCTTTGCATGGTTTGTTGATGTGACAATTGAGTCTTTTTTTAGACAAATGCTATTGTTTTGATTGCACTTAACATATACTCCCTCCTCCCGAATTACTTGTCACAGAAATGGATGTATCTAGACTTATTTTTAGTCCTAGATACATCCACTTCTGCGAAGTAATTCGGGATGGAGGAAGTATGTAATTTCTGAAAGCCAATATTTTGCTGATACCTTTGTTCATTAAAGATTTTGTATTAGAAATGAGATTCCTAAATATTCAGGACCATGTGAACGCCATTCTTTCGCTGATACGTGCTATGACAATATATTTTCAGAGAAACCCTTGAGATGCTGGTGATGAAAATCTGGTTGTGGAGATGATAGTGACGATGTTCTAGTCCTGCTCCTGCAAGAACATCGTTGCTACTATAAGATTTTAGGTTTACCAAGTCACCTGCCAAGCCAGCCGTTTGGCAATCGAAGCCTGTTTCACTGTTTGCCTGTGAAGGTCGCAAGGAGGGGAGCTGCAGGTTTGTATAAGATTCTTTCAGTATAACTGAATGAATGCAGTCATGTGTCTGGCATCGAACTGAAAGTAGTTCTTATCAACTTTTAAGCCAAACATAGATAGTATTACTACTTGTTTTCCTGCACAATGGTACATTATTAGAATATATTAAGGGATTGAAGACGCACCTGAATTGAACTGATTTTGTTTCATGAAATAACTCACTGAATCAAATGGCACACGCCTGTTGTCTGATTTCTTTTTTGTCCGTACTATGCTTTCTTTTTTTACCTTTTAGAGATTCGTAGATACTTTGCACATCTTTTCATCAAGCAAGATAATTTATGGCAGCCACATGGCGCCTTTTTAGATTATGAAAGATGAAGAGGGAAAGTTACACCTAACGAGCGAAAAAAAATCGGTACTAGACCAGGAGCTTGTTTATCCACATGTCATGACTGCGTTGTTCCTGCTTTGGATTTAATTCTTTCTAAACTCACAGGGGGAACATTATCAGCACACATTTCCTTCTTTTTCTTTTCAAAACTTCTAATTAATATACTTGTAATTTTTACACTGTCTAACATGCTGTTGATTAATGGACGACTATGATTGAATTGTTATCTTACTTCCTAGGAGTTAAGCTCCTTTTTAAAAATTTCACATTTTTCATCTAAACACTTTTGAATATGTAACTTACTGTGACGAAGATGAATTACTGCAGTAGGTGAACCATTTAATAATTGATGAATAATTATGTATAGTGAAGAAATATAAGAGCGTTTAAATCACTAAATTAGTGATCTAAACGCGAGAGAGGCGTTTTGGAGGTCGAGCTCCATGGAGGTCTTTATTTTTGAAAAATTCAAATTTAAAATTTTATGGTTCAAAAAATTCTGAAAACAAATATGCATGTATGTAAGGATGTAACCCACATGTGTGTAAAAATTCATGATGAAATACCTTGAGTTGCGATTTGTACAAAAAAAACAGATTCATGGTCTGAGAGGATGAATAGTATCATGGGTTAAACAACCCTAGATTTGTCTTTTTTGCATAGCCCTCATTTCAATGTATTTTAAACTGAAAAATTACACACGTGTGTGTTATGTCTTCATGTATATCTGTATTTTTTTCAGAATTTTTTGAAATGTAAAAATATAAATGTCAATGAAATTTCAAATTTGAATTGGGAGGCCTCATTGGAGGCCGAGCTCCAAAAGGGATTTCCGTCTAAATAATGAAAGCATTAAATAATGATATCTATAAATCGGGGCGAAAGCCTGTTTCGAGAGAAAGTATTAAGTAATGAAGGGCGTGCCTGACGCGGTGGTTCGAACCAGTCTCCTTGCAGAATATTATGCAAGGGTAAGGCTGTCTAGAAATTCCCTTCCCCAGAACCCACCTTGTGTGGGACCTTTCGGCACTGGGTACGCCTTTATAGTAATGTACGACAGGGTCCATCCTCTTTTCTACCCACATAAATAACAAACGCGGATCGGCCAAGCAGCTAGTCTCTGAGGCTTGATGTTTTTCACGAAGACACCTGAGTTATTAAGCAAGAAAGCCACACCATTGCTCGGCATCAGGCATGTGAGGTATTGGGATATTTTCCATAACAGTGATTTACTGCAGATCAAGAACAAGAGGAGACTGCTGGATACTTCTCCCGTCTTGCCGTGGTGTACCCGTAGCATCCAGTTTGTGTTGACTCACGTATCTCCGCTCAGTATAATACGAAGACTCAAATACCCTTTTGAGGTTTTGCAAGGGGGGTATACGGACGCGTTTGGCTGATACCTTATTCATTAGAGATTTTGTATTTAGCAATGATGTAATAAATAAGTTGTAGCTTCTGTGTTACACTCTCCTGTTGGTGACTGTTTCTCCAGTTTTTTTTTTAGCATTTATAGAACTTCAGTAAACATTGGGATACCTATTTGTTCAGGTTAATGTGGATGGCATTTGTGCCATTGTTTGGCTGATCTATGCTCCGATGATATATTTTCAGAGAAACTCTTGAGGTGCCGGTGACGAAGATTCGGTTGTGGATCCGATAGTGATGATGTTTTGGTCCCACTGTTGGAACAAACATTGCTGCAACTCTTAGGATTATAAGTTTATCAGGTCACCTGCCAAGCCTGTTTTCCTTTGAAGGTCGGGTGTGGGGGTGTGGTGGAGCTGCAGGTTTCTATAAAGGTACTTTCAGTATAACTGAATGAGTGCAGTTGTGTGTTCTGTCATGAAACCGGAAGGAGTTCTTAACTTTTAAGCCAAATATAAGTTCATAACTGTTGGTTTTTCAGAAGATACCGGATTGAAGGGTCATCTTCATTGAACTGATTTCATTTGATGAAATAACTCACTGAATCAAATATCACATGTTTGACATCTGATTTCTTTTTGTTCAGTGATGTGCTTTCTTTTTAGAGATGTTTAAATATTCAGCGCATATTTTCGTTAAGAAGCAAGACAAGGGAATTTACTGAGTTCTGCCATGTTGAGGCTTTTGGCATTATGGAATATGTAGTGGGAAAGAGCACAATCAGAAGTACACCTAACCAACACATAAAAAATCTTGACTTGAGCAGGAGCTAATAACATATCATGAGAACTTGCATCTGAGGTGAAAAAAGATGCTCGTTACAGAGATGAAACCCCAACAAACTTTATCAGCACACTCCTTTTTCCAAAAAATTATAACAATATACTTTATGTTTACAAATTGTCATGGACAGTTAAGATAATATTCTTGCTTTGACTTCCTATAGGAGGTAAGTCTCTTGTGAAAAAAGCTCACATTATTGATTGCAATTACTTTGAATGGAGCGATGAAGATCAAGTAGAGCAGCAGTAGGTGAACCATTGTATATTCAAGTCACAAGTGTACTGTAGGGTCCATGCTATTTTCTGCCCACATACATAACAAACACGGGCCGACCGAGCAGCCAATCTATGAGTCTTGATATTTTTCATGGAGATACCAGTCATTTAGCATGAAGGCCCACTCCATTGGTCACTCGTCGGGCATGTGAGGTATTGGGATCTCATGTTTTTCATAACACCCATAGACATTTTTACAGGCGTAGGATTGAAGTTCCTGCAAGCTCAAGCTTCGTGGATCCGTCAAGAATGTTTGCTTTTGTCCAGTTGTCCACACCACCAGAAAAGCTGCGCCCTGAACTGCGCCTCCAGGCATCCCACTACTGTCACATTTGTATGGAGTCCAAAGCTTTTAGTGTCCATCTCAAGCAGAAGACATGTCGTTCTAGCCCATGGAGTCAATTGAGTAGTTTCAAGTTGAAATGTAGTCCCATCGCATGGAGTCGGAATCTTCTTTGATGCCCAACTTGAGCAGAAGAGATGGCTTTTCATGTTGTGGAGCCACTGTGCATAGTTTCAGATGAACTTTAAGTTTGATTTTCTCCCTTTAACCATTTTTTACTGCAATGGAATCAAGAAGAGTTGACATTAATGTTAGAGAAATGTTGTGCGTGTGGCACTTCAGGAGCATGGCGTTTATTTCGTCACTGCTCCAATAGCATACATATGTTTTCTGTCAGGAATGGCTTCATAACTAGCAATGGCCATAAAAAAACTACTCTAGCAAACTACGGAAAAATATCTTTGTGAAATTCAACTGGTTTGCAAATGCTCCTTTTTGTAATGTTGCTTAATACGATGTTTTTGGTTATTTTGGAGAACACTTGAGCTCTGTTTTCCTGAAATTCGACTGGCTCACCAATGCTCCATTTTGTAATGTTGGTTAATAGAGCGTTGTTGTTCTGTTATGCTGGACAACACTAGCATTGTATACTTTCTGGTTGTCGTATCATTTTTCCGAGAGATGTTAACCTCATGAGATTTATGATTATTTTGTTTTTAAATTCATCTATACAGTGTATTCCTTTGGAAAACATGAATCCATCATCCAAAACTGCAATTGAATTAACAAGAGTTACCTGTAATTGTAAGGAATAACATTGTTCTTTTGGCATGTCTGGAGCATTACAGATGCTTTTTGCATGGCTCGTTCCTGTGACAGTTGAGTATTTTTAGATGAATACGAGTGTTTTACTTACACTTAACATATATGTACTTTTTGAAAGCTAACCTTTTCTAAGTTGTACTGTTTTGCTGATACTTTTGTTCATTAAAGGTTTTGTATTAGAAATGAGATACCTATGTTCAGGCTAATGTGGACGCCATTCTTTGGCGGATACATGCCGTGAAAATATATTTTCAGAGAAACCATTGAGATGTTGGTGACTAAAATCCGGTCGTGGAGATGATAGTGATGATGTTATAGTCCTACTCCTGAGAGAACATCGTTGTAACCCTTTGATGCTAGGTTTATTAAGTCATCTACCAAGCCAGCGTTGTAACCCTTTGACGCTAGGTTTATTAAGTCATCTACGAAGCCAGCTGTTCGGTGATCGTTTGCCTTTGAAGGTCGATGGGAGCGGAGCTGTAGGTTTATATAAGCTGCTTTAATTTAAGTATAACTGAATGAGTGCAGTTGTGTGTTCTGGCATCAAAATGGAAGTTCTTATCAAGGATTGACCAAAAATGTAGACTATTATCGTGTTTTTTCAGAAGGGGGTTGAAGTGACACCTTGATTGAACTCATTTCATTGGTCAAAATGACTCGCTGAATCAAATGGCACATGTCTGTCCTCTGAGTTCTTTCCTTCAGTCATGCGCTTTCATTTTAGATATTTTGCACTTCTATTCATTAAGAAGGAAAACAAGTAAATTTTCCAAGTTCTACCACATGAAGGCATTTTGCGCTATGAAAGATGAAGAGGGAAAGAGCCCAACCAAAAATAGACCTAACCACACACAAAAATTCGTGACTGGATCAGGAGCTAATAGCATATGATGAGAACTTGCATCGAAGGTGAAATAAGATGCTCATTATAGAGATGAAACCCTGGCCACCTTTGTGCACGATTTCTTATTTTTGTGCAAAATCCTTTATTAATATACTTGTAATGTTTACATTTTCTAACATAACCTTGATCGAAAGGCCACATTTTTCATTTCATTTACTTCCGAACAGAGTGACGAAGATAGAGTAGAGCAGTAGGTGAACTATCGAATGATCGATGAATGATTTTGTACAATCAAGTCATAAATGTACGACCGTCTAACCTCTTTTTCCACCCACATATATAGCAAGCATGGATCAACCGAGCAACTAATCAATGTGGGTTGATGCTTTTCATGGAGACAGGACACACCAGTCATTTAGCAAGGCCACTATATTGGCCGTTGTTAGGCATGTGAGGCACTCGGATCTTTTCCGTAACAAAGATGATCATTTCTGCAGCTGTATGATTCAAATTCCTGCGAGGTCAATGACCACATAGTGTTGGTTTTGTCTACAATGTTGCTTTTGTTCACAATTCAGGTTGCGGGAATCGAGAAAAAAGTGGGACTAAGCGGGACTAATCAGCCCATCCCACTTAAATGCTTTATTAGGGGGCTTCCGTTCGGTAGTTAAGAAATCATAAATGTAAGGTGGGCCCAATCCTCTTTTCAGCCCATATATATAACATAGCATTTGGAGTAGCCAGTGCGGGTAACCTACGGGTTCCATGTAGTTACCAATGTCCAACATGTCAGCGAGGTGAATCAGTTAGCAGCAAGACCACATCATTGGCAGGCGTCGGGCATGGGATGCATTGGGACCAGTTCAATAAGAATGAGCACGACTTGAAGAATTCAGATTCTAGCGAGATCAGCTTCATGGAGCGATGGTTCAGCTATTATGTGCACATAGATGTGTTCATATCCAGTTTTGTTAAGTGCAGTGCCACACGAGCAGGAACTCTCGAGCATATATCTAAAACTCTCCATGTAGAAGTATCTGCAATGCTATATGCAGTCAACAAGTCAGCTCTGATAGGATGCAACTTTGTCATCTCCAGAACGTACTCCATGGAACTGAAGCAGTTGGTCTTGACTGATCTGCACTCTGTAGTGAAGGTTAACTGAGCTAGGCATGGCCTACTTCAGCAATTCTGTATACAAACACAATTTAGGAAGAGAAGATGGAATTAATCATTCCGAACTTCATTTTCTTCCTTTTTGTAACATTATCTTTTACTGCAATGGAATCAGCAACAGCTACCTACTAAGGGAAACTCTTGAGTATAATGTTATGGAGAAATGTTGTGCTTTTCGCATGTCTGGAGCATGGTGATGCTTTGCAAAAATTAAGGGAAACTCTTGAGTGATGGCTACGACTCTGTTGTCAACTGAGCCAGGCCTGGCATGCTCCATTTTGAATATCAATAGAGCTACACAACTATGATGGCAGATTGGCAGTTGCTAGCAAACCAGCAAACATTTATTTTGCCTCATGGCAGTAACTTAGGGAGCTGGGAAGGAGTAGTTCTTTATAAACCTTTGTAATTTCTTTTCTAGTTTTTTTTCCATCACTTCCCTAGCTGACTCCCTGGATGTCTGTGGTAGCGTCTCCAGTGACCGTGACCCTGGTGACTATGTTTCTGTTCTATCAGTTTAAACTGGTGCCCCTGTTGTGCCGTTAGTTCTATTTCGTTATATAAAGCAGGGCTGTTGATCCTGTATAAAAAAAACCTAGCAAACGTTTCCTGAAATCCAATTGCGTCAATTGAATGTTGTTTACAACTGCTCCAATATATTGCATAGGAATGTTTCTGCCAGGACTGCCTACATAACTAGCAATGACAATAAAAAATAATAGCAAACGACAAAAAAAAAACATCTCATGAAATTCGATTGGTTTGCCAATACTCCATTTCATAATGTTGCTTAATAGGACGTTTTGTATTATTTTGTAATGTTGCTTTGTTTTAAACTTCCTGGCTATTTTCCTGAAATTTGGCTGGCTCGCCAATGCTCCATTTTGTAGTGTTGGTTAATACAAGATTGTTTTATTCTGAAGAACACTTTAGCTCTGTTTTAAACCTCCTGCATGTTTAATCATTTTTGCCAAGAGATGTTTTTAATCTCATGAGATTTATGATTAAATTGTTTAATGAATTCTGTATACAATGAAATTTAGCAAAAGTGTTGGAAATATGCCCTAGAGGCAATAATAAATTAGTTATTATCATATTTCCTTGTTCATGATAATCGTTTATTATCCATGCTATAATTGTATTGATCGGAGACTTAGATGCATGTGTGGATACATAGACAAAACCATGTCCCTAGTATGCCTCTAATAGACTAGCTCGTTGATCTAAAGATGGTTAAGGTTTCCTAGCCATGGACATGAGATGTCATTTGATAACGGGATCACATCATTAGGAGAATGATGTGATGGACAAGACCCAAACTACAAACGTAGCATATGATTATGTCAGTTTATTGCTACTGGTTTCCGCATGTCAAGTATATGTTCCTATGATCATGAGATCATGCAACTCACGGATATCGGAGGAGTGCCTTGTGTGTATCAAACGTCGCAACGTAACTGGGTGACTATAAAGGTGCTCTACAGGTATCTTCGATGGTGTCTGTTGAGTTGGCATGGATCGAGACTGGGATTTGTTACTGCGTGTGACGGAGAGGTATCTCGGGGCCCACTCGGTAATACAACATCACAATGAGCCTTGCAAGCAATGTGACTAATTGTTAGTTGCGGGATCTTGTATTATGGAACGAGTAAAGAGACTTGCCGGTAACGAGGTTGAACTAGGTATTGAGATACCGACGATCGAATCTCGGGCAAGTAACATACCGAAGAACAAAGGGAACGTTATACGGGATTAACTGAATCCTTGACATAGAGGTTCGACCGATAAAGATCTTCGTAGAATATGTAGGAACCAATGTGGACATCCAGGTCCCGCCATTGGTTATTGACCGTAGAGGTGTCTCGGTCATGTTTACATAGTTTTCGAACCCGCAGGGTCTGCACACTTATGGTTCAGTGACGTTTCGGTAGTATAGAGTTATGTATGATGGTGACCGAAGGTTTTTCGGAGTCCCGGATGAGATCCCGGACGTCACGAGGAGCTCCGGAATGGTCCGGAGGTAAAGATTCATATATAGAAAGTCCTAGTTTGGTCGCCGGAAAAATTTCAGGCTCATCGGTAGTGTACCGGGAGTGCCGGTAGTGTACCGGGGACCTCCGGGAGGGGTCTTTCGACCCTAGGGTGTCCACGGGCTGTGGGAGAATAATAACCAGCCCTTAATGGGATGATGGAACAGCCACAAAAGGCCCATGGCGCCAGGAAGAAAAAGTCCAAAGGAAAAAACAGTGGAAAAAGGCAAAAAAGAGAAAGTCCTACTCCTACTAGGAGTGGAGGAGGAGTAGGACTCCTCCTCCTTCGCTCGGACGGCTCAAGGAGGGCCTTGGCCCTGCGACAAGGCAGCCTCTCCTCTCCTCCTATATATACTGGTGGAATAGAAGGGTTTTGGACAGAATTTACGGCCACGTGCTACCCGTTCCACCGGTGCTCCTCTAGATCGGTTTTCCGCAGTGCTTAGGCGAAGCCTTGCCGGAATCACTCCACCACCATCGCCGGAGTGCCGTCATGCTGCCGACGAACTCTCCTACCTCTCCGCCCCCTCTTGCTGGATCGAGAAGGCGAAGATCGTCATCAAACTATACGTGTGCTGAACGCGGAGGTGCCGTCCGTCGGCGCTAGATCGGAAGGACCGTGATCAAGATCGCGAGACGGTTCATGATGAGATCACGGAACGGATCGTGATGAGTTCGCAGGACAGATCGTGATCAAGATCGTGAGACGGATCGTGATGAGGTCGCGGGACGGATCGTGATGTGTTCACGAGACGGATCGTGATTGGATCGCGGGACGGATCGTGATGAGATCGTGGGACGCTCGGCGATTTGGATCGCGAAGATGTTCGACTACACGAACCGCGTTTCTTAACGCTTCCCGCTTAACGATCTACAATGGTATGTAGATCCACTCTCCTTCTCATAGATTCTCATCACCATGGATAGATCTGTGTGTGCGTAGGAAAATATTTGTTTCCCATGCATCGTTCCTCAACAGTGGTATCAGAGCTAGGTCTATGTGTCGATGAGATCTCGAGTAGAACACAAAAGGTTTGTGGGCGTTGATGCTTAGATTGCTTTCTCCCTTAGTCATCTTTTGGTTTAGCGGGATTGTGAGATAAAGCGGCCCGGACCAACATTACACGTACGCTTACGAGAGACCGGTTCCCTCGACGCAAGTTGTTGCCTAGATGGCTTGCGGGTGACAGTTTCTCTCACTTTAGTTGGATCGGATCCGACAAAGGGCGGTCCTTGAGAAGGTTGAAAAGCAACTAGTGTATCACCGTTGTGGTTTTTGCGTAGGTGAGAATTGTTCTTTCTAGATACCCGTAGCAGCCACGTAAAATATGCAACAACAATTAGAGGACGTCTAACTTGTTTTTGCACGGTATGTTGTGATATGATATGGCCAATTACATGATGTGATATATGTGATATATGAGATGATCATGTGATGTATAGATTATCACGACTTGCATGTCGATGAGTACGGCAACCGGCAGGAGCCATAGGGTTGTCTTTAATTATTGTATGACCTGCGTGTCAATCATTAAGCGCTATGTAATGCTTTACTTTATCGCTACGGTAGCAATAGTAGTAGAGCATGTGGGGCGCGACAACCCCGATGGCAACATGTTGATGGAGATCATGGTGCCGTGCCGGTGACGATGGAGATCATGCCAGTGCTTTCATGATGGAGATCAAAAGCACAAGATCATGGCCATATCATGTCACTTATGATTTGCATGTGATGTTAATCCTTTTATGCACCTTGTTTTGCTTAGGACGTCAGTAGCATTATAAGGTGATCCCTCACTTAATTTCAAGATAAATTGTGTTCTCCCCGAGTGTGCACCGTTGCGGAAGTTCATCGTGTTGTGACACCACGTGATGATCGGGTGTGATAGACTCTACATTCACATACAACGGGTGCAAGCCAGTGTTGCACATGCAAAACACTCGGGTTCAACTTGACGAGCTTAGCATGTACAGACATGGCCTCGGAACACAAGAGACCGAAAGGTCGAACATGAGTCATATAGTAGATGTGATCAACATGATGATGTTCACCATTGCAGCCACCTCAACACACGTGATGATCGGATTTGAGTTGGTGAAATTGGATCATGTATCACTCGAATGACCGGAGGGATGTCAATTTGAGTGGGAGTTCTTAGGTAATATGATTAATTGAACTCATTATCATGAACATAGTCAAAGTGACTTTGCAAATTATGTTGTAGATTACTAGCTCACGCTGTAGCTCGCCTGTATTTGTATATGTTCCTAGAGAAATAGAGTTGAAAGATAATGGTATACATATTGCGGACTGGGTCCGTGATCTAAGGATTGTCCTCATTGCTGCACAGAAGGCTTATGTCCTTAATGCACCGTTCGGTGCGGCACCCCCTCTAGCATCGTCTGTAGATGTCGTGAACATCTGACAGGCACGTTCCGATGACTACTTGATAGTTTAGTGTGTCATGCTTTACGGCTTAGAATTGAGGCTCCAAAACGTTTTGAACGTCACGAAACATATGAGATGTTTCTAAGAGCTGAAATTAGGATCTCAGGCTCGTGCCCGTGTTGCGAGATATGAGATCTCGAACAAGATTCTTTGCTTGCACGATGATAAAGAATAGCTCAATATTTGAGCATGTGCTCAGATTGTCTGGGTGCTACAATCTCTTGAATCGAGTGGGAGTTTATCTTCCAGATAAGATAGTGATTGATACAGTTCTCCAAGTCACTGTCACTAAAGCTACTAGAACTTGGTGATGAACTATAAAACGCTAGGGATAGAAATAATGATCCCTGAGCTGTTCGCGATGTTTGACACCGCGAAGGTTGAAATCAAGAAGGAGCATCAAGTGTTGATGGTTAATCAAACCACTAGTTTCGAGAAGGGCAAGAGCTAGGAGGGAAACTTCATGGATAGCAAGTCAGTTGTTGCTCTAGTGAAGCAACCTAAAGTTAAACTCAAACCTGAGACTAAGTGCTTCTATTATGAGGTGAGCGGTCGCTGAAGCGGAACAACCCTAAATACTTGGTAGATAAGAAGGCTGGCAGCATCGACAGAAGTATATTTGATATACGTGTTATTGATGTGTACCTTGCTAGTACTCCTAGTAGCACATGAGTATTGGATACTCGTTCAGTTGCTAAATGTTAGTAACACGAAGTAAAAGCTACGGAATGAACGGAGAACTAACTAAGGGTGAGGTGACGATGTATGTTGGAAATGTTTCCTAGGTTGATGTGATCAACATCGCACGCTCTCTCTCTACCTTCGGGATTTGTGACGAACCTAAATAAATGGTATTTGGTGTTTTGCGTTGAGCATGAACATGATTAGATCATGTTTATTGCAATACGGTTATTTATTTGAATTAAAGAATAATAGTTATTCTGTTTACATGAATAATACCTTCAATGGTCATGCACCCAGTGAGAATGGTTTGTTGAAATCTTGATCGTAGTAATACACATGTTCATAACATTGATGTCAAAAGATACAGAGTTAATAATGATAGTACCACATACTTGTGGCACTGCCGCAAAATGTCATATTGGTATAAAGCGCATGAAGAAACTCCATGCTGATGGATCTTTGGACTCATTCGATTTCGAATCAGTTGAGACATGCGAACCATGCCTCTTGGGCAAGATGACTAAAGGACCCCGTTGGATGGAGCGGGCAAGTGATTCATTGGAAATGATACATGTTGATGTATGCAATCCAGTGAGTTTTGTAGCATGCAGTGGATATCATTATTTCCTTACCTTCACTGATTATTTGAGTAGATATAGTGTATATTTACTTAATGAAACACAAGTCTAAATCATTTGAAAGGTTCAAGCAAATTCAGAGTGAAGTTTAAGATCATCGTGACAAGAAGATAAAAATGACTGCGATATGATCGTGGAGGTGAATATGAGAGTTACGAGTTTGGCATACAACTTAAGACAATGTGAAATTTGTTTCACAACTAACTCCACCTGGAACACCATAGTGTGATGGTGTGTCCGAACATCATAGTCATGCTCTATTGGATATGGTGCGTGCTATGATGTCTCTTATCGTTTTAATACTATAATTTTGGGGTTATGCATTAGAGACAACTACATTCACTTAAAATAGGGCACCACCTAAATCCGTTGAGATGACATTGTGTGAACTATGGTTTGATAGAAACCTAAGCTGTCATTTCTTAATGTTTGGGGCTGCGACACTTGTGTGGAAAATGTTTTCACCTAATGAGGTCGAACCCAAGGCGGACAAATGCATCTTCATAGAATACCCTAAGAACAGTTGGGTGAACCTTCTATCTCAGATCCAAGTGCAAAGTGTTTGTTGCTTGAACGGATCCTTTCTCGAGGAAATGTTTCTCTCGAAAGAATTGAGTGGGAGGAAGATAGAACTTGATGAGGTTGTTAAACCTTTGTTCAACCAGAGAGTAGCGCAGCGCAGAAAGATGTTTCTGTGAAGCCTACGTTAGTTGAAGAGGAAGTTAATGATGATGATTATGAAGCTTCAGGATCAAGTTACTATCGAACTTCGTAGGTCGACAAGGATGTGTACTGCTTCTAAGCGGTACGACAACCCTATCTTGGAGGTCATGTTGTTGGACAACGATGAACCTACGAGCTATGGAGAAGCGATGATGGACCCGGATTCTGACAAATGGTTGGAGGCCATGAAATCCGAGATAGGATCCATGTGTGAAAACTAAGTATAGACTTTGGTAGACTTGCTCGTTGGACAGCAGGTCGTTGAGTACAAATGGATCTTTAAAATGAAGACAGGCACTGATGGTAAATGTCACCATTTGTAAAGCTCGACTTGTTGGAAAGCTGTTTGTGACAAGTTCAAGGAGTTGACTGCGATGAGGCTTTCTCACTCGTAGCGATGCTAAAAGTCTGTTGGAATTATGTTAGCAGTTGCTGCATTTTCAATTATGAAATCTGGTAGATGGATGTCAAAACGTCGTTTCCTTAACGGTTTACTTGAGGAAAGGTTGTATGTGATACAACCAGAAGGTTTTGTCAGTCCTAAGGATGCAAAAAGGTGAGCAAGCTTTAGTGATCATTCTATGGACTGAAGCGAGCATCTCGGAGTTGGAATATACGCTTTGATGAGTTGATCAAAGTTTTTGAGTTGATACAAAGTTTACGAGAAACTTGTATTTGCAATAAAGTGAGTGGGAGCACTATAGAATTTCTGGTAAGTATATGTCGATGACATATTATTGATCGGAAATAATGTAGAATTTCTGGAAAGCATAAACAGTTATTTGGAAAGTGATTTTCAAAGTAAGACCTCGATAAAACTACCTAATTATTGAGCATCAAGATCTATAGAGATAGATTAAAGATGACTTGATGAGACTTTCAATGAGTACATACCTTGACGAGATTTTGAAAGAGTTCAAAATGGATCAGTCAGAGAAATAGTTCTCGCCTGATTTGTAAGGTGTGAAGTTGAGTGAGACTCAAAGCTCGACCACGACAGAAGAAAGAGAAAGGACGAACGTCGTCCCCTATGCCCTAGCCATAGACTCTATATAGTATGCCATGCTGTGTACCGCACTTATGTGTGCCTTGCCATGAGTCCGTCAAGGGGTGCAAGAGTGATCCAAGAGTGGATCACTGGACAGCGGTCAACATTATCCTTAGTGACTAAAAGACTAAAGGAAATGTTTCTCGATTATGGAGGTGATAAAGGGTTCGTCGTAAGGAGTTACGTCGATGCAAGCTTTAACACTAATCCGGATGGCTCGTAGTATCAATCTGGATACGTATAGTGGAGCAACCATTTGGAATAGTACCAAGTGGAGTGTGGTAGCAGTGTTTACAGTTTGACATAGGGATTTGCAAAGTACACACGGATCTGAATGTTACAGACCCGTTGACTATAAGACCTCTCTCACATGCAAAGCATGATCGAACCCCATAACTCATTGGGTGTTAGATTCATAACAATGCGAATCACATGGAGATGTGAACTAAATTATTGACTCTAGTGCAAGTGGGAGACTGTTGGAAATATGCCCTAGAGGCAATAATAAATTAGTTATTATCATATTTCCTTGTTCATGATAATCCTTTATTATCCATGATATAATTTTATTGATCGGAGACTTAGATGCATGTGTGGATACATAAACAAAACCATGTCCCTAGTATGCCTCTAATAGACTAGCTCGTTAATCTAAAGATGGTTAAGGTTTCCTAGCCATGGACATGAGATGTCATTTGATAACGGGATCACATCATTAGGAGAATGATGTGATGGACAAGACCTAAACTACAAATGTAGCATATGATCGTGTCAGTTTATTGCTACTGTTTTCCGCATGTCAAGTATATGTTCCTATGACCATGAGATCATGCAACTCACGGATATCGGAGGAGTGCCTTGTGTGTATCAAACGTCGCAATGTAACTGGGTGACTATAAAGATGCTCTACAGGTATCTCCGATGGTGTCTGTTGAGTTGGCATGGATCGAGACTGGGATTTGTTACTCCGTGTGACGGAGAGGTATCTCGGGGCCCACTCGGTAATACAACATCACAATGAGCCTTGCAAGCAATGTGACTAATTGTTAGTTGCAGGATCTTGTATTACGGAACGAGTAAAGAGACTTGCTGGTAACGAGGTTGAACTAGGTATGGATATACCGACGATCGAATCTCGGGCAAGTAACATACCGAAGAACAAAGGGAACGTTATACGGGATTAACTGAATCCTTGACACAGAGGTTCGACCGATAAAGATCTTCGTTGAATATGTAGAAACCAATGTGGGCATCCAGGTCCCGCCATTGGTTATTGACTGTAGAGGTGTCTCGGTCATGTCTACATAGTTCTCGAACCCGCAGGGTCTGCACACTTAAGGTTCGGTGACGTTTCGGTAGTATAGAGTTATGTATGGTGGTGACCGAAGGTTGTTCGGAGTACCAGATGAGATCCCGGACGTCATGAGGAGCTCCGGAATGGTCCGGAGGTAAAGATTCATATATAGAAAGTCCCAGTTTGGTCGCCGGAAAAGTTTCGGGCTCATCGGTAGTGTACCGGGAGTGCCGGTAGTGTACCGGGAGACCTTCGGGAGGGGTCTTTCGACCCTAGGGGTTCCATGGACTGTGGGAGAATAATAAACAGCCCTTAGTGGGCTGGTGGAACAGCCACAAAAGGCACATGGCGCCAGGAAGAAAAAGCCCAAAGGAAAAATAGTGGAAAAAGGCAAAAAAGTGAGAGTCCTACTCCTACTAGGAGTGGAGGAGGAGTAGGACTCCTCCTCCTTGGCTCGGCCAACTCAAGGAGGGCCTTGGCCCTGCGCCAAGGCAGCCTCTTCTCTCCTCCTATATATACTGGTGGAATAGAAGGGTTTTGGACAGAATTTACGGCCACGTGCTACCCGTTCCATCAGTGCTCCTCTAGATCGGTTTTCCACAGTGCTTAGGCGAAGCCCTGCCGGAATCACTCCACCACCATCGCCAGAGCGCCGTCACGCTGCCGGCGAACTCTCCAACCTCTCTGCCCCCTCTTGCTGGATCGAGAAGGCGGAGATCATCATCAAACTGTACGTGTGCTGAACGCCGAGGTGCCGTCCGTTCGGTGCTAGATCGGAAGGACCGTGATCGAGATCGCGAGACGGTTCTTGATGAGATCACGAAACGGATCGTGATGAGTTCGCGGGACAGATCGTGATCAAGATCGTGAGACGGAACGTGGTGAGGTCGCGGGACGGATCGTGATGTGTTCACGAGACGGATCGTGATGGGATCGCGGGACGGATCGTGATGAGATCGTGGGACGCTCGGCGATTTGGATCGCGAAGATGTTCGACTATACCAACCATGTTTCTTAACGCTTCCCGCTTAGTGATCTACAAGGGTATGTAGATCCACTCTCCTCCTCGTAGATGCTCATCACCATGGATAGATCTGCGTGTGCGTAGGAAATTTTTCGTTTCCCCATGCATGCAACGTTCCCCAACAAAAAGATGACTGTCATCATTCAGAAACTTCCTTGTTTTTAACTTAATCTTTACTGCAATGGAATGGACAAGAGTTACCTGCAATGTTATGGAGAAACAATGTTCCTTTGGCACTTTTCATGTACGAAACCTGCAATGGAATGAACCCTGTAAAGTGCCTTTCGTGTGATAATTGAGTACTTTAGATGAGTTCTATTGTTTTATTACAACTGCTTTATTTACATTGAACATATATGTAATTTCTATGTGCTAATATTTTCGTAGTTCTGCCTTTATGCTGATATCCTTATTCCTTAAATATTTTGTATTTAGAAATGATGTAATCAATAAGTACAGTTTCCATGTCCTGCTGGTCTCTCTCTCTCTACCACACACACACACACACATGGGATACCTAAATGTTCAGGCTAATGTGAACGCCATTTATTGGCTGGTTCATGCCATGGCAATATATTTTCAGAGAAACCGTAGAGATGCTTGTGATGAATATTTGATTGTGGAGATGATAGTGATGATGTTCTAGTTCTGCTCCTGCAAGAACATCACTGGAACTCTTAAGATTTTTGGTCTATCAAGTAGCTTGCCAAGCGAGTAGTTCGGCAATCCAAGCCTGTTTGCCTGTGAAGGTCGCAAGGCGGGGAGCTGCAAGTTTGTATAAGATACTTTCAAGATAACAGAATGAACGCGGTTGCGTGTTCCGGCATCGAACTGGAAGTAGTTCTTGACTTCTTGTCCACATTTAAGCCAAACATAGAGAGCATTACTGCTTGTTTTTCCTGCACAATGGTACTTCAGAATATAAGGGATCAAAGAGGCACCTTTATTGAACTGATTTCACTTGATGAAATAACCCACTGAATCAAATGGCACATGTCTGGCCTCTGATTTTTGTCATCATTCCTTCGCTTTCTTTTTAGAGATTTGTATATACTTTGCATATCTTTTCATTAAGCAATATAATTTATGGCAGTTCTGCCATGTGGTGGATTTTTAGATAACGAAATATGAAGAGGCAAAGTGCCCAACCAAATAATCTCCTAACCAACAAACAAACATCATGATTAGAGCAGGATTTGATAACATATCATGGCAACACTGTTTCCGTTTTGGATTTAATTCTTTCTGAACCCATAGTGCGAACATCTTACATCATCAGTACATATTTCTTATTTTTTAAACTTCTAATTAATATATTTGAAATGTTTACATTATCTAACATGTTGGTGGTCAATGGACGGATAAGATGAAACTCTTATCTTACTTCCTAGGAGGTAAGCTCCTTTTTAAGAAGCTTGGATTTCTCAATCAAATTACTTTTCAACAAGTAGCTTACTGTTATCAAGATGAAGTAGTCCAGTGGTTGAACGGTCTAATAATTGTCTATAGGCAAGCCATAGATGTAAATAACGAACACAGATCGGCCGAGTAGCCAGTCTATGAGGCTTGATGTTTTTCATGGACACACTAGAGTCATTTAGCAAGCGAAAGCCACACCATTGCCCATCGTTAGGCATGTGAGGTACTTGGATATTTTTCATTACACAAGGGCGTTATTGGGATCACGGCAGAGGTATACAACTCGGCAACCAAGTGATGTCGTTGCCGGCGGGAGCAGCCACATGGGCAAGTGTGTGGCGAGAAGCCTCGGAGACAGAAGGGCATATATATCAGTTTGACACCAGTCATTTAGCAAGGCCACTACATTGGCATCGTTAGGCATGTGAGGCATTGGGATCTTTTTCGTAACAAAGATGAGCTCTTCTGCAGCTGTATGATTCAAATTCCTGCGAGCTCAAGGTTCACATAGTAATGGTTTTGTCTACAGTATTGCTTTGGTCACCATCCAGGTTGCACGAATCAAGAAAAAACGTGAACTATTGAGTGGGTATGAAATCGTGAATGTAACGTGGGGCCAATCCTGTTTTCAGCCCATATATGTAAGTTGCGGACCTAGCCCACTGGGCCAGGGTGGGCCAATAGTGCAATTTACATATACATTTACTTTGCTTCTACTTTTTCCCTTTTCTTCTACAGCACTATAGAGTCTATTTCCAGATCTCAGGGTGGGCCATGGCATGTAACACACCATTGGAGCACTCCATGTAACTGAAGCAGTCGGTCTTGACTCTGAAGTGAAGGTTAACTGAGCCAGGCCTGGCCTACTTTAGAAATTCTTATACAAATGTAATTTAGGAAAATAAGATGGAATTAATCATTCGGAACTTCATCTTTGTCCATTTTGCAACATTATCTTTTACTGCAATGGAATCAACAAATAACTACCTATAATGTTATGGAGAAATGTTGTGCTTTTCGCATGTCTGGAGCATGGTGATGCTTTGCAAAAATTAAGGGAAACTCTTGAGTGATGGATATGACTCTGTTGTCAACTGAGCCAGGCCTGACACACTCCATTTTGAATATCAATAGAGCAGCAAAACAATGATGGCAGTTGTTAGCAAGCCAACAAACATTTATTTTGCCTCGTGGAAGTAACTTAGGGAGGTGGTGAAGTAGCTAGTTTGTTTAGGGTAGTTCTTTCTAAAGCTTTGTAATCCCTTTTCTAGTTTTTTCCATCACTTCTCTAGCTGACCACCTGGATGTCTGTGGGAGCGTCTTCGGTGACCATGCCCCTGGTGACTATGTTTCTGTTCTGTCAGTTTAAACTGGTGCCCCTGTTGCGCCGTTACTTCTCTTTTGTTATATAAATCAGGGCTTTAGATCCTGTATAAAAACCTAGCAAATGTTTCCTGAAATCCAATTGCATCAATTGAATGTTGTTTACAATTGCTCCATTATATTGCATATGAATGTTTCTGCCAGGACTGGCTACATAACTAGCAATGACAATAAAAACAATAGCAAACAAGAGAAAAACATCTGGTGAAATTCAATTGGTTCACCAATGCTCCATTTTATAATGTTGCTTAATAGGACGTTTTGTATTATTTTGTATGTTGCTTGGTTTTAAACTTCCGGGTTGTTTTCCTGAAATTTGACTGGCTCGCCAATGCTCCATTTTGTAATGCTGGTTAATACGACATTGTTTTTTCTCGAGAACACTTTAGATATGTTTTAAACCTCCTGGTTGTTTTATCATTTTTGCCAAGAGATATTTTTAATCTCATGAGATTTATGATTAAATTGTTTAATGAATTATGTATACAATGTAATTTAGGAAAACATGGCTGACATCATTTAGAAACTTCCTTACTTTTAACATAATCTTTACTGCAATGGAATTGACAAGAGTTACCTGTAACGTTACGAAGAAACACTGTCCTTTTGGCACTTTGTAGGAGCAAACCCTGCAAAGTGCCTTTCGTGTGATAATTGAGTATCTTGGAAGAATTCTAGTGTTTTATTTACGTTGAACATAAATGTAATTTTTGTGTGCTAATCTTTTCTCAGTTCTGCCTTTATGCTAATATCTTTATTCCTAGAGATGATATTGATGATGTTCTAGTTCTGCTCCTGCAAGAACATCTCTGGAACTCTTAAGATTTTTGGTCTACCAAGTAGCCTGCCAAGCCAGCAGTTCGGCAAGCCAAGCATGTTTGCCTGTGAAGGTCGCAAGGAGGGGAACTCCAGGTTTATATAAGATACTTTCAGGATAACTGAATGAATGCAGTTGTGTGTTCTGGCATTGAACTGGAAGTAGTTTTCGATTTCTTGTCCACATTTAAGCCAAACATAGAGAGCATTACTGCTTGTTTTTCTTGCACGATACTACAAAATATAAGGGATTGACACTAGTAGAAAACAGGGCTTTGGTTCAGGCCTGGCCAGCCCATTAGTCCCGGTTCCATCATGAACCGGGACTCATGGGGGGCATACGTCCTGGTTCGTGCAACCAGGGGGCCGGCCGGGCCTTGTGGGGCATTGGTCCCGGTTCGTCTAGACTCATTGGTCCCGGTTCCAGACACGCACCGGGACCAATGCGCCTCGCTCCTAGCCCACAACCATTGGTCCCGGTTCGTAGCTGTAACCGGGACTAAAGGATGGCCTTTAGTCCCGGTTCCAGAAACGAACCGGGACCAATGAATTGGCTATATATACCCCTCGTCCGTGAGCCACACTGCTCTGTTTTTTCCTGGCCGACGAGGAGAGGGCTTTGTGGTGCTCTAGCTCACCTCTTATGCACATGAGGTGTTCGATGAAATGCCCGAGCCACACTACTTAAGCTTTCTCCTCTCCAAACTCGACCTCCAAGCTCCATTTTCCTCAAGATTTGTCCAGATTTAGCGGTCCGTCATGTCCCATCCCCGTCTTCACCGCCGTCGATCACCGGCGCCGATCTCGTCGCCGGCACCACCATGGTGAGCCTCTTGTTCATATCTTCTTTAGAAAAGAAAAAAAATTCTTACTTGTATGATTAGATAGATAATTGTCTAATTTTCTTACTTGTATTATTGCTTGTTATTATATAGTGCGATGGTTTTAGTATCCGCCCTCGTCCTGTCCATGATTCGGATGTGGTATATATTATCTTTTATAACTATTTGTTTCATTTAGTGTTTATGGTAATTATGTCGACACCAACTTGATATAGATGTCTTTATCTAGGAGGTATGTGAACCGGATATTACATACGACCCTCTTGTCAAGAGTTTAAAATTAGTTGAAGAAGAAAACGAGTATTTAAAAGAAAAATTAAAAAGAGTTGAAGAAGAGAAGAAAAGAGTTGAAGAAGAGAAGATGATATTGGAGTTGCATGTTGCGGATGTCGTAGATGGTCACAAGATCAAGATGGATGCAATGCGCTTGAAGATTAGAAAGATTAGAAAATATGCCATTCATAGAGAGGCTTGGTATCATTATGCCGATGGATCAATTGTTACCTTGGTTGCGATTATGATCGTATTTGTTGTTGCATTGAAATGTTTTACATAGTTTCAATTTATGGTTTAATTAGATGCTCTGGAGAGCTATATGTTGTTCAATGAGAACTATGTATGTACTTTGGTTTTAATGTGATGATGAACTTCTATTAATTTGGTAACTTATCTATTCATGATGTCCTGTAATGGTTTTTGACACACTTAATGCACGTAGATGAACCGGCAATGGATGTACGGTGACAGACAGACCTCCGAGTACATTGAGGGCGTGCATGATTTTCTCGAAGTGGCTGAGGCAAACAAGCAGAATGGTTTTATGTGTTGTCCATGCTCTATATGTGGGAATACGAAGTCTTACTCTGACCGGAAAACCATTCACGCCCACCTGCTTTATAAGGGATTCATGCCACACTATAATGTTTGGACCAAGCACGGAGAAATAGGGGTTACGATGGAAGATGGTGAAGAAGAAGAGTACGATGACAACTATGTGCCCCCTGAATACGGCGATGCTGCAACGGGAGAAGCTGAAGATCAAGAGGAACCGGACGATGTGCCCGATGATGATCTCCGCCGGGTCATTGTTGATGCAAGGAGACAGTGTGAAAGTGAAAAGGAGAAGCTGAAGTTCGATCGGATGTTAGAGGATCACAAAAAAGGGTTGTACCCCAATTGCGAAGATGGCAACACAAAGCTCGATACCGTACTGGAATTGCTGGAGTGGAAGGCAAAGTATGGTATACCTGACAAGGGATTTGAGGATGTACTGAAAATATTTATGAAGAGGCTTCCAAAGGATAACGAATTGCCCGATAGTACGTACGCAGCAAAGAAGGTCGTATGCCCTCTAGGATTGGAGGTGCAGAAGATACATGCATGCCCTAATGACTGCATCCTCTACCGCAGTGCGTACGAGGATTTGAACGCATGCCCGGCATGCGGTGCATTGCGGTATAAGATCAAACGAGATGACCCTGGTGATGTTGACGGCGAGCCCCCCAGGAAGAGGGTTCCTCCCAAAGTGATGCGGTATGCTCCTATAATACAACGGTTGAAACGTCTGTTCAGGAACAAAGAGCATGCCAAGTTAATGCGATGGCACAATGAAGACCATAATAAAGACGGGAAGTTGAGAGCACCCGTTGATGGGTCGCAGTGGAGAAAAATCGAGAGAAAGTACCAGGCTGAGTTCGGAGATGACCCAAGGAACGTATGGTTTGGTTTAAGAGCGGATGGCATTAATCCTTTCGGGGAGTAGAGGAGCAATCATAGCACCTGGTCCGTGACTCTATCTATGTATAACCTTCCTCCTTGGGTGTGCATGAAGCGGAAGTTCATTATGATGCCAGTTCTCATCCAAGGCCCTAAGCAACCCGGCAACGACATTGATGTGTACCTAAGGCCATTAGTTGAAGAACTTTTACAGCTATGGAATGGAAACGGTGTACGTGTGTGGGATGAGCACAAACAGGAGGAATTTGACCTGCATGCGTTGCTGTTTGTAACCATCAATGATTGGCCTGCCCTCAGTAACCTTTCAGGACAGACAAACAAGGGATACCATGCATGCACGCACTGTTTAGCTGACACCAAAAGTATATACCTGGACAAATGCAGGAAGAATGTGGACCTGGGGCATCGTCGATTTCTTCCAACCAACCATCAATGTCGTAAGAAAGGCAAGCATTTCAAAGGCGAGGCAGATCATCGGAAGAAGCCCGCCATGCGTACCGGTGATCACGTACTTGCTTTGGTCAATGATTTACATGTAATATTTGGAAAGGGTCCCGGCGGACTATCTGTTCCGAATGACGACGAGGGACGCGCACCCATGTGGAAGAAGAAATCTATATTTTGGGACCTACCCTACTGGAAACACCTTGATGTCCGCTCTTCAATCGACGTGATGCACGTGACGAAGAACCTTTGCGTGAACCTGCTAGGCTTCTTGGGCGTGTATGGGAAGACAAAAGATACACCGGAGGCACGGGAGGACCTGCAACATTTGCACGAAAAAGACGGCATGCCTCCAAAGCAGTATGAAGGTCCTGCCAGCTACGCTCTTACCAAAGAAGAGAAGGAAATCTTCTTTGAATGCCCGCTCAGTATGAAGGTCCCGTCTGGCTTCTTGTCGAATATAAAGGGAATAATAAATATGGCCGAAAAAAAGTTTCAGAACCCAAAGTCTCATGACTGCCACGTGATTATGACGCAACTGCTTCCGGTTGCATTGAGGGGGCTTCTACCGGAAAAAGTTCGATTAGCCATTGTTAAGCTATGTGCATTCCTCAATGCAATCTCTCAGAAGGTGATCGATCCAGAAATCCTACCAAGGCTAAGGAGTGATGTGGTGCAATGTCTTGTCAGTTTCGAGCTGGTGTTCCCACCATCCTTCTTCAATATCATGACGCACGTCCTAGTTCATCTAACGAAGAGATGTTGGGGGAAATCATCCGCGAAGGACCGTTGTTGGTGGGCGACATCGTCGGGGAAGGAGGTGATGTCTTCAGGTTTCTGAACTACAGCAATGGTCTGGAAGAAGAGGGTGAAGCAGGCTCCGGCGATCGGACAGAGGTGGAAGGACATGCTTATGATGGCTCCTGTGAGCGAACGGAGGTAGGAGACCATGATGACGGCTGCGGTGAGCGAACGGAGGAAGGAGTTGTTGGAAAGTCCGACAAGGTATATATAATAATTAAGCCTGTGATGACTAGCTAATTGATGCATTAATTGTTTCGGTATGTGTACACATATTAACTCTCTTCTTTCTTCTTTTCTATCCCTCCGTATCCAGATCGAGCCAAACTTCGGTAACGAGACGAGGCCTGAAGAAAAAGTTGCGCCCAGAGGAAAGGTTCACGATCACCAGCATCAATAGAGATGGCCAACCGATTGAACCCAGCCGGACCAAGGATGCATTTTCTGCTCAGTGCGGGGTTCTTATTAGGGACATGATCCCGATCACCATCCACCAATGGAATAAGCCGAAGGACGGAGACCCTGAAGTGTCTTCTGTCACCGATAGACAGAAAGATGATCTTTGGACCGCGCTGAAGGCAAATTTCACCCTACCGGAAGAGGAGCATCCGGAAAAGCCAGTTATAGAGCAAAAGGTCAAGACTCATGCTCTTAAGAACATGGCAGAGCTATTCAAGAGGTGGAAGAATGAGTTAAAAACAAAGTTTTTCGACAAAAATAAGACTCCAATATTCGAGGGCCGATTTGAGAAGGTAAGAGAACAGTGGCCCGCATTTGTGGCCCACAAGACATCGGAGAAGAGTAAGAAGATGTCAGCGATAAACAAACTAAATGCTGCAAAGAAGAAGCATCACCATCGCACGGGTTCAGGTGGCTACCACAAAGCCCGACCGTTGTGGGACAAGGCTAAAAAGGACCTTCTTGACAAAGGGATCGTACCAGCGAGATTGAACTGGCCAGAGCGTGGAAGGAATTGGTTCTTCGGGGTTGGGGGAACCTTGGACCCTGAAACAGGGAAGTGCTGTTGGACGAACGAGCAACTGGCAGTACCGATCACCAAGCTTCAGGAGTTAATCGCCAAAACGAAGGAAGGGACGTTCGTTCCCGACAGAGAGAACGACGAGCTCACAATGGCCCTCGGGAATCCTGAGCACCCAGGACAAACACGAGGCACGGCAGGCTCCATTCCGTGGAAGCATGGGTTTCCCGATGCAGGCAGTTACAAAAGCAAGGAGATGAAGCGGAAACAGGAGCAAAGCGAAATACAAAACCTGAATGCAAGAGTACAAGTGCTAGAGGAGAGGCATCGAGCTGACGAAGCTACCCTAGAAGCTACCCCGCCCTCTCAGCGGAGAAGCAGCGTGGCTTCCACCGAGCTCATTGTGCAGCCTGATTTGACGGCTCCCAGGTACCCCGTGGATGAAATCATGGAGTCTCAAGATTTCCACCTTAAGAAGCAATTGATGATGCACCTCAAACCCACGGTGGCTATCGGCCATGTTGCACCTCCTCGACCCAACGGAACTTTTCATTGTCGTCCGATTCCACAAGGCTATGTTGTTGTCATGGTCGAAGAAATAGTGGAGGGATATGAGGAGCTCGAACTTGACTACCCTACCGGCGAAGGGGAAACTCTCCTGGAGAATGCTCGGAGGACTTCATGTCTATGGCCGAAGGAATTCATCAAGCTTCCGAACTAGACGGCGCCTCCGCCTCCTCCTCCTCCGGCGAGTAAGGGCCCGCCTCCTTCTCCACTTCCTCCTCTGGCGAGTAAGGGCCCGCCTCCTCCTCCGGCGAGTGATCGGTGCATGCCTCCTCCTCGGCCTCCTTCTTCGCTTACGTCGGCGTGTCCGAGCAGCCCGTCTCCTCCTCCACCTCGTCAGCAAGAGCAGAAGAGAGCCGCCGCCGCCACTCCGGCTGCTCCGGCGCCTCTTAAGCAACAAAGGAAAATAGCAGTCGTTGCTTCGGCGTCTAGCACTACAACCAGTGGCGGGAGGCAATACCAATACGGTCCATCATCTCTCAAGCCTCTTGAGACATTACCATACGAGAGGAGCGATGAGGAAAACGCGAAGATCTCTAAACGCGAAGTGGATGCCTTTTTTAAAAAGAAACATCCACCTCCGGAGGAGAAGATAGATGAGGTGAAATTGAAGCGCACTTTGGATGCCCGAAAGCGACCAGCACCGGCTCCGCTGGATGACAACCATGTCCGCGTTCTTAAAAAGAAAGTGCAAGAAGCGCGCCGGTCCAGAACCATTGCAACTGACAAAAGGAGAGAACAACAAATTGCAATAGGGAAAAAATTCCCCAGCTCGGCGAACAAGCAAAACAATCGTGCCCCCCGCTACAGGTGTCTAGCGATATCGTCATCGCAAATCTGCCGGCCGGGATGGTGCCCGGTACCAATCCTACGGATTACCTGCCCGACGATACACATTTTGATACACTGGAGGTGGACAAACACAAATTCCGGCACGGGTATCCTCTCGTCAGACGTGATCAACAGCTACCAACGATGATGCGAAAATTCCATCACTGGTACATGGACACCTGCAAGAACTCTAGGTTGGATAATTTGATGATTATGGTTAAAGACAAGCACGACCTTGTTGGAATTGACGTGTTGTGTGTTCCATTTGAGGAGTTATTCCAGCTTTTCAAGCAAAAGGCCATCGATAAAGTAATCGTCACTTGGTACTGTCTGTAAGTACTACTTCTTTAATTAAGTCTCTATATATAGCTCAGCTTTTTCATTGCATGTACATATAATTCACTATATCATGCAGATTGAAGATCGTCGAATGCAAGCAAAGAGAAATCTATAATATTGGGTTCATTAACCTAAATCTCTTTGATGAATGGGAGATGAAAAAGAATCCCAACCAAGCCGAGGCCAACTCGCTACAATCGTTGCTTCAACATCATAACGAACAAAAAATAATCTTTCCTTACAACTTCGAGTGAGTGTTATACTGTGCATATTCAGTTTTCCTTTATTTACTCGAGGTTATAGTAATGTAATTGATGACTTATGCATGCGTGCGCAGCTTCCACTTTATTCTCCTAGAGATTATGCTTGAGGAGGGACTAGTAACCGTCTTATACTCAAGACGAAAAGATCCCAAGACGTATGCGATCATCACTGAAATGCTTAAGAAGTAAGTTCAATCGATCATATCGCACCATTTCGACAACTCTGTTCATTTCCTGATATCAGGTAATAATTATTTTCTATTTCTGGCAGGGTTTGGATACCGTTCACCACAAAATCTCCGGGACTGCCGAAGGAGCTGAAATTTACACGTCCGAAAGTAAGTACTAATAGCTAGTTCCTTCATTTGCTTACTAGCTAGCATGTCGAGTCCTCTCTATACGTATATTACGTAGCGTCGACCAAGCACGGAGATAAGAGAGGACACCTCTCTCTATTAGCTAGCTAACACAATATATTAAACCCCAAAATTAATCCTACAAAACCCCCATCCCCCCTCTAAAAAAAAACCCCAGCCCCGGAACTGCTGACGCGTGGATGCATTTTGGTCCCGGTTGGTGCTACCAACCGGGACAAAAGACCCTCTTGCCCGGGCAAGCCGCAGAGGCCACGTGGAGCGCCATTTGTCCCGGTTGGTGGGCAAACCGGGACTAAATGTTTGGGCATTAGTAACGACCCTTTAGTTTCGGTTCCGGAACCGGGACAAATGGCCCTCTAGAACCGGGACAAATGGGCCTTATTCTACTAGTGTGAAGAGGCACATTTTTTGAACTGATTTCATTTGATGAAATAAATCACTGAATCAAATGGCACATGTCTGACCTCTGATTTATTCATCAGCGCTTCGCTTTCTTTTTAGAAATTTGTATATACTTTCTGCATCTGTTCATTAGGCAATAGAATTTATGGCAGTTCTGCCACATGTTGTCTTTTTAGATTCTGAAAGATGAAGAGGAAACAGCCAACCAAATATACTCCTAACCAACGAATACAAATCGTGATTAGAGCAGGATTTAATAACATATCATGGCGACACTGTTTCTGTTTTGGATTTAATTCTTTCTGAGCTCATAGTGTGAACATCATCAGTACACATTTTTTAAACTTCTAAAGGTCTAATTAATATATTTGGATTGTTTACATTGTCTAATATGTTGGTGATCAATGGAGGGATAAGATTAAACTCTTATTTTACTTCCTATACAGGATTTAAGTTCCTTTCTAAAAAGCTTGCATTTCTCATTTAAATTACTTTTCAACAAGTAGCTTACTGTGATGAAGATGAAGTAGTGCAGTTGTTGAACCATTTAATAATTGTGTATTTGGTAAGCCATAAATGTAAATGGACAGGATTGAAGAAAGTAATCACGTTGGGTCAGATTTACGTGCCATTTACGCTGTGGAGTGTCCCTATTTGACGATGCTGGCGACCGAATAGGCGACGATGCTGGCGGCGGCTAGTGGCCCGGGTGCCAGGCTCTGCGGCGCGTGGGATGCCGGTTCTGGGCGCTCACAGAGGAATCCGACAGAGATGAGTCAGAGACGGATCTCGACACCAGCGATTCATCTGACATGGTGTCGCCGACTCCCTCTGATAGGAACTGTGAGGCGTTCAAGACAGGCGACGAAGAGGAAACGATTGCCTTGCTGGCCGACACGGTCGTCCCGCATGATGATCCGGCAAGAGATGGTCTACCAGAGACGGAGAAGGTGGAAATGGTGCGGCGGCTCATTCACCGACGGATCTCGACGACAACGATTCGGCCATGGCGTGGGCCAGTACCTAATGTGCGTTTACCTAAACTCACCCTAGCAGATTTCATGGATCATTCCTCTTGGAAGACTGTGCATAAGAAGAATAACCGACGAGGTCCGGCGGCGTTGGTGCCGGCGACGTCGCTGGCGTCGGGAGACACCGCCGTGATCCGTAATCTCTGGAGGGATCGTTTGAATGAGCTATTGGGCTTAGATGGGCCGATGGTGACGGATTCGACCTTGGGTTGTCCGATGGCTGGGTATGTGGCCAAGTCGGCAGCCCAGGTGACTCACGACGAAACAACAGAGGGTCTGTCTCGGTCGATTGCAAAACGAGTGCTCCTGGGACCGGTGATCGTTAGGTTTTCCAGAGAGGCATGGCCGGGCTTCCCTCTGCTAGGATCGGGTAGGGAGGCGAGAGTTGCTGCCCCGACACCGACGGCGATGAAGCCGCCCGCTACTCCGATGGCCGGCAGCGGAAATCAGCCGGCGCGATCGTAGCTGCCGTTGCCTAGGGTGGAGCAAAATCAGACGGCACGATCGCAGGTGCCACTGCCTAGGGCAGAGCAACAACAACAATAGCCCCCGGTGAGGGGGCTAGACCCGCAGGTGCGGAAGGCCATGACGACAACAACTGGGCCGGTCAAGGTCGGGGACCTCCTGCCGGTGGCCGCGGAACTGCTCCATATAATGAGAACCGGAACGCTACCGGCTATTGGGGGGATGATGGCTATGATGTCTACAGAGAAGGCATTAATCGTGGTTCGTCGTCTACCAATGGTGGTCGGGTCAACGGCGGAGGAAAAGGCTTTGATGGGCCTCCCGATCCCTTTGTGCATAGGGCGACAAGACCCCCCAATAGACAACGAAACTGGTATCGTTCGTACCGGGGTGGTCGAGGACGAGGAAGATGGCCTCCTCCACCTCCCCCGCCAGCGGACACCGCTGCACAAAACAATGAGACAGGACCCCGAGAAGCGCTCATAGCACCGACCGTGGTAGCAGGTGTTGTTGGGCCGGCTCTTGTAGGTGCGGCGATGGAGGTGGTCGGTGCTTTGGTGGCGGTCAAGGTACCGAATCCCAAGGGTGTGCCGTCTAAAGATGCTGCTTCTAACAAGTCCGAAAAATCTGAAGGCAAAAAATGACTAAGTGGGCTCGAAAGTGTAGGAGATATGCCCTAGAAGCAATAATAAATGTTATTGATTATCTCCCTGTTCATAATTATGTTTATGTTCCATGCTATAACTGCAATGATTCTCGAGTCTACAAATAAAACGAGGCTTGGAGGGAAACTCATGTGCACGTGTGGGATAATAAATGGTAAAATGTATTCCTAGTCTGGCCTCTAAGACTGGCTCAAGTATTGCATGATGATCCTGTTTTCCTGATCATGGGCATGGCTATGCCGGCAATTTTGAGGGCACAATGTTAGAAGAACATTTGTGTTGAATCGACCCAAATTAATGTTATGCTATGAGATACATTCGTCATAAGTTAATGGTTAATAACACAGAGAAGTTAATGTTTGCATAATTCCTTAGACCATGAGAGTATCGAGTTTCTTCATGCTTGCTTCATGAACTTTGGGGTTTGTTAAACGTCATCCGTAAATGGGTGGCTATTACGGTGGCTTACGGGTTCATGGAAAAGGAAGTGAAGTAACTTGATAGCTCAAGATTGGGATTTGCTCCTCCGACGATGGAGAGATATCTCTGGGCCCTCTCGGTGTTACGGTATCCATCATGGTCTGGCCAGACACTTTGCGATTTGATCACGGGGATGCCAGAACACGGGAACGAGAAAAGAGAACAATACCGATAACGAGGTAACTGGCATAGTGGACAAGTTGTTGATCCATGGGGATGCCAACATGTCTCACCTCGGGTATTTGTAACATATCGCGAAGCAACAGGAATAGCACACGGCAACTGGAGGTTCACTCGAATATTTATTCGTGTGGGTATAGGGATCGATATGGGTGTCCACGGCTCCGATGTTAATCATTGATCGGAAGGGGTTCCAGGTCATGTCTATGCTTCACCGAACCTATAGGGTCACACGCTTAAGGGTCATCTATCTGTTGAATACTAGACAGGGAGTCTGAGAGAAAATCACCGAAAAGTTTCGGACAGCGGAAATGTTCCGCAGACAGGTCACCGGAACATTTTCGGTGAAACTGAAAAGTTGTTTCAGAGGATACCATAAAGTCAAATTGGTTTTGGCACATGCCTGATAATTCTTGGAGGGTGCCAGAATCATTCTGGAAACTTCTGGGAATTTTCCGGAAGAGTAACCGGAAATGTTCCGGAGCTGCCGGAACCGCTTCAGATGCTTTTCACAGATGAAAATCACTATTCCGGAATTGTTCCGGTTCGTATTGAAAATTATTTTAGTGGGTACTGGAAATGTTCTAAGCCCACATAAATATTTTTAGTTCGAACGGACACTGAAAAATATCGTCATGAATAGTGAAAGTTCTTTTTGGATTACTTTATTGGAAACACTATTTGTGAATAGTGGAAACACTATTCGTGAATAGTGGAAACACTATTATGAATAGTGGGAAACACTATTGGGAGAAAATATCTCATGACTAGTGAAAACACTATTACGAAAATAGTGGAAAACACTATTGTGAATAGTGGGGAACACTATTTATGAATAGTGGAATCACTATTATGAATAGTGAAAATATCTGAGGGCATTTTGGTATTTTTACCATAGTCTCTCATCCTATAAATAGGGGTGAGGAGGCAGCCCAAAATCATCATCCTTGTGCTCTCATACACATGCTTTGCTTTGCAAGCTCTCTCTGTCCCTCCCAGCGAAATAGTTTCGTAGAGCCGAAAGGCTGTCTGGGTTCCGGCAGGAACTAGTTCTGGACGGCGAAGCCCTGCCGGATAGATGACACCGTATGTGTGCAACTCTGTAGATAGATCGTAGTTTCGGTCTTAGTTCGAGAGTGCCTCCCGAAGGGCTGTCTGTGTGACCGTCCAAGTTTTGGAGGTCCTCCCGAAGGGCTGTCCGAGTGACAGTCCGAGTTTCGGAGGTCCTCCCGAAGGGCTGTCCGCGACACCGTCCGGGGGGCTATGCGACCGCCTCCCGGAGGGCTGTCCGCAGGGCAGATGAGGGTATACATCCTCGCGGTTGGGAGGTTGTAAAATCCTAGCTGCGGGGATCTGCACCGCCGTTCGTCATCGACTCTACTTCCGCTGCGCTTCGAGTCGGTACGGATCAGATCAAACCTTGTATGCAGTCTCCATAGTGGGCCTGGGCGTGCTCGCTATACCGGAAATTTTTGTTTTCTGTCGCGTTTCCCAACAGAAAGAAGGAGAAGATGTCGTGTTACCGGTGCGGAGGCCCGGGGCACTTCACAACAGAGTGTACGGTAGAGCTATGTGACCTGTGCCGGAAACCAAAGCATGATACGGAAGAGTGCCCGTTTCTCTTGGGACCAAAGCCTGTGGTCACCATATATGGGGTCTGCTATTCAGAGCTAATGTTTTTTGAGTCCCCACGCTCGTGTTCTACTGCACCTATTTTAGAGAGCTCTAGGACTGGGGTTGTGCTGGTGGTTCGTGGGAGAATGACCACTGATCAAGTACTGCAGCGACTTCGAGAGTTGGTTCCTGGGTCGTTTCACTAGGACTAGTGACTCTGGAGGATCGGGTGTTTAGAATGGATTTTCCAACCAAGGAGGATCTAGGTAGACTCCTGGCATCCGGGATGAGTAAGGTTCTGAACAACACTTGTGTACTTGAATTTGAACCATGGGCATGGTAGGAACCGGAAGGTACTCCATTACCTCAGCTTTGGATACAGGTCACCGGTGTCCCTCAGTCAGCTCTTGATGATGTCAGAGTGACTTGGAGTCTAGGGTCGCTTATTAGCAAGACAGAGAAGGTTGATATGCCTTTCACCCGCTCTAATGGGGTGGCTCGTCTTTTTGTCAGTGTCATTAGCGTTGAGCACATACCGGATACGGTACGATGGACGTATGATGGCAAAAGCTATTTAATGGATATTGATATAGAGGAAAATGCCGAGTTCCAAGACTTGGCAAAGCTTGTTGATATGGACACGGATGAGGGAAAGGACATAGATGGACATCACGCACCTGATGCTCATACACGCCCGGAGACCGATAGCGGGGCTGCTCCTCCAGCTAAGACTTCTAAGTCTAATTCTAGCAGCAAAAGGGTTGTTGATTCTTCCTCCTCACAGCAGCTGCGGTTTGGATCGTTCGGATCCTCTTCGGCACCGAGTAAACATTGGGGTGTTAGAGGAGAATGTCAGGACCCAAAGGAATTTAAATTGCCTTCGTTATCTCCGTCGTTGTCACTGAAGGTCAGTCAGACCCCTCCACGGAGGAGGGAAGCAATGATTAAAGGTTCTATTTCTCACATGCCGCCTCCTCGAACAGGCAGGGGATGGTGGGAGTGGATGGATCTATTGTGGATGGTCATGTCGCAGCGACTTCTGGCGCAAGGCAGCCCACGGAGGTAGAGACGCCAGCAAGTGAGGGTTCTCCTGCATCTGTTAAGGTGGGCGCGACCACCGATGGGGACACGTCTGGTATGGCTGGTAGCCAGCTGGTGTCCGCCACCCCGGGCCAACGTGCCTCCAAGCCTGCGGAAGGGCGCTCCCCGGGTGGTCCGGGCGATGTCATAGCTTCACGCCGGGACCACCAGGAGCTCCCGGCCATGGTCATCTCGGATGCTGGTGGTGTTGGGGAACGTCGCATGGGATACAAAAAATTTCCTACGCACACGCAAACCTATCCATGGTGATGAGCATCTACGAGAGGGAGAGTGGATCTACATACCCATGCAGATCGCTAAGCAGGAAGCGTTAAGAAACGCGGATGGTGTAGTCGAACATCTTCGCGATCCAAATCGCCGAGCGTCCCGCGATCTCATCACGATCCGTCCCGCGAACTCATCACGATCTGTCCCGCGATCTCATCACGATCTGTCTCACGATCTTAATCACGATCTGTCCCGCGAACTCATCACGATACATCCCGCGATCTCATCACGAACTGTCTCGCGATCTCGATCACGGTCCTTCCGATCAAGCGCCGAACGGACGGCACCTCCGCGTTCAGCACACGTGCAGCTTGATGACGATCTCCGCCGTCTTGATCCAGCAAGAGGAGGTGGAGAGGAGAGAGAGAGTTCACCGGCAGCGTGACGGCGCTCCGGTGATGGTGGTGTAGCAATTCCGGCAGGGCTTCGCCTAAGCACTGCAGAAAACCGATCTAGAGGAGCACCGGTGGAATGGGTAGCACGTGGCCATAAAATCTATGCAAAAACCCTCTATTCCACCAGTATATATAGGATGGAGGGAGAGGAGGACGCAGCCTTGGCCTCCAAGGCTGTTAGGCTCGGCCGAATTGGGAGGTGGAGGAGTCCTACTCCTCCCCCACTCCTTGTAGGAGTAGGACTCTTCCTTTTTTTTTGCCTTTTTTCCACCTTTTTCTTTAGGCCATTTTCCTCCTGGCGCCATGGGCCTTTTGTGGCTATTCCACCAGCCCACTAAGGGCTTCTTATTATTCTCCCACAGCCCATGGACCCTCTAGGGTCGAAATACCCCTCCTGGAGGTCTCCCGGTACACTACGGCACTCCCGGTACACTGACGATGAGCCCGAAACTTTTCCGATGACCAAACTGGGACTTCCTATATATGAATCTTTACCTCCGCACCATTCTGGAGCTCCTCGTGACGTCCGGGATCTCATCCGGGACTCCAAACAACCTTCGGTCACCACCATACATAACTCTACACTACCGAAACGTCACCAAACCTTAAGTGTGTAGACCCTGCGGGTTCGAGAACTATGTAGACATGACCGAGACACCTCTACGGTCAATAACCAATGGCGGGACCTGGACATCCACATTGGTTCCTACATATTCTACGAAGATCTTTATCGGTCGAACCTCTATGTCAAGGATTCAGTTAATCCCGTATAACGTTTCCTTTGTTCTTCGGTATGTTACTTGCCTGAGATTCTATCGTCGGTATCTCCATACCTAGTTCAACCTCGTTACCGGCAAGTCTCTTTACTCGTTCCGTAATACAAGATCCCACAACTAACAATTAGTCACATTGCTTGCAAGGCTCATTGTGATGTTGTATTACCGAGTGAGCCTTGAGATACCTCTCCGTCACACGGAGTAACAAATCCCAGTCTCGATCCATGCCAACTCAACAGACACCATCGGAGATACCTGTAGAGCACCTTTATAGTCACCCAGTTACGTTGCGACGTTTGATACACACAAGGCACTCCTCCTTTATCCATGAGTTGCATGATCTCATGGTCATAGGAACATATACTTGACATGCGGAAAACAGTAGCAATAAACTGACACGATCATATGCTACGTTTGTAGTTTGGGTCTTGTCTATCACATCATTATCTTAATGATGTGATCCCGTTATCAAATGACAGCTCATGTCCATGGCTAGGAAACCATAACCATGTTTTTATCAACGATCTAGTCTACTAGAGGCATACTAGGGAAATGGTGTTGTCTATGTATCCACACATGTATCTGAGTTTTCGATCAACACAATTATAGCATGGACAATAAACTATTATCCTGAACAAGGAAATATGATAATAACTAATTTATTATTGCCTCTAGGGCATATTTCCAACAGTCTCCCACTTGCACTAGAGTCAATAATCTAGTTCACATCACTATGTGATTTGCATTGTTATGAATCTAACACCCAATGAGTTCTGGGGCTCGATCATGCTTTGCATGTGAGAGAGGTCTTATAGTCAATGGGTCTGCGATATTCAGATCCGTGTGTACTTTGCAAATCTCTATGTCAAACCGTAAACACTGCTACCACACCCCACTTGATACTATTTCCAAATGGCTGCTCCACTATACGTATCCAAATTGCTACTACGAGTCATCCAGATTAGTGTTAAAGCTTGCATCGACGTAACTCCTTACGACGAACCCTTTATCACCTCCATAATCGAGAAACAATTCCTTTAGTCTTTTAGTCACTAAGGATAATGTTGACCGCTGTCCAGTGATCCACTCCTGGATCACTCTTGTACCCCTTCACGGACTCATGGCAAGGCACACACAAGTGCGGTACACAGCATGGCATACTATATAGAGCCTATGGCTAGAGCATAGGGGACGACGTTCGTCCTTTCTCTTTCTTCTACCGTTGTCGAGCTTTGAGTCTCACTCAACTTCACACCTTACAAATCAGGTGAGAACTCTTTCTCTAACTGATCCATTTTGAACTCTTTCAAAATCTTGTCAAGGTATGTACTCATTGAAAGTCTCATCAAGCATCTTGATCTATCTCTATAGATCTTGATGCTCAACAATTAGGTAGCTTTATCCAGGTCTTACTTTGAAAATCACTTTCCAAATAACTGTTTATGCTATCCAAAAATTCTACATTATTTCCGATCAACAATATGTCATCTACATATACTTATCAGAAATTCTATAGTGCTCCCACTCACTTTGTTGTAAATACAAGTTTCTCGTAAACTTCTTATAAACTCAAAAACTTTGATCAACTCATCAAAGCGTATATTCCAACTCCGAGATGCTTGCTTCATTCCATAGAAGGATCACTGAAACTTGCTCACCTTTTAGCACCCTTAGGACTGACAAAACCTTCTGGTTGTATCACATATAACCGTTCCCCAAGTAAACCGTTAAGGAAACGATGTTTTGACATCCATCTGCCAGATTTCATAATTGGAAAATGCAGCAACTGCTAACATAATTCCAACAGACTTTAGCACCGCTATGAGTGAGAAAGTCTCATCGTAGTCAACTCCTTGAACTTGTCACAAACATCATTGCAACAAGTCGAGCTTTACAAATGATGACATTTACCATCAGTGTCTGTCTTCTTTTTAAAGATCCATTTATATTCAATGACCTGCTGTCCAACGAGCAAGTCTACCAAAGTCTATACTTGGTTCTCATACATGGATCCTATCTCGGATTTCATGGCCTCCAACCATTTGTCGAAATCCGGGCCCATCATCGCTTCTCCATAGCCCGTAGGTTCATCGTTGTCCAACAACATGACCTCCAAGACAGGGTTGTCGTACCGCTTAGGAGCAGTACACATCCTTGTCGACCTACGAAGTTCGACAGTAACTTGATCCTGAAGCTTCATGATCATCATCATTAACTTCCTCTTCAATTAACGTAGGCTTCACAAAAACATCTTTCCGCGCTGCGCTATTCTCTGGTTGAACAAAGGTTTAACAACCTCATCAAGTTCTATCTTCCTCCCACTCAATTCTTTCGAGAGAAACTTTTTCTCGAGAAAGGACCCAGTTTTAGCAACAAACACTTTGCACTCGGATTTGAGATAGAAGTCATACTCAACTGTTCTTAGGGTATTCTATGAAGATACATTTATCCGCTTTGGGTTCTAGCTTATTATGTGAAAACATTTTGCACACAAGCATTGCAGCCCCAAACATTAAGAAATGAAAGCTTAGGCTTCTATCAAACCATAATTCACACGGTGTCATCTCAACGGATTTAGATGGTGCCTTATTTAAAGTGAATGTAGTTGTCTCTAATGCATAACCCCAAAATTATAGTAGTAAAATGATAACAGACATCATAGCACGCACTATATCCAATAGAGTGTGACTATGACGTTGGGACACACCATCACACTATGGTGTTTCAGGTGGCGTTAGTTGTGAAACAAATTTCACATTGTCTTAAGTTGTATGCCAAAATCGTAACTCAGATATTCACCACCATGATCATATCGCAGTCATTTTTATCTTCTTGTCACGATGATCTTAAAATTCACTCTGAATTTGCTTGAACTTTTCAAACGATTCAGACTTGTGTTTCATTAAGTAAATATACACTATATCTACTAAAATCATCAGTGAATGTAAGAAAATAACGATATCCACTGCACGCTACAAGATTCACTGGATTGCATACATCAACATGTATCATTTCCAATGAATCACTCGCCCGCTCCATCCAACGGGGTCCTTTAGTCATCTTGCCCAAGAGGCATGGTTCGCATGCCTCAACCGATTCGAAATCGAATGACTCCAATGATCCATCAGCATGGAGTTTCTTCATGCGCTTTATACCAATATGACATTTTGTTGCAGTGCCACAAATATGTGGTACTATCATTACTAACTTCGTATCTTTTGACATCAATGTTATGAACATGTGTATTACTACGATCAAGATTTCAACAAACCATTCTCACTGGGTGCATGACCATTGAAGATATTATTCATGTAAACAGAATAACCATTATTCTCTAACTTAAATGAACAACCGCATTGCAATAAACATGATCTAATCATGTTCATGCTCAACGCAAAACACCAAATAACATTTATTTAGGTTCGTCACTAATCCCGAAGGTAGAGAGAGCGTGCGATGTTGATCACATCAACCTAGGAAACATTTCCAACATACATGATCACCTCACCCTTCGTTAGTTCTCCGTTTATTCCTTAGCTTTTACTTCGTGTTACTAACATTTAGCAACTGAACCAGTATCCAATACTCAGGTGCTACTAGGAGTACTAGCAAGGTACACATCAATAACACGTATATCAAATATACTTCTGTCGATGTTGCCAGCCTTCTTATCTACCAAGTATTTAGGGTTGTTCCGCTTCAGCGACCGCTCACCTCATAATAGAAGCACTTAGTCTCGGGTTTGAGTTTAACTTTAGGTTGCTTCACTGGAGCAGCAACTGACTTGCTATCCATGAAGTTTCCCTCCTTGCTCTTGCCCTTCTCAAAACTAGTGGTTTGATTAACCATCAACACTTGATGCTCCTTCTTGATTTCTACCTTCGCGGTGTGAAACATCGCGAACAGCTCAGGGATCATTATTTCTATCCCTGGCGTTTTATAGTTCATCACCAAGTTCTGGTAGCTTTAGTGACAGTGACTTAGAGAACTGTATCAATCACTATCTTATCTGGAAGATAAACTCCCACTCGATTCAAGCGATTGTAGCACCCAGACAATTTGAGCACATGCTCAACTATTGATCTATTCTCCATCATCTTGCAAGCAAAGAATCTTGTTGGAGATCTCATATCTCGCAACACGGGCACAAGTCTGAGATCCTAATTTCAGCTCTTAGAAACATCTCATATGTTCCGTTACGTTCAAAACGTTTTCGAGCCTCAATTCTAAGCCGTAAAGCATGACACACTAAACTATCAAGTAGTCATCGGAACGTGCCTGTCAGATGTTCACAACATCTACAGACGACGCTAGAGGTGGTGGTGCACCGAACAGTGCATTAAGGACATAAGCCTTCTTTCTGTGCAGCAGTGAGGACAATCCTCAGATCACGGACCCAATCCGCAATATTGCTACCACTATCTTTCAACTCTATTTCTCTAGGAACATATAAAAATACAAGGGAGCTACAGCATGAGCTAGTAATCTACAACGTAATTTGCAAAGACACTTTGACTATGTTCATGATAATGAGTTAAATTAATCATATTACCTAAGAACTCTCACTCAAATTGACATCCCTCCGATCATTCGAGTGATACATGATCCAAATTCACCAACTCAAGTCCGATCATCACGTGAGTTGAGGTGGCTGTAATGGTGAACATCATCATGTTGATCATATCTACTATATGACTCATGTTCGACCTTTCGGTCTCTTGTGTTCCGAGGTCATGTCTGTACATGCTAGGCTCGTCAAGTTTAACCCGAGTGTTCTGCACGTGCAAATCTGGCTTGCACCCATTGTATTTGAACGTAGAGTCTATCACACCCGATCATCACGTGGTGTCTCGACACGACGAACTTTCGCAACGGTGCACACTCGGGGAGAACACAATTTATCTTGAAATTAAGTGAGGTATCACCTTATAATGCTACCATCGTTCTAAGCAAAAAAAGGTGCATAAAATGATTAACATCACATGCAAATCATAAGTGACATGATATGGCCATGAACTTGTGCTTTTGATCTCCATCATGAAAGCATCGGCATGATCTCCATCGTCACTGGCATGACACCATGATCTCCATCATCTTGATCTCCATCAACGTGTCACCATTAGGGTTGTCGCGCCCATCATGCTTCTACTACTATTGCTACCGTAGCGATAAAGTAAAGCATTACATAGCGCTTAATGATTGACACGCAGGTCATACAATAATTAAAGACAGCCCTATGGCTCCTGCCGGTTGCCGTACTCATCGACATGCAAGTCGTGACAATCTATACATCACATGATCATCTCATACATCACATATATCACATCATGTAATTGGCCATATCATATCACAACATACCCTGCAAAAACAAGTTAGACGTCCTCTAATTGTTGCATGTTTTACGTGGCTGCTACGGGTATCTAGCAAGAACAATTCTCATCTACGCAAAAACCACAACGGGGATACACTATTTGCTTTTCAACCTTCTCAAGGACCGCCTTTGTCGGATCCGATCCAACTAAAGTGAGAGAAACTGTCACCCGCAAGCCATCTAAGCAACAAGTTGCATCAAGGGAACCGGTCTCTCGTAAGCGTACGAGTAATGTTCGTCCGGGCCGCTTCATCTCACAATCCTGCTGAACTAAAATCTGACCAAGGGAGGAAGCAATCTAAGCATCAACGCCCACAAACCTTTTGTGTTCTACTCGAGATCTCATCGAACCATCAACCTAGCTCATGATGCCACTGTTGGGGAACGTCGCATGGGAAACAAAAAATTTCCTATGCATACGCAAACCTATCCATGGTGATGAGCATCTACGAGAGGGAGAGTGGATCTACGTACCCTTGTAGATCGCTAAGCGGGAAGCGTTAAGAAACGCGGTTGGTGTAGTCGAACATCTTCACGATCCAAATCGCCGAGCGTCACGCGATCCAATCACGATCCGTCCCATGAACTCATCACGATCCGTCCCACGATCTCATCACGATCCGTCTCACGATCTTGATCACGATCTGTCTCGCGAACTCATCACGATCCGTTCCGCGATCTCATCACGAACCGTCTCGCGATCTCGATCACAGTCCTTCCGATCTAGCGCCGAACGGACAACACCTCCGCGTTCAGCACACGTACAGCTTGATGACGATCTCTGCCTTGTCGATCCAGCAAGAGGGGGCGGAGAGTTAGAAGAGTTCGCCGGCAGCATGACGGCGCTCCGGTGATGGTGTTGGAGAGATTTCGGCAGGGCTTCGCCTAAGCACTTCGGAAATAATCTAGACTAGAGGAGATTGATCTAGAAGTAGGGTTTAGACGTGGCTGAAAATCCTTGTCCAAAAACCCTAATTCCACTCATATATATAGGAGGAGAGGAGGAGGAGGGCTGGCGCAGGGCTCAGCCCCTCTTGGAGTCGGCCAAAGCAAGAGAGGAGGAGTCCTACTCCTCCTCCACTCCTAGTAGGAGTAGGACTCTTCCTTTTTTTTCCTTTTTTCCACCTTTTTCTTTAGGCCTTTTTCCTCTTGGCGCCATGGGCATTTTTTGGCTTTTCCACCAGCCCACTAAGGGCTCGTTATTATTCTCCCACAGCCCATGGACCCTCTAGGGTCGAAATACCCCTCCCGGAGGTCTCTCGGTACACTACCAGCACTCCCGGTACACTACCGATGAGCCCGAAACTTTTCCGGTGACCAAACTGGGACTTCCTATATGTGAATCTTTACCTCCAGACCATTCCGGAGCTCCTCGTGACGTCCGGGATCTCATCCGGGACTCCGAACAACCTTCGGTCAGCACCATACATAACTCTACACTACCGAAACGTCACCAAACCTTAAGTGTGCAGACCCTGCGGGTTCGAGAACTATGTAGACATGACCGAGAAACCTCTATGGTCAATAAACAATGGCGGGACCTGGACGTCCACATTGGTTCCTACATATTCTACGAAGATCTTTATCAGTCGAACCTCTATGTCAAGGATTCAGTTAATCCCGTATAACGTTCCCTTTGTTCTTCGGTATGTTACTTGCCCGAGATTCGATCGTCGGTATCTCCATACCTAGTTCAACCTCGTTACCGGCAAGTCTCTTTACTCGTTCCGTAATACAAGACCCCACAACTAACAATTAGTCACATTGCTTGCAAGGCTCATTGTGATGTTGTATTACCGAGTGGGCCCTGAGATACCTCTCCGTCACACGGAGTAACAAATCCCAGTCTCGATCCATGCCAACTCAACAGACACCATCGGAGATACCTGTAGAGCACCTTTATAGTCACCCAGTTACGTTGCAACGTTTGATACACACAAGGCACTCCTCCTTTATCCGTGAGTTGCATGATCTCATGGTCATAGGAACATATACTTGACATGCGGAAAACAGTAGCAATAAACTGACACGATCATATGCTACGTTTGTAGTTTGGGTCTTGTCCATCACATCATTCTCCTAATGATGTGATCCCGTTATCAAATGACATCTCATCTCCATGGCTAGTAAACTTAAACATCTTTTGATCAACGAGCTAGTCTACTAGAGGCATACTAGGGAAATGGTGTTGTCTATGTATCCACACATGTATCTGAGTTTCCGATCAACACAATTATAGCATGGACAATAAACGATTATCATGAACAAGGAAATATGATAATAACTAATTTATTATTGACTCTAGGGCATATTTCCAACATATGGGCCATGCACACCTAATGCAACCGAAAGAAAGTTCGAATTTCAGAACCGGTTATGTGGACCGTGTTGCCAGTTTCGGCAGTACGCCGGAGTGCCCAATTTAAGACTACAAAGAAATTCTATGATGACCGATGAGAGGAATATTCTGGAATAGCAGAGGCCTTGACGACTTGGCTAAAAGGAGATTCCTAGCAGAAGCAACTATGTAGCACATGCTCGATTTTATTTCTTTAATGGAAACTGGCAGGGACAACTTTACCTCTCAGTTTTTAAACACCATATCTGGTGGCATTCACTTCGACTGGCAGTGTTTACCCCCGAGAGGAAGGTCTGGTGGGATCTTACTTGGGGTGAGGTGTGAGACACTGGAGATTAGAATTGTAGTGTTTGGAGATTTTGCCGTCAAATTCAGAGTACGCTCAAAGGAAGATGGGTTCCAATGGGCATTCGTCGCGGTGTATGGGGTGGCCCAACCAGAATTCAAGATGGATTTTTTGGCGGACCTTGTGCGGTTTTGCGGTAATGAGAGGTTACCCATCTTAGTGGGAGGGGACTTCAACATTATTAAGCGAAGGGAGGAGAAAAATAATGATAACTTTGATGGCAGATGGTCATTTATGTTCAATACAATCATCGAAAGCCTAGATTTACGAGAGATTGAATTCACAGGTAGAAAGTTTACCTGGGCCAATACGTTACCGAATCCAACGTATGAGAAGTTGGATAGGGTACTGACGAGTGTGGATTGGGACCAGAAATTTCCATGTGTGATAATATGAGTGATGCCTAGGATTATATCAGATCATACCCCACTGTTTGTGGACTCGGGGGAGGCAACCCATGTGGGTAATAAGAATGCCTTCTCCTTTGAGGTTTCTTGGTTTGAGAAACAAGGATTCATTGATCTTGTATCCAGAGAATGGAATAGAGCTACAGGGGGACGAACCAATGTTGAGAAATGGCAAAATAAAATTAGACACTTGAGGCAGTTTCTTCGGGGTTGGGCGAAGCACGAGAGCGGTGCCTATAAGCTCAAGAAACAAAACCTTATTGACTTCGTTAATGCGCTTGACATTAAAGCCGAATCCGTGCTGTTGGATGCGCATGAGAGGGCATTGAAAGCGAAGGCAGAACAGAGTCTCAAACAACTTCTTAGAGAGGAGGAGCTGAAGTGGACACTTAGAGCAAAAGTATGCCAGGTAATTGAAGGTGATGATAAGCACAATTCTTTCATTTGATTGCTAATGGTAAACATATAAAGAAGAAAATTTACCAACTTGAGCAAGATGAGGGTACTATCGTTGGGCATGAGAACATAAAGTCGTACATCTCGGAATATTATAAGAAGCTTTTTGGTGCTCCTGATTATACGACTGTGACTATGGATGACCACTTGGTCAGTGATATACCTCAACTCGGAAGGGACGAGAATGATATATTAACTGCATCATTCACAGAGAAAGAGGTGTTTGATGCAATATCGCAAATGAAAAACAATAAGGCACCAGGGCCAGATGGGTTCCCGGCTGAATTCTATAAGCAATGTTGGCATATCACTAAAGGAGATTTAATACCAATGTTTCAGGACTTGTTCAATGGGCACTTGCAGTTGTACCACCTAAACTTTGGGACAATAACGTTGTTGCCAAAAAAGGAAGGGGCAATGTGCATTGAACAGTTCAGACCGATATGTTTGCTCAACATGTCGTTTAAAATATTTACCAAGGTTGGGACTAATAGATTAACGCAGATTGCACATGCGGTGGTGCAACCTAGTCAATCGGTCTTTATGCCTACGAGAAATACTTTAGAGGGCGTGGTTGTACTCCATGAGACCCTACATGAAATTCATTCGAAGAAACTAGACGGTGTGATCTTCAAAGTGGATTTTGAGAAAGCATATGATAAAGTTAAATCGGCTTTCTTACAACAAGCTTTGCGTATGAAAGGTTTTGACGAGCTATGAAGGAGGCAAGTTGAATCCTTTGTACAACAGGGGAGTGTTGGAATTAAAGTGAACGATGACATTGGTCATTTTTTCCAAACTCATAAGGGTCTCCGGCAGGGTGATCCAATGTCCCCAATCCTATTCAATGTTGTTGCGGATATGCTTGCAATACTAATAGGAAGGGCGAAACAGGAAGGCCTGGTGGGTGGGCTAGTGCCGCATTTAGTGGATGATGGTGTGTCCATTCTGCAATATGCTGATGACACTATCCTTTTTATGGAGCATGACATGGTGAAAGCAAGAAATATGAAACTTATTCTATGCCTGTTTGAACAACTAGCGGAGTTGAAAATAAACTTCCACAAGAGCGAACTGTTCTGCTTTGGAAGAGCCAAAGAAGCACATGATGATTATAAGCAGTTGTTCGGTTGTGAGTTGGGTAGCTTGCCATTTAGTTACTTGGGCATACAAATTCATCATCGAAAGCTAACGAACCAAGAGTGGGAGCGTATTGAGGATCATTTTGAGAAGAAGCTAACATGCAGGAAAGGGAAGCTTCTGTCTTATGGGGGGAGGCTTATACTGATTAACTCGGTGCTTGCGAGTATACCCATGTTTCTCCTTTCTTTCTTTGAGATGCCAGTAGGGGTACGTCAAAGACTGGACTTTTATCGATCGAGGTTCTTCTGGCAGAGCGATGAGGTTAAGAGAAAGTATAGACTTACTAGATGGGACATAATTTGTAGGTCCAGAGACCAGGAAGGTTTGGGGATTTAAAACTTAGAGGTTAAGAATAAATGTTTTCTTAGTAAGTGGCTATACAGATTATCAATGGAGACTGAAGGAATGTGGGCACAGATTCTATGTAATAAATATCTCCAATTGAAAACATTAGCCCAAGTTACTGTTAGACCGACTGACTCTCCTTTATGGAAGGGATTGATGAAGGTCAAAGCACACTTCTTTCATAGGACTCGGTTCATAATTTTGAATGGAGGTGCCACGAGGTTTTGGTAGGATACGTGGCTGGGGGAGACGCCTTTGGCTTGACAATACCCTGCCTTGTATAATATTGTGCAACGCAAAGATGTGTATGTTGCCACAGTATTTCAGTCTATCCCACTCAACATACAGTTCCGGCGATTTTTGATAGGACATCGTTGGGCAGAGTAGGTGCACTTAGTTAGACGCCTTATGGAGTTACAGTTATCGGATGAGCCCGATACGATTACGTGGAAACTCACAGAGTCAGGTATATTTACAGTCAAATCCATGTACCTTGACCTAATTGACACAACGGAGATACCCAAGTCCAGACACATTTGGAGGGTCAAGGTTCCTTTGAGAATCAAAGTCTTTATGTGGTTTGTTCACAAGAAGGTGATTCTTACTAAGGATAATTTAGCTAAGCCCAATTGGCCAGGCAATACAAGATGTTGCTTCTGTAGTAATCCGGAAACAATCAAACACCTTTTTCTTCAATGTCTGCTAGCAAATCTATTATGGCAAACTGTTCAAGTAACTTTTAATATTGATCATCCGAATAGCATTGAGGTACTATTTGGTACTTGGCTAAACGGAGTTGATACTAACATTGCTCGACACATTCGCATTGGAGTCTGTGCATTATTATGGGCTATATGGAATTGATGGAATGATTTGGTTTTTAACAGGACAACACATATACATTTCTTGCAGGTACTACAGAGGGCGTCGGCATTGATCCGTATGTGGTCGTTACTCACTCCTGCCGAGACCAGGGAGCCTTTGGTTACAGGGTGTGTCCGATGGGAGATGATAACGCAGGATATATTCAACCGGTTTGGATGGCGGTCCACTAATAAAATAGATGGTTAGGCATCTAGGTCTATTTTTGGCGGTTGTGGCCTATTTTGTTTTCTTCTATTTTTGTAACTTCACTTCTTCGGAGCGTGTTTGGATCTGCAGACTATTTGTATTTGCACTTTTAATAAAATGGCCGTATGCATCACGCTGATGCAAAGGCCGGATGTAACACTCTTTTTCTAAAAAGAACATGTAAATGGACAATAGGGTCGGTCCTCTTTCCTGCTGACATAAATAACTAATACAGATCGGCCGAGCAGCCGGTCTATGATGCTTGATGTTTTTCATGGAGACGCAGAGTCATTTAGCAAGAAAGCCACACCATTGGCCATCGTTAGACATGTGAGGTATTGGGATATTTTCCATTACAGAGGGGCTTCGTTGGGATCATGGCATAGGTACACGACTCGGCTGCCAAGTGATATCATCTCCCGCGGGAGCAGCGGCACGGGCAAGTGCGCGACGAGAAGCTTCGGAGATGGAAGGGCATCGATATCACTTAGATTTGCGCCATCAACTACGGGGCTTTTGATGAACGGCAAGACATACCGAGGGTGGCGAGTGAGGAGAGGGTGGTCCTTGAAGCTGTAGAGGGATTGATTGGTGATGGTGAAGGCGAGGGCTTTGAGCCAGGTGGTACCACATTTGGGCTGCGTGGTGTGGACGACGTCGTCCATGCAAGGTACGAAGGCCTGCTTGACGAGCAGGGTCTCCTCGAGCATTTTGGGACTGAACCAGTAGTTCTTGTACCACTGATGTGCCCACCGGTCACTACTCATGGGTTCCTCTCCTGTTTCCTGGTGCCCACCAGTAGGCCTCTCTTCAATCTCTTGTGAAACAGCCAGCAGTGCTTCAATTACATAACTGCATGCTGAAAAACAAGTTACTGGATCTGCACTGTCAATCGCCGCTGAAAAACCATCATTTGTCTCAACGCGGCATCAATGTGGTCGTGGAGTTGCTGCTGGGTACTAGCAAACTTGATGACAGTATTTACCACGATATAATCATATTCTACACCTGATCTTGTAGTTTTGGGGCATCTCCTTGCTGTGAATATCTCTTTCAGTAAGCGCTTTGCTTATTTTCCTTAGTGTGCTATATCCATACTTTAAATCACATTATTGCCAGGCCTTTTTGTGATCATTGATTAGTCGACAGGCACCGAGGAGGAGAGTCGTGTTCGGGTGGCGAGCTCGATCTCCTCGGTGCTAGCCCACCTCGACATATGATAAAAATGACGAAGATGCCGCGTGTGGAGAGAAGCCGACGACATGCCGTTAAGAGCAACTTCAACAGACACGTTTCGATCGGCATCGTCTGTTTGGGTCACCACGGACAAAAATAAAGGCCCAACGTGCCGACCCATTCTTAAAACGCGTCCACTTTTCGTCCGTGCAGACCCATTTCAGGCCCAATTTTACGGTGGAAATGCATCGGTACGGACGCGAAACGGATGCCGCGCACGTCCTCTCGGCGTCCGCCCTGTCCCCATGTGGTGACCGGTCAAACCACCGTCCGCGTCCTTATTAATGACGACCGTTCAGCGTGGGCCCACACATCAGCAACGGCGCGCGTCCTTTTTTAATCCACCCGTGCGGGGTGGGAGGGATCCTCATCCTCTTTCGAAAGTCGTCCCTATCTAGCCACCTGTGCTCCCCACCAGCGACAAACCCTAGCCAGTAGCCACCATAGGCATCTTCTCATGGGCCGGCTCGAGCTCCGACAAGAACAAATGCAAGGCCCCTCTCGTCCCTTGGTGCGCGCTACCCCCGTTATCGTCTTTTCGCCCGCCTTGGCAGTAGACTAGCATCCCAGTGCACCAGGTAAGGTGGCACTGGGAGCACCGCATCTCTCTCCTACTCCGACGCGACCTGGCACATGACTGGCATTTGGATCCAAAGAGGATACTAGTGTTGGGCGGTGCGACGGTCGGCGTAGGCGCATGAAGAGGAGGTGAGGCGCCGACGGCAGCAGCTCACGCCCGAGCTGCGGGTCAACCCGGCCTACACTACAGACTCTCCCGATTGGGAGGTTTAGTTTGCGTTTGAGTACGAGGAACAGTACAAGCGTGGCGTCCGCGACGTGCAGGCTGGCACCCCACCGCCCCTCGTCATGCGCGACGAGGACCAGGAGGTGAAGGCTGCTTACCAGGAGGCGCTAGCAGCTGTCCTCATGAAAGCAAGGAGGAACAACGGCACATGGAGGAGGAGGAGGAGGAGGAAGAGGAGGCGACTTACCAGACGTGGATGGCAGAGGCCATTGCACTCTCCGCTGCCGGTGACTTTGTCATGCCGCCGCTGGCCCTGCCATCCCCAGCCAAGCTCGAGCTGGCGCCGACCGCCCTTAAGCCCTAGCAGTACATCTGGAACGGGGTGGTGCGCGAGTTGGTGAACGCGCCACCCATATGGATGATCGCGATGCCAAAGCAGGAACAGATCTACCTGGAGAAGTGGCGGGGGTAGCACCTGGCGAAGGAGCGTCGCAAGGGCCGACGGCTGGAGCTGTTGGAGCGTGAGGCCGAGGCGAAGGGGGAGTAGCGCCGTGCCGAAGCCCAGGCAGTGGCGGTACAGCCACCGGCAAAAGACGTCGCCACCGCCTGGGAGACGACGTTCCCGTGGGCTGGCCCGGCACCGACGCGCCCTCAACGGCCCTGACGATGGCGACACCTAGGGCAGCGTGCCTCCATGTTTTCATTTTACATTTAATGTTTTTAGTTAATGAATGGCGGACTTGTGAACTATTGCCGGCCTCTGTGACCGGCATTAATGTTTTTTTTAATTTTTTTCAATCCATCAGAAAAATGGGTCGTGACAGTGTTGGGCGCAAGTGCCGATTCATTTCGAAAAGCTAACATGGATGTTCGCCGGCCCGACCCAAATAAACACAACGCGAACAAAGCACGCGTGGGTTGGAGTCGCGGTTGGAGTTGCTCTAACTCCGCACTACATATCCTCTGGTTCTGCTGGACAAGTTGGACACCACATCGCAGTTTGGGGTGACATGAGCCGAGCCGAGGTGGGTTTGGTTCGAGGCACCGAGATATACTTTGTCATGGTCTTTGGTTGGCGAGTCTGACTCGCCTCGGCTCGCTGTTGCTATCGAGCCTATAACTGGGTCTTGGCTCGTCTCGCGCCATGTTCCCCCCTCTCTCATCGCAAATGCTATTACTGACTGATGCGAGTCGTATTAGGTCTCGCCTGAAGCGCAGTGCTACTGGGCTGGTTAATACTGTAGGCTGTAGCAACGCGGGAATTTCTTTTCAATATTTTCAATAGAGTTTTTCTTTTTCTGGTTTACTTGAGTTTTTTCCTTTATTTTCTCCAGCATCCTTTGTTTCTTCCATCGGTTTTCTTTGGTTTCCTACGCCTTTTCCTTTTTTGTTCTTTTTATAATACATATCAAAATTTTCATCCACCTTGTACATTTTTCATATAAAGCCGGAAATTTTTATACCTGTTTAACATTTGTAATATGTGTTTTGATATCTATTTTTTTCGTGCACAGTTCATATTTTTATTATGCATCTAAAACATTTTTTAATCTTTTAGAATTTTCTAAATACCTGATTTTTTAATATGTGTTTTGAATATATTTTTACTACAATTTTTATTAATAATTATATATTGGCATTATTTTTTGAATTATAGAAATATATAATTTTAACCATGCAAACATTTTTACATTGGATAAGCAATCTTTAAATTTCCATAAACATATTTTTGAAAAGCTGAACAGTTTTTATATGTAACCTGCTTTTATTGAATGTTACATTGAATTAAATGACTATCCTTTTACACTTAATAATATTATAAAAAATGTCACCTATATTATTTAAAATGCATGAACATTTTTAAATTTTCACATAAGCTTTTTTAATTATTCATCGTTTTACACTTCATGGACATTTTTTAAAATTTGCGATGAACACTTTAAAAGAAATAACTATTTTTCATTTATACATGTATTTAGTTTTTGTTAAAATATAAAAAAAAGTAGAAAAAAATATGTTTGTCACATCAGCTTGACCTAACCAGATGGGTACCTGTAGGCGAGCTAGGCTTCCGTCTCGCTAAAGGGGAGGCATAGACTTGCCCCTGTTTCACTGAATCGTACCTACATCACTTGAACGTTGTTCTTTTGGTACACAAAGTCGCACTGAATGCGTGTCTGGAAAAATGCGAACAACATTCGGTTGTTTGAAGCCTTTCTAGTTGTGCTGTGAAAAAAATGAAGATAATTGTTTGTGAAGGCTAGTAGTTGAGAAGCAATTAGCATAGGCATATCATGACTCTGAATTGTTTCTCCTTTGGATTCGCAACAAAATTAATAAGATATGCTTCGAAAAAACAATAAAATAGGAGACATTTTTTATCAGATGCATGCTTGCAAGGTGGTGACAATATTAGAAAGCATGGGGTGAACAATCATTACTAGCATCGGAGGTGAAATACGATGCTTATTAAAATGATGAAACTCCAATGAACTTTGTGCGATAATATCACAAAAATATGAAATGTGGAACAGACGCCAGTAGTATTTCGTTTGTTGATAATAAACTATGAGTTGGTAGATAAAATTATTAGTAATTACTTGACATTATAATCTATGATTTCATCAACTAGAACACATATCTTAAATCAGTGTCCATATCAGTTTTAGGAGCGTTTCATACTTGGTCAAATATAAGAATTAATTAGGACCATAAAACCATATGAAGTAGTCATTTTGATTCAACTTACTTTTGAATAGGTATTTCTAGTATACTTACTGTGATGAATATGAAGTTCTGCGGTAGGTGAGCATCAAATAATTGTGCACAATCAAGTTGTAAATATAAGGCATAATCCTGGCACTTTTTAGCCCTTCTATATACATAACGAGCACCAATCGATTGAGCAGCCAGACTACAAAACTTGATATATTTCACACAGTTAGTATGGTCCTGGTGGTCAGGATGGCGAATCATTTAACAAGAATGGCGACTACTACATTAACCGTCATCAGGCATGTGAAGCATTCGGATCTACCGGCAAAGGTTGGATCCAAATTCCTGCTAGGTCATCATGGAGTCATGGATCAGTGATTTAGCAATGATCAGAAAATGCATGCAGACTAGCTAGTTCAAAAGGTGAAACTTGGACTTGGAGCACCCTACAAGCCTGCATTCGGTTATTCTCAAGTTCATTTTGAAAGGAGGTAGCAATTTCTGAAAATTGTACAATACTAGTAAACGAAACAAGGCATCGTAAGTGAGAAAACCCCAAGAAAGAAGTTGGCATTGGCCTGATTGTGAGGGACGGTTCGTCAAACCGAAGACAGTGGGGGCCGAGGGAAAATGCCAGTGATGGACTCTGACGGTGCATATCCAAACTCTGGCAAGCTCCCAAAGAGATTAAATTCACTGAATGGCCAAGAACAACGATGAGTGTTGTAAAACTTTCTTCTTTACAATTATTATTGGAATAGTTTAAATTTTTAAAGAGCAACTATTTGACCACCTATTTTCGTGGACACAAACGATATATCTCGCTTATAGCGAGAGTTCGTACCGCGTCTCACCTGAAGGTTTCCCCGAAACCATACAGTACTAGGCCGACCCTTCTTTTAGCACTAGGTCATTCATTTGTTGTGTGTTCGATGTGTGTTTCTTTGTTTTTTTTTGTTTTTTTATATGTTTCACTTTCAGTTTCTTTGTTTCTTCTCCAGTTTTATCTGTTTCTTCACCATTTTTCTTCATTTTTCACCTTTTCATTAGTTTTTCACTAGTTTTCTTTGTTTCTTTAACGATTTTCACTGTTTTTTCTTTTCTTTCTTCATTTTTCCTTCTTTCTTTCATGGTTTTCTTTAATTTTCTTTGTTTCCTTCTCACATTTCACTTTTCCATTCATTTGCATTGGTATTCTTTGTATGTCTTTTCGTTTTTAGAAATGCGTGAATAACATTTTTCAAATACTTCAAAAACATTTTTCGAATGGTTGATTAACAAAATTCAAATACATGATCAACAATCTTTCATACTGATTGTATATTTTTTGTATGCATTATACGTGTACATGAGAAATACTTTTTCTATGCACATTTAACTTTTCGAATGCTTGGTTAACATTTTCGTATGTTTGGTTAACACTTTTTAAATGATATGATCAAGTTTTTTCATACACATTTGAATTGTTTGTGCAGAAATTATTTGTATACATAAGAAACATTTTTAAATGCTTGATTACTATTTTAAATCCTTGATTAATCTTTTTCAAATTCTTGGTTAGCAATTTTTAAATACATGATCAAGTTTTTTCATACACATTACATATTTTTTGTATACATGAGAAACATTTTTGGCCCTCTAAAACATAGAGCCGGTCCTGCCAACGACTCCCTTTACCGCCAAGTTGTTCTCCTCGCCCCCGCAGTTGGTGGTGGAGAGTACAGAAGAAAGGAGGCCAGACCATGCGTCCCCCATCTCCATTGCCTCTGAACCGCTGCCAATTTTTCGTTTGCGTTGGGAACTTGCCACCGGCATCTCCGTCAAATTGCTGTCACCGCCACCATCGCATGAGCCCTGGAAGAGAGATAGATAGATAGATAGATAGATAGATAGAGATAGAGAGAAAGGGAGAGAGGTGGTGGTGTGGCTTGACCGAGGAGAGTGGTGTCAGTTGCGGACTTGGGGGTTAAGTGTATCTTTAGCAAAAAAATGGTTATATGTTGTTGTACGCAAAATAGGTGGTAAAAATGTTCAAGATCTTGTGAACCCATAGTTTTGACTAATTTTCCCTAGTAATCATTTGAACTTAGAGCATCTACAGTTGGTCTTATCAAATCTGACCGCCAAATGCCCAGGACACGCCCGGTCACATTTGCACGTAAATGATAGGAGAGAAAAAGAAAATAATGAATAAAGAAAGAAATATGGTGATCCTTGGTGATCCGCATCCTACATAGCGTATGCGAGCCCTCCTATCCTCCCTACAGTTGTCCACAATACGAGGGTCCGAGGACAGCCCAGACGTATATGGATGATCTGAGAGGTTCGGTTGGGTCATTTTTTTCAAAAAATTAGATGGTCTTATAACCTAGGGCTTCACTAATGAGAACACATATACTCCCTCCGTCCCAAAATAAATGTATTAAGCTTAGTATAACTTTGTACTAGAGCTGGTATAAAGTTGATATAGTTATTTTGGACAAAGGGATTATAGTTTATTTTTTCTTCGAGAACAATCCACCATTTTTTGCATTCGCAAAAAATACACTGTTTTTGAAAACAAACATAGTAGAACTTGAAACGCAAGGAATTTTAAAATATGTTTGGATATTCAGATTTTTTTTATGAATTTAATATATTTTCCATGAATTCAAAATATCCTCACATGACTATTAGAAGAATAAGGTATGATTTAAGACACGAGTGAGTGAAAATGATGCATTGGGGAGGGAGACCAGATAGGGCAACCTGTAATCCAATACACAAAAGGCCATAAAATTGGCAACACAACCATAAATATCAAAGAAAGTAAAACAATCACATGCAACATGTAACTGTAAATATCAAACAAAGTATCGACAAACATCCAGTCAAGTCCAAATTGCATATATTAACAACATTGCCATTCGCAAGGCCATAGTGCATCAGTGATAATGCAGTTGCATCAACTATCAAGTTCATCACAGAAAATATAGCAGCTACTAAGAAATTGTAATAACACAATCAAGTGACCAGAAAGGCAACCGATTCTTTACTCAATGCTAGACCGTATATGGGTCCTTCACATGCAGAGTTAAGCAACCATTATGCCGTTGGATGCATTAAGACTTAGAGATGATGGTAAACTTAATCCCCACATGATTAAGACATGACAAAATCAAATGGTACTAGTGAGAGCACATGGACAATTGTGACAAGGGGCACGAGCATAGGAGAGAGAGGAACATACGCGAGGGCGTGGAGAAAGAGCCCGATGCGATTGTGGCGGGTGACATACTCTAAGGGAAACTGCATGGCTCACTGTGAATCTACATGAGGAAGCATATATCGCCATCTTGTGCAATTCCAGCTCCAGCAGCGCTCCCACGTCTACAAATCCCGCGTCCTTGACCTACACCCCTGCAACCATGTCATTTTCGGACGCCACACGACCACCAACCCCCAAAAGACAATCATGGTGCCGCCACCATCAACGACTATTTTGCCAGAGATGAGGGTTTTGATTCTTTTGGCCGGGAACATGTAGGGTGCGAGTGGAGTAGAATCCATTCCTCCTAACTTGCCCACTCCACGAGAAGAAGAAGCCACTCTGGTGAGGATGGGACAAATGTGCGACGAGCGATGATTGAGGGCATGGAAGGAGGATCCATTTTACATAGATGGTGAAGGTGGTGAATCGATTTTGTATTATGATTTATCCTCTTCAGTTGTACCTGCTTGTCTTCTACATTTATAATTTTCCATCCATGTTCTGGTGGTTTCTTTTTTATGTGCCATGCAATTGTTTCATGTTTATCACTTGGGTTAAATTCTATGAAATCATGTTAGTCAGGTTATTTGTAAGAAATCAAATGACACCAAGTATATGAGTAACTCTGAAGCCCAAGCACTGCATGTTACATGTCCCGAGGAACTGCTTCCAGTATCGATAGAACAGTTTCTCGATGAGTGTTCACATGCTAGAGGTTACAATAATGCCCAAATAGTTGTTTTTCATGAAGGAAGATGTCAATAGGGCACCAAGTAGACAAAAAACAAAACCCCGATTAGAACAAAAAAGGTAAGTTATCCAAACAAACAGTGGAAGCAACAAAGCAATAGAACTAAAGCACAAGCAAAACCAGAAAACTAAAATTGAAGTCAAGACGATGTCTATTGTCACTCCTTTTGCAACAGTTTTGTTGATCATAAGGGAGAGGAAGGAGAACCTAAGAACAATAGGCATGGCAGGCATCAGGAAAATTCTGAAACAAATGTTGGGCCCTAGTTGCAATGGGGCACACTAGTTTAGGCCTTCCGCCACATTCCCATGCCTAATGCTCCTAGATGCTCCATTTCTTCCTCATCTTCACTTGCATTCACATCCCCATCATCTAAAACTAAAATGTGCACATTTTTTTTGGCAATTACGCAAGAAAATAGAAAAAAGAAAGAATACCTAAGAACAATAGGCATGGGAGGCATCAGGAAAACATAAAATAAGTTTTGCCCCTAAATTTAGAGGCCAAGAAGTATAGGCTTTCCTCCATGTTCCCATGCCTACCGATCTGAGATAATCATGGCTTCCTTTTCCTTACTCGCTCTTAAGGCTTCATGATCTAAACTTTACATACATAAATTTATTAAGCTTCCAGCATGATCTTACTTCCGTGAGGTAAACGTAAGGGGAAGGGGAACCTAAGAACAATAGGAATGGGAGTGATGGGGAAACACTAAGAAAAATATCCACCTCTGGTTAGAGGGGTGCAGACAGAGAGCTCGGGGTTTCCTCCGTGTTCCCATTCTCACCGCTCTTAGACTAATTCTTCCTCTTCCTAGCTCACCTTGAAGATAGTATGATTCTAAAATATCTGGAGAAAAAAGCTAGAACTTGTGATATATATATATATATATATATATATATATATATATATATATATATATATATATATGGGCATCTTAGGAAGTGCTATAGAGTGTACACTTTGCTGAATCTTTTGAGCGGAATGCTGGAATCAATGAAATACACACATATCTGCATGGTGCATCATAGTGTATATCAGTGAATGACGGTGGGCCATGGAACATATATTTATATATGGGCACGTGGAGGGAGTATACAGTGGATCTTTTTCTCATGCAAAACTAAAGGAAAAAAAGGTTTATCCTTGAACCTGAACTTGCATTTACACAAAGGGTAAATATAATAAACCGTATAGTCCTTATGTACATTTTACAAGAGCAAGGGGAACAATGAGAGAATAGTCCAAGTGATGGAAGATCACAATATCCAAGGAAGTAAATATCAGAATAAGAGACCATTATGACCGTAAAGAATAGAGACCATTATGACATGCCTTGAATGATCATATCATTGTATCAAATGTCTGTTGATGAATTGCATGACCTTTCTTTTCATCTCACAACTTCCCAGATGTGTTGATCAGTTGACCAACATCCGATGTTGATCTCAGAGACGCCATTCTACTTTAACTTCCGACACTATATATATAAGTAATAATATAACACTAAAGCATTTTATGTGATATATGCAGTTAGTATTGACAATGATCAAAGTGTTCTGGTTATATAGTTTTGCACATACATTGTAATTCCTCATTAGATCTCCACTGCCAAATAAACCTCATATTAATTGAAAGCTTGTTAACATTTGTTATCTTACAATCTTATTGCGGTTAACTCGGTATGTGCCCTCGCATTGTACACCATTTCTCCGATATTGTGGTACCGAAACTACTTGATATTGTTGTGCTAATAACTGGACAAATTTATAACGAACCTTTACAATTGGGAATCATGCATTTATTCAGACATGCATATGTTACATATGATAGTTTCATGCAACTTCATTATATACCTACAAGTGATATCTGCTTTTAAAGGAGCCCGATCTTATCTTTTAGAGGATACACAAATCCGTGTACCATCTGATTCAATAGATGGAACCATTTTACAATGTAGCCAATAGGCTTTACGTCTACATGATAACATGCTAGGAAAGATAATACAAAAAGAGCACGTACCTACTCATTGCCAACTAAAGATTCAAAGGCAACTTTACATTTGACATGGTAATTATTGTAGGGTGTTCTCAACTCTTAAGACCAATTGTCACTTTGTCACATGATTGATATATTAGTTCCTGATGGTTTACCTTAATGATTGATAGTGATGTTGGTCAATACACAATAGTAGTACGACCATAAGCTATCTATATTAATTGACACAAAATTATATTATCGTTGTATATATCCAAAGGGGGTTGAGTTTAGAGCAGGAAAAAGTTAGTTTCATGCAACTAAAGGCCTCATTAATACTCACCTCAGATGGCTTCACCCCGGGTTGTCCTCTTTTGAGAGCATGCTAGCTCATTTCTAAGAATTGTCTGAGATTTTATTTATTTTGACAAATAATTTATTTATTAGGATTCAACCTCTAAGTTACTCTAGTTATCCTCAATATTGCAATTCTTACATGTTCATGTTATGTTTTAATACATACAAGGGAAGTCCTAGGAAGGTGTATGATGCACCTCTTCAACTTGACAGACTCCATTTAAATTTCAATGGACCAGTTGAAAAACAGTAACAGTAAATAGCAGAGTATCAGACATTCCCTGAAATTCCATTGGTTAATTGAATATTTTTTGCCAATGCTATAAGTTGTTGCATGCAAAAAAGGGCGACTTAGCTTAATTCAGATATCCAATGTTTTTTGCGAAAGAGATTAAATTTATATATCTTTATATTATCTATGTTTGCTAGTAAGGTTCATGTACAACAAACATAAAATCAAGAAGTGAGTGATTTGAGCGAGAGCAAGTAACGCACAGTTACCTTTTGGGGGCTCTCGCAAGGGTCACTTTTGTGGACATAGAGCGTGCCAAGTGTTACGGGCAACTGCAGCCACTTGTTGCCTGATCTACCCTCCCACTGAATTTTAGTTTTGTTATTTTTCTGCGTGTTTTGGTGTTTTAGATTTTTTTTTGTTTTCGTTTTACGCTTTTTGGCTTGATTTTCCTTGGTTATAGAGTTTTTTTTTACAAAGCACAGATACTAAGCACATCCGTACTTCTTAGAAAAACTGCTTCATGAGAAGCACCCTGCGAGAAGTACAGTCTTGTTTCCTGAAAAAAATGGAAATTGCAACCGTGCTTCAATATGTTTCTTCTGTTTTTTTGTTCCCGTTTTTCAGTTTTTGTTTCTTTTGTATTTTGTATTCTTTCTTTTTCATTTTATTCTTTCATGAAAAAATGTTCGTTGAAATCAATTAACATGGGATTTATTTTTAAAGATATTGATGTGATAAATATAACGATGAAGTATTGCGGCCACTTGAGGTAACTCATCACACTGTGGGCTAGTTCTGCGCAAAGCACCGAGCAAGTAAGTTGTTAACATGTATAGATCATTTTGCTATATATGCATTATTGTGTACATCATATGGTCGGATATGCATTGTTGTGTAGATCATATGGATGGATATGTATTGTTGCTTAGATCATATGGCCAAATATGCATTGATGTGCATATCAATTGGCCGGATATGCATTGATGTGTTTTTCAATTGGTCGGATATGCATTATTGTGTAGATCATATGGCCCGATGTATTGATGTGTAGATAATTTGGCCATATATGTATTGTTTGTGCATCATTTGGCCAGATATGCATTTTGGAAGTTGGAGAATAAGAACTTCACCTTCATGTATTGTTCGATGAGATTGAATGGACAACCCGAGTAGAATCAATACATTGCTAAGACCGTCGCCCATGGCACCGTGGAAGAAACCGGTGATCTGATCTTCCCACCGAAGGAACCACCTAAGAAGGTTAGACAAGGGTTCCGGGGAAAGAAGTGGTAGGAGGAGAGGCTAAGAGAGAGGGGGTGGCGGCTAAGATGACGAAGAGGTTCCAGGACATCTTGCCAAAGGAGGAGGCATACGTCAAGCGTTCCTACGTCAAGGAGGAAAAAAGATAGAGAGGTTTGACATGTTGATTGTAGCAACCAACAAGAAGTTCAAGCTCAAAGAGAAGAAGGTTGAGATCGCAGCTGCTCTGAAGGATGCGTAGATGTTGACATGGAATATGGTGGATTTAGATGATGATGCAAGAATAATTGTGCAAGCCGCCCGTTTCAAGATGTTGAAGCGACAAAAGAAAGAGTTGGAGCCGGCGAAGGAGGCGGGCGAGATAGCGGACAAGGAGGCGGCCAAGACGAGGAGGAGGCAGGGTCCGCGACGGCAGATTGAACGTGGAGGCTCGGATTGCCGGTCCGGCAGGGAAAAATGCAACTTTTCCATAGACCGTCGAACTGATATTCTTTTGTGACCGGGCATGTAAAAATTATGTATACTTGCCCTTTTTTGGTTGTCATTGAGGGCTCGTTTGCTTCGGTGTTTGTCTGACCCGACGAATGTTATATGATCAGACGGATTTGAAATTCAAATTGACCATACCGGCGAACATTTAGAGGACAACTTTGAACGGATGACTTCTGCATCCGTGTCCGCCGACTGGTCCCTGTCAGTGGACGGGTGCGGTGTTCAATTTGACTATTTGATGGTCAGTATTGGAGATGCCCTAACGAACACAGGTTCACGTAAACATTTCCGTTTGAATGCACGAGAAACTTGTGTTGCTGGATCAAATGGAAAGTCTTTTAACACATATTAATTCACGCTCATTTCGACCCATATATAGATAGCACATCTGCACAAACGGATATGTTAGACTGAAATTTTCTATGAGCGAGCTATCTACCACTCATGCGGGTCCGGATGATCGATCGTTTCAAGATATAGACATACTATCCACTCGAGTGGTTGAGATCGACATGGGACTGATGGGTGTAGGAAGCATTCGGGCCTTAGCTGTAATAACCAGCCCGTATAACGTAAGTTCTCTTCTTAGAATTTCTCTTCTGATTAATTTTCAAATCCAAGTGAAAAATGGAACCCAGGACAAGTTTTAACTTATTGTTTTTGTCTTGTGTAGGTTGAAAAGAAGTAATTTTCCACCACGATCCATTCTTATGACAGGAATCCAGTGCGTGATTGATGGGCTATAGTTGGCTAAAGGAACTCAATATGGTTTTGTGGGTTGGTGGAGCGTCAGCATCCAGTTGCGAGCTCTTCATGCTTGGCTACTTCCTTTGTTCAGTGTGAGCCCCTTATATGGCTACTTCCTTTGTTCAGCAGGAGTCCTTTTTATGTACCCTATATCCTGCCGAGACCATAGTTTCTGTACCAAGTCAAAAAGATTTAGTCAATAATCTGTCTTTTAGAAAACCCTTTCACGAGATTTAGATGACAAAACGTCAATGAACTTACACGATTTATCAACTCTATCTAGTGAACGTTCAATACACTGAGCATCAGAATGTAGGACCTTGACTAAATATAGTATTTACTTGGCTAAATTAATCTATATATAGGATGCACGATGCACATGCGTGTCTGTCATGTAACAACCATGTATGTGTAATTGTATATGAAAGTCTCATATGCCACTGAACTACCACAAAATCCCCTCCGATGCGACAACATATTGCTATAGGATTGCACCTGATTTGATGGCTTATTGTCATGAAATCTCATGTGTTGCAATATGTTAGTAAAAGATACTACTCTCTCCATTCCAAATTAATTGTGCCAAAAATGAATAATAATAGATGGATCTAGAAATAAAATACGTCTAGATACATCCCTTTCTGCGATAAGTCTCAAAAGGGGTCTTGAAAAGGACACATTATTTTAGATCCAGATAATGTGCAAAGAGACAACAAAAAGAAAAAATATATAGGTTGACCAAATGAATCGTGGCTTGTGGGCCGAAAGACCAATATAGTCTTTGTATTCATGTCTTGTAGGTTAAGAATGATTTCTTACTTAGTAAATGGTTGTTTAAACTACTTATTGAGGACACCTTTGACAAATCCTACTGTGCAGCAAGTATTTTAGAAAAAAAGCTGCGTCTCAGGCCTATTAAAAACCTGGTGATCTGCATTTTTGGACTGGTCCAATTGTGGAAAAGAAACATCTTTTCCGCTTGGGATCTTTGGTGATAAGAGGGTGTGAGATTTGTTTCTAGGAGGAACAATGTACAACATTGTATCCCTCGCGATAAGAATGATACTCTGCGTAGGTGCTCAGTTCATTCCTGCCGTATATTTCATTCATGTGGGACTTGATTGGCCCATGTCTAATGTCATGGCATATTATCTTATGCCGATTATATTTGATTAATATGGCATATGGAGGGGGATGTGTTTTTTTAGAATATCAGTACGTCTGGGTCGTTCACAATCGACTCTATATACCGTGCGGTCACGTATTTAGAGGCCCCAGTGGATAAAAGGAAGAAAATTGGAAGTCAAAGATTCCACTAAGAATTAAAATTTTCATGTGGTATCTTAAAAGGGGAGTTATGCTAATCAAAGACAATCTCGCCCGTCGTGATTGGCATGGAAGCAAGAAAAAAATGTAGCTTTTGTATTCACAAAGAGATAATCAAACACCTCTTCTTTCCGTGCAAGTTTGCATATTCTACGTTGTCAGTCATCCAAATAATGTTTAATTTGTTTCCTCCAACAAGTGTTGCCAATATTTTTGTTTAGTGGTTGGACGGTATTCCAAATATGTTCAAACCGTTAATAAAGGATGGAAGCATATGCTTTATTATGCTCGCTTTGCTTATATAGAAATGATCTGGTTTTCAATTGCAAAAACACTTCCCCTTTATAGGTTATTTTTTGTTTACACACTCACTTCGTACTTTGTCTACACTTCACAGAATGGAATACCAACCTTTATTTGTTCAAAGCGGTGTGTATGAAGCTGGAGCGGGTGGAAAGAAAGGTTTTTATCCAACATGGATGGCAACAGAATCTCCGTATCGAACCATCAACTCCTTGGACATAGGCATAGTGTTGATCTTATATGACTATACTATTGCCGATATATCGGTTTTTTATTTTTATTTTGTCAGACTGCTGGTGTTTGCATTTGTGTTCTTAGTTATGAAGAGGTCGGGAGTGGTCATTATGATTTGTATCCACTTGATACTATATATGTTGGGCTAATGAAAGTGCCCTTTTATTGAGAAACTTCAACGACAAGTAATTTCGGACGGAGGGAGTATATGTCATATGCATACCATAAAGATATATGATCCTGATAAGTGCCACACGTGTGGCATGAACCAATTCCGTCCTCACATTTTTTGATGGCAAGTTTAGTTTCACGAGAATGACAACTTTAGTATAAAAAATGTCAAGGACTGTGTTAGTTTGTGCTACACGTGTGACACTTATCATCTGAGAAGATATAACTCGTCAAAGCTATGTACTGTGATGAAAATGAAGTACCGAGGTAGGTAACCATCCAGTAATTTTGTATAATCAAGTCATAAATGCTAGGCTCCACATTCCAGCCCATAGCCCCTCATACATAACACCGATCGATTGAGCTGTTAGTTTACAAGACGTGGTATTTCCATGGAATTCTCAAACCTGCTAGCCAGGATGATGAATCAATCATTTTGTACGATGGCCACACCATTGGCCGTGTTGGACATGTGAGGCATTGGGATATTTTTCGTGACAATGGTTGGCAATCGTAGGATTCTAGTTCCCGTGAGGCCAGGTTTCAAAGAGCCATGGTTCAGCCATGTGTGCTCATTTCGTGCGGACTAGCTCGATCAGACATCCAAACCGACTTTGAAGCACGCCTTCAGACATTCTGTTGTTGTCATGTCCGTCCCTATGTCTGCTTTCACTTTGATGTGTACAACCAAGATGAAAGGCCACGGAGCTTGCCTGGTTTGTATTGCATTGACTGAGGGGTGTGAGATGGGATCCTGGGCGGGGCAGGGCGGCGTGCTGGAGTGTAGAGAGAGCCAGACAGGAAAGACAGGCGATGTGATGGATTGGGCTGAACCAAAAGACGTTCGCGTGCAACCTCTCGTGGGTCCTACTGCTAGTAACCAAAGTGGTGAGGCCCACTTGCAAGCCTTTAACAAAACACAATGCTGCTGATGTGGATAGGCTACATATAAGAGAAATAACAAAGTGGGGATGAACTATTTATGTATTGCAGAAAAGTAATGTGGTACTTAGGTGGAGCATCAAGTAATGATACATAATGAAGTCATAAATATAAGGCATGATCCTTCCAAAAGTGCAAGTGGAGACCGAGCTCCCAGTATTTAAAAAATTACAGAAGTCATATTTCAAAGTTAAAAATAACTCTAAATTTTTTATAAGGCTGATGCCAATGCATCGGTGCATACATGAGGTGCTAAGCGTATTACATAATTTAGCAACTAAACTTGACAATTCATAGGTGCTTAGCTTTTTGGTGGTAAGGTTCCTTCATTTAATTTGGTGTGGGATCTCAAGTAGTATGGCCCCTTTGTGGCATGTACTCAAATAAATAATATTTTGAACACACACTCAAATAAATATGTGGAAATGTATTTGAACGAAATCCGTAAAGTACTGAACATATCAATGGATGACTGAACTTGACATGGAATCCATACTTGCCTTGCCCTTACCAAGGACCAGTTGCTAACTTGATGGAGTAGCTATTTTCGGCTGCGAACATATATAGGTCGAGCAGGTCGTGCATCGACGAACAGAGGCGGAGCCAATGGTGCCCTGACGAACAGAGGAGGAGCAGCTGGTGCTGCTGCGACCTTATCCCGGCGATGGTCCATGCAACTGGCTCAAGCTGGTCAGGGGCGACGCGGCACTGCTGGTGGAGGATAAAGCGGCTGCATCGGGGCGATGGCGCTGGGCGAGGAAGAAGAAGCGGCGGCAGGGGATGCACGTGTGGGAGTTGGGGAGGAACGAGAAAAGAAGGAGGTGACAACTCGGGCGCATAGGATCCATTAACTCCGTTTTTGCCTAGGTACCCACGCCTGGTACCGTTTCCTCATGGGGTTACCAAACGAGACTCTTTCCTCATTGATTAACCTGCCATCATGTCTGAATTTTGCCAATGTGGCAGGCTAAGCACCAATCCAGGCTGGAGCACTAGGACTAGCCTAAGAGTTACCTTCTTAGGAATGATTCAAACTCCAACAGAATCAACCTTCATAGAGAGATGGTTCTGTGTCCACCTATGGTTCTATGCAATAGATATGTCATACGTGGACATCCAGTTACGGTAACGTTAGATCATATCCAACAGTTGCGCTTTGGCGCTGCACGTTAAACTAGTTTTGCAGCGTCAAAATGCACTGTTTTAGTGCGGCAAGGTGTCCGCTCCAGCAGGCGCTGCAAAATGGGGAGTGGCGTTGTCGCTCCAGCAGGTGCCGCAAAATGCAGCGAGCACGAGCAGCCAAACGCTATGAAATATTTGAAACGTAAATAAAATCAAATGATCAAATAGAGAAAATAAATCAATACTAATAAATAGTTCAATTTTATTACAACTCAAACAAATAGTTTATTTTTCAGTAAAACAAATAGTTTAACAATAGAACATCAAACTAATTTTGCGAATGACATGCCCACCACTCCTCGATTAGATCATTCTGAAGATCATCATGCGTTTCGTCACGTCGAATGGCATGATATGAGGTAATAAATTGGAGTACCCTTGAAGTCCTCCTCCACACTCGCATGGGATGTCCCAAAAATTCATACTGAGGATAGTCTAAATCTTGCCCACGCTCATCCTTGATGATCATGTTATGCATGATCACGCAAGCGTTCATGATGTACCAAAGGATCTTTTGATTCCAAAATCTGTGTGGTCCTCTCACAATAGCAAATTGGGCTTGCAAAATTTCAAAAGCTCTCTCCCCATCTTTCCTAGCCACCGACTAAGCACTGCGAATATCAAGATTTTTCTTAACTTGTTGTTTTGACAACGGCTTTATAAATGTTGTCACCTTGGATAGATGCCATCCGCAAGATAATAGCCATAGTTGTATGTATGTCCATTTGCTATAAACTCCACCAGTGCAGTTTCACCATTTGCAATCTTATTCATAAGTGGTGACCGTTGATGTCATTTAAAGATCTAGGCAAATGCTCTCTTCCCAATTTATCTCTAATTTCATCGGTTATTTTTCTCAGCAGATTATGAGGTATGCACATCGTATCATAGTTCAACAACTGCAAACCGAGAGTTAATCTTTTCAAACTACCAAAGAAGACATTTAGACACGTGTAAAAGCCCAATTGCTTTGCTAGAAGAAACAAATTGTACGATTTAGTTAATGCAATGTACTATTAATTGATTAATTCTTGCTATAGACAAGCTGAGTATATATTGTTATGCTTATGGCCAGACAAAGTCAAAGTCAATTTAACTTTTCCTTTGAAATATTTGATAGACTTATGAATTCCTGCGTCAGAATGCACACATGTGCTTGCTAGAGGATATATCCCCCCTTGTAGTAGCCAGATTGCAAACATGTGTATGAGACCGTATATTTTTCATTGAGAGCTTGGTAGCTGACTACAACTCCCATGCATGTCAGGAATGATAGATCATCTCCAAGGTTCAAACGCACAATCCGCTTGTTGACATGGGAATAGGAGGCACTGGGATATCTGTTGTAACAACAGCTACATAGACATCTTTTCTTGCAGTCTGCATGCTCCACGAGCCGCAGTTTGGTTTAGGAACTCAATGTGGTTGTGGCAGTTCAGCGTTCACATCCCGTTCTAGGTGACTATCCTCCCACGGCTGATCGCCATCGGGCCCGCCTACATCGGCATCGCTGAATCTGTACATTTCCAATTAACTTACTTTTGTACACGTATTTCCAGTTAATTAACTTACTTTCAAACAGGTATTTCAAATAAACTTACTGTGATGAATATGAAGTACCGTGGAAGATGAAGCTCAAATATTTGTGTATAATCCAGTTATAATAAATGTAAGGCATGATTCTCCCACTTTTCAGCCCATATACTTAACAAGCACCATTCGATCGAGCAGCCAGTCTATGGAACTTGATATATTTCATCTAGTTACAATTGTACTGCTGGTCCGCATGTGGAGTCATTTAGCCAGAATGGCCACTACCCCATTGGTCGTTGTCCTTGTCGGGCATGTGAGGCATTGGGATCTTTTCTATAAGAAACCCAGAGCATGCTAGGATTCAGATTCACGCGAGGTCAAGCATCATAGAGGGATGATTCTGTCTAGACTTGAAAGACAGTACACACTAGTACAACGAATGGCACACCTTGGAGTAGTCAACATGCATTGAGTTATTGCCCTCTTCATGTCTACAAGGGTTTATGTTCCCTACTTATGGAACGTGCATATGAACATCGCATGGAACAAGATCATGTAAGTGAGAAAACTCGAGGTAAAAGGTTGGCGTTTGTATGACTCCGAGTGATGGTGAGGACCAATGGACGTGACGATGACGAACTCCGATGGGCGCCCATACCTGATTGCCCATGGTTAAAACAATTTTCTTTCTTTATAGTGGGCCAGCTATAGGCTTCTCTCCGGAGAGTGGTGGTGGAAACTTGAGAGACCAAGCTAGAATTTGGCAAAGATATTGTTAAGGCAAAATATATCAGGAATATGACTATTGCCATTGTTCAACCTATCTAGTTAGCCTTTGGAAATCCATCTTAAAAGTGAAGGACCTTTGTATGGCTAGTATGAAAAATACAATTGGGGTTGGTGATGTTGCTAGGTCGGGGAATGACTCCCTTAATGGTCATACATCTTTATGCGATTAATTTCCTCAACTATTTAATCTTTGTAACGATCCTGATTGTACATTGTCTCAGTTTAATAAGATTAAAGCAACAACTTTCTTCAGAAGATGGCTTAGCTCTGATCTCCTTGACCAATGACATGAAGTTGGTGTCTATGTTGATGATTTACATCTCGGCTCTAACGTTGATATTGTTGTCTGGGTATCAATAAGAATGGTCAGTATCCACAAAATCCATGTACGAATGTCTAGAAGAACAAATGGTGCCTGCGTGCAAAGGTATCATCGCAGGTGGCCGAACAAACTCCTCGATGGCGGCTAAGCGATAAAGGATACAAGATGGTGCCTAGATGAAATTGCAGACTAGTTACATTCCTCTTTTCGTAGAAACTCCATTTTTTAAAGGTGTATTAGTAAATCGTCACTGTCCAGGTCATAGCTCTCACACCTCATATTTGGTTGCATTATCTCCTTAATCATCACAATAGCAAAAACTCCCAAAAAATTACACAAGTAATTTAGGTATCACTGGCTCCGTAGAACAAGCAAAATACAAGAGCTGGACAGCTTTTCCATATACAATTATACTTGACATGTTCAGACACTAGAAGAATAAATGCTACAATAATTTTTTAAGAACAAATTTTTTTTCCGGGTCATTATTTCTGAGCTTCTAGCAGTACATTTGACGGGAATACATGATAGTCGATCTTGTCCAACCAGTTCTTTTTGCCTATTTTGGTGTTTGTTAACCAGTCTATCTCTAATTTTGTGGTTATTTTTTGACAAAAATATATTAAATATGGGGACCGTAACCTGGTTCAGCAGCTGCAAAATGAGACTTAACATTTTAAAATTATGTAAAACCACAATTGCTTTGCTAGACCAAATAAATCGTACTATGATTTAATAATAAATGTGAGGTAGCTAGTATTAATTTGGGAGGCTCCGGATCTGGCCGGATTCCCCTAGGCCGGACCTGTTCAAACCGGGAGGAAGAGGAGCCTCTTCTGGCTAGTTTTGATGGCGTTAGCTTGTACACTTAGGAAGACGCGTAATAAAATGATGATCAAGCAGATCTTTTTTTGATGGGCCTCTTGTGTTCTTGCAGCGTTGACATCCGTTGGCTAGGCAATGGGATCGCGATCGGCTGGGGCAGATTTTGGATGTGCTACATGGCACGACATGCAGTGGCGGAGGACGAAATTATTTTAAGGCGGGGCGATCTCCTAAGCATAATACTTTTTTTGCAAAATCAGAATTGACTAGGCGGCGACTACATTGTTTTGAACTGTCATACCCAATTATTTTGGAGAAAACCTTGTAACCAAATTTATCATCTTAAATTGTCTTTTAAAGGAAAACAACCGAAGCAATAAGCTTTATTCATCGCAAAAAATGCCGCTAATCATGGAATTGTAGTTGTATATGTCAAAACAGCTAGCCACCCGAAACGCAAGTAGGTGACCATGTCTCTGCGCGCTCCTGCTGGCAGCCGGAAAGGCGAGTACGTGACCACGTCCCCGCGCGCACTTGCTGTTCGGCGGCCTCCCACGCATGCTCCACGCTCCTGTTGGTCGTCGGCCCGCCGTGAACGCAGGCCACTTCTGCTGGCTCCCAGGGTTCGTGTCCAGGGGGAGGATGGTGTGGCGTGCACAAACGTTGGACTAGATGACTTGATCAAGCGAGACTGGTGCGGGACCCTTGAGTTGCTACGGCCCATTAAGCTTTCAACGTGGGTGAATGTTCCATCGCGGCCCAAAAGAGTTTCACGGCCAAAAATCAAGGTACGACGAGCGCCCAACCTCGCCCTACCAGGAGCTCTGGTCCTGGCGACATGGCACGGCGCCTCACTTCGCCGGCGGCCCCATGATGTTGCGGCCACTTGGTTGTCCTTTTTTCTGCTTTTTCTTTATGTTTACTTGGGCTTGGTTGTGCCGAGGTCCTTTGCTATTTCAGGTCCTTTGCTACTTGTTGCTTGGACTTATTGTTGCTTTATTTATAAAGCGAGGTGAAAGGCTATATCAAGAGTATTAACTTGGGTTATAAAGAAGGTGAGTATATGGTGTTGTGCTTGTGTCTAAATGTCAATTACACTGTTCCTTTGAAATATTTGATAGACCTATGAATTGCTGCGTCAGATTGGAGACATGTGCTAGCTAGGATATATGTCCCCCCACGTTTCAGCCCATATATAATGACCATGCCGACACATGTCGAGCAGCGCTGGACAATGAGACCGTAGAATTTTCATTGAGAGCTTGGTAGCTGGCTACAACTCCCATGCACGTCAGGATGATAGATCATTTCCATGGTTCAAAAGCACAATCCGCTCGTTGACATGAGAATAAGAGGCACTGGGATATCTGTTGTAACAACAGCTACATCGACATTTTTTCTTGCAGTCTGCATGCCCCACGAGCCTAAGTTTGGTTTAGGAACTCAATGTGGTTGTGACACTTCAGCGTTCAAATCCTGTTCTAGGTGACTGCCCTCGCACGGCTGATCGCCATCAGGCCCGCCTACATTGGCAGCCACATCATCCCATATGCGCAAGTGTCATACTACACTGCTATCTGTAGAAATTGTAGGATGGCTAATATTGAGTTGTTCTTTGTTGTATTGATCTAACCCTTGTAGGGATATATAGGAGTACATATGAGAGAGAGACTTGGAGTAGAGGGCAACTAATACATAGTTTAAACCTATTCTATCCCTAACTCCTAATCTCTAAGTTAAACATAATTATACTTCTAACCTTCCCCCTCAGTCGTAGCGGGAGTGAAGCGGATGATTGCAACTGAATTTCAAGTCTTAGTCTGCTCTGCCATTATCAATTGCATCTCTAATGGGTGATGAGTCGGCACCTAGGGCAGCGACTGCGTCCCCTTCTGGTGCCTTCCCTATCTTCACCTCTATTCCCTCCCGCAGTTATAGCGGGAGTGTCGTGGATGCAAGTGACGAGGCGGACGCTGCTGACTGGAGTTGTTGCCGATGAGTTGCTGTAGACGTCGTCGTGACGCGGTCATTGCCGTCGTTGTGGTCGTGTCTTGTAGAAAACCTGTCAGAGGACGCCAGGTGTCCATCTTGTGGACGAGGTGGCGGAGATGTGTTGATGAAGACCTTGGTGATGGTGTGGCAACGGTGTGTCGATGATGTGTCGCTTGAAGGCGTCCCTTCAGCGACGAAGTGTCGACGCTGTGCCGTGCTGAAGAAGTTGGCTTGTAGCCGGGCTAGTTGATGAGTACAGGTCGCTGAAGTGGCATAGGGTCGGCACAGAGGTGTCGATCGGTGTTGATGTCGATGCAGTTGCGGCAGGCCGGTTCGGGGTAGATGGAGACCGTCCGGTGTAGATGATGTCGGTGCTGATGGCTTGGTGCACATTGTTGGTCGCTTGGTGCACATGCAGATTGGTGGCTCGATGGTCGACGGCGTGACCGAATAGATACTGAGCCGCGCGTCGAGTTGATGTGGAGACGCACGCCTGTCGCAGGTCGATGACAAAGGCTTGAAGGGCTTGATGTAGAGATTAGTGCTGAAGCCGATCGACTCATATACGGTCACGCATGTGATGCTAGCTGCACGGGGACGTCGTGAGCTCATATATGTGCACGAGGCCTAACCTTGAATGTATCCTGGCGTCTTGCCATGTTGCACCTAGGTCGTGTGGATCAAAGGCAGCTGAAGTCGCTCGCACGCGTCGGAGTTGCCACTCTTCGGAGATCCGCGTACTCGTACGCGAAAGAGATATGTGCGGGAGCTACGCCCTCCCGTGATCGGACGTCCGCGTGTTCTTTGCTGCTGCTCGCCGGACGCCGGTGTCTTCGTCTCCGCCGGATCGAAGAGCACATCTCCCTGGGCGGCGCCTGCCGAGCGTATTGCATCGATCGGTTGCTCCAGCGTCCGGCCATGAAAGCGCTTGCTCCCGAACCGCCAGCGCCCAGGCTTGCTCCTCTAGATCATGGCCGCCGACGTTGCCTGTGGTCCACCACCACACGATAGCTAGCGGCAGCCGAATCCGTCGAGAGTTGACACGTACCGACTTTTCACCGGATTTTGTGGGTTGTTGGATTTATTGGTGGCTATGGAAAACTAACCTAATGTAATTTCAAAAATGGAAGAATCGATCTAATCTACGAAACGGATGGAACCGACGTGATCTTTTGATCGATCGGGTGCCACGCCCCTGCGGAGAGGAGATTAATCTTCCCGGGGCGGCATGCTGCGGAAGTGGTGGAAGGTCGTAGGATCAGCGTCGTGAGACTAACCGCTCTATTCCATGTAGAAATGCATGCTCTAACCAATGCAACCAAAAGATCCATTTCATGAAAAAGATTAGACAATACATTTATACGTACACACTCTCCCTCACGTGTGGGTCCCTCAGACCTAAACATGGACCGAAAATGGACTGCAATTTAATTGCGCCAGCCGGGTCTTGAATTCAAGACCTCTTGACTCTGATATCATGTAAAAATTATAGGATGGCTAATATTGAGTTGTTATTTGTTGTATTGATCTAACCTTTGTAGGGATATATATAGGAGTACATATGATAGAGAGACTTGGAATAGAGGGCAAGTAATACATGGTTTAAACATATTCTATCTCTAACTTCTAATCTCTAACTTAAATATAATTATACTTCTAACACATAATTATACTTCTAACACTATCCTCATGTAGCCCGAAGTGACAAGTCAGTATGAGACAAGATCTCACTGTCCCAGTGTGACCGCATGTCGATGATAGACACATGACATTCACAATCGCAAAGCATCTTAATCCCACATTGGCCCCTGATTTTCAATCCTGACTGTTGCTATCGACTCCAATTCCATAGTCCCATTTCACGAATTGTAAGGTGTTGTATGAGATAGTATGTAGGTAACTCTTGGGGAATTTTTCTCCAAAAAGACCACGTGTATAACGAAATTGACGAAAAAGACAAATTATGGATGAAATCCTATATACTCAAGAAGTTTATTCCCACTATCATATTTATCTTAACATGTATGCTATCCAACTCAGCAACATTGCCACAACATCAATTCTTAGTATGCATAGTACATCCATGCATCCACGTCATTAGTTATTTTGTGGAATAATTATCACAAGTAATTAGTACGTACTACATTCGTCCGAGCGGCACACGAAACATCATCCGTTTTACACGGAAGAAGATCAGTTTTTCCCCATCGGTCTTCCTCCTATACGTGTACCGTTTGAGATAAAGAAATCTGCTAAATTAAAAGAAGAGAACTACGTGGCGCTTGAAAGCAGGTGCATGGTCACCCTCCTCTGGCGACCGGGGGGCGACTCCACCGCGCGCCGCCCGACCTTCTCTCTCTCCCTCCTCGTCTCGCTGCTGCCAGAGGCACTCCGCCGGTGAAGCCCGGGCAGGATCTTGCGAAGGCGGGGGCGGGGCCTTTCCCTGGGCGTCCTCTGTCCTTCTCCTCTTCTCATCGCTGGGTGCGGTAGCTGCACGACGGCGGGCGTCCGATCAGCGAGGTCTGGCCGTGAGGGGCTGCGGCGGTCCACGACAGGCTGCTGGCAAGGGCCGGTGGTGTCGTTGTGGCCTAGGTGCATGGTGGGGTGGACACGGTCGGCCGGGGCTGGCGGCCAGATTTGAACGTCGTCCCCTTTCCTAGGCGCGGCGGCGGGGATGGCTAGTGGTCGCTCGATAGCTGCGCGGGCCTGTGCTGGTGGCGGCGGCGGTGAGTGCGTGGCAGCGGCAGTGTGTGCTTGGTGGCGACGGCCCTGTCTAGAATCGATTTGGTGGGCGTTGGACGTCGGGCGGCGTGGGGGCGGGCTACGACCCAGCAGGGTAGCGGCTTTGGCCATGGACCACGGTGGGGCGCCGGCTGTTGCAGCCGGCGGCGGTGCAGGCCGGCCAGATCAGCTCGGATCTGGACCATGGTTGCCGGCGGGCATCGGGCCCGGCCCTCAAGGTCCTGGTGTGGATGTGGGCTGCCACAGCGTGGCGGAGGCTCATGGCGGTGGGGCAGGTCGTTTCACGACGGCGTTGGTCTTCTCTAGCCGTCTGTGCGCGGCTCGCAAGGGGGCAGGTCTGTTGCGGCGGCGGCTGGCTTGTTCCGGTGTCGGCCGGCCCGTAGTTGATCTATGTCGGCCTCTGTTCCTTGCTTCGATCAGAGGGATGGCCCGATCCCAGCTGCGGTCCATCATCCGTCTGGCGCCCGGTGTAGCAGGATCGAGCTTGTCTCGCGCACGGTGTCTTGGACCGAGCTCGTCTCGCGGACGGTGCAGCAGGACCGACCTCGTCCCACACACGTTGCTATAGGACCGACCTCATCTTGCGACCGGTACTGCAGGATGAGTCGATGGAGGCCAGTTTTGGCCGGCATGTGGGTCTCGACACTGGGGACTGCCTAGGGGTGGAAAATGCGGTTCCTTTTCGCATGTCTCTTTGGCTGGGGTAGCGGCGGATCTTGGGTGAGGTGGTGTCAAGGTCTTGGATGCCGGGGCGGCGGCCCTAGAGATGGTTGTGCGGTGCTCTTGGGCAAAGGTCGTGACTTGATGCGGCCTGGTGGCCATGGCCGTGTGGGTGACGTGGTAGCCGGGGTGTGGCGTTCAATGGCGGTGAGTGTTGGCCGAGGTGAAAATATGTTCTATCTTCGAACGGACCGGCGGCAGCGAAGCTCGTTCCCTTCTTGAAGGCGTCGTCGCGGCTCTCATCGCTCGTCGTGCTGCTCCAGGGGAAACTTTGATCCTCGGATCGGGCGGTGGCAACGCTCCGGTGTCATACCCTTCCTTAAGGCGCCGCCTTGGAGCACACGGTTCGTCGTATGTGGCCTTATCTCTCCAGGATGACGTTAGTGCTAGGGGTGATGTTGCTGCGATCAACACCTTTGTATCTTGCCTTGTGTGTGTGCGTTTGGTGTGTTAGCGTGCGTTTGTATCGGATGTTGTTGATTGTTGCTTTATATATAAAACAGGCCGAAAGCCTTTCGGTAAAGTAGGTGCATGCAACCAATGCAACCATAGCAAATGCCGCGTTAACTGCTGCAGTTTAACCCTTCACGGCCCGTTGTCTCCCCTCTCCTTCATGTACATCTCCCATCTGTCCCCTCCCATCGTATCCTCGCTTTCCAACCTTGACCAACTCTCCTCTTCCCTTGTCAGTGTCATTGAGTCGTCCTCTTCCTCTCCTCTTCCCTTGTCAGTGGTTACCGGATCCGGACTAGCCGTACTGCAGGTGCACACAGGTACACAATGGCACGCCCTGTCCCGGTTGCTTATTAGAAGATAAGTGGAATTTGTTAGGTTTCTATGTTGAGTTTAAAACCCAATAAATGTGCTGTGGAGCCGAACGACTTGTTCCATTTCTCGGGTTGGTGTAACACAAGATAAGTGACAATTCGCCTAAACTAAGTGTGGAACATCACAACAAAATACAACTAGTGCTAGAACAAAGCATTATAGTAAGTGAAACAAATAATTAGTATTCATGGTACAGTTCGTGAGTACATATACTAAGGCAAAGTGCGCACGTTAGGATCAGCTGAACAAAATATTGTAACTAGTGGAACACAGAAGCAGTATACAAAAAAATTATATGTGGAACATAAATTTAGTATTTTTGTAAGAAAATATTGTAGAACACATTAGCTATTCATCGAATAAAGGATTGTAGTAGGTGCAACACAAGTTGAGTGTTCGTTCATCTAATAAAAGATTGTAATAATTGGAGTAAAAATTAAGTGTTCGTGGAATACAAATGAAGGGTTCATCCGATAACTTTAAACTAATTTCATGATTCATGATTAACCGTGCAATGATTGAGGACATATGTCCTACCCTCTTAGTTGTGCCTTTTTTTACATCCACTCTTAATTATTCTAATTGTCCCGTCATTAATTCATTAATTCTATTTTCGTTTGGCTGAGACGATAATCATTGTTTCCATGATTTGCCCTAAACTGTTTATTCAAAGCTATCTAAACATAGACATAGAAAACGCTGTCCACTTCAACAACAGAAGGTGAACACCGAACAGGTCACAACGGAGGCATGAAACCAGCCTCATTGGGCAGGGACGCGTGAAGCGTGCATGCATGCGCCGTTTTGCAGCTTTCAACAAGCTCAGTGACATACATACGTATACCCCTGTACTGCCCCCTCCATAGCTCATCAAGCAAGCAGCTCCATCAACCACTCTCCACTCTACTCCTGTACGTGCCTGAGGTACCAAGAACGCTAGTAAAATGGCTGCCCAGAACAAAGAGGTGGATGCCCTGGTCCAGAAGATCACCCGACTCCACGCCGCCATCGCCAAGCTGCCGTCGCTCAGCCCGTCCCCGGAAGTCAACGCGCTCTTCACGGAGCTGGTCACCGCGTGCGTTCCCCCGAGCCCCGTGGACGTGACCAAGCTCGGCCCGGAGGCGCAGGAGATGCGGGAGGGCCTCATCCGCCTCTGCTCCGAGGCCGAGGGGAAGCTGGAGGCGCACTACTCCGACATGCTCGCCGCCTTCGACAACCCGCTCGACCACCTTGGCATGTTCCCCTACTACAACAACTACATCAACCTCAGCAAGCTCGAGTACGAGCTCCTGGCACGCTACGTGCCCGGCGGCATCGCCCCTGCCCGCGTCGCCTTCATCGGCTCGGGCCCACTGCCGTTCAGCTCTTTTGTCCTTGCCGCACGCCACTTGCCCGACACCATCTTTGACAACTACGACCTGTGTGGCGCGGCCAATGACCGCGCCAGCAAGCTGTTCCGCGCGGACAAAGACGTGGGCGCCCGCATGTCGTTCCACACGGCCGACGTCGCGGACCTCGCCGGGGAGCTCGCTACATATGATGTCGTCTTCCTGGCAGCGCTCGTGGGCATGGCCGCGGAGGACAAGGTCAAGGTGATCGCGCACCTCGGGGCACACATGGCAGACGGGGCGGCCCTCGTCGTACGCAGTGCGCACGGGGCACGCGGGTTCCTGTACCCGATCGTCGACCCCCAGGACATCGCCGGAGGCGGGTTCGAGGTGCTGGCCGTGTGCCACCCCGACGACGACGTGGTGAACTCCGTCATCATCGCACAGAAGTCCAACGACGTGCATGCCAATGGACTTCGCCGTGGGCATGGTGGGCAGTACGCGCGTGGCACGGTGCCGGTGGTCAGCCCGCCGTGCAGGTTCGGCGAGATGGTGACGGACGTGACACACAAGAGAGAGGAGTTTGCCAACGCCGAAGTGGCCTTTTGATCGGTCGTCGAGAGGGAACAGTGGTTGTGCGCGTATGATCCATGGTCGCGAGGGAAAGCTGATTGATCACTTGCAATCGTGCGTGTTAGTTTTCCTACTACTGCTGCATTTCAAGTCATGTGTTGTCTGTACCCAATAATGTACGTGGAAGTGCCGAGAATGCTGAATTTTTAGTTCACAAATAGCTACCGAGTTTTATCATGTTTGCCTAGTACCTTGACTCTTCAGGTTCAGGATATGTTTTGCTTGTACTATCTCTGTAAACCCAAGGACATCAAGGACCTGCATCAATTATCGAATTTTGCCATTATCAGTCCTGATCAGAAAAATGGTGAATACGTAAACATTGGATGGTGTTTACTTTTACGGCGTAACAGCACATCAGCCTTTTATGTTCACATGTTATGTTTTCTTGACGGCCAATAGCAGGAGCTCTCCTTTTTCTTTTAAGGAGAGGAAAAAACAAGGTGTACTCACATGTTAGAGCATCTTCAACGGACCCCTCAAAATCCGTCTCAAACGTTCGGGCAAGCCACCTGGTCACTAAAATGCGACTAAGACGGGCATCTTAAACCGGCCTCAAACGCTCAGGCTGACCGACACCCCCCAAATCCAGTCCAAATATGGGACGGGTATGGGGGATCCCGGGCACGCCCGCCATGCCGGACCGGGCAACCCTATCCTACCTCAGATTGCACCAAATCTTCCAAACCATTCCTCCTACTTCCGCCGCCCTCAACATTTCCCGTGCTCGAACCCTTGCCGTCCGCCACTCTTGCTCCCCATCGTCACCATCAGCCCTGATCCGCCGCGCGATGTCTTCCAGCTCGTCCCCGACCGCCGCAACGGAGACGCAGTCTCCCTTGTCTGTCGGTGTCCCTTCCTCCACTAACTCTTGCAAGGCGGAGAATGTTGCCCGGAAGCTGCGGCATCGCCGGCAGGGAGAGAGAGAGGTGGTGGCGATGTCGCAGGTTGGTGTGGACATGGTGGAGGAGATACCTCCCCCGGCCCGCAATGCTGCCCGCACCCCGTCCATCCTAGCCGACACGGATTGTGCCATACGAAAACCTTGGGACGGAGGAGGATTCGATGGCCAGCTGGACCACTCTGGAAGGCTTTAGGAGAAGAAGAAGTGGCTTGAGGAGAAGATACACTACTAGGAAAAAGACTGTTAGTAGCGCACCTATTTTTGCTATTAATGGCGCACCTCTGGTGCATCATTAGTATCCGAGATAATAGTGGCGCACCACATAGTGCACCATTACTATGTCCAACGGTGCGCCATTACTATGCCTCCTAGGGGGACATATTTACCTTCACGTATGCCCCCAAGTGCGCTATTACTATGCCCCATGATGCGCCACTGGTATTTAGCCATGGTGCGCCACTAATGCTCAATATGGTGCGCCACTACTGGGGGCCATATTTGCCTTCACCTATGCCCCAAGTGCGCCATTACTATGCCCGATAATGCGCCACTGATATTTATCTTGGTGCGTCATTAATTCTCAATATGGTGCGTCACTACTATGAATATTAGGAATTATTATTTTTTGCTTTTCTGGCATTTGCACAGGTTACAAAATACGTTAGAACACACAATATAAACATCACACAATAGAATTCATCATATTAGTCTCCAAATTTGAAATAGAGAACAAAGTTCAAACGTTAGCCAAGTTTAGGTCTCGAGACATTAGCAAAGTTCATCATATTAACCGAGTTTGTCATCACGTTACAAAGTCGATATCGATCATCTAAACTACCATCACATAGAAGAGAGTTGCGGTCACGATGAGCATCATCGCGATGAAACTAGTCTTCATCCGGTTCCTCCTCCGCTCCCTCCTCTCTCTCGCTAGATACCGCGCGTATCTAGCTTCCGCCTCCGCCCTAGTGGTGTACCCTTTGTAACTGTTACCGCTGAAACGGTGAACCTGTCTCCGACACTACTTCCAGTCGTCATAGACTCCGGGAACCTTACCCTTGTACACGACATACGACGGCATCTCTATGCACTAAACAAACAAAACGTTAGTAGCAACTCACAGATAATATATAAGCAATATATAAGTATGCAACAAAAGGATCGGAAGAGAAAAGCAACACATTAATAGCACGATTCATGGTCTTACTAATAAATAGCATCGATTACATATAAGTTGAACGACTGTCCAAACTAAAGAGACATACAAGTTCATTAAAGTTTAATTACAACATGAGCTAATCGATATTTTAGAACTACATAGCATCAATACTTTCGACTCGGCTCAGGGACCGGAGCGTGGATGAAGCCGCCGTCTTTCGTGATGGTCATGAATGTGCGGTCGTTGTTAGCCTGCATTTGTAGTGTCGTTTCTATTTCACTGTTGGATGGTTGATATTTGAGGTAGAACTGCCCCGAGGTACGAAGGACATCTTGATAGATGATTTCCGCAAACTCCGACTAGATGAGAAAGAATTCTTGTCTGATGTCCTTCCGATAAGCGTGCGGCCCAATCTTTGAGATTATTTGGTAGCATAAGGTGATGAAGGTCCCTTACGATCGCCCGCATGTGATGAAGGGCATAGTAGGCATCCTTCTGACTGCCAGGCGGCTGCTTGATGCAGGGGAACGTCGTTACGTGGGTGAGCACGTGCTTGCCGTACATACAAATTGGCCTCCTGAAGGTGCCTCCAGATTTGGCGTCGCCAGGGAGACCATCATCAAGAACTTTCTTGATATTTGTGTAGTCTTTATTCGACTGACAGTTCGAGTCGAAATACGTGGCCATGCAATATTTAGGGCTTAAGAGGATGAGTGTGCAATGTGTGTCACTGCACAAAACACAGAATGTTAGAAAAAAAAGAACGATCGAAATCTAAGAAATCATATGTTACGGGGCGGTGAGGGGATGACTTACTCGGAAAAGTAAGGCACGAGGAAGTTATCCTTGTCTGGGTTCGCCAGAATGACGCCTTCGAGGTATGAACTCGTGACTTGCCGGTCCCCAGCGCTGCCCAAGATCTTGGCACGCATGTAGAAGGGGTCTATCACGATGTCCGGGGTCTTGTCTCTAATGATCCGCATCTCCATACTGAGCGAAAATAGTTGAACGAAGGTGTAGTGCAGCGGATAAAGGTTAAACATCGCGAAGATGTCATCAAACCGCAGGACGATCATACGCCCGATGGTGCTACCGACAAAGCCCTTGCCCTCTAGCACCTTGGCCATGAAAATCGGGTATGCCACATCATTCTCGGTGAGACGCCGCTTCTCCATAGAAAGAACACCGTCATGCAGACTCCGCATAGCACCGTTTGCAGCATTGAGCAGATTAGTCGGTAGCATCGGCCTACCCGCCACATGCACCCTCCTCGAGATATCCTTAGGTATTGGTGGCCCGTCCTGAGCACGGATCGTACTCGGTGCCGGCTGGCTCGCACCCTTGTTATTTTTTTCTTTTCCGTGCCTTCTGCTTCTTCTATTGTAATGGGATCGAGTTCTGCTCAGAGACCACCTTCTTGAGTGTGTTGGGGCTGATAATATTTCGCACCTCGGTTGTTTGAGTCTCGGTGAAGGCGGCAGCTGGAGGCGTCTCCTGAGAACTGAACAGACGACGCCTGTTGCAATTGGGTTTCTTCGTGATACCAGCTAGATCGCGATCGTCTTTTGCAGGGTTGGGTTCTTGAGAAGGAGGCCCCAAGAATTCGTCACCGTACCCATCTTCGTTGATGTACTCATCGACGTTGGAAAATGTACCGTCGTCGTCGTCCAGATCCTGTGCCATATGCATGTCCGGATCAGCTGACGGCGGTAGCGTTGCGGCGGTCTTGCCATGGCTTGGCGCCGGCATGACTAGCGGTGTTGTCTGTGGGGTGGTGTCCCCTGCCCCCAAACGAATCTGGCTCTTCGGCCAAAGCATGGACCATTTTAAGCACGCGCTGAGGGTCATCACATCATATTCGTTGGCCTCAGGGGGTCGATACGGAGGTAACAAGTCATCGCAGCCCCGCAATACCCGAACCAGTTGAACTCTATACATGGTGGGTGGCATCGGATTACCGTGGAACTCGCGGTTAACCGGTTCAACGATTTTGGCCTTGGCGACATCGATCAACTCGCCGTCCACGAAGTGCAGCAGAGTGCATGGAACGTTGGCGGTGCCCTGCGAAACATGTAGGTCGTCAGGGATGCCCAGTCAAAGGCAAGGAGATGAAGTAGTCATCGGCCGAGGCCTAGTTACCGTGATGGCGTCGAGCTCGGCTAATGTTGAGGCACCGCCAACGGTGTGCATGCAAGTGACGGAGGGCCGCTTGCTACCGAGGTGCCGGCCGGCGTATTCTTCCCACACCCGGGTGCATTAAGGTCCAATACCGGCGTCGACGCCGGAGACACCAATGCCGCCTCCGCCGGAGACACCAATGCCGCCTCCGCCTGAGACACCATTGCCGGCGCGTTGTGCGAGTTGCTGCCCGTGAAGCTGGGAATCGGGGGCGGCCCCTGTTGGCCGCCCACAATCCACCCCCGCACTCCCTCAAGCAAGGAAGGCATAATTGCGGTGATCGTCGCTCCCAGTTGGTCTCGTACTTGCTCTTGGACTATTTCCGGAATCCGCGCCACTTGTGTCTTGAGTTCTTTAACCTCGCGCTCCTGGCTTTCCGAGCTGGTCTTTCTCTCCTTTCGCCAGCCTTATAATATTCCGACCGTTTCATGGACAAGCCTTCACCAGCCACACAACCAGCTGATGATGGCTTACTGAACTTATCCTTTTGTTTCAATACGTTTAACGCCCTATTTAAAGTGGTGTCCCAAGGGGCAGCAGACGGGGAGCTCTGAGACCCTGCGCTACTGCTTTCAGTTTCCTATGGAAGGAACGTGAACCATTTAGAAATTTGGCTTCATTAATTAGAATGCAACCATATGGAGCTAATTACGCGGGGGTGTATTCTTTACCAAAACATGCTCAAGCCCCTTCACCTTCGGATACGTGGTAAGCTCCCCTGCTACCGGGTCCACCTTGTACCGGGCCCTGACATAGTTCCTGGTCTGCTTTTCATGGTATTTATCGATGAGGGGCGGTAGGCCTTGCTTGGCACACTCCGCGTCCTCCTTGTCCCATTTAGATTCCGCCACTCTATAACCGCCGGGACTGAGTTTGTGGACCCCTAAGTTCAAGTCCGGCATATATTCCCCCCACTGACTTGATTCCGCGGATGCATTGCTCTCGCACTTGATCTTGAACTCCAGGTAGTCGTCTTCGCTGATCGAAGGATTTGTCGCCTTGATCTTCTCATAACTATCACCACTTAGAATCCTTCTCTTCACCACGACTCTCCAAGTAGCCAGGGTCGTGCTCATCTTCGTGAGGGCGGCACTGTTCACTTTATTCCCTGAGAGGCGTGTGTTTGCAAAGTCACCGGGGAACTTGTATCGTTCGTGCAGCTTCGTGAAGAGGAGGTTGCGCAAATTCCCTCGGTCAGGATGCCTTAGGTTCTCGGTGTTGATCGAGACGGTGCTCCGGAGAATGCACCCGAGTTGTCCCGCGTACCCATGGACTAATTCTTTGGGCGCCGTTGGATGCCCACTGGAGGACACTTCAGTAAATTCCTCCTTGACGGTGCCGAGCACGTTCGGGCGCCGGTCCTTCCGTTGCCTATTCGGTTGGCTGCCATCTGTGCGTTCGCTGCCATCATTAGTGGTGGCATCCCCGGCAGCACCATCAGTGGTGTCATCCCCGACGCCACTAGGGGTTGTGTAGTCGGGATCGGTGTCTTCTGCGGCGTCCTCATAGCTGTGAGGTTCTTCCTCCATCTCCTGGGACAGCTCCCAGAATGGCTTGCCCGAACCGCCGACCTCATCGTTGTTGGCCATGTTTGCTCTAAATAGGAAAAAAGGCTACTAGAGTTATTGGATGAGATCAGGGTAGTATCTATTCTTCTCAGATTTAGAGGAAAACTGAGAATACAACATTTGTCTCTAAATGTTGATTAATTTTTGTTTCGGTTGAGAATCGGGAACCTTCTAGGTCAAGAAAATCGGGCATGACCTTTGCTTATTTTCTTGACCTAGGAGTGCCCCATTGTCAACCGAAACGTAAAATTAATCAACATTTCAGGAGAAAGGGGTAACTATTTGTCCTGGCATCGGATGTTCTGGAAAGGGACGTGGTATCTAATCTTCCAAGACAGTCGCCAGAACTTGAGATACATAGTTCAAAAAAAAGAATTGAGCACTGGTTCCATTTAACTAAAACTGAATCAGTCAAACAGATGAGATAACACTAAAGCACCAGGAAACAACAAAAGATTATAAACGAATCAGCCTATTCTCCGCGCCAAATCATCTACTAAAGATGTATAAGGAAACAATCACAAGAATATGCATATGCACCACTCATCTGTTATACATATTGGCCATGGCATACTATTAAGATCTGCAATGATCGTCAGTTCTATAATAAAATGTACTTGTACTGAATAATCAGTGGAAATGCAGCTCTGGCTACTCATTTGGTGTAACTGAAAGTGAACCCATGAAACACTTGAGGAAAAATCAAATTGTCAGAAAAGAGCCAAGGATTAGTGGATCAAATACCACACTAGTTTGATCAACCAAAAACTACCAAATACTCTAGTTCTAGCAATAGCTACGGATAATACTTGGAGAAAAAGATGATAACCCAATCCACGATCGACCAGAATGCAGAAGCTAATTATAGGAGGAACTGAAATTGCACGCGATGAAACATAGTTAACTGAAGTTTACCGCAGTTAAATTTCAGTTAAATGTAGCTGATGTCGGAAAAATGAACAGTAGATTCCTTAGTCTTCAAGAGGCATCCTAGCCGTCTGTTTCCCTGGCAGGGCACCGGTTCGGGTCTTGCTACTCGTAGCTGTCGAATTCTTAAGAGAAGGTGTTGATTCTTCAGGTATGTTCAGAGAGAGGAAGTACAGAGAAAATTTTGAACGCTCATTCGGCTTAATTGAAATTAAACCACTCAAAGAGACGAGGAAAAACCAAAGCATCCACAGCCTATCTCCACGCCAAATCATTTGCAGGCGCAAAAGGACTGAAATATATAAAAGGAAAGAGCCACAAGCATATGCAGAAGCTACCTATAGGAGTAACTGAAATTGGACCCAGTGAAATAGAGTTAACTGAAGTTTACAGCAGTTAAACTTCAGTTAACTGTACCCGTTGTCTTCAAGAGACGTTGATCTTTCATCACTAAAGCACACCCTAGCCATCCATTTCCCTGGCAGCGTGCCAGTTTAAATCAAATTAAACCAATCAAGTTGTCGAATTCTTCAGAGAAGGTGTCGATTTCTTCGGGTATGTTCAGAGGCAGGAAGTTCAGAGAACTAGTGTAATGAGCGCTCATTCGGTTTAAATCAAATTAAACCATTCAAGCATACAAGGAAAAACCAAAGCATCCACAGCATGGTAGACACAGGTAGCATTATGGAAGTAAAGTAAATTTTGAAGTCAGAGTATATACAGCAAGCAGGCAGCAGACATGGTTCCACCAAAAGTTGGCATGAAATAAGTTTCCATGGATACATACATACATGAGCAGGTTAGCACCATGAAGTGAAAATAAAGCTGTAAAGTACAGTATGATGCAATTACTAACTGAACCATGGATACATTAATCTGACTAATGGTAACTTTTTGGGGGAAACATACAATCCCCCCCTAAATGGTAAACACTGCTACTTTTGGGGGTTTTGCACACACTAAAGGAAAAGGAATGGTAACTAATCGAAAGCTCCAAGCCTCTGTCTAGTCTAGATTGATAAAAACGAAAATGTCCAATGCGGAATTAAAGGAAGGATCCAAGCAAGAAAATAGGTAGGTGGCGGTTGGAGTGGGGAGGGGCGCTCACCCTCCCTAGTGAGGATCTCCGGTGTCACAGGATGGGCGCTCACCCTAGTGAGGATCTCCGGTGTCCTGGTCAGGCGCATAGCCGGCGGAAGTCCCTGAAGATGTCCGGATGCGGCGGCGAGGCGGGCTCCGACGGGCGGCGGCGAGGGATCCGGCAACGGAGACGTAGGCGACGGCGGAGCGGGGGTGGGAGACGCAGGCGACGGCGGAGCGGGGGTGGCCGGTTGTGAAAGAAGGGGAAGGCGGGAGGCGGGAGGGGAGAAAGGGAAGGCCATAGTGGGGGAGGGTTAGCAATGGCGCACCTTTTAGGAGTGTGCCATAAAAACCATGATAGCAATGGCGCACCTTCTACTGGTGCACCTCTTAGGGGTGCGGCATAAAAACCGTGATAGCAATGACACACCTTCTCCTGGTGCACCATTACTAACTTCTTTATTTTTTGGATTTTTAGTTGCATGTAATAATTTAAGATTTGAGATAAAAGAAAACGAAAATGCAAATGGAGTGATAAAACCATTGTGCAAAGATTTAGAATTAGATGGCATGGTTGAAATCAAATGACATGAAATAACAATCATCAAAGATTGAGCTTGCCACTGACACACACGCGGCCGACACGTCGTGATTCGATCTTAGCTATCTTTTCACAATCTTCTTGCCCTTCTTTCTCGCGGTTGAATAATTTAGCCCTGGAACCCCTTGAGTTCTTCTGTTGAACGGACGTCATTTAGGTAGGGTGGTCCTGCTTCTTCTTGTGGTGTACGGTACTTCATCGTCGTCGTCATCTTCCATCTTCGGGTCGTCGTACTTGTCGAAGTCTTGGTCATTGGCGACTCCATCCATTCCGATGATGTTCCTTTTGCCTCTCCTCACGACAACACGACTGGGCTTTGACGGGTCGGTAATGAAGAAGCATTGGTCCACTTGGCAAGCGAGTACCCATGGATCATTTTTCGCGGTGACGTTTGCGCTTGCGGTCTTGGATTTGGCTTCGGATATAACCATGATGGTGAAATACCGGTCTTCTTTTAGGACGCTCTTGGCCCATCTGACACGGAACATCGGGACCTTTTCTCCAGCGTAGCTCAGCTCCCAGATCTCCTCGATCCTTTCATAGTATCTGTCCTTGTCGTTACCGGTGTAGGATTCCATCGTTACCCCGGAGTTTTGATAATCGCTCTTCATGTCCTTTTCCTCGGTGTAGAATGTGTATCCATTGATATCGTACGCCTCATAGGCCATCAGGTTGTGCTCGGCGCCCTGTGACAAGGCTAATATGAGTTTTTCTTCCGCGGAAGAATCCTCATGTAAAGGGTACGACAGAAGCCTGTCCTTGAACCAACGCGTGAAACATGAGTTGTGCTCTTTGATTATATCTCCGTCTGTCCTTTGTTGGCCTCGGTCATTGTACGTCTTCTCAATAAAGGTTTTGTGCTCTACCACCCAATGATCGATCACGTCTATGTGTTGTAGCGCGACTAGGTTTGCTCTTTCAAAGTCGGAGAGTCGACCCTTGAAGTCGACATGCATTTCGCGGCGACCCTCGCGGTGACCCCATCCAGCGAGCCTGCCGAGGTGCCTGTTGACGGGCAGACCAACGGGGTTCTCGATGCCTAGATAATTCGTGCAGAAGGAGATGCACTCTTCGGTCAGAAAGCCCTTGGCTATGCTTCCATCTGGACGTGCCCTGTTGCGAACGTATCCTTTAATGACACCATCCATCCTTTCGAATGGCATCATGCTGTGCAGGAACGTCGGTCCGAGTTGGATGATATCCTCCACGATATGGACCAGCAGATGCACCATAACGTCGAAGAATGCGGCTAGGAAGTACATCTCAAGCTCGCATAGTATCACCACGATCTCTTCCTGTATCCTTCTGAGTTGCTTCACGACAACCGACTTTCGAGAAATAACGTCGAAAAAGTTACATAGGCCAAATAGCGTTTCATGGACGTGCGCGTCCATGATCCCACGGATTGCAACTAGAAGTATCTACGTCATCAGCACGTGACAGTCGTGAGACTACATCACGGTGAACTTCTGCTTCGCTGAGTCTAGGTATCTGCTTATCTTCCCCGCGTAACCATAAGGAAGTTTTACTCCTACGAGGCAGGTGAAAAACTGTTCGATCTCCTTCTGACTTAGAGTGAAGCACGCGGGAGGGCATTCATATTTGATCTTCTTGGCTTTTTTGCCTTTGCGACAACTTTCCGTGTCCTTCACCTCATTATCATCATCATCATTAGGGCGTTTTGCGTGAAGCTCCTCCCTGATGCCCATTGATTGCAAGTCTACCCTTGCTTTCGGCACATCTTTGGTCCTCTCTGGCATGTTGAGCAGGGTACCAAGCAGACTCTCGCACACGTTCTTAGTGATATGCATGACATCAAGGCTGTGAGGCAAACAGAGGATCTTCCAGTACGGCAAGTCCCAGAAAACAGACCTCGTTTTCCATACCTTCAGCAGCAGCTCTGGCGCCTTTCGCTTCTTTCCCAACGGTGGGCACTCTTTCCTATTTTTCAATAGCTCCTCTATTTCCTCGCCGCTCCTCGTACGTGGGGGTCTTCGGGGTTCGGTTTCACCATCGAACAGATCCTTGCGTTTTCTCCATGCGTCATCGTCGCGAAGCCACCTTCGATGTCCCATGAACACGGTTTTCGAAGACCCGGGATCTCTATCTAGCTGGCGATACGTTGTGTCAGCCATGCACCTGACGCATGCACTAAATCTGTGGGCCACCTGCCCCGCGACATATCCATAACCGAGAAAGTCGTGCACCGTCGTGAGCAGTGCGGCTCTCATAGGGAAATATTGTTTCGCTGCGGCGTCCCACGTATTGGCTGGTGTTTTCTACAGCGTGTCTAGCTCCTTTTTCAGCAGCCCCAGATACAGATTGATGTCGTTCCCTGGTCTTTTCAGGAGCTTTCTTCCTCTTCTTGTATCGAGTGACGCCACACACCGGACATATGGTAGACTCTGCCTGCTCGTCCCGATAAATGATGCAATCGTTCATGCACACATGGTATTTCACGTGCGGTAAATCCAGAGGACACACGATTTTCTTCGCCTCCTCGAAACTGGTCGGACACTTGTTCCCCTTGGGAAGACGTTCATGCCAGAATGACATGTTCTCGTCGAAGCATGCGTCGGTCATTTTGTGTTTTACCTTCATCTCAAGAGCCATGAGCGTTACTTTAGGTAGGTATCCTCGGGCCTGCATCCTTCATACAATGGAGTAACCACGTCTATCTCTAGTTGATCCAGCTTGGCTGTCTCTCGGGCGGCAGCTCTTGCGTTACCTGTCTGCTTGAGAAGCAGCTCTTGAATATGAGGGTCCTGCACCCAGCCCATCGATGGTCCATCGTCGTCTGCTCCAGCATCTTCATCTTCATGATCATGCCCTTCGTCTTGATCTTCCTCACCATCATGTCCGGCATCTTCTACATGATGACTGTGTCCTGCATCTACTTCGTGATTATGTCCTGGAGATTCTTTGTCTTCTCGCCTGCCCTCGCCGCTATTGTCTTGCTGCCCTTCCTTATTTCTTGCCCGGCCCCCATGGACGACTTCATAATCATCTTCATCATCTTGCCACCGATAGCCATCCATGAAACCACGCACAAGCAGGTGGTACCGCACCTGTCTGGAATCCGGATCCATAAGGCTCTTCAGCTTGCATCTTCGACACGGACATCTTATCTTCGTCTCGTTCTTTTGAAGCATCTTGGCCTTCACGGAGCTCAAAAACATATTCACGATGCCTTCGGTCATCGTGCGGACCATGGTCACCTGCGGGGTAGAGAAAAAGATATTTTAGAACCAAAAAATAATTTGGCATGACTTTGCCTAAAAATAGGACAAAAAAGAAAGCATAGTGCCAAATTCTCGCCGAAACGGAAATGAATCGACATTCCGGAAAAATATTGGCAACTATCGCATTTCGAATACCGGTACCTGCAAACACAAACATATGCAACACCACAAACATACGTACCATCTAGGCCATAAAAAGTGTGTACGTTGGAGGGAGAAAAAAGTAGATCTAGAATATAAAGAAAGCTTTCCCCTTACTTACCTATCAAAAAAAGGAAATTTAACCACTTAATTTGGGTGAATCTATGGTGCAAATGAGGTGAGAAGGAGGAGGCAGCCGAGACCAAGCTTGGTAGAGGTGGAGAGAATGAAGTGGGGAAAGTGAGTGTGGTAGGTGGCTGTCAAAAATATCTAGCTGCTCTCAGGTTACCAATGGCGCACATCCTAAGAATGCGCCATTGGTAACCAGGGTTACGAATGGCGCATCTGGTGTGTGGTGCGTCATTACTAGTTTTGAAAAAAAATTAAATTTTTGTTTCTTAGTAGTGGCGCACCGTGGGTGGGGTGCGCCATTACTAGTTTTAACTAGTAATGGCACACTTACCCCTGGTGCGTCACTGCTAAGTCTGGGGAGGGGTGTGGGCCAGGACAAAACTAGTAATGGCGCACCACACACCAGGTGCGCCATTAGTCGCCATTAATGGCGCATCCATATCTGATGCGCCACTGCTATATAGCAGTGGCGCGCCACATACATGGTGCGCCATTAATGTCCATATTAGCTATAGCCATTTTTGTAGTAGTGATAATGACATCATTGACAATAGGGTGAAGGAGGCGGTGAGTGTGGCTACGGTAGCGGAGCACGCGACCATGATGCAGGAGGAGCGTGCAATCCGGATGAAAGCGGAGCTGGCTGCCCAAGCAGAGAAACACAAGATGGACGAGCAGGACGCATGGATGTCCACGTCTGCTCCGTGATCCGACAAGCACGCCTTCTCGCTCGGACATTGATTTCATTTTGGCATGTCCGTTTTGTTCAACTGTCCTTTCATTTGCTTTGTTTCGAACTATTTAATTCAGATAATTTGTATCCGATGATCGACGTGCATGGGTTGCATGGATTTGAGGTTTGATATTTGAGGTATGTGGATGTGCGGCGCAACATATGCGAGGCCGGTAGGCGCTGTCCGTGGGCATGCCTAGACGTGCCTACGGGCGTATAGAGGGGGATAAAATTTGCCAAGTTCGATTGTAGATGCTCTTATGTCTTCTTCGTGATTGACCAATTGTACCTCTCACATGACCCTGCACCATTTCTCGTGTTTCTCTGGGTGATATCGACAGACATGGGCTCCAATCCCTCCTTCTATAAAGATATCATTACGGCGTCCCCATGGTGCGGGACTTCCTTGGTGGCTGAATTATCGTCTACAGAGAATAAAGTCACGGTTAGCGAGAATGGTGGGATGAAACTTCCATTCTCATCAGTGGAGGTCCACAAAGCGATAGCCTCTATGAATACAGTATCGGCTCTAGGCCCGGATGGCCTTCCGGCCTCCTTCTAGAAATTTGGCCCGTCCTTCGACCGGGGATCATGAATATGTTCTATGAATTTTATATCGGGACGTTAGACTTGGCACGGTTGTACTGTGACATCATTACCCTGATCCCAAAGTAGTTGGGACGATAGATATCCACCAGTTTGGGCCAATCATGGTGATTAATGTGCTTGAGCGATTTTTTGCGAAGGTTTGTGCCGCACGTCTCACACCTATTGTGGAACGTATCGTCCACCCCTTCCAATCCGCATCTCATAAGGGCCAACAGATCCACGATGGGATCCTGGCGCTTTAGGAGATTGCCCACGAGGTACGCTAGTGTAAGACGAAGGGTGCATTCCTGAAGCTAGACTTTTGGAAGGCATATGACCGCCTTGATTGGTCATTCCTACGCTTGGTCCTTGAGCATAGTGTTGGAAATATGCCCTAGAGGCAATAATAAAATGGTTATTATTGTATTTCCTTGTTCATGATAATTGTCTATTGTTCATGCTATAATTGTGTTAACCGGAAACCATAATACATGTGTGAATACATAGACCACAACATGTCCCTAGTGAGCCTCTAGTTGACTAGCTCGTTGATCAATAGATGGTCACGGTTTCATGGCCATGGACATTGGATGTCGTTGATAACGGGATCACATCATTAGGAGAATGATGTGATGGACAAGACCCAATCCTAAGCATAGCACAAAGATCGTGTAGTTCGTTTGCTAAAGCTTTTCAATGTCAAGTATCGTTTCCTTAGACCATGAGATTGTGCAACTCCCGGATACCGTAGGAATGCTTTGGGTGTGCCAAACGTCACAACGTAACTGGGTGGCTATAAAGGTACGCTACGGGTATCTCCGAAAGTATCTGTTGGGTTGGCACGAATCGAGACTGGGATTTGTCACTCCGTGTGACGGAGAGGTATCTCTGGGCCCACTCGGTAAGACATCATCATAATGAGCTCAATGTGACTAAGGAGTTAGCCACGGGATGATGTATTACGGAACGAGTAAAGAGACTTGCCAGTAACGAGATTGAACAAGGTATGGGGATACCGACGATCGAATCTCGGGCAAGTACCATACCGATAGACAAAGGGAATTGTATACGGGATTGATTGAATCCTTGACATCGTGGTTCATCCGATGAGATCATCGTGGAGTACGTGGGAGCCAACATGGGTATCCAGATCCCGCTGTTGGTTATTGACCGGAGAGGTGTCTCGGTCATGTCTACGTGTCTCCCGAACCCGTAGGGTCTACACACTTAAGGTTCGATGACGCTAGGGTTATAGGGAAATGGTATACGTGATTACCGAAGGTTGTTCGGAGTCCCGGATGAGATCCCGGACGTCACGAGGAGCTCCGGAGGTAAAGATTGATATCTAGGAAGTCCAGTTTTGGTCACCGGAAAGTTTTCGGGCTCATCGGTAGTGTACCGGGAGTGCCGGGAGGGTGCCGGAGGACCCCCGGGAGGGGTGTGACGACCAGAGGACTTCATGGGCTGTTAGATAAAGTGTGTCAGCCCTTATTGGGCTGGGAAATACTTTTGCTAAAGGCCCATGTGGCTGGAGATAAGGAGATAAGGCAAAAAGGATTTAAAAGGAGGAGATCCACCTCCCTTGTGGGAGGTGGACTCTCCCTTTAATTCGGCCGGCCATCTCCTCTTTGGAGTAGAGGCCAAGCCAGCCCTCCACGTCCCTCCTCCTATATATACTTGAGGTTTTGGATGTTTTGAGATAAGATTTGATCTCTCTCTCTCACGGCGAAGCCCTACCTCTCTTCTTCCTCCTCCGCAGCGCTTAGGCGAAGCCCTGTCGGAATACCTTGCTACTCCACCACCACCACGCCGTCGTGCTGCTGTTGGAGCCCTTCCCCAACCTCTCCTTCCTCCTTGCTGGATCAAGGTGTTGGAGACGTCACCGGGCTGCACGTGTGTTGAACGCGGAGGTGCCGTCCGTTCGGCACTTGATCGGATCTACCGCGATCTGAATCGCTGCGAGTACGACTCCATCAACCGCGTTCTTGTAACGCTTCCGCTTAGCGATCTTCAAAGGTATGAAGATGCAATCTCTCCCCTCTCGTTGCTGGTTTCTCCATAGATAGATCTTGGTGAACGTAGGAAAATTTTTGATTTACTACTACGTCTCCCAACAGTGGCATCATGAGCTAGGTCTATGCGTAGAATCTATGCACGAGTAGAACACAAAGCAGTTGTGGGCGTCGAGTTTGTTAATTTGCTTGCCGCTACTAGTCTTATCTTGATTCGGCGGTATTGTGGGATGAAGCGGCCCGGACCAACTTTACACGTACGCTTACGTGAGACCGGTTCCACCGCCTGACATGCACTAGATGCATAAGGTGGCTAGCGGGTATCTGTCTCTCCTACCTTAGTCGGATCGGATTCGATGAAAAGGGTCCTTATGAAGGGTAAATAGCAATTGGCAAATCACGTTGTGGTGTTGACGTAGGTAAGAAACGTTCTTGCTAGTAACCTATAGCAGCCACGTAAAAACTTGCAACTACAAATTAGAGGACGTCTAACTTGTTTTTGCAGCATGTGCCTTGTGATGTGATATGGCCAAAGGATGTGATGTGATGCATTGTGATGTATGAATTGATCATGTTCTTGTAATAGGATTCACGACTTGCATGTCGATGATTATGACAACCGGCAGGAGCCATAGGAGTTGTCTTATTTATTGTATGACCTGCGTGTCAATCATAAACGCCATGTAATTACTTTACTTTATTGCTAAGCGTTAGCCATAGTAGTAGAAGTAATAGTTGGCGAGACAACTTCATGAAGACACAATGATGGAGATCATGATGATGGAGATCATGGTGTCGTGCCGGTGACAGTGATGATCATGGTGCCCCGAAGATGGAGATCATAGGAGCAAAATGATATTGGCCATATCATGTCACTATATTGATTGCATGTGATGTTTATCATGTTTACATCTTATTTGCATAGAACGACGGTAGTAAATAAGATGATCTCTCAATAAAATTTCAAGAAAGGTGTTCACCCTAACTGTGCACCGTTGCTAAGGATCGTCGTTCCGAAGCACCACGTGATGATCGGGTGTGATAGGTTCTAACGTTCGCATACAACGGGTGTAAGCCAGATTTACACATGCGAAACACTTAGGTTGACTTGACGAGCCTAGCATGTACAGACATGGCCTCGGAACACGGAAGACCGAAAGGTCGAACATGAGTCGTATAGAAGATACGATCAACATAGAGATGTTCACCACGGATGACTAGTCCGTCTCACGTGATGATCGGACACGGGCTAGTTGACATGGATCATGTATCACTTGGAAGACTAGAGAGATGTCTATCTAAGTGGGAGTTCATTAATAATTTGATTAAATGAACTTAATTATCATGAACTTAGTCTAAAAATGTCCTTGCAAATTATGTCGTAGATAGCTCGCGCTGTAGCTCCCCAGTTTTATTGATACAATCCTAGAGAAAAGTAAGTTGAAAGTTGATGGTAGCAATAATGCGGACTGGGTCCGTGATCTGAGGATTGTCCTCATTGCTGCACAGAAAGCTTATGTTTTTGATGTACCGCTAACTGCATCACTCCCTCAAGCGTTGTCTGTAGATGTTGTGAACATATGACAGGCACTTTTTGATGACTACGTGATAGTTCAGTGCGTCATGCATTACGGCTTAGAATTGAGGCTTCAAAATGTTTTGAACGTCACAGAACATATGAGATGTTCTAGGAGCTGAGATTGTGATCTCAAGCTCGTGCCTATGTTGAGAGGTATGAGACCTCCAACAAGATTCTTTGCCTGCAAGATAAAGGAGAATAGCTTAATCGGTGAGCGTGTTCTCAGATTGTCTGGGTGCTACAATCACTTGAATCAAGTGGGAGTTAATCTTCCAGATGAGATAGTGATTAATGCAGTTCTCCAAGTCACTGCCACCAAGCTACTAGAGCTTCGTGATGAACTATAACATGCCAGGGATGGATAAGATGATCCCTGAGTTGTTCGTGATGTTTGACACCACGAAGGTAGAAATCAATAAGGAGCATCAAGTGTTGATGGTTAAGTGAAAACCACTAGTTTCAAAAGGGGCAAGGGCAAGAAGGGAAAAACTTCAGGAATGGCAAGCCAGTTGTTGCTCTAGTGAAGAAACCCAAGGTTGAGCCCGAACCCGAGACTAAGTGCTTCTGTTATGAGGAGAATGTTCGCTGAAGCGGAAAAACCCTAGATGATTGGTAGATAAGAAGGCTGGTAATGTCAATGGAAGTATATTTGATATACGTGTTAGTGATGTGTACCTTGCTGGTACTCCTAGTAGCACCTGGGTATTAGATACCGGTTCGGTTGCTAAGTGTTAGCAACTCGAAATAAAAGCTACGGAGTAAATGGAGACTAGCTAGGTGAAAGGTGACGATGTGTGTTGGAAGTATTTCCAAGATTGATGTGATCACCATCGCACGCTCTCTCTACCTTCAGGATTTGTGATAAACCTAAATAAATGTTATTTGGTGTTTGCGTTGAGCATAAACGTGATTAGATCATGATTAGTGCGATATGGTTATTCATATAAGTTAGAGAATAATGGTTATTCTGTTTACATGGATAATGCCTTCAATGGTCATGCACCCACTCGAAATGGTTTATCGAATCATGATCGTAGTAGTACACATATTCATAACATTAGTACCAAAAGATACAAAGTTAATAATGATTGTACCACATGCTTGTGGCACTGCCACGTAATGTCATATTGGTATAAATCACATGAAGAAACTCCATGATGATGGATTTTTTGACTCACTCGATTTCGAATCGGTTGAGACATGCGAGCCATGCCTCTTGGGCAAGATGACTGAGACCCTGTCATCCAATATGATGGAGCGGGCAAGTGGCTTATTGGAATTAATACATGTTGATGTATGTGGTCCAATGAGTGTTGAAACACACAGTGGATATCGTTGTTTCTCTTTACCTTCACTGATGATTTGAGTAAATATGGGGATATTTACTTAATGAAACACGAATCTGAAATGTTTGAAAGGTTCAAGGAGTTTCAGAGTGAAGTTAAAGATCATCGTGACAAGAAGATAAATGTCTATGATATGATCATGGAGGTGAATATCTAAGTTACGAGTTTGGTATGCAATTTTAGACAATGTGGAAATTGTTTCACAGCTCACGCCTCCTGGAACACCATAGTGTGATGGTGTGTTCGGACGTCGTAGTCGTGCTCTATTGGATATAGTGAGTACTATGATGTCTCTTATCGTTTTACCACTATCGTTATGGGGTTATGCATTAAAGACAAATCCATTCACTTTAACAGGGCACCATCTAAGTCTGTTGAGATGACACCGTGAGAATTATGGTTTGACAGAAGCCTAAGCTGTCATTTCTTAATGTTTGGGGCTGCGACGCTTATGTGAAAATGGGTTTTTCACCTAGCGAGCTCGAACCCAAAGCAGACAAATGCATCTTCATAGAATACCCTAATGAGACATTGGGTATACCTTCTATCTCAGATCCAAGCGCAAAAGGTGTTTGTTGCTAAGAACGGGTCCTTTTTTGAGAAAGAGTTTCTCTCGAAAGAATTGAGTGGGAGGAAGATAGAACTTGATGAGGTTGTTGAACCTTTGTTTCAACCAGAGAATAGCGCAACACAGAAAGATGTTTCTGTAGAGCCTACTCAGTTGAAAAGGAAGTTAATGATGATGATCATGAAGCTTCGGATCAAGTCACTATCGAACCTCGTAGGTCGACAAGGACGCGTACTGCTCCTGAGTAGTACGACAACCCTGTCTTGGAAATCATGTTGTTGGACAACGATGAACCTACGAACTATGGAGAAGCGATGGTGGGCCCGGATTCCAACAAATGGCTAGGAGCCATGAAATCCGAGAAAGGATCCATGTATGAAAACCAAGTATGGACTTTGGTAGACTTGCCTGTTGAATGGCGGGTCATTGAGTACAAATGGACCTTTGAGATAAACATAGACGCTAATGGTGAAATGTCACCGTTTATAAAGCTCGACTTGTCGCAAAGAAGTTTCCGCCAAGTTCAAGGAGTTGACTGCGATGAGATTGTCTCATCTGTAGCGATGCTAAAAGTCTATTAAAATTTTGTTAGCAGTTGCTGCATTTTTCGATTATGAAATCTGGCAGATGGATGACAAAACAAGGTTTCCGTAATGGTTTCTGTGAGGAAGAGTTGTATGTGATACAACCAGAAGGTTTTGTCAATCCTAAGGATGCTAATAATATGCAAACTCCAGCGATCCTTCTATGGACTGGAGCAAGAATCTCGGAGTTGGAATATATGCTTTGATGAGGTGATCAAAGTGTTTAAGTTTATACAAAGTTTATGAGAAACTTGTATTTGCAAGAAAGTGAGTGGGAGCACTATAGAATTTCTTATAAGAATATGTAGTTGACATATTATTGATCGGAAATGATGTAGAATTTCTGGAAGAGCATGAAGGGTTGTTTGAAAAGAGTTTTTTCAAAGGAAGACCCAGATAAAGCTACTATTTTATTGAGCATCTAGATCTATAGGGATAGATCTATTCGCTTGATAAGATTTTTCGACGAAGACATACCTTGACAAGTTTTTGAAGGAGTTCAAATTAGATGGGTCAAAGAAGGAGTTCTTGACTGTATTGTAAGGTGTGAAATTGAGTAAGACTCAATACCCGACCACGGCAGAAGATAAAGAAAAGATGAGTGTCATCTCCTATGCTTTAGCCATAGGCTCTATATAGTATGCCATGCTGTGTACCGCACCTGTGTGTGCCTTGCCATGAGTCTGTCAAGGGGTACAAGAGTAATCCAAGAGTGGATCACTAGACAGCGGTCAAAGTTAGCCTTAGTAACTTGAGAACTAAGGAAATATTTCTCGATTATGGAGGTGATAAAGAGTTCATCGTAAAGTGTTACGATGATGCAAGCTTTAAAACCAATCCGGATGACTCTTAGTAGAAATCCATCTACGTATAGTGGAGCAGCCATTTGGAATAGCTCCAAGTGGAGCGTGGGAGCAGTATCTACAAATATGAAATGGAAAGTTTGCAAAGGTACACACGGATCTGAATGTCGCAGACCCGCTGACTAAAAACCTCTTTCACGAGTAGAACATGAACAAACCCCAGAACTTATTGGGTGTTAATCACATGATGATATGATCACATGGTGATGTAAGTGTTAATCACATGGTGATGTGAACTAGATTATTGACTCTAGTGCAAGTGGGAGACTGTTGGAAATATGCCCTAGAGGCAATAATAAAATGGTTATTATTGTATTTCCTTGTTCATGATAATTGTCTATTGTTCATGCTATAATTGTGTTAACCGGAAACCATAATACATGTGTGAATACATAGACCACAACATGTCCCTAGTGAGCCTCTAGTTGACTAGCTCGTTGATCAATAGATGGTCACGGTTTCATGGCCATGGACATTGGATGTCGTTGATAACGGGATCACATCATTAGGAGAATGATGTGATGGACAAGACCCAATCCTAAGCATAGCACAAAGATCGTGTAGTTCGTTTGCTAAAGCTTTTCAATGTCAAGTATCGTTTCCTTAGACCATGAGATTGTGCAACTCCCGGATACCGTAGGAATGCTTTGGGTGTGCCAAACGTCACAACGTAACTGGGTGGCTATAAAGGTACGCTACGGGTATCTCCGAAAGTATCTGTTGGGTTGGCACGAATCGAGACTGGGATTTGTCACTCCGTGTGACGGAGAGGTATCTCTGGGCCCACTCGGTAAGACATCATCATAATGAGCTCAATGTGACTAAGGAGTTAGCCACGGGATGATGTATTACGGAACGAGTAAAGAGACTTGCCAGTAACGAGATTGAACAAGGTATGGGGATACCGACGATCGAATCTCGGGCAAGTACCATACCGATAGACAAAGGGAATTGTATACGGGATTGATTGAATCCCCGATGTCGTGGTTCATCCGATGAGATCATCGTGGAGTACGTGGGAGCCAACATGGGTATCCAGATCCCGCTGTTGGTTATTGACCGGAGAGGTGTCTCGGTCATGTCTACGTGTCTCCCGAACCCGTAGGGTCTACACACTTAAGGTTCGATGACGCTAGGGTTATAGGGAAATGGTATACGTGATTACCGAAGGTTGTTCGGAGTCCCGGATGAGATCCCGGACGTCACGAGGAGCTCCGGAATGGTCCGGAGGTAAAGATTGATATATAGGAAGTCCAGTTTTGGTCACCGGAAAGTTTTCGGGCTCATCGGTAGTGTACCGGGAGTGCCGGGAGGGTGCCGGAGGACCCCCGGGAGGGGTGTGACGACCAGAGGACTTCATGGGCTGTTAGATAAAGTGTGTCAGCCCTTATTGGGCTGGGAAATACTTTTGCTAAAGGCCCATGTGGCTGGAGATAAGGAGATAAGGCAAAAAGGATTTAAAAGGAGGAGATCCACCTCCCTTGTGGGAGGTGGACTCTCCCTTTAATTCGGCCGGCCATCTCCTCTTTGGAGTAGAGGCCAAGCCAGCCCTCCACGTCCCTCCTCCTATATATACTTGAGGTTTTGGATGTTTTGAGATAAGATTTGATCTCTCTCTCTCACGGCGAAGCCCTACCTCTCTTCTTCCTCCTCCGCAGCGCTTAGGCGAAGCCCTGTCGGAATACCTTGCTACTCCACCACCACCACGCCGTCGTGCTGCTGTTGGAGCCCTTCCCCAACCTCTCCTTCCTCCTTGCTGGATCAAGGTGTTGGAGACGTCACCGGGCTGCACGTGTGTTGAACGCGGAGGTGCCGTCCGTTCGGCACTTGATCGGATCTACCGCGATCTGAATCGCTGCGAGTACGACTCCATCAACCGCGTTCTTGTAACGCTTCCGCTTAGCGATCTTCAAAGGTATGAAGATGCAATCTCTCCCCTCTCGTTGCTGGTTTCTCCATAGATAGATCTTGGTGAACGTAGGAAATTTTTTGATTTACTACTACGTCTCCCAACACATAGGGGGTTTGACGATCGTTGGTGTTCCTAGATCGTGCAGTTAGTGCGGACCGGGACTATGCCAATTAACATTAATGGGGTGGTGGTGGGTCTATCCTTCCGAGCCTTTAGTGGGGTGAGACAAGGGCAACCGATCTCCCCGCTCCTGTTCAACCTTTGCGGTGGACGCCCTTGCCACCATTCTTGATAATGCGAGAGAGGCCATCCGCTTGTGAGGGGGTGGTGGCACACCTCATCTCCGAGGGTGGGGTGACTCACGTGTAGTACCATAGAGGGATCTGATCTCGACATACTTAACTTGAAGTTTCTTATCCTATGCTTCCAGGAAATGTCAGGGCCAAATATTAATTTTGTCAAGAGCGAGGTGATTGTCATGGGGTACTCGATGGCCGAGCAGCAACGAATCATGGACAACCTGAATTGCAGGTTGGCCACATTCCCCATCAATTATTTGGGGATGTCGCTCTTTGACTCGCAGGTTCTTATGAGTGCGTTCGACCCGCTCATGGGAAAGGTTGCCGCAGGTGTTGAACCGTGGTGTGGACTGTTTACCTCCAAGGGAAGTAAAATTGTACTCATTGATGTTAAACCTATCTAGTTTCCCCATGTATATGATGCGGATGTATATCCTGTCGGAGGAAGTGCATGATTCGTTTGATAAGGACTTGTCTCGCTTCTTCTGGAAAGCAATGAACAAGCGCTAGAAATACCACATGGTGAAGTGGGATGCCATTTTCCTGCCCAAGGAGATGTCCGGGATGTGTATCCTTGCATCCGGTCAGATGAACTTCACCATCATGCTTAGGTGGGTGTGGCGGATCATCCGGGGGGAGGGAGGATTATGGCTTCAGCTTATTCAGGCAAAGTACCTTCAGAGCGTGCATATGCTAGCGTGCGACCGCATTGAGGGCTGACAGTTCTGGTGATACATTTAGGAGATCAAGAACGAGATCCTCTTGGGGGTTAGCATTCTCGATTGGGAATGGTGGAGGAGCCATGTTTTGGCTAGATCCTTGGGTAGTTGGAGCTCCTCTGTGCGTAGAGCTCCCTCTCTTGTTTGTCACTTACGTGGAATCGTTGTTCTTTGTATCACATGTGGTTTAGAATGGGCATCTTATTCTGTAGCTTTCTGGGGCCGGTGGAGAGGTTAGAGTGGTCCAATCTTATGGATACTCTTCCGCCTATCTTGGCCACTACCCTGACCAGCCACACTGACACCTGTCTCCCTCAGGAGAATTTTCTATGCACTCAGAATACTGTGCGTTGTGCACGGAGACCGATTATTCAGTGGATGGCGCCCCTTTGAAAGGCGCCACTTCCACTGAAGATTAAGATTTTTGTTTAGAAACTGTTGCGGGGTCGCCTTCCTTCAGGGACAGCGGCAGTCAAGAAACATGGCTCATGTAATGGGTTGTGCCCCTTGTGTGGTGTCCCGAAGAATGGGAACCATATCCTTTTCTCATGTAATGCAGCTAGGTCGATTTGGAGTTTTATGCGGGAGGTACTCGGGCATGATCAGGAGGCATCGGATCTTGCCAGCTTCCTTCGGGACAAAGCGTTGCAGAGAAGGAGACAAATACGCATGTTTTGGTTCTTCTTTGGCGCCATATCTTGGACACTTTGGACGAAGCATAATTGAATGGTGACCATGAGGCTTTTCTTACGTCGAGCTTCTGATTCGTTCTTCAAATTTCTTGCATTCTTGCGGCACCGGGACCCATTGGCTAGATGGAGGGATTAGGAACACCTAGGGTGGATGCAGGATGCTCTTTAGTCTACGTCACGTTGACTTGCATACCCGACGACTTCATGACTTTTTGATGAGTTGGCCACTTGGTCTTTTTTATGATTTCTCTTGTGATTTCTTTCAGATTGCTTGTGTTATGGCCCCAACAGACTATGGCAATCGGATTGGTGATACTCGTTGTTGGACTGGTTGGTTGCTTTATTTATAACGTGGGGTGAAAGCCTATTTTGAGGTGTTGAAAGACACATTACTTTGTGCCCTTCTGGACTTCGTCCACTCTATAATTACCATCCTTGCAAGGCACCTCCTCAAATTTCTCAAACATAGACCTGTTGTACACTTTGCCAGCATGCAATTGTAATGGAGTATTTATCTTCATGACAAAACAAAAAGTTTACATCCTCCAATAGAGTTGTTCTACTGCATGATAAAAAAAATCAACTGTCAAATGGTTTGCAAGGAATCTTAGTATCTTTTCCTTTCCTCGTAGTTCTCGCTTGCTTATCTGTCAAACAGAAGCCTCATGTACTGCCTAAGGGCGTCTCCAACACTGACCCGCTAATTCCTTCGGTACATGCCAGTTTTGGTCTTCCGACGTAATCCGTGGACATGATAGGGGGAGCTATCCAACGCTAATTACAAAAAAATTGGCTCAGAGGAGTAAATTAGGTGGGTACTATGCATATGGTGGGATATTGTGGTGTGGTGTCTAGTTTGGTTGGTCAAGTGGATGTCCGGACTTCCACAAAGCTCCCCTGTGTTTGTTTCCCCCTCCCATAGTTGATAGCTTTGATCATTCACCTTTGTTGCCTCGATGATGGTGCCCACAACCTAGTGTGCATCCTGCATATCTATCATGACGACATCAAATTATATTACCATTTTCTACTATTTTTTGCGACTCCTAACAGATCTTAAGAATGTGAGTGTATTAATCGTCAACACTCTGGGTTGTTGTTGTCTGCACTCAGGATCCTATCTATTTTCAGAACGTTGATTGCTATGGAGTAAACACTCGGAGTTGTTGTCAGCACGCCAGGAGTGACATGGCATAGCTCTGGGCAGCCAGTGTTGGCTCACCTCCTATGGCCTGCTAGTGGGGCGTCGGCAGGGCCATGATGATGCCGACCGAAGCCTCATGGGCATCTTGTGTATCATGGACAACTTCAACAAGCTCCGGGCTAGGCTTCACTCACTCTTGTGCATGCGCTTCCCGGTTCTAGTACATAATGGACCATAGTGGTTGTCCCCTTCTTTTGATCGCCGACGATGTAGTTCTCCACCAGGGTTGGCAGCATACTTACGGGTTTGATTTTAACCAAGATTTTAGGCTAACCAGTGTCACATTTTTTCATTTTTCTCTGTAAATTCTCATTTCCATTTTATATTAACCAAAATTAGCAAAAGGAAGAATTATGTGTTTTTTCTAGAGATTAAAGAGAAAGTGGAACATGGGCCGAAACCCTCATGGGTCGGAAGAATAGAGCAGAGAACACCATCGCTTCATATGTACATGGTCGTCCCTTCTTCCCTCTTTCTCATCTCCGCAAATGTTTCCTAAAAAAAATCTTTGAAAAATTACCCTGCTGACCAGTTCACCTCCGCCGCCTCCACGCGGCTAGGGCCGGCCCATAGGTCGGGAAAAGAGGGCTACTGCCCCAGGGGCCAAGAGGAGGAGGGGCCCCAAATATTAAATATGGTACTAACAACTATAGTATTATCTATCAAGTCGTATTATCCATTACGTTTAAAAGGTATTGCAAACATGTAAAATAAAATTCTAATTTTACAGGAGCAAATCAACATCACATAAAACTAACAATAATTTTAGTAGTCAATAGTGAATCTAATAGGTGACAATGAGCTTAGTTTACCTGCTAGCCTCTCTTTGAATGATAGATTCTAAGATTAATATGTACAAAATATTTTATTTTAGTAACTAGCATGGGATCTTTGTATACACTAGATGAAACTAGATGTCTAGATGAGCATGCCAAATAATAAATAAATTATATGTAAGCATAGCTAAATCGAATGTTCATTAGTGATTGCTTTCAATAGCATGCTTATGTTGAATTTATTATTCTATCTAACTTTAAGCACATTTGCAGATTATACAATTTATAGATTCTAGAAATATGCACACCTAATAATTCACTAGAAATCACTATTATAATATCAGTTGAAACCTACTCTTTAGAAACATGTCACATGATATTTAATGGAAATAAATTATACATGCATATATTCACATATATAGAAATTCGAAAGTAATTTTCTACCCATGGTAGTAGCTACACATGGCCCAAATAATTATCACTAATTATTTTGGTAAATTATTTAGGTGTGCGCTATGCAATTTTTTTAAGTGGTCACAAAAATAATTCAATAACTTATGACATCAATTAATTCAATTTATCATAAGCAAAGTGACTGGTCATATACATTACAACTCACAATTAAGAACACTTCTTAACTATCAACTAATTTATGTGATTAACTATAACAACTTAAATTAAAATTATACTCCTTACTACTGTATTAAGATAAAATAAAATAAAATAAGTACAAAAGTTTGGTACAAAACTATCAATTTTATTTTGCCCGGAGTCCAAAATTTGTTTCTAACGTCCATGTTCCTGGACGAATGATGTACTAGCCTACTTTGCCCCCTATACCGGCTGCCGGCCCGCCTGCCTCCTGATTAGTAGAGAGATATTGTTGATCCTCACATGAAAGGTGCATAAGAAATGTAAACCCTTTTGTAGCTTGTCTAATGATTCAACTAGTGGATTGTAACAAGTTTTAAGGATCCTAGCAATATTGACATCGTCATCCTTGCAAATAATCGGAGCAACTCTTTTACTCATTTTTAGGTTGTTGATGGGGTGGATGTGCCTATGCACATAGTCAATCTCTTTGTCGACTATTGGAGGTGAACTTGTCCGGCAAATTCAACGGTGTGTCAGTTCTGCATATTTGCAATGCAGAGGTAAAAAAACTTCACTGTTGCTACTTGGCAGGTGAGTAACTCATACAACTCTTGCTTCAACATCATCACTAGTTTTGTTTGTGTTCCCAACATTGTTTACAATTTTAATTTTCTTTATAGATGCCTGGGCACTATTAGCGTTACCATAGGGAAGAGGAAGCGAGTGTTCGTTGCCCCGTGAATGGCTGCCATGTTTGAGTACGTCAAGGACGTGATTTGACACTACACCGTCATTTCGTACACGATTTTCTTACAGGGTGGTGGCATAAGCACATTTGATGATTCATTGCTTAGAATGAGGAAACTTTTAGGCATGATGTGCCTCGTAAAATAAAGTGTACACATTCAGGCTTGAAGTAAACCGGATCAAAAAATCAAGTGTTTGATCATGATTGGATCTTGCAAAACATCTTGTTAATTTCAAAAAAATAGATGGATCTTTTATCTTTTATTGCCAGATGACATGCTAGTTTTTGCGGCTAGGAAAATCAAATAATCTGAAAATTCTATGTTATTATTCCAAACCGAGCAGCGTTACACTAGAGTAACATTGATAGCCCAGATATTGCAGTAGAGTATACTGATTACAAGTGCATCTGGCTAGTCGGGAATAATGAAGAATCAATCTATAATTCTATATACCCAATAACCCACAAGAAGATATTGACGTGGCATTCACAGAAGAAATAGGGCAGAAAAATGGTAAGAATAAGATCATAAAACAATCAGGTATCCATATCACTCCACTTTTCCACTGACAGATTAAACCGTGGGGAATTACATGATTATAACATGTGCAAACAGACAAAACTCAAAACTATTTATTCAGAGCCAACAAGTCTCAGTATTGGAACCGACCTCTCAATGCAAGTGTCATCGCTAAAGCCCTGCTCGATGGTGAGGGAAAGAAAACATCCTGATTTCAAAACAATTGATTGTTTGGTGGCTTTTTATTGTCAGAAGGAATTCAGCTAATTAAATCACATAACCCGACAGAAATATTTGTGAGTTCTTCAAGTGACATAGTCTTACTATAGCTACCAACAGAGATCCTCACAGGTGCACTGAAAGACCAATTGTACGCAGTCTGAAATAAACAAGTATGCAGCCTTTTCAACAGACCACAGAGATGAAAGAACACATGTAAGAAGTAACAGAACTTTCTCATATTTCAAACACAAAACAACTGGAAAGGAAAAACCATTCCAATTCCCTGCAGTTATTCCAAACCAAGTAGTGTTACACCAGAGTTACTTCGTATCCCGGACATTACAGTACAGTATACTGATTACAAAGTCATCTGGTCATTCGGAAATAATGAAGAATCAATATATATACCAACACACAACAATAAGACGACATGAGAATCGCAAAAGAAATACGAGTGAAAATGGTAAGAACAAGAAGATAAAGCAGTTACCTATCACTCAACTTTTCCCTTGACACATTAAACTTTGGTGAACTACATGATTATAACATATGCAACAAGATAAAACACAAAACTATTTACTCAAGCCAACTAGGTCCAATATTTGCCTTTAAGGACCAGTCAAGTGATGAGTAGGTCCTCACACACAGTCCAGGTGGTCCCTTGAATATTTTGTTGATGACATCCTCTAGTGACCCCAGTAAGTAAGAAGGACGCCTTTTTGTTGGTTCATTGAACCCTTCCATCAGTTTTTGGCAATCCTCGCTAAAGCCAAGTTCATCTTTCGAAGATCAGGTGTAATCCAGATTGGAGCCGGAAAGTTTGACCAAATCTGCGGAGACACTAGTGATAGAATCCCTAGATCATGTAGGCTACATTTCTGGCAGTGGAGGAATGAGGGTATGGACATATACCTTCACTTTGATTCGATGTGCCTGCGCCGGTGGCCATGGCGGAGAGGGCAACGGCGTGGGCGTGTGTGTGCTAGGCAGTGGTGGCACTGATGCTTCCCGTCGTAGAGCGCTCACCCTGGATCGGTATGGGTGTTGGTGGGGGCTGCGGCGCACGGTGAACCTCTCACCGTGTGCGTCTGGCTCCTCCACCACCTTATATAGTGCGAAGACAGGGGCCCACCAACCATGGTTTGGTTGGGCGCCCCTGATCAGGGCGCGAGGCAAGGGCTAGATCGGGTGGCAATCAACCTAACATTCCCCACTTGATCTCAACTTTACTTTTGACTTTATACTTTTTACTTTACTCATTTCATCACAAATCAATGCATAGAACATGTTTCATCGTCACAGGTCAATTGCCGATAGAATTAGTGAGCTACAACATACCTCTTTGTTCTGAAAAAAATATGATCCTTTTGGGCCTCTCATGATCCATGACTCAGAGGCTTTCCCTTAAACCTTTGCCGGCTAAGTGTTCCTTGAACACATTGGATGGTAAGTCTGTCATAAGCAGATCTGCAAGCATATCCTTTGTCCTTATATGCTCAAGACTTATAGTGTGATCCTGGATTTTATCTTTCACAACATAATACTTTATCTCTATTGTTTTGACAGCATTACTCGACTTGTTGTTGTGAGCATATAATATTGCGGGCTGGTTGTCACAGTACATCTTTAGTGGTTTGTGAATACAATCTACCACTTTCAAGTCAGGTATAAATTTCTTTAACCATATCGCCTGCCCGTGGCCTCAAAACATGCTATAAATTCTGCATACATCATGGACGATGCAACTATTGACCGTTTGGAGCTTCTCCACGAAATAACCCCTCCAGCGAGAGTGAACACGTATCCTAACATGGATTTTATATCATCTCTGTCTCCCGCAAAATATGCGTCTTAATACCCTCTTATCTCTAGGGAATCAGATCTCTTTTATGTTAACATGTGGTCCTTCGTGCCTTACGCATAACACAATGCTTTCTTTACAATCTTCCAATTCTCTATGCCTGGATTCTCTTGATATCTACTGAGTACCCTAGTGATAAAAGCTAAGTCAGGGAGAGTGCACACTTGTGCATACTATAAGCTTCCAATAGCCGAAGCATATGGTACTGCTTTCATTTGATCGATTTCGTACTGGTTCTTGGGACATTGGAATTTCCCAAAACTATCGTCCTTGACTATAGGAGCAGGTGTGGCTTTACTCGCATGCATATTATACTTTTAAAGAACCTTTTCTAAATATGCCTTCTGCGATACTCCTAAGACTCCATTTTTTCTATCTCGGCGAATTTCTATGCCCAAAAGATATGATGCTTCACCAAGATCTGTTATATCAAAATTTCAGGACAAGAACTTCTTTGTTTTTTGTAGCAGACTAACATCACTGCTAGCAAGCAAGATATAATCCACATATAAGATTAGGAAAATATATTTATCATTTTTAAACCTTGCATAAATGTAGTTATCCTCAATATTTTCTTTAAGTCCAAAACTTTTAATTGTGTGATTAAACTTTATATACCACTGTCTAGAGGCTTGCCTTAATCCATAGATAGATTTCTTCAGGCGACATCCCATATTTTCCTTGCCTTCCATGATAAAACCCCTTGGGTTGTTTCATGTAGAAATTTCCTTTTAAATCCCCATTCAAAATACCGTCTTAACATCCATTTGATGTAACTCTAAATCAAAATTTGCAACTAATGCCATTATGATTCTGAAGGAGTCCTTACATGAGACTGGAAAAAAATCTCATTGTAATATATCCCTTATCTTTGTGTAAATCCTTTTGCCACAAGTGTGCTTTATACTTTTCTACATTCCCATTAGGGTCATACTTAGTTTTGTAGACCCATTTATAGCCTACTATTTTGGCTCCTTTAGGAATTTCCTCTAAGTCCTAAACATCTTTGGAACTCATCGATTTCATCTCGTCTTCCATTGCCTGTAGCCATTTTGATGAGTGAGGGCTTCTAATGGCTTCTTCATAAGTAGTGGGGTCACCTTCCATATGAACTATTTTTGTGTCATAAACTTTATAATCAGTAGAAATAGCTAACATTCTTGTTCTATTAGATCTTCTAAGGGCCTCAGTTTCTGGCACATTTTGTGCCTCTAATTTCGGCACATATTCTACAATTGGCTGCTGCACCTCCCTTTCATGCTCAAAAACGAGTTCAGCCGGCTCCTGACGGTCAGGTTCCGGGTCTTCTCCCATAGTTGTCATGGGTGGAGTTACAATTGGTAGTGCGAAAAATGGCTCCTGAATCATCGGATTAGGTGCATGCACCCTCTTCTGCTCAAGATCAGTTTTCTGAGCCACCATTCCCCCTCATCATTTCATCCTCTAAGCAGACTGCATGTCTTGTTTCTACAAACTTTGTCTATCGGTCTAGATAGTAGAAACGAAAACAATTTGATCTATCAGGATAGCCAATGAAGTGGCAACTTACTGGTTTGTGATCTAACTTTGGAATATTTGGATTAAACATTTTTGCCTCAGCTGGGCTCCCCACACCCTTAAGTGTTGTAGGGAGGGCACTCTTCCTGTCCACAGCTCGTACGCTGTTTTGGGCACCAACTTGCTTGGTACTCTATTGAGAATGTGAATGGCGCGTTTAAGCGCCTCCATCCATAATCTCAATGGCAAGGTGGAGTAACTCATCATGCTGTGTACCATATCCATCAGTGTAAGGTTATGCCTTTTAGCTACTCCATTTTGCTGAGGCTCGCCCGGCATTGAATACTGGGCCACTACGCCAGTCTCCTGTAAGAACTTTGCAAAAGGTCCAGGGACTTGGCCATATGGAGTGTGCCGACCGTAGTACTCCCCCCACGGTCAGATCTGACTATCTTTATTCTTTTATCATGCTGATTTTCAACTTAGGCTTTGAATATTTTAAATTTATCCAATGCTTTAGATCTTTCTTTGGTTGGATAAATATAACCATAGCGGGAGTAGTCATGTGTGAATGTTACGAACGAGTCATATCCATCCACGCTTTTCACCGGAAATGGTCCATAAATGTTAGTGTGAATGATTTCTAGTATGCCTGTGCTATGGATTGCACCCATTTTTGATATTTTTATACATTTTCCTTTAATGCACCATATGATGTTCTAAGTCTTTCTTCTTGCACACACATGGCTAGTCTTTTTAATGTCCCGTTTTTCAGGTGACATGTTGTAGTTGACAACAAAAGTGTCAAACTCTTTTGGCAATGAAGCCATAACCAGGTGGACAAGGATTGTAGGTTTGAGCTCCAAATCCGAATCCATAGGTTTAAGCTTAGCTGTGATACGTATCCAACGTATCTACTTTTCCAAACTCTTTTGCCCTTGTTTTGAACTCTAACTTCCATGATTTGAATGAAACTAACCCGGACTGACGCTGTTTTTAGCAGAACTGCCATGGTGTTGTTTTTGTGCAGAAATAAAAGTTCTCGGAATGACCTGAAAACTTACGAGGATTTTTTATAGAATATATAAAAATACCGGAGGAAGAATCAACTGAAGAAACGCTGCCAGTGGGCCACGAGCCCAGGAGGCGCCCCCCTAGGGCGCGCCTGGCACGCTCGTGGGGCCCATGTGGCTCCTCCAGCCTCGTCTCCAACTCCATATAACCTATCTCATCCGAGAAAAAATCAATCTAGAGTTTTCGGGAAGAGACGCCGCTGCCACGAGGCAGAACTTGAGCAGAACCAATCTAGAGCTCCGGCAGGGCCGTCCTACCGGGGAAACTTCTCTCCCGGCGAGGGAAATCGTCGCCATCGTCATCACCAACACTCCTGTCATCGGAGGGGACTCATATCCATCAACATCGTCATGAGCACCATCTCATCTCCAAACCCTAGTTCATCTTTTGTAACCAATCTCCGTCTCACGACACCGATTGGTACTTGTAAGGTTGCTAGTAGTGTTAATTACTTACTATAGTTGATGCTAGTTGGTTTACTTGGTGGAAGATCATATGTTCAGATCCTTAGTGCTATTCAATACCTCTCTGATCATGAGCATAATTATGCTTTGTGAGTAGTTACGTTTGTTCCTGAGGACATGGGATAAGTCTTGCTACTAGTAGTCACGTGAATTTGGTATTCGTTCGATATTTTGATGCGTTGTATGTTGTCTCTCCTCTAGTGGTGTTATGTGAACGTCGACTACATGACACTTCACCATTATTTGGGCCTAGAGGAAGGTATTGGGAAGTAATAAGTAGATGATGGGTTGCTAGAGTGATAGAAGCTTAAACCCTAGTGTATGCGTTGCGTCGCAAGGGGCTGATTTGGATCCACTAGTTTAACGCTATGGTTAGACTTTGTCTTAATTCTTCTTTCGTACTTACGGATGCTTGCGAGAGGGGTTAATCATAAGTGGGATGTTTGTCCAAGTAAGGACAGCACCCAAGCACCGGTCCACCAACATATCAAACTATCAAAGTAGCCAACGCGAATCATATGAACATGATGAAAACTAGCTTGTCAATAATTCCCATGTGTCCTCGGGAGCGCTTTACCTTATATAAGAGTTCGTTCAGGCTTGTCCCTTGCTACAAAAGGGATTGGGCCATATTGCTGCACCTTTGTTACTATTGTTACTTGCTACCCGTTGCCAATTATCTTATCACACAACTATCTGTTACCGACAATTTCAGTGTTTGCAGAGAATACCTTAGCAAAAACCGATGTCATTTCCTTCTGCTCCTCGTTGAGTTCGACACTCTTACTTATTGAAAGGACTACGATAGATCCCCTATACTTGTGGGTCATCAAGACTCTTTTCTGGCGCCGTTGCCGGGGAGTGAAGCGCCTTTGGTAAGTGGAATTTGGTAAGGAAACATCTATATAGTTTGATGAAATTTATTGTCACTTGCCACTATGGAAACTAATCCTTTGAGGGGCTTGTTTGGGGTATCTTCTCCTCGACCGGAAGCACAAAGAGTTGCTCCTCAACCTGCTGCACCTACTGAAAATATTTATTATGAGATTCCTTCGGGTATGCTAGAGAAACCGTTGGCTAATCCTTTCACAGGAGATGGAACATCACATCCCGACTTGCATCTAATCTATGTAGATGAAGTTTTGGTTTATTTAAGCTTGCAGGTTTGCCCGAGGACGAGGTCAAGAAGAAGGTCTTTCCCTTATCTTTGAGGGTTAAAGCATTGACATGGTATAGGCTATGCAATGATACTAGATCATGGAACTACAACCGATTGAAATTGGAATTTCATCAAAAGTTTTATCCTATGCATTTGGTACATCGTGATCGGAATTATATCTATAATTTTTGCCCTCGTGATAGAGAAAGTATCGCTCAAGCTTGGGGGAGGCTTAAGTCAATGTTATATTCATGCCCCAACCATGAGCTCCCTAGAGAAATTATTATTATGAACTTTTATGCTCGGCTTTCTCATGACAATCGCACCATGCTTGACACCTCTTGTACCAGTTCCTTTATGAAGAGAGATATTGACTTCAGATGGGCTTTATTGGAAAGAATTAAAAACAATTCTGAAGATTGGGAGTTTGATCAAGGTAAGGAGTCAGGTATGAATCTTAAGTTTGATTGCGTTAAATCCTTCGTAGAAACAAATACTTTTCATGAATTTAGCGCTAAACATGGACTTGACTCTGAGATAGTAGCTTCTTTATATGAATCATTTTCTACTCATATTAATCTCCCTAAGGAGAAGTGATTTAAATATCATCCTCCCATAGAAGTTAATGTAGCTAAACCAGTTCCAGTTGAAAAGAAAGTTATTGATTACAATGATTCCATTATCCTACTGCTTACATTACGAAACCACCTTTCCCTGTTAGAATAAAGGATCATGCTAAAGCTTCAACTGTGATACGTAAGGGCTACATTAGAACACCTACATCCCCTGAGCAAATTAAAGTTGCACCTAGTATTGCTATTATTAAAGATCTCTTGGCCGATAATGTTGATGGGCATGTTATTCAATTTTGTGAAGCCTCTGCTAGAATTGCTAAACCTGATGCTAGAGACAAACATAAACCTGTAGTTGGCATGCCTGTTGTTTCTGTTAAGATAGGAGATCATTGTTATGATGGTTTATGTGATATGGGTGCTCGTGTTAGTGCAATACCCCAATCTTTATATAATGAAATTAAAGATGAAATTGCACCTGTCGAGATGGGATGTATTGATGTTACTATTAAACTTGCTAATAGAGATACTATCTGCCCTGTGGGAATTGTTAGAGATGTTGAAGTCTTGTGTGGTAAAACTAAGTATCCTACTGATTTTCTCGTTCTTGCTACCACACAAGATAGCTTTTGTCCCATCATATTTGGTAGACCTTTCCTCAATACTGTTAATGCTCAAATTGATTGTGAGAAACAAACTATTACTGTTGGCTTTGGAGGTGTGTCACATGGATTTAATTTTTCTAAGTCTGGTAGACAACATCATGAAAAAGATCTATCTAATAAGGATGAAATTATTGCTCTTCCTTCTATTGCTATGCCTCCTACAGATCCCTTAGAGCAATACTTGCTTGAACATGAAAATGATATGCATATGGATGAAAGGAATGAGATAGATAGAATTATCTTTGAAAAACATCCTATCCTTAAGAATAATTTGCCTGCTGAATTACTGGGAGATCCACCTCCACCAAAGGGTGATCCCGTGTTTGAGCTTTAACAATTACCTGATACTCTTAAGTATGCTTACCTTGATGAAAAATTGATATATCCTGTTATTATCACTGCTAACCCTTCAGAGCATGAAGAAAAGAAATTATTGAAAACTCTAAAGAAGCACCGTGCTGCTATTGGATATACTCTTGATGATCTTAAACGCATTAGTCCCACTTTATGCCAGCACAAAATTAAAACTGATCCTGATTCCAAACTAGTTGCCAATCCCCAACGAAGACTGAATCCTATGTTGAAAGAGGTGGTAAGAAAAGAAATACTAAAGCTCCTGGAAGCAGGTATTATTTACCCTGTTGCTTATAGTGATTGGGTAAGTCCGGTGCATTGTGTCCCTAAGAAGGGAGGTATTACCGTTGTTCCTAATGATAAAGATGAATTGATCCCACAAAGAATTGTTACTGGCTATAGGATGGTAATTGATTTTAGGAAATTGAATAAAGCTACTAAGAAAGATCATTACCCTCTACCTTTTATTGATGAAATGCTAGAAAGAGTGTCTAAACATACACACTTTTGCTTTCTAGATGGTTATTCTGGTTTCTCCCAAATACCTGTTGCACAATCTGATCAGGAAAAAACCACTTTTACGTGCCCTTTCGGTACCTTTGCTGATAGACGTATGCCTTTTGGTTTAGGTAATGCACCTGCTACCTTTCAAAGATGTATGATGGTTGTATTCTCAGACTTTTGTGAAAAGATTGTTGAGTCTTTCATGGATGATTTCTCCGTTTATGGATCTTCTTTTGATGATTGCTTGAGCAACCTTGATCGAGTTTTGCAGAGATGTGAATATACTAACCTTGTCTTGAATTGGGATAAGTGCCACTTTATGGTTAATGAAGGCATTGTCTTGGGACATAAAATTTCCAAAAAAGGTATTGAAGTTGATAAGGCTAAAGTTGATGCCATTGAGAAGATGCCATGCCCCAAAGAAAACTAAGGTATAAGAAGTTTCCTTGGTCATGTTGGTTTCTATAGAAGGTTTATTAAAGACTTCTCTAAGATTTGTAGGCCTCTCACTAATCTCTTGCAAAAAGAAATTCCGTTTGTCTTTGATGATGATTGTGAAGAAGCATTTGAAATACTCAAGAAGGCCTTGATAACTACACCTATTGTTCAACCACCTGATTGGAACCTACCTTTTGAAATTATGTGTGATGCTAGTGATTATGCTGTTGGTGCTGTCCTAGGACAAATAGTTGATAAGAAATTAAATGTTATTCATTATGCTAGTAAAACTCTAGACAATGCCCAAAGAAATTATGCTACTACTGAAAAAGAATTTTTAGCTGTTGTGTTTGCATGTGATAAGTTCAGATCTTATATTGTTGATTCTAAAGTTACCATTCACACTGATCATGTTGCTATTAAATATCTAATGGAAAAGAAGATGCTAAGCCTAGACTTATTAGATGGGTTCTCTTGCTACAAGGATTTGATTTGCATATTGTTGATAGGAAGGGTGCTGAGAACCCCGTAGGAGATAATTTGTCTAGGTTAGAAAATGTCCTTGATATCCCACAACCTATTGATTATAGCTTTCCTGATGAACAATCGAATGTCATCAATGCTTCATGCAATACACCATGGTATGCTGATTATGCTAATTATATTGTTGCTAAATATATACCACCTAGTTTTATGTACCAACAAAAGAAAAAGTTCTTTTATGATTTGAGACATTACATTTGGGATGATCCTCACCTGTATAAAGAAGGAGTAGATGGTGTTATTAGACGTTGTGTACCTGAGCATGAACAGGGACAGATCCTACAGAAGTGTCACTCCGAGGCTTACGGAGGACACCATGCTGGAGATAGAACTGCACACAAGGTATTGCAATCCGGTTTTTATTGGCCTACTCTCTTTAAGGATGCTCGTAAGTTTGTCTTGTCTTGTGATGAATGTCAAAGAATAGGTAATATTAGTAGGCGTCAGGAAATGCCTATGAATTATTCACTTGTTATTGAACCATTTGATGTTTGGGGTTTTGATTATATGGGACCTCTTCCAAAGTCTAATGGGTATACACATATTCTAGTTGTTGTTGATTATGTTACTAAGTAGGTAGAAGCTATTCCAACTAGTAGTGCTGATCATAACACCTCTATTAAGATGCTTAAAGAAGTTATTTTCCCTAGATTTGGAGTCCCTAGATATTTAATGACTGATGGTGGTTCACATTTTATTCATGGTGCTTTCCGTAAAATGCTTGCCAAGTATGATGTCAACCATAGAATTGCATCTCCTTATCATCCTCAGTCTAGTGGTCAAGTAGAGTTAAGTAATAGAGAAATTAAATTAATTTTGCAAAAGACGGTTAATAGGTCTAGAAAGAACTAGTCTAAGAAACTTGATGATGCATTGTGGGCTTATAGAACTGCTTATAAGAATCCCATGGGCATGTCTCCGTATAAAATGGTTTACGGTAAAGCATGTCATTTACCTCTTGAGCTAGAGCATAAGGCTTATTTGTCAATCAAAGAGCTCAACTTTGATTTCAAACTTGTCGGTGAGAAGAGGTTATTTGATATTAGCTCACTTGATGAATGGAGAACTCGGGCATATGAGAATGTCAATTTGTTTAAAGAGAAAGTTAAAAGGTGGCATGATAAAAGGATACAAAAACGTCAGTTCAATGTAGGTGATTATGTCTTGCTATACAATTCTCATTTAAGATTTTTTGCAGGCAAGCTTCTCTCTAAATGGGAAGGTCCTTATATTGTTGAAGAAGTATATCGTTCCGGTGCCATCAAACTCAACAACGCGGAGGGCACTTTTCCGAGAGTTGTGAATGGGCAAAGAATCAAGCATTAAATCTCAGGTACTCCCATAAATGTAGAAAGCATTATAATTAATACCATAACCCCGAAGGAGTACATAAGGGATGTTTACTAGCCTGTTTTAGACTCCAAAAACGAAGAGGTATGTGATACGGTAAGCAAACCGACTCCATAACTTTTCCAATAGCAATTTTTCTCCATTTTGGAATATTTAGAAAAATAGAAAGATTTAAAGTAGTCCAGAAAGCGACTGGGGGGCTCGTGAGCGCCTCATGTGCCTCTCGGACTCCAAGAGTTTCCATGTCAATGGTAATGAGCACACGGTGCACTTTCCGAAGAAACCATATCGGGTTCATTGCATAAATTCTATTGAAAAATCTTCATCCATTATTATTGGAAGCTTTGAATTTCCTATACCTACTGTCAAGATGAGATATGATATACTTATTGTTGGGGATATGCATATTCCCGTTTAGGTAACCTAGTGATTTTTCGAAAATTCTTCGGTTTCATGTGATTCGAAAAAGTTTGTCAAGGAGACTTGATCAACCTCATTGATGGATTTCTTTTGATGACCATGAGAAGGATGAATCTAGAAGTCATAACCTTCTGTTCCCAACTTTTACTTTCTGTTATTTAGTAGAAAAATAATAAATATAGCATTATTTTCCTATTTTTTGCATTATCCGTCCAATAAAAAATGACCTGAAAATAAAAGTTCTTCAAATACCCTGAAAGTCAAGTATGATTTTTTCTGGAATATTTAAAAATTTCTGAGATAGATAAATAGTCAGGTGGATGCACGAGTGGCCCACGAGCCCAGGAGGCGCACCCACCCCCTGGGTGCGCCTGGCAGGCTCGTGGGTCCCACTTGGCCCCCCTCCACTTATTCCAGCACCCATCTCCTTCATCTACCTCCAGAAAAAATCATCCCACAGCTCAAACCCGTGTTCTTGCTCATTTTGCTGCATTTTTCGATCTCCTTCTGCAAAGCCCCATTCACCAAACTGTTTTGGGGAATTGCTCCGTGGTATGTGACTCCTCCATTGGCCCAATTAGTTTTTGTTCTAGTGCTTTATTCATTGCATATTATCGCTGCCTTGGTGACCCTGTTCTTGAGCTTTGCATGTTAAACTTACTTGGTCCCAAGTAGTTTTGATGCATGATTTGGTCTCTAGGCACTTGTAGGAGTAGTTGCTATGAGTTTTGTTAAGTTTTGATCACTTTTATTTTGAGTCATTAAGAATTTCAGAATTACTTCAGGAAAAGGAAAATGTTTAGGAAGAACTATCATGGTGGTTCCTTAAGCAAGAGGGGTCCCCGTCCCGCGATTCGGGAGTCCGATCCTTATCAGCCGAGAGACGCACAGGTGCAACCATGTGAATGGCCCTCTGATGAATTCATGATTGATGCAGGTTTCAAGGACGAGTTTGATACATTTATTCACAACGCCGGGCTCGAAGAATTCATCTCCAATAAATGTGAACAGTATACTACACTCACAGCCTCTTTTGTTCGTAGATTCAAATTTTCAGTTGGCCGTGACACATCCATACTGTTTGATCTTTATGACAAATCATATACTATGGATTTAGGGGATTTAATAGAATATGCAAGATACCTGATTGGGGAAGTCCCAGTGACCCTCCCAAGTCCTCGGTTAGAGATTTTATTTCCAGTGTAACTATTGGGGAAACTAGAGATATTACGCAGGCTACCATGGGGAGCATTCATTTTCCTGCCTTACATTATTTCGCCCTCTTCATAGGTAGATGCATTAATGGTAAGCATAAACATAGCCACCTATGCGCAGCTAACCTCATGTCGTGGTTTTGTCACGGCAGATGTCCGGGTCACGGACTTAGGTTCGGGGCGAGACGCAACTACGTGGCGGCTTGAAGGGGTTGGTCGGAATCGAGAAGACACGGAGTTTTACCCAGGTTCGGCCCCTCAAGTCGAGGTAAAAGCCTACGTCCTGCTTGTCTGGTATTGATGATGATGAAGATCTCTCGGTTACAGGGGTGCTAATCGCTACCTCTAATCACGAGAGCCTCTAATCTCTCTATCTCTAATCTTGTGTTGTCTAAACTTGTGGACTTGTGTCCCTTGAGAATCTGTCCCTCTAGGGGTGCTCTACCCCTCCTTATATAAGTGGAGAGGTAGGTTTTACAAATAGAATCCTACTAGGAGTAGGATTTAGGACTCATCACGAAACCTACTCCGGGTCTTATTTCCTTTAATGGAATCCTTCTCTCTTTGGGCCTTCTCTTGTGGGCCTTCTCTTGTGAGCCGCCTGGCGCCGGCTCACCCACCGGGTCTTATCCCGTGAGCCGCCTGGCACCGGCTCACCCGCCGGGTCTTGGGCGTGGTCATCCTGTGACTCGCCTGCCGGGTCTTTAATAGAATGTCATGTCTTCGGTCGGGTCTCCTGCGAGTCGCCAGGGCGGGTCATACCGCAGGGTATATCCCCGACACCTAGCATGGAAGATACTGACCGCCCCTTGTCACCACATGAGCGGTTCAGGCATATAAAACAGATTATTATTTGAAGGTTTAGAGAGTGGCACATGCAAATTTACTCGGAATGGCAGGTAGATACCGCATATAGGTAGGTATGGTGGACTCATATGGAACAACTTTGGGTTTATGGAAGTGGATGCACAAGCAGTATTCCCGCTTAGTACAAGTGAAGGCTAGAAAGAGACTGGGAAGAGACCAACTAGAGAGCGACAACAGTCATCAACATGCATTGAGATTAACCAACATTGAGTGCAAGCATGAGTAGGATAAAAATCATCATGAACATGAACATCGTGGAGGCTATGTTGATTTTGTTTCAACTACATGCGTGAACATGTGTGAAGTCAAGCCACTTGAATCACGCAAAGAAGGATACCATCCCATCATACTACATCACAACCATTTTAAAATTTATGTTGACATCCAAGACAAAAAAATATAAGCTCCTAGCTAATTAAGCATGGCATAAGAAACTATGATCTCCAACTTGTCATTGTAAACATGTTTCTCTCATAACAATGCTGAATTAGGAACTATGAGCTAGTCATATTTACAAAAACAAAATAGGCCGAGTTCATACCAGCTTTTCCAGGCTCAGTCACTTCATCATATATCGTCATTATTGCCTTTCACTTGCACGACCAAATGATGTGAATAATAATAATAAGAGTGTTCGTGCATTGGACTAAGCTGGAATCTAGAAGCAAACTCAGAGGAGAAGACAAAGTAATATGGCTCTTTGACGGATAAACAATAATGCATATGAGAGCCACTAATCATTTTAATCATGGTCTTCTACCTCGACCCAAAGAAAAAGAAAACTATTTACACGGGAAAGCTCCCAACAAACAAAAGAAGAACAGGAAATCTTTTTTGGGTTTTCTTTTTAGTTACTACTAAGCATGAAAGAATGTAAAGTTACAACTATTTTTTTTTTGTTTTTCTCATTTGAATTTTTTTTGGATTTTCTCAAGTTAATCAAACACACAAGAAGAATGCAAAAAAAATAAAATAAACTAGCCTGGATTATATAATGGAAAAGCGTGAACACCGACTATCAAAGGGAATGTGTGAACATGAATATAAAGTCGGCGAGAAACACGTACTCTCCCAAGCTTAGGCTTTGGCCTAAGTTGGTCTACTCCCAATGATGGTCCGGGTGATATCCAAAATCATAATGGCGGTTGTACTGGGACGCGGCAACTGCCGCCTGAATAGCTGCCTCATGGAGGCGAGCAGCCTTCACCTCCCTCTCATGCTCCTTTGCCTCTGCTCTGGTTATGTAATATCTTTGTTTACTCTGAAAATCAAAGAAGGCAGGAGCAGGAAGGGTAATATGAAAAACACACTGTCGGTTAAACATTAACCGTATAGGAGGGACTCATTGCTCCTCTCAAGGAACAGGAAGCGTATCATAGCAGCACGATCAAGGAAAGCACTGTGCAGCAGGGGATCTCCTGTCTGGATGGGTATTTGAAAATAATTAGCAAGGCGGGTGGCATATATCCCACCAAACAAATTTCCTGCATTAGCATTGTTATTTAGTCTCCTAGTAATTATGTCTCCCATGTTAAAACTTCTATCACCTGTTATTGCACTCTTAAGTATACTGAGGCGTGTTATCCTCGATACGTGTTTATTCACTATCGCTCATGAGAAAGGGGCCGGTAATCGGAATGCCCAGTTCCATACTCAAATAAAATAAAAATATAATTGCAAACAAAACTCCCCCTCTTGGTCATCGCGTTGACAATGAAAGCATGCCACCCAAAATTATTTATCTCTGTTTTAAAAAAAATCTTGAGCTCTGGCACCTCTGCAAATCAATGCTTTCCTCTGTGAAGGGCCTATCTATTTACATTTTTGTTGAGTCATCCTCTTCTTGTTAAAAGCACCAGCTAGAGAGCACCTCCGTCATTTGTATGCTTTGCTATTAATTGATATTGAGTAGGACTATGACTGGATCTTGTTTGCCATGAATTACAATTTCTAGTCGGCCCTTGGTCTTTCAAGGTGCTCTGCATTTATGTTTTGCGGTCTCAGAAAGGGCTAGCGAGATACCATCTATTCATATTGTATCATGATTGTTTTGATTGAAGTGTTGACGTTTGAAACTTATTATTATTACTCGCTAGTTAATTGTGTCATTGATATGAGCATACCATGAGACCCAAATGTCATTGCTTATGTGGTTAGCTTATGACCTTGCTGAAAATCTGAATTTGTGTTAGACATAATTACAACAACAAGATCAAACAGAGTTCGTAAAAGTATTTCTTTTGTCTCTTTCAGTTTATCAACTGAATTGCTCGAGGACAAGCAAGGCTTTAAGCTTGGGGGATTTGATACGTCTCTAACGTATCTACTTTTCCAAACTCTTTTGCCCTTGTTTTGGACTCTAAGTTGCATGATTTGAATGAAACTAACCCGGACTGATGCTGTTTTCAGCAGAACTGACATGGTGTTGTTCTTGTGCAGAAATAAAAGTTCTCGGAATGACCTGAAAACTTATGAGGATTTTTTATCGAATATATAAAAAATACCGGAGGAAGAATCAACTGAAGAAACGCTGCCAGTGGGCCACGAGCCCAGGAGGCGCCCCCCCTAGGGCGCGCCTGGCAGGCTCCTGAAGCCCACGTGGCTCCTATGACCTCGTCTCCAACTCCATATAACCTCTCTCGTCCGAGAAAAAAAAATTCAATCTAGAGCTTTTGGGAAGAGAGGCCGCCGCCACGAGGCGGAACTTGAGCAGAACCAATCTAGAGCTCCGGCAGGGCCGTCCTACCCAGGAAACTTCTCTCCCGGAGAGGGAAATCGTTGCCATCGTCATCACCAACACTCCTCTCATCAGAGGGGACTCATCTCCATCAATATCTTCATCAGCACCATCTCATCTCCGAACCCTAGTTCATCTCTTGTAACCAACCTCCGTCTCACGACTCCGGTTGGTACTTGTAAGGTTGCTAGTAGTGTTAATTACTTACTGTAGTTGATGCTAGTTGGTTTACTTGGTGGAAGATCATATGTTCAGATCCTTAATGCTATTCAATACCTCTCTGATCATGAACATAATTATGCTTTTTGAGTAGTTACGTTTGTTCCTGAGGACATGGGATAAGTCTTGCTACTAGTAGTCATGTGAATTTGGTATTCGTTCGATATTTTGATGCGTTGTATGTTGTCTCTCCTCTAGTGGTGTTATGTGAACGTCGACTACATGACACTTCACCATTATTTGGGCCTAGATGAAGGCATTGGGAAGTAATAAGTAGATGATGGGTTGCTAGAGTGACAGAAGCTTAAACCCTAGTGTATGTGTTGCGTTGCAAGGGGCTGATTTGGATCCACTAGTTTAATACTATGGTTAGACTTTGTCTTAAGTCTTCTTTCGTAGTTGCAGATGCTTGCGAGAGGGGTTAATCATAAGTGGGTTGTTTGTCCAAGTAAGGACAACACCCAAGCACCGGTCCACCCACATATCAAACTATCAAAGTAGCGAACGCGAATCATATGAACATGATGAAAACTAGCTTGACAATAATTTTCATGTGTCCTCGGGAGCGTTTTACCTTATATAAGAGTTCGTTCAGGCTTGTCCCTTGCTACAAAAGGGATTGGGCCATATTGCTGCACCTTTGTTATTATTGTTACTTGCTACCCGTTGCCAATTATCTTATCACACAACTATCTGTTACCGACAATTTCAGTGTTTGCAGAGAATACCTTACTAAAAACCGCTTGTCATTTCCTTCTGCCCCTCGTTGGGTTCGACACTCTTACTTATCGAAAGGACTACGATAGATACCCTATACTTCTGGGTCACCAAGCTGCCATGTTGCTCGTCCTAAGGATGTGCTCTCTTATGCCATGTCCATCGCCTGTGTAGTTTTCTGTCACCAGCTGCTTTAGCAATCGGGTAGCATATATCTTCGAAGAGCTAGTGAACTGCCTCTTTATCTTTTCAAGGAACTACCCTAAATAGGTACACTCTGCAATTGAGCCCACAATAGCATTCTGAATTGTGTTCTTCATGAAAGCCATGCACTTTTTATTGGCGGTGAGTTACTTTTGGTTTTCGAGGGTATATGACATCTCCACAGGAGCATGATCCCTCTTCTTTTTCTCTCAAGCATCATCATCTTCTTTTGCACCTCCGACTGGCTCTGTTGGTTTGACTAGCTATGGAGTGTCCAAAACCTAGTCCACCTTAGCACAAACAAAGGCCAAATCAACTTTCTTTCTCCATTCGCTGTAGTTAATACCTGTGAGTGTTGGAACATCCTTTAGGCAACTCATCAAGTGGTAACCTCCTGAAATCACAACGAAGTGAGATCATAGCAACAATTGCATGCATTAATCCAATGTTGGTCAAAATTAAACATACAACTATTTATGAAATTTAAATCTATATCAGTGTTGGGCAAAAAATAGAAATAAATGCACATTTATAACAATAATAAATCATGATCATGTTATTAACAACATTGGTCATAAAAATAACACAATCGTATTTATTGCAATAATTACTTTAACATGCTTTTAAAATTTAATTCTCTTTAAACTTTTATTTACTTTTTAAACAAAGCATTTTATTTATTTATTTTGCAACGGAAAAACATGAATAAAAATTCATGAACTTTATAATTTTCATCAACTTTTACTTTACTTTTCTATTTTCTAATACAAAAATTTCTTTGGATACTTTTGAGTAGAAAAATAAAATTAAAACATGTTTGAAATTTGCCCAGAAATTGGACAGAAAATTAAGAAAAAAAAACATGGCTCGGGCTTGCTTTGCCCAGCCTCGGCCCAGCTCGCGCGTCTGTTGGTCGCGGCCCAGCTCCCGCGGTGGCTGCCCGGCCTCGCCACGATTTCGACCCCAAAAGGCCTACGGTGCGCGACCTTACTAGGGTTCCGTCGTTGCCGTCAGATTTCATCCGACGGTCGTCGTTGCTCGCCTCTCCCGTTCTCTCTGCAGCGGGCGAATATGGTCCACCGGCGACGCTTACTCCGACCGCCGGCACCGGGGTCGAAAACCCTCTACGACGCGCGCGCCTCTGCTTCCTTCCCCCCTTTTTCTTTCTCCGTCCACCTCGAGCTGATGCGGAGCGAGAGAGGGAGAGAGAGAGAGAGCTTTGTGCGCCTCTGAGCACTAGCCCCGTGCTCCCACGGTGGGCATCGATGCGGCGGCGCCATCCTCTGTCACCTTTGCCGGCATGCGCGATTACCTCGAAGGCGAACGCATCACTGTCAAACGGCATGGTGGTGGTGCCCTTTGCCCCGTGGGATGGTTCTTCGTCCCGGTCGCCTCAGCTTGCCAATGAGCGACGGTATCAAGAGGAACAGGCCTGGCTGGTGCGGCGACGCTCTTTGCCAGTGGCCCGAGGCCCTGCTCCGGTGAGTGTTTCCTCTCTGCCTTCTTCTAGGGTTCTTCGGGGGGATTTCTTTTCTTTCTCTACTACTGAAATCAACTGGCTCTGATACCATTGATGGAATCCCTAGATCATGTAGGCTAGGATTCCGACGGTGGAGGAAGGAGGGTATGGACATATACCTTCACTTTGATTCGATTTGCCCGCATCGGTGGCCATGGCGGAGGGGGCGACGGTGTGTGTGTGTGTGTGCGTAGGCAGTGGCGGCGGTGATGCTTCCTGTCGTGGCGCGCTAACCCTAGATCAGTAGGGGTGTTGGTGGGGGCTGCGACACACGGTGAACCTCATACCGCATGCGTTCGGCTCCTCTACCACCTTATATAACGTGGTGACAGGGGCCCACCAAGTATGGTTTGGTTGGGTGTCCCGATCTGGGCGCGAGGCAAAGGCCCATCGAGCCGTTGGGCTCGATCGGGTGGAGATCAACCTAACAACAAGGTCCCCCCTGCTATTATCATCCAAGCTGAGAACTTCCATATCATGGTGAGTATTCTTCAATCCACATGTCCATAAAGAATTATCATCGATGAAATAGGCATGATTTGCCCTGAGAGATGGATATGCTTCAGCACCAAGATAAGTGATTGATTATGCCCAAGAAACAACACTTGGTCACGCAAGCAATTGATTTCCCTAATTTCACTTCGTGCAGCATCAAATTCATATATTCTATATTCCGTAGTGTTCCAAAACACAGATGCCCCAGGTTCAGGTTCTACATTATGATCCTCAAAGATCCTCCATATAACTAGCAGACAGCCCCATGGAGCTTGAACAACGTACATGTACTCACATTCATACTCCCTGGGTATGCTTATAATCGTCTTCCTTGCGACCACAGGGCCACTAAGATCAAAGGTGTGAAGTTCTCCCTTGTAAGTACATGCAGCATACAACAAGCCATACTTGTAAGTGCAGTCCTTATAGTCATCATAGGTGGCAACCAGGTCCACTTATCATCCCGAACCTTGCAAAAGAGAGATGACGCATTGGATTATGGATGAGCATGACAATGCAGCTTCCAGTGGACGTATCAGGGAAAACAAACGCTCTATAGTGGAGCTCATGCCGCAGCTTGTCAAGAATGAAGATTGATGGCGAGCTATAAACACCACGGGTTCCAGTGTGCCATGAGAATTCATACTTGTGGAGAGCACCACATTCATCAACTATGGGTTTCACTTGCATGATGGTGATCACCGAAGGGGAGAGCAATCTGTTCACATGTGATGGGATTGACGAGGTGCATCTCAGATCTGTCATCAACAGTTACCAGCCAGCCATGCGAGGACCCGATCAAACACCTAGTATGGATAGGCGGCTCCGGGAGTTTTAACTTGTATGATCTCTTCTCTTCAAGGCTGTAGAGGCACGCAACACTCTCGCCGAAGTGTAGAGGAGGCATGGCGTCTGCTGGAGTTTGTACCGCCCAAGGCTCCGTTGGCTTGTGTATGCGGAGCGCCAGGAGGAGGTCAGGGATCTCAAGGGTGGTGAAGATACCCATCAAGATGTCCGCAGGCAGCTCCGGCAATGTGCCCAGTGTAGTCTTCTTTGTCAGTTGTAGCTCAACATGTTCAGCTTTGCAGAATCTCTTCAGTGAACTGGGACTGGGAGTGAAGCTTAGCAGCTTTGGCAAAACTCTGAAGATTAGGGAGCACAAATACGTCCCTAAGCTCACTGGATATCTTGAGCTTCGGCCAAACTGACAAATTTGACAGAGTCTCTCTGCAGATATCTTCAGCTTCGGCCAAACTGACAAATTCCTTCAGTGCAGAAGAAAAGGCAGGCTCCTGGCTATACTTATACAGACAGATCACCAACCGCTTCAAACTCGAGTAGGAGAAGCAATCCGAGCCCAAGAACAACACGGATATCGACTGAATCAGATTCCCAGGGCGCTTCTAATGCTACAACAAAGATTCGGACTTGTTTTTGCAGGAGTTCCGAGTCACGCTGGGGTCATCCTCCGACGTATTCCCCGGCAAGCAAGGGCAAAAAGAAGAGCACTAACAGCCGAAAACAACGGGTGGCTGCGCTGCAGCGCTGGGATTGGGAGCGGTGGACTAGCTTCTGGGTCCAGGGAACACAGCGATTCGTGCCGCGGGGCTGAGCTTCTGCTTAGCGCCGCCGTCAGCGGCGGTGGTGGCGACAGGACGGCGGCGCTCGGAGTGGGAGCGGTGGAGCGGCTTGAGGCGGAGTGGTTTCTTCTCTTCTGTCCTGGCATTTTCTTATTTTTTAGAGCGAAGACGTCAACGGGCGTCAGGCCCACGAAGCCATGGCAATGCATAGCCCACGCACATATTTCACTCCTTTTTTTCTCAAAAAAAGTATTCAACTCCATTTTAGAAAAACAATTACCCATATTTCAATTATTTCACTCAATTTTAGAAAACACTTAACATGTATTTTGCTTGTCACTCATTTTTTTTTCAAAAATAACACTTATTTCACTTAATTTAAGGAAAACAATAACATATATTTCAGCTAAGAATACGATTGAGACATGAAAATTTAACCTAGTTTAGAATGTATCCAGGTGGATTTTTTTTTCTAAATGTCTTATCACTAGGAATTTAAATATATGAAAATTATGAAAACAAATACTAGTTCAAATGATATGAATAAACGAAATAATCAAACAGAACATAAAATACTTGACTTTTTGTATGATGAGAAAAAAAATCTGGAGGTTGATTGCAGTAAGGAGGGGGAGCCATGGTGTGGTTAACTCGAGATCGACCTCACATGAGCTCAAGTGAACAGTAAAATGAAAATAATGAAAATAGATTCAAAAAATATATGAATTATTTTTACCGGAATATTGGAAAATGTTTTGATTGCTTGCAAAGTTTCATCATCGGATGACCTTCATGGAATACGGCGTGAAAAAAAATCAAGTTCCAAAACTGTTATTTTTAAAAGCATTTTGGAGCATCGATTATATTTTTATTGCTGTTAGATGCAACTGTTGGGAGACGCGAGCTATTTACAACCGGTTTGGATGGCGTTCCAATAATAGACTAGGTGTATAGGCATCTAGTGCTATTTTCGTCGGTTGTCACAAATTTACTTTTTGTCAAATTGACTCCCTTGAGACCAACTTTTGTATCACAGACCTTTTGCGTGACATTCTAGCATAACAATATGGATGCATGCATCATTTAGATGCAGAGGCCAGGGGTACTCCTTCTTTTCAAAAAAAAAGTGGACCTACACGCTCGGCCTAACTGGCACCTCTCACATCGAGCCCAAATCTAGGGCGAATATGAGGAGGCATGGGGGCGCCCCGAGCGCGTCCGTCTCGTCAGACTAACCGCACGAACCAACGTTGAATCAGTCAAAATCATTGACCCGATGAGCGTATCCTTCTATTTTGATGAGGACGGTGAAGACGCATTGAAGGCGCTGCATGGTGCCACTTCGGTGTGTCGCCAGATCACCCAAGATCGGCTATTTTTAAGTTGGACGGCGACCCCAACCCTAGAGGCATCCCATTGCCATATTCGTCTACCTTCCTCCACGTCGCCACTAGCCACGGCCCGCCTGAAGGTCACCACATATGTCATGCTCATGTCGGAGCAGTGCCTACGACTGCTAGAGGAGATCCGTGCTAAGCGTGAAGCTCACATCACACTCGTCATGTCTCTGGACTCGCCAGAGCCGGAGGACATGGACAAGGAGGCGGAGGTGGAGCAGGATGCCGCCACGAACGAGGTGCAATCGGAGGAGGAGGACACGCAGTTGAAGAAGGATGACAACTACGCAGGTGACACGGATCTAGTGCCTCATCTTGCGGTCTTTAGTATGCCCGAGGCGCTGGCGGAGCTCGAGGTGGCCCAGGCGGAGGAGACGGGGCAGTAGACCCTCCTTGGCTCCATCCAGCCAGTGGCGGGGTTGAAGGTCAACTCCTGCTTTGTTCGTCTGTCTGGAGGAACCGAAAAAGTCGGAGTTGTTGTAGGCGGCCATCTAACCTATGCTTGCATGGAGATTGTCGACATCTCAGATGACTATGAGTAGTAGGGTATCTTAGGTATCTAAGTACTATTTAGTTTTCCTTTTGTTGTTTGGATATAAGGCACCAAATATATATGAGGTATTCAGATGCAGAAAAGGAAAAATGACGATTGTCTGGTCACTTTCCACGGATGCGTCCGAGCACGCATTTGAGGGCTCGAATTTAATGTTTGCGGTTTTAGAGCATCTACAACTGGATCCCTTATACCCTCTTCAAACGCCCGGGTAGGCCGCTCGGTCACAAAATTTTGACCCAGTCGGGCTTCTCAAACCGGCCTCAAACGCCCGAACTGATAGGCATCCCTCATATCCATCCCAAATATGGGGCGGATATGTGGGCGCCGGGGCATGCCCGCCACGTCGTACTGACGCCATGGACCCACACGGAATCTTATGGATCAACCTAAAGGCGTTGGGAACAAGGTTTCTGTTTCAGATTCAACATTGTTTCTACTCATCTTATGGGTCATACTAAAGGCATTACTTGGCACAAACACTAAATAAAACATAAAAACACAATCATAACAGAAGCATAATTGTACAAAACACTCAAGAACAGAAAGCAAAGGATAAAAATAATTTCTTCATTGCGTTGTCTCCCAACAAGCGCTATCGTTTTACGCTCTATCTAGGCATGGCGATTTCAATGATGCTCACATAAAGGTAAAGAATTGAAACATAAAGAGAGCATCATGAATCACATGGCAAGCACATTTAAGTCTATACCACTTCCTATGCATAGGGATTTTGTGAGCAAACAAATTATGGGAACAAGAATCAACTAGCATAGGAAGGCAAAACAAACATAATTTCAAAACTTTGAACACATAGAGAGGACACTTGATATTATTGCAATTCCTAGAAGTATATGTTCCTCCCTAATAATAAATTTCAGTAGCATCATGAAGGAATGCAACAATATAACTATCACATAAATCATTCCTTTCATGATGCACAAACATAGTATCTTCATTACTCTTCACATAAGCAAATTCCTTTTCATCCACGGTAGTGGGAGCAAACTCAACAAAATAACTATCATGTGAAACTTGATTCTCATAACCAAATTGAATATTAAAATAATGATGAAAAGTTTCATGGTTATCATTACCAATTATAGCATACATGTCATCACCAAAACTTGGGTATCAAAAAAATATCATCTTCATCAAGCATAGCATCCCCAAACTTGTGGTTTTGTATATCATTTGCATCATGGATATTCAGAGAATTCATACTAATGACATGGCAATCATGCTTTCATTCAAGGTACTATCATGACTCACCTTATAAATATATTCTTTTAACACTTCATCAAAATTTTCAGATTCATGATTTTCAAACGAAAGTTCATAGAGATAATCAAGTGCACTCAACTCACTAGCAATTGGTTCATCATAATTTGGTCTTTTGAAAAGATTACCAAGTGGATGAGGATCCATATCAATAGTTTTTTATCAAGCGAAGATGCAAGCAAATAGAAGTCACATGGCAACACAAGCAAGGATAGCAAACAAGAGATCTGACGAGAAAAAAGGCAAATGAAAAGAGAGCGAATAAAACGGAAATTTTTGTGTGAAGTGGGGGAGAGGAAAACAATAGGTAAATGGAAACTAATGTAAATTGCAAGGAGATGAGATTTGTGATTAGGAACCTCGTAGATGAGATTGCTTCCTCCCCGGCAACGGCGCGAGAAATTCCTGTGACATGGTTTGAGACTATGTAGGTATTTCCCCAAAGATGAAGGGATAATGCAGTACAGCGACAGTAAGTTTTTCCCTAAGTTATGAAACCAAGGTATCAATCCGTAGAGGAAGATCACGCACCCACGTAAGAAGCACCTGCACGCAAACAACAAATACTTGCAACCCGATGCGGAAGAGAGGTTGTCATGCTCTCTACGGTAATAAGATAGATTAAGTAATGATAGTTTTGTCAAATATATCTCGCAAAAACACAAAGTAAAATAAATAAGAAAAAAATGCATCAAGGTATTTTTTGGTTTTTTGGAATAATAGATCTGAAAACAAAAGTTGCAAATAGTAGATCGGAAAGCAATATGTTGGAAAATTAGACCCGGGGGTCGTAGGATTCACTAGTGGCTTCTCTCATGAGTATAGCACACGGTGAGTGAACAAATTAATGGTGGGCAGTTGATAGAAGATCAAATAATCATGACGATATCCAGACAATGATCATTATATAGGCATCATGTCCAAGACAAGTAGACTGAAACAATTCTGCATCTACTTCTATTACTCAACACATTGACCGCTATTCATCATGCATCTAGTGTATTAAGTTCATGGGAAAACGGAGTAATGCAATAAGAATGGTGTCATGATGTAGAAAATATATATTCATGTAGGAATAGACCCCATCTTGTTATCCTTAATGGCAACAATACATGCGGGTCTTGCTGCCCTTTCTGTCACTCGGAAAGAACACCCGAAGATCAAACCCATCACAAAGCACCTCTTCCCATGGCAAGAAAAATTGATAGAGTTGGCCTAAATAAACTAAAGATTCAAAGAAGAAATACGAGGCTATAAGTAATCATGCAAATAAGATATCAAAGAAGACTCAAATCATATTCATGGATAGAAACTGATCAGGAACTCAAAATTCATCGGATCCCAACAAACACACCGCAAAAGTCATTACATCAAATAGATCTCCAAGAGACCATTGTATTGAGAAACATAGACAGAGAGGTAGCCATCTAGATACTGCCTACGGACCCGTAGGTCTATGGTGGACTACTCACGCATCATCAAAGAGGCACCTATGAAGAAGATGAACCCCTCTATGATGGTGTTAGATTGGATCTCGAGATTATGGAACTTGCGGCTGCTGGAATTGTGTTTCATCGACTCTCCTATGGTTTTGGATTTTCAAGGCATTTATAGGCTCGATAGTCGGTTGAGGGGGTGCCCGAGGTGCCCACACCCCACCAGGCCGCACCAGGGGTCTCTGACGCGCCCTGGTGGAGGGTGGCCACCCTAGGCCCCCTCTTCTAGTGTTTTTTGGCCCATCTTTATTCTTCTGGTCCATAAAAAATCCACAAAACTGCCTGCAGCATTTGGGCTCTATTTGCTACTGATTTTCTGCGAAGTAACAAAAAAGCAAAAAGAGCAACTGGAACTTTGGCACTATGTCAATAGATTAGTCCCAAAAAATGATATAAAGTTGCTATAAAATGATTGTAAAACATCCAAGATTGATAATATAACAGCATGGAACAAGCAAAAATTATAGATATGTTGGAGACGTATCAGTAGGCATGGAACACGGGAGTTGCGTGGTCCCCTTATTGGTTTGATAACCTTGGTTCTCACTGAGGGAATTACTTATCTATACTGTACTGCATCATCCGCTCCTCTTCGTGAAGAAACCCAACGCAGATCAGAAGTATCAGGAAGGTTTTCTGGCGCCATTGCCGAGGAGTATCACAAATAACCCACAAGTATAGGGGATCGCGACAGTCTTCACGGGTAGTATTTCACCCTAATTTATTGATTCGACATAAGGGAGCCAAAGAATATTTATTGGCCTTGACAGTTGAGTTGTCAATTCAACCACACCTAGGATATCTCCCTGCAAAACAGGTTTAGTAGCATGTCAAATAAAAGTAATATCAGTAACAATGATAGCAGCAATTTTGTAATAGTAGTGACAGCGACAACAATGATAGTAACCTAGAAAGATTCGGTACTTGTAAAGCGTAGGCCATGGTACAACGATGGAAATATATGGATGACATCAATCATGTAATAGTTACACACTAGAGCGATATAGAACTAGCTCCAATTCATCAATGTAATGTAGGCATGTATTCTGTATATAGTCATACGTGCTGCAATAAGAACTTGCGTGACATCTTTTGTCCTACCCTCCCATGGCGGCAGGGTCCTATTGGAAACTAAGGGATAGTAAGGCCTCCTTTTAACAGAGAATCTAACAAAGCATTAACACATGGTGAATACATGAAGTCCTCAAACTATGACAATCACTGGAAAGGATCCCAATTATTGTCACCTCGGGGTATGCGGATCAAGACACGTAATAGGTGCATACAACTTGCAACATAGGATCCAAATCACTCTTATATTGATGAAAACATAATAGGTTCATATTTGAAATCATGGCACTCGGGCCCTAGTGACAAGCATTAAGCATAACAAAGTCATAGCAACATCAATATCAGAAAATGTGGATACTAGGGATCAATCCCTATCAAATTAACTCGATTACATGATAAATTCCATCCACACTCATCACTGGCTAGCAAGCCTACAAAGGAATTAATCACTCCCAGTGGTGAGAATCATGGAATAGTTGATGGAGAAGGGTTGTTGATGACGATGTCGATGAATCCCCCTCTTTGGAGCCCCAAACGGACTCCAGATCAGCCCTCTCGAGGAAGAATAGGAGGTGGAGGCGGCTCCGTCTCGTAGATTGCAATGAAAACTTCTCTCTTATTTTTGTCTACGAAGATGTGAATTTATAGGACTGAAATTAGGGTCGGGGGAGCCACGTGGGCCCCATGAGCTAATAGGGTTCGCCCAGGGGGTGGGCGCGCCTGTTGGCTCGTGGCCCACTGGTGGCCCCCCTTCGGTGGCTCTTCACTCCATAATTCCTCATATATTCCAGAAATAATTCACAAAAAGTTTCGTTCAATTCCAAGAACTTCTATTTCTGCACAAAAATAACACCATGGCAGTTCTGCTGAAAACAACGCTAGTCATGCGTTAGTTTCATTCAAATCATGCAAACTAGAGTCCAAAACAAGAGCAAAAGTGGTTGGAAAAGTAGATACGTTGGAGACGTATCAACTCCCCAAAGCTAAACGCATTGCATGTCCTCAAGCAATTCGGTTGATAAAATGAAAGTGATAAAGAATACTTTTACGAACACCTTTGTTCTCGTTGGCATATATATGCTTAGCTAGGGTTTATGTTTTCAGCATAAATCATAGGTAAGCATATCCAGGATAACAACGAAACATCATATTCACTCATAGCAATACATAACCAACTAGCAAGCAATAATAAGATATGTCGCGTGCCAACAATTTGTCAAAACAATCATGATATAATATGATGACATGGTATTTCGTTAGCCCTTTCTAAGAATGGAAAACATAAATGTAGAGCACCTCTGAGGTTCAAGCAGCGACTAAACATTATAATTCAGGGTAGAACAGATCCTGTCATGCTCATGTCCATCATTAACTAGACTCAATGTATAAAAATGACAATAGTGCTCTCTGGTACTGTGCTTTTAGTAAGAATATGATGAATCATGAACAACATAAGAGTAAATAGAAATGCCCTTCGCAGAGGGGAGCATTGATTTGCAGAGGTGCTATAGGCCAAGTTTTAAACATAGTTGAAATTGTAATTTTGGGTGGTGCATTTTTCCTGTCAACGTTACGACAAAGGTTTTCACTATCTTCCATGCTGAACTCATTATTGGCAGTTCCCAAACAGAATTGTGAAGTCTACTCCTATCCATCATCCATACATGAACCATGGCTTCTCGAATCCATGGGTGCGTGTCAACATATCAACTGTCCCAAGGAGTGTTGTTTAATTAATTTTGATTTTGATCCTTTTTACCAGCCTCTCTGGTGCAATGATGGTGAATAAACGAGTGTCTTGAGAATAACTTACTTAGCATGGAAGATACCGACCGCCCAGTCGCTACATGATACGTCTCCAACGTATCTATAATTTATGAAGTATTCATGCTGTTATTTTATCATTCTTGGATATTTTACAATCATTTTATAGCAACTTTATATAATTTTTGGGGATTAACCTATTGACCTACTGCCGAGTGAAAGTTGCTATTTTTTGCTTGTTTTTTACATCGCAGGAAATCAATATCAAATGGAGTCTAAACACCACGAAACTTTTTGGAGAATTTTTTTGGACCAGAAGGAACCCAATGCGCCAGAGCTGCACCTGGGGGCGCCCAGGTGGGTTGTGCCTACCACGGTGGCCTCCTGCACCCCCTGTCTGCACTATAAATTCCCAAATATTCCGAAACCCTTCGGGGCAGCCCGAGAACAGAAGTTCCGCCATCGCAAGGCTGTGTAGCCACCGAAAACCATTCTAGACCCCGTTTAGGCACAGCTCCCGGAGGGGGGAATCACCTCCGGTGGCCATCTTCATCATCCCGGTGACCACCACGATGAGGAGGGAGTAGTCCACCCTCGTGGCTGAGGGTTTGTACCGGTAGCTACGTGTTTAATGTCACTCTCGTGATCTATATCATGGGCTTTGTTAATATAGATGGATCATATGATGTTTCTCCCCTCTATACTCTTATTGTGATGAATTGAATCTTTACCCTTTGAAGTTTTGTTATGTTAGATTGAATGTTCAGATTTGGGAACACATGATGTATGTCTTGCGGTATGAATACTTGAGGTGACATTGGGGTATCTTATTGGTTCACTTGATATACGTTATGGCACTCAACTTGCGGATTCCCGCGGTGATATTAGGGTAATCTATGCATAGGGGTTGATGCACGTTTTATTATCTTTTCTCCGATAGAAACTTAGGGGATCCCTTGTAGTTCTTTGTGTAGATTGACTATTATGAATATGAATTTGCTTTGGTATTATTCTAGTACGAACTCTTGAGTAGATCGATCGGAAATAATAGCTTGAGTTATTCTAGTACGAAATCTAGGATAGATCGAACAGAAAGAATAGCTTTGAGGTGGTTTCGCACCCTACAAACAATTTCTATCTTTTGGTCTTCGCTGATAGGAATTCGGGAGTGATTCTTTATTGCACTTTGAGGGATAATCATATGATCTAACTATGTTAGCATTTTTGAGAGATTGCACTAGCGAAAGTACGGACCCTAGGCCTTGTTTTCAAGCATTGCAATATTGTTGTTGTGCCCGCTTACTATTTTCTACCTTGCTGTTTTTATTTATTCAGATTATAAAATTATATTTCTACCATCCATATTACACTTTTATCACTATCTCTTCGCGGAACTAGTGCACCTATACAATTTGCCATTGTATTGGGTGTGTTGGGGACACAAGAGATTTCTTGTATTTGGTTGCAAGGTCGTTTGAGAGAGACCATCTTCATCCTACACCTCTCATGGATTGATAAACCTTAGGTCATCCACTTGAGGGAAAATTGCTACTGTCCTACATAACTCTGCACTTGGAGGCCCAACAGGTGTCTACAAGAATTAAGTTGCGTAGTAGACATCAAGCTCTTTTCTAGCGCCGTTGCCGGGGAGGTGAGTGAATGAAGGTATATCTTTAGATCTATCAATCGAATCTTTTAATTTCCTGTTTTATCACTAGTTTGGTTATTAAAGAAAACTAAATAAAAAATGGAATTGAGTATGCATCATATTATTGATCATCTTTATAATATCTTTCTTGAAAATGATGGATCGGAAAATTGTGCTCAATTAATAGAAGAAAAATTCAATAAAATGATTGGAATGAATGATGAGCATGATTGCAATGTTGTTAGTATGAATTCTTTGAATATCCATGGTGCTAATGATATGTAAAGCCATAAGCTTGGGATCCTATGTTTGATGAAGATGATATTTTTTGTCCCCCAAGTTTTGATGTAGAAATTTGTTATTATGAAAGCACGCCTCCTATTTATGATGATTATATTGATGAGTGGATTTGGAGAGGTCACGACTTTATTTAATGATGAATCCACTATTTTGGAAGAGGTTGCTATTGATTATGACAATAAAGTTACTATATATGATGATTATGGTGATGACATGTATGCTATAAATAATAATGATCACCATGAAACTTATCATCAGGATTTTAATTTTAATCACAAGATAGTTATTTTGTTGAGTTTTCTCCCACTACTATTGATGAGAATAGATTTGCTTATGTGGAGAGTAACAAAATCTCTATGCTTATGCATCATGAAAAGAATGCTTTATGTGATAGCTATATTGTTGAATTAATTCATGATGCTACTGAAAATTATTATGAGAGAGGAACATATGCTTGTAGGTATTGCAATAATATCAAGCTTCCTCTATATGTGTTGAAAATCTTGAAGCTATGCTTGTTTTGTCTTCCTATGCTAGTTGATTCTTGCGCCAATAAATTCTTTTCTCACAAAACCCCTATGCATAGGAAGTTGATTAGGCTTAAATGTGCTAGTCATATGCTTCATGATGCTCTCTTTATGTTACAATTCTTTACTTTTATGCGAGCATCATTGAAATCATCATGGCTAGCTTAACAGGCATAAAAGAAAAGCGCTTGTTGGGAGACAACCGAACACTTTTAACTATTGTTTTTTTGTGTTCACATGATTAAGCTACTGTAGTAATCATGTTTTATTGCTTTTGTTTCAATAAAGTACCAAGTAAAGCCTTTGGGATCCTGTGGGGTGATAATTGATTTGATCTTGCTAAAAAACAGAACTTTTGCACTCACGAAAATAATTCTAATGTTTAATAGAAGAGTGATTTTGAGTTTAATATTTTTTTCAGAAGATTAATATACAAATTTCTCACGTGGTCCTAATTTTTATGAAGTTTTAGAGTATCAGAAGTATGGTTGGAGTACAGATTATTATAGCCTGTTCTGTTTTTGACAGATTCTGTTTTCAATGCATAGTTTGCTAGTTTCTATGGCTTATATTGATAAATATAAATTGGGGTAATGATATTCTACAGTATTCATAGTGTGATAACAATTATGGATCTGGTCTTGACAGTACCAAAGTGAATGGTTTGCTCTTTATCATACTAACTCATCTCACGAAGTTCCGTTAAGTTTTGTGTGATTGAAGTTTTGAAGTTTTGGGTGAGATATCGATATGAGTAGAATAAGGAGGGACAAGGCCCTAAGCTTGGGGATGACCAAGGCACCCCCAAGGTAATATCCAAGAAAGACTCAAGCGGCTAAGCTTGGAAATGCCCCGGAAGGCATCCCCTCTTTCGTCTTAAACACCATCGGTATATCTTACTTGGAGCTATATTTTTATTCTTCACACAATATGTGCTTTGCTTGGATCGTCGTCATATTTTGTTATTTTATGTTATGTGTTATTTATATTATATTTTTTCAATAAAAAGTTCCAAGAATTGCCTAGGATGCTTGCATTGCATGTTTTGATGAGTGCTGTGTAAAAACAGAAACTTTGGCTGAAGTGTTTGAATTTTCATATTTTACTGGAACATGGAGACTTTCTGAAATTTTTACACAGTATGTTAATATAAATTTTATAGCATGTAATAATTATTCATAATTGTTTGAGTTAGATAAGTACACTGTTTTCATAAATTGCTACAGACTGTTTTGTTTAGACAGATTGCTGTCATAGTTTCGTTATCTAATCCTATCGTTTCCATAGCCTATATTGGTAGATATGAATTGTGGAAATGATAGTATATAGTACCTAATGTTTGAAACTTATTATGCAACTTGTCTTGGCAGCACATAAAGAGTTGATTTATTATTATGTGTACTAACCTATCTCACGAGTTCTTGTTGAGTTTTGTGTGGATGAAGCTTTTGAGATTTAGGAAAACCGTGATATGAGAAAAACCCGTCAACCCATATCTTACTTTCAAGAGTCCACCATACCTACCTAAGGATTAAGAAAGATCGTGCAAGTAAGTTGTCATCGGTGCAATAGGGCAATAAAAAATGGTTTCTAAAAGTGTTAGATCATTTAGTGTAAGAGAAAATTGAGGGTTGTACGAACTTGTGATGGCAAAGTAACAAAAGCAACGGACTGTGTCGTGGATTTCTCATGGCAGATGTCCGGGTCAACGGACTTAGGTTCGGGGCGAGACGCAACTACGTGGCGGCTTGAAGGGGTTGATCGGAATCGAGAAGACACGGAGGTTTACCTAGGTTCGGCCCCTCCGATGGAGGTAAAAGCCTACGTCCTGCTTGTCTGGTATTGATGATGATGGAGATCTCTCGGTTACAAGGGTCCTAATCGCTACCTCTAATCACGAGAGCCTCTAATCTGTCTATCTCTAATCTCTTGTGTTGTCTAAACTTGTGGACTTGTAAATCCTCTCAACCCCTCTCTGTAGGGGTGCTCTACCCCTCCTTATATAAGTGGAGACGGTAGGTTTACAAATAGAGTCCTACTAGGCGTAGGATTAGGACTTGTCTCTCACGAATCCTACTCCGGGTCTTATTTCCTTTAAGGGAATCTTTTTCTCTTCGGGCCTTCTCTTGTGGGTCTTCTCTTGTGAGACTTCTCTTGTGAGCCTTCTCTTGTAAGCCGCCTGGAGCCGGCTCACCCGCCGGGTCTTGGGCCTTAGTCATCCTATGACCCGCCTGCCGAGTCATTAATAAGATGTTGTGTCTTTAATGGGTCTCCTGTGAGTCGCCAGGCCGGGTTATACCGCGGGGTATATCCCCGTCATTAGCCCCGAGGTTAGCTTGAATTTATTCATGGTAAGCTCCTAAAATAAGAGTAATAAATATGTTAAACGACCGGTTTGCTCCTTTGGCCAGCTTGAATAATGGGTCCTTAGAAATCCGGGTCTTTTCTGCATATGAATGAGTCATCTTGATAATCATCTTGCTTGTCAATGTCCCTTGAAAAATATTGAGAATAAAATACCCATATGCCATTGAGTCGGCTTCCAATACTCTTGGCGGGTCATCTCCGCCGGGTAATAATCATTGATGATGTCGGGTCATTATCGTTGGTGACTCCGGGTTAAATAACCAGAATCCAGCTGACTTGATAAAAATATTGGGATGAAAATCCATCTGATGTAAAACCGGACTTCCATTGTTGTGAGGCGGGGCGGCTTATATAGACTCTGGCGGGTTATGATCTTTTGATGACGCCGGGTCATAAATGTTGGTGATGCTGGGTCTAACAACTGAACTCCATAATTAACATCTTGAAAATTCTCCTCAAAGTTTTTGATATGTCCATATTATCTGTAGCTCCCAAGCTCCGAGATTATCCATGATAACTTGGTGCTTTGCAATAATATTTGGACTCTGTAGCCCCCAAGTGTCGGGTTGTCCTGCCTGGAGTAACCTGGGACTTATAACTATCTTATACCTTATAAATCTTCGGCGGGTGTAGCCCCCAAGGGCCCGCTCATCAGAATGTGATGTGCCGGGTCTTCATTTTGAATCTCTTAATTTTTTGGAACAGCTGAATACTATAGCCCCCAAGTGCCGGGTCGCACGCCAGCAGCGGCTTGGAACTTTTAGAAAATTGGATCTGAGCAGTGTAGTCCCCAAGTGCCGGGTCAGTAAGAATTACTAGGCCGGGACATAGAAAATATAGAAAGGCCGGGTCATCTTCTTGAGAAAATATAGAAAGGCCTTCTGATCTCCTTGAGAAAACAGGGTCTTGCTGACAATGCAATGATTTGCAAACCAGCTTGCATTAGCCCCCAACTGCCATGGTGCCTGCTTGCAGCGACATGGGACTTGCATATTTGATATAAACTGGACTTGAATAATGTAGCCCCCAAGTGCCGGGTTGTCTGCCTATGGCGACTCGGGACTATGTGAGAATAACATGACTCACCAAATTTGTTCGAATAACTCTTTGACCGTAGTTGTAATATAACCCGGAATGAATATCCTGGAATAATTCCTTTGTCTTTGATACGAAATCCCTGCTCGTGGTTGCGGTGCAACCCGGCAAATATAAGTTTGAGAAATCCATGAGTGTTGTAGATTACTACAGAGCACAATTAAAGAAATCTGAGAACCGGCCAACTAGATGACACGGCATTATATCTAACAGGGCGGCTCTTGAAAAATAATAATTTCTTCGAGGTGGTTTGGAAAACCCTAATCATTTATTACTGGTTATGATAAACCATGAAGATCTATCCATGTTGGCTATTAAAAGATCCAGGTTATTTTAACGGCGGCTCATCTTAAGAGATAATACCTGGAAAAAATAGACAAGACAGAATATATTCTGCATTGTTGTGAGGGAGGCTTGAAGAAGCTCAACCCGGAGATGTTATACCTTTCATAGCATTGCTCCTTTTCTCATAATCTTGCTCTGACACGGTTTGATAACCCGGCATGTTATCTGGAGGTGGGAAGCCCCCTTGAATAATACACGACTGAAGGTAAGAAGCCTCCATCGACAACCGCGGCTAATGATTAGCCGGAGATGGCATAAGCCGGCTGTTTGCAGGGTAATGTAAGCTATACCCAAAGGTAAGAAGCCTCCTGTTGACAGCAAATATTGTTGGCGCGGACGCCGACTGTCGATGGGTAATGTAAGCTATACCCGAAGGTAAGAAGCCTCCATCGACAACCGCGGCTACTGATGAGCCGGAAGCGGCATATTGCCGGCTGTTTGAAGGGAATGTAAGCTATACTCAAAGGTAAGAAGCCTCCTTCAACAGCAAATATTGTAAGCGCGAACGTCGGCTATCGATGGGTAATGTAAGCTATACCCGAAGGCAAGAAGCCTCCATCGACAACCGTGGCTACTGATGAGACGGAACGGCATAAAGCCGGCTGTTTGAAGGGAATGTAAGCTATACCCGAAGGTAGGAAGCCTCGTTCAACAGCTATAGTTGATAAGCAACTAAGTTTTTGCATAAAACGCCGGTTGTTAGGGTGAGATAAGCGAACCCGTCGGTAAGGCCCCCTTCGACAACCACGGTTAATAAGTAACTGGAAGTGGCATAAAGCCGGCTGTTAGGTTGAGATAAGCGATACCCGTCGGTAAGAAGCCCCCTTCGACGGCCGCAGTTGATAAGCAATTGGAATTTGGTGTACGCGCTGGTTTGTCTTAGGGTAATGTAAGCTATACCCAAAAAGGTAGGAAGCCTCCATCGACACTCACGTTTAATGTAACCAACTTGGGCATAAAGTCTGCTGTGCAAGGGAATGTAAGCTATACCCGAAGGCAAGAAGCCTCCTTGCAACAGCGTGAACGCCGGCTGTCGATGGGTAATGTAAGCTATACCCGAAGGCAAGAAGCCTCCATCGACAGCCGCAGTTAATATAACCAAATTGGGCATAAAGCCAGCTGTGCAAGGGAATGTAAGCTATACCCGAAGGCAAGAAGCCTCCTTGCAACAGCGTGAACGCCGGCTGTCGATGAGTAATGTAAGCTATACCTGAAGGCAAGAAGCCTCCATCGACAACCGTGATTAACTTATATTGAACTGGATGACGGCTCACTTGTCGGCTGTCAAAGCCGTCTCAGTTTGAACCGGAAAGAACTCCTCTTGTAAGTCACCATCTTGTAAAAGAAACGGCAGAAGCTTCAAGTGACTTTATGATGTCCCAATAAATCCGGGCACCCATGTTTCAATGGTGCATCAAGGTGGTTTGTCCTCTTGGGCAACTTTTAATCCTCCACCAATAATGTAATAGCCCCCAGGATTGAGTTTTCTCTTGCAAAGACCCGGGGTTCTCATTGAAAGCAACCAAATGTATCTTGCCATGTTTGTAGCCCGCGAGTCTTAAATTGACTCGAAGAGGCGGCTTGAGAATCTCGTCTGAAAATTTTGAGGTTGGCCATGGCGGGTTATAGATGACCTCGTATGAATTGTTCCAATAGTCCGGTTGATGTTTCGTCCCGGTTGTTTGTTGAAGGGAACCAAACTGTAGTGGCGGCGACTTGTGCGTCTGTCCGTCGGGCGGCTCATGTCGATGAGCACCGCACTAATATGTTGATGTAGATCAGCATGTGGGTGGCATCTTGTGCTCGTCCGTTGGGTGGCTTGACCCGGCGAGCGCTGCTCCAATATGTTGATGTAAATGTTGAAACCACTCGCGGCATTGTAAGCCGGTGTTGTTGTGGAAGACGACACGGCGTTGTAAGCCGGCACGGATGAGAGAGACGGTCACGGCATTGTAAGCCAGCGCAGTGGCGAGAGATGGTCACGACATTGTAAGCCGACACGATGGCGAGAGACGGTCACGACATTGTAAGCCGACGCGGTGGCGAGAGACGGTCACGGCATTGTAAGCCGGCTTATTGATGTAGACCGGGCGTGGGGGTGGCTTGTCCATGTAGATTCATGAGTCGGCCATGGCGTGTTGACGCAACTGAGTCAATAGAGACGGCCGACCCATACTCGCAATATAAAATTGTCTTTGTGCCAAATAATTGTCCTGCACACACGCATATAGGCGAGGGTAAATGTTCTCATAGAAATCATTATATGCTTGTAAAATAAATATGTCAGATAGCACCTGATTTGTTAGGCTGATAGATGAATTAATCCAGACGTTGTAGATCAAAATTGATCGATCGAACCCCAATAGTATTGTTGCTTTCTCCATCACGTTGCCTCCTCTTTCCTTTTACCTTGTCCAACCGATCACAATCAGCTCCCATTTCCTTATCCTCTCCCTGACTGCTCATGCACGGCTTCGGGTGAAGTGAAGCACAACGACAACAATCGGCGGCCGGGTCAAATCGGGAACGGGCGAGGCCGAGGCCGGACCGCCGGTCGTTGCTCAGCTGGCGGAGCGACTCATGAGCAGGCGAGGCGGTGGCGGGGTGTCGAAGCTGCGGTGAGGAAACCGGAGTAAGGCGCGACGGTGGCCGGCGGCTGCAACAGCAGAGGCAACGCGACGAGCCAGCGGGTGCGAAGGTGGGGGGTGGAGTGGTTGTGGCTGGTGGCTGCGGCAACAGCCGGCCGAAGCGGTGCGAGTCCCGGCGACGGAGCCCACGCCGGCTCGAGGTGAGGCGCCCCCAGCGACGGAGCCCACGCCGGCTCGAGGTGAGGGACGACCACGACAACGGAGCCCGTGCTGGCTCGTGGTGATGGACGGCCACGGCGACGGAGCCGATGCCGGCTCGTGGTGAGGGACAACCATGGCGACGGAGCCCATGCCAGCTCGTGGTGAAGCTGACTGATGGATGCAGTCCGACTAGGTGAAGCGGCAGTGCACCGACGAAGGCTGAATCTGCGTCGATCTCCACCTGGCGAAGCACAGGAGACCCGCTAAAGACATGACATCTTATTAATGACCCGGCTGGCGGACAGCAGGACGGCCAAGCCCAAGACCCGGCTGGTGAGCTGGCGCTAGGGGGCTCACGAGATAGGGCCTGGTGGGTGAGCCGGCGCCAGGCGGCTCACAAGAGAAGACCCGAAAAGAGAAGGATGCCATTAAAGGAAACAAGACCTGGAGTAGGATTCGTGAGAGACGAGTCCTAATTATACTCCTAGTAGGACTGTATTTGTAAGCCTACCCTCTCCACCTATATAAGGAGGGGTAGAGCACCCATAGAAGGACAAGTTCTCAAGAGACACAAGTCTACAAGTTTAGACAACGCAAGAGATTAGAGATAGATAGATTAGAGGCTCTCGTGATTAGAGTTAGCGATTAGCATCGTTGTAACCGAGAGATCTTCATCATTATCAATGCCAGACAAGCAGGACGTATGCTTTTACCTTGACTTGAGGGACCGAACCTGGGTAAAACTCTGCGTCTTCTCGATTCCGAGCAACCCCTTCAAGCCGCCACGTAGTTGCGTCTCGTCCTGAACCTAAGTCCGTTGCCTGGACATCTGCCGTGACAAAACCACGACAGTTGGCGTCCACTGTGGGGTCGCACGGTGATGTTGTTCTTGAAGGGAATTCTTCAAGGATCGAGGAGGTGACGAGTCATTGGATGAAAAAGAGCCGCCGTGATACAACAGATAGGAGATTGAGATCATAAAGAAAATTAGGCTTGAGCCGAGCGCACGCGACGAGGCGACCCGCCGAGGCCTGGTTAAAATTCCATTGCTGCGGCAAGTCGAAGTTTCGCGTCCAAGATCAATCGGTACAAGGTACAAGTCGCCGAGAGCAACAGGATTTGACGACTCCGTTGTTCGTACCCAAGACAAAACTCAAAAGCCGATTGACGATGGAAACCGGCTAAGTTGATGTGCTGCCATCGAAACAGCCGGGGATACCAATGCTTGATGCTCTCCAAAGGAATTATGGCTGTGGACTCGGTCTCAGCCTCGGTTCGGACTCGGTCTCCGCCACCACGAAGCAATGCATCGTGCCTGAGCTGCCGCCATGGTTCGTCTCGCAGCTCCGACCTCCGCCTGACCCGGACCCGAGTCCCCTTGGGCCGGCGGCCGCCCCACGCGCCGCTGCTTCATGCCGCCCCAGCCTGCGCTGCCCTTCGTGGTTGCAGCCTCCGGCGCCGCCGCTATCAGTTCCGCCGTCCGAGTTGCCGTCCGCCTGCTTTGAGCCGCCACCGGCTCAGCACGCAGCTGCCGCCGCGCCTCTCCCCACTGCGCCGGATCCGCCCGCGGCTCCACCTCGCCACTCCTCGCCGGCTGGCTGCCGCTCGCCTCGCCCGGCCGTTGCTCGTGCCGCCGGCTGTGCACGCCTTGCCTCCACACGCCCCGCTCCGCCACCCGCGGGCCGGCGCTGCCGAGGTGCCCGGCCGAGCCGCCGCGCCATGGATGTCTCCGTGCTTCACCGACATGGCCTCCACCCCGTGCGTCAGCGCGGCCTCCACTCGTTCGTGTCGTTCCGCCGTGCCCGTGGGCTGCCTGCTCGCGCCGCTGCTCTTGCCGGCTGTGACCACCACGCACCGAGCCGCCGGCGTCTCCGAGCCGCCTCCGTGCTTCAACCATCGAGCCGCCGCCTCCGCCCTGTTGCTACTCACCGCTGCGTTGGCATCGTGAGCCGTCTGCTCTGCATCAGGCCCTGCTCCAGCTTACACGCGCGTGTGCCCGCGCCGGGTCTGCCCGCATGCCACCTCCGCCGCGGCCTCACTTCGCCAATTTTCCTTCGCTGCGCCGGCCACCGCCGCATCGCGCTTCCAAGCCAGCCGTGTAGTACTAGTAGTACTACTTGTCATGTGGAGAAAAGAGCCCTGCTATTCTATTCATCGCATCAAGACAAGAAAAAGGATAAGAGGAAAAGGCCACCTATAGTATTATTTCACCTGCTATCAAAATTGATGGGTACTACTAATACTGTTTTGGGTTATCTTTTTCGTCCGTCCAAATATTATCTGACACTAGTATCATCCGGTAAAAATATCAGGTGCTATTCATCCTATTTATTTATCAGTATATTTTTATTTTTCTAAAAACAATTACTTTGTTTTCTTGTAACATTTTTACGCAGGAAATATATTTGCGTGGCATTATACCGCGGAGGTACCGCGCATTCGGGTTCATCCGTGTTGCGTTACCCGATGGACACGCGTGAGACGTCGTCCCCGTGGACGGTCTACATCAACTTGCCGGTACAGCGCGTGCTCACCCGCCAGTATGAGCCACCCAATGAACATTGCAAGCCGCCACATTCGCAATATGGTTTTCACCAACAAACGTCATGGCCGACTCGCCGTCCTCGCCGTCTTACAATGACGCGACCGTCTCTCGCAACGTCCGCGGCTGAGTGACCTATCCGCGCCGGCTTACAACGCCACGGCGACTCACCGACCGCGTCGGTCTAACAATGCCACGAGGACTTACCATCCGTGCTGGTTTTCAATACCAGGGCGACTCACCGATCGCACTGGCCTACGACGCAGCAACCGTTTCTCGTCACCGCGCCGGCTTACAATGCCGTGGCCGTCTCTCGCCGTTGTGCCGACTCACAACGCCACGGCCGATTCTCGCCTCCTGCGCCGACTTACAATGCCATGGTCGTCTTTCATCATCCGCGCCGGCTTACGGCGCCGTGGCGTCTTTTACAACATCACCAGTTTACAATGCCGCGGCCGTTTTCTATGTCTACATCAACATATCGATGCAGTGCTCGCCTGTACGAGCCGTCCAATGGGCGTGTGCAAGACGCCACCCATGCTGTGATCTACATCAACATATCGGTGCAATGCTCGCCTGAACGAAGCCGCCCAACAGATGCGTGCAAGACATCACCCACAATATGATCTACATCAATATATCGGTGCAGTGCTCATCGATATGAGCCGCCCGATGGACAGGCACACAAGTCGCCGCCACTACAATTTAGTTCACTTCAACAAACAACCGGAACGAATCATCGACCGGATCATTGAAGCAATTCATATGGGATCATTTATAACCCGCCACGGCCAACCTCAACTTTCGGTGGAGATTCTCAAGCCGCCTCTCCGAGTCAACTTGAGACTCGGGGGCTACAGACATAGCAAGACACATTTGGTCGTTTTCAATGAGAAGCCCGGGTCTTTTGCCAGATGAAATTTCCTGGCTCAGCAAGTTTAAAGTCGAAGTGGTTTGTGACCCGCCGGAGCTTTACCAGTCAATCTCGCTTTAGAGACCCTGAGCCGGTTCACAAAGTTGACGGCCAATCTCGCTTTAGAGACCCTGAACTGATATGATGCACAGATTGGCTTTATGCCCCTACAAAACACCATCGGCAGGGAGGCTTCTTGCCCACGGGTATAGCTTACATCTCCCCTGCACGGTTCACTTTTTATAATGTTGTAAGGAGGCTTCTTACCTTCGGGTATAGCTTACATCTCCCATACGCAGCTGGCTTTAGGCCTAGTTTGAGTACGTTAAGCGCTGTTGTTGTTGGAGGCTTCTTACCATATGATATAGCATAACATGACCCTAAAGACAATAGCGTGTACATCAAATACCAGTTGCTTATCAACTGCGGCCATCGAAGGGGGCTTCTTACCAACGGGTTCGCTTATCTCACCCTAATGGCCGGCTTTATGCCTTTTCCGGTTTCTTATCAGCCGCGGTTGTCGAAGGGGGCTTCTTACCGACGGGTTCGCTTATCTCACCCTAACAACCGGCGTTTACGCCAAAAATAGTTGCGGAAGGAGGTTTCTTGCCCTCGGGTATAGCTTGCATAAACCCTTCACGCAACCAGCTAGTACAATTACTAGTCGCGGCTGTCGAATGGAGGCTTCTTGCCATAAGGTATAGCTTACATAAACCCATCGACAGTCGGCCTTGTACAACATTGGCTGATTGGAGGAGGCTTCTTGCCTTCGGGTATAGCTTACATCACCCTCCAACAGCAGGCTTTTTAAGCTACGGTTGTCAATAGAGGCTTCTTGCCATCTGGTATAGCTTACATAAACCTATTGACAACCGGTGTTGGAATACAATGGATAAGTATTTGTTGTTAAAAGGAGGCTTCTTACCATCATGGTACAGCTTACATCACCCTTCATGCAGCCGGCTGTAGGCCGCTTTAAGTTCATCAACAATCGTCGTTGTCAATAGAGGCTTCCTGCCATCAGGTATAGCTTACATATATCCTAAGACAACCGGCTCTTAAAAGAAATTATTTACAAGGGAGACTCATGTTACCTTGAAAAGTTGCCGGCTTTAGGCCGCTTCCGGCTCTTCATTAGCCGCGGTTGTCAATGGAGGCTTCTGGCATTGGAATACAACTCGCATTACCCTACGACAACCGGTCATCAACAGAGCTCATAAGACTCGGCTTTATGCCATTCCGGTTGACATGTCAGCCGTGGATTATTCAAGGGAGCTTCCCACCTCCAGATAACATGCCAGGCTTATCAAGTCGGGTCAGAGCGAGATTATGAGAAAGGAGCAATGTTCTGAAAGGTATGAACATCTCCAGATTGAGCTTTTTCAAGCCGCCCTCACAACAATGCAGAATATATTCTGTCTCGTTTATTTTTTGCAGGTATTATCTCTTAAAGATGAGCCGCCGTTAAGTGTTTTACAAAGAGCAAATGGATCTTTTAATAGCCAATATGGCTGGATCTTCATGGTTTATCATAACCAGTAATAGATGATTGGGGTTTTTACTACCAGCTTGGAGAAATTATTATTTGTCAGATATAATGCCGTGTCATCTAAATTGGCCGGTTCTCGGATTTCTTTAATTGTGCTCTATAGTAATATACAACACTCATGGATTTTTCAAACTTATATTTGTTGGGTTGCATCGCAACCACGAGCAGGAGTTTCAAGTTAGAGACAAAGGAATTATTCAAGGATATTCATTCTGGGTTATATTACAACCACGATCAACGATTCATTCAACAAATTGTGGTGAGTCATATTATTCTCACATAGTCCTGAGTCGCCGCAGGCAGACGACCCGGCACTCGGGGGCTACATTATTCGAGTCCAAGTTTATGTCAATTATGCAAGTCCCATGTCGCAGCAAGCATGCACTACGGCACTTGGGGCTAATGCAAGCCGGTTTTCAAATCATTACATTATCAGCAAGACCCTATTATTTCAAGGAGATGAGCCGGCCTTTCTATATCCTTATAAGTCCCAGCCCAGTAAATTCTTACTAACCCGGCACTTGGGGGCTACAGTATTCAACTGTTCCAACAGATTAAGAGATTCAAATTGAAGACCCGGCACATCACATTCTGATGAGCGGGCCCTTGGGGGCTACACCCGCCGTAGTAATATACATCACATTCTGAAGAGTTCAATTGTTAGACCCGGCGTCACCAACACTTATGACCCGGTGTTATCGAAGGACCATAACCCGCCAGAGTATATATAAGGCGCCTTGTTTCACAAATATGGAAGTCCGGTTTACATCAGATGGATTTTCATCCCAATATTTTTATCAAGTCCGCTGCATTCTAATTATTTGACCCGGAGTCACCAACAATAATGACCCGGCATCATCAGTGATTATAACCCGACGGATATCACCCGCCAAAGAGCATTGGAAGCTAACTCAATGGCATATGGGTATTCTATTCTCAATATTTTTCAAAGGACATTGACAAGCAAGATGGTTATCAAGACGACTCATTCATATGCAGAAAACACCCGGATTTCTGAGAAGTCATTTTATAAGCCGGCCAAAGGAACCAGCCGGCCACTTAACATATTTGTCACTCTTATTTCAGGAGCTTACCATGAATAAATTCAAGCTAACCTGGGGGCTAATGACGGGGATATACCCCGCGGTATGACCCGGCCTGGCGAATCATAGGAGACCCGCTAAAGACATGACATCTTATTAATGACCCGGCTGGCGGACAGCAGGACGGCCAAGCCCAAGACCCGACTGGTGAGCCGGCGCCAGGCAGCTCACGAGATAAGGCCCGGTGGGTGAGCCGGCGCCAGGCGGCTCACAAGAGAAGACCCGAAGAGAGAAGGATTCCATTAAAGGAAATAAGACCCGGAGTAGGATTCGTGAGAGACGAGTCCTAATTATACTCCTAGTAGGACTCTATTTGTAAGCCTACCCTCTCCACCTATATAAGGAGGGGTAGAGCACCCATAGAAGGACAAGTTCTCAAGAGACACAAGTCTACAAGTTTAGACAACGCAAGAGATTAGAGATAGACAGATTAGAGGCTCTCATGATTAGAGGTAGCGATTAGCACCCTTGTAATAGAGAGATCTTCATCATTATCAATGCCAGACAAGCAGGACGTAGGCTTTTACCTCAACTTGAGGGGCCGAACCTGGGTAAAAGTCCGTGTCTTCTCGATTCCGATCAACCCCTTCAAGCCGCCACGTAGTTGCGTCTCGCCCCGAACCTAAGTCCGTTGACCCGGACATCTGCCATGACAAAACCACGACAGAGCCCGTGCCGGCTCGTGGTGAGGGACAGCCACGGCGACGGAGCCGATGCCGGCTCGTGGTGAGGGACGGCCATGGCGACGGAGCCCATGCCGGCTCGTGGTGAAGCTGGCTGATGGATGCAGTCCGACTAGGTGAAGCGGCAATGCACCGATGGAGGCTGAATCCGCGTCGATCTCCGCCTCCGGGTCGACCTCGTGACGTGCTATTCTTCGATTGATTTGTTCCTCCCGTGCCTCATAATGAATATTTGACTTTGCGGTTGTGAATCAACCTCCTACCGCTCGGAAGCGCCGTGGCTGATAGATTTTTTCTTTCCTTTTTGATTCTGGTCTTCATGTCACAAGGTACTAGTGGAAGTATCGTGCAGCTATGGTTGATTCCCTAGGAACAGCACACGGGACGCTGCGTATTGGAGCAGCAGCGGCAGCAGATCGCGTCTGACGTGCCTCGGCACTTGATCTGTACGGGAAACAACAGCGGAATTCGTCGACTAGCAATTTGACTGCTTGGCGGTTTGCACAAAGACTTGTAGGTCGACGCGGCAGCGAGATCAATTCGTGTCAAACCCGAGTACAGCAGAAATCGATCCGTGCTTGGATCCGTCATATGGGAGCGGCGGCGCACACCACGAAACCCAAACTTCTCTCGTCTCATCTCAAATCTAGTTGTTTCGTGCCGGCTTTTCTTCATCCGGCGGATCATAATCTTCTCGATCCCTAAAGAATTCCCTACAAGAACATAACACCACCATGCTAGGCCCCACGGTGGGCGCCAACTATCGTGGATTTGTCACGGCAGATGTCCCGGTCAACGCACTTATGTTCGGGGCGAGACGCAACTACGTGGCGGCTTGAAGGGGTTGATCGGAATCGAGAAGACACGGAGGTTTACCCAGGTTCAGCCCCTCCGATGGAGGTAAAAGCCTACGTCCTGCTTGTCTTGTATTGATGATGATGAAGATCTCTCGGTTACAAGGGTGCTAATCGCTACCTCTAATCACAAGAGCCTCTAATCTGTCTATCTCTAATCTCTTGTGTTGTCTAAACTTGTGGACTTATAAATCCTCTCAACCCCTCTCTCTTGGGGTGCTCTACCCCTCCTTATATAAGTGGAGAGGGTAGGTTTACAAATAGAGTCCTACTTGGAGTAGGATTAGGACTCGTCTCTCACGAATCCTACTCCGGGTCTTATTTACTTCAAGGGAATCTTTCTCTCTTCGGGCCTTCTCTTGTGGGTCTTCTCTTGTGAGCCTTCTCTTGTAAGTCGCCTGGCGCCGGCTCACCCGCCGGGTCTTGGGCCTTGGTCATCCTGTGACCCGCCTCTCGGGTCATTAATAAGATGCCATGTCTTTAACGGGTCTCCTGTGAGTCGCCAGGCCAGGTTATACCGCGGGGTATATCCCCCTCAGACTGCATAATAAAGGTTGCTATCATAAGGGGCAATATAACATGACGTTCTTTTGCACTAAGGGGTTGAGCATACAAACAAATAAGCGCATGGCAACATCTGCTTCCCTCTGCGAAGGGCCTATATTTTAATTTATCTTTTTATTTTTATGCAAGAGTCAAAGTTTTTCTCTCTATTGCTTTTTATTTTTCTCCTTTGGAAAGCATCATGTGGCGAGGAAAGATCTAGGCACATATGTCCAGTTGAATATGGGTAGCATGAGTTATTATTGTTGACATCACCCTTGAGGTGAATGCGTTGGGAGACAAAGAAAAAAGCCCTATCTTCCTATGTGTCCGGTTGAAACGTTTTGTCCATGTGTATGCGGTGAGTGTTAGCAATCATAGAAGACTATATGACGGTTGAGTATGTGGAGATCTTACTTAAACTCTGTTGAATAAGTTGAATTACAATTGTTTGGTGACTGAGAACATAGGTTGTTGGGTTTCAAGAGAATTCATTGTTTGAATCTTACCATGTGAATTGGTTGCTACTTTAACATGAGAAACTTTATGAGAAAAGAATTGCTCTAATGATTCTAGGAAAAGTGAATGAAATTATCATTGATCAAACTTATGCACTTTGCTAGCATCCACACTTCATAAAGTATTTCTTTTATCATTTATCTACTCGAGGACGAGTAGGAATTAAGCTTGGGGATGCTGATACGTCTCCAACGTATCTATAATTTATGAAGTATTCATGCTGTTATTTTATCGTTCTTGGATGTTTTACAATAATTTTATAGCAACATTATATCATTTTTTGGCACCGACCTATTGACCCAGTGCTAGTTGTTGTTTTTTTCTTGTTTTTTACATCGCAGGAAATTAATATCAAACAGATTCCAAACACCACGAAACTTTTTGGAGATTTTTTTTGGACCGGAAGGAACCCAATGGGCCAGAGCTACACCTGGGGGGTGCCCCGAGGGGGCACAACCCACAAAGGCGCGCCTGGGCCCCCTAGCGCGCCCAGGTGGGTTGTGACCACCTCGGTAGCCTCCCGCACCCCCTCTCCACACTATAAATTCCCAAATATTCTGAAACCCTTCGGGGCATCCCGAGATCAGAAGTTCCGCCGCCGCAAGGCTCTATAGCCACCGAAAACCAATCTAGTGTTGGGGAACGTAGTAGTAAATAAAAATTTTCCTACGCATCACCAAGATCAATCTATGGAGAAACCAGTAACAAGTGGGGGGCAGAGTGCTTCTTCATACCTTTGAAGATCGCAAAGCGGAAGCGTTACAAGAACGCGGTTGGTGGAGTTGTACTCGCAGCGATCTAGATCGCGGTCGATTCCGATCTATGTACCGAACAACGGCGCCTCCGCGTTCAACAAACGTGCATCCTGGTGACGTCTCTCGTGCCTTGATCTAGCAAGGAGGAGTGAGAGGTTGGGGAAGACAACTCCAACAGCAGCACGACGGTGTGGTGCTAGTGGAGCAGCACGGTACTCCGACAGGGCTTCGCCAAGCACTAGGGAGGACGAGGAGGTGGAGAGGTAGGGCTGTGCCGAGAGAGAGAGAGAGATTTGCGTTATTGGCATCCCCAAAACCCTCACTATATATAGGAGGAGGGGAGGAGGGTGCGCCCTCTCTAGGGTTCCCACCCTAGGGGGTGCAGCAGCCCTAGATGGGGTAGGGTCGGCGTCCAAGAGAGGGAGAGAGGGGGCGCGCCCTAGGGTGGCCCTAGGGCCCATCTGCGCCTAGGGTTTGCCACCTCTCCTCCTAGCCGCGCTTTGGGACTTGGTGCGAGGCACACTAGCCCACTCAGGGGCTGGTCCCTTCCCACTCTCGGCCCATGCGGGCCTCTGGAGTGGTTGGCCCCTCCCAGTGGAACCTCGAAACCCTTCCGGTGGTCCCGGTACATTACCGGTGATGCCCGGAACACTTCCGTTGACCAAATCCTCACTTCCTATATATATATATATACATATATATATATATATATATATATATATATATCGTTCTTTACCTCCGGACCATTCCGGAACTTCTCGTGACATTCGGGATCTCATCCGGGACTCGAAACAACCTTCGGTAACCATGTACACAATTCCCGTATAACCCTAGCGTCATCGAACCTTAAGTGTGTAGATGATAACCCACAAGTATAGGGGATCAATTGTAGACTTTCTCAATAATTAAGAGTGTCGAACCCCACGAGGAGCTAAAGGTAGGACAAATATTCCGTCAAGTTCTATCGACCACCGATACAACTCTACGCACACTTTACGTTCGCTTTACCTAGAACAAGTATGAAACTCGAAGTACTTTGTAGGTGTGATAGGATAGGTTTGCAAGATAATAAAGAACACGTAAATAAAAACTAGGGGCTGTTTAGATAAAGAAACATCTACGTTAGTTTAATGAGTGTGGAAAAGTGGTGGTAGGAGTTGCGGAATTGTCCCTAAGCAATTGACTATGTTACTAGACCGATAGCAAGTTTTATGTGGGAGAGGCCACTGCTAGCATGTCATCCCTTACTTGGAATTCTATGCACTTATGATTGGAACTATTAGAAAGCATCTGCAACTACTAATGTTCAGTAAGGTAAAACCCAACCATAGCAATAAGATATATTGGTCTCCCTTCAATCTCGTATGCATCAATTCCTATGCTAGGCAGAAGCTTCTGTCACCCTTGCTATCCAATACATAGTCCTATCAACATACAACTAACCCTATGGTGTAATCCACGCACACACTCATATGATGGGAACCAAAGGACAACAACATAACCACAAGAAATTTAAACCAATCATAGCAATTCATCAATCACCGATAGGACAGCGAAAATCTACTCAGACATCATAGGATGGCAACCCATCATTGGATAATAATATGAAGCATAAGGCACCATGTTCAAGTAGAGGGTACAGAGGGTTGCGGGAGAGTGGACTACTGAATATAGATGGGGGAAGGTGATGGAGGTGTTGGTGAAGATGACGGAGGTGTTTGTGTAGATCGTCGTCACACGATGATGTCCCGGGCGACGTTCCGGCGCCACCGGGAGAGAGGGGGGAGAGCCCCCTTCTTCTTGTTCTTCCTTGACCTCCTCCCTAGATGGGAGAAGGGTTTACCCTCTGGTAGATGGTCTCCATGGCGACGGAGAGGCGAGAGCCCCTCCGAGATTGGATCTCTCTCTGTGTGTCCTTCTGTTTCTGCGCTCCCAGATTTTGGCCTTTCGACGTTTCTTAAATTCCCGGAGATCCGTACCTCTGACCGGGCTGAAATTTTGAGGGTATTTTCCTTATAAAAATATCTTTCTTGCGAAAGAAGAAGGGCCCCAACCGTCTTAAGGGTTAGTCACGAGCTTGCCAGGCGCACCTGGGGGGGTAGGGCGCGCCTCCCGGGCTTGTGACCCCCTCGGGCATCGTTTCACGTTGATTCTTCTTCTCAAAAATCATAAATATTCCAAAAAAATCCCCGTAGGTTTTTTATTGTGTTTGGACTTTGTTTGGTATGGACATTCCGCGAAACAAAAAACATGACACAAACAGGAAATGGCACTAGGCACTAGATCAATATGTTAGTCCCAAAAACAGTATAAAAAGTTGCCAAAAGTATATGAAAGTTGTAGAATATTGGCATGAAACAATCAAAAATTATAGATACGACGGAGACGTATCAGTAGACCCTACGGGTTTGGGAGGCATGTAGACATGATCGAGACACCTCTCGGGTCAATAACCAACAACGGGATCTGGATACCCATGTTGGCTCCCACATGCTCCACGATGATCTCATCGGATGAACCACAATGTCGGGGATTCAATCAATCGCGTATACAATTGCCTTTGTCTATTGGTATAACACTTGCCCGAGATTCGATCATTGGTATCCCTATACCTTGTTCAATCTCGTTACCGGCAAGTCTCTTTAATCGTTCCGTAACACATCATCCCGTGGCTAACTCTTTAGTCACATTGAGCTCATTATGATGATGTCTTACCGAGTGGGCCCAGAGATACTTCTCCGTCACACGAAGTGACAAATCCCAGTCTCGATTCATGCCAACCCAACAGATACTTTCGGGGATACCCGTAGTGTACCTTTATAGCCACCCAGTTACGTTGTGACATTTGGCACACCCAAAGTATTCCTACGGTATACAGGAGTTAAACAATCTCATGGTCTAAGGAAATGATACTTGACAATAGAAAAGCTTTAGCAGACGAACTACACGATCTTGTGCTATGCTTAGGATTGTGTATTGTCCATCACATCATTCTCCTAATGATGTGATCCCGTTATCAACAACATCCAATGTCCATGGTCATGAAACCGTGACCATTGATCAACGAGCTAGCCAACTAGAGGCTCACTAGGGACATGTTGTGGTCTATGTATTCACACATGTATTACGGTTTCCTTTTAATACAATTATAGCTTGAACAATAGACAATTATCATGAACAAGGAAATAAAATAATAATCACTTTATTATTTCCTCTAGGGCATATTTCCAACATCTGGACCATGTTCCGGCACCTTGCCGGAGGGGAATCATCTCTGGTGCCATCTTCATCATCCCGGCGGCCATCACGATGAGGAGGGACTGAAGGTTTGTACCAGTAGCTATGTGTTTAATCTCTCTCTCTCTGATGATCTATATCAGGGCCTTTGTTAATATAGATGGATCATATGATGTTTCTCCCCTCTATACTCTTATTGTGATGAATTGAATCTTTACCATTTGAAGTTTTGTTATGTCGGATTGAATGTTCAGATTTGGGAACACATGATGTATGTCTTGCGGTATGAATACTTGAGGTGACATTGGGGTATCTTATTGGTTCACTTGATATACGTTATGGCACTCAACTTGTGGATTCCCGCGGTGATATTGGGGTAATCTATGCATAGGGGTTGATGCACGTTTTTATTATCTTTTATCCAATAGAAACTTTGGGGATCCCTTGTAGTTCTTTGTGTGGATTGAGTATTATGAATATGAATTTGCTTTGGTGTTATTCTAGTATGAACTCTTGAGTAGATCGATCCAAAACAATAGCTTGCGTTATTCTAGTACGAAGTCTAGGATAGATCGAACGGAAAGAATAGCTTTGAAGTGGTTTCATACCCTACAAACAATTTCTATCTTTTGTTCTCTGCCAATAGGAACTCGGGAGTGATTCTTTATTGCACTTTGAGGGATAATCATATGATCCAACTATGTTAGCATTCTTGAGAGATTGCACTAGCGAAAGTATGGACCCTAGGCCTTGTTTTCAAGCATTGCAATACCGTTTTTGTGCTCGTTTACTATTTGCTACCTTGCTGTTTTTATTTATTCAAATTATAAGTATATATTTCTACCATCCATATTACACTTTTATCACCATCTCTTCGCCAAACTAGTGCACCTATACAATTTGCCATTGTATTGGGTGTGTTGGGGACACAAGAGATTTCTTATATTTGGTTGCATGGTTGTTTGAGACATCTTCATCCTACACCTCTCATGGATTGATATACCTTAGGTCATCCACTTGAGGGAAAATTGATACTGTCCTACAAAACTCTGCGTTTGGAGGTCCAACACGTGTCTACAAGAATAAAGTTGCATAGTAGACATCACTACATGAGCTGCCCAAGTGCACAAAACAGATGTTTGTTTGAATATTAGAGATAGCATATGAAAATTTACTTGGAATGCAGGGTAATACCGCATATAGGTAAGATGGTGGACTCATGTGGAACAACTTTGGGTACAAGAGTTTGTATGCATAAGCAACATTTCCCCTTAGTACACGTGAAGGCTAGTAGTAGACTAGAAAGTGACCAGCTGGAGAGAGAAAACAGTCATATGCATGCAATGTGAATAATTAACATTGGAAATTAGCATGAGTAGGATATAAACTCTCTAAATTTAAACATCGCGAAGGCTACATTAGTTTTGATCAACTACATGTTTGCAGATGGGCCAAGTCAAGCCGCTCGAGTTACTTAGAGGGAAATACCATACTACCATACCACATCACAACAATTTTAATGCATGTCGACACACAATATAAATCATTATCAACTCCTAGATATTTGAGCATGGCATGAGAAACTATAATCTCTAATTTTTATCATAAACATGTTCACTCATGATCTACTAAATCAATATTGAAAGAGCTAAACATATTTACAAAAACGGAAAACAAGAAAAATTAATACCGGCTTCCTTTGCCACGATCACTTCATCGAAAACCGTCATTATTGCCTTTCACTTGCATGACCAAATGATGTGATAATAATAATAGTGCAAGTGTGTCGTGGACTAAGCTAGGATTTGTTAAATAATTTAGGCAAAGGAGAAGACAATGTAACAGTAGCTCTTTTCGTGAGGCCAACATTTATGCATATGAGAGCCACTCAACATTTTCATCGTGGTCTTCTCCTTTTAACTCAAACAAAGGGAAAATAAGTTAAGAGAAACACACTAAAATATTTGGAGTTTTGTTTTCTTCAAGAAAAGAAAATTAAGCAATGAAAAACAAAAAGTAGAAAAACTATTTACACGGAAAAGCTCCTAACAAGTAAAGGAAATATTCTTGTGTTTTATGTTAAAACTACAACTAATTTAAACGGGAAAGAATAAATGAAAAGAAGAGAGAAATATTTTTGGGTTCTGTAAGGGTTTTTAAACACACAATAAAAAAGAGAAAAAATAAAACTAACATGGAAGTACAACGAAGGAGGATGAACACCGACAATTTATATGAAGTGTGTGATCATAAATGTAATGTCGATGAGAAATACGTACTCCCCCAAGCTTAGGTGTTTACCTAGATTGGTGATCACTATGGCTGGTTTGGATAATATTTGAAGTGATAGCTCGTGGGGGCATTCAGCGCCTCCTCCTCAGCCAAGCGAATAACCTCCACTACATCTTTGTACTCCTGCACCTCGTTCTTGACAACATAGTATCTCTAATTATTCTGAAAATCAAAGAGAGTAGGCACAGTCAACGTAAGAGGAACATGTCTATATTTGTAAAATATTAGGTTTGTACTCATAACCCCTGGCACTAGTCAAATGGAAGTCATGATGACGCATGGCTTCAGAATCCAAATATATGTTAGGCAACATGGGGTCATTAGGTTGATGCAAAACTCCTAATTTTGCAGCTACATGGGAGGCATAAATTCCTTCATATAAATCACCACTTCTTGTGTTAGAATTAAGCCTTTGGGCAACAATTGCACCTAGGTTATAATGTCTTTCACCGGTCAATGCAGTGTGAATAAGACTCAAATCAGGAGCGTGCAATGCACTGCAATCTTGTTTACCTACGACACATTTCCCATTGAACAGTGCAAAGTAGTGAATAGAGGGGAAATGAATACTTTTTGTTCTAGCCTGGGTCACCACTCTATCTTCTCCTACACCAAGACTCTCGAGGAACATATAATAATCAGTTTTTGAAGGTTTCTCATGTGAACCCCAAAATGGGAGCTTGCATGCGTCACAAAATTCTTCTAGGGATAAACTATAGGACTTGCCATAGAGATTAAAGAACACTCTAGAAGTATGAGGATGATATCGAAATCCATGCATGGATGAACGAGTTGGGTTATGTCGTTGTGTCGATGAGGCTGGTGTTGTAGATGTACTTATCAAACTCCTCCTTAATGCATGCACCTCTCATGAATTCCTCGCATGGCCAACGACACGGCTTAGTGTCATCCATGATTACCAAGCTTGTCTAGGGTTCGACATAAGCTTGCCGCACCGAGCCCTCGCTCGATGATTCTCCCGAAGAACGCCTTCTTTAAGAGCTCCTCCTAAAGAAGTTCATATTCCTATGAACAAATTTCTGAAATTTTTGGTCCACAAAATTATGTCAATAAAACTTTGCAAGATTGATAGCAACTACTCTCATGGATGCCTAGAGGACATTTCGAGCATTCCCACTACCTTGAACTCGAAGAATTAGACCCGCAAGTTCATTTTCATTAGCACCAAGTGCAGAAAAATATGCAAAATATAAACCACCAAAGAAAAATCTAACTGGAGGAATGGAAGAGTCACATACAAAGGAGAAATTCCTTAGTTTCAGAAATGGAGTTCCGAGCAAATAGATCAAAAATTTCAGTTTGAGGAGGAAGAATGCGAGAGGGAGAGAGCTAGGCAATTTTTTCTGGAGGTAAGGGATGCCATGGGATGAAGAGATAAGGCAGGGGGTCCCCATGTGCCCCGTCACGCAATAGCACGCGCCTTAGGGGGTGGTCACGCCTTATTGCCTCGTGGCCCACAGGTGCCCCTTTCTGATATGTTTTCAGCACTTAAACTTCTTAAATATTCCAGAAAAAATCATGTTCAAATTTTGTGGCATTCTGATACTTTTTATTTTTGGGTCATTTTTATTGCACGAAAAACTCAGAAAACAGGATAATTGTGAAATTTAATTATATTCAACTAAATATAATAGAGAGCATGCTAAAAATATAGAGAGTTGTGCCTACTAAATTCATCAACCACATGTCTTTCAAAAAGGATCCATTAATAAGGTTGATCAAATCTTATTAATAGATGTTTCCAATTGACATGAAGCCGGAGAATTTTTGTATGATAGTAAGGTACCTCAATGGGGATTTGCATTTCCCCAACAACAAGATCATAGTATTTCTTCTTGGAAATAGGTAGGGAATTTTGAATTCTCCAACTATGACAATGGCACTAGGCTCAATGATACTGATATTATTAACCAAGATTTGCCTCTTCAGAAAATGAACGGTATGTTGTTTGCCATTGACATGAAAAGTGACCTTGCTTTTGTTGCAATCAATAACATCCCATGCATTATTTAAAAAGGGTGTACAATGATGATAGGCATGTTGTCGTCCTCGGGCATATCATGAATAACAAATTCTGTCAAGATAGTAACATTTGCAACCATAATAGGAACATCCTCGCAAATTCCAATAGGTAAAGCGGTGGATTTATCAGTCATTTGCAAATATCTCAATAGGTGTAATCTTATACAAATAAAGTCTCTTATAAAGAGAGAACGACATAACACTAACACCAGCTCCTAGATCACATAAAAAGACACCCGCGCGTCAACCGCCCAACCACCAGTTCCGTCCTCATCTCCCACCACGCGACCACCTCCATACCTTCCCTCATGCACTCGCCATCGAGCCACACCCCACCACCAGATAAGACCTTCCCACCCCCACCCTACCTAGTCGCCTATTCAGCTACCCCGCCACCGCCCTTTGACTACAAATTGGTTGCATTAGCCACTTTTTTGCCGTCCACTGTCATGACCCCACTAGATCCGAACTCCCCACTCCGCCTTCGCTTGAAATTAGTCGCATCGGCCGTTTTTTTGCTGCCACACGATTCAAGTTCCTCCTGTCGCCCTACCGCCGCTAGATCCCCCCGCACACTCACCATCACACCGCCGCTGCTCGCCCGTCGCCCCCGTTCTCGGTGTCAAAACCAACCGACCTCGGGTTGGGGAGCGAGTTGTGAGATCGGATCGAGGGTAATAGGAGCCAAAGAACATGAGGTTTTTACCTAGGTTTGATCCCTCTTGATGGAGATAAAACCCTACGTCCTGCTCTTGTTGTATTGATGATGTAGCTAGTAGAGAGTTGATCTACGTCGAGATCGTAAGTTTATGGTCCAAACCCTAGGTCTATGATGTTGTATATGTGTCCCCTCTATGGGCTAAACCCTATGGTTTATATAGACACCAAGGGTATCTAGGGTTATATTAATGTCCATTACCATCTAAGGATTACATGCCAGACGAGTAATCCTCTTCCCGGAGTGCATGTAAAGTCATTGGTAGAATCTGATATGCTCACGTTACTTCATTGCACCTCCAAAGTCCTTCCTCCAGGGTGGGCCTCCAGCACCACACATGGAGTAGACCATCTCGGCTGAGACCCACTAGTCCAGGACTCCCTCAGTAGCCCCTAGTAGCACTAAAGTGCGGCAGTACCACTTGAGTGGTACTTTTGCTAGCTAGTGTGGTACTACCGGTTAGCTGCCTCTAGTAAGCACAAGCATAGGAGGAGACAACTCCAAGTGACGGGAAGATGGGTGCAAAGTGGTTGTGTATGTGTTGATTTCACCCTGACCTTTGCAAAAGCGGACCCCCTCTTGATAGTATAGACTTCTTATGACTCAAATCCACCAAAAAAATCACCAGAAAATAATTGTTTTCTCTTTTAAACACCAAGGGGAAATAAATTGTCTCATCCCATGTGATAATCTCTGAAATCTCAATGAACACGGTTAGTTCGCAAAATCATTGTCATCAATCACCGAAACCACTAATCGAGAAATATGCCCTAACAGGTAGGGAAGGAAGGAGGAGATTTACTTTCCCTCCTTTAGTGTGCAACTCCTAGAGAAGCCAAGCCTCCTCCCCAATGCCTATAAATAAAGGACGGGAGGGTTACCCGAAGCATCCAACATCTCGGTTGTTGGCCGCCTCCCACTCTTTCCATATGTGTCTCATCCTCGCAGTTCTTAGCGAAGCTCTATCGGATTTACACCATACTTGCGCCACCACGTCTTCGACCTACCGAGATCGATCTCATCCACCCCCACCTCTACGCTTGCTGGATCAAAGAGGAGGATGCAACATCAAGCTGCACACGCGTGCAATTCGAAGGCATTATTCGTGCGGTTCTACATCACCCACGATCATTGGATCTTGGGTTTATTCGTTTATCGTAGGAAAAAATTGTGTTTTCCTTGCAATGAATCGTAATTCGAAGGCATTATTCGTGCGGTTCTACATCATCCACGATCATTGGATCTTGGGTTTATTCGTTTATCGTAGGAAAAATTTACGTTTTCCTTGCAATGAATCCCATCACTAACATGGGATGTAATTTCAAAGATCTCCACGCGACAAATCCGACGGGAAAAATGGTTCGTGATTTTCACGTGCAATTTAAGAGATAAAACGTTTTGAATAAACAAATCTTAAGAAAAAGGGAATGTTCCCAAATTATAACGAATGGCACACATGCAGTGCACCATTTATTGTGCAGGTGATAATGATTTTTGCAATGGGTATCCTTAATTAATAATTTCAGCACCTCACTAATGACAGGCAAAAACAGGGAACACCAGAAAACCTCAAAAGAAAAACCGCAGAAGAACGAATGCGTGTTTGTCTTTCTTATAACGAGACAGAAGTACGCCTCGCCTTAGGAGCATGCTAAGTGGCCAGCCCAGTGTTGTTATTTCACTAACTTCGTTTTTTCTTCTTATAGATCTTTGTTTATAATTTGAAACATTCTAAGTACATAAATTTTAAAAACTAATTATTTTAGTTTTCAAAATTTATTTCAATAAGTTACTTCGAATATTAAAAATTCAACGTAGTTTAAAAATTAGTGACCGCAATTTTAAAAATGTGAAGTCATTGAATATAATGTTTGTGCCACATGAAACATGTACACATGTTTCAAATATGTTTCCACAACGTAAAACAATATTCATAAAATTCGTACAAACTATTTTGTAATATTCAAACGAATGTATGTTACATTTCAAAAACTATTCATGATTTTCAAGAATATGTTCGTGATATTTTACAAAAAAATAAAATTTAAAAAATTTGAAATTCCAAAAAATGTTTCAGTGTGTACTTTAACATTTTGGACAACTATTTAGAACGCAGCATGTGTAAGAAAAAAGGCTAATAGTGTATTTGGTTAATCTAACATATGTAAATTTTAGATGTATATAAAAATGTAAAATGTGTATGAAAAATAGATATCAGAAACTATATTTGAAAAAACATTCAACTTGTATAAAAAATTCTTGATAAATACGAAAAACTGTACCCTGTGTAATAAAATGTATACGTGTGTTGAAAAGAATGGAAAAAATATGGAAACTGAAAACAAACTCAAGAAAATCAAAGAAAGAAACAGAAAAACACAAGAAAATATATTAGGAATTCAAAAATAATTTTGTAATTCAAAAAAAATTGCATTCACTATTTTTTATTCGTAAATTTCTTTGAGTTGATCATTTTTTGAATTTGCGATCATTTTTTCAAAATCATAAACTTTTACTATTGAATAAATTTTTATTGCGAAAACTTCACAAAAAAAGAATTAAGAAAACACACCTACACTTGGTCGACTAGAGACGCTCGCTCTCGCTCGCTCTAGGAGACTCGTGTGTGTGACCCAGTCCCATGAGCAATTGTCGACCTGAGCCACTCAAGTGACGTGACGCTTCTGGCCGAAATTACTAGTTGATGGCACCCCTTACATAGGTCACTTTGACTACATTTGCTGGTGACATATGAGGCATTGCACGTGCGACACTTGTCGTAGCGAAGGAGTTTGTGATCTATTTTGTAGATTTCTTCTTTCAAACTTTATATCCTTGAATCGTGTATCCAAATCACAAACTATTTTCACCGTTTCGTTTATCATATCGAGATTTTTGAATGAGATCCCATGTTAATAGATTTGGAGAGTTTTCATGGGAAACAAGATAAAAACCAAGAGACAAGAAAGAAGAAAAAAACATGAAGAGGAAAAAAATTAAAATAAATAACATTAACTTCAAACTGGAAGCACAAATGTGCTTCACTTTTTTGGAAGCACGGTTTGCTTCACTTTTCTGGGGCGAAGCATAACTGTGATTTCACTTTTCAGGGAAAGCAGAAATGTGCTTCATGCGGTAGCACACCTATTTTTTCACTTTATTTGGGGAAGCATCGAAGCAGAATTTGTGTTTCACGCCATGAAGCACAGGAGTAAAAAACCTAAAGAAACCGGAAAACAAAAAAAGCAAATGAAAGAAACCTAGGAGAAACAAAGAAAAAACTGAAAACCCCAAAAAACCAAGAAATCAATAAATAAACCACATTGTAAAAAAAATCATGCAATTACAGAGAATATCTGCATAATTTTTAAAAAATATTCTCATATAATTCAAAAATGTTCGTGATAGTTAAAAATTACGAGTCATTTTGTACTGGAACTCAAGAACTGCAAAGTAGGTTTGTAGTGATCTAATATAGTGCTTCTAAGTGACTTGTTAATTAAATTATTATGATCCAAGGAGCTTTTCTCATGAATATTGAAGCCTAATCGAAAAATTGAACGAGATGCAAACAAAACATCGCTCACCCTCGAAAAAATGAGATTCCACAAAATTCCAAAAATTTCTCCGAAGTGTCAAACCATGCATTCAACAAAATGGTCCTTGGAAAGTCCCATTGTGATAGTACCGTTAGGCCCTCAGAGCATCACCATCACTACCCAGTCAAGGTTGGCCCATCAATAATCACATTCACGAGAACCAACTTGTGGTTGGATGGTTAGGAGGACAGTGATATCTCATGTGCATCAGAATTTAATTCTCAGACTTAATATTGGTGCTCGGATTTTAATAGATTATTTCAGGCCTTCCGTCGATGCGCTTTCACTCGGAGGAGACATTTTTGACGATTACGAAGGCATCTATGTTGACTTCGTCAATCTCAAGATGAGTTGCCAGTTGAGTCTCTCGAAGTTGCTCATAGGGATAGGGTGTCCACGTGTGCGCTCATAGGGATGAGTGTTTGTGCGTATGTATGAGTGTCCGCATCTATACTGTATTAAAAATTATAATCAGATTCACCACCGACAGATGACTAGGGTGGCTAGAAGTCATCTAGTTTGGGAAGCAAGCTTATTTTTCGTTTTTTTAGGAAGCACAGGTTGCGTTTTATGCCATGAAGCACATATGCAGAAAAAACATGAAAAAAATAAGAGATACCTAGGAGAAATAAAGAAAAAGCCAAAAAAGCAAAGAAAAAACTAAAGAAAGAAAACACATTGTAAAATAAAATTCACGCAATTCTAAAAAATCAATTAATTTAGTAAAATTGTTCATATCTTTAAAAAATGGTCATCATTGTTAAAAATTATGAGTCTTCATTTACTCAAGCTAAATACCTATAGAGTAGGTTGATAGTGATCTACTACAGTGCTTCTGAGCGACATGTTGATCAGTAATGATCCCAGGACCTTTTTATCAAGATTATTTAAGCCTACCAAAAAAATTGAATGAAACGCAACGCTCACCCTCCAAACAAACGAGATTGCACAAAATTCAAAAATTTCCTCGAAGTTGTAAACCATGCATTCAACCAAATGGTCCTGGAAAAGTCCCAATATGCCTTCACAAACTTCACCATTGCTGACCAATCAAGGTTGGCCTATCAGTAACCAAATTCATACGAACCAATAACGGGTTAGATGGTTAGGAGGACAGTGGTATCCTTTGCCCACCTAAGTTCAAGTCCAAGACTTGACACTGGTGCCCATATTTACATGGATTATTCCAAGCCTCCCGTCGTGCGTGTTTATTGGGAGGAGGCGTTCCCGTCGACTACGAAGGCCTCCGTGGTGACTTTGTCAATCTCAAGATAATGTGTCGGTTCAGTCTATCGAAAGTGCTCAAAGGGATAGAATGTGCGTGTGTGCATTCATATGGATGAGTGTTTGCGCGTTTGCATCTGTACTTTTGCACAAGTAGAATCAGATTCACCACTAATGGATGGCTAGAGTGGCTAGAGGTCGGTCACTATTTTTTTAATCAGTACAAGAATATGTCAACTTATGACCTTCTGACAGTGGCCCTGGAAGAAATGGTCGTAAATCTACGACCATTTGAGACCAATTGGCCGTAAGCTATTCGGAGGTCTCCAAACCCTCAACTATAACGACCATTTTGGTCACAAAGGTCGTAAATTCCTTACACGAAATGGTCGTAAAGCAGACAACACCGGTCCGCTACCTTATTTCTAGCTGATCATGACCAATACAGATGTTCATAACCTTGTAAATTGTGGTGGGTTGCGATGACTAGGCACCACCTCATCAGTTTTGCCTATGTGTCATATCCATGTGTCCATTTTTGCCCTAGGTTGTGAAGCAACCTATATTTCTGTTATTCCCAAAATTCCCAAACAATTCTCATAAATTCTTTGGATTATATATTTGTCAAATATGTCAAAAACCTTCCTTGCCTAGTTCAAAAATAATTCAACAATATCTATTTTCCTATTCTATTTAGCACAATACTTTGTGAAGGCAGTGATATTTACATATTCTTGATTGACCACAAAAAATTCGGCCACTCTTTCCTATCCAAATCATTGCCTCATGACAAAATTCGACTCCATTTGCCCAGTAACTCTTCCTCGGCAAATTTCCAAAGTTTTTGTTCAGCTAGAAGCTTTGCGAAGGAAGTACTAGCTATGCATATCCTATTGATTTGTAGTATTTCCACATCTTCTATGTGCCCATATCATAGCTCTCCAAAAAAAGTTAGCCCCATCTAACAATCCATGAGAGTTCACCATCCAATCCTTGTTGGGGAACGCGACAGAAAACAAAAATTTCCGGTATAGCGAGCACGCCCAGGACCACTATGGAGACTGCATACAAGGTTTGACCTGATCTGTACCGACTCGAAGCGCAGCGGAAGTAGAGTCGATGACGAACGGCGGTGCAGATCCCCGCAGCTAGGATTTTACAACCTCCCAACCGCGAGGATGTATACCCTCATCTGCCCTGCGGGAGGCGGTCGCATAGCCCCCCGGACGGTGTCGCGGACAGCCCTTCGGGAGGACCTCCGAAACTCGGACTGTCACTCGGACAGCCCTTCGGGAGGACCTCCAAAACTTGGACGGTCACACAGACAGCCCTTCGGGAGGCACTCTCGAACTAAGACCGAAACTACGATCTCTCTACAGAGTTGCACACATACGGTGTCATCTATCCGGCAGGGCTTCGCCGTCCAAAACTAGTTCCTGCCGGAACCCAGACAGCCTTTCGGCTCTACGAAACTATTTCGCTGGGAGGGAGAGAGAGAGAGCTTGCAAAGCAAAGCATGTGTATGAGAGCACAAGGATGAGGATTTTGGGCTGCCTCCTCACCCCTATTTATAGGATGAGAGACTATGGTAAAAATACCAAAATGCCCTCAGATATTTTCACTATTCATAAATAGTGTTCCCCACTATTCACAATAGTGTTTTCCACTATTTCGTAATAGTGTTTTCACTAGTCATGAGATATTTTCTCCCAATAGTGTTTCCCACTATTCATAATAGTGTTTCCACTATTCACGAATAGTGTTTCCACTATTCACAAATAGTGTTTCCAATAAAGTAATCCAAAAAGCACTTTCACTATTCATGACGATATTTTTCAGCGTCCGTTCGAACTAAAAATATTTATGTGGGCTTAGAACATTTCCAGTACCCACTAAAATAATTTTCAATACGATCCGGAACAATTCCGGAATAGTGATTTTCATCTGTGAAAAGCATCTGAAGCGGTTCCGGCAGCTCCGGAACATTTCTGGTTATTCTTCCGGAAAATTCCCAGAAGTTTCCAGAATGATTCTGGCACCCTCCAAGAATTATCAGGCATGTGCCAAAACCAATTTGACTTTATGGTATCCTCTGAAACAACTTTTCAGTTTCACCGAAACTGTTCCGGTGACCTGTCTGCGGAACATTTCCGCTGTCCGAAACTTTTCCGGTGTCCGAAACTTTTCGGTGATTTTCTCTCAGACTCCCTGTCTAGTATTCAACAGATAGATGACCCTTAAGCGTGTGACCCTATAGGTTCAGTGAAGCATAGACATGACCTGGAACCCCTTCCGATCAATGATCAACATCGGAGCCGTGGACACCCATATCGATCCCTATACCCACACGAATAAATATTCGAGTGAACCTCGAGTTGCCGTGTGCTATTCCTGTTGCTTCGCGATATGTTACAAATACCCGAGGTGAGACATGTTGGCATCCCCATGGATCAACAACTTGTCCACTATGCCAGTTACCTCGTTATCGGTATTGTTCTCTTTTCTCGTTCCCGTGTTCCGGCATCCCCGTGATCAAATCGCAAAGTGTCTGGCCAGACCATGATGGATACCGTAACACCGAGAGGGCCCAGAGATATCTCTCCATCGTCGGAGGAGCAAATCCCAATCTTGAGCTATCAAGTTACTTCACTTACTTTTCCATGAACCCGTAAGCCGCCGTAATAGCCACCCATTTACGGATGACGTTTAACAAACCCCAAAGTTCATGAAGCAAGCATGAAGAAACTCGATACTCTCATGGTCTAAGGAATTATGCAAACATTAACTTCTCTGTGTTATTAACCATTAACTTATGACGAATGTATCTCATAGCATAACATTAATTTGGGTCGATTCAACACAAATGTTCTTCTAACATTGTGCCCTCAAAATTGCGGGCATAGCCATGCCCATGATCAGGAAAACAGGATCATCATGCAATACTTGAGCCAGTCTTAGAGGCTAGACTAGGAATACATTTTACCATTTATTATCCCACACGTGCACATGAGTTTCCCTCCAAGCCTCGTTTTATTTGTAGACTCGAGAATCATTGCAGTTATAGCATGGAACATAAACATAATTATGAACAGGGAGATAATCAATAACATTTATTATTGCCTCTAGGGCATATCTCCTACAGACTCCCACTTGCACTAGAGTCAATAATCTAGTAAATGCTAATGCACTTTACACCTATGGCATACTGGTGTAAAATATGCTTCGCTTGTGGTATAGCCTGATGTCCAACGGATCTGACAACTTCAGCTCTGTGTGTAACTATGCATATCCTCGCGTTTTCACGCTATCACAAAATTCGTATTTTGTGTGAACTTGGCTTTTCATATGTGTGAATCATTGGTCGAAACCCGATTCCTCAGACTGAGCTATGGAGCAACTATCTTCAATAGTGTCTCATAGACCAAAACCATCTTGGAACCATACTAAGTTCATGAATGAACTATATGATTCAACATACTTAGCCGTTGTTATAGAATTCGCCAGAGTATCTTGTTTGGAACAATTTCCAACTACCGTGCCACCATATTGTGTATTACACAAAACCCTTAACTTAAATCGAAAATCGCATGGAGCATTGATTGAGACTGTATCGATGTAATTTCTTACAACGAGCACTTCATAATCTCTGCTTGCGAGAAACATGTCATCAGCACTACTCTAGTACTTAATGACATCTTTCACTATTGTCCCATGATCAGTGCGTTGATCACTTTTGTATCTATACTCGCAACAACTTGGGAGTATCGGACATATCTGGTTGCTTTACATACCATGGAATACATGATTAATCCAAACACAAGAGTGTGTGGAATCTCCATCATGTATTTCACTCATCAGTGTTTTGGGACACTGAGTCTTGCAAAAACTCTTTCCATTTGACTTCGGCAAGAATCACTCCTTGGCCTTTTAAATGCTAAAAGGTTTTAGCACCTTGTCAATATGTATTCATTGCTTAGCCCCATTAGGTAAATCTATCTCCATAGATCATCATGCCTAATATTGAGGCTATTTAGCCTAAGCACTTCATGGAAAAAACTATTTTCAAATGAAGTCCTAATTCGTGTCAAGAAATTTATTTCCAATTAACAATGTGTCAATTACACAAGGTTTTTAGAAATAGTATTATGCTCTCACTTACTTTCTTGAATCACAAGCATCTTCGATACCCATTTGATGAAGTCAAACCCCTTTGACCATTCCATCAAAAACGAAGATTCCAACTCCACTTTGCTCTCTTCTGTCCATCGCTGGAACTCTGAAGTTTGCATACTTACTAGCATCCTCTGGATCGACAAATTACTTTGGACTGTATCACATACAAGTCCTAGGTTTCATTTACATCAGATGGAAATCCTTTTGTCATCCATGTTTCATATCTCATGATTGATATATGTATTAATTTCTAGTTCAACCCGAACCGACCTTAAGCATCGCTACGATGAAACAACCTCATCGTAGCCAACTCCTTGAACTTGTTATTTCAACAAGTCGAGCTTTATGGATAAAACATTTTTATCCGTATCAGTTTTTAGTTCCATAAATATTCGTTAGACTCTAAGTCCTCTGAAAGGTGTATCAAGGTTTTAATCTTGAATCACATATATGGAAACTATCTCAGATTGTATTGGCATTTAGCCAATCCCGGAGTCAGGGCCCATCAATGCTTCCTTGTGTATTGTAGGTATACTGTTGTCCAACAACAATATCTCCTTTGCGCACCTGATAGGTTTGCACGAGCTTTGCCTACGTGGTTCAGCTGCACATTCGACCGAAGTCCATACATTTTATTGTAGAGACTTACGTATCAGTCGTAGTAGGAAACAACGGAATCACTTCCAGGGTTTCTTTCCTTTGAACCGATGACGAAGATACTGGTTATCTCATCGAGTTGCACTGTCCTCCCACTCACCTTTTGTAAGAACTATTCTCTTTAAAAACATACCGTTTTGTGGCAAAACCCTTTGCCTCGGTATAGTGGTGGGGGAATACCCAATGACTTGGGATAACCATACAAAGTAGTACTTGTCTGATTTGGAATAGGTTTGTAACCTTTTACACAAGCCCCATATTCCAAATGTTAAGAAAAGATATAACATGGTTGGGCGTACCATACCATGGCGTCATTTCAACAGACCTAATGGATCTCTTTTCAGTGTAAAAGCCGCTGTCTCTAAAGCATCACTCTATAAAAGGGATAATGGCAAATCTATTTATGTCATCTTTGATCTTACCATGTCATAAATGGTTCGATTACATCTTCACGGACTTTCCACTTTGGAGTAGTGTTCCGGGAGGTGCAAGTTATGAAACTCTTTTCACAACTCATCAGGCATTCGCTAAACTTGTAACTCAAATATTCCTTTCCGCAATCAAATTGCAGAAACATAATTTTCTTGGTACAATAACTTCTACTTCAATTTTTAAAACCTTTCGAATGATTTCAAAAGATCCAGACTTACGTCTCATCAAGTAAATATCCATATATCTACTTGAGTCATTTTTGAAGGTAGACAAATCCACTGTTTGCAACAACATTTATCGGACTACATACATCAAATGTATGATTACTGATAAGTTCTTTGCTCGTTCCTTATTGCCTGTGAACGGTATTTCAGTCACTTCACCGTTTGGAGGAAAGTTGCAAGTGTCATATGATTCAAAATCAAACGACTTCAAAATCCATCATAATGGAATTTTCCATGCAGGTTTCTCCAATGTGACCAAATGCAGTGCCACACATATGTGGTATTCTTTTAGTCTTGCGACATTTAGCGTCAGTGTTATGGATATATCATATTTCCATCAGTATTCATAACATACATCCCATTAGGATGGAAGCATGGCCCTTCATGTTATTCATAATACTGAACAACAATTGTTGTTTTTATGAACAAATCTTTTGCAACAAACATTGTGCAATGGGCTAGAGTGTATGCAACTCTAAAATGAACTATGAAAATAAACCCAGAGGTAATGTATTATTATCAATATTCATAACATACGTCTCTTTCATAATGAAAATATGGCCCTTATGTTATTCATAACACCGAACATGAAAAGTTCTCTTATGAACAACCTTCTTGCAAGATACCTTATGCAAAGGGCTACAGTGTGAAACTCTAAAATGAATTATGAAACTTAATACATAGGGAATACACCGATGGAAGGCATAGTAACATTTACTATGTTCCCTGCGTGTATCTAAGCCTCATATTTCTGGCTAGTCTTTCAGGCCATAGTAGTTCTTACATCGAGTTGCAACAGAATGCAATCGAGCGGGTATCTTTGTGACCAACTCACAGTACCCAAGAATTAATGATTAACATGTTTAACCATAATTCCCAAGAACTATATCTTTGACCAGCCTTCTATACATCAAAAACTTGTATGACATTCATACATGAGCTGGATATTCCATTCTTCTTTCCTTTTGCCATTATACTTCTAATAGTTTAACTTTCAGTATTTCTCCTACTCTCAGAAGAAGCACCCAACTTAAGAGTGGCATTAGCCCCGGACTTCCTAGGCGTGAAAGTCTCACTAACACCCTTCGAACACTTCCTTTCTCTTTAAGTTGTTGTTTTATTCACCTTTCATCATATGACAGGCGTTCTCCTAGATCCCTCTCTTATCAGTCTAATGCATAGTAAGCTCCTTCACTAATAGTTTGCAAACAAACATTGCTTTGGATATCTTATATCTTTTTAGCCTTTGTCTGTCTCTGAAAATGATTTTCAGATTCCATGAATATCACATAACTATCCAAACTTTCGAAGTTCGGGTCTCATGGAAGCAAACATATTTCACTTGACCGAAATGGAATTTTAGCTTTTGGATCGAAGGACGGGAGTCATATCATCCATAGCATTAGCGGGAGAATACCGAAAGCATGCGATAGGACAAGTCTTTCTCGGCACTCTTGAGGACAATCCTCACATTACGTTACCAACCGTAAAGTTTTAACCAGATATTTAACAGCTTATTCAATTTTAATAGGGAAGGTGGAAACGCGAGCCATTATCCTACAACTATTATGCAAATCACACTTAGACATTGTTCAAAATTAATTGCACTGAGAAATAAAACAAGTTAATTCTACAGTGAGCTCCCACTCAAATCAACATCTCTCATAATTGATTGTGAGTGATTCAAGATCCAAATTACAATTCAACGCCAAGGATGTATCCATCTCAAGTGACGAGAATTGCAATCGGTAGGCCAACTTGCCAATCACATCTCTATGTGACTCTTGTTCATCTTTCGATGCATGTGTTCCGAGCTCATGACTTTCGTGCCTGAACGTCAAGACAACCAAGTGATCTCGCTGCGAGGTCTCAACTCACCCGCCTCACACTTCTCTAATCATTCGTACCCATGTAACCATGTGATACCCCGAAGAAATAGGTGTCGTGACGGTGCTACACTTGGGAGAACACTAACTACTTGATATTTTGTGAGAGATCACACTAATAAAAAGCGACTACCGCGCAATCAAGAAGGGTGCATCAAGAGGGATAAACATCTCAGGCAATTCATAATAGCGTGATATGGTATAGCCCTTTCTGACGGAGAAGTCTTTCATTCCTTCGTCTTCGGCATTCGCGTCGGTGTTCACCTTTGCGAAGATTGCCACCACCTTGTTGATGCACCAAATAATATTGCTATCTCTATAGCTTAATAAAATAAGTGCATTACATAAGGTTGACACGCAGGTCATTAAAGTGCAATCATATGGCTCCAGCCATCATGCCGAATCATGACACACATGTCATGTTAATCAATTTACATCATATAGTCATCTCATACATAATCAAATTATTATGAACACTGCTATACCACATCACATGCACATGCAAACCATCCTGCAAAACCAAGTTAGACGCCTCTAATTGGTCCATGCAAAAACTTGTTTTACGTGGCTTGTAAGGTTTCGAAACAAACCGAATCTACCAACGTCCATCATCAAGTATGATAATTCAAGTTGCTAGATTAACTTTCCAGGGTGAATGAAACACGAGATAATAAAATCTCGAGCCCCATACTAAACTTCGTCATACGCGTGACCCCCGTGCAGATCACATCTGCATTGCCCTTTCGTCTGCGAAACATCCATATTTCTTTTGACTATGGTGGAACCCAAAGAACTGTTAGCACTTCGTTGATCTGTCAATCAGCATACTCAGGAGCAGCATGAAAGGATCGCGGATTGTCAGAACTTTGTAAGATTCCACCATTCCGTCAAGATATGGACTACGCAAATTCATGGGAAGCAATAGGAACATCGGGTAACAGATTTCATCTGCTACCCGCACAAATAATTTTCAGCAATAGATCTCATCTACTACAAAATTATACTATGCAATACCCATACATCTCATGTATTCTAGATCATAACATGCATCTACTCATAGCCAGGCTCTTGATGCCACTGTTGGGGAACGCGACAGAAAACAAAAATTTCCGGTATAGCGAGCACGCCCAGGACCACTATGGAGACTGCATACAAGGTTTGATCTGATCCGTACCGACTCGAAGCGCAGCGGAAGTAGAGTCGATGACGAACGGCGGTGCAGATCCCCGCAGCTAGGATTTTACAACCTCCCAACCGCGAGGATGTATACCCTCATCTGCCCTGCGGGAGGCGGTCGCATAGCCCCCCGGACGGTGTCGCGGACAGCCCTTCGGGAGGACCTCCGAAACTCGGACTGTCACTCGGACAGCCCTTCGGGAGGACCTCCAAAACTTGGACGGTCACACAGACAGCCCTTCGGGAGGCACTCTCGAACTAAGACCGAAACTACGATCTCTCTACAGAGTTGCACACATACGGTGTCATCTATCCGGCAGGGCTTCGCCGTCCAGAACTAGTTCCTGCCGGAACCCAGACAGCCTTTCGGCTCTACGAAACTATTTCGCTGGGAGGGAGAGAGAGAGAGCTTGCAAAGCAAAGCATGTGTATGAGAGCACAAGGATGAGGATTTTGGGCTGCCTCCTCACCCCTATTTATAGGATGAGAGACTATGGTAAAAATACCAAAATGCCCTCAGATATTTTCACTATTCATAAATAGTGTTCCCCACTATTCACAATAGTGTTTTCCACTATTTCGTAATAGTGTTTTCACTAGTCATGAGATATTTTCTCCCAATAGTGTTTCCCACTATTCATAATAGTGTTTCCACTATTCACGAATAGTGTTTCCACTATTCACAAATAGTGTTTCCAATAAAGTAATCCAAAAAGCACTTTCACTATTCATGACGATATTTTTCAGCGTCCGTTCGAACTAAAAATATTTATGTGGGCTTAGAACATTTCCAGTACCCACTAAAATAATTTTCAATACGATCCGAAACAATTCCGGAATAGTGATTTTCATCTGTGAAAAGCATCTGAAGCGGTTCCGGCAGCTCCGGAACATTTCCGGTTATTCTTCCGGAAAATTCCGAGAAGTTTCCAGAATGATTCTGGCACCCTCCAAGAATTATCAGGCATGTGCCAAAACCAATTTGACTTTATGGTATCCTCCAAAACAACTTTTCAGTTTCACCGAAACTGTTCCGGTGACCTGTCTGCGGAACATTTCCGCTGTCCGAAACTTTTCCGGTGTCCGAAACTTTTTGGTGATTTTCTCTCAGACTCCCTGTCTAGTATTCAACAGATAGATGACCCTTAAGCGTGTGACCCTATAGGTTCAGTGAAGCATAGACATGACCTGGAACCCCTTCCGATCAATAATCAACATCGGAGCCGTGGACACCCATATCGATCCCTATACCCACACGAATAAATATTCGAGTGAACCTCCAGTTGCCGTGTGCTATTCCTGTTGCTTCGCGATATGTTACAAATACCCGAGGTGAGACATGTTGGCATCCCCATGGATCAACAACTTGTCCACTATGCCAGTTACCTCGTTATCTGTATTGTTCTCTTTTCTCGTTCCCGTGTTCCGGCATCCCCGTGATCAAATCGCAAAGTGTCTGGCCAGACGATGATGGATACCATAACACCGAGAGGGCCCAGAGATATCTCTCCATTGTCGGAGGAGCAAATCCCAATCTTGAGCTATCAAGTTACTTCACTTACTTTTCCATGAACCCGTAAGCCGCCGTAATAGCCACCCATTTACGGATGACGTTTAACAAACCCCAAAGTTCATGAAGCAAGCATGAAGAAACTCGATACTCTCATGGTCTAAGGAATTATGCAAACATTAACTTCTCTGTGTTATTAACCATTAACTTATGACGAATGTATCTCATAGCATAACATTAATTTGGGTCGATTCAACACAAATGTTCTTCTAACATTGTGCCCTCAAAATTGTCGGCATAGCCATGCCCATGATCAGGAAAACAGGATCATCATGCAATACTTGAGCCAGTCTTAGAGGCCAGACTAGGAATACATTTTACCATTTATTATCCCACACGTGCACATGAGTTTCCCTCCAAGCCTCGTTTTATTTGTAGACTCGAGAATCATTGCAGTTATAGCATGGAACATAAACATAATTATGAACAGGGAGATAATCAATAACATTTATTATTGCCTCTAGGGCATATCTCCTACAATCCTTGTTTCTGGTAATATTTTTAGTTTGTGACGCAACTATATTTTATTTTACTTTATAATTGCTGAAAATTTACCAGGACCTGACCCTGCCCATGGAACCTCCGTCCACCAAATTTTAGCTCATTTAATTTAACCACTTTCCCTCAATATTTTTCCAAATTTTCTGTTCACTTGAGAGCAAGTGCTATCTAGACCCCTCCTATCACCCTTAAACTTTTTGGGCATTGTTCCATACCCAAATCATTGCCACATGACAATATTCAGCTCAATTTTCCTGGTAAATCTTCCTCAGAAAATTTCCAAAGTTTCTATCTCGAGAGAAGCTTTGTGAAGCAACTATATTATATATTTCTTCATTATTTCTGAAAATTTACCAGGGCTTGACCATACCTCTTTAACTTACCTGCACCAAATCTGAGCTCATTCATTTATCCAGTTTCTCTCACTAATTTTCCCAAGATTCTTTCCAGAGAAGAGCATTGTGAAGGAAGTACCGCTTTGGCATGTCCAAATGGCATCAATTTTCTACAGCGCTTTCCTATTCCCAAATAACCACCCTCCTCCAAATTTCAGCTCAATCTATTCATTATTTTGAGCCCAGCTTCAACATTCATATTTCTTTCTAGTGTGGTATTTTGCAAAGCAAGTACTGATACGTCTCCAACGTATCTACTTTTCCAAACTCTTTTGCCCTTGTTTTAGACTCTAATTTGCATGATTTGAATGAAACTAACCCGGACTGACGTTGCTTTTAGCAGAACTGCCATGGTGTTGTTTTTGTGCAGAAATAAAAGTTCTTGGAATGACCTGAAAACTTACGAGGATTTTTTGTCGAATATATAAAAAATACTGGAGGAAGAATCAACCGGAGGGGAGGTGCTAGTGGGCCACGAGCCCAGGAGCCGCGGCCACCCCCCTAGCCACGCCTAGCAGGCTCGTGGGGCCCACATGGCCCCTCCGACCTCATCTCCAGCTTCATATATACTCTTTCGTCCCAGAAAAAATTAAGGAGAAGAAATAATCGCGTTTTACGATACGGAGCCGCCGCCACCACCTGTTCTACCTCGGGAGGGTAGATCTGGAGTCTGTTTTGGTCCCTGGAGTGTGGAAATCGAAGCCATCGTCATCATCAACCATCCTCCGTCGCCAATTACGTGATGCTCTTCATCATTCGTGAGTAATCTTATCGTAGGCTTGTTGGATAGTGATGAGTTGGATGAGATCTATCATGTAATCGAGTTAGTTTTGATGGGGTTTGATCCCTAGTATCCACTATGTTCTAAGATTGATGTTGCTACTACTTTGCTATGCTTAATGCTTGTCACTAGGGCCCGAGTGCCATGATTTGACATCTGAACCTATTATGTTTTCATAAATATACGTGTGTTCTTGATCATATGCTGCAAGTTGTAGTCACCTACTATGTGTTATGACCCGGCAACCCCGGTGTGACAATAGCCGGAACCACTCCCGGAGATGACCATAGTATGAGGATTCCATGTATTCACCATGTGTTAATGCTTTGTTCCGGTACTCTATTAACAGGAGACCTTAATATCCCTTAGTTTCCATTAGGACCCCACTGCCACGGGAGGGATGGACGAAAGATGTCATGCAAGTTCTTTTCCCTAAGCACGTATGACTTTATACGGAATACATGCCTACATTACATTGACGAACTGGAGCTAGCTTAATATTACCCTATGTTATAACCTTTACATGATGAATATCATCTGGCATAATCATCCATCACCCATCCAATGCCTACAAGCTTTTCCTATACTGGTTCTTGCTTAGTTACTTTTCCGCTACTGCTATCACACTTGCTACACAAATCACTACTCCTACTGTTACTGCTATTACTGTTACTACCATATTGCTTTGCTACTAAAACTCTGCTGCAGATACTAAATCTTTCAGGTGTAGTTGAATTGACAACTCAACTGCTAATACTCGAGAATATTCTTTGGCCCTCCTTGTGTCAAATCAATAAATTTGGGTTGAATACTTTACCCTCAAAAATTGTTGCGATCCCCTATACTTGTGGGTTATCAAGTCCTTTTTCTGGCGCCGTTGCTGGGGAGCATAGCTATATTCTCTGAGTCACTTGGGATTTATATCTACTGATCACTATGAAGAATTTGCGAGATCCAAAAACTAAAGTTCTGCCTTCAACTACGAGGACAGGTAAGGAACTGCCATCTAGCTCTGCACTTGATTCACCTTCTAATATGTGTAAATTTGCGACACCGCCACCTGCTATTAATTCTAATATGTCGCATGTGCTTGATGATGCTACTTCTGCTATGCACGATAATTATGACGATGCTTTGCTTTATAAGGATATGCCGCTTGGTGAATTTCTTGATGCACAAATTGCTAGAGTTACTACTGAATCAAATGATACTTCTGAAACTGATGAAATTATTGAAACGGAACCTGCTGTTACACCTGTTAGACCTAGCCCTACTAAATATGAATTTCCTAATATACCTAACGGGTATGTTATGGAAGGAAAGGTAGCTGAAGACTTTCTTGCTTGTAAGGATAGCTATGATCTTGAGAAATTATTATGCAAGTGGAAAGAAAAATCTCTGAATGCTAGAATGAAATATGATCCTAAGTTTGCTACTTTTCCTATCTTTGTTACTGATAAGTATTATGAGTTCTCTGTCGATCCTCAGTTAATCACTTTGGTTGAATTTGATCCTTTTCATGGTTATGAATCTCAAACTATTGTAGCACATCTTACTAAGGTGAATGATATAGCCACCCTATTCACTAATGAGGAAAACATTTGCTACTACTATATCCTTAAGTTGTTTCCTTTCTCACTAAAGGGTGATGCTAAAATTTGGTTTACTTCTCTTGCTCCTGGTTGTATGCGTAGTCCCCAGGATATGGTATACTACTGTTGGAAATATGCCCTAGAGGCAATAAATAAAGTGTTTATTATTGTATTTCCTTGTTCATGATAATTGTTTATTATCCATGCTATAATTGAATTGATTGGAAACACATTGCATGTGTGGATAAATAGACAACACTATGTCCCTAGTATACCTCTAGTGAACTAGCTGGTTGATCAAAGATGGTCAAGGTTTCCTAGACATTGGCATGTGATGTCATTTGATAATGGGATCACATCTTTAGGATAATGATGTGATGGACAAGACCCAAACTACAAACGTAGCATATGATCGTGTCATGTTTATTGCTACTGTTTTTTGCAGGTCAAGTTTGTGTTCCTATGACCATGAGATCATGCAACTCACGGACATCGGAGGAGTGCCTTGTGTGTATCAAACGTCGTAACGTAACTGGGTGACTATAAAGGTGTAACGACCCAACTCAAAACGAGTCAAGCCTCAGTGTGTTTCTGTGCCATCCCTGGATCAGTATGCTGGCACACATAGTACATCAATGTATATATCAAAGTGCAATCACATGTAAATAACGTAAAACTGATATATACCTTAAAATAGCAGCGGATACAGTCAACGGGAGTGGAGTCCCAATAACACCAACGGCAGGTTGAGTGCGGACCGTAACCCTGAATCGTACTCTTACCCGTCGTAGAAGAGTATCTGCAACATGAGACGTTGCAGCCGTGTAGGTCAGCATTTTGAATATGCCGGCAAGATCACCATAGCAGAACAAAAGATAGAAACTATACTATATGCAATAAAGCTTTATGGCTCTGTGGCTAAGTTTTTGCATAAAAGCTGATTTTATTTTCCTACAACAAAGGAATATCAGGAATTTCACTATGGAGTTACCTATCATGACATGGTTCCGCCAACCAATGTCTCAATGCCCAAAAGTATCATTAAGTTGCCCACAATTAGTTATCAATCCAGTGTTGAGAGTTCAGAGATAGCTCCATGTCTAGAAGCTCAAATTGTCCATAACCGGGGACATGGCTAATCGATTAGGTTTAACTCTCCAGAGTGTTGTGTAATTTACCCACAAGATTCATTCCCTCCTGGTAAGTCCTCGCACTGCATGGTGTTTGAGAACAGGATGAACGAAACATGGTCTTTCCAAGTGTTTCCCTGACTGTCCGACAGTGCCCATCCAATCCTAACGTCGACTACATCTCGTAGCACTGCCCAGCAGAGTCACAACAAAGATCAACCAAGCCAGAGCCCATATTGACTTGTGGCTACACAGGTAAGCTTCCGGGCATGAAGTATTCATCCTTCTCTTTGAGTCTGGGTGAAGCTTTCCGCAAGATGTCATGGCGCTTCTCCATGCATCCCGGCCACTCACTGGTTTCTCCAGGGTGCCCAATCAACCATCCTTCACCCAGTAGTGTGTATTGAAAACTTGTCTTCTCGAGTCTTGAAGTCTTGAGGTCTTGAAGATGCAGGACTTGAAGATGTCTTCATGAAGTTGTCGTCTTGATGTAGAGTCCTTCTTCACACCACTCACGAACACTCATACCAATCCCCGTCTACTTTAGCATAGCATAAAAATAACTAACGTTCCCAGGGCTTTAGTAACCAGTGGTGGGTTCCTACCTCATGCATTCTACTCAACTACAAGAATTTCAATAACACTACGAGAGGGATCTGTTGAATGATGTCACTACATGCAATAAAACATAGGTATGAAAAGATGGTCAAGGTGAACTTGCCTGTACTGTTGATGAAGATAAAGATCGCTCTCAGAAATAACTTGATAGACTATTCGTCACTCTCCGATGAAAGTCTATATAGAAAACATTGCATTCATAAGCAATCATACTAGTAATCAATTCTAACAATCACAAGATAACACAAGAAACAAAACCAACAAGGTTGATGAAATAAATACTTAAGACAAAGTTGAAACACAAAACTACAACAAATTCAGAAGTAACACAAAACCCAAAACAAAATAAAATATAAAAAAAAAGGATTTTAGTAAATATTTTGCTAGCAAAATGAATTACTTTTGAAGAACAAGTAAAACTATGAAAACATTATCCTAAACCACAAGAGTGTTTGTCTAATGAACTTAACTACAAGCACAACCATAAACTAAGAGAAAACAAATTATGAAACAACTAAGTTAACAGAAAGTAATTAATAAAATATCTTTGTTACAAAACAGAATTAGATCATCTAAAACTTTGTGAAAATAATCTCTACTAAAACTAAGTTGTTTTATAAAACATTACCTAATGATAGAGAATATAGATTTCTATAATAGAGCAAAAGTAAATTATTTTTATTAACAAAATATTTCTTAACAGAAAGGAATTAATACAAATTTTATTGGAAAACAGAATCTAATTACTTAAAACTTTGTTAAAATTAACTATTACTAACTAGTTTGTTTTTAATAAACTATACCTATTTGAAAAAGGAGTGTAGGTTCCTACAATAATAATTTATAAACTAAAAAAATTATCTTTGTTAACATCAAGTAAACTACTAAAGCTAAATGAAATCTAAAACATAATATAAATCATATTCAGATTTTCTAAATAAAATAAAGTAATTCAAACTAATTAAACTAATAGGAACTAATCAGATCCTATTTCTAGTTAAAACCCTAATCAATTTTATTCTAAAAATTCTCAAACTTTACCTAATGATAACTAATATCACTAGTGACAAGTATCAAAAAGAATCAATCAAAATTACATCATAAAACTCAAGTTATTCAGAAAACAAAATTTAAATCAAATCTGTTTAAATTGAAATTTAAATATTCAAACATGGTCAAATTTGGTATTCCCAGAAACTAGATGAAATTTGTGACCTAATGCAAAAGGAATCAATTAAAAACAACTAAAAACACAAAAAAATATAAAGAAAATAAAAACAGTACTATTCTGTTTTTAAAACTGAAAACAGAATAAACGAAAAACTTAACTAACGGTCAGGGTACACGTGGCGCTTCCTGATTGGTCTGGTGTGCGTGTGCTAGGGAGTTTCGGGCAGACGACCGAGACATAAGGGAAAACGGTTCGGGAAAAAGGGCTTCTAATCTTGGCCGTTGCGTTTTGATCCGATGGACGGGGAGGACTCACCGTGGATGGAGTCGCCGGCGAGGGGGGGCTTTCGGCGGTCCGGGGCGGCGAAGATGTCAGCGAGGAGCTCCTGTGGTAATTGGGGGCGACGGAGAGCTTCAGGAGACGGCGGTGAAGCTCCGGCGACTGGTGGTGGGGTCGGAGGGGCAAGGGGAGATCCGAGGTGACCGACACGGCGTGGGGAAGGCTTCGGTCGGCAGCAGCTCTGGCGAGGGGAAATGGCAGCGTTCTGGCGATGGGAGAGAGGGGACGGGGTGGGAATGGAGGCAGGGGAGGTCGGGGATCTATTTAAAGGCCGGGGAGGGAGTCGGGAATGGAAGGGGAGAAGATCCCGCGGCGAGTGGATCTCGCCGGCGTCGGCGCGTGCGGAGGTTGGGGGTGACCGACGCGGGATCCGCGGCGGACGGGTGGGACCCAGGTGTCAGCGAGAGGGGGAGCGCGGCAGGGGCGTCGGTCGGCCGGTAATTAGGGGATTCGACATTAATAGAGGTGGGCCGGCCCGATCGGTTATTAATTCCTTTCCTTTTTAATAAAACCGCGTAGTAGAAAGCTTTTATTGCAAATAAAATATTTCCAAATATAGGAGTATTATATATCAAAATCATGGGAATAAAATATTCCTTTTAATGAACATTTTTAATCTGTCATTTGAACATTTTCAAAAAAATATTATTTTCAGAAATTGCCTAATTGGCTTTGTTTACTTTTGCAAATATTTTTCAAATAAACCTAGGGGTTTTATGGTTCAAAAACTCAAAAAATACCCCCTGGTTTTGTAGTGTCATATTACTCCTCTCAAAATATTTGACAAGGGGTTTGAATACTTTGAAATTTGAATAGGATCCAATATGAAATGGATTCGAAAATTAATTTAGAGGCACTTTCAAATTCTTTTAAACTCCCAACTCATATTTCATATAAATTGAAGAAGTCATATTATCTCCTATCATGAAAGTCATTGAGTTGCATAAAGTTTCTGAATTTGAAATATTTTCAAATGGGAATTCAAACCATTTTCAAATCCCTTTTCATTTCTTTAAATGGAAGAAGTCATGTCATCTTCACTCTGGGGTTTTGTGATGAAATGAATTTGAATTCCTGGTGATCAAAATGCAGAGTGAAAGTTTTGGGAAAGTCATTTCATTCCCTCTCATCAAACTTTCAAAAGTTTCAAAAAGTTTCAAATTTCACTCACTTTCAAATCACTCAAGCAAACAAACAATCATTCTAATAATTATTATAAAATTCCAAAATTTGGGATGTTACAAAAGGTGCTCTACAGGTATCTCCGAAGGTGTGTGTTGAGTTGGCATGGATCAAGACTGGGATTTGTTACTCCGTGTGACGGAGAGGTATCTTAGCGCCCACTCGGTAATACAACATCACAACAAGCCTTGCAAGCAATGTGACTAAGTGTTAGTTGCGGGATCTTGTATTACGGAACGAGTAAAGAGACTTTCTGGTAACGAGGTTGAACTAGGTATGGAGATACCGATGATCCAATCTCGGGCAAGTAACATACCGAAGAACAAAGGGAACATCGTACGAGATTAACTAAATCCTTGACATAGAGGTTCGACCGATAAAGATCTTCGTAGAATATGTAGGAACCAGTGTGGACGTCCAGGAACCACCATTGGTTATTGACCGTAGAGGTGTCTCGGTCATGTCTACATAGTTCTTGAACCCGCAGGGTCTGCACACTTAATGTTCGGTGACGTTTCGGTAGTGTAGAGTTATGTATGGTGGTGACCGAATTTTGTTCGGAGTGCCAGATGAGATCCCAGACATCATGAGGAGCTCCAGAATGGTCCGGAGGTAAAGATTCATATATAGGAAGTCCCAATTTGGTCACCGGAAAAGTTTCGGGGTTATCGGTAGTGTATAGGGAGTGCCGGTAGTGTACCGGGAGACCTCCGGGAAGGGTATCAGCCCTTAGTGGTCTGGTGGAAACTCCTATACGAGCATGTGGCTGGAGAAGAAAACCCAAAAGGAAAAAGGTGGAAAAAGGCAAAAAGGAAAAAAAAAGGTGAATCCTAATCCTACTAGGAGTGGAGGAGGTGGACTCCTCCTCTCGTAGTTCGGCCGAAGCCTAGAGGGCTTGGAGGCCAAGTTGCCTCCTCTCCTCCTCTCCTCCTACATATACTAGTGGATTTCTAGGGTTTTGGCACTAGTTTTTCAGCCACGTGCAAACCCTGATCTCTAGTGCATAGTTTCTCCTCTAGATCGGATTTTTGCAGTGCTTAGGCGAAGCCCTGCCGGAATTGCTCCACCACCATCACCGGAGCACCGTCATGCTACAGTGATCTCACTCTCATCTCCACCTCCTCTTGCTGGATGAAGACGGTGGAGATTGTCATCAAGCTGCACATGTGCTGAACGCGGAGGTGCCGTTCGTTCGGTACTAGATCGGAAGGATCGTGATCAAGGCCACGGGACGTTCGTGATTAGATCGCGGGACAGATCGTGACGAGATCGCGAGATTGTTCATGATTAGATCGCGGGACGCTTGGCGATTTAGATCGCGAAGAAGTTCGACTACACCAACCGCGTTTCTCAACGCTACCCGCTTAGCGATCGACAAGGGTATGTAGATCCACTCTCCCTCTCGTAGATGCTCATCACCATGGATAGATCTACGTGTGCGTAGGAAATTTTTTGTTTTCCATGCGACGTTCCCCATCAGTGGTATCAGAGATAGGTCTATGTGTCGACGAGATCTCGAGTAGAACACAATAGGTTTGTGGGCGTTGATGCCTAGATTGCTTCCTTCCTTGGTCGGATTTTGATTTAGCGGTATTGTGAGATGAAGCGGCCCAGACCAACATTACTCGTATGCTTACGAGAGACCGGTTCCCTCAACCGCAACTTGTTGCATAGATGGCTTGCGGGTGAAAGTTTCTCTCACTTTAGTTGGATCAAATCCGACAAAGGCGGTCCGTGAAAAGGTTGAAAAGCAACTAGTGTATCACCGTTGTGGTTTTTGCGTAGGTGAGAATTGTTCTTGCATGATACCCGTAGTAGCCACGTAAAACATGCAAACAACAACTAGAGGACGTCTAACTTATTTTTGCAGGGTATGTTGTGATATGATATGGCCAATTACATGATGTGATATATGTGATGTATGAGATGATCATGTGATGTATAGATTATCGTGACTTGCATGTCATTGAGTACGGCAACCGGCAGGAGCCATAGGGTTGTGTCAATCATTAAGCGCTATGTAATGCTTTACTTTATCGCTAAGCGGTAGCAATTGTAGTAGAAGCATGTTGAGCGTGACAACCCCGATGGCGACATGTTGATGGAGATCAATATGATGGAGATCATGGTGTCATGCCGGTGACGATGGAGATCATGCCGGTGCTTTCATGATGGAGATCAAAAGCACAAGTTCATGGCCATATCATGTCACTTTTTATTTGCATGTGATGTTAATCCTTTTATGCACCTTGTTTTGCTTAGGACGACGGTAGCATTATAAAGTGATCCCTCACTTAATTTCAAGATAAATTGTGTTCTCCCTGAGTGTGCACCGTTGCGAAAGTTCGTCGTGTCGAGACACCACGTGATGATCGGGTGTGATAGACTCTACGTTCACATACAACGGGTGCAAGCCAGTGTTGCACGTGCAGAACACTCGGGTTAACCTTGACGAGCCTAGCATGTACAGACATGGCCTCGGAACACAAGAGACCGAAAGGTCGAACATGAGTCATATAGTAGATATGATCAACATGAAGATGTTCACCATTGAAATCACCTCAACTCACGTGATGATCGGACTTGAGTTGGTGGATTTGGATCATGTGACACTCAAATGACCTAAGGGATGTCAATTTGAGTGGGAGCTTTAGTAATTTGATTAACTAAAACTCATTATCTTGAACAATAGTCTTAGTAACCTTTGCATATTTATGTTGTAGATCAATGTGTGGCGCAGTAGCACCCCTGAATTTTAATGCGTTCATAGAGAAAGCTAAGTTGAAAGATCATGGAAGTAACTTTGTTGACTGGGCCCGTAATCTGAGACTTATCTTTATGGCTTCCCAGAAATTATATGTCCTTGATGCACCGCTTGGTAACCAACCCGCTGACATGACCTCCGAAGACATTAAGAACGCTTGGGAGGCTTGTGCTGGAGATTACTCAATAGTTCAGTGTGCAATACTGTATGGCTTAGAATCGGGACTGCAAAGACGTTTTGAATGTCATGGAGCATATGAGATGTTCCAGGAGTTGCAGTTTATCTTTCAGAAGAATGCCCGAATCGAGAGGTATGAGACCTCCGATAAATTCTATGCTTGCAAGATGGAGGAGAACGGGTCTGTTAGTGAGCATATACTCAAAATGTCTGGGTATGCAAACCGTCTAGCTGAGTTGGGAATTGCCCTTCCACAAGAGGTGATCATTGACAGAGTTCTTCAATCACTGCCACCTAGTTACAAGAGCTTTGTGATGAACTATAACATGCACGAGATGAACAAGTCATCATCCGAACTGTTTGCGATGCTGAAAGTCGCTGAGTGTGAAATCCAGAAAGAGCATCAAGTGTTGATGGTCAATAAAACCACTAGTTTCAAGAAGAATGGCAAGGGCAAAGGCAAGAAGGGTAAAACCAAGAAGGATGGAAAAGCAGTTGCTAATTCTAAGAAGCCTAAGCATGGACCCAAGCCAGAAACTGAGTGCTTTCATTGCAAGGGAACTGGTCACTAGAAGCGGAACTGCCCCAAGTACCTGGCTGACAAGAAGACGGCCAGCGACAAACAAGGTATATATGATATACATGTTATTGATGTGCACCTAACTAACTCTCGTAGTAGTGCCTGGGTATTTGATACCGGTTCGGTTGCTCACATTTGCAACTCAAAGCAGGAACTACGGAATAAACGAAGGCTGGCGACGGACAAAGTGACGATGCGCGTGGGAAATGGTTCCAAGGTTGGTGTGATCGCCGTCGGCACGCTCTCTCTTCGATTACCATGGGGATTAGTGATGAACCTGAATAATTGTTATTTAGTGCCTGCGTTAACCATGAACATTATATCTGGATCTTGTTTATTGCGAGACGGTTACTCATCTAAATCAGAGAATAAAGGTTGTTCTATTTATATGAGTGATATCTTTTATGGTCATGCACCAATGTTAGGGGTTTATTCATATTGAATCTTGATAGTGATGAAACACATGTTCATAACATTGATGCCAAAAGATGTAGAGTTCATGATGATAGTACCACTTTCTTGTGGCACTGCCGTTTATGTCATATTGGTGTTAAACGCATGAGGAAGCTCCATGCTGATGGACTTTTCGAGTCACTTGATTTTGAATCACTTAACACATGTGAACCATGCCTCATGGGCAAGATGACTAAAACGCCGTTCTCTGGAACAATGGAACGGGCAAGTGACTTATTGGAAATCATACATACTAATGTATGCGGTCCAATGAATGTTGCAGCACGTGGTGGATATCGTTATTTTCTCACCTTCACTGATGACTTAAGTAGATATGGATATATTTACTTGATGAAACACAAGTCTGAAACGTTTGAAAAGGTCAAGCAATTTCAGAGTGACGTTGAGAATCATCGTAACAAGAAGATTACATTCCTACGATCTGATCGAGGAGGTGAATATCTGAGTTATGAGTTTGGCAGTCACTTAAGACAGTGTGGAATTGTTTCATAGTTGACACCGCCCGGAACACCACAGCGTAATGGTGTGTCCGAACGTCGTAATCGAACCTTATTAGATATGGTGCGTTCTATGATGTCTCTTGCTGATTTGCCACTATCGTTTTGGGGTTATGCATTAGAGACAACTGCATTCACTTTAAATAGGGCACCATCAAAATCCGTTGAGACGACGCCATATGAACTATGGTTTGGCAATAGGCCAAAGTTGTCATTTCTTAAAGTTTGGGGATGTGATGCTTATGTCAAAAAGCTCCAGCCTGAAAAGCTGGAACCCAAAGCGGAGAAATCCGTCTTCATAGGATACCCAAAAGAGACAGTCGGGTATACCTTCTATCTCAGATCCGAAGGCAATGTGTTTGTCGCGAAGAATGGAACATTTCTTGAGAAAGAGTTTCTCTCGAAAGAATTGAGTGGGAGGAAAATAGAGCTTGATGAGGTTATTGAACCTCTACTTCAACCAGAGAGTAGCGTAGCACAGAAAGTTGTTTCTGTGGAACCTACGACGGTAGAAGAGGAAGTTAATGATGATGATCATGAAGCTTCGGATCAAGCTGCTATTGAACCTCGTAGGTCGACAAGGGCCCGTACTGCTCCAGAGTGGTACGACAACCCTGTCTTGGAGGTCATGTTATTGGACTACAATGAACCTACGAGCTATGGAGGAGCAGTGATGGTCCCGGATTCCGAGCAATGGTTAGAGGCCATGAAATCCGAGATGGTATCCATGTATGAAAACAAAGTATGGACTTTGGAAGTATTACCTGAAGGGCGAAAGGACATTCAGAACAAATGGATCTTTAAGAAGAAGACGGACGCGGACAGTAATATCACCGTCTATAAAGCTCGACTTGTGGCAAAGGGTTTTTCACAAGTTCCAAGAGTTAACTATGATGAGACTTTCTCACCCGTAGCGATGCTTAAGTCTATCAGAATCATGTTGGCAATAGATGCTTATTTCGACTATGAAATTTGGCTGATGGATGTCAAAACGGCGTTCCTCAACGGTTTCCTTGAGGAAGAGTTGTATATGATGCAACCTGAAGGTTTTGTCGATCCAGAGAATGCTGACAAAGGTTGCAAACTCCAGCGACCCATTTATGGACTGGTGCAAGCATCTCGGAGTTGGAATAAGCGTTTTGATGAGGTGATCAAAGCATTTGGGTTTATACAAGTTTATGGAGAAGCTTGTATTTACAAGAAAGTGAGTGGGAGCTCTATAGCGTTTCTAGTGTTATATGTGGATGACATATTGTTGATTGGAAACAATATAGAAATTCTGGAAAGCGTGAAGGAATATTTGAATAAGAGTTTTTCAATGAAGGACCTAGGAGAAGCTGCTTTCATATTAGGCATTAAGATCTATAGAGATAGATCGAGACGCTTGATAGCACTTTCACAGAGCACATACCTTGATAAAGTTTTGAAGAAGTTCAAAATGGATCAGTCCAAGAAGGGGTTCTTGCCTGTGTTACAAGGTGTGAAGTTGAGTAAGACTCAATGCCCAGTGACTGCAGAAGATAAAGAAAATATGAGCGTCATCCCCTATACTTCAGCCATAGGCTCTATCATGTATGCAATGCTGTGCACTAGACCTGATGTCAGCCTTGCCATAAGAATGGCCGGAAGGTTTCAAAGTGATCCTGGAATGGAGCATTGGCAAGTGGTCATGAATATCCTTAAGTACCTGAAAAGGACTAAGGAAACGTTTCTCGTTTATGGAGGTGATGAAGAGTTCATCGTAAAGGGTTACGTCGATGCAAGCTTTGACACTGATCTGGACGACTCTAAGTCACAAACCGGATACGTATTTATTCTTAACGGGGGAGCGGTAAGCTGGTGCAGTTCCAAGGAAAGCGTGGTAGCTGATTCTACGTGCGAAGCGGAGTACATCGCAGCCTCGGAGGCAGCGAAGGAAGGTGTCTGGATGAAGCAGTTCATGGCAGATCTTGGAGTAGTACCCAGTGTACTGAATCCAATAAACCTAATATGTGACAACACTGGTGCCATTGCTCTAGCCAAGGAACCAAGGTTTCACAAGAGGACCGGACACATAAAGAGACTCTTCAACTCCATCCGGTATTACATCGAGGAGAAGGACATAAATATATGCAAAGTACACACGGATCTGAATGTTGCATACCTGTTGACTAAACCTCTTCCAAGGGCTAAACATGATCAACACCAGAACTGCATGGGTGTTCGATTCATTACAATGTAAATCACACAGTGATGTGAACTAGATTATTGGCTCTAGTGCAAGTGGGAGACTGTTGGAAATATGCCCTAGAGGCAATAAATAAAGTGTTTATTATTGTATTTCCTTGTTCATGATAATCATTTATTATCCATGCTATAATTGTATAGATTGGAAACACATTGCATGTGTGGATAAATAGATAACACTATGTCCCTAGTATACCTCTAGTGAACAAGCTCGTTGATCAAAGATGGTCAAGGTTTCATAGCCATTGGCATGTGATGTCATTTGATAACGGGATCACATCATTAGGAGAATGATGTGATGGACAAGACCCAAACTACAAACATAGCATATGATCGTGTCAAGTTTATTGCTATTGTTTTCTGCATGTCAAGTATGTGTTCCTGTGACCATGAGATCATGCAACTCACGGACATCGGAGGAGAGCCTTGTGTGTATCAAACATCGCAACGTAACTGGGTGACTATAAAGGTGCTCTACAGGTATCTCCGAAGGTGTCTGTTGAGTTGGCATGGATCAAGACTGAGATTTGTTACTCCGTGTGACGGAGAGGTATCTGAGGGCCCACTCGGTAATACAACATCACAACAAGCCTTGCAAGCAATGTGACTAGTGTTAGTTGTGGGATCTTGTATTACTGAACGAGTAAAGAGACTTGCTGGTAACGAGGTTGAACTAGGTATGGAGATACCGATGATCGAATCTCGGGCAAGTAACATACCGAAGAACAAAGGGAACATCGTACGGGATTAACTGAATCCTTGACATAGAGGTTCGACCGATAAAGATCTTCGTAGAATATGTAGGAACCAATGTGGACGTCCAGGTAACGCCATTGGTTATTGACCGTAGAGGTGTCTCGGTCATGTCTACATAGTTTTCGAACCCGCATGGTCTGCACACTTAAGGTTCGGTGACGTTTCGATAGTGTAGAGTTATGTATGGTGGTGACCGAAGTTTGTTCGGAGTCCTGGATGAGCTCCCGAACTTCACGAGGAGCTCCGAAATGGTCCGGCGGTAAAGATTCACATATTGGAAGTCCCAGTTTGGTCGCGAGAAAAGTTTCGGGCTTATCGGTAGTGTATCGGGAGTGGTGGTAGTGTACCGGGAGACCTCCGGGAGGCGTATTTCGACCCAAGAGGCTTCATGGTTTGTGGGAGAGTTAATATCATCCCTTAGTGGTCTGGTGGAAGCTCCTATACGAGGCCCATGTGGCTAGAGAAGAAAACCCAAAAGGAAAAAGGTGGAAAAAGGCAAAAAGGAAAAAAAAGGTGAATCCTAATCCTACTAGGAGTGGAGGAGGTGGACTCCTCCTCTCCTAGTTCGGCCGAAGCCTATAGGGCTTGGAGGCCAAGTTGCCTCCTCTCCTCCTCTCCTCGTATATATACTAGTGGATTTCTAGGGTTTTGGCACTAGTTTTTCAGCCACGTGCAAACCCTAATCTCTAGTGCATAGTTTCTGCTCTAGATTGGATTTCTGCAGTGCTTAGGCGAAGGCCTACCGGAATTGCTCCACCACCATCACAGGAGCGCCGTCACACTGCTGGTGAAATCACTCTCTTCTCCACCTCCTCTCGCTGGATCAAGACGGTGGAGATCATCATCAAGCTGCATGTGTGCTGAACGCGGAGGTGACGTGCGTTCGGTACTAGATTGGAAGGATCGTGGTCAAGGCCACGGGACGTTCGTGATTGGATCGTGGGACAGATCGTGACGAGATCGTGGGATTGTTCGTGATTAGTTCGTGGGACACCTGGCGGTTTCGATCGCGAAGAAGGTCGACTACACCAACTACGTTTGTTAACACTTCTCGCTTAGCGATCTACAAGGGTATGTAGATCCACTCTCCCTCTCGTAGATGCTCATCACCATGGATAGATCTGCGTGTGCGTAGGAAATTTTTTGTTTCCCATGCGACGTTCCCCGTCAATTACTTCTGTGAGAAATATTTTCCCGCCCATAAGAAACTAGCTGCCTTGCACGATATATATAACTTTTTGCAAATTGAAGAAGAGAGTCTCCCACAAGCTTGGGGGAGGCTTGTCCAGTTAGTTAATGCTTTGCCTGATCACCCTCTTAAGAAAAATGAAATACTTGATATCTTTTATAATGGACTAACCAATGCTTCTAGGTACCACCTAGATAGTTGTGTTGGCTGTATTTTCAGGGAACGAACTGTGGAACAAGCTGAAATTCTATTGAATAATATCTTAAGCAATGATAATGCTTGGACTATTCCTGAACCACCTCCGAATCCAACTCCGAAGAAAAGAGGTATTCTATTTCTCAGTCCTGAAGATATGCAAGAATCAAGGAAATCTATGCGAGAGAAAGGTATTAAATCTGGAGATGTTAAGGATCTACCACCTATTGAAGAGATACATGGTCTTGATAACCCAACAAAGGTAGAAGAGATACATGGTCTGGAAAACCCGACACAGGTATTAGAGGTAAATTCTCTTCGTAGATCCAATGAGAGTGATATTCCTTATGATAAACCTGCTAGCTTATGCTTCGATGAATTTGATAACTTTGTTTCGAAACAACAAAGATTTAATGATTATGTTAGCAGACAACTCGAACAAAATGCTCGTATGATTAATCATATAAGTACTTGTGTGGATAAAAATGTTAATGATCTTAAGCTTATTAGTAAACATGCTTCTATGGTCACTACTCAAGTAGAGAAAGTACTTAAGGCTCAAAATGACTTGCTTAATGAATTGAATGATAATTCTGTTAAAGTTGTTACTAGAGGTGGTAGAATGACTCGGGAATCTTTGTATCCTCAGGGCCACCCTAAGAGAATTGAGCAAGATTCTCAAGGATTTAATACTGATGCACCTAGTTATCCTGGTAATAGGAAGAAAAAGAAACATGATAGGAACTTGCATGCTAGTAAACCTGTTGCTGTTACACCTGAAAATCCAAATGATATATCTATTTCTGATGCCGAGACACAATCTGGTGATGAACATTAGCCTAGTGATAATATTGATAATGATGTTCATATTGATGCTCAACCTAGAAATGATAATGATGTGGACATTGAACCAGCTATTGAACTTGATAACCCACAAACTAGGAAAAAAGATATGATCAGAGTGATTTTATTGCTAGGAAGCACGGTAAAGAAAGAGAACCTTGGGTTCAGACACCCATGCCCTTTCCTCCTAAGCCATCCAAGAAAAGGATGACGAGGATTTTGAGCGCTTTGCTGAAATGATTAGACCTATCTTTTTGCAAATGCGTTTGACTAATATGCTTAAAATGTCTCCTTATGCTAAATACATGAAATATATTGTGACTAATAAAAGGAAGATACCTGATATGGAGATTTCCACCATGCTTGCTAATTACACTTTTAAGGCTGGGACTCCTTAGAAACTAGGTGATCTTGGAGTACCCACTATACCTTGCTCCATTAAAGGAAATTATGTTAGAACTGCTTTATGTGTTCTTGGAGCCGGTGTTAGTGTTATGCCTCTCTCTTTATATCGTAGACTTGAACTGGATAAGTTAACACCGACTGAAATTTCTTTGCAAATGGCCGATAAATCAACTGCTTTACCTATCAACATTTGCGAGGATGTGCCTGTTGTGGTTGCAAACGTTACTATCTTAACGGACTTTGTTATTCTTGATATTCCCGAGGATGATGCCCTGGCAATCATCCTTGGACGACCCTTTTTAAACACTGTAGGAGCTGTTATTGATTGCAACAAAGGCAATGTCACTTTCCATGTTAATGGTAATGAGCACACGGTTCATTGCATAAATTCTATTGAAAAACCTTCATCTATTATGATTGGAAGCTTTGAATTCCCTGTACGTACTGTCAAGATGAGATATGATATACTTATTGTTGGGGATATGCATATTCCCATTGAGGTACCCTGGTGATTTTTTGAAAATTCTCTAGTTTCATGTGATTCGAAAAAAGTTTGTCAAGGAGACTTGATCAACCTCATTGATGGATTTCTTTTGATTACCATGAGATGGATGAATCTAGAAGTCACAATCTTCTGCTCCCAACTTTTACTTTCAGTTACTTAGTAGAAAAATAATAAAAATAGCATTATTTTCCTGTTTTCTGCATTATCCATCCAATAAAAAATGACCTGAAAATAAAAGTTCTTCGAATGCCCTGAAATTCAAGTATGATTTTTTCTGGAATATTTTAGAATTTTTGAGATAAATAAGTACCGAGGGGGATGCACCAGTGGGTCACGAGCCCAGGAGCCGCGGCCACCCCCCTGGTCGTGCCTGGCAGGCTCGTGGGGCCCATGTGGCCCCCCTCCACTCATTTCAGCCCCCATCTCCTTCTTCTACCTCCAAAAAATATCATCCCACAGCTCAAACCCGTGTTCTTGCTCATTTTGCTGCGTTTTTCGATCTCCTTGTGCAAAGCTCCATTCACCAAACTATTTTAGGGAATTGTTCCTTGGTATGTGACTCCTCCATTGGTCCAATTAGTTTTTGTTATAATGCTTTATTCATTGCATACTATTGCTGCCTTGGTGACCCTGTTCTTGAGCTTTGAATTTTAATTTTATTTGGTCCCAAGTAGTTATGATGCAAGATATGGCCTCTAGGCACTTGTAGGAGTAGTTGCCATGAGTTTTGTTAAGTTTTGTTCACTTTTATTTTGAGTC